>CM034239.1:11281770-12742802 GCA_019916065.1 Vitellaria paradoxa | reverse complement strand
TAATAAATTATTAGTTGAATTATTTAAATTATAATTTTAATAGGTCAAATGAATTATTCATTTAACATAATATTTATTTTAATGGGTGAAATGAATGATTTATTTTGATAACTTTTTTTTTCAAGATACATACTTATCAAAAGTATAAAAATAAATAATATTAAATTATATACATTTCAAGAAAATTAGGTACCACCATTCTAATAGTTTTTTTTTTTTTTTTTGAACTATATGTTTAGAAACTAAGGGTGTGCTTAGAGTGTTAAATTTTGGTCAAAAATCTTTTATTGTTTTAATTTTTTTCATATAAAAAATCTTCAACTTTTATTAATTTCTTATACTTTTCAAAAAAAAAAACAAACGCCCAACAATTCAATTTATCTATTTTTTATTTTTTTAAAATTTGACATTCCGATCATGTACTAAATTGGGAAAAAGAAAAAATAAAAACAACAAAAAGAGAAAAAGTGGAGAGAAAATGTGTTAATATTATTTTACAACTTTTGTTCCTTTTTTTAATTCAAACTTAGCAATTAAATAAAATAAAGATTTTTTTTATTTGCTCTTTTTTTTTCCAAAATCAATTAAAACCTAAATTTATAAGCCCAACATGCCCAAGTTACCCAGTCCACTACAGTAATTCTCACTTGATTAAGTACCGTAGTTCGAGACCCAAAACCACATACTACGTCCCCAAAAAAGTCCGAAATTTGTATTTTTTTTCCAGTCAAGAAACTCAACTCAAATTTCTCTCTCTCTCCAAACGCCGACGTTGTTCTTTACTGACGGTGAAGGACTGCCCATTTTGCGAGCAGATACATATAACATCGCCAAAATCAGTCAAAACAATAGTGTGAACGCAAGAAACAGAGTCGGCCAGAGGGCACGTTTTTGGCATCACACTTGAAAAAAAAAAATAAAGTCCAGGAATCCAAATCCAAATCAAAAGCATTTTTTTTGTGTTTTTTCGTGATATATATATATATATATATATGAATATATCTCTGTAATTAATTTTATCGAAGGCGGTAGATTTTGCACAGTACACTGTTTCTATTACGGCTGGCGAAATTTGAATCGTCAACCTGCTTATATAGCAGCCGTCGTTTGACAATCAGCTCCAAAAACCGGATCTCACAATTCGCCGGTAATTCTTACGGGTTAGTCTTCGTCTCTCAGGTTTAATTTACCAGCGCGGCGGAGTTGGGTACATGTGCTTGTCAAAGGTGGCGAACCCACGAGACACAGGGGAGTACGTCAGATTCCCGGCAACGGACGAGGAAGGACTTACCCAGCAGCAAGCTCAGTTGCGAGGAGAAATGCACCAGCTGGCTGATCCAATTCTGTCCCCGGAAGCGGCGGCGGCGCGGTATTTTCCGGGTACAGCCAGTCGAGGGAGATGTCGGCCATGGTGTCGGCTCTGACGCATGTTGTCGGGCCAGAGGTCCGCCGACTGGGGCTATTACGGTTACAGGCCTGATCACCTTAGCGGCGCTGCGACGTCGTCAGTTGTCGGTGGTTCGGCGATTTACTCCTCCAATTCTCCTTCCTCGGCGTATTCTTCTTCGAGCTCTGGTTCGGGGCGGGGCAGAAGAGAGGGCGGGAAGAAGAGAGCGTAACCCAACTCTCAGAGCAGCTTCAGAGGGCATATAATAGAGGGTATAATACTGATTTGAGAAGTTCTCATGGAGAGTCATCTTCTATTCCAACTGGTAATTAATTAGCTTTCATCAACACCACTGTTTCATTGTCAAATTTTTGCACTTCTTTTTTTTTTTTTTTTCATCTTCTTACACTAAAAAATAAAATAAAAATAATTATTATTTTCTTATCACTTGGATCTTTTTCTCTTCTTAATATTTTCACTTCATAGAAAGAATCAAATTTTCATAGTCAAGACTATATAGGATTAAATTTATAATTTTGGATGGCAATCTTCTACCATTGGATTATTTATTTATTTTTCAGTCTAAATTTGTTAATATATATTCCGGGGGTATTTCTCATATTTTCGATTTATTTTTAAAGGGAAAACTATGAATATTGCATGTATTGGCATGAAGTATGAACAGTGTTCATTATCGTATGAATTTCGGTTTTCATCAAATTTGATCCTTTTTTTTTTTCTATTGATTTCATAGTCACACTATCATCATAACCTTGATCTATTTAATAGTTTAATTTTTTTTTTTTGTTAACAGCTGCAGAGGAAGCTACAAATATCATGCCGCCCACAACCACCACCATAACCGCCGCTGCTGCCGTGGCACAGGCTCAATCAACGGAAACAGCATCGTACGTGGAGACAGGAGAGAGAAGAAGAAGATACAGAGGAGTGAGACAAAGGCCATGGGGAAAATGGGCAGCAGAGATAAGGGATCCACACAAGGCAGCCAGAGTATGGCTAGGGACATTTGACACGGCTGAGGCAGCAGCCAGGGCCTATGACCAGGCTGCACTGAGGTTCAGAGGCAACAGGGCCAAACTCAACTTCCCTGAAAATGTCGGAGTCCTGCCACCACCAGCAACACCACAACCACCAGTCGCCGCCCCTCCTGCCGCCCTCCAGCGCCCCATTTCTACTTCTCAAGCCATCCATTTTCAGGCGACTCCATCGCCGCCAGTTCTCCACCAAGGGCAGCAGCAATTTCCTGCTGCCCCTGGCGCCGCCAGGGACTACTGGGAGTACTCACAATTTCTTCTGAGCAGTTCTGGTGATTTTGGCGGGCAACAACAGACCCCACCCTTTCTAGATCCAATGTTATATCCTTCTTCATTAGGGTTTACATTCGCAATCACTTTCTTCTTCTTCTTCTTCTTTCTCCTCCTTGGTTTCTTCATCAACTTCCTCATATCCTCTGTTTTTTCTAATCAACAAATGGGCTCTTTTCGACCTCCCGGAGCTCAATATCAAGGCGGCGGGTCAGATTTTCCGGCACCTTCATGGACCGGTTCTAGCCAGTACCCTCCGTCTTCTAGTTGATTTTCATTTAAAATAAAATATATATATATATATATATTTACAGGACAATATAGTCATGATATTTATCTTGTTATTTGTTTATTTCTTGTATTTTTTTTTTAACACTAGATGTAATTTTGGCTCGATTACTGTTACTTTCATTGTTTTGTCATCATTGTGAAGCGTTTGGACCCGATTATATGGCTAAACCTTAGAGGAAAGGATTTGTTCGATATTAAATATTTAATATGTTCACGTTATCTTAATTATCAAACCTAAGATTAAGAAACCATCAGCTTGTCAAGCTGTCTCATCTTTCCCTTGCAACTTGAAATTTGCTTAAATTAGTATGCTTAGCTGATAGAAGAGTTGGTATGAATTCGAATATCCATCGTTGGATAAGTTCTCAACTTTCCGCATTAAAAAGCGATGTCTTTGAGTGTTAAATTTTGCCAAAAATTTTCAACTTTCTTTAATTGTTTTTAATTTTCTTAACTTATTCATGCCAAAAATTTCTAATTTTATCTAATTATTACTAAATTTTTATAACTTTTATAAAGTTTTTCTAACTTTCTTCAATTTTGTCTAACTTTTTCTAATCTTTAAAAAACACACTAGATATATATCCAATAATTTAAAATTTGATAATTTTTTATTTTTATTTTTTGACAATTATAAACAAGACTTAACTAAACATCAAGTTCTTATATAATGTTAATTCGAACAGTAATTCTGAGAGTTTGATCAACTGATAAAATTTTGAGTATATTTCTTAGTGGTCATTAGTACAATTTTCTTAAGAGCTATTGAAAATTCGCACGATTGTTAACTTCAAGCTTCAGAATTAATTTAAAAATTTTAAGAATTAGTTGAAATGCGCTAATTGATCTGAACACTTGAGATATCAAAATAAAAAAAAAATGTCAATTCGAATAGTGACGACTTTGCAAGTCTATTGCTTTCTGCCAAACATGTTGCTGAAAAGCAATGACTTGCACGAATGGTGCCAACTCGTCAATATATATATATATATATATATATTTAGTTTAGAAGGCGTAATCTAATCCTTCTCAAATATCATTCCACTTTAGTGAAGGATTATTTTTAATAAAATAATCTAATTAATCTTACGGAGGGGAAACTATTAAGACGTTGGTGCATTTCAGAGTATTATATACAACGCGGAAGTACCATCAGGTACTTTTGCCCTGTATCGAAAGGGACCCATATGAGTTGGGCGTCCCGGTATCTAATTTAGGGGCTTTGAGCTAATAAAGGTGCCGTTAGGGGCACCCAAAAAAATTAAAAAATTTTAGAAGTTTCAACTTTTTTAAAATCTAAAAAATTTTAATTTTTATAAAAAATTTATCAAAATTCGTTGGAACAAACTAAAACGAATTTTGCCAATTTTTTTTAAAAGTTAAACTGACATTTGTATAAAAAAAATTCTTAAAATTAAAAATTTTTAAGATTCTTCATTAAAATTTTGTCATGTGTTATTTTATATAATTTTTAATAACTTTATATCAAATTAAACATAAACATCTAACCGTCATTTCAAATAATTTTACACTCCAAACTCCAAAAAAATTTCACTTTTGATTTTTATGGGCTCTAATCACACCCAAAATATATCAAAAATTACAAAAAAATGTTATTTTTTTAATTAAATTTTCTCACGTATCACTTTTTATATTAAGTTTTTATATTTTTTTTTTTATCTTTTTGTCATCCAAACACATCTTTAATTTGAGGCTTAGTTTAAGGGGGAAAAAAAAGAAAATTGGTTTTTTTTTTTTTTTTTTTTGCAATTAGTTACTAACAGATAAAAAGTTAATTTTTTAGTAATCAATTTATTATTTTAACTTAATATTTTTATAATTTATTTTTTAAAAAATCAAAATAAAAAGATAAATTTAATTAATTAAAAAAATAAAAAATTGAATAACTAGACTCATGGTGGATACGAAATCTCGGTTTGACATGATGATCATAATAAATAATTAGTTATATATATGTTTGTGTCAGTCTTCTTAAAGTTGATTGATATGCCAACTATATTATTTATGTTGAAGCTTATCAAGTGCTTGCATAATGTACGGCGAAAATAATATTTAATCGATCCACAATATTACACTCTTAATTAGAGAGAGTATTTTCTAATTATGTGAATAGATATTTTGATAGTTATATTACATAATTATTTTACTTATTATACTTAAGTGTATTAGGAGAGAAGATCCGCAAAAGTATATATAACAAATCACTTCTTCATAGGTCCTACATCTTACATCATCAAGTATTAATACTACTGTCGTATAGTCAAATTAATAAAAAATATTCGGATTCTCACTCTGTAAAAGGTAAAAGCGTAGTGAAGGTAAGGATTTTTTTTTTTCTTTCTCTTCCTCTTCTCTCTGAATATTTCTCTTTCATTTTCTCTCTTTTATGTACACGTGATTATTGTCAATGTCTGTAACTGATTTAAATATAAAAAGCTCTTAGTCGGAAACTAATTCCGACTACTTTATTTCAGCTTTTTTATACATACAAGTCATATTTAAAGAAAATCTATAGAAACACGGGAGGAGCGGAGTATACAAAGAAAGAGGTTGAAATTTCGACCAATGTAACATCTTTGGCCGTATGTATTACAAATTCTAGGTGTTTCCAAGTATTGAGACCACCATCATTGGGTTGCTCATGTCACTCTTTATTGTTTTTTTTTTTTAATTAAAAAAATAATAATTTAATTTAATTGTATTACATTACTTCTCCCGACTTTAACAGGCGAGATATTTAAACAGTCAATTAATTACCTTATCTGTCGGGAAGATTTCAATACGGCAATTCATTTTGAATCATTATTAATGAGTCATTTTAGACATATAAAATAATGAAATTGGGTTAAAGAAAGTTCCACCTTATACTCAATCCTCATCTTAGAGTTTGGCAAGTTTCAATCAAAGTTCGATTATCAACTATTTAGAGTGACAAAAGTGAGATAAAATGAAATAAAGTGAAATAAGTTATGAAGTTCGTAATTTGTACAGTAAAATTAAAAAAATAATTTTAAATTTTTTTTATATATTTAACTATTTTTCAAAATTTTTTATCATCCTTAAACCAACCTATAATTAATTGATGATCGATCGCATCTCATTTTCAGGCATGCATAATTTTTTAATTGTGAAAATGAAGTTTAAAATTTTAATTTGTTGCCTATTTTCGCAATACAACGTCCCCAGAAGGCGATGGAGGAGAGAGCTAGCAACTTATACACTCAAACCACCAAACCTTGAAAGAGATATGGCCGGAGGGACGCGTGCCAAGTTCGGAGGGCCACAAGTGGTACAAAATTATTATGATTAGCTATTAACCTTAGGGTGTGTTTGGTGTTGGTCTTATGACTTTTTTTTTCACAAAAATTTAATTTTGTTTCTTAGAAACGATAACTTTTAAGCGTGTTAAAAGTATTTGTAAATAAAAAAATTAAAAATTTATGTCCCTTTGGATAAAAATTAAGAAATACAAAAAAATAATTTTTTTTTCTTTTTTCTGAATTTTTTAATTTTTTTACGATTACAATTAATACTACTAAAAATAATAAATTTTAAAAATTAAATTAAATTTTAGTTAAAAAAGGGTATATGAGACTATATATATATATATATATATATAAAGCTATCTTTTTAACCAAACAAAGCCTTATTATGTTGCCCATTTGAGTTTGACATGTACCGTTGGCCAGCTTTTGTTTGTTTGTGCGCGCGCGCGCGTGCGTATGTGTGTAATTTTTCTTAGTAATTTTTAATTTTTTAATTTAAGTATGTTATTCATATTTATAATAAAAAAATTATAAAAAATAAAAAATAAAAAGTTAATTTTTTTTATACATACCGAATTTTTTAATTTAGAAATATTTTTTTCCCAACTTTTATTAAAATATGAATAATATGATTAAAATTACCAAACAAAAAATAAAAATTAAATTTTAATACAAAATCATATAAAAACAATATATATAAAAAAACCAAATAGGTTTCTCCAGGGAGATAAGGAGGAGACAAATTAATTTAAAAGAGAAAAAGAAAAAAAAAAATCATGTTTATTGAACATTAGACAGGTGGGGGTAACGTAACTGCCAAGCTCAAATGGAAGGCACTATTTGAATCTTCTGGTACGTGGAAGTTCGCAGCCGCTACCCCGTACTGGGGTGCGCACAGGGCGAAGCACGCTCCAGGACCCTAGCCGGCAAAGGCCCCTGGAGAGTTAACCAGCCTAGGCAAGCCCTGGCTGACCGGCACGACCGAGAGGAGGCCATTAGGCACCCGCCATTACAGCGGTAACCCACCACCCCGTGGGGGAGTCGAACCCGGAACCTCGAGAGGCCCAAGTTCTAAGGCGAGCCCGACTTCCGCTCGACCACCCCCGTGGGGTGGCACTATTTGAATCTTTCTAGCTAGAACGGTAGATAATTGCCGACTAAGAGCATGTGCAGCAGAAGAGATAAAGAATCGTTTTAGGTATTTTTATTAGTAAATATAAAGAGAATTCTTTGCACCAAACTCTCTAAACTCGTAACTATTCTTCCTCCTTCTATAGTAACTTGGTTTTCCTGCCGAGATACTGTTCACGAGCCTTTGAATGACAAGCTGCTTGGCTTATACTTTTGTTGGGTTCTAATTTTGAAAAACTAATTTTTTAATAAATAATTTGTAAAATACCTAACATTAATGTGACTTGAAAAAGAAAAACTATTAACTAAACCCAAAATATACACTGTTAGCTATCTATTGGTGCACTTGCTTTTAAAAGACTTCGTTCTTGTATTAATACTAATATATTAACCTCTGTGACACAAATATTAGATTGATATGTGATTTATAAGTAGTCAAAGCGTGTTAGTTTTTTAGATTTTATGTTTTATTTTTATTTGATATTAAATATTATTTTAATATTAAAAATCTCAAAAATTATTGATGAATTGTCATGCCTTATTTTTCTTATTTTTATATTTTAATTTTGTTTGAGTGTTCAATAAGTGTTGCATTTTTTTAATTCTTGTTTGAATGATCAATAATCGTTGTATTTTTTTAAGTCTAAAATAAATTATTTTGCTATTATTTGAAGTATTTAATGAATTGTTGATAGTTTGTACACGTGTCACTTTTTTGTTTTATTTTTATTTTTTGTTTGAAATCGACACATATCACACTGTTTTTTTTTTTTGGTAAATCTACACTGAATCATTTTATTATGAATTATGTATCTAAAATGGTTTTTTATTTTTTCTTAATATTTAAAAATTTCATGTTTGTTTTATTAAATTTTGTTTTGTATTTTGTATATGAAAATTTTTTATTTATCATAAAATTAAATATATTACAAAAACTCACAACGAAAAGGGGCATTTTATATTTAATAAACTATTCATAAGGGGTCACTAGTAAATTGATAGGTGTCCACTAAAATTATTATTGTATTTAGTGTCCACCTTAAATATCTCCTTTCCCGTTACTCAATTGAATGATCGTTTTGGTGTTACACTAACTTTGATTCTATTTAACACACATTTTCTTCAGGTGCTACACACCAGAATAGTGTAACTTGCACACATTTTCTTACTTTTTGATTTTTTTTTTTGTTTTGTTGATATATTTTTAAAAAATCAATACACGTCTCACCTTTTTTTATGTGTTTGATTTTTTATTTTATTTTTTATTTTTTCGTGGATAAATTTATAATGGGTAATTTTATTGGTGAGTATTTGAATTATTTCTTAAATGAATTAACTGATATATATGTTTTCATTGACAACTTAAAAAATTTTAATTTTTTTATTTTTGAAGTATTTAAACATTAAATGTCATTTTGCAATAGATAGTGAGTTATTAACTTAGCTTAACATAGTTTAATAATAATGATTTAAACAAATAACTTTAAATTTTTTCACATATTCAAAATTTTTACGAACATTTGTTGTAGACGTTTTTTTTTGAGGGTAATTTTTTTTTTTTTTTTGGTTAAGTCGTCTTCTTCTTGATTAACCTATATTATTGGTCGGTGTTTGTACTCAATTAACACGTATCACTAATTTCTTATTATATGTTTGATGTTTTGTTAAAAGTATTATGGTAATTTGATGTTGTTTAAATTTAATTATTAATTAAATTTTAAATTTATAATAATTAATTATGCATATTATATATACTCAATTTATAACGATAAAAAACTAAGTTACATTATAAATAGTAAAGTACGGGACTTTTGCTAGTGTTTATTTATTTTATGATAAAGGCTAGGGATAAACGCAGGGTGTTTGGGTTAGTTACTGCCTAGAAACTCATAATTTTTTTTCTTTTTTTTTTTTGAAATTTCATTTTTGTTGATGCTAAATCGTTAATTCTACAATTAATTTTTTTTATATTATATAATATTGGGAGATGATATCCCCACTCCACAAAAAGCTTTCCCCACCTTTTTACTTTACTTTTTTTTTAATTTGTTTTGTTTGTTTTGATGTCATTTGGGTGACAAAATTACTCTTAATTTATTAGTTTTACGGATTAATTTCACTCATTGTCAAAAGTAATCTATTGATATAATTTAAATTTTTGTAATAAAAAATATTTTTTTATTTTATCAATACAATTTAAATTTTTATAATTAAAAATATTTTTTTTACTAAAAAACAATTAGTTATATTAACTTATCAAATATTTTTAAATTTAATCATATAAAGGTAACTTGTATGGTATAAATAAAATATTTAAAACATTTAGGTAGCAATTACCTGCCCACATATCAAAAATTAGAAATACAATTTACCATGTTATTCTTAACTTTTATTAACTCATACATCTTAAATTGCATATAGGGGGTGATATTCTCACTTACTCAAGGGCGGATACAACATACTTAATCAATAAGGACGAAAATTAGATCCTTTCTTTGGAGATGGTAAAAATATTTTTATAATAAAATTATTAAGAATATTATGGTAATATCATAAATTTTTTAGGATTATTTTAAAAAATTAAAATTATTTTAAAATTTTTATAATTTTAACAATGAATTGAACTTGTACATGTGTTTATGTCGTAAAAAAAAAAAAAAACAATAGCAATGGAATAATGGAATTTGATTATCAAACTATACGAGGGCCTAATTAATAAAATTATATGGGGGGCTAAAAAATAGATATATATAACTTTTAAATAATTTCACTTATAGTGTAAGAATTTTTTTCTAAATTCAAAATTAAGAATATTTTGTAAGTCGAAATAATTAAAATCTTTTTCAGAAAAATAATTATTTCTTATTATAAGATTTGCAATTATAGTAATAGAATAAAAAGTTATTTATTATTATAAAAATTTAAATTATATTAATCAATTATTTTTTATAATAAATGAAACTAATCTATGAAACCAATGAATCAAGAATGATTTTGTCATTTCAACGACATCAAAATAAACAAAACAAATACACAAAAAAGACAAAAAAGTGAAGGGGAAGAAGTTTTTATTGGAGTGAGGATATCATTACCCTATAATATTACTTAATTAATTCAACTGCAGAATATGTATATTTATTTTATGAAACATTACAAATTATATTTAATAAATAAAAAATAAATTAATATATATGTATAGATGGTACAGTAAATTAGATTTCTAAATTTTTTATTATATATAAAAATAAATTTTACAGAGATGAGTTCATAACTCAAATTTTTAACTCAAAATTTTTATTTACTAATAATGATATTTTTTAATTAAGATCAATTATTTTTTTTAATTTTAGAAGAAGTGGAATTATATTATAAATTTTTTAATCAGAAATTTTAATGTACAAATAGTATTTTTCGAAATTCAAAAAAGGCCGTAGCTTCTCTGGCTCCGTCATAACCTCGTCCATGAATATATGTATAAATCATTAATTATTCCAACGTTACCTAATCACAATAGTTGAGGTGTAGCATGTATAAGAGGACAATGCTATGCAACTTTAAGCAGCCGCGTAGGGCTCAAAATAATAATAATAATAATAATAATAATAATAAATAAATAAATAAAAGGCCAACATTTTTTTAAAATATATTTCATTTATTTTATTTAATCTTAAAAAGCTGTTGTTTATATTCTTCTAAATGTTTCTTGGACTTTACTTTTTTTTTTTTTTAGTTTTAAATTTCATTCAAATGACTTAAATGCCCTTTTAAGTCACTAACTTCACATATTGATTTCACCAAATTATCAAAAATTTAGAAATCTAAATTGTCGATATAATTTAAATTTTTATAATAAAAATATATTTTAAAAATGTTATTTTAAGGAAACAACTTATTTTAAATGTTATGTACTTATAAATAATTTTCATATTATTTAAAAAAAAACGTGGGCCAACTTAGGAGTCGTTTGAAAGTCTAATTTTTAGTAATTTTTGGTATTTTTTGTCAAAAATTGATAGTTAAAATTTTTGTGTATTTAGTAAAATAAATGACAATTTTAAGTAACTTTTAGCAAATTTAGGTAATTTTTGGACATTTGTTAAAATTTTTAACAATTTTTGGTAAATTTTTGTATGTCTGATGAAAATTTTGATAACTTTTAAAATAAACAAGTTACTGTAGCCAGGGACGAAGTTAGGATTTCATGATAAGGGGCCAAAAATTTTTCAATAAAAATTTAAACAATTATAATCCAAAAAATATTAACCATTTTCTTTTACATAAGATATAATTGCAAAATATCACCAAAAATATAATTTTTGATATATCAAGTGAATTACAAATCAAAGTAGCACTTGATGAGTTTTTATGTTACGGAATTCATCTATAATTAAATATGTGCTAAATTTCTCCGCAACTTCTCTTTTATTGTATACAATCAATGCACTTGTTAAAAAATCATCTTTCTTCTGGTTTCGACTTACCCAAAATAAAAAAATTAGGTGGTTGCACGCGATGAAAATTAACAATTCTTCAGTGAATAAAAAATTGAAGATAATATAGTGGTTTGTTTATTTGTTGGATTCAACCTAGAAACACGAGCAGAGCCATGTAGGGACAAGCGTATGCAAGCGATCTCACTCGCTCTCAAATTTTGTTAAGGTTAGGTAGCATTTTCACCCTAATTTTATGTATTTTCTACTTTAAAATTTCTTTTTGCCTCAACTTATACAAAGATTTTGTATTTATGGAAAAAAGAGGCCAAAATAGAAATTTAATGAAATCGATGGACATTATCAACCACACTGATGAAGCCAACCGTTGGATTTGTTCAGTGTCAATTTAATTGTTTCTTTTAATTAGCAATTAGAGAAAATGAATCACATATAGTTCAAATTTTCAACCCCACTAATCAAAAATCTTAACTCCACTACTGCATAAAAATTTCTTCTAATGATTGGTGAGAGAGATGGAGTGTATATGATAAATGGACAATGTGAAAAGGACATGGCTGAGGGGGAAAGAGAGGAATTAAGGATAGGATTGGTGCACTGTGCATTGGTTTATTATCAAATGTGAGATTTAGGCCATTAGATTTTCTTGGAAGAAATCTAACGGCTCTCATTGTCACGCCCCAGGTTTTCACAACCCGAGTATGTGAACAAAATAACACACATTAAAACATTTAATAACTTTTCCTGTCCCACATCAGAGTCATATACACTCACTATAGAGCAAGAAAATAAAATAAATAAAACTAAACTTTAAATTTAAATAAATGCCTTAGTCAAAACTAAATCTCCAAAACTAATCCAAACAATCTCTTAAAGCTAGATAAAAAAAAAATTAATAATAACATCACAAACAGAGGTTTATTACAATTCACTAAAAACAATTCTCTAAAGAAAATTCTAATGTAATTAAGTAAAAATAAATAAATAAATTCCTAATTTCCATGGTGAATAGGTCCTGCGCGTGACTCAAATTCACTACCTGCATTGCAAGCTGTAAGGGGTTTAGCACTAATACCACGTGTGCTCGGAATCCTAATAATGATAATATGAATGCAGTATGCCCTAGCATGCTTCTAAGTGAAATAATTATGTACAAGTAGCAAACTCAAGAAAGAAATTAAATTTATTTATTTATTTATCTTCGTTACATTCACTTGTGTTTTAGCACCACATAACACGTAAAAAAAATCAATTTGATTTCAAGGTACTGCTACTTGGTTGTCTCGTAGAAACAAGACCCAACCAATATACATCATTCCTTGATGTCTGCTTGGTTGTCCCGTAGAAATAGGACCAAACCAATATACACCATCCTTCAGTGTCTGCTTCTTAGACCAAAACCTTAGGAATGTAATATGCCACTCTTAGACATCTACTCGTTCGTAAGTTACTAGCCTACTGGAATTGATAACCAACCCCGCGCAGGTTTTGGGACTTTCGACCCTTGGGTACGTATACTCGATATTTTTTTAATACCCCTCAACCCAAACAAAATACAACATCAAATTTTCCTTTTTAATTCCACATTAATTAATTAATTTCTTTTTTATGAAGGTTTTAAGCCTTATTAACTCTCGATTCACCAATACATTAAATAACACAAAATTATAATTCCACCCAACAACCGATTTCACGTTTCAGGTATTTAATTAAAATCATATTCAGCAAGCTAATGCAGCCGAAACAAAAACAACAATGCACAAACAGTGCACATATATACATAAATACCATAGCTGTATGGTCCATCTAAATAAAAGAAAAGACAAAACAGAAGAAAGGACAAAACAAGAGAAAAGACGAAACAATTCATTTAGTTAGTTTTTGTTTTTTGTTTTTTGTTTTTTTCACGATTTCCACGAATCAATCAAACTTCTGGTCACCTAGGAAGTTTTCTATTTACTAAAAAAATTTTTTTTTTTAATCATAATAATTAATTAATCAAACATCACTCACCATCATGAATTTGATGTGCATAATATCTATATTACATGTATACACGCATACATGTCATATATAAACATATATATTACATATATATATAAAGTGATTTTTTTTTTTCCAGCAAACAACTAACTTGCATGTGGTCCTACATTTCCCTGTTAACACTTTCATGATGAGTACCCAGTGAATAAAACAACCCTGCAAAATTTATAATTTCGTTTCACGTAAAGCAAATTCATGACTTGGGAGATTTGACCAAGCGAATCTACCGAAAAATAAAAAAAAAACCAAATACGCATTAACATATAGATTTAGAGGGACCGCCCCTTACCTAGGTTGGATTCGAAAAATCGAAAAGAAATCAATCCGGTTCCGATAAGAAGCAACACTACCGCCGTTTCTTCTTTCCTTCCTTCCTTGGTCTCTTTTTTTCTCTCTCTCTCTCTCTCTATCGTTTCTAGGGTTTTTTTTATCAAAATAATTACAGCTTTATATATTTATAAAAGCAGAATTTTAACCCTAACCAACTAATTAATTTCCTACTCCCCATAGGTTTAGAAAAATTACACCATTTTTCCTAAAATTAAAAAAAAAATCTTTTCACATATAACCAAAAAATTTATCTTTTTAAATATAATTAAAAATAACAAAAATTTCAAATCATTAAATTTAAATAGCAAACTAAATTTATCAAATAAAAATATCCAAATTAAATAAGAAAAATATGAGTTATTACACTCATTTAAACTCATTTTTTTTCTTTTTGCTTCTTTTTTTTTTCACTTTATCTCATTGATTTGTGCTTCACTCTCTCTCTTTCTGACTCTCTCCCTCTCTCTCTATTATACTCTTACATTTTAGGCAACCTTAATTGCTTAACAGTAAAAGTAATAGTATTAGAGAGTTATACTCTTACGTTTCAAGCAATTTTTAGAGTTTGCAGTAATTTTCCTTTTACGAGTTCAATTGTAACAGCCAGAGCATAAAGCCATTATTCCCTTATGATTACAATAAGTGCAAATGCGTAGTAATGATTAACCATTAACCTATTCTCTTACTATTTTTGTGGTTTGTTAGTAAAAATAACAGTAATAGTGAATTATGCTACTTTTTACGTTTCAGGCAAAGAGAGAGAGAGAGTCTGGTAGAGAGAGAGAGGATTTAAATTGAAAATAAAAAAAATTAGTTTTTTGTGTGTCATTAATTTTTATGTGGGTCCCATTATACAAAGTTGAGTTGTTAATATTTTTTATTTATGAAAGGGGCCATTATCAATAAATTAATTAATAAATTATTTTTTTAATAAAATATAGCATATTCCTAAAGGTTAAAATTTTGAAGCTAGGGGTCATGACCGTCCTTGGTCCCACATAAGCTCCATCCCTAATAGCTTTGTAAAAAAAGTTTTGCAAACATTGATGTTTTGTTAAACACCCAAAAAGTAAACCTTAATTATTTTATGCTTAAAATTTATCGAACAAACGAGACCTAAATATACACATCAGATACGGTATAGAAATAGGCTTCTAGATGAACTTAGCTAGGTAAGAGAGAGAAAGTGGAACAGGTTTGATTACATTAATTCAATCAATAAAAATGTTCATTCATTAATTGAGAGGAGAATTACCAGAAAACTTACCCAAAAAATAAAAGGGCAAGAAGTAGATTACCAGAAACGTATCAAATACCCATGTACTCTTTTAAAAAATATATTCAGGAAAAGAGTTCCTTGAGACTGAAGTTTACGTCTCAAAAGAGGATCAGCTTGTCACTTTCTCTCTCTCACTCTGTCTTTTCTCTCTAGAATGTCTTTTGATTCTTTTTTTTTTTTTCTCTCTGTACGTATGATTCATGCATATATACAGTCTTATCTATAAAATGCATGTTCCCTCCAGAAGGAAGGGTCCTTTAAAACGACGCCAGTCCACGTGCGACCTAGTCATTGCCAAGTAAAGAATTAAGATGCCACGTGTGAGACGTTTCGTACTAATGTTTGACGCATGGAATAAAGGCTCCACAGTGGTGGTGGTGTCCGGAGAAAGATTACGTCCTGTGCAGTATCTCGTATTACGCACTTATGCATAATTGGATGATTTGTCACTGTTTGATCTAACGATACGTAAGTACACAAGACGGTGCATTGCACCGAATCTATTTCTTTGAGATGTCAGGTGTGCAGTGTATATATAAATGTTAGTAATATTGAGAGTATTTAATTAGTTAAAATTAATTAAAATTTATTAATTTTTATTAAATTTTTATATTTCTTTTTAATTAAATTTTAATACTATTATTTTTATATCAAATTTTTATATTTTTTATTATATTTTTTTATCAAACTTTTAGTAACCAAACAGCTGTAAAGATATGTAGATAGATATGCATTGAGCTGGATTGCCTCGTGACCGTTGAGTGGACTTTTGGACACACGTGCTGATTGGTAGTTTTCATTTCCTGCGGTAGGGAAGTGTGAATTGTCAGTTCAGCATCCCTAGCTAGGACCATTGGCAGTTTACCGACTCCTTTGGGTAGGAAAGGCAGCCTGTTGATTTTCTCCAGAGCAAAGAAGGAAAAAGACAAACATGGAACGTTACCAAAAAAAGATAAACATGGAAAGGGGGATGAACCCCGAGTGGGCATCAAATTTCCCCCCAAAACAAATTTAAAATTTAAAAAAATAATTTTTTATTACACAAATTACAAAAATAATTTTTTATAAATTTTTACTAATTTTTTATTTCGGACCTTTTAGTATGCAAAATTTTCTCAATTTTTATAAATTTTTTCCAAAGTATGGCAATTGTTGATATTAGGTCTATAACCAATTAAAAAAATTAAAAAAAGTTAAAAATTATAAATATTGAAAAATTTTGGAAAAAATCGATGGTTTTGTATATAGGAAGAAAATTATGTGTTTGGTGAATTCTGGTAAAGAAAATTACCAAAAAAATTGAAGAAAATTAAAAAAAATAGAACTTAAAGTTTTTTTTATTGACCAAACACGCCTTTGTATACACTTTTTGTAATTTTAATTTTGTATGCTTAAATACATTAAAATGTGTATTAATTCATTCTAACATCATTTATTAGATTTTTCACTTAAAAAGTAGGGATTAACCAATTCAATGATATGAAACCATCGTTATGCCTTTACACCATGTTTATTTGTTATATATGGGATTGAATAGAAGATATCATCATACTTTGAATTTTTATCCTACATTTAATTTCACATTTTTTCTTTAGATAACATATATCGTACAATATTATTTACAATGTTATTTATATTTCATATAAGAAATTATTCCAATAAAAAAATTGTAACTAAATATAAGATGAAAATTAGAAGTGGAATATATCTCCTCTCCAACCCATATCCCACGAAAAAAAATGCTCTTAGGATACATTTGGATAGGTAAATAAAAGTGAAATGAAAATGAAATTCATTCTTTGTTTGATTGTACTTTTGAAGAGTACAATACCATGCTCATGAGAAGAATAATCCATTATTTCTAAAAACTAGTGGATGGCTTATTCTCTCATGGAAAGAAAAAAAATGAATCTTGATACATTATTTACAAAATTACCTTTTAAGTGTAGTATCCACTATTATATTAAATAATTTTAAGTATTAAATGAAATATTTTGTCAATTTTTATTGTTCCTATTGAAATAATTTATTTTAATTAATATTTATTTAAAATTAAGATTATATTTTAGTAAATATATTATTATAATTATTTATTTATTAAAATAATTACTATTAAAACAATAATTTATGATTAAAATGAGTTATTTTACTAAATTAAAATTATTTTTAATAAATGATAGTTACATATTAAAATGATTTATTTTGAAATAGTTTATTAAATTAAAATTATTTTTTCATAAAATAATAATTTACTGTTAAATTGCGTTCTTTATTAATAATTGATTAAAATTAATTATCATCAAATAAATACTACTTTATTAACAAAATTTTTTATTTCATTAAAATAATTTACTAAAAGTAATTATTTATAAAATTAAATACATGGTTACTTTTCTCTATATAAGGGTGATATGTGTATTTACTCATATTTTTATTCTATTGCACCGTTTATTATACCCTATCAAATGTACATCATTTAAACCCTCGAGATCATTCTCCATACGTACCAAATATGATCATACTTACAATTACAATAATTGTATTACTGGATGATAACGATAAACGTCGCTTTCTTGTGAAATTAAAAGAAAATTTATATATGATAATAAAATAAACTTCTTGTCATTATATACGTCAACTATTTGTAGTTGTAAAATAAGAGTACGTAGCATATATAGATTTAAAATCACTTTACTAACTATATAATGGGATTTTCTGAAAATAGAATACACTAATTATGGTACGTAAGATTTGCATGTTACTTTACATAACCAAAAAAAAAAAAAAACTCCAAAAGTTCTTAATTTCTTTCTAATCGAATTTTGTTATGTGTCACTTTTTAAATCAATTTTAATTTTTTTTAATTTTTCAGAACTCCAAATGTCACCGAAAACGAACAAACTTAATTTCCAAGTTAGACAAGATGCAATTAAATAAATTGATTAAAAATGAGATTCAATTGTAATTACGTAAAATTTCAATGTAAGATAAAATTTTCTCAAGATTACATAACAATAAAGTAATAGCAGTAAGAGTAAGATACGGACTAAGTCGCTCTCTCTTAAGACAATTCACGCCTCCCGGCGCAATTATATTGTTTCTTAAATGACGAGATGATTATATTTCTTAAATGACAAGAATAAGGCTTTGAATTCACGAGAATGGACTTAAGTATATCCTTAATCTAAATTGATTAAAAAAAAATTATCAGTGCAAACTATCTATACACGGTCCATTAATTTTTAAACTAGTTTGCGGGAATGCAGGCATCTTCAATCAGATTTTTCACGATCTTCTCCTCTTACCTTCTATTTCTCTCATCCGTTGTAACTACCATCTCTTCTCATTCGTATTGTGTCTTCTCGTCTTACATTGTGTGATGATATCTCACCCAACTGCTTCCAATACAACTAATAGCCGCAGTTCTTCAAGATTGTTTTGAATAAATACTAAAATAAATGTGATGATGAGATGTTACAACTTACATTAATGAGTCAAAATCTATGCATGATTATATGAGCTCTCAAAAGCCTGATTTCAACATACTGTTCAGCTTTTCAACGTACAACCCAGGGAAGCTCAAAACAGCAACCACAGGAGTAGGGCAGCTTTTCAACGTATAACCCAAGGAAGCGGAAAACAAGAAGCACAACAGGAGGACAAATTGAGCATCAACATGACTCTGCCTCACAGCTCAATTTTTGTAACCTGGACGTGCAATTGTCAGTTTCACAGTTGTGACAAACGTTGTTAGATGCCAACATCGTGGCTTCCGAATGACAGTAACATTTATCAATCAGATGAAATAGAGTAATACTTAGCATTTGACATATGTATGAGGATAACGTTGTAAAGTACTTAAAATCACCACAGAAGTCAGTTTACAATGACTGTCACACAAAATAATTTTTCTAACATCAAGTCTGCACGATTGTGAAAAAAAAAAAAAAAGGCTCAATCTATTCGTTATCTTCTCAAGCAATTACACACATTTCTATTGACTGCTTTCTTGAAGGAGAAAAATGAAGTGACATTCACAAAAGCAAAATAATAAGAAAACCAAGGAACACAGCTTTATACATACGAGGGGCACAAATGTAATTTCAAATCATCAGCGGGAACATCCTTCCCAAACCACACAACTTAAAAAAGAGTGTTCACCATTATAGCATCACCCATGTCAACGCCATTTTTATAATCCATCTTTCTATTGCCCCCTTACTTGGGTCCTTCCCTTGGAGCAGCAGAGCTTCTGCTCTCAGCGACGCTCGAGTTCATGGCAATCACCTCTGGAGCTATTTCCCAGTGTCCTACTTCTCCTTCCCCAACTCGAGTGCCGTGTTTCCACCGTGACACGCCGACCCTCCCATGAATTCTCTGCTTCTACTTCTACTTCTGATTTTGCTTCCCTCGTAGGGGGCAAAGGAGGCCTTTGTGCCTCCTCTTTTACAAAGGCTCGGAAGTTGTTCCTCGACGGCTTTACCTTCGTGCAAAATACTTCGAAAAAATTACTCAAACAACCCCGATCATAAACATTGATCCTATCCTCAGCTCTGTAACGAAAATTTTCATATGTGGTCTGCAAAATATGCGTGCAAACATTAAAACTCCCTGATAGAGAAAATGAAAATCATGGGATAAAAATGTATAATAATAGTCACAATAGTCAAAATAATAACTACAACCAATGCAAGTAAGTAATAAAATGAAGATGCTCAACCTTTTAGCCAGATATACTAAATGAGGGAAGTTAACTTACCTGATTTGTGCTAATAAGGTACAAATGAAAGCCAGTAAGTCCACCTACAAACCATAGAGAAATGAAACAATAAGCCATCAGTATCACTGATGCAGGAGATTTCCTTCATTGCCCCTCCAGACAGTGCCACGATGATCATTCATCAGAACCTTTATGTAGAAAGCGGACATGGAGAACACATAAATGCAAAGAAGCGTTGACGAGAAGACAAAACAGAAGAAGTAGCGGTAGGTTGCGCTGCATATATCACACACACATAGATTCATGTATATCACACTGCCAAACAAATAAAGAAAAAAGAAAAAAAAAAAAAAGAAAAGGGGCTACAAGTAGCACTTGTAGTGGATGTAATGATCGAAATAACCACGAAAAGTTTACAACTGACACATCAGCATGTCAAACAGCATACCAATCCAATGGCACTGGCCAACCAAAGGGACAATGGCGATCAAAAACGCTCCACACAATTGTTGCAAATGGAGCAATGTGAACAACGGGGAGGGCGATATAGCATGCAGGTCTCACAGTACTTCACTCTGACAGGAAGACCATTAACCATAACCTCTTTTGTTCGAGGAAGCTGGAAGCTTGGCGTTTGTCTTCCTCAAATCTCGGTTGGTGCTGAAGTATCATACCGAAACTCCTCCTCCAGGGGATGTAAATTACGGGGAACAATACCCGGATCCCGGGCTGATGTGAGAGAAGAAGCACCAACACCTATCAACATTAACTAATGGATACAACCAAGCCACGTAAGAATATAGATGTACATACAAACAACAAAGAAATCATTCAAATGACCATTAGATAACCCACGTGCAATAGTACAAATGAACCGTGAGAAACGGAACAATCTTTGTCTTTCAAATCGTTAATATGATAAAAATAATAATCCTCAATATACTTCCATTACCACCATTATCATTACAATCTCTCTCTCTCTCTCTCTCTCTCTCTCTCTCTCTCTCTCTCTCTCTCTCTCTCTCATTCCAAATTAAACTGCCATTGTTCTCATTCCCACCACTAACTTATGGTGACTCTGCCATAATCAATATTAGGGTTATTCCTAAAATAATTAGGCTCCTCCAGGTCTGGTCGCCCCCCAGGGAACAGATAAAAATAATCCTAAATAGACCTTCCATTAAAACCAGCTTTAAATATAGGTATTTTTTCAACTACAATTTGAAGCCTGTAAAAGGAGTTGTCCAGCAACATGTATCCCACAATACAACTAGGAATTTTGTGATTTTGATCCACCAGCAATTCCATTTTATAAGTAAGAAACTTTTATAATCAAGCCCTAGGAAAAAAAAAAAAGAAAATGAAAAATCTAAGCCAAATGCTGAAGAATCACCTAGTCACTTAATGGCCATATTGTGGAGACATTACACAGTAAACATGTCAGAACCCAAGTTGGTGTTTGAAAACCTTTAATTTGGGCTAGGTACTCAGATCATATTGTTTAAACATATCAGAAGAAACCTCAGAGCAAGGCTGCATATAATGGCATTGCCATGCAATCTTAACACCGACCATGAGATTGGAAATACGGTTGACGAACAGACGCATGCCCGCAGCTATAAGGTTTTCAGCCATATCCCATACTTGAACATACTCGTATACTCATTAAACGAAGTTTGCCTGGTCATGTATATATTAAGTGTCTATTTAATCATATGTAATGCAAAATGCGAAGGGTTAAAGAGGACTAACATGGATGGTAAAACAATTGTTGCCACCAAAACTGCATATCCAGCATTGTATGGTGAAAACTCATGGCGAAGGTGCCTCGCAACAAATACACAGAAGATGGTAACTGGAACAATTATCAGAAGTAGGGTAATAAGAATCGACCGGGCATCTCGCCCAAATATCAGCCTCCCACCAAGGAAGAATTCTGCAAAAAGAAAAATAAAAAGGGCTGAATTCAGAAGGGGCAAAAGCTAAAAAATTTTGTTTCTCATCTGATTTAAAACACAAATAATGTATCCAGCAACATACACAAACAAGCACGCCTACACACCAAAATATATATATATACAAACAATTGGATATTATTGAATCTCCTGATCTGTTACAATGGTTAACAGTTGAAAAGGAGTTTCTTGATCCGTGCTCAATAACAGAATAGCAAAGCAAGTTAGAGAGCAAGCACAAGTAGCATCACAACAAAAATAAATTTGTGATAATTAATTTACTACTAGAGATTGGTCAATCGACGAGTGGAAAACTCGGACAACTGTTTTAAGCGGTCGCTATAAGAGTATTAGCGACCGCTTTGGGCGGTCGTTGTAATTGTCGTCGCTAATTCCGTGCGGTAAGATATCGACGACGAAAAAATTCGGACGACCGCTAATTCACTTTTGGCGATCGCATTAGCAACCGCTAGAAGTGATCGCTAATACGCTAATTATATCGGGTAAAATGCCCCTCTCTTTTTCCTCTCCCTCCCTCCCTCCCTCTTTTTCTTCTCCCTCCCCCGCGCTCTCTCCTCTCTCCCCCCTGCCTCTCTCTCCTCCCGCTGCCATCGACAAAACCCCCTTGTCGTTGTCGCCGTCGCCGAAACCCCCGGTAATGCTCTCCCTCTCTAGCTCTCTCTCTTTCTCTCTCTTGCTCTATCTTTCTCTCTCTCTCTTGCTCTCTCCCTCTCTTGCTCTCTCTTAAACACTAATTTTTTTTTTTTTTTTGTGTATTAAAGTTTTTTTGGAGGTTGACCACCACCACACCAGATTTGGATTTTTTTTTTTAGTTTGAATTTTTTTTATTTTATGTATTTTTCATGTTTATTATTGGATAAATGTAAATAATTTTTTTTTTGTTTTTGCGGTTGGGGTTTGATGATTATCCATGCATGCATGTATATATTATTGTTTGCTTTTTTTTTTTTATTTTAGTTACTCATTAATTTGTTTATTCATATATATGCTATTGATTAGGATTTTTTTTTGAATTGTTGGTTGTGGATTGTAATATTGTTGCAGTGATGTTGTCAAAATTTTTTTTACTGTGTAATTTTTTTTTATGTATATTGCTGTTTTTTTTTAATTAGCTGTTTTTTTTTCTGTTTTTTTATTTGCTGGGAAAAATTTTTGGAGAGAAAAATTTGAAATAAATTTAAATTAAAATATTGCTTTAATGGGGATTTTTTAAAATTACCACATATACCTTATTTTTTTAATTTTTAATTTTTTTAATATAGTTTAAATTTGAAAAACTTAAAAAGTGATAAATAACTATTGTTTTTGAAAAGTTTTGACGTCGAGGAAACTTTAGGAGATGTCATATAACTTTAGGAGACTAAATAAAGATTTAAATTTAAAAAAAAATTAATTAGACTAAATAAAGATTTGAATTTTTTGTCAATTTATATCTTTTATTATCATTTGTTAAACTAACTATAAAAATAAATTTAATTAAGTATGAGTGAAAGGCGACAAAATATTGGTTATAATGAACATAGTTTTAAAAAGAGAAATGTAATTTTGTTGAACGGAGCGAATGTTTTATTAAATTAAGCTTAAAATTATTTATAAATTTAAATATTTAAAGTAGGTATTAAAAATAATTAAATTAAGTATTAAAAATCATTATTAAAAAAAGTAAAAATATATTGATGTAAATATAATTTTTTGAAATTATAACCGAGTGAATGCTTTTTTTTTTTAAATTTAAAAATGTGAATTGAAATTAGCTCTTTGTAAGAAAATATAATTTATTAAATAATTTTATTTAATAGATAAGATATATTATTATCATTGAGTGAAATAATTATCAAAAATAATAAAAGAGTGAGTGCTTAATTTTTTTAATTTAAAAATATAAAAATATGAAAAATAATATTTAATATGCTTTGCTTTTGAAGTAATGATTAAACAATTAAGAAATTAATTTTAAATATGAACAATATTAAAGTAAGATATTTGAAATTATAAATACATAAATGTATAATTTTAAAAAATAAATTGATTAACTTACCTTAAGGAAATTAAATTATATGATGATATTTATAATGTTAGACAATAATATTAAAAGTATGAAAATTAAGTAAATATTAATATTAAATTAAAACTTATAGCTTCATTAAAAATAAAAATTAAAATTAAGTTCCAATAAGATAATATAATTTATTAAATAATTTTTATATATTATTATCATTTATTAAAACAATCATGAAAAATATTAATTAACGTGACCTTAATGAAATTAAATTATATTATAAATTTTTAAAATAAATTAATTATATTATGATATTAAAATTAAATAACATTACGTTAAGGAGATTAATTAATGTTATTATCTTACTGAAATTAATTAAATTAATGAACGTTATTTTAGGGAAATTAAATTATATTATGATATTTATAATGTTAGACAATAGTATTAAACATATTAAGATTAGGTAAATACTAATATTAAATTATAACTTGTAGGTTCATTAAAAATATAAATTAAAATTAAGTTGTAATAAGATAATATAATTTATTAAATAATTTAAATATATTATTATAATTTACTAAAACAATGATGAAAAATAATATTAATTAACATCACCTTAATATTGAAATTAAATTATTTTATAAATTTTTAATAAGATAATGTTTACATTTACTTAAATTATTAAAAATAATTTTATTAGATAATTTATATATATTTTTGTCGTTCACTATTAATATTATGAAAAATATTAAATAAAAAGTAGCATAAATAGGAAACAATAATACTAAAAAATATTAATATTGTAATATTTGTTGTTAATTTATATATTTTGAATTAAACAATAATACTAAAAATAGTTAACCTTGGGTAAATAATAATAATATTAAATTATAATTTTTAGGTTCATTAAATATTAATATTAGTTAAATATTAAATAACGAATTAGAATATTGATAATATAATTAATTTAGGTCAAATTAGATTGTTTCAATTAATATTGCAATGACTGGTTACTCAAATGACTGAAAATACTTTTATTATTGGAAATCATAATTAGAGTTATGTTATAATGAGCAAATATTGAATTGTTCGTAATATCTATTTTTAATTATTTAATTTGTATCGTATTATTTTATTTGTTGTATATTTGATCTTCGGAAAGATATTACGGTGTTATTTTTTTGAATCTACTTTAATTAACTCTAATCTTTGGGCCCAATCCAAAACTAAATCCTTAATCTTGCTCGGGCCCAATCCAATATCTTTCTTGGGTCCAGTCCAATCCAATACGAATACGATAAGTAAATTAGGTCAAATAATAATATTATAATATTGTTTCTAGGTAATTTACCGAATAATATAGTAATTAATTAGACAAGCAACAGTAGTTAATTAATAATATTTAATTAGTTCAATTACTAATTAAATGTAAACCCCTAATCTTGCCTGGGCCCAATCCAATATATTTCTTGGTACTTTATTCTAAGTTAGAAAACAAACAGATATTGAGAACTACTTTATTTTATTCATTTGCATACATTAGTGAAACTTAGACCCGTTTAAGAATCTCGTACGCCACCCGTTTGGTCATCCTTAGGCAACGGATTAGGTCCTTGATCAGGTTCGTTGTCCTTTCGATGAACATGTGGGGATTGACGTACGCGATTCTTGAATTGTCCAATTTGGACAGTTTGGGAATGCAATTATCCATCATGTCTTCAACAACTCATATGCTGTCCTATGTTAGATGAAGTTTCGGTTGACATCCTGTTGTTCTCCGGGTGCATACACAGGGTACGACTGATGTCGTCTGTGTGTCGTGTACTTGGAGAACCACGCGGACATGCTGCCGAAATTTTATCTAATTAGGGGACAAAGACATTGAGTTGTTGAGTGCAAGTTGGATCGTGCATTCTCGAATGGGATAGGACCAACCATCCTGTAATGAAGAGGTAAAGTTTAAGACTAGGTGTTTTCCATATGACCCTACTTTTTATAGTAATGACATTTTATCCTTTTGGGACTCCACAGAATTCTAAGCGAGATGGATAAAAGTTGGATTGATTTGTCGAATAGGATGTCCCTAGAGTATATGGAGGGGATTAATCAGTTTATTGTATTTACCAGTAGGTTTTCGAGTGAGTACATTAGTTGTCCCTACAGAAAGTGTGCTAATCGGTATTACTATACACGGGAGATTGTCAGGGAGCATCTAATCCGTAATAGGTTCTTAAAGCAGTATAAATTCTGGACTCTCCATGGGGAAGAGTATACTGCCTCTCGTCCAGAAGAAACCGTTGAGGTGCAGGCCGAGGCTACAGAGGAAGCCGATCCAATGCTCACGATGCTAGCTGATGTCGCATGTGGATTGACACATGAAGACAGCGGTGCTGGTATTAATCTGACGGGTGAAACTAGTCCCCGCTCGGGTGCGGATGATGAGTCCTTGAGATATTTTGAAATACTCGACGATGCGCAGACAGAATTATATCCTGGATGTCAGGAATTCAGTAAATTGTCATTCATCGTTGAACTATTACATTTGAAAGCATTGAATCACTGCTTGGATATGTCGTTTGACATGCTACTGCAGTTGCTCCGTAGGGTTTTACTAGTGGGAGCTAAGCTTGCTGATTCGTACTACCAGGCACGCAAGTTAACTGAAAATTTGGGATTCACATACAAAACTCTGGATGCATGTCCCAATGGTTGCATGTTGTTTCAGAATGAGAATGGCAACCTCGATACGTGTACCGTGTGTAGGGTTTCGAGGTGGAAGAATGTCAGTACTATCCAAACTCGGTAGAATCGTTTGGGTATTTCAAACTGTGGTAAGCTTGTGGCTGCAAAGCAAGTGCGCTACTTCCCACTTAAGCCACAACTGAAGAAATTTTTCATGTCATCCAAGATCTCTAAACTAATGACATGGCATGCTGAGAACAGCAGGGAGGATGGGAACTTATCCCATCCAGCAAACTCTCCGGCGTAGAAGGATTTTGATCAAAGACACCCTGAATTTGCTTTCGATTCTCGCAGTGTGTGGCTTGGTTTGGCTGTTGATGGATTTAACCCATTTTCAAGCATGACTGGGACAACTTACAGTACGTGGCCTATACTGTTAGTTCCATATAATCTTCCACCTTGGCTGTGCATGAGGCAACCTTTTGTCATCCTATCGACATTGATTGACAGACCTAAAGGTCCCGGGGATAAAATAGACGTTTATATGCAACTACTGATTGAAGAGCTTAATGAATTATGGGCTGACGGTGTGATGACGTTTGATTTAACAAGAAATGAAATGTTTAAACTACGGGCAGCATTACTATGGAGAATTAACGACTTCCCGGCGTACGCTAACTTATCTGGTTGGAGCACAAAAAAAGTGTTCGCATGTTCTTGTTGCAATCAGAGCAAGAAGTTAACTTGGCTAAAGTATGGTAGAAAGTGGGCGTACATAGGTCATAGATGCTTCCTACCTCCGTTGCATAGGTTTAGGAAGGACAAAGTCTCGTTTGACAGCACTCGAGAGTTCAGTCCGGCACCACGAGCAATGACCAGGGTTGATTTGCTGGCTCAGATGGAACGGGAGCAAATACGAACAGTATATGACTTTCAAGATCTGTTAGCCCCCCGCTGCCATCTATTTTTGGTGCAAATAGGAACCGAACCCATAATTGGAAGAAGAAAAGTATTTTTTATGAGTTGCCTTACTGGAAAGACAACTTACTCAGGCACAACTTGGATGTCATGCATATTGAGAAAATGTTTGCGACAATATATTGTGGACGATCCTTGGTGTTAAGGGGAAATCAAAGGATAATGCTAATGCCCGACGTGATTTGCAGGAGATGGGATTGAGAACTTCATTGCACTTGCAGGCGAGAGACTCCAACAGGGCATACATGCCACCTGCACAAGTACACTATAAGTAAAGAGGAGAAGGATGCGTTCTTGTTAATTCTGAAAGGTGTGAAGGTACCTGATGGGTATTGCTCGAATATTTCGAAGCGAGTCAACATGAGCGAACGGACGTTACAAGGTTTGAAAAGACATGACAACCACGTCCTGCTTCAACAGTTGCTGCCTATAGCAGTAAGGAATTGTTTGCCTAATAATGTTGTGCAGCCGTTGATCGAGCTCAGTAATTTCTTCAGGCAGTTGTGTTACAGAGTAATCCGTACAGAAGATTTGAAAGGTTCTGCAGGACAGGATTGCTTTGACACTGTGTTATCTGGAGAAAATTTTTTCAATGGTATTTTTTGATGTCATGGTTCACTTGACCGTACACCTAACTGAAGGAGCCCGGCTTGGTGGCCCTGTCCAATTTAGGTGGATGTATCCGATTGAGCGATATATGAATACATTGAGGAGATATGTGCGGAACAAAGCTCGACCAGAGGCATCCATAGCGAAAGGATATTTGATGGATGAGTGCATCAATTTTTGTGCGGCATATCTAAACGATGATGTCCAAACAAAGTTTAGGAGGCCAGAGTGGATAAATGAAGGCCCTATTAGGGAAGGCACGTCATTTGATCTCAACCACATCGAGTGGATCCAAGCTCATCGGTTCGTCCTCTTCAACACCCAAACAGTTGTGTCATTGACCTAGTAAATCATGTTTTTGTAATAGACAAAGTTAATTACACCATATTTGTAATACAAATCGTGATTGTTCTCAATCCAATTTGATTTGCATTGCAGAAGACACATAAACGAGCTGAAACAGAACATGCCTTGTGCAACGGACAATCAGATTCGAATGTCCCATTATCAATGTTTTCATCATTGGTTTAAGAACTACGTACGTGTTAAATATTTTCATATACTTTTATATATTTTTCACATCACAATGAATTTGTGTTTAATTAATTAATGATAATTTACATTCCATAGGTATACAATTTACGAAGTAATACGGATTCTACTTTGATCGATGAAATAAATCAGTTAGCTGATAGTCCTTACACGACAGCTCGACGTTACACAGCTTGTGACATCAATGGGTTTCGATTTCGCATCAAGGAAGTAGATGATAGGCGAGCTACACAAAATAGTGACATCGGTTGTCCATCTGTTGACGGTGGTTACTATTACGGCCAACTGAACGACATTATTGAAATCGTTTACAATCGCGGTTTGAGATATTTATTTTTCAAGTGTGTCTGAGCTGATCCAATTCGCGGGGTTTAAGCTGATAAGTACCAATTTAAATTGGTCAATTTCAATAATTTGTTACATCGAGATGTACAAATAAAAACTGAACCGTACATACTGGCATCTATGGCAGAGCAAGTTTACTATGTTGACGATCGAACCGATCCCAACTGGCAAATTGCAGTTAAAATGTCAAGGAGGGGGTGTACCAGATCGACTGCGATGAGCCAGATATTGATCTATTTGCCCAACAAGCTCTTGACCAAGATGCAATCGTCTAGTGTGATGAAGATGTTAATTGGGTTAGGGACACGGTCGAAGGAGATACGGTTGATTTACATACGTAATACACAGTTGTGTACTTTTTTATCCAAACAAAGTAGATTTTAAATTTATTTTTCTTTGTATTTGAAATTATAATAAATTTAAATTGTGAATAGTTAGGGAGCCATGTTCGGACACTATAGGAGGAGGACTGGTCCTAGGACGATGGCTGAGCGCCTCGGCCTATCCTGTGCCGGGAGTAGCTCAGCAGATGCTGTCCCACCTTCACCCCTTATGTCCGTGCGTCATTCAGTGACTGACTATACAGATGCAAGTAAAGTTTGTCAGTTTAAGAATTTATCTTATCCAACAACAGTAGTTATGTTATGTCTAGACTTATCGCGTAATAATTTGTTTGAAACAGATTCTCCCACTTCTAGCAGGCTTTCGAGGTCCGGCAGAGGGCCCTCGAAGGGATTGCCGCAGTGGAACTGCGGATCTCAGTGGATGACCGTTCAGTGGGATGACACGCCCCATCCGGTGAGGAAGGATGGACGGTCTCTAATTTCACAGCTCGGACATTTGGTCTGGAATTCGATTAGATTCCCGTTGACCACCCTCGAGTGGGATCGTTTCCCAGATTTTACGTTCGAGGGTTTATGGACCGAGGTGCAGGTATGAAAATTTTATATTCGAATTGTACGTGGTTTATGTGCTGAAACTTGTAACATAAATAATATTTTACAATTTGTCATTTTTAGGCCAATGTAGTTGATGTTCCTCCAGATTTCTGGGACGTTATGTTCACCAAGTGTCAGAAGATGTAGAAGGATCATAAAAATAAGATTAAAGATAAATATTAGAAGGGTCATAAGAATGACCCTGACATCCTCCAGTAGGTCCCACCGGGCGTTCTTTCCCACCAGTGGGCTGAGCTCGTCAGGTATTGGTCGAGTCCCAAGGCACAGGTGAGTAGATTGCGAGTTGATTTTTTTCCTTAAGTTTCGACTCTATAAAGCGTAAATTACAAAAATTAATCGAGACAAACTTAAAATAGGTGGAGGCCCAGAGGAACTGGCAAAATCAAGGAATGCAGGGCCCGAGCCACAAGGAGGGGACTCAACACTTTTCTCAGGTTCGCCACGAGGTAAAAACATTAGCTTATCACGCCAATAGCGACTTTTTTATTTTCATATTTAATGATAGTAAATTATTAACATATAATTTACCTTTCAACAGAGGACAGAGGAGGGCCTGAGGACAGATCAAATGTCCATGTGGTTGGCGACTCGACGTACTGATTCACCAGAGGTTCAGGCCATATAGGTAACTAATTTTAATATTTTGTCTAATGAACATATAATTTAATTTTGCTTTAGATAATATGGTTACTTATCTTATTTTTTCTATCTCAGCTTGTTTGCATTAGGCGCAGTTTAATGCACGTCTAGACGAGCTGCCATCGAAAGAGATGGAGTCCGAGGAGATGAGGGATGAGATATTTTTCTCTATTGTTAGGCGCGATGGTCATGGATACACGCTTACGCGGGGCGCGGGTATTCTATGCCGATCCGTCACACGAGCGGAGTCATCTTCTCAGGCCAGGCGTCACGACTAGGATTTGCTCCAGACCTTTGGAGCTGAGATGGATGCACGAGAGGCATCACTTCGGGCCGAGATGATGGCTGAGATGGAGAGGCGCCTCTCTCAAAGTCAGAGCCATCCACCTTCTCCTCCTCAGGTTAAAAATTTTATTTTTCGTTACTATTACTCTTTAAAATTTTATAAATTTGTATATTCATGTCTTTTTATCATGTTCTAATTTCGTTATTATTCCACTGTAGGACCTGGACGATGGCGAATGGCCCTCTTGGACTGGATTAGGATGATTAGGATCCATTTGTATATATTTTGATCAGTACATTTATATATATTTTAGTTTTTGTATTTTAAACATTTACATATAATAAAATTTTGTTTTAATTGTAATCTAATTTGATATTGTGTTTGTATATATGATCATAATTAGGAGGTATGTTTGTTTTTTTTGATTGATTTTATGAAAAAATTCTTTAGTTTCATGTGCAAATTAATAAAATATAATTAAATTAAATTTAATATAAATATTTATACATAAATAATAAAATATAATAGTTATTATAAATAATTAGCAACTATTAAATAAATAATTATTATAAATAAATAATAAATAATTATTAAATAGATAATTTAAATAATTCGATTTGTAAAAAAATATTATTGACATTTTATTATAATAAATTATTGAGATTCTATTTTAAAAAAATATTAAACTATGTATTAAAGCGGTCGCTAATACACCAAAGGGGTCGCTAATTCCTTAGCGCCAAATGGCCATGGCTTTCCCGGTAAGTAATTGCGACCGCCTCTATTCTATTAGCGATCGTTACTTGCGGTCGCGAAAAGTTCGCGCCACTTGGCGCCATCTCGAGGAATTTTCACGCCAAATAAACAGCGACCGCTACTAGCAATTAGCGACCGTTAAAGGCAGTCGCTAATACTCTGATGTTTTTCTACAAGCGGTCACAGCCATCGTCGCAAAAAACTTAGCAACTACTTTGATGGTCGCTAATACTTTTTTGCGATGACTCAAATGCGACCTCCTTCAAGCGGTCGCTAAACCGTCGCTATTAATTATAGCGACCGCTTTTCCATTTTTAGCGACAACTTATAGCGGTCGCTAATACCCTCCTTTCCAGTAGTGATTGACAATAAAACACATGAACATTTAAATTGATTTACTGATATCACTAAAAAAAAATTGTTTAATTTGGAATTTTGATTAAGATTGTTCTCCGTAGAACATGGTAAGTATTCAATTGTGTTGTATTAACATAAAAACAATGTGGGATATTTGATTTACCATCATAATGTAGGCCTGTTGCCCCCACAAGATAGAATTCCAAGCTCTACCCTGGAATGTTTCCAATGGGTTTTTACGTTTCAAGCAGCTTTTAAGAGTTTGCAGTAATTTTCTTTTTGCGAGTTCAATTGTAACAGGTAGAGCATAAAGTTATTATTCTCTTATGATTACAATAAGCACAAACGCATAGTAATGATTAATCATTAACTTATTCTGTTACTATTCTTTGTGGTTTATTAATAAAAGTACCAGTAATAATAGTTATGTTACCTTTTACGTTTCAGGCAAAGACAGAGGGAGAGACTGAGAGAGAGAGAGAGGGAGATTTAAATTGAAAATGAAAAAAAAATAATTTTTTGTGTGTCATTAATTTTTATGTGAGTCCCATTATATAATGTTGAGTTACTAAGACTTTTTTTTTTTATGAAATGGGTCATTATTAATAAATTAGTTAATAAATTATTTTTTTAATAAAATATAGCATATACCTATAGGTAAAAATTTTTAAGTTAGGTCTCATATGACCATCCTTGGTCCCACATAAGCCCCATCCCTAATCCCTAATAGCTTTGTAAAAAAAAGTTTTGCAGGAACTGATGTTTTGTTAAACACTCAAAAAGTAAAACTTAATTATTTTATGCTTAAAATTTATCTAACAAACGAGACTTAAATATACACACCAGCGACAATATGGAAATATGCTTCTAGATGAACTTAGGTAGGTAAGAGAGAGAGAGTGGATCAGGTTTGATTACATTAATTCAATCAATAAAAAATGTTCATTCATTAATTGAGAGGAGAAGATTACCAGAAAACTTACCAAAAAAAAAAAAAAAGAAGAATGAAGTAGATTACCAGAAGCGTATCAAATACCCATGTCCCCTTTGAAAAAATATATTCGGGAAAAGAGTTCCTTAAGACTGAAGTTTACGTCTCAAAAGAAGATCAGCTTGTCACTTTCTCTCGCTCCCTCTCTCTCTCTCTCTCTGGAATGTCTTTTCTGATCCTTTTCTTCTCTCTGTACATATTATTCGTGCATATATGCAGTCTTATCTATAAAATGCATGTTCCCTCTAGAAGGAAGGGTCCTTTTAAATGATGCCAGTCCACGTGTGAGATAGTCAGTGCCAAGCAAAGAATTAAGTGCCACGTGTGAGACGTTTCGTACTAATATTTGACGCATGGCCAAACATGGAATAAAAGGGTCCACATGGTTGCTGGGTGGTGCTGTGGTGGTGGTGGTGTCAGGTGTGTAGTGTATATATAAATTTAAGCGGTAAAGTAGTGTTTGGTTAATCAAAATTAACTCAATTTCATTCACTTTCATCAAGTTTTTCTATTTTTTTAATTAAATTTTAACACATTATTTTTATATTAAATTTTTATATTTTTATTATATTTTTTTATTAAATTTTTACCCACCAAACACATTTTAAGGACATAGATAGATATGTATGGACGTGGATTGCCCCGTGACCATTGAGTGGACTTTTGGACACACGTGCTGATAGGTAGTTTTCGTTTCCTGAGGTAGGGAAGTGTGGAGTACCAGTTCAGCATCCCTAGAAAGAGCAACATGGTGATTTTCTCTGGAACAAAGAAGGGAAAAGATAAAAATGGAAAGAGGTATGAACCCCGACTGGGGCATCAAATTTATACCCCCCAAAAAAGAAATTAAAATTTAAAAAAATTAATTTTTTTATTACACATTACGAAAATATAATTTTTTTTATGAATTTTTATTAATTTTTTAACACTTCAAAGGCACCCATGCTAAATAACCGAATTCTATTTTACTTTTTATTTTTTTTTCTAATTAGGACAAATTCTTGGATTTATTTCGGACTTTTAGTATGCAAAATTTTCTCAATTTTTTATAATTTTTTTCCAAAGTATTGACACCTGTTGATATTATAAGTTTGATAACCAATAAAAAAAAAAGAACAATTAAAAAAGAGTTAAAAAATTGTAAATATTGGAAAATTTTGGAAAAAAATTTGGTGGCTTTGTATATAGGAAAAAAAATTAAATGTTTGGTAAATTGTAGTAAAGAAAATTACAAAATAATTGAAGAAAATTAAAAAAAATAGAACTTAAAGTTTTTTTATGTTGACCAAACGTAACCTTTGCATAAACTTCTCATAATTTTAATTTTGTATACTTAAATACATTAAAATTTGTATTAATTTATTCTGACATCATTTATTAGATTTTTCACTTAAAAAGTAGCAATTAACCAATTCAATAATATAAAACTATCTTTATACCTTTACACCATGTTTATTTTGTTATATATGGGATTGAATAGAAAATATCATGTTGCTCTGAATTTTTATCTTACATTTAATTTCACATTTTTTCTTTAAATAACATATATCATACAATATTATTTATAATGTTATTTATATTTCATAAAAGAAATTATTCTGATAAAAAAATTGAAACTAAAAATAAGATGAAAATTAAAAGTGGAATACTTTCTTCTCTCCAACCCATATCCCATAAAGTAAACATGCCCTTAGGATACATTTGGATAGGTGGAATAAAAGTGAAATAATGTACCCTAAGGGCATGTTTGATTGTACTTTTGAAGGGTATAATACCATACTCATGAGGAGAATAAACTATTATCCCTAAAAAAGCCATTATCATAAAAACTGGCGAGATGACTCATTCTCTCATGGAAAGAAAAGAATGAATCTTGATTGTTTATTTACAAAATTACCCTTTATAAGGGTAGTATCCAGTATTATATTAAATAATTTTAAGTATTAAATGAAATATTTCGCCAATTTTTATTGTTCCTATTGAAATAATTTATTTTATTTAAATATTTATTTAAAATTAAATTAAATTTTAGTAAATAATATATTATTTTAATTATTTATTTATGAAAAATAATTACTATTAAAGCAATAATTTATGATTAAAATGAGCTATTTTACTAAATTAAAATTATTTTTAATAAATGATAGTAACATATTAAAATTAATTATTCACATATTAAAATGATTTATTTTATTGAAATAGTTTATTAAATTAAAATTATTTTTTCATAAACAATAATTTATTGTTAAATTGCGTTCTTTATTAGTATAATTGATTAAAATTAATTATTATCAAAATAAATACTACTTTATTAACAAAATTTTTATTTCATTAAAATAATTTACTAAAAGTAATTATTTATAAAATTAAATACATGGTTACTTTTCTCTCTATACGGGTTATGTGTGTATCTACTCATATTTTTATTCTATTCCACCATTTATTATACTCTATCAAATGTACGTCATTTAAACTCTCGAGATTATTCTCCATACATACCAAATATGATTGTACTTACCCAATTGCCAAAAAAAAAAAAAAAAAAAAAAAAAAAAACGATTGTACTTACCCCACACTCCATCCCCACCCTACGCTCGTCTCACACTTACCTCATTTCTACTTCCAATTAAATATGACGATAAAATTAGTAACATAGAATGCATAGATAAAAAAAAAAAAAAAGAAAATTGAGAATAAAGTCATTCCGTTATTATTTGATGCCGATGGAAAGTGAGTGAAAGGAAAGGAGAAAATAAGAGCACATTTAATGAAGCTGCCAAATTTTAATTTTTGTGTTCAATTTTTTTGTAAAGTTTTTGTATTTAGTTTTTTTATTTCACCATGTACAACTACTTCAAAGCCTTCCAAAGCATGTTAACCATTTTCCACACTAATTTACTTTATTTTTTTTTAGCAAATTATAGCCTTCATAAACATAAACATTGTTGCCTAGACATTACAAGGCTATTAAATCAATCAAAGTGATGATCAAACGGGCAATGAATTGGTGATCAGTTATTGAAAAGCTCTTAAATCAAAGTGATGAATGCATAATGATTTTGAATCATGAATGAAAAGAACACAAACTTTTGCACGCATTTGCAGAAAGATAAGTTAATAAACAAATTGGGCGCTCAACGCGAACTTAAAAGATGTAATAGTATTACAATGAATGATAACAATAAACGTCGCTTTCTTGTAGAGTTGACAGAAAATTTATATATGATAATAAAATAAACTTCTTATCATTATACAAGTAAACTATTTGTAGTTGAAAGTACATAGTATATATAGAATTAAAATCACTTTCCTACCTTGTAATGGGATTTTCTGAAAATAGAATACACTAATTATGATATGTGAGATGTGCATATTACTTTACAGGAAAGAAAAAAAAGTTTCTAATTTCTTTTTAATTAAATTTTGTCACGTATCACTTTTTACATCAATTTTAATTTTTTTTTTTTTTTTTTTTTTGGAATTTTCCAAAATTCCAACCGTCATTGAAAACTAACAAACTTAATTTCCAACCTCGTGGCTTCCGAATGACAGTAACATTTTCTCATTCAGATGAAAGAGTAATACTTAGCATTTGACATATGTATGAGGACAACATTGTAAAGTATTTCAATCACCACAGTAGACAGTTTACAATGACTGTCACACAAAATAATTTTTCTAATATAAAGTCTGCACATGATTGATTGAAAAAAAAAAAAAAAAAAGAGCTGCTCAATCTATTCGTTATCTTCTCAAGCAATTACACACATTTCTATCGACTGCTTTCTTGAAGGAGAAAAATGAAGTGACATTCACAAAAGCAAAATTAGAAGAAAACCCGGGAACACAGCTTTATACTTACGAGGGGCACAAATGTAATTTCCAATCATCAGCAGGAACATCCCTCCCAAACCATACAACTTAAAGAGAGCGTTCACCATTATAGCATCACCCATGTCAACACCATTTTTATAATCCATCTTTCTATCACCCCCTTATTTGGGTCCTTCCCTTGGAGTAGCATAGCTTCTGCTCTCAGCAACGCTCGAGTTCATGCCAATCACCTCCGGAGCTATTTCCCAGCTCCCACTTCTCCTTCCCCAACTCGAGTGCCGTGTTTCCAACTGGACAGTAGGGGGGCGACGATCTGAATCCAAAACAGAGCCGGCCTCTGAAGAATTATGGTGAGGCACATCGCTCCCTCTGCTGCGTATATCAGCATCGATATCTTCAATGTTATGGCGTTGGGAGATCTTTAATAGGTCTCCGCCAATCTCTAAGTCATCTTCCACCTTGACACGCCGACCCTCCCATGAATTCTCTGCTTCTGCTTCTACTTCTACTTCTGATTTTGCTTCCCTCGTAGGGGGCAAAGGAGGCCTTTGTGCCTCCTCTTGTAAAAAGGCTCGGAAGTTGTTCCTTGACGGCTTTACCTTCGTGCAAAATACTTCGAGAAAATTACTCAAACAACCCCGATCATAAACATTGATCCTATCCTCAGCTCTGTAACGAAAATTTTCATATGTGGTCTGCAAAATATGCGTGCAAACATTAAAACTCCCTGATAGAGAAAATGAAAATCATGGGATAAAAATATGTATAATAATAGTCACAATATTCAGAATAATAACAGACAACCAATGCAAGTAAGTAATAAAATGAAGATGCTCAACCTTTTAGCCAGATATATACTAAATGAGGGAAGTTAACTTACCTGATTTGTGCTAATAAGGTACAAATGAAAGCCAGTAAGTCCACCTACAAACCATAGAGAAATGAAACAATAAGCCATCAGTATCACTGATGCAGGAGATTCCTTCATTGCCTTCCAGACAGTGCCATGATGATCATTCATCAGAACCTTTATGTAGAAAGCGGACATGGAGAACACATAAATGCAAAGAAGCGTTGACGAGAAGACAAAACAGAAGAAGTAGCGGTAGTTGCGCTGCATATAATCACACATTAGATTCATGATATCACACTGCCAAACAAATAAAGAAAAAAGAAAAAAAAAAAAAAGGGCTACAAGAAGCACTTGTAGTGGATGTAATGATCAAAATAACCACCAAAAGTTACAACTGACACATCAGCATGACAAGCAGCATACCAATCCAATGCATTGACCCACCCAAGGACAATGGTGATCAAAACGCTCCACACAATTGTTGCAAATGGAGCAATGTGAACAACGGGGAGGGCGATATAGCATGCAGGTCTCACAGTACTTCACTCTGACAGGAAGACCATTAACCATAACCTCTTTTGTTCGAGGAAGCTGCAAGCTTGGCGTTTGTCTTCCTCCAATCTCGGTTGGTGCTGAAGTATCATACCGAAACTCTTCCTCTGGTGGATGTAAATTACGGGGAACAATACCCGGATCCCGGGCTGATGTGAGAAGAAGAAGCACCAATACCTATCAACATCAACTAACGGATTACAACAAGCCACGTAAGAATATAGATGTACATACAAACAACAAAGAAATCATTCAAATGACATTAGATAACCCACGTGCAATAGTACAAATGAACCGTGAGAAACGGAACAATTTTTGTCTTTCAAATCGTTAATATGATAAAAATAATAATCCTAAATAGACTTCCATTACCACCATTATCATTACAATCTCTCTCTCTCTTATTCCAACCAAACTGCCTTGATTCTCACCCCTCCACTAGCCTCCGGTGACTCCGCCATAGTCAACAATTAGCATAATTCCCCAAAAAACTAGACCCCTGCCGGTCTGGTCCCTCCCCCCCAACCCCCCCCCCCCCCAAAAAAAAAAAACAGATAAAAATAATCCTAAATAGACTTCCATTAAGACCAGCTTTAAATATAGGTTTTTTTTCAACTACAATTTGAAGCCTGTAAAAGTAGTTGTCCAGCAACATGTACTCCACAATACAACTAGGAATTTTGTGATTTTGATCCACCAGCAATTCCATTTTATAAGAACTTTTTATAATCAAGTCCCAGAAAAAAAAATAGAAAATAAGAAAAATCTAAGCCAAATACTGAAGAATTACCTAATCACTTAATGGCCGTATTGTGGAGACATTACACCAGTAAACATGTCAGAACCCAAGTTGGTGTTTGAAAACCTTTAATTTGGGCTAGGTACTCAGATCATTTTTTTTTTTTTTTTTTGGGGTAACCCGGAACCCACACCGGTTTATTGCAGTTCTCAATGAACCGCGTATCCGATGGGTAAACCGGGGGTGCTTGAACCCACCCGCAAGACCCAAACACCGGGCAAGACAGGGTAGGAGCCAGTGGGAATCGAACGGTACTTAGATCATATTGTTTAAACATATCGGACGAAACCTTAAAACAAGGCTGCCTATAATGGCATTGCCATGCAATCTTAACTCCTGACCATGAGATTGGAAATATGGTGATGAACAGACGCATGCCCGCAGCTACAAGGTTTCAGCCATATCCCATACTTGAACATACTCATATACTGATTAAACAAAGTTTGCATGATCATGTATGCATTAAGTGTCTATTTAATCATATGCAATGTAAAATGCAAAGGAGTAAAGAGGACTAACATGGATAGTAAAAACAATTGCTGCCACCAAAACTGCATATCCAGCATCGTATGGTGAAAACTCATGGCGAAGGTGCCTCGCAACAAATACACAGAAGATGGTAACTGGAACAATTATCAGAACTAGGGTAATAAGAATCGACCGGGCATCTGGCCCAAATATCAGCCTCCCACCAAGGAAGAATTTCTGCAAAAAGAAAAATAAAAAGGGCTGAATTCAGAAGGAGCATAAACTAAAAAATTTTGTTTCTCATCTGATTTGAAACACAAATAATGTGTCCAACAACATACACAAACAAGCACGCATACACACCAAAAAAAATATACAAACAATTGGATATTATTGAATCTCCTGATCTGTTAAAATGGTTAACAGTTGAAAAGGAGTCTCTTGATCCATACTCAATAACAGGATAGCAAAGCAAGTTAGAGATCAAGTACCAGTAGCATCACAACAAAAATAAATTCGTGATAATTAATTGACAATAAAACTCATGAACATTTAAATTGATTTACTAATATCACTTAAAAAAAAAAGTTGTTTTGCTTGATTTAGAATTTTGATTAAGATTGTTCTTCATAGAACATGGTAAGTAGTCAATTGTGTTGAATTAACATTAAAACAATATGGGATATTTGATTTACCATCATAATGTAGGCCTGTTGCCCCCACAACATAGAATTCCAAGCTCCGCACTGGAATGATTCCAATGGGTTTTTTGCTAATTTCAAGATACCTCAAATTTTGGTCTGTTATCAACATTTTATTGGTCTCTAAGTCGATGCTAATTTTTATATCTTGAATTACAGTGAAATTTGAGAAATCATAATACATATAACTAACTACACTCAAATCTCCATTGATGAAGCCAAAGGTATGACATTAGATTGTAACTCTAACAAAGAAATGTAGTGTGATACATCATCATAATTTAGGTTAAGTTCTTATTCGAGACTTTAATTGTGGCCTGTGTTGCTATATGGTAGACTTGCATAGCCAGAATTCCTTCTTGGGACTTTTCCTAATTCAAAATTGTGGTCCCAGTTGAAATAGAAGAGGCCCAACAAATGCCAGGTAGGCCATGAATATCCATGTAGTCTTTGAAATCAACATAATGGAGTTATGAAAATTCATGCAATGCACTTGAAGCTCATAAGTGGAGTGCACTAGAAAATAATTTTTAACAAATTAATCCGCACACTTTTCATGGACTCAGCTACCATAAAACTAATCATCGCAATATCATTCTTTTAATGTCGTTCCATATCAATCGCATAGGAGCATTTTGCATGTCAACAGCCAATTTTTACTGTTATAGAACAAACAAACCTCCCCAACTTGTTAGATAATTAACCAACAAAAACAATGAAAGCAACCATTTATTTCAATTAAGCACAAGCATATGCATATAATTAAAGTTTGAAGGCACCAAAAGAAGAGGATGCAAACCCTACACTTGATGGGAGCGTTTGGAGCATAATTTTTAACAAATTTTGATATTTTTTTGTCAAAAGTTACTAGTTGTAATTTTTGGTGTATTTGGTACAGTAAGTAGCAATTTTTTAGCAATTTTTAGCAACCTTTTGCAACTTTTGAGTGTTTGGTAAAATTTTTGGCAACTTTTAGCATTTTTTAACAACTTTTGGCAACTATTAGTAACTTTTAACAATTTTTAGCAGCTTTTGTAACTTTTGAATTGAGAAGTTACTGTAATAAAGCAGAAAAGTGACAAAAGTTAGTGATTTGTCAAACAATCAAAAATCAAAAGTTGGTAGTTGTTTGCTAAAAATTTTGCTACCAAACGCCCCAGTGTGTAGAGTAAGCCATCCATAGGCATATACAAATCCAAACCCCCCCAAAAAAATTATAATAATAATAATAATAAATAAATAAATAAGAAAAGAAGATAAACAAAAAGAAAAAGTGTCACATCCAAAGGGAGGGGGGGTGGAGGACAAGGACGAACCCTTCCATGCTATGAATAGGAATCTCTATGCCCTTAAAGACAATCAATTTATTTCCTACAGCATGCACAATGTGACGAAGTAGTGGCAACCTAGACTTTCTTATCCCTCCAATTAGTTTATCTGCTCCCTCAACAAGCCAAAAGAGCTTTAATTGCAAAACGCATCACCCACCGTATAACAAAAAACCAAAAATATCAAACACATTTCTTTAGCAACACTATAATGAAGCAAAAGATTAATCACTTCTCTCTATTGTTCATATTTTTAATAAGCAAAGCGTAGCTTGTATTAAGAGCATCAACGAGATGCAACTCATATACATAGGAACTACAAAAACAAGGCCTTCCAGCCATACTATGCACCACACTTCCAAATAGTCAATGAAATATAAAAACTATACAAGTCTTGATTGAACCTACCAGACAACTAGTCATACAAAATAGACAAAAACATACTTTTCAACTGCAATGGCATTTCTACACCCTGTCCATTGTTCTTAGACAAGCAACATCCATCCAAAATAATAATGCTCATCATCATCAAATCTTAGGAGTGAAGTAACCCCAAAAGTTCGAAGCCACAATTCAAACCACTCTAGAAGGCGACCTTAAACTTCCAAATCCCCTTCCAAGGGAAAACAGACCCTTTTACTGATAAGCACCTGATTAAATGAAGATATTGTAAAATACCATTCAATGAAACCTTCCAAACCGTTGGGTACTCCTCTTTCCTAACTATAGCACGTGACAACCTAATATCTAAGAAGCATAGATGCTGACACAATACAACCATTGTGTCAGCATGGACATAATACTTTGATTGAAAAAAAAGGAAAATAAATACGTCAAGGATACCTTAATATATTTTAGGTGAGGATATGAATATAACATTCACAAAATCAAAATAATAACAATAACAATAATAATAATAACTGAAAAAAATAATGATAATCCACAATTTAAACTTCATTCAACATACAAAATTTCCAAAAATAATTAAAAAATAAAGAGATGAAAAATTTTTAGAGTTTTTAGGTCTCTGATCCCCAAGTGTTGTTCCGACTGTGTTTGATGAAAAAAATTAATATGACAAAAAATTTGGACACACGAGACATGTTGATGATTGTGTGTCTGTTACATGTTGGACACAAGTAGAACACCTACATTAGTGTCACCACCATACTTTAGAGTCCATAATACCCACAAGGACCAACAAGCCTATTTATACCTATCCCCAGCATTACCCTTTATCCTATCCATTGCAAATCTCCAGATCACTTCTCCAAAAAAGAACTCTATTAAACAATTGAATTCTACAATTACCCGAGCCCCACCTTCAATAGGCAAGCACCAACTTCTTCAAGTATATGAGATGATATCTAAACACTTGATATTTAGACTGTTGGCCTAAGCCTCCCCAAAACATAAATGGAAAACTAGTTAGAGTGGCCCTTAGCATCAGCCACCCACCTTTAGACAAACTTGACATGGGTGCACATGTGATGCATGTAAATATCACCTGTAAAATCTAAATGTTGAAAAGGATACAAAAGTGTGTATATTTTTATATCCCTCCAAAATTTAGATTTTAAAAGTAAAATTAAATGTGGTAGTTACAAAATTTAGTAGTAAAATTACTTAATTAGATATTTGGTTTTTGGAAGTTATTTTTTACAAAAATTTTGAAATAGTGAGTAACTGAAGGATAGAAAAGGAAGTGAAACAAGTTTCACCAAAAGTTGAAGCTTTACCACGTTTCAAGCTCCACTAATACCCCTAGTGTTGCTTTATATAATAATATAGATATATATAGAAATTTGCATCTTGTACATCACCAACCACATCCCAAACCTTTTAACCACCACATCCCTAGACCACTCAGCCTTGTATGATGAACCTAGGGGCAAACCCAATTTGGATTAGTTGAAGACCCTAATGTGCAACCAATCTAAGTCTAGGATGACATTAAAAATCTGAATAAATTATTAATCATCATCATAATTAGGTAGCCAACCCAAAATTCAAGATAATAATAATAACAACAATAACAGGTAAAAATTATAACTTAATCCCTCAAACTTGTTGATTAATGAAGGACTAAACATCTTCCCCTGTATCCCTTTGTTTGTAAGAAACATGTTGTTTCACTGTGTTAAAAACTAATGAAAATAATAGAGTAGGCATATGTTTAAACTCTTTTTTTTTTTCCTTTTCGGATGAATAAAAAGATTTTATTAAAAAGCATTGAGAAAATGCTACAAGCCACAAGGGACCCCACCCATCGTTACACTGTCATGCTCTCAACAAAAGACAAAATATTCTAAATCTAGAGCTATCCCCCCGACTCTCCAACTAAGCAAGCTAGACAAAAACAAACTTTTGAACCTATACAAAGGCATATCCCTACCCTTGAATATCCTTCTATTACGTTCTTTCCAAATAAGCCAAAAAAGACATAATGGGGTTACAGACCAAGTCACCTTCTTGTCATGAATTTGCCTACAACCCCACCAAGATCTCAAAAGAATTGTGCGTCTTGAAAACACCCGATGTACACCAAAGGCATTAAGGATCATATTCCACAAATTCCTGGACCGATCAATAGACTCCTCCCTTTTGCACGAAATGCATATACTTACCAAAACGTGCCCTCTCAGCTACATATTGTCGAGAGTCAAAATTCTTCCCGCATTGCGCACCATGAGAAAACAAAAACACTCTATGCGTCACCTTTGTTTTCCAAATCTTTATCCAGGGAAAGTCGACCTCTCTACTCCCCACTATAGAATTGTAAAATGATCTCAACTCAAACTCTCCTGTCTTAGAACAGGCTCAATACAACCCATCATCCCACTCCAAACTTTCAAATTATGAACATGCTGCATGAATATCCCATATCTATCCATTTTCCAATCTTATAGATTCCTACAGAGCATTTCCAAACCAAGTCTATCCATTTCGATTCAGATAGTCTGCCACTGTTGCCTTATCCTTTTCCAAAGGCCTACGCCATGAGCTTTAGCTACAGGCTTGGAGGACCATCTCCCATTCAAGGCCGTATTTGGTGGTGATGATCTTCCAGACTTCCACCACAATAGATCTCTTTGGCAAATCTCCATAACCACTTTCCACACAAAGTCATATTGAAATATTTCCAATCTCCTGAATTGAATAACACATTGTCCCCAAGTTCACTAGAGGGTATTTAAACCCCTCATCCCTACCCAAAGGAAATCTCTTTGCATTCAAACTACTTGGCTCCACACTGAAACTGGTATAAAAAACAAAGACATGAAATATGTTGGCGGCTCAATAATGTGCTCTTAATTAACGTCACCCTTGGTTTTATAGATGTATTTCTTTCTCCATTCTACAAGGCCCTTCTGAAAGGCAAACCCAAGTAAGAGTTCAGCATCGACCCCATCTTACAACCCAATATAGCCGTGAATTCCTGCATCCCTACATCTCTCCGAACGAAAATATTTCAGACTTAGCCAAGTTGATCTTCAATTTTGAGACCACCTCAAAACACAATAGTATAAATAAGAGATGACCTACCTAAAACAAATTGGCCCTACCAAATACAATAGTGTCATTAGCAAGCAACAAAGGTGACACTACCAAACTACCCTGACCCCTACTACCAACCTTACACCTCTCCAGCAAACTAGACTCCTCTGCCCTTCTAAGCATTTTGCTTAGCACTTCCATAATCACAATAAACAAATAGCATGAGAGGGGGTGACCCTGACAAAGACCCATAGAACAAAGGGAAAAACATTCAGGTGAACCATTAATAAAATTGAAAATGTTGCCCGTGGAAATACACCAGTAAATCCATCTTTTCCATCTCGCTCCAAAACAAGGTTCAAAGTCGCAGTCGCAGCTATCGTATTGGCTTGAGAATTTTTTATGCGAACGCGGTATTGTGTCGCAATATCGGACGATACGCAATATTTTATTTTTTTAATTTAAAAAATCAAAAAAATATAGAAAAAGTCTAAATAATAAAATGGATATATATCACATGACCAAAAATATAGTACTTTTTTTTTACTAAATATTATATAACTACTTATAACATGCGAATGAACTAACTTTTTCCCCCCTCTTTTACACAAATCACCGAGAAATCGTTTGTCTCGCCAATTTCTTGCTATAACAGTTAGTCGTCTCGGTGTATCGCTAAGATATTAGCTTGTCTCAACCGTGACAGAGTGAGATGACTATTCTTGACATATTTTTTTGATGCTGGCTGAGATCTCGTCACGCCGTTATCGATTCCGACACGTCTCAAACAATATATCGGCGTCTTGGACAATAATTTGAACCACGCTCCAAAACCTATCTTTCTCAACACCTTCGTAAGACAATGCCAATTGAGATGATTGTAGCCTTTTCAATGTCCAATTTACAAATGATATTGGGCTCCTTGCTTTTCAACCTAGAGTCCACTACCTCATTAGCAATCAACACCGCTTCCAAAATTTGTCTCCCTTCAATGAATGCATTTTGTGTCTCGAAAATTAGAGGATATAAAACCTTATTCATTTGATTTGCCAATACCTAGCAATGATCATGTAGAGACTGCCAGTCCATCTTTGGGGATGAGCGTTTGGGTGAGTCTTGGAGGATAGTGTTTCGGTTAGAGTGGTGGGAGTGACTACCAATCCATCTTTGGAGAGTGCAAGTTTTTAGAAGGATAGGGCATCTGCATGGGAGTTTTTAGAGGTGGGTCAGGAGTCGGAAAACTCGAATCAACTCTAGCAGATTCAGATTGGGGTCAAGGGCAACAGAGGGAACATCTCGTCGGCAATAAGAATTGAGACAGACAATTTCATTTATGAGGTTCCACTTTGGGTGGAAAGGGCACCATATGTTTAAGTCAAGCAAGCATCGGAGACAGAGTTGTCATAAAAGATGAACCAAAGGGCGTGTGGACCTCACAGTTACTTTACACATGTAGTGAACACAGAATCTTCCGAAAGAAGGGTGATGCATAAGGCTAAGAAGATTTTTTTCTCATTATTGGAGTGGGGTCAATTATTTTGCATTGAGACAGATCGAAGTCCATCTAGGCCTAACAAAGCAATTGGGCCTAAAATAAGTTGGAAGGCCAAAGGGATCAGCTTGACCCACAATCATTTTGGGCCACTTGAAGACTATGGGGAGGATCACAGGCTAATTGTCTAAAAGCCCAAAGCAAAACTGGGCCATTGTTAAAGACTAATTATCAAGAAGGGAGGCCTACCAAATTGTTTAATAGCCATAGCCCAAGTTGTTCATCTCTGGGTTAGTTCACAGTGGCCAGGCCAGAAGTTCAGGGGTTTCAGAGTGGGGAGAAGGTGACTCAGAGGGTGTTGGGATGGTGGAGGACATGAATAAGTCTATGATGACATGGCAAGAGCAAGCAATAGAAGCAATTGTAAACCCAAAGCCAATAATGTCTTAGTCTAAATATTTAAAAAAAAAAAAAAGGTTGAAGAGGTGGGTAAATTGTTGCAAGGGGATTGTGTTTCTCATAGAAGAAAGCTTTCTAATTGAGTTATAAATAGAGCAAAATCAATCAAACGATTGCTTAGGATATCGTGTGAAGGTCATGAAGTTGTCATATCTAGTCTTCTCATTAACACTGAACAAGATAAAAGCAAAGCTAAAGTCATAGCTTCTAATAGTAACAAGGTATTTAAGAAGCATAGCTCAAGAGGACTAAATAGACAGGAATGAATGGTCATTGAGGGATGGATGAGAAGGGTAGTCAGTCGAGGAGGAGCAAGGGACATCAGGGAGCAGACACCTTTTTACTGGATTATTAATGAATCCAAAATTATTTGTTAGAATGTTAGGGGCATTAATTTTGGGGGAGGGGGAGGAAAAAATCAACAATTAAATTGGCCCTAAAGAGGTGGAAGCCCACAATTGTCAGTTTGATTGGAACCAAGATGGAAAGCATGAATAACTCTTGTGAGAGGTATGTTGAAGGGGAACTGGGTGAGATGAACTGCTTTAAATGCTAAAGGTAGTTCGGGGGCTATCATTCTTACGTGGGATAGCCACATACTTGAAATGTAGGAAACTGAGATAGGGAGCTCATCAATGAGGAGTTGTTTTAGAAGATTGGAGGACAACTTGTCATGGGCTTTCACAGGAGATTATGGGCCCATCTCTTAGTTCCCTTGAAGGAGATTTCGCAGAAGAGCTGGAAGCAGCTGCTTTCAGATGGGAAGTAGGGATTTCAACATGGTCAGAAGACCTAAGGAGAGAAGGGGATGTAGAGTTCATTCAACCTAGATGAAGAAGTTTGCAAACTGTATTGATGATGCAGGCTTAACTGATTTACCGTCACCACGGGGAGGAACACCTGGTCAAATTGCAAGAGTAAATCCAGGCTCAACAGATTTTTAATAAACTCCAAATGGGAAGAGTTGTTTCTTGACACATTACGGTCTTCATTAATCAGGTTGGTGTCAAATCATTTTCCACTTCTTTTGGATGGAGGAGGGATGAAGGGAGATCCCAAAAAATTTTGCTCGAGAATATGTGGCTCCAAGTGAAGGCTTCAAGGAAAGGGTGGGCAGCTGGTGCGGTAGTTACAGTTATCATGGGAGTGCCAATTTTGTTCTGTACCATGAAAGGGAATTCCTCGCCTTCCACTATTAAGTATGTAACATTCTCTTCTAATAACGCATCATATGCCTTCTCAAACATCAAAGAAAAGTATAATAAATCAACCACCTTACCCACTCACAATAAAAACGAAAGAAAAAGTATGAAAAAAAAAAAAATTCCCCATAGCAATAATACACTGGCAACTTTAAAGGCATTTCCCTTTTTCGAAAAAAATTACAACAATCCAGCCCAAGAAATAGCTCTCTATGTTTGGGCAAGCAAGTCAATTAAAAAACCCAAAGTTTCAAATAAAAAAACAAAAACAAAAAAATCCCAAAGTAGAAAAAATGACATGCAACTTGACTTTGATGTTGTACAATATTAGAAAATTGACAAATTTCATGACAAGGAGAATTTCTAACATTTGATCAGAAGAAAAAATAGTTTACTATGCAGCCTAAAAATAGCTAATTTCATAATTTATAAAATTTAACCCCAATATGAAAGATCTCATAGACAAACTTTGAAACAAGCTGAAATTAAACTAGTAAGCACTAAATTGTCCTTAGCACCACACTCTGACGAGTCTAAACGCTCTATTTATTCACCTTACAGAAAGTCATATCAAATGGTCTTGAAAAATATTGCACAAATCCATTAAACTCGATTCTATATTGAGCCATAAATTTCTTACAGCATCGGATTTTATTTCACTTCTCTATCACAAAAGATGGCATCTCAACACATTCCTTCAAGCACTCATCTACAATGCTTGAGATAATTATTGTCTTATATCAGCTAAAAATCAATGTCATCATTTGTACGGTATCCAGTAACAATATTCATATATATATGCCCAACATACCAGTTAAGCACTCTAAACCAATGAATGCCAATGCTAAGCTTCCTACAACAGGCTGGTTAGAGGAGGGTAGAATGGTAAATGCATTTGCTGGACTCTCATCTCCACAAATCAAAGGTATCATGGTTATCTGTGTCTTTACAGAAGTCAATAGGCGGAAGGGGTATTGTACTACTCAATGGGTTGAGAAAAGATGGGAAAGGGGTAGAGACTTGTTTTCAGTTAAGGATAAAGGATTTGCCGGCTGAGAGTCTCAATTTCAGGAGGATTCAACTATTTTGACAAGGGATTTGGCAAAGTTCATTCTAGGAAGCAGTTGAAGTGTGGAGGAGAACAAGCTTACTCAAAGATATTAGGCAAATTAGAGGTCATGCATGCAAGTTACATAACCCCTAAAATGACCTCATGCGACAAAAAGAGTGTTGCAAACACCCATATCATGGCAACCAGAGGTCAGCCTAGAGCATTGCAAATGGATGGTGAGCTTCGTCAACCACTACTTGGTGAGCCAACTTGGAAGTTTGTACAATATAGTGGTGGAGGCAAGTTAGCTGAGAGATCAGATTGCTTCAATATGGAAAAGTCCAGGCAGGGTACAGTAACTAGGCCTAAGAAGTATAGACACCCAAAAAAAAAAAAGACAACATAGATGCGCTGACTCAGAAATTTTCAAAAAATACAAGGACACAACACAACAGAAACTCCATAAAATTTATATTTTTTTTTTGTTAGATATTAATACTTTATTCAAATACAACACAAATAATGCAGTACATAAAACACAAACTAAAATTCAAAATCATTTTTTTCATACCTTAAACGTCAACAAAGAAGTCGCATAACGATTATTTTCCACCCACAATGATAATAACTATATTTCATAACTTAAAAGTCAATAAAAAAAATCACATAATGATTATATTTTATCCAAAATGGTAACAAAACATTATTCTATGAATCAATAATCTAAAATGTACATTCCACCACAACATAAGGCCCTTTTTTCACTTTTATTTTATTCACAAATCAACTACCACTTAAAACATTCATATATTATAAAAAAAAAAAAGATTCCTTTGAATCCAAAACGAATCTTTGACTTCACCGAACTGTGTTAAAAAATCCAACATGGCAAAAGGTAAGCACGACAAGTGTCCAATGCAAGTCCACCAAGTGTGAAAGTACTTTGAAAGTTCGACTTAAAGACGACGCCCTTGTGCTGTGTCAATGCTTCCAAATTTTAGACTATTGAAACGCATATTTTATGTATGTTTTCCATCTAAAACGGAGGCCCAAAAATCTAATAAAGGGTTAGATTTTTCAGGAAAACTGGTCCACCTTGACTAGTTTTTGTCTATGATGCGCTAGCATTTAGTTCAAAGGTGAAGCCAATGTGATTCCAATAGAGGCAACAATTTGGGTGGGAAGTAGGGTGTACAAGCAACCTAACAGAAAAAGGTGGGAGCAAAGCAAACTTATTATATTAGATTTTGTGTAATGGATCAAATAGTAGACTTGTTAGAGTTGAGGATGGAGGAGTGTGGAGACATACTAGGGCAATGCGCATGGCAAGGAAAGTTGGTAGACGGAGCTAGGTACATGGCAATAATAAAACGAGAAAAGTCAATTTGATTTCACAAGAAAAGATATATTATCTAGAAGAATTACATAGCTTGAGTGACGTTACATAACAAAGTTTTTTGAGTCAAGCCAAAGAAAACTTGGAATATGGGCCTAATAAATCTTTAGGGTTCAAAAAGTTAAATGATCTAGTATAGTCTGGGAGAAAGTATCCTACAAGCTAGACTAGAAGAATTACATAGCTTGAGTGATGTTACATAACAAAGTTTTTTGAGTCAAGCCAAAGAAAACTTGGAATATGGGCCTAATAAATCTTTAGGATTCAAAAAGTTAAATGATCTAGTACAGTCTGGGAGAAAGTATCCTACAAGCTAGACTAGTTGGGAAACAATATAAGGGGATTTCAAGTTTAGGCCATATTGCTAGGACCAACTCAAGGTTTAAAAATCAACCCAATCTAGCAGAAATGAAATAGGCAAAAAGGAGGTGGTTATGGTTCATGAGGAGGTGGTTACTAGTGGGAAGAAGAGAAAATAACAAGTCAGGCCAACCATAGTGAATTGCTCTTCAACCATCATGCTTAAAAACTCGTGGTTAATGGGGTTAATTTTACACAAAAAGGTAAATCCGAGGAAGTGTTAGTAAAGCAAGGCGATGAGATTCAAGAAATTAGTTTTCCTGGTCAATGGGGTTGTAAGACTAGTAAACTGAGAAGAATTGCACACACAAACTGAATTCCTATGTGCGAATTTATATACACAAAAATAGTTACTGTACATCTTACGTTGGCGACCATTCGAATTACCAAGTGATTAGATACACTTTCTACAATTAGCGTACATTAATACTACATTAACAAACTACATACATTAATACTACATTAATATTCCCCCTTCAAGCTGAAACATATATATCATATGTTATGAGTTTATTACAAATGTATCTCACTCTAACTCGTCCTAAAACTTTAGTAAATAAATCAGCTAATTGATCTTCAAACTTCACATGACTGGTTTTGATGACATTTTGTAAAATCTTTTCTCTGACAAAATGACAATCAACTTTGATATGTTTGGTTCGCTCATGAAACATGGACAGCAACTTGATTATTACAAAACAGTTCCATGGGCTGGGATTCAGGAAATCCTAATTCTGTTAACATATGAAGTATCCAAACCAATTCAAAATAAGTATGTGCAATGACCTTATATTTAGACAGTTGAGAATCAAAATAGAAAATTAGACAAAAAGCGAGAGAGATAATTTTCTTCTTCTCCCTCATACTCTATTTATAATCAAGTTTAGGTTAAAAAAAATAGAAATTGGAATCAGACAGTATATGACAATAACCAAAAATAACTATATCACAATCCATCAATTACGCCTTAAATATTCCTAACATATTCTAACAAAAATAACTATATCACAATCCATCAATTATGCCTTAAATATTCCTAACATATTCTAACACTCCCCCTCAAGCTAGAGCAGAAAGATCAATCATGCCCAGCTTGGTAGACATTTTCTGAAATGGAGAAACAGCCAAGGGCTTGGTAAACATATCACCCAACTAAGAGTCCGATTGTACAAATGGAGTAATGATATCACGTCTGACCAGAAGATCACGAATAAAGTGACAGTCAACTTCTATATGCTTGGTACATTCATGAAAGACGGGGTTGTTAGCAATGAAGATTGCAGCCTGATTATCACAGAACATAGACATTGGATTTGAAATATCAATACCAAAATCTCGAAGAAGAGAACGAACCCAAAGCATCTCAGACGCAGTATGAGCCATGGCGCGATACTCGGCCTCAGCACTAGATCAAGCCACTACAGTCTGCTTCTTACTACGCCATGTAACAAGATTACCACCGACGAAAGTACAATATCCAAAAGTAGACCTCCGATCTGAACGACTACCAGCCCAATCTGCGTCGCTATATCCAATTACATCTATCGTGGTAGAGGCTCGATAATGTAAACCTTTACCAGGAGAATTTTTCAAATACCTCAGAATATGACATACAGCTTCAAAGTGAGGTTTGCGTGAAGCGTGCATAAACTGACTGACTACGCCAACTGCATATGAAATATCAGGACGAGTCACAGTGAGATAGATCAACTAATCCATAAGACGTCGATAACGACCAACATCAGGAAATAGATCACCACTTTCACTATCCAAGCGAACAGAAGAATCCATAGGAGTGTCAACAAGGCGAGAACCTAAAAGTCTAGTCTCCGAGAGTAAATCCAGAACATATTTCCTTTGAGATAAAGATACACCCTAGGAAGAACGAGCAACCTCAATTCTAAGAAAATAACGCAAGGCTCCAAGATCTTTTGTGTGAAACTGTTTTCCCAAATAACCCTTTAACTCTGAAATGCCCTTAGCATCATCACCGGAAATAATGATATCATTCACATAGACAATCAAGATAATAGTACCAGATGGTGACTGATGAACAAACACTGAGTGATCAGAAGTGGATCGTTTGAAACCATATTCCATAAGAGCAGAACTAAATCGATCAAACCATGCTCGTGGAGATTGTTTAAGTCCATATAAGGCTTTGCGTAAGCGACAAACAAGATGCTCATTTCCTGTAGCAGTATACCCCGGTGGTTGGTCCATATATACCTCTTCCTGAAGTTCACCATATAGAAAGGCATTTTTAATATCCAACTAGAATAAGGGCCAAGATTTGCACACTGCTATTGCAAGAAGGATGCGAACTGAATTAAGACGAGCTACTGGTGAGAATGTCTCAAGATAGTCCACACCATAAATTTAAGTATAGCCCTTAGCAACCAATCGGGCTTTAAGACACTCAACAAAACCATCAGGAAAGTACTTTATTGTGTAAACCCAACGACAACCAACAGGCTTCTTTCCAGGGGGGAGAGAAGTGAGCTCCCACGTCTGATTGAGATGTAGTGCTTGCATCTCCTCATCCATCGCTTTCTTCCAGCCCGGTGATAATAGTGCCTGATTATAAGATTTAGGAATAGAAACAGAGGACAAAGCACACACAAAGGACTGGAATCGAGGTGAGATACGATGATAAGAAACAAATTTAGCAATAGGATGCTGAGTACATGTACGTTTACCTCGTCTTTGGGCAATAGGGAGATCAAGGTCATCAATAGAAGGAGGCTCAGGCGCATCCGGACTAGTAACAGAAGTTTCTGGGTCAGAAGTAGGTGTCTCAAGTGTTACAGGATCCACAGGTACAGTGGTGACTGGATCAGGGCGATAGCGACGGTGATAGACTTGTAATGGAACCTCAGGAATAAGAAGAACCGGAATAGGAGAGGAAATAGATGTAGGTGGCTCCCCCTCTTGATACGAAGAAGAAAGCTCCCCCTTACGAGATGACAACTCCCCCTGAACCTGAAAATGGGTGTAGACTCAAAAAAAGTAACATCAGCACTAACAAAGAATCGATGAGATGGAGGATGATAACACCGATAGCCCTTTTGAGTACGAGAGTATCCCAAGAAAATACATCGACGAGCTCGAGGTGATACTTTGTCTAGACCAGGATCAAGATTATGAACAAAAGCAGTGCAACCAAATGTACGAGAAGGAAGTGAAAAAGGATTAGAAGAAGGATAAAGAAGAGAAAAAGAAGACTGATTACCAAGAGTAACGGATGAAACCCGATTGATAAGGTGACAAGCAGTTAAGACAGCATCCCCCTAATATGATTTTGGGACATTCATGTGTATTTGCAAAGTGCGGGCGACATCCAACAGATGGCAATGCTTCCGTTCAGCAACATCATTTTGCTGAGAGGTATAAACACATGAGGTTTGATGAATAATGCCCCTGTCAACACAAAATTTTTCCATAACAGACTTGGTATACTCTAAAGCATTGTCAGACCGTAAAATTTTAATTCTTTTGTTAAACTGAGTAAGAATTTCATTACAAAAACGTAGAACAATATTGGGTAATTCCGAACGACTTTTCATTAAGAATAACCATGTCATACGCGAGAAATTATCCACAAAAATGACAAAATAACAATAACCATTAATAGTGGGGACTCTAGAAGGACCCCAAATGTCCGTATGGAATATAGAAAAAGGTTCAGACTCACGACCGTGACTACTACTAGGAAAAGAACTACAGTGATGCTTCCCTAGTTGACAAGCTTCACACTCTAGACTGGAAACAGAACCAAGACCAGGAACAGCAAGCTTGAGACGAGAAAAAGCTGGATAACCCAATCGACAATGCCACTGGAGAGGTGAATCTGAAACATGAAAGGTTGAAGAAGACAAGAAGAAACTGGTTGGGTCAAGATATTAAAGACCATCCCGCTCACATCCCGAACCAATCATCTTCTGCGTCCTGAGATCCTGAAAAACACAGGAAGATGGAGAAAAAGTTATAGAGCAGTTTAAAAGTCTAGTTAACTGACTAACAGATAATAAGTTAAAAGGAAAGTTAGGCACATAAAGACTTGAAGGTAAAGATAATGATACTAAGGGTTTAAGGTGTCCTTTGCCAGCTACAGATCGGGAGGACCCATCAGCTAACGTAAGACGATGAGTGGTGGTAATCAAATCAGAAAACAAAGAAGGATTACCTGATACATGAGCACTAGTACCAGAGTCAAGAATCCACTGTTGAGCAGATGAGGTAGAGAAATAAGCACTATTACCTAAATGGGCCAAAGTGGCAATGGAACTGTAAGAGCGAGAGATGCGAAGAGCTTGCACAATAGCATCCAATTCAGCAGAAGAGAAGGGAGCCTGAGAAACTACCCCTGAGTTAACAGGATCACTTGTACCAAAAGTAGAACCAGAGACCACTTCAGAGTTAGTAGAATCAGTAGTAACATGGTGAGCTTGATCAAGACGACCATATTTCTTCCAGCAATATAGCTCTGTGTGATTTGTACCACCACAATGATTACACTTTTTGGTGCCGCGTCCCGAACTGCGACCACCACGAGAATTATGGCCCATACCACGTGAGCTACCATGAGATCCCCCATGACCTCCAGAACTATTAATCAAAGCAGCAGAGTCTGTCCCACTGGAAGCAAATGATGTTGAACGGGGATGATGACCTAGGGAAGATCGTTGCAATCGAGAATAAGCACTGGCTAAAGAAAGAATAGTCTCCCCAACCAAAAACTGATCTCTGTAACTACGAAAATCATCATTTAGTCCTGCCAGCAGAAGAACAGTCATAAGCTCATTCCACTGTCGTAGCATCTCCGCTTTAGTCTCAGGAAAGGGACGGAGTTGCAAGAGACGATCACCAAGGGTTTTAAGTGTGCTGTAATAATCAGATAGTGATCTATCTCCCTGTCGGAGAGAAAAGAGTTGCTCGTATGCCGCAAAAACTTCTGAAATATTACTACGCTAAGAGAACGAATCGGCTAAAGAATCCCAGATTGCCTTAGAGGTGTTACACAAGGATACAGTTCGAAAAACTGAAGGTTCGAGACTGTGCCATAACCAACTCATAACATTAGCATCAATAGTGCACCATTGCGAATATGTGGGAGATGTTGAGTCTGGAGGAGAATCCGTAATGTAACTTTCCAATTGTCGACCAATAAGGAATATACGAACAGCATGAGACCAAGTTAAATAGTTGGCATGAGACCTAGTTAAATAGTTGGCGGCTCCATTCAATTTCTCACAAACAATGGATTTTGGAAAATTTTCAATTGAAATAGCATGCGCAGGAACAAGTGAAGAACCTTCATCTAAAGTAGTCTTGACAGTAGACGGATTAATAGCCATCAGCCAAATATAAATCACAACCCAAATCAGAGTAGAAAGACCACACCGCGGCGTATAAGGTTTCAAAGCAAAACAGGGAGCAAGAACCAACTCACAATCGAACGATCAACTACGATTGAGCAGACAAGTAAATAAAAAAAACAATAGAGAGTACAAGCAGCATCAGTCAAGGGTATATAACACACCGAACATCAGATCTGATTGTCTGAAACGTGAGAGATCCAAGATCCGCTCGAGAAGGGGATAAGCCAAGCTTCAAGAATCATCCAAGACACAAACCAAGCATAAGAAGAGAAGAAACAGGGAGAGGCGACTGCCGTGGTGTGTCGCCGGAGATCAGCCGTCGGTGCACGCGCCGACACGCGCTGGAAAGGAGAGTCGCGTGAGGCTTACGCGCCCGGAATCATGCCACGCGTGCAGGCACGTCAGGTCATCTCCGGCGATGGTCCTCGCCGGTGGTAGTCGCCGGTCGACGCCGATCCTATTGGTGGTGGTGTCGTCGATCAACAATGATTGCCGGAGAGTTGTCCGGCAATGATGAACAGTGACGGCAGTGATGAACAATAGTGCGACTAGGGTTTTTTTTTCTGGAAAAGAAGAAAAATACAGAAAGGAAAGAGAATTGCTCTGATACCAAGTTGAGAATCAGAACAGAAAATTAGACAGAAAGAGAGAGATAATTTTCTTCTTCTCCCTCGTACTCTATTTATAATCAAGTTGAGGTTACAAAAGATAGAAATTGGAATCAACCAGTATATGGCAATAACCAAAAATAACTATATCACAATATCAATTACGCCTTAAATATTCCTAACATATTCTAACAAAAATAACTATATCACAATCCATCAATTATGCCTTAAATATTCCTAACATATTCTAACACAGACTATGCGCTCAATCTTGCCACCACTGTTTGTTTTTTACTTTTCCAGGATACTAAGTTTCCTCCCACAAAAATACAACACCAAATAGTTGATCATCTATCTAATGGAGATTCAGTCCAATCTACATCTATATAACCTTAAACAAAAGTAGGATCATTCTCGATATAACAAACCACATCCTGGTATACCTTTTAGATATTTCAGAATACAAATAACCGCATCCCAATGACTAGTCTAATGTGCATCAAAGAACTGACTCACTACACTCGTAACAAATGAGATATCTGGTCACGTGACAATCAAATAATTAAGTTTCCCAACTAATCTGCAGATCGACCAGGATCATCCAATAATTCTCCCTTATTTGCCAAAAGTTTTGTATGGGGATCCATTGGAGTATCAATTGGTTTGGCTCCTAACATACAAGTTTCAAATAGCAGATCAAAAACATATTTTCTTTGAGAAAGAGCAATACCCTCATGTAATCTTGCAACCTCAATGTCCAGAACATATTTTATTGAACCCAAATCTTTGGTATTGAACTTAGTTTGTAGAAACATCTTCAGATCATGAATTCTTTGTGTGGCATCACCTGTGATTACAATACCATCCACATAAACCAGCAATCATATCTTTCCTTGAGAGAAATGAAGATAGAAAACAGAATTATCAACACCGTAACATATCAATCCAAATTCTATTATCACATCACTAAATCTTCCAAACCAAGCGCGAGGGAATTGTTTTAGGCCATATAGTGACTTTTTCAATTTACAGACTAGTCCAAACTCCCCCTGAGCAACAAACCCATGAGGTTGCTCCATATATACCTCCTCTATACGATCACCATGTAGGACAACATTCTTAACATCGGGCTAATGAAGAGACCAGTGAAAAGTCATAGCAACAGAAATGAGAAGACAAACCGATGTAATCTTAGCCACAAGGGAGGAAGTCTCTAAAAAATCAAGACCATAGACTCAAGTGTATCCCTTAGCAACGAGCCTTGCTTTCAACCAATCAACTGAACCATCAGGATGAACTTTGACATTATACAACCATCGACAATCAACTGTTGACTTGCCAGGAGGAAGAGTGACCAAATCCCACGTATCATTGGCTCAAAGAGCTGACATTTCTTCTCTCATGGCATTAAGCCACCCAGAATGAGATAGTGCTTTAGACACAAAGTTAGGAATAGATATAGTAGACAAAGAAGTAACAAAAGCATGATATGATGGAGACAAGGCTGTATAGGAAACAAAGTTAGAGATAAGATGAGAAGTACAAGTTCGTCCACCTTTCCAAAGAGCAATCGGAAGATCAAGATCACAAAGGTCTAGCTCAGGAGCAGAAACTGAAGAGTGGATAGGAGAAGATGGAATGCCTGAAGCATCAGGGAAAGACTGTAAAACTGCCCGCCGTCTGGTATAAACCTGAAGATCATGACAAGAAAGACGAATGGGAGAAATTAGAGGTAAAGGGAGATTCATTTACATCAGAGACACAGGAATCATCAGAAAAGAAAGGGGTATTCTCAAAGAATGAGACATTGACACATACAAAATATCGATGGAGAAAAGGACTGTAACATTGATATCCTTTTTGTACCCGTGAATATCCTAAAAAGACACATTTAAGGGCACAAAGGGTCAAGCTTATCAGCCCCACTGTCAAGTTGATGGTCAAATGTAACACACCTAAAAATTTGTGGATGAAGAGGAAACAGCGGTGTCTGAGGAAACAACACAAAATAAGGGGAACAACCTTTCAAAACAAAAGATGGCATTCTGTGGATTAAGTATCATGCTATGAGAATAGCATCCTCTCAAAAAATCTTTGAAACTTTCACGTGAAACATTAAACAACGAGTTGTTTCAACAAGATGTAAATTCTTCCTCTCAGCAACTCCACTCTATTGTGGGATGCAAGGACAAGAGGACTGATAAAGTATGCCAAATGATGTCATAAAATTAGCGAAAGGCTTAGAAAAATATTCTTTAGTATTGTCACTATGAGGAACCTTAATAGACACATCAAATTGAGTTTTTATTTCAATACAAAAGGATTGGAAGATAGACAATAGCTCAGAACGGTCTTTCATTAAATGAAAAGGGCATAAGGACCTGTTATTAACTCTAGAACTGAAGGAAGCACAGTGATGCTTTCCTACCTAACAAGACTCGCAATCTAAGGACTAAAGTTGACTCAAACTTGGAACTATAAATTTCAACCTTTCAAAAAACGGATGACCCAAATGACAATAAATCTCAATCGGAGCGGCGATTGTAGAACAAGTGATAGATGAAGAAGCAAATGAACCAGCCAGATAATAGAATCCCTAAGCTTCATGCCCTTCTCCAATCTTATTCCTTGTCTTCAAATCCTGAATAATCACAGGATTAGAAAAGAAAGTCATTGAACAATTCAATTGCCTGGTGAGTTTACTGACAGATAGAAGATTGAAAGATAAGGATGGAACATATTAAGATAAGGACAAATTAAAAGATGGATAAATTTTACCGACACCTTTTACTAGATTAGATGAATCATTAGCTGTAGTGACATTGGAGATGGGAGAGTACTTAATATCATAAAACAATAAAGGGGGTACAAACATATGGTCTGACGCACTAGAATCAATAACCTAAGATGCATGTGAAGAAGTGGACACACAAGTAGCAGAATTACCTCGATGGGCTAAAGAAACTATTGGAAGAGATGCCTGATGAGCCATTTGATACTGGAAAAATTTGACATATTCTTTTCCTATAAGAGTCACAATTATGATTCACCTGTGCTGTGTTTATCTAAAGAGGCAGGAATATCAAATGAAGCTGTATGAATCTTATGGGCTGGCTTCCCATGAAGGTTCCAACAATTTTCTCTAACATGTCCAACATGACCAAAATTAGAGCATTTAGGTCTACTATCACGATCTCCACGACCACTATCACGACCTCCACGACCACGTTCACTAGACTAAGCGGACGCTAATAAACAGGACTTTTATTGTTTAAGGAAGTCTGACTAATGTGGATGAATTCTTAGAAACAATCCTTATAACTTTGGAATAGGTTTCTGCAAACGAAGAAAGAGTTGCTCCACTGAGAATCTGGGCTTTGAACAACTCAAACTCAGAATCTAAGCCGACAAGAAAACAGAGTACCAGCATTTATTCTCTTTGTTTCAGCATCACGTTAATATCTGTGGATAATAGTTGCAAAGAGTTCAATTCTTTGAGGACACGCTTCAAAGAGGCGAAATATTCAGTAACTGGCCACCGAACTGTTAGAACTAAAAGAATTCCAGTGATAGGTCATACATCCCAATGAGATCATAGGAGAATAGTAGACGAATATATTCCATATATCTTTACATGCATAAAGATGGGTACATATGTCAGCGATATTGGGCTCCATGGAATTCCACAATATGCTAACAACATAAGCATCTTCTTGGACCCAAGCATCGAACTTAGGGTCAGCTTCAAGATGTCCAGATTTAGTCAAATGCTTCTGTTTTCCATACTCAGTTAATCTTAATGGCTTTGGACCATTGAATGTAATTCGTTCCATTCAATTTTCTGGTTGTTAATTGTTGAGGCATAGGAATGGAATCACCCATCACTTTCTACTCAAAGGATGTCTCAATAGCCATTTAGAACTAGCAAACAGAAGCTTCAAATACCAACCGTGACAGATGAACAATGGCAGATGAGGAGAGGGAAAAGAGAAAAGGTTGTTCTAACATGAAATTAAGAGTACTAGTAGACTTACCGGAAGGAGTAGGTTCATCAGCAAAAAAGGTTGGAAGTCCAACGGTGTCCCAAACGCCAGCAATCACAGGTTCAACAAAGGCTCGTAAGACTCATGCACAAACAAACGTGTGGCAGCGCATGAGGGACTCTCTGGTAACGACTCTTCTCCGGCGCTGGTCACCTCCCTCCGACGAGTGCTTTGAGCTATATGAAGCAACTAAACAGCAACAAGTTGACAGCCTATTGCTTTGACAGACGAGGGACCTTCGATTTTAGGGGGTGTTTGGCTGGCCAAAATCAACCAAAACCCACCAATTTTTACCAATTTTTTGTACTTTCTTCTATTTAAATTTTACCACATATCACTTTTACATCAAATCTTTGTATTTTTTGGCCAAACTTTTGCCTACCAAACACCCCCTTAATTTTGGCATTGCACAGATTCAACACTGTTCTTTGTACAACACACACAAAAACTCACCAAGGACGCTCTGATACCATGTAAGACTAGTAAATTGAGAAGAATTGCACACAAACTGAATTCCCATGTGTAAATTTATGTACACAAAAATAGTGATTGTACATCTTACCTTGTTGACCATTCGGGTTATCAAGTGACTATATACACTTTTTATAAATTAGTGTACATTAATACTACATTAACATATTACATACATTAATACAACATTAATAGGGTGAAAGAATATAAGTTCCATATTGATTTACAAAAGGGAAAAAGGTTTTAGCAAATTTTTTTAGCACTCCATGGGAGTGGTTAAGAATCATAATGTGAACTATAAAGTTTTTTCTATAATTGAAGCAAAAAACGGGCCAAGAGTTTAAACAAAGCAAAGCAAAGCAAAGCAAGAAAGTGTTGAAGTGCTGAAAATTTTATTTAGCACCATCAATTATAATGGAAAGCTTAAATAGGCCAAATTTGAGGGAGGCTTAAGAAGGGTCTTTTGTCTTTATTGCGACTAAGGGCACGTATACAAATAGCAAATGTACAATGGTTCCCTGTAACTTGATTCTATAGATTTTTTTCAATAAGCAACAAAAAATATTTTTTTTAAATATATAAAAAAATTACAAAGTATGAGGACAAGTAGTCCTCAAAAATAGCCTTTACATTACAACATTATTTATAATGGCAGATCAATTCCCACAAATAGCAAACAATGGAGTAGAAGTAAAGTCTGGTAACATGGAAACCCAAAACGATGTTAAGAATTTGAGTCTTCTCCCAAGATCCTCCACCATTGCATGTCTATCCCCAAACACCCTTGAATTCATTTCTTTCCAAATAATCTAAAGAATAGCAGCCACTACCATATTCTATAGTATCTTCCCTCTCTTGGTGAATCTAAAACCACAATGATCAACTACTAGCATTTCTACACATGATTTAACTGGAAACCAGATTAATTTTGCACGAGGATAAGTCTAGGACACAGTGCTAAACAACTAGGCAATGAAGAAATAAATGATCCATTATCTCGTTGTCCATTTTGCATAGCATACCATTGAGGAGATAATGCTAGGGATGGCGACCTCTCTTGTAATACATCACATGTATTGATATGCTTGTGAGCCAATGACCAACAAATAAACTTTAATTTGGCGGGTATCTTCATCTTCGAAATCATCCATGGGAGGGGGCAGGTGGAATTGGTAAAGCATGGAACATCAAGAATTTTGTTAATAAAAGAAAAGAAAAGAAAGACTTACACAAGAAAATGTTGCAGGATTGATATGAAGGACCGGTTGTAAGGTAGGCGAGTTGACAAGAGATTGGGCGACCTACCACCAAGGCAGCAATGAATCCACATCGCCTAAGTGGAAGAAGTATCTTATATATATAATTCGACATATTCATCATACAACACGTTTTAAAGTCATCCGAGTACTAGCTTACATTGGAACTCTAAAGTTAAGCATGTTTAAGCCAAAGTAGTATTAGGATGTGCGATCCCCTAGGAAATTCTCGCATTACACCTAATTGAACCCAAAGCGAATAATATTATACTGTGGGGAAGTATGTCGTTACAATTAAAGTATCCAATTTCTATGGTCATACCAATTACGCCTCAAAACCATAGATTCAAGCTTTGAAGAGAAAGCTGAAAACTTAATTATTTCTTGCTCATTAAGGTGAAAATTTGAATTAAAGTTCCAACTGATTGGAAAAGATAGTGCTGAGATAAAAGAAGCAATTAGGGCACTATGAGAACAGGATAGACAGTAAAGACGACGGAAGGAAAAGGAAAAAGAAAAATTCCCCTCCCAAATATCTTCCCAAAAAGAAATCTCTCCCCATTACCCTTTTTATTTTAGGTCTCGGGAAAAAATGAGCAGCAACTTATCAAAAAAAAAAAAAATGAATAGCAAGTTACAAATTTGTTTCCAAGGAGACTAATTACTAAGTCTTTATGCAATTTGAGAATGCCATTCATTATTTTGTATGCCATACAAACTCCTACTAATGGTGTGCCAAAGAGAATCAGGTCTGAAGGAAATCTCCAAAGCCATATCCCAAGAAAGTTTGTATTTATGGCCATTATAGAGTTGTTTGTTGCACACCCAATGCCATTTTAGGTAACCATGCTTTTAGTTCGATACTAATAAATATTTTTAAAATGTTTTCTATAAAATAACATTGAACATAAAACTAGACATTTAATTTTTTTTCATTTATGAATATGTAAAATTAAGAGCGCGTTTGAAGCCCTTTCTAAATATTATTTGTCTCTTGGTGTATGAATAAAATAACTATGCTTTCAAATAATGCAAATTAAATACATTTATATATTATACGATAACAATAAATAATACATACATAAAACATGAAACAAATAAGTGCATTAGTTTAGTAGTTGAATGCAGGCACAACCCTTGAATGGTCTTTGGTTCAAAACGAAGAAGCTACAAAAATTTAAGAATTTTTAATTTGGCAGCTTAGACACTGGATCCGCAGCTTTTACTAGAATAATCCGTGGATTTGACTCGAATTTCCAATAGATTCAGGCCTTCGAATTTTGCTTTCTCTGCCATTCCACTTTGCTTTCTCTGCCATTCCACTCTTCAAATCACAACTAAGCCAACCTGAACTTCATCTCTTCCAAATAAACAACCGGAATAATCCGCAACAATTCTATGCAAACTCTAACCAAACCTAGCCAACCAATCCAACCCCAAATTAAAACTAAAAGATTTACTCCACCAGCCTGCCCCTATACAACAACACAGCATTTTAATGCACAAAACAGTATACTTCATTTTAGTTAACCACAGCCAAGAAAGATAAAAATATGCTGATACAAAGAACAACACTATACTCACAGACTCTTGGACAACCCCTAACTATAGTACTCATAAAATTGCCCTAATCATGGGTCCGATTCAAACTTAACCAAACAAACTACCAAATCAGTCAAAACCCACGAACTTTTAGGCAGAACAAGGAAATTTACAGTATACCAAGATGTTAAAAACCAAACAAGAGATACGAATTCGAAGGGGGGGGTAAGAGAGCTTACGTTGCTTCCTTTCCAGGCTTGGTACACGCGCTTAGCCATGTAAATAACACCCTCGCGCTCTTCACTACGCCGGAAGAGAGTCGAAAACTTGGAACTTGTGGCCGTTCATCTCCCTCCCTCCCTCCTTCGCTCGATCAAAACCACCCAAATCTCAGTACTCACAATTTGATCGATTGGCCGATGCTTTGTTGAATCAATTATTGGAATAAAAGGCGGGCTTATGATGATCTTGCGAATGAAATGCGTTGAAATTTGGAGCCCGGAAAGAGAGAATCGAAGGGGTTTGGGGGTGTTGCTGTCGTGATCCGAGAATGAGAGAGAGCTGGGGATGGCGTTTTTGGACTTGTATTAGAAGTATTTTAATGGAATGTTTTAGGGAAGAGTCGACGGCTACCACCAAGATGCACAGGCATCTTGCCTTGGTCGTGTTTAGTTAAAGTGACTAAATGACTAATTTGACACTTTGAGGTCACATGTCGAGATTCCACTAATGTAAAATGACATTTCAAAATAGTTAATTGAAATAATATGATAATGATGTCCCTATTATCGAATTAAAAGTACTATTCTGCCATAATATTTTATTAAAAAAAAGTATCAAAATGGTATAGCAATGAAAAATATGCAATAAATACAAGCTTTAATTTATCATGCCCTCTCAGAAAAGTGGGAAAGACAAGACCCATAAATGCACGTTCTTATTAAAAACATGTAGACAACAACGAGGGAAAAAAAAAACCAAAAACAACGAGGTATTGGATTGCATAAACAAAATGTTTAAGTAAAACACAAAAAAGAAAAAATATATATATATATAACATAAATGGCAAATTAAAACTCCACCAAAATAATCTCATTGTAATTATAATCTATATCACGATATTAAGGATATGTTTGGAGTGATAAAAAATGAGATAAAGTGAAATAAGTTATAAGTTCGTAAATCGTGCAGTGAATTAAAAAGTAAATAATTTTCAGAGATTTTCAAAGATTTTTAGATTTTTTCAGCAAACTAAATGTAGCCTAAATAGGAGCTTCAATTGGTATTCTATTACCATGAAGTTAAGCAAATAATTTAAAATTTTTATTAGAAGTTTTATTTAGGAGGCGTTTAGAGTGACAAAAATGAGATAAAATGAAATAAAGTGAGATAATTTATGGGTTCCAAATTCGTACAGTAAGATAAAAAGTGAATAACTTTTAGAAATTTTTAAAAATTTTTAACATTTTCAGTACATCAAACGCACTCTTATATTACTTATTTTGCTTGTATTTCAATGTATTTGATAAAAAAGCAGGAAAAAAATTTCAAAATTACAAATAACTAGCCACTTTTTCCTTGATAAGTGCTATAATTTCTTACTCATCGTTCTCTATTATAATAAGGCACTATTTGGAGTGTCAAGAAATAAAATAAAACAAAATAAATCTCCAACAACTTCTATAAGTTACTAAAATTCTCTACTACACATTTATACACACCCACCTTTACTAATTTAAAAAAAAAAATTCAATATTTTGCTAAAAAAATCCGGAAGGAGGCTAACCGAGTGAGTAAATCTTTTTTTTACAATCATATTCTTTGAATCAAAAACTTTTAAATGAATACTATTATCACTATTTTATACGAATTTTTTTGAATCCGTTAGGACAGGTATGGAAAAACCGTTCTAACGGTTTTAGCGCTGTGCATCTTCAAAGATACTTTTTGAAACCGTTAGAACAGGTTTGAAAAATCGTTCTAACAGTTTACCACTATTAACAGAGAGAGTAGAACTATTATGCAGAACATTGAGTGTTAATTTTTTGAATCCATTAAAATGGATTTAGAAAACCGTTCAAACGGTTTGCTACTGTTCATCTCAAAAAATGCGATTTGGAAAGCAAACACCAAACGTCAAAATTAACTCAAAACCACATTTTATCTTAATTTATCTTTTTTTTTACCACTCCAAATGCACCTAAGTTGCATGTAAATATGTGCCCAACTACTAGTAAATTAGAAAACATTACATAGTTCTAAACCAATTCGATATTAATTTTGAATCCAAACATTAATATAGTATATAAAACAAGCATTGCTTTCAATAAATTAAAAAAAAAAAGAGAACGTCCAAGCCTTATGTGCAAAATAAGTATGCTTTTTAGCTTAAAAAAATAAAAAGTAAATTAATATAGATAATTTAGGGGGCGTTTAGAGTGATAAAAAGTGAAATAATTTGTGAGTTTGTAATTTGTGCAACTAAATAAAAAGTGAATAATTTTTAGAGATTTTCAGAATTTTTCAACGTTTTTTAATACGCTAAACACACCCAAACACTTTTTTTTTATAAAGTATACTTTGTACTCTTCTGGGGTCGGGGAGAAGCCCACAGTCGTTACCCATGGGTGCACACTGGGTGAAACCCGCCCCGTGGCCCTAGCCGGCAAAGAACCACGAGAAGGTAAACCAGCCTGGGCAAGCCCTGGCTGACCGGCTCAGCCGAGAAGGCTGTTAGATGGCCCTCCACAATTAAAGGAATGACTGCCCCCAAGAGGAGTCGAACCCAGGACCTATTGGTCCCAGGCCCTTCAACCCGCCATCCGAACCAACTCGGCTACCCCTTTCGGGGCATACTTTGTACCCTTATACATTATAGCAGTTGTCATTTCGTCACATATGCTTTTAGTTTTAATAATTAAGTTCTTATACTTTTAGTTTGTTGTAATATGACTCATTTTTTAGTTTCAAATAAAGTGTAAGCCATTGATAGGATCAAACATGAATAATTGGAATATAAATATTACAATGAATGTTAGCCTCTATTTTAAGTGTTAAAAGAATAACCACAATAATCAACTTTGTATTCAAAACTTACCAAATTACAAAATATTAGGTCTCTTGAATAACTAAGCAACTAAAATCCTATATACATCTTGCAATAACCATTTACTAACAACCATTTATTGCTCTAAATAATTCTAAGTTAACTGAAAGCTAAAAATGGAATAATGAGCTTTACGTGATACTTTTTGCCACACCCCAAATCTCGTACTTTGGGAATATAAGTTAAACACATGCAATCATATAATATGACCTTATCCATTTAGAGCCAAACGACAATCTGAAACAAAATTAATGAACCAAAACTAATATATATATACAAGCCTTAGCCACAAGTTGGGCACAATGCTTTAAAACAAATATATTAGGCTCAACCCAATCCAATACAATCTAATTAAAGTAACCAATTGTATATAAAAGTAACATATACAACTAGTCTCCTAAATGAGGGCCAAACGAATAATACAAACATCACAGCCTCGCACTTGAGGCACAAAAAATAAATAGGTAAATGATCAAAAGATCACAACAAAAGAAATTGAAGAAATTTAAATCTCCCAACATGTAGGTCTAGCAGGCAACCTCTCCTCATAACCTATTACACTTGTAGGAGAGTGAATAACGTGGACGTGATTGCAAACAAATTTCTAGGCCAGTTGGAGTGCAAAAAACACAAGAAGACCTGCACAAATTAGTGGACATAACGATGTTGTAACTAGGGTTACTCTGCTGAGCCCATTTTTGAGACTTAAAAATATCGTTTCATGCCTTTTCAGGTTTTTCATTATTGTATTCAAAAACCTAATTTTATTATCTGACCTCTTCCTGAAAGGTTATAATTTATCATTTCTGGTTGCAACATATGGTATCAAATCAAGGTTTACCCTAAGCTAATGGCACAAGACAATGCTGGTGGTAACACAAATGATGACGAGGTGCAGTAGTTGCACAATAAGGTGGTAGTGTTGTCTGCTCATCTCAAAGATCTAATGGAAATGCTAAGAGAGGATAGAGATGCACCAGAGATGTTTATCGCGATCGACCAAAGAACTTTACAGCTGATGCTATTATTGATCCTCGTCATCAACCGATCAACAGAAAAGATGAGTCGTCGATAGATGAGGAGGTTGAAACTTTCAAGTTGGTTATCGCGGGTGTAACAAAGGGGAAAAACGAAACTATGATCATAAGTCCAATTTTTGCCTAAAAGCGGATATCCTTTATTTTGGCAGGGTCGTATCAAACTATTTGAGGGCCTAAGGTGAAAAAAATTAGGGCCTAAAAAATTTTTTTACATGTAGTTTTTTGAGTCGTAAAATTACGAATTGAAGTTTTACATTCAAGACGCTCCAATATTGTACTCCCAATAGATAATATAACTAATCCCTTTAATCTATTTTATGACATAGTTGATATTAAATAAGAGTTTAAAAACTTTTTCAGCCGAAGCAACTGTTGTTGATATCGTCAATAATATCCTATAAGCAATACAAACATTCGGAAAAGAATCCAACTCTTTTATATGATTTAATATGTTAATTGGATTATTAATTTCTATTTTTAAAAATTCTTTCAACACTTTTAATTCTGAAAATAAATTAAACCCGTCAATATCGAATGTTCACCTTCATTTAAATAGCTCTCAAAATTAAGACAATGATTTTTCAAATCATTTTCTTCCAAAGCTTTTAGTTTCTTTATGTCAAATATAAAACTAAAAATACTTTCATATGTTATAAATTACTCAAATCTAGTTTCTATAGAAGAAATAGATTGATCTATTATGTATACAAAAATTCAATATGAAAAGATTCTTTAGCAAAATATATTACCTCGTCATTGTTATTTTCATCAAATCTTTTTTTCTTTGAACTATTCGCCTTTCATGAAAACAAAGGTTCTATATTCATTTCATTAGTTATTTCTGTAATTGAACTCAAAGTAGATTCAAATCCATTTTCTCTATAATTTTTCAAATAACAAATAAGACCTTTTAATTGATTAGGATTCAAACCCCAATCAGTTAACAGCCGACTGCTCTATCACTAAGCATATTCATCCATAGGTCAAATCAGATATATAATTATTGGAATAATTGTTAGAGACTCAAATGATGGATATGCAGCAACATCAGTATGCATTTCTTTAGATTGTAAGTTTTTACTAATTGAATTAATGACAAACAATATATCATACCAAATATTCATCCCTAATAAAAATTCAAAATTTTCAATGTCGTAATTTGCTAGACAATTAACTTCACTTTCTGTGTTAAGCTCTTCACTAGTATTTGCCAATTGAATTCGAGCATTCCTAATTTTTGAAGCTTGAAATTTTATTAATTTAACACTTTCTATTCTACTTTCCCATCGAGTTTGTGATAAGGATTTAACAGAAAATTTACTCGCATTATCCTATAAAATTTTCCACTGTTTGGTGGATGAAGAAAATAATGAGTATATACGTTGTAGCACTCCAAAAAAGGAAATAACTCTAATACATGAATTTGTCATATCACATAAAACTATATTTAAATTATGACAATCACATAGTGTGTAAAATGCTCTTTAATTTATATTTAATAATAATTTTTGTATTCTTTGATGTTTTCCTTTCATACTAGCCCTATTATCATAACCTTGTCCCCTTATATTATTAATATCAAGATCATGTTATTTCAATGCATTTACAAGTTCATCAACTAGACCTTTTTGAATGTGACATCTACTTTTAAAAGCTCTAAAAAGTTCTATTCAATTTTTACTAGATTATTCATAATATCAACATATCTTAATATAAGAGTTATTTGTTCTTGATAACTTGCATCTGGCGTACAATAAAAGATAACAAAAAAATATTTTACCTCTTAAAATTTTTTAATTATCACCTTTTTAGTTTTAGAAGCTAATAATTCTATTAGTTCATTTTGTATAATATGATTTAGAGAATGATTTTGAAGTTCATTTTTTGAATACATCTAACATACTCTTGCATTATTAGGACAAATTTAGCTACCATTTGAATAAGGCTCAAAAAATTACCATTATTCTTCCCATATATCTTCTTAGCCGATCCTCGAAATGTAATATTATTTATAGCAAAATGTTTTATAATAGAAATAATTCTAATCAAAACTTTTCCTAATATTCTTTTTCTTTGTTAATATGTTCTTATACATCTTTATCAATTGTTTTGTTTTTCTATAATCTTATTTCTAAATCTGTCCATTTGCATATATTAACAATGTGTTCATGGTTTGTTTTATGTTTTTAAGCTTATAACTAAGATTCTTCCAATCTTTAGTTCCTTCATTAACTAATTGACTTGTGCTAGAATTAAATAATTTACAGTAAAAACAATTTCATTAACTAATTGACTTATGCTAGAATTAAATAATTTATAGTAAAAACAATATACTTTATCTAGATCTTTCGAGTAAAATAACCATTTTCTATCATGTTTTTCTCCATTTGATAAAATTTGAGTGTAAAATGAATTAGAAAAATGTCTATTATTTATATCTTTTGAAAAATCTAAATCTTCCTATCTAATTGGTCCTATTTCTACTATTAGGTTTCTAATTTTTACATCTATATTTGTCCAATATCCTACATTATTAAGTACCATATTTGTTTTAGCTAATTCATTTTCATTTATTTTTTCATTATTTTCTGGAGCAAATATACTATTATTAGATGTTTTTTCTTCATTTCTTTTTTCATGAACATCGTTTAATCATACTAATTCAATATTATCTTCGAATTCATTTTTAACTTGTTCGATTGATTGAGATGTCATATTTTTGCTACTACTAGCAATAAATTTATCCAGAGTTCCTTGTTGAAATTGAATTAATTTTTCAATTTTTTCTTTTAATTTCTCATATCCAAATTCATATTTTCTATTAGACATAATTAATTATTTAATTATAATTTATTCTAAAAACTAAGCTACTAAAACAACATAACAGAGTAAAATAATGACTTAGCGAATAAGGGTTAGATTGATAAAATCAAGGAGGGCTACATGTGTCAACATGCCATTAGACTTTCTTTATTCCCTTTTTTTTATGTCTTGGCAAAGTAGACTGTATCGGCTCTACTAATTTGGGTTGAAGAACCAATACTGCAAAATTCAATTAAAAAATAGATAGATAATTATAAGTAAATCAGTAAACTAATAAATTATTAATTTTTACAATTTACAAATTTTAAAATTTTCATTCAAATTTTACATTCATCTTGCAAATTCATAAAGGAGAAAAAAGGAGAAAAAAAGAAACAAAAAGAAAGAAAATGAAGGGCAAACAAACTTCTCAAACAAGGTTTAATTAAAATCTATAAGAAAATTTCTAGGGTTTAATTATCATCAATCAAAGCCAATTATAGAAATATAAATTCAACAAAAATAGAAACATAGATAGAGAGAGGAGAAAAAAAATTTAGCTTTGGTGCCAGATTACTTAATTTAGATTGCCAGTGTTGTATTTCATTACTCAGTGAGTAGAAATAAAGTAGATAAAGACAATAGATAGAGCATAAAGATAGAGAACAGAGAGAGAGAGAGAGAGAGAGAGAGAGAGTAGAGACAAACTTATCTACTAAAAATACATATTAGAATACATATTTTTTTTCCTGAGTCGCTTCCCTTAATTTGTTCATCTCCTTTTCCCGTCAATCTATTGGTCCGAATTCCTGCCTTCATTAAAGTTGATTGTTGATATATATATATATATATATATATATAATATGTGGGGCCTTAGGCCACCACTTAACTGGTCTAAAAGAGGAACTGGCCTTGTTTTGATGGATTTATAGATATTGAGGGATTTCTAGATTGGGTTATTAAAGTGGAACAGAACTTTGATTTTGCATCAATCATTGAAGACTAAAAGATGAAATATGTTGTGATTAGACTTGGAAGAGGTACTTCATCTTGGTGGTATTGTTTGTAAGAGAATCGTAGGTATGATAGGAAAGATAAAATCAAATTGTAGATTAAGATGAAGAAGATACTAAAAGTCAATTTTTAAAACTCGATTATGAGCAATATTTGTTCTAGTAGTACCAACATTGTCATCCAGATACATGGGGTTGTTTGAGGTTTTGGTCAGGGTTAGAGAAGTTGCATACCATTTGGCACTACTACTGCAATTGTCAGGAGTACACAAGGTGTTTTGTGAATCTATGCTTCATAAGTATGTTCCTATTCCTACACATGTGTTAGATTGGATAAAGTTAGAGGTGAATTTTAATGTGATGTGCGAGGTGAGACCAATTCAAATTTTGGATTCTTGAAATCAAGTATTTCAAGGAAAAACAATTCCACTTGTTAGAGTATTATGGAGACACTATAGTGTTGAAGAGTTTACTTGGGAGCGAGAGTCTGAAATGAGGATACGATACCCCTAATTATTTGTTTAATTGATAGTTTGTATTTTTATTTTAAATTCTGAGGGTAAAATCTTTATAAGGGGGAAGGATGTAATTACCAGAATTTTCATAATGATTAAGTTTATAATCGTGAACTTGATTATGAGATAATGATGTGTTAATGTAAGTAAAATTGTGGATTAGTAAGCTTCATAGATCAATGTTTGGAATTTAAACTCTCAAGGACCAACACTTAGCTAATTTGGACAAGAGGAAGTACCCCAGGCACACAAGGCACACAAGGTGCTAACGTTAATGGCCTTGGTTTGTCTAATCTTCTGCTACACGCTGAACGTTGTCATTTCACTACCCTGTTTCATGCTTTGCTAACCTATGTGTTGAGGCATAGGATTGCCTCATCTTTTTCCTTCAATCTTTATGGTTGGTGTGTATACATGTATAACTATGTGTGTGATGTTTGTTGGTTAGAGAGAACCAAAGCCGAGGGAAGAACTGAGTTTCATAGGTGATTCAAGCCTTTACCAAAACTAAATTAACTTTACAATTATGCAATTAGAGTGGTGTTGAACATATTAAAGTGATTATTTTGATGTTAGGATCAACCGTTTGAGTATGTGGAGTTTTTGGAAGTTTTTGTGAAATTTATTGGTTTCTATTTTCTATCATTTAAGAACTTAAGGTGGGGAATTGATGCATTCTATTTACATATATGAGGTGTAGGAGATGTTAGTATACTGTTTACATGTTTATATTAAGTTTTGAATGCATTATGTTGAAGATATGCGAGTTTTACATATGTATACATTTATATATATGTCTGTGCGGAAGAAAATGAATATAACCTTATATTTTGATCTATGCTTATTGAAATCTCAAATTAATCATTTCATTAAATTCATATAAGTCATCTGGTGTTACTAGAAGCAAGAAATTTTAAAATTTTAGCTTTAAAATTGAACTAATTTGAGATTTAAAGTTTGGAACCAAAGGAAAACTGAAACAGAACCTCGACTCAAGTCTTTTACCATAAATCCGAGCCCACGGGCTAGGGTCCCTGTGCACATGCCCATTTTTTAGAAAGTTCAATTTTGGCTATTATACTTAATAAAATGTGTTTTGTTGCAAGCCTTTAAGCACAAAGGATTTTATAAAACTAACGATGGTATGACTAAATGAATGAGAAGTATAAGACTTGAGAAATAAGGTTTGAGTATTTGATAAGTAATATTATTAAAGGAGGGTTGTTTATGTTATGTTGTTGAAAGATATGATGATATGAGATTGTTATTATTATGATGAGTTGTTAATGATGATGGTTAGGATGTTGTGACTCGTAATGATGATAAGTTGCATGATTATGAATAAGATATGCTAAAGAAAGTGGAAAGAAATGAATGAAATGTGATGTTGTAATTGTAGGGTTGGCATCAACTCGAAAATAAGGATGGTACATAGAATACTCTTGGGTTAAGAGGACTTAAACCTACATAGGGGTTGCTTATCATATAACTAAATTAGTAGCTTACATCAGGACATTTATTCCAACACTTCATGGCCATTGGATTCTGATCCACAAACGACAATGATATTGATTTGGCTAATCATAGCCTCTGATCCCAAACTCACAAAAATGACGTTCTGGTTAATTCTTTCCATTTGATGTTGGCCTATAAAAATGATATTGGTAGTATCCACCCCATTATTGTGATTTAATGATTTAGTAAATAGATAAAGAAAAGATAATAAATGAATAGTTGGTTATATTAATTATTTGAATATTGATGCTAGTTTATGATTTTGGTTATTATATTGTGTTATTATTAAGATTTGTGGTTATTGGACATTGATACTGTGATGTTCATTTATTGTTATCATTATTGCTGCATATTATATATGTTTCTACTATGTATTATGAGTTTAAGTGGATTAGTGTTTACGCTCTTACAAATATTCTTATAGGTGCAGAACTTGAAAGTTAGGTGAGTCATTGTGTTGGATTAAAGCATTACTTCTTTAGAGTTGTTTAAAGTGTATTCAAGATTGTAATATTATTAATTTGGACATATTTGATTTGGTTGTAAAATCTTAAGGCTAAGATATTATGTTTGGGACTATGATGGAGCATTAATGCCCAGTTTGACCGAGACTTAACTACTACTACTATTACTACTACTATTATTATTATTATTATTATATTGCTATACATTATCTGCTCTTGAGTGGTTATGGTTTTGATTAGGATTAAGTTTGACGCATGCATGATATGTGTGTGATGTATATTTCACTTATTTCTCAGGTCACGAGATCCAAGCATAACAGTTTTGAACTAGAACTCTAAGAAAGATTATAGAAATGCAATTGTCTATATAAACTATATAAAAAAAAATTATCATCGACAAGGAGCAAGTAAAAAAATTTTGGAGCATTTTTGGAGATTTTGAATACATAAAAAATAACAATAATTTGAACTTTCAAAATAAGAGATTAGAAAATTCTGCACAAAGAATGACAGGGAGAAAGAAGAATCTCCTTGTCTTAGCCAAAAAGATGGTTTAAAGTATTGAGTGAAGAATCCATTAACGAACACAAAATAAAGATACATTAACAACCCTCCTAAAATTTATATATTATTTTTATGAGTAAGGCTCACAATCTTGTTATTGGTTAAGAAAATTTTATATTTACTTATTAGACTTGGCAATTTTAATTTAACATAATTACTCATTAAAAGGATACTTATTTTAACTTTTATCATACAAAAATTTAAGAGTTCATTAAAAGTTAACATAATTTTTTTATTTTTTGAAAAAGATGAGAATATAAAAGACATACAATAATAAAAATTTCATTGCATTTCATGGAAAAAAAAAAGATTTAGAACTTAAGAGTTATCAACTTTCTAAGTAAAAAAATAATAATGTTAGAACAATATACAATTCTCAATATACATATGATTTGAGTGATTGGTGCATTGTTTTGATCTAACATTAACATTTTCTTTTACAAATTTAATTGAGCCAAAAAAAACGAAATATTTTTTAGCTTAAATAAATATTGTTGTTAGTATGAATTGTGAATTTTTTTTTTCATTTTATATTTCACACGTGTTCTAGTATAAATAACATTAAAGTTTCCTTTTCTTCCAAGCATTGACAACTAGTTGCCTTAACGATGAAACACCGCCCGATTTAACAAAGCTCTCTCTCCAATGTCGACACCGATACAAAATATAAAATCCTAGCCTACTCAATGGCAATATTTGGCTGAAAGAGTACGTAAAGCTGAGCTCTCTATCTTCAACCTCAGAGTTTCAAACACGTATTTGTTATTTTCTTGCGCCTTGTTGTATTCCTAATCACTTGTTTCTTCCACATAGATACATATTTATGTATGTATATATATGGATGATCACTTCTGAATTGATCACTAATGATTTTTTTTGAAGGATTTATCACGTTTAATTAACCAAGGTCAGTGCCTTAAATGGTTGTGTATGCTCTGGAATTAACACCTGAAAGATTTAGACTGATTCTATAATTCAAAAATAGTTGGATTAATCGCAAACATTTAGCTCTAATTTTACTTTTTCTTTAACTTGATTTTTCCTAAACTGTTTGTGTAAGTTTTAGAATTAACAGCTACAAGATTCAAATTCATTTGTGCTTGCGTACCTCTATATGAATGAGTCTCGCCTTAAAAGAGAGTAAGAACAATCTAATTGTTTTTAAATTTCGATCAATTATATTGCTTTTATTTTTTTCCAGTTAATTTGAACCCTTTTTAGTAAGTAGATTTCCTAGTAAGTTACCTAATTGGAGTGTTTTACTATTCTAATTAGTTTTGAATTATGGAGTGCTTAACTATGGCAATTTTTGTTTTGTATGAAATACATAGAACTGAAACTTGTTAGAAAAAAGAAAAAGAAATACATAGAACTGAAAACTATTTTGTTATAAGCTGTTAGTTGTAAGTTGTAACAGTTGAATTTCAGCAGGACTCTTGCTTTAATGCCTTAAGACTTAAGTAAGCACAAGGGCGAGCACATATACGATAGAATCAAGTGCTTAATGAAGAAAGGCAATAGGATGGCTTGGAATTTTTGTTCGATGAAGAACTTTATAATTTTTCTTTCTACGTGTTAGGGTCATATGAGGCATTTAATTGGTAGCTCATTTAAGATCTCTATTTGGTAGACTTTCAGCGGTATATATGATTCTTGACATGAATGTTAGTATTTCCCCCAACTGGTAGTACAACAATAGCTCAGAGAACTGGGTTATAGTTCGAATGGTATGTTCTGTCTTTTTAGTATGTGATGAAAATTACTGAAAATTTTCTGTATGTGGTAACTACTTTTCTCCAATGCTAATTAAAAATGTTAAGGTCTATATTAAAGGTTTGTTAGTTCTAACCCTGTGACTAGCTGGTTTAGCTCAACTAATCAAGCCTATAACTTCTTTAGAGAATTCATAAGTTTAAAGCTAGGCGTGGTAAGGTTGGTAAGGTGAATCTCCTTGTTTCGTTGAACTGCAATAAGCCATTGGATGTGAGTTCGAACTTCGCAGTTGCGCAAGTCTGTAACTTTTTTCCATACGTGTTGAGGGGCTAATACGTGTGGTACCAACCAAGTGGAATTTCTTACTAAGGTTGATTGACAAGAAATCTCACTGGTGGTTAGCCTTTTTAGTTCCAACCTTGCTATGACCAATTTTATCTAGTATGTACATATAACTGTGTTATTACACTTATGTTATTTAGATTCTCCATATGGCACAAATTGTTCAGTTGCATAGGTTTCAAAGTTGTTAAGTGTGGTAATGATGGTGTGTAACATCATACTCATACACTATAGAGTTATGTGCGGGAATTGAAGGGTTTTTTTGGTGTACTTTCTTTTTTTAAGAATTTATAAGTTTGCTAGACAAAATTTATTATAGCTTGACTTATTAGCAAACATTGTTAAATTGAAAATGGGATAATTGGCGACTAGTATATTTCATTTTAAGGGGAAAAAATCCCATTCTTTCTTTCTTTTTTTAGCCTATCTAGGAGGTTTTTGTGTGGCTTTAGTTCTATTGATATACTTAAAATTATATCTTTCCTTTAGACAATAAAGTGCCCTTTTACATGTCTTCATTTTTTAGTATCTTTTTGGTAAATTTTAAATTGAATACGACATGAAGGCCTAAAGGCTGATGCTGAGTTGAAGAGCAAATATTTTATTTTCTTGTTTTTTTTTTTTTAGCCCTTTTAGGGTTTATTTGGTGGAAAGGAATACTAGAATAGGTCGCAAATTATTGTTATATATTTTTATGGCCTAGAGTTCTCATTTTGGTGCCTAATCAAAGTAATTGTATGATTGATAGTTGACTGCTTAAATCTTAGTTACCTTATGTACTGTATTGTTGTCATAATCAATGGTATCGTCTTCATTATTGATCGTTATGTTTATGTTTCTTCTTAGTGTTTCTCTTGTTGTTAAAGTTGTTCTTATTGTTGTAGTTGATCTACAAGAACAAGCAACTTGCCTTATGACACTTATCTCTTTGAATTAGCATTAATGCATTATGATTCCAAACACGTACAAAGGTTTATATAGTTTCCTAAATGCTGTATTAAGTTATTGTCCTAGTAATTTCATACATTCCAAATAAGGATTTGGCAAAAATTTCATGTTATTCAGTAAACAGAGTATAAATTCCATTATTGCTATATCATCTATATGATTCAATGAGGAATGAACCAATAATAGGATTTTTAGATAAATAGGAAATTTAAAATGCTCCAAGGAATGTTTACAATACATTGGTTGTTAGATATAATTTGAAGGATTTTGTAGGTTCACTGATTAGGGCTTGATGGAAGAACTATAAAAGTTTTGAAAAATTGAAGATACAAATAACAAAATTGAATTTCAATTATTTGTGGAAACATATCAATTAGTATTACTTGGTAAGTGGCTTTGGAAATTTCCTTTGGAACCTTATTCTCTTTGGCATGCACTCCTTAAGAGTAACTATAGAGTTCAATCCAATGGTTAGATTCTTAAATGGTGCAAAGAGGGACCTATAGATGTCCTTAGAAATATGCATCACACTTGTTATCCTCTCTCTCTCTCTCTCTTTCTCTTGTAGTACCAAATTTCAAATGGGGAATATGAGAATTCGTTTTTGGGACAACACCTGGCTTGGGGATAGTAATTTTCGCTCCTTCTTTCCATGTCTGTAGAAATTGTCATGTTTATATAGCAAACCCATTTGCATTCTTTGTTTTCAATCTAAAATTTTAATTTCCTAGAATTTTAGATTTCATCGTAATCTAAATGCTAGAGAGATTATTGTTGAATTCACGACACATTGTTCTCTTGCTAATAGGACAATCTCGACTACCACTTCTCTCTGATATTTATTTGTAGCTCTTTTTTTGATATAATCATTCACAACCTACTATTGGCTCCTTTATCGCCTTTTGAGATAATTTTGAAGGCAAAACTACCTATCATTCAAGTGTTTTGTTGCTCTCTCATATCATTAGCATGTGCTTTGTAAAATGAAAAGAAAATCTCTTAAATCACTTATTTCTCTAGATAACTTACTTCTTCACAATTCAGTAGGTTGGGCTCTTTGGGGATGCTTATTCAAGATTACAAACATGAATTGGGTCCTTATTATCTCTTTTTGTGGGAGATGTTTGTTATTGAATTTTGGGGTTTTTAATGTAGCAAAAGGGCGAAAATCTTATGGAGGGTTGTGATGATTGTCATATTTTAAGCAATTGGGAAAGAAAGAAATGCTAGTGGTTTTTAGGATAGACAGGAAGATGTTAATGACATGCTAGAGAGGATAATTTTTTTAATATTTTCGTGGGTTTCTATTTGCTTTGGTTTTGCTTCATTTTTTTTTTTTTGTTGCTTTTTCTTTTTCTTTTCTTTAAAAATCTAAGGAAAGGGGGTTAATTTTTGTTTACCTGCTTACATTGTTTTTTTTGGGATTTCTCCTTGTTGTTTTATCATGCATCCTCATGAAAATTTGTTCTTATACTACAATAGTCAATTTTTTTTTTTTATAAAAACCTCTTTAGCGAGAGGGGGGTTTGGTAGGGACCCCACCAGTTTATTAATTATATAAAAAAAAAGAATACATGATGGAGGCGAACCTATATCTTACCTCTAATAAAAGTAAAGGAAAGTAATAACAAAAGTATCTAAGGGGGTCGTGACTCACCGTTTTACAATGATAAAGAAAATGGCTATGAAGAATAAAAGAAAGAAGATTGTGGTGACTCACCACAATACCAAAGTCAGGAGGGGGCATAAACCTGACCTCTCAAGCAAAAGTAAAATAAAGAAACTAAGTCATAAGATGAGGTACACCATCTGCATCAAGGAAAATGATACCTTAAATAGCTTGAGGAAGGTCCCGTTGCTCAAAAAATCTTTGAACCCGCTAGTGAGTACATACCCAATTGGCCATAAAATCAGTTGTTTGGTTTGCCTCCCTATAAACATGGTGGAGCTGGATCAACAAAGAAGAGAAAAGCTGGCGAATCCTAACTAGAAGATAAGTATACTCCCAGCAACTAGATCCATTAGAGGTAGCCCAAGAAATCACAGTGGTTGAATCAGACTCGACAATCAAGGAAGAAGAGCCCAATGAAGTAGCTATGTCCAATCCAATCTGAAGTGCCATCAACTCTGCATGGATAATAGGCTAATGATCAAGAAAATGACCAAAAGCACAAATAACCTTGCCGAAATTATCTGAAATAATTCCTCCAGCTACTGAAAGGCCCGGATTACCATGAGAACAACCATCCACATTAAGCTTAAACACACCAAAAAAAGGGTGAAGCCATGTAATCAATCTCATCATCTTGACTCGATTAGGAAGAGTCCTCAAAGCACTCACAAATCTCATAGAACACTCACAAATCTTACAGAAGAATTTCCATGAAATTGTGAGGCTTTGAAACCAAAAGCAAGCCTAAGAAAGTGTAGGCCCTCGAGAATACAATTAACAACCCACATAATATAGAAAGAAGAGCCATCAAACCTGCAAGCATTTCGGGCCTTCCATATATGCCAGAAGATATAAATCACAACCATAACCCGGATATGGCTCTTAGATGGAGAGTAATGACGACAATGTAGCAACATGGTAGAAATGAATGAAAATTCATAATGATGAAGCCTAAACATGCCAAAAAAGTACTGCCAAACTTGTCGAATCAATGGGCACTGTAGGAAAAGATGACAGTAAGTCTCGCTGACATTACCACAAATGTAGTGAGAAACCATGTGGAAACCACGATGTTCTAGGGAGTCATCCAAGGCTAGAAAATTATGTAAGAGCCACCATATAAAGAAGGTTACCTGTAGGAGAATGTGTTTCTGCCAAATAAAGGAAAAAATTGACCTCACAGGTAAATAATCGTGCACATGATCCCAAACAGAGCATAAAGAGAAATCCCTATCCAAAGATGAGCTCCATCTAATCAAATCTAGGCCCCTGCTGCCTAATAGGAATGAGAAAAATCTGCTTAGCCATAGAAATAGGTAAAATGGCTAAAATCCTCTCCCTATCCCATCCTGTATCCGTCCAGTAAGAGAAGATAGTAGTTGAAGAAGCTGCCATGGGATTATACTGAATCAAAGGGCAGGAGTGTACCCAACAGTTATACCAAAAACTAGAATCCCCTGATCAAACCAATCACCTAATAAGGGGTTCAGCCTCGACCTAAACTATGCATAAACGCCTCCACAAAGGGGAAGCAAGATAAGTAAATGGAACTATATAGGAATGAACTGCCTGGCAATATTTGGCCTTCACGAAAAAGGCCCACAAAGAATGTTGTGCTTCAAAATGCCATCAAAGTTTTACCTCACAAGCTGTAATCACATAAGTAAAAGAACGAACCCCTAATCCTTCTTCCTCCACATAGAAACAACCAAAGCCCATTTACACCAGTGAATTTTCCTTGAGGTGTTAGTATCACCCCAGAGGAACTTTGTAAACAATCTCTTCAATTGATGGAAAACATCTGAAGGAGCCGCAGAACATGAAATAAGTAAATAGGCATGGACGAGAGAACATGTCGAATCAAAATAATCTTACCCGCAAAGGAAAGCAAATGGTTAGCTCAGCTAGAAATTTTGCCTCTAACCTTCTCACCAAATCCTCAAAATAAGCAATTTTAAGATGACCCAAATAAATTGGGTACACTAGTCATTTTGTTATTGTTAAACTCATAATTTTAATGATAGCGAATAGTGGGTATATACATTTTTCACTTTTTTTTATCTAACTTTTCCTCCATTCCATAGATCTTACTTAACCAAGTATCATATATCCTAAAGTTATTTTTTCAACCTCTTAGCCTGACCAATTTTGTATTTCCGTCTTGGCTTTATTCCATTTGTTTATTTATTTGTTTATTTATTGGTATTGAGAATATAACTAGTGATATAAGATATAAAATTGGTCTTCTCTCTGGCAACTTCAGATAGTGGTAACGGTTACCATAATATCAGAGCAGATAAACAGATTGAGTTTAGACTTAATTGCCAACCCAATGGCTGATAGTCAGTAGTTACGAATATTTTGACCAATTCAGGAAAATAGTCAGAGACATGTTGAGATATAAGTGTTAATATAAGTGATAAATTTCGCTTCTTTTTAACAAGTTAAACTTTTGGCAATGGTGGATAATAATTTAATAGATATGAGTCATCTTTTTGTTGACTTTCTTTTACATGTGCAAATAGTGGTAAACTTAGGAATTTTGTTGAGGGACACCTAGGTAAATTTTCTTGAATTTGGGGGAGATGGGGCGATACACTGATTATTGTTATAAATGTTTAAAGAAATTATAGGGTCGAAACATAATTTTGATAGTTTTTTTTTTCCGTTTTCTTTTTTTCTATTTTTTTGGCGGATTGTGTGCTCTTGCTAGCCTTATCTATATAAACCTCTATAGCATGTTTTCCAATCCAGCCGCATACTCTCTCTCTCTCTATATATTTATTTCTTTTTTTTCTCTTTAATTCTTAAAAATGATAAAAAAATTAAATATTTTAAAAATTATTTATTTTTTTATTACACTAAATATAAATTACGAAATTACAATTTATCACATTTTAATTTATCTTATTTTATCTCACCTCTTACCAATGCCCCCGTTTTCTTATTCGTCTACCATGTTTCTTAGCTTAACAAAATGACTGAAAGCTTCCCCAACTTCTGATGATGGGGGAAGATACAAGAGAGTTTTTATATCGAGAAAATCCAGTCAATCATACTTCTTTTGAATTCCATTTGTTTGATGGTTTTCGTGCTTTGGTGAGTCTCCAAATTCATTTTGATGTCCTATATTTTTGTTCAATCTGATGATTGCATTAAATCCATGCTATCGGTAGAACTCGTTGATTTTGGGGACTTGATTTGTGGGTGATCCAAACCTCCTTCCTTGACTACCTCTCCTTTTCATCAGCCACACCTCCGTTTGGGGATCTCCGTGTAGTTAAACCCTTTGCACAATCTTACTATTTAAATTCCATCTCTCTGGGGCAAAAATGCAAGGAAAAATTGAAGGATGGGAAAGTCCTTCCATTCATCAAACGGCAACGAAAGTAAATATCAAAAAAGAAATCATAGAAAAGAAGGATCAAGCAATTGAGAAATCTTCAGCAAATAAAAAATCAAATCAAAATCTGTCTCGTGGACGAAAGGCTCGTTGAAATCATGTTCAGGTATGTGTTTATCAGTTTCTTAACCAAAAATAGTTATTTTCAGAATTATGCTTGTTTAGTTTGCTTCTTGACAGGCATCTTAGGACTGTCGTATTACTGATGTAGGATTAGTTGTTCCCCATTGTTAAAATAGTGAATTTTTTTCCAAAAATAATATGTTCACCAATAGTGATTTATGAGATTGAACAACTTTTTATTGGGGAATGCTATTTGCATATGTTTTCCTTTCATGTTCAATTTGTTTGCTTGTGGTAAAATTTTAATTTGGAGCAATAACGGAAAAAAAAAATTGGTTTGATCTATGATTAATATTTTTCCTTTTTCATTTTGCTGCAATTTGTTTTAATATGAAAGATTAGCATAAAAACTATTATTTTATTAATGCTCTTATGTTTACTCCTTATTGTTTTGATTTTTTTGATAAATAAAGACAATTTTATCGATGAAAAGAGAAATATCTGGCATTAAGAAAATGCCTACATACACAAAAACCCAGCCTTCGTAAGCTAAACCATCATATCTCGACAAAAGTAAAAAATGAGTTCACATCTGGCTAAATACCCCTCTTAACCAACTATACAAAATAGATGAAAACAAACTTCAGTGTGTACAATAGCATCTTTGTTTTGTGAAAAAATCTTCTATTTCTCTTCTTCCATATCAACTAAAATAAACAAAAGGGAACCAGACACCAAGTTTTCCTCTTATAAGAATCCAACTAATAGCCTGACTAAGAACTTAGTAACATCTTCTGATCTTTTGGGAACACCCAAATAAAAAGAAGGCATTAAGAATACGCCTTTTAATAACAATCTTAAACTATCATATCCTCAACAAAAAAGCTAGAAAATTATTCAAATTCAAATCTATACCATTACGAAATCCAACTATTCAAGGTAGATAAGAAAATGCTTTTCAATTTATATAAGGGCAACTTAATTCCTTAGAGCGTTTGCCTATTCTGCTCCTTCCATGTAAGCCAAGTCAAACAAAATAGAATCATTGGCCAAACGTTCTTCTTTCTTGAACCCAATCTATAAACCCACCAGTCCCTGAAAAATTGGTTAGTGTCCTTTGTAAACATCCAACATTTCAAAACATGATAAGATTATCTCCCACTAAGAAGCAGGAACACTCTCCAAAGGCTAGCATATGGGTGTCAAACATTCTCCAGACATGGACACGTAACCGACACATAGTGGACATGTCTCGACCACGTGGATAAGCATGTCTTTATTTTTGTAACCTATTTCTAGCTTTAAAAACTCTAGGGGCACATTTGCGACAGACATGACGCATTTAGAACACTTGGCCAATTTTTTATTCCTTAATTTGCCTCCAACACGTTTCAATGATGGTACAAAATGTTTATTGTGAAGTTTTCTTATTTCTTCTTTAAAGATCCTTGAAGAATTTACTTTTTATTTATTTTTTTTTTGGATTTGGACTTCGACTAGGAATGATTGACAAATTGTGTTCACCTTTCATGTTTATGATTTATTTGATGATAGAACTACATTTTCTGAAATGATGTGTTGATTTATTTATTTTCTATTTTCTAATATAAGGTAATTGCTATGTGAAGGATATTACGACAATTAAAGTATAGAGTACATGATTTTGTTTTTCATTCTAATCAGTGTTTTCTTGCATTTTTTAATTACTTTTGAAAAATACTTATGTAATATGGCATATATATATATATATTTATTTATTTTGCATGTCCATCCCATGTCGTGTCATGCATTTTTTGAAATTTACATGTTGCGTGTTTAAAGTGTGTTGTGTCACGTGTTGTTGTCCGTGCTTCTTAGATCTCCCATAATTCTCAGGTCTAGGAACAATGTATTAGTAAATAATCAATGGATTCCCCTTTCTTCTTACAAAGGCAACACTAGTTAACTAAACTTTGTCGTCGCAAATGTAAATTATCGTTAGTGAGAATCTTCCTTTATATAACACAACAAAGAAAGAGAACAACTCTTAGGGTGACCCTTAATCTCCATAACTTCTTCCAAGGAAAGTCAACCTCCTCTCTTCCACTTAAAACCACAATGATAAGATTTGACATCAAATTACCCATATTTTGAATAGACCCATCTAACTTGATCCTGTCCTTCACTAACCTTAGTTGCATCTCGTGTGTGCATAAAATCTTCATACCTATCTAATTCCTAGTCAAACATATTCTTATGTAAACTAACATTCCAAACAATGCATGCATGTTGTGACATAAACATCCTTGTCTTTCACCAAGTCATATATATTGGGATAAAGATCTAGAACCCTCCCTCCATTTATCCATAGAAAAGACCAAAACTTTTCCCTATCCCCTTTCTCTACCTGCATGGATCGTTACAAGTTGTCCTTCATTGTCCCATGAGAAAAGTTATTTCTCCCATATAAGAGATGGACTTCCTTTACCTTAACATCTAGATTTTAAGGTTGGGACCCCTTCTCTTATGTGCTGTTGGGTTTCTTGACATGGTATTAGAGTTGGCTTTCAACTAGGCCATACCACAGTCCACACTGTGCCTACGTCTATGCAGGCTAGGGTGAGGAAAGCTATTAGAAGTTGTCCTGTATCGGCCCATGAGAAAAGTTATTTCTCTCATATAAGAGATGGACTTTTCTCACCTTAACACCTAAATTTTAAGACTAAGGCCCCCCTCCTATGCGTTGTTAGGTTTCTTGACATGGACAAATGCTCCGCAAATTCATTCCATCTACTTCGAATTCCTTTCCACAAACTTGAGCCAAAGGTACCATTCCTATTGTTAAAAGATGAAAAATTACTAGTATCCTTTTTCCATCTTATTCCATGCTATTTAAGTTTCTTTTGTACATAGGAACAAAGAATAGTGCCTTTATGAAAATAAAGCTGGGTTAAAGTGTTCTCTCTCTCTCTCTTTGTGTTAATCAAACTTGGGGAATGTGTAACAGACTTTCTTCCCTTGATTTCTCCTTCTTCAGAATGCCATGGACTTTATCCTTGTACACCGATACTTTATAAGCATGCATGCTACATAAGATGCTAGTGACTCACTAGTCATATTAGTCCACATAAAGTTCTATCTTATTTTTTGCATGCATGAATTTTGGTCATTTACGAATTAAATTTTGGTTCTAACTACCGTCAAAACTTATAACATAAGAGAACTAGAAAAGCTTTACTTTTATCTGCAAAAGGACAGTGGCAAAAAGGACTTAAAAAAAACATTGAGGAATATCTGTAATCGAAAGTGAGATAATGTGGAGCTCAGTGCATGGGAGTTTTTTTTTTTTTTTTTTAATTTTTTTATCACAATGCATGAAATATTGGTTAGCAAAAAATTTAAAAAAAAAAATTCAACCCACTATTAATGTTAACAATGTTATTGCTCTTTTATATTTTCAGTTTTGAGTTGTTTGATGGTTATTATGAACTTTCTTTCTTTAAGGTCCTTAAACATGTTTTTGCTTGATCATCTTTTGTAGTTTGTATATTTTTTAACTTTTTTATTCATTTTATTCCTTTAACAACTTCCATGAGTAAATGTTATGTTGTCTTGTATGTAAGCTTCTTGTCATGGAGAGTGGCTTTCGGATTGTCTTTGGATTTGTCTGAATCATATTGTGGAAAATTATTAGAGCAAATCAAGTAACAGGACTGTAAAGTTTTACAAGGTTCAACTGCCAGAAGGGGTGAAACCATTTGCACATATTAATCAAAATGATTTCTCGGCCCGAAAGTAAATCCTTTATATTTTTTCGCAATTCTTGTTTTCTTTATTGAGGATCTCTTTGTTTTTCTTTTTCCTTTTTCTTGAATTAACATAAATTTCTTTCTTCATACATGCATCTCTGACTGAAGTATGTGACCAATTGTGAGATGAGTTTTTTATTTTTAGGGGTAATTGCCTTTTCACCTCCTCTACTTAAGGTGAAAATCACTTACACCCCTTAAACTTTAAAAACTTACCTTTACATCTCTTGTATTTTGGATTAAAGTGAAAACGTTAAAAATCCATCAAAGATAACGATTTTTAAGTAAGTTTCAAAATTACATTTATATCCTGTACTTTATATTATCTACACTTACACCCCCTGATTCTATTCAATTTTTAATGGGTATTTTTGTTTTTAGACTTGAAAATTTAACATTGTTTATAGCTTCACTTTAGCTCAAAGTACAACGGATACAAAGGTAAATTTTTAAAATTCAGGGGATGTAAGTGATTTTTAGCTTAAGTCAAGGGGTAAAATGGTAATTATCCCTTATTTTTATGACATCACACAATTGAGTATGGTGCTTTTCATTTTCATAGAATGATTGATGTTTAAAGAACATGTCCTTGCTTCCTTAACAATTGTTGTTTAAGAGGAAGTATATTGATGCACAAGATGAACAGATGCTACACCTGGTGTTATAATGTTTTTTTTTTGGAAGATATTTAATTTAATGGCATGTGTCTCAAGCCATTGACATATAATCTGTTTAGTTATCAATTTATCATTTTACTTTCCACATGAGGAATCATGAAGCATGAGTTGTTCAGTCAGAACTGTAGTAGAATTTGACTCTTCAATTTAAAGGTTATTAGCATAACTACTGTACCAAAAATGACAACTTCCTTCAATGAGTTATATTATCTGATATATTTATTGTGTTCCTAGACACAAAAAGCTGAAAGAAGAGGACATTGTGATCTGTGAGTGCAAACATGATGCCAATGATCCTGACAGTGCATGTGGGGAGAGGTGCTTGGATGTTCTGACCAACAGTGAATGCACACCTAGGTACTGCCTCCATGGTGACTGCTGCAAGAATCAGGTGAAGATTAGGTCAATTTGTGTGCATGGTAATGTATTCTTTATTACGTGGCAATTTTCAACATTAGTTGACGATGGCATGCAATGTTAAAACCTAGTATCTCTCCTCCCCTCCTTTCCCCCCCGGGGGCGCGTATTTCTGTGGACTGAATTCTTCAGTAAAAATTTCATAGGTTCACTTTTGGAAATGTTACATGTAATAATGTAGTGTATGAAAAATCATTGTGGGATCTTTATTGCTGCTGACGAAAATGAAAATTCACAGCTTCCACATCCCAAGAAATCTCATTTAGGAACAAGGAAGAACATATTGTATTACAGGGGGCATTTTGCTGGTGTTTGATGATTTAATGTAAATAAATTACTTTATGATCTAATGACTTCGCTTCTTTCATACTCTCTCTGTTATCAAGTGAATGATCTCTCTTTCACTCTTTAAATGATCCTGTTTCTGCGTGTTGTTTCAGCTGTGTGAGTCTTTAATTTGATTTTGAAGCAGCAGCATACTTCTATTTATTTCGGTCGATTGTGTGTGTGTTTTACTTCAATGATGGTTTAAAGTAAAACTTATGAGAAAGGGAGCATTTCCTTGTCAAATCTTATCTTTTGATGTGCAGTGCAAGCGCACATGGTAGAATTGTTGGTTTCATACGAATCAGCCCCACTGTTGTCTAGTGGTGTCTATTCTCAAACCCACTAGATCTCAAATCATATTATTGTACTTTGTGCAACAACATTGCACTTGGTGTTGACCTAGATTCTGTGATTTGTCTCACCTTAGTCACCTATTACCTGACTTGTATATTTTGGAGAAGAGATTTTTGTTTCTATTTTTATATGTAAGATTGTTCTCTTCAATTGTTTTTGCCCATTCCTTCATTTGTATTATGGCCATGTTACATAAATGGTATTTTGTAATTCAGCATGTTTAGTTTTCTCCATATTAACTGGTTCACTCTCTCTTCAACTACTTTCTCTCATATGGTAATAATAATAATAAGACTAGAAGGGGATGTGAATTGAAATCATGTTAATCAAAAGTTCTAATTTATTCCTCTTGAAAAGAAAAATATAAAACAAACCAAATTCTCAAAAGCAGTTGGCTTTCAGAGAAAATGAATCGTGGAGCTTTAAAGCTGGATCTCCATGAGGTTTGCTTGCATAATGTGCATGTTATCTACATGGAACAGTTTCAGTAGAATTATATTGTTGTTGAATTTACTTGCTTTAAGTCCTTGAGTAGTGTATTGAATCTCTATTCCTTCTAACAAAATTTTGCATGTAAGATGGTTGCTTTGATTTCTTTTGTTTTTTCCTTAGTTTATTTAAATATTTTCTGTTATTATTTTTTGGGAGCAAATTTAAAACAACAAGATGTTTAGAATAACCGCCTGAATGCTTTCTTGAAGCCGCCAATGTCCTGATGTTCACCATTCTTAGTTTACAGAGGTTTCAGAAAAGTGAATGTGCTAAAGCAAAGTTGTTTAAGACGGAAGGACGTGGGTGGGGCCTTTTGGCAGATGAGAATATTAAGGTAATTGCTTTGAATCTGCATGCATTTGTGCGCAGATGAATTTATTTTTCGTCAAATTGACTGGAACATTTGAACTTTCCTTGTTTGAGGCTATTACTAAGGTTAAGAGGTGGTAATGTCTTTGCTTTCTATCCTGTTTGCTTTAAGATATATTATATATACGATGGTGTAGATATATGATTATAATTGATTCGTAATTATACATATTACCTATTTTGTGCAGATCTAGGGTTATAAATATGGACAACCAGACCATTGAGGAAAGTTTTGGGTCCTATCATCTCTATTTCTCAAAATGCCTTTGTGGGTGGTAGACAGATTTTAGATGATGTCCTTGTTGCTAATGAAATTATTGGCTCAAAGGAAAAAAGAAAGGAGGCTGGTATAGTTTGCAAATTGGATATCGAGAAAGCTTTTGATCATGTAAATTGGAATTGCATGATTTATTTGATGAGAAGAATGGGTTTTGGAATTAGGTGGTGTCAGTGGATTCAATGGTGTATCTCTACCGTTCGATTCTCAGTTTTGATCAATGGCTCTCCAGTAGGTTTTTTTGCATCGTCAAGAGGTTTAAGGCAAGGTGACCCTCTCTCCATCTTTTTATTCATAATTATCATGGAAGTACTTAGTAGAATGTTGCAGAAAATGGAAGAGGCTTGACTGATTGAAGGCTTCTTGGTTAGTAATAGAGTCAGAGATTCAACAAGCATTTCTCACCTCCTTTTTGTAGACAATTCTATAGTTTTCTGTGGAGCCGATAAGCTGCAGTTGGGTCACTTGCGATGTACTCTTTTGGGTTTTGAGATTGTCACAGGTTTGAAAATTAATTTGAATAAATCAGAGGTGATTTCTGTTGAAGACTCAACTTCTTTATGAGAAATGGCAGCAATTTTAGGATGTGAAACAGGTACTCTCCCAACTACTTACTTAGGCTTGCCATTGGGAGCACCTTCAAAATCTAAAGTGGTTTGGGAATCTGTCTTGGAAAGATGTAGGAATAGATTAGCTGTTTGGAAGATCAAATACCTCTCAACAAGGGCTAGAGTTACATTGATTAAGAGTGTGCTTTCAAGCCTTCCAACTTATTTTCTCTCTTTATTCAAAGCTCTTGCCTCAGTCATAAAAGAGCTCGAGAGAATGCAAAGGAACTTTCTTTGGGGAAAAGCGATGGGGCTTTCTAACACAGCTTGGTTAATTGGAAATCTATTTGTTCTTCAATGGGATCTGGTGGTATTGGTATCAAAAAGCTGCAGCTGCAAAATGAAGCTCAACTAGGTAAATGGCTTTGGAGATTCTCTCAGGACAATAACAGACTTTGGAAGAAAGTAATATCGATTAAATATGGGGAAGAATTGGGTGGCTGGTGTTCAGCCCATAGTTCTAATTCTGTTGGTGTAAGCATTTGGAGAGGAATGAGGAAGAATTGGATGAAATTTGCTCGCTGCATTTCTTGGAAATTGGGTAGAGGTGATAGGATTTTATTTTGGAAACATGATTGGTTAAATGTTGATTCTCTAGCTGTCCTCTTTCTAGAGATCTTTGCCCTAGCAGTAAATAAGGATGCTTTTGTCAAGGATTACTGCTCTGAAATGGGCAGAAACTGCACCTGGTCTGTGTTGCTTCGCAGGAATATAAATGATTGGGAATTGGGTGATTATTAGTCACTTATGGAGCTGCTTAATAATGTTTACCTAGAGGATTCTGAGGACTCTATGGCTTGGAATGTGTCAAAGGAAAAAACTTTCACTGTTAGGTCCTTCTATCTAACCCTTCAAGGAGATGCAAAAGATATTTTTCCTTGGTCAAAGCTTTGGAAAAATGCTATTCCTACTAGAGTACTTTTCTTCTCATGGTGTGCAGCTAGGGAGAAAATTTTAACTATGGATAACCTTAAGCTTAGAGGTTATTCCATAGTTAACCGTTGTACTCTATATCTTAGACAGGAGGAATCTATTGCACATCTTCTTTTGCACTGTCAGTGGACAGCTAAGCTGTGGAGTTTGATTCTTGCATGCTTCGGTGTTCATTTATGCTTCCCAAGGAATTTTTGTGACTTTCTCTTGGCTTGGTGGGGACAGCCTTTTGGAAAGTATAAAAAATCCATTTGGAATGTGGTTCCATTTTGTGTGTTTTGGCTAATATGGAAGGAGAGAAATAGAAGAATATTTGAAGATGAAAGCAGGCCAAACTTGAGGATTAAGAGCTATTTTCTTACTTGTCTGTATGATTGGGTGATGGAAGGAAAAGAGGTCGATTTATCTTCTTTCTTAAACTTTCTCGATCAAATAGGTTGATCTCCGTTTTATTTGGGATTGATTGTAATTGATTGCTTTTGATAGGCTGGTTTGTATTTGTATTTGTATTTGCTCTCCGTTTTGTCTTGTGTTAGCATCACATCGATGCTCACATAGACTTCTATTCTTTTAATAAACATTTACTTATCTTTTTCAAAAAAAAAAAATATGGACAACTAGACCATTCGGTGTTGTATTTAATTTTCTTCAATTCTCTGTACTTCTAACTTCTACATGGTATCAAAACTCTTATTTCAGGAGATTCTAGTTCTGAATCTCGTTATTCTTCATTTATTGTTGTATACTTTATTTGTTTGTTTTGGTGCACCTAATTTAATTTGGTTCACTTTTCTTTACTCCATGTGTGAATTGGGGTGGCACGTGAGGGGCAGTGTTGAAATAGTTTGATTTGCATTGTTGGGCCCATTTCCTAATAATTTGAGCTTTTGGGACAATTGGTGACTTGACACGGTACCCGACATGGTAGCAGAGTAGAGATCCTAAATTTTGTGTTTTTCTCTCTAAATTAGGGCTATCATGTCTGTATCAAGAAACCTTAATTGCCTGAGGTTTTTGTGCTTGTATAAAGAGCAAAAATTGGAATTGTTTCAGTGCTCGTTGCTTGTCCCTTCATCATCGTTGTTTATTCTTCTTGACGTCATCATCGCTGTTTATTCTCGCTTATGTCATCATCGATTGGTCTTAGTCATAACTGTGACCATCGTTTACGCCATCATTGTCGATCCATTGATTTTGCAACAATTAGTCATTTCCATTCGATACACAAACAGTTGTCGATCATGGAGCAGTTGCCACTGATCATTGTCGTCGCTCAGTACATAGTCGTCACCAAGTACATAGCAGTTGCCAAGTAGTAACCATCATTGTCGATGATTGTTGACCCTTGCTACAATGATTAGACTACTCGTTGTTGATCTTCGCAACGTCAATGGATTTCAACCTCTTATCATCGAACCTTAGTGAGTGAGGTGACGTCATTTTGATAGTCATCAGCTTCCAACAACCCCTCGACAACCTTTGTTAATTTCTAGCAACCTCTTTTTTCAATTTTCTGTTCTCATCTATAGTTGTTGTTCATGGAATCCAAAACAGAGAATACCCATTCAATCACCCTATTGCCCAACTTCCACAAGTCTCTCAATTGACTACATGAACGTTGAATAGGAATAACCGTGTTCCTTGGTCTAAATCTATGAATCTCACATTGACTAGTTTTGGCAAAGAATATCATCTTATTTCCACATACGCCTACTCGAATTAAGAAATAGAAAAGGGCTATACGCAAAGCTATGGCAAGGATTATTTTTAGACATTTTCCTTAGTTTCCAGAATTACTTCTGTTCGACTCAGTATCTCTCTTGCTGCAGTCTTTTATTGGTCACTGCACTAACTTGATATTAAGAATGCCTTCTTACCTGGGTTTTTTATTTAGGGGAAGTCTAGATTAGATTAGTGTGTTGCTTTAAGAAACCCCTATATGGTCTCAAATAGTCATCCCGGGTATAGTTTGGCAAGTGCAACGATGTTGTAACACAATTTGGACTGCAATGATGTGGTGTGGATTCTTTAGTATTTTATCGCCATACATCTCGTGGTAAACCATGGTTGTTGGTATATAGGTGGTGATGATAGAGCAATGTAGGACTTGAAACAATTTCTCCAAAGCAAAATTTAGACTAAAGATTTGGGTTCGTTGGGATATATTTTAGGCATTGAAGTTGCTAGTTCTTACCTTGTTGTGTTGCATTAAGCCAACATAAATATGTTCTAGAGTTGGTAATAGAAGCAAAATTGTTGGGAGCAAAGCTTATTGATTCTCCAATAGATCCTAATATTAAGCTTCTACAGAATTGTTAGATGATCTTAGTCGCTAAGAAAGTTGGTGGGCAAGCTAAATTATTTGACAGTTATTCATACGAACATTTCTTTTGCTGTAAGTGTGGTGAGCCAATCCATGGATTCTTCACGAAGGAGTCATCGAGATTCTGTTATCTACATTTTGTCTTAAAAGTGTTCTAGGTCGTGCTTACTATACAAGGATCATAACCGTTTCTTGATTTAAGGATCCACTAATACTGACTGAGCTGAATCTCCATGTGACAGAAGGTTCACCACTGGATACTGTGTTTTTGTAGGAGGAAACCTTGTATTTTGGAAAAGCAAGAAGCAAACTATTGTAGCTCAGTCGAGTACAGAATTTGAATACCAAGCTATGGCACACTCATCGTGTGAATTGGTAAGGCTGAAACATATACTTAAAGAACTTGATGTGGAGCATGAACTTCCTATTGAGTTGATGTGTGATAATTAGGTAGTTGTTCATATTACCTGAAATCCCTTATTCCATGAGAGGACAAAGCATATAGAAGTAGATTGTTATTTTGTTCAAGGGAAACTCCTCCAGAATATGACAACAACTCCTCATGTGGAATTAGAAGATCAGCTTGCAAACTTAGTTATCAAAGCTTTAAGGGGCACGCGAGTTCAGTACATATGAAACAAGCTTGGAACATATGTTATATATGCTCCGGCTTGATGGGGAGTGTTGGCTATTAGATATATTCTATATACGGTAGTGTAGATATTAAGATGCTTATAATTACTTTCTAATTATACGCATTACATATTTTGTATATATTCTAGGGTTATAAATATAGACAACCAGACCACTTGTTTATGTGACAAGTTTTCCTTAATTACTTCTAACTTCTATATATCCCAAGATGGAAAAAGTTTTCTTTGGTGTACATATGAGCTGACAATAATTTTTAATTTTTTTTCCAAGTGTTGAGATCTCTTAAAAAGATGCAGAGGGAATTTTTGTAGGGAGGGATGGGAGAAGGATTTAAATATCTACTGGTGGGATGGAGGACAGTTTGTAAGTTGATGAATGAAGGTGGGTTAGGCATCCATAATCTAAAGAGTTTCAATGTGGCTTTGTTAGAGAAATGGTTATGAAGGTTTGCTAATGAGAAGGCGAGGTTATGGTGGAGAATCATCACATTCATGTATGGGCTTGAATAGGGTGTGTGGTTTTCCTCTCCAGTGAATGCATTTGACAAGGGAAGTTTGTTGAAGGGTATCAATCAGTTTTGGGAGAATTTTAGTGCAAATTTGTTGTGGCAAGTATGTTGTGGTGATATAATTAAATTTTAGAGACTCAAATGGGCCGAGGAACCTTGACTAGTGGACCTTTACCTGGATATTTTTGAGCTAGTATTAAATTCTAGAGACTCAAATGGGCTGAGAAAGCTCAACTAGTGGACCTTTACCTGGAGATTTTTGAGCTAGCAGCAGATAGCCTTGGTGTTGGGTTGCTTCGGTGGCAATGAGCATATTCAGATGTGGAATGTTACACTTAATAGGAAGTTTCATGACTGGGAAGTGGAAGGTTATATCACTTCATCAAATGTTTAAAGGTAAGGGAGGGGAATGATGGGGTAAGGTGGAAGCAGTTGAAATCAAGAGATTATGAGGTGAAGCACTACTATGAGGAGATGGAAAGAAGAGGAGAGGTGTGCTTCCCATGGGAGAAAATTTGGAGGAGAGGTGTGTTTCCCATGGTGTCATTTTTTTATTTGGTGTGCATATTGGGGGAGAACTGTTACTATTGATAATTTGGAACAGTGAGGCCAAATTTTAATCAATAGATGCATCTTTATAAGAGGAGGAAAGTATTGAGAGGTACATTTTAATTCATTGAAAATGGACATATAATACGTGGACTTGATTTTAGCAATTTTTGGTGTACATTGGGTTTTCCCAAATGATTTACAGACTTTTTTGAGGTCTTGGTGGGGTTACAAGTTGAAGACTTGGGATGTAATCCTTTTTTGTTTTTTTGGTTAATATGGAAAGAGAAAAAAAAATTTGACGGAGTTGTGACGTCATTGCAGAGGTTCAAGCCCCTTTTATTTTTTTATTTTTTGTCTTGTTTGTATAGTTGGAGGGTAAGACCAGCATTGCTATATGGATCAGAGTGTTGGGCAGTAAAGCATAATCATATTCAGAAGATGGCAGTTGTGTAGGTGAGAATGTTAAGATGGATGTGTGGGATTACAAGAAGAGATAGGATTAGGAACGAGGAGATTAGGGGCAAAGTAGGAATATCACTGATTGAAGATAAAATGAGAAAATCGATTAAGATGGTTTGGCCATGTTAGAAGGCGTCCAACGGAGGCACCTCTTAGAAGGTGTGAAAGTATGGAGATTGCTAGGAGTAGAAGAGGAAGAGGAAGACCCAAGAGAAGTTGAAAAGAAACTATTAGACATGACCTTGCCTGTCACGCCTCGGATTTTCATAACCGAATGCCCAGGGGTGACTTGGGATTTATTTGTTAGGTATAAAAATAAGATGATAATAACACGCTGTCACACCCCATAATTTTCCTCCAAATTGGGGTTAACCTGCAAGAAAAGTTTGAGATATTCAAAATCCCTTGTTTATCCTAAACAATATTTATAAGTCATTAGACTGAATCATTTGATGGGATTTCAATTACAGGGCACAAAATAAAGATAAAGAAAAATATTACAGAGCCATCTAAGTGTCCCAACCACGCGATTAACATTACATACCAAATAAAAGCAAATTAGGTCTATGCTTAATAATTACAATCATCTAACAATTGTTACAGACAAAAATTAAAGTCCTCCAGCTCTGCGCAGGAAAGAAGAAAAAAATAGATAACTCTTCTGATGGAATATTTAAGAGAAATTAATCTCTTTCCAGCTCATCTTTTGTATCCCTGTGCTTAATATCCTGAAAAAAATATTCCCACAAGGGGTGAGCTACTAAAGCCCAGTAATCAGAATCTCCTAGGTGCCTATATGCAGTGGTTGTAATACTACACTGTATTAAGTGAATGTGTTTAGGTGGCATATTATTTATGCAACAATTAATTCAATAGATCTCAACTAAATAATGTAAATTATACTTACAACGGTTCGATAAAACCCGTCACCGTAACTATTATTTTACTTACATGTAAAAATAGTTAAATATTGATGTGTGTACCACAATGAAGTCTGTGTCGCAGTGGTAGGGATCTCAGATTTAGATCTTCAAGGTCTCGGGATCAAACCCCGTAGCGATACAGATTTCATACATATATATATATATATTTTTATAAAATATTAATCGAGAGGAATTAAATATAATTAAATAATTCCAACACATCATTCATACATAACAAGAGAGGTCGCTAGTCACAATAAAATTTTGTAAAGGAGTTTAATCTAAATCTTCCTAAGATAATCATACTCCTATCCTCCTCTACTCCCAGCCTTGGGAACCAGTGACTTTACGGGCTTAGCATCCAATGCATACCGACGGTATCACCTACCAAAAACCTAGCCGTCACGAACGGCTACCTGACTGGCCAGGTCAGAAGGGAGCATCTCCCAAATAAAATGCATGTTCCCATCTTCATCTAAAAGGCCATTTCTACCCACCCATCACCCCATTGCCAAAAATAGCTTTAGCACTGAGTGTCTTAATTTCTTCTCACCCTTTTACATTCCAAGGGTACCTTGTATGGAAATCAGACATTTTTAATAACAACCGGCAATGTTCCCGGGTGATGAATCAAAAGTGGGATTATTCAGTCACATGCAGTATATTTTTAAGCACTTTATCCAAATCCATAATTTAATAGTAATTCTCAATAAATCAAAGATTTAACATAGTCATCAATATCATTATCACAAAGGTAAGTACTATATGTAAATTAACAAGTAGCAAGTAAAAAAAAATTTTAGAATACGAATTAGTATTTTAGTTAATTGTTTTGACAAGTTTACCGTACCAAATTTGATAAGAATAAAATTATTTCTAATGGTATATTAATTAGGCCGAGGTTGGTAGCTTAGTGGGTGGGCGACCCTAATTGCGATTTAAAGTCGCAAGTTCGAACCTCATTGGCTGCAAATCTCAGTTTTTGCTTCTTTTACCTTTTATTTTATTATTTTATGGAACATAAAGATCATAAATAGCTCTTGGACTTATATTTAATTTTTAGCAAAATTGACAAGTTTTATTTTATAAACAAAAATAATTTAAATAAATTTCCAATCATCATCTTATTTATAACCAAACCCTTATCATAGGTTTTTGGCTTCAAGATATCTACAAATGTCCACAGAATTATTTCAATGTTTAGGAAGGTATTAAATGAGTTTTATTAAATTCACTTAATCATAAAAATATAATTATATAACTTGCTAGGTTGACAAAACAATGCCTAAAAATAAATCAAATTCATTTAAGAAAGACCAAATGAGAAAAGAACAAGTCCATTGTTTCTTTTGGGCATTTTATCAAATACTAGCATTTTAGTTTGAATAAGTCATCCAACTATCCATGATGAAACTGATTATCTAAGTCAATTATCATCAATATTAGAGTGTCAAATAATACATAATATCTAGTTTAAAATAATTTCTTATCAATAGAAATTATTAACATGACAATAACTAATAGAAGGAAATTGGAAATTTAAATAAATCTTTAAACATAATATTCTAAACAAATCCAAACAAGCATCAATTAAAGCTAAGCAGAATAGCAGCTTGAAAGAAAATTCATATAAAATAGAGCAGGACTCCAATATCTATAAACTTTATATCTGTAGAAACTAGACTTCAAGACCTACAACTTTCATGTTTTACACTTTTTAAAATTCTAAGGTCTAAAGGTACAAAAACAGCTTTGAATTCAGTTTGTTCAGAAAATACAATTTTACACGTACTCAGTATTTTGGGCATAACTTTTGACTCACAAATCGGATTGATGCAATTCTTTTTGGGTTGAAAAGAAAACTGAAAGGGCTACAACTTTTATGTTTTAGCCGAAGCCTAATTCCACCGTTTTAGGGGTCAGAAGCACATAAGAAGTTACAAATAGAGAGCTGTCAGCATACTGAGTTTCATCAGTCAAAATTTTGGCTTCCCTACCCCCAATATACGGGTATTTATTTTTATCACAATCAAGTTTCATACTTCAAACCAGAAAATGCATCAAATATATTTTAGGAGGTTCATCATCCTACCTCAATGAAGATATTAATGACCAAGTCTGAGAAGGAAAAATGAGTTAGCTTTGAACACCACCCAAATTGAAAAATTCCAAGCCTTTCTTCTTCCTCCAAGCAACACCAAATCTTCAGCCTCACTAATTAATAATTTATTATTATTTCTCTCTTATTTTCTTCTCTTTGAAGACACATAATTTATAGGGAGTGTAGAGAAAGTGTCGGTAGAGAAAAACAAGCTCCGCTACCTAGACTTGAAAACCACTAAAGTAGCATTATGTATTAGGTAGTATAATACAAATAATCTAGCTTAGCCTTTTCGACTATCTAGCCACATAATTTAAGATAGGTGTTGGAGGATGGGTAAAGATGGGTGGCATGATCCAGGAATCATGCTAACTTTTTGACAAATTAAACAATCATGCTAGCTTTTTGACAAATTAACAAAATGCTTTAAATCATGCTAGCTTTCAAACAAAATACTTTAAATCTTATTTGCTAAATAATTTGAAAAAGATGCTTTAAGGTCATCAATGTAGGATATTCTCTTTGTCTAATTAGTCAAATAATTTTGAAAGATGGTGAGAGTGTATGGAAGATGGAAAATGAAGTTGTCGGGAAATAATTTAGAGCAACTATTCATGAGTCAACTCATTGAGTGATAAAGTGAGTTGAAGTGAGTTGAGGTGAGTCAAAGAAAAGGGTTGACCCATGGGTTAATGGGCTTGGTTTGAACCAAATAAGTAATTGGGCTAGGAAGTGTTTGGATAAAAATTTTAGAAATTCTACATTAAACTCCCACATAGGGTGAAATTAAATCCGAAAATTTTTCCAACTAATTTTATTATTCCAAAAATTTTCAAATTCTCAATTTTCTAGATTTTTACTATATCAAATATCACCACCACACTCAAGCAATTTAATTAAGAAAAAAAATTTAGGTTATTACATTGCCTACCTAGATTTAATGGAAGATATGGCTCTAAACAGATTTGATTGGCGTTGTCAAATCTATATAGTCGACCCTCCTGGTGGGAAAAGGCTTAGTTTGGTTTGGTTTGGTTTTGGTTTGTATAGTTGGAGGGTGCGAGGTTTAGAGCCAGATTTGGAAAGTTTTTGGTCTTTTGCTGAGAGTTTGATGCTAAAGACTTGGGAGAGCTTGTAACTTGGTTTGCGGCATTGCCTTGGTGCTTTTTCCTTATTAATAAATTTATCTATTCATAAAAAAAAAAAAAAGAAAAGAAAACGAATGCTAAGAACTGTTTCTAATGGATAATTTAAATCCTCTGAGTGAGTTAAATTTTGATGAGATTTTAATGGCTTACCATACAAATCTTTAAATATTTGTGTAAATTGTTATATATGTAAAGGTGTGTATTCAATATGTAACATCCAACAATATTTGTCAAATGATTAGGCTGGACAGTTCATTATTGAATATTGCAGAGAAGTAATATCATCAGAAGAAGCAAACCGAAGGTCCCCAGTTTATGAAGCTAAAGGTGGGTTATCTATTTGTGATATTACAATCCCTCAGACCAATTCAACTGATTTTATGTGGCTTTATGCAGGTCTCAAGGATGCATATATCATTTCTGTTAATGCTAATTATTTTATAGATGCGACTAAAAAGGGAAGCCTTGCTAGGTTTATAAACCACTCATGGTAAGTCACCTAAATGATGTAATGAGGTATCAAGGAATTATATGAATGGAATTGTTTGCCTTATGCAATTCTGGTTATCTTCAACTAGAATTTATTTATTGTCTTTGGTCTTGCAGCCAACCAAATTGCGAGATGAAGAGGTGGACAGTTTTGGGGGAATTAAGGGTTGGCATATTTGCAAAGCAGGATAACCAAGTTGGCATATGATTATAATTTTGAATGGTATGGTGGTGCTAATGTTTGCTGTTTGTGTGGGGTGCCCAAGTGCTCTAAATTTCTTGGGGCAAAGTCTCCGGCTTTCCTGGTGAGTTCAAAATCATTCAGAAGTTTAAAGTCTAAATTTGAAGATACACATTTAACTTGACAAGCACTCTCCTCACGGAACTAGTCATGAAACAAAAAAGGAAAATGAATTTTATGCGGGCTGAACACTAATGCCAATTGATCAGCTATTACTTATTGCTGTAACTTACCTCAGAGATGTAGTACTCTTATCGGATCATTAATGGACATCCATCCTCAATAACACTTGAAGTTTGTGGCATCCACTAAGCAGAGAAAAGAATAGAGAGAGAGAAAAACGAAAATTCTTGTACTTTCTACTACTATCTCTGTTCAGCATTAATGTGGTTATTCATTTCTTCAAAAATCAGTTCAAGTGAAAGGCAAAGGGAAGTGGTGAAGAAACCCAATAGCAAGAGATGTAACCCAATAGCAAGAGATGTAACTGCATTCGTCTTGTACTTTCTTATAGTTTTTTATGTTAAGTATCTTCAGGATTAATAAGAGTCAGGTTGCTAACATGGATGGAGAGAATGGTCTGGCTAATATTGCTAGAGGCTATCTTTTGGTTTCATGGTCCACCCTAGACACTTTGTTGTGTTCCTAAATATTAGTGTTTGGCAAGAGAGAAAGAGGAGGAAAACAGGAGAGAAATGAAAGAAATTGAACCAATTTTGACGATGGCTCTAACCTCCCAAGTGATAGAAAATTCTCAAACAACACAAATGTTTATTGATATCTCTAATCTTTTTTAATACAAGTCTAACAATTTTCCTAACTAAATAGTTCTATTTTTGGGTACACGACAACTCCCGCCCCCTTTAAAATTCACCTTGTCTTGAAGGTGGAGAACTAGCTTTTCTAACATCCAATCTGGAAGTTTCCTCATTTATCAAGTGCACTCTAACCGTAGCCTCTTCCCACGAAGCAGATTGCAAACTTCAAAAAAAATGGTTTTGAGCAAGAAGGTTGTACTCACTGTGAGAAGGTTGTTAATGTCTAAAATAAGATGCTTTTTTGAAGCCTCCTTGGGCAAAATGGACACTGCCCATTCAATTGACGTGTGATATCCCAATGATCTAAATTTAACTATTTCTCCTCCAAATTGTATTAAGCTTGCAAGGCTCCTCAAATGACTGAATGAAAATGAAGATTCACCATCCATGGCTGAAAGGTTCTTGTCACTTCCTCTATAGAGTACATGACATTAGGTCTCTAGTGCTGCAAGCCTGCAAGACTTTTATGAGGCATTTCCTCAAAAAGCTCCTATACAACCTCAATCAGCCTATCCTTTGCATACCCTCCAACTTGATCAAAATGGGATAGACAAACACATCAGAGTTTTCACCCAAGTGTGTATCTCCGCAATAATCTTGACTTTGAATCTCTCCTCTTCAATCTTTAAGATTGAAACCACAAATGTTTTACCATCTAGATCGAAAATCATGGGCACATCATCACCATGAAATTCATACAATGAGAGCAATTGAAGCAATTCTTTGTCATATGATTGAACTTTCTTCTTGAGGAAGACGACCATGTTGGAAACATTGACGTGTTGGACGAAGAAGATATGTTCCTTGGTTTGGGGCATTGCGTAAGAGACAAGGTGTAATGATACTGAGATAACAATAGTTGCTGGGAAAAATCAAGAGAAGAACCATAACCAAGAACCAATAAACATTGATGAAGAAAGGGAGATTATTGCAGATAGAGAAGTGCTCGAAAAGAAGAATATAGAGGTGATAGATTCAAATGAAGACCAAAAGTTGAAGTGACTCTTAGCTCAGCTGTAGATGAACTCACATGGGCGGCCCAAATTGACTTTGGCAATCTCTAAATCTTAGCCATCCGATTACCTCGAGGACCAACGATCATGATTAAAGCATGTGGTAGTGGCGGTAGGTGAGCAATCAATGCAATTAAAGTCACAGCTGGATAAGGAAGCTTCTTGATGAAGTTAGAGTCAGATGGGTTGAATAAAGGGTATGGGTAAAGAACAAACGGGTTAAGGCTGAATTGGGTGGAGAACCATGGGCTATAAGGGGGCCCATTAAGGAAAAGGGGCTGAGAGAGTGGCCTGCATCAGCCGGGCCTCCGAGTAGTTAATGGGGTTGTCATTATAGGGTCATTTCAGTTCAACTATACCAGAATAATAGTTCTATTAGTTAGTTGTTAACCATAGTAAAGATTACCCATGGTTGTATGGTTAATTCTTGTTACATTTTGTTATAGCGTAGCTATAAAAACTGATAGCGAATTCAATAAAGGGATGAACAGTATTTTTGAGGACAAACTTTCTCTTTGGAGGTCGGGAAGCCCTCAAACCCTTCCCAATTTGATCAACATTTCTTCCTTCATTCCACCATAGGTAGAGCGAAGAATAAGCTCCCAAGGAGCTCATTCCACAAGGATTGTGCTGTCCATTTGTGCAGTGCCGGTGATAATGTTCTTGATGCGATACAAGTGGTCGAGGCAATCCTCGTGGGCATGTGGTGGTTCTCGATCTTGCATGCGATAGTGGTGGTGTTAGTGGCTATACTGCTAGCATCGATTACATCATTCTACTTAGAATTGCCATTACCCATGGCAGCTAGACCATTTTAATCTTCTTCTTGCGATGACTTGATCATGTTGTTAAATGTTTTTTGAATTTTCAGGCATTGTGCCCTAATCAAGGCATTCAATTCCACAATGGACATTGCTTGAAGATCAATGGTTGATTTCACATAGATGGAAGCAGCTCACAGGATTTCAAAGAATTCCAACCCTAAAGCGTATACCAAAAACAAAACAGAAGAAATGATTAGTGATTCAGAGAGATTTAAAGATATGAAAGAAAGAAACGCCCAAGAGGAAACATAAGAGAAAACACAATATACATAAAACACACTGAGATTTTGTTGATGCAAAATATTACAACCAGCAGACTTTGCTCTTCTCCCGTCTCTGCCCTAAGTGGAGAGGGGAGTCTTCTATTTATAAGGGAGGATCAGACTCTACCGGACCTCAAATCCGGATTCTAAAGCCAATCTAAAACTATTACATGATTGAGACAAACTGACTGCTACAGTGACTGATACTGACTGCTACAGTGACTGATACTGACTGTTACAGTGACTTCACGGTTCTTCTGGATTATTACATAGGAAAAAGATAAACATTAAACAACAGATATTTTTACATGATGTGACAAACAAGGGGCACATGGCATATTAGACAAACAACACGCCTTTTTATACGATTGGAAATGTGGAGTGTTCTGCTGGTGGATTTGCTGGAGGCTGAGTGAACTAGTTACTCTCAGAGTTGTTGTAGTGGGGGTCTGGTGGTTCTTCTTCATCAGAAGGGTCATCTTGATCCAAGAGAAAGTAGGGACGCCAGTCTGGTCCTTTGCAGAAAATGTGAGAGATATGGCGGTGCATGGTTATGGCACTGAGCAACTCCATTATGTCAAAAGCAGTGTACTTATTATGGATATGGTCAAACAGTCTCTAAATGAGCTTTGCTTCGTTTGGATGAGAAAATTTCCACTGATAATTAGTAACTAATTGATCAAGAGGAAGTTGGTACTGTTCTTTGTGGTTGAGTAGGATCATGGTCTGGAGCAATGGGAACCAGTCAAGGGTTCGATTTCTGCGAATGGGGTAATTGGCAAGATTATATTCGAAATAAGCTTGAATTTGGCCACAGTTATGAAAATAATACAATGATTCATTAGGGTTTAAAGATTGTGCCAGGTTGGAGTCATCAGGAGGGTCCACTGGAAAGATAGTATCTGGGGGAAAAAAGGTTGGGTCTTTTTTGAAGGTTACAAGGACATACCTATGGTAATGGGTTCAGAGCAGTGTTAGCCAAGTTTCAATAGGATGGAACCAGGTTAAGAGGGTGAGGAGATTCCATGCTCGAGGGTTCGGGTTAGGCCTGGAATTTGGAAAAGTTGATTGCATCAAGTAAGTAGAAAGAGTCCATGAATCAAACAGGAATGGGATAGTATATTCTTCACAGAGATACCAGAAAAAACATAATGCCTCTTTCGGGAAATTGTATTCATTTCTAATTTGGAAAAGGGTGAGAAAGGGGATATCAACAGGGAAGATGAGACATTTTAAACAAAATCCATGTTTGGATATGAGGATGGTTAAAAACCGTAACCAGTTTATTCTGGAATGGCTGGGGGGTGACCTTGTTCGACTCATTATCATTGATTGGACTTTTGAAGGAAGATTATATACTGGGAAAACAGGTTGTATAGGGATGTCTTGTGGATCTGGGGGAGCTGGTGATGGCTGTCCTAGCTGCGAACTAGTACAGGATGAAGGCTGGTTTCGATCAGGGGTTATGGTACAGATGTAGGGGATAACTGGATTACTTTGGACTGGGTTTCTGGAAAGAAAATCTGCAAGAACATTCTTTTTCCCTTGGAGGTGTTTTACCTCAAAATTCCATTGAGAGAACCATTCTGCCCATCTGAGGAGTTGGGCATGTGGGAGAATTTTTCTCTTGAGCTGGAGCATTTTTGAGAATGAGGACATGTCCATTTCGATAAGAAATCTGCATCCAATGAGATGGAATTGAAAATTTTCAATACCTCGGCGGACAGCAAGAATTTCTTTGAATGTTGAGTGGTAATGTTGTTCAGAGGGTTTGAATTGCCCACTTGCATAGGCACAGATATTTTTTTTGCCATTATCATCTGTGGAAAGAACAGCACCCCAATACTGATCACTTGCGTTAGTCTGGAGCGTGGTTCAAAGTATCGTCCGAGATGCCGAGATATCGTACGAGACGTATCGGAATTGATGGACGGTGCGACGAGATCTCAACCTGCATCAAAGAAATGCGTTAAGGATAGTTATCTTGCACTGTCACGGGCTAGACAAATCGATATCTTGATGATACACTGAGACGACTAACTGTCGCAATGAGAAATTGGCGAGACAAACGATTTCTCGGTGATTTGTGTAAAAGAGAAAAAAAAAGCTAACTCATTCGCATGTTATAAGTAGTTATCTAATGTTTAGTAAAAGAATTACTATATTTTTGGTTATGTAATATATCCATTTTATTATTTAGAATTTTTTTATATTGTTTTTGATTTTTTAAATTAAAAAAATAAAATATTGCGTATCGCCCAAGATCGTGACGCGACACCACGACCGTGTCAAAAATTCTCAAGCCAATACGACGGCCGCGACCGAGACTTTGAACCATGGTCTGGAGGACAAATTTGCTGTCAGGTTAAGGAATTTGCAAAGCTGGGAGAGTCTTTGCCTGGGCCTTGAAGGATTGAACTGCCTTAGTTTGTTCATTTGTCCATCCGAAATAATCTTTCTTTAAGAGCTTGGAGAGTGGTGAGACAAATCGGGCAATCTTGGGAACAAAATCTCTCATGTAGTTAACAATGTCCAAAAATTGTTGGACCTGTTTGGCTGAATTAAGTTGATCCGGAAATTGATGGAGATGATGGCAGATATGAGGTTGGAGCTGGAATTTTCCTTGGGTGATATTTATCCCAAGAAAATTAATAGTAGTCTGTCCAATGATCATCTTCTTTTCTAAGAGCATTATTCCATATTGAACCAAAAAGGATTGGAATTTCTCAAGCAGTGCTTGGTGGTGTTCTTCTGTGGGTGAGAACAGCAGGATATCATCAATATAAATTAATGTATCGTGCTCCAAAGGTTTGAAAATCTTTACAATAGCCCGTTGGAAGAATGAAGGGGCAATTTTTAATCCGAATGGCATGACAGTCCATTGGAAATGGTGGTTGGGGATACAGAAGGCAGTCTTGTGTCTATCATCAGGATGAATTCCCAGTTGCCAAAAACCAGCTTTGAGATCAAACTTTGAGAAGATTTTGGCCTGGGCCAACCGTTTGAATAAGAAAAGACGGTTGGGAAGGAGAAACTTATTATCAAGCAGGAACTGATTCAGGGGCTGATAATTCACAACCAGTCTCATTTTCCCTTGAACTTGTTCAGACCGCTTATTGACATAAAAAGCTTCACACGCCCATTGAGAAACAGTAGGTTCTATGAGTCCTTTAGCTTGGAGTTGAGTGATTTATGCAGTGGCTAGTGCATAGTGTTCTGGGGCCATTCCACCGTGACTAGCTTTGGTTGGGTTTATATCTTCATTTCTTTTGAAGGGAAGTGTAACAAAGAAATTAGGGTTTTTCCAAAGGGGGCTAAGACATTTTTTCAGAAAGGTTGCGTGGGATTCGACACATGAATATTCTATGAGCCGGGTTTTAATGGTCTCAAAAGGTTGGGTAAGGTAGAGATGGGGTATAGAGGACCATGGGAGAGTAAAGGTGTTGTAGGTCAGGCCAGAAGCTGACCATTTTATTTTGGGTAATTCTTGTAAGATATCAAATCCAACAAGAAGATCTTTTCAAGGCAACTGAGAACCATAGACTTTCTTCTTAATCACCAGATTTGGAAACAGCTTAATGAGAATGGGTTTACTAATTTGGGAAATAGTAAATTTTTCACCATTAGCTGCTCAGAAATCTTGTGAACAAGTTAGCCAGTGGGTGGCAGGTAAAAGGTCAGGGTTTATGATAGAGCATGCAGCTCCTGTATCAAAAAAAAGCTATGACAGGTAAGGGTTTTGAGTATTTGTCTAAGAGGATATGGATCTTAGCACTTGGGCTGAGCTGGATCTGGGTAATGGGTTGGATAGGGTATATGTCTGAGTCCGATGAAGGGGTAGAGGACAAAGAGGTTTCAGTAAGAGGGTAAGAGATGGCATATAAGGTTTCTGCATGGGGTTCATCATCAAGTGAAAAAAGGGATTCAAGATCACTAGACTCAAGTGCTTCAAAATTTTCAAGTTGGGCAGTAAGCTTTTGCTTTTTCTTCTGGGCTTTACATTCTTTGGCAAAATGGTCTTTCTTGCCACAGACAAAACAACGATCAGAGGACTTGCCTTTGCTAGGAAATTTCTTCTTTCTAAAGAATTTTCATTTGACTTTTCGAGACTTTTTCAGTTTGGGAATCCTTCTGAAAGTTCTGCGCTTGTAATGTCTGGCTTTCTTAGTGGAACAGTCACATTTGTCACCACCATAGCATTTGATCTTTAGGTCTGGCCGTTCACAGGCTTTGCCTAATCTTTTACTGGTTTGCTCAACATCATGAAGGAATTTCCTTTGATTACAGAGATGCTCCAGAGCCTGTAAGGAGATTTGATAGATTTCTGCAATAGAGATTAAGTGCAATTCAAGATATCGGGTTTGCATGACCTTGGCACTTTCTTTCCCTAGTGGGTCAGGGAGAGAATTGAGAAAAACTTGTTTGAGGTTCGGATCATCCATACCTTTTAACAGGTAGAAGAGCTTGGACATCCGATCATAGTGTTTCTCTAGATCTTTTCTGTCAAATGAACAACACTTCATGCGCAAATAGTCTTCTCTTGCTTGGGTAAGAAAGTGGTCTGGAATTCCAAGAAATTCACTATATAGATGAGATAGGAACAAATCCATGTTTGCAACCTGGTAGACTTGTAGTTGCCGGTATTCACCAAGCGCGATCCACCAATCAGGCAATCTGCCTTGGAATCTGGCAATAAGGCATTGGAGAGCAGTAGCAAAAGTCATGCCAGGGTGGCGCATTTTTGCTTAAAGTCATGAGTGCATTTTAAAGAAAATGTCTCTCCATTTAGAGGGAGGGACATCATCAAGAGTAAAGTGTTTTTTGACATCAGATGGAAGAGTTTTTGGAGAAGAGCCAATTGGTGGCGAAGAGCCAGTGTCATGTTCTTCATCAAGGGGTTCATCTTGTGTGACTCCTTCAGGAGGGGTGGTAGAAGCATTGTCATCACCAGGGTTAACCATAAACTGTTTCGGGGGCATAAAAAATTCTGTGTCTGTAAGATCTTCACCAGACACCGGAGAAGATGAAAAAGAGGATATGACACCATTAACCTCTTCAAGTTCAGAAAAATCAAGCATGGAGTTTACTGCCGGTGAGGTGGTATGAAAAATTCTGCTTCGCAAGAAGGAAGAAAGGGGGTTTGTAGATGGAGGTTGAATGGAAAATACTTCTGGAGGTTTGCTTGAGGCTCTAATGATAGAATCAGGTGGGGGTGGAGGATGGATAATAGGTTTTTTTGATGGCTGAAGGGTGGTCGAAACAGGTGGGGTTAATGGAGGTTGAGACGAAGTTGAAGGAGCGGTGAGGGGAGGTTGGTTTGGTTTTGGGCGAAACCTCCCAAAACCTCCCGGTACAGACGGAAGCAGCTGATGATGTCCCGAAATGAATACAATTCTAAAGCGTATCTAGCTAAAGCACAGGACATGTCCATCGAGAGAAGCAGCTACAAGTCTACCAGATTAGTATGCTTTCTGCTTGCTCTAACCTCCCAAGTGAGAAAATTCTCAAACAGCAAAAATATTCATTGATATCTTTAATCTCTTTAACAAGCTCTTTTATAATTGTTAATACAAGTCTAACAATTTTCCTAATTAATTCTATTTTTGGGTACACAAGCACACTTCAAGCAGAAAGTATAATATATTTCTAACACAAGGAATGGTTAGTCCACTATGTAGTCACCAATTGTCCCAATAGCTTAAATTGTTAGGAAGTGCGCCTAATAATATATATTAAGCTAACTTAACAGTCCTCATGTGTGATCCTGGCGTACATCGGGACCTAAGAGAGAAATAAACTAAACCAAGCATAGTGTAGGAATAAAGTGAACAAGAGCAAACAGAAATAAACACAAATAAAGAAACTTGGATTAGGACCTCCTAGAGCTTGAGCTTTGATATCATTTCAAGGTGCCAATTGTAACAAAAGCTTAATCTATTAGGAAATGAGTCCAACAATGTATGTCAAGCTTAACGCTTTAAAGCACAGGATAGGAAATCAGGCTGAAAACGCTGTCTCAGTCTGAAAATTTCAATTATTGAGTTTTCCCTTGTCTCCCTTGTCTCTCTTCTCTCTCCCCTCTTGTTTCTTACTTCTCTATCCTGCGTTATATATGAGTTGAGTTATTAAAGCCAGCTGGAAAAGGTTGTTCATTCTTGGGATGGTGACTTGAACCTTGCTTCCCTGCTGTTATTACATCCTGCCTGGCTTGGTCGGAGCAACATGCTCAGTTCCTTTTGCCCTTGTTGTCGGACATTTAAAATTATACCTGGAAAATACCATCGTCTTCCTATGTTCTGCAGAACCTGACGACTTGAATCAAACTGATTAAGCATGATTTCTCTTATCTAAAAATCTGAATGTCGTATGGTGAATCTTGAAACTGTGGTCATGCCGGTGAAATGCACAACTGAGTACTGACTTAACTTCACCTGTTAGCCTTTATTCCATTGTTTTGCTAAGTATGATTTCATTAAATTTGATGGCTTAGGCTTGCATGGTATTCTGCAACGCATGTTTCTCGGTTTATCTATGCATGTATTAAACACTAACTAGTTTAGTTGATAATAGTCAGGCTAAGGGCACCCAGGATAAAATAGGAAGGTTAAAAAGGATATGGATTGAGGCAGTTGGTAGATCCCCCAAGTAAAGCCAGTTGGATAAAATGGCTCCATTTACGGACTGAGTTGAGAACTAGCATATTTGCAGATGATTTAAGAAAACATTCAACGGGCATGTATAAGTTGACGCACGACGGCCAACATTGTTCCCAGCTCATCAGATTGTTTAGATCAAACCCAAACCCATTTCAGCTCCACACTCGTTGATGTGGCTTTTTTCTTGTCTAAATTGCCTGGTGCTTTTCTGTCAAGTTAATTTAGTTCTAAACATTCCTGGATTCATTCTCTCTGTTTGTTGATGTAGCTTTGTTTTGTTTAATGAATAACTGTTCCCTTCTGATATCCCTTTTTTAATTTTTTATGTTAACAGGAGCATAACCGTGTGCGGGAAGATGGTGATGACAGGTAATGATTTATGCATTCATTACTTGGTATTTACAAGCTGCTTAAGGTTTTCTTAACTTGCATTGTATAATGGTCATATTGGTTGAGGAAGCATAAAAAAGTTGAAAATACCAGTCTACCGAAAAGATAAATAGCTGTGGATTTTACTAGAAAGATGGAGTTATTAATAATATGCTAATGTCTCGATACTTTCTCCATGAAAAAGTTGATGATACTCTCGTCTCTTTACATTACTGTTTTTGCTTTTACACCAGTGAGCAATGAAACGTACTGAAGATGATTTGTCAAGAGATTCAAAACTAACTGAATGACATAACCCAATGTGGTCACCCGCTTCTGTGTTTATACTAGTAAGATAAATTCTGTATAGACTATAACACCATTACACTAATGATACAATTATGCATGTTACACAAGCTCTCCCCAAGCTGGAGTATGCATATCAACCCACTCTAGATCCTCCCAATGCTTTGGTAAACAACTCAGAATGCCGCTCGTCAAAGTTTACATTAATATTCTTATCAGATTATGTTTACCCATTGAAGAAAAAGTCTTGCCAGATTATGTGAGTTTTTTTTTTTTTTTTTTGGTAATTAGATTATGTGAGTTTTTCTTTGACAGGGTGACAATACAACCACCTCAATGCTTCTAACTTTATCATGAAACATCTGATTAGATGCAATATGAATAGCTGCTTGATTATCGCATAATAGTTCCATAGGTGGTGGGTGTAGGGTACACTTCCAACTCTAGCATATGCTTTATTGAGATAAACTAACAGGTTGTATGTGCCATAATCTTGTGTTTTGACTCTGCACTGGTCTCACATCCGCAGTCTGTTTCTTAATTTTCCAAGATACTAGGTCACTCCAACCAAGATGTATTACCAGCGGTGGATCGTTTATCTGATGCTGACCTAGTCCAAACTCCCTGAATTGAAGTGTGCCCATTATATTGTATCTTGAATCCAATCTTAACCATGCACATTTTATTATGCCATATATGAAAACTTAGAAATAAATTTCAGCTGCTCTTTTTCGTAACTGGATTTCTTGAAAGATGAATCCTGTTACAAGTACTTGCGTGTTTATAATATTCTTTGGGGTATGTATTTGTTTTTGTTCTGCATTTCATGCAAACTATTTTGTTGGATTCTTGGTGTGTTCAATCAACTTTCTTCTTGACATTTTCATTCTCAATGCGGTCTAATATGGTTTGGCATTGTTCTTAAGTAGTTGAATGTCAAACTACCTGTTTGAACGCAGATAGATAGTAGATAAAATCCCACTTTATGATTCTGGAGAGGATGAGCCTTCACTAAAGATCCCTAACAATGAAAAATCCTTTGGACCTGAATTCCTAGCCAGCAGGCCGAATGATTTTTTTGTGGCAATGGATGGTACTGTGGGATCTAAACATCAGTTGGAGTTAAGTGATGTAGTTATTGAGCAACTTCATTCAGTTCCTTTTGAAGGTATGAAATTGAGTTCCATAAAAACTGTGTTAAGTGAAGATAAGAAGTTATACTCCCATGCTTTTCCACCCCAAAATTTAATGATATCTCAAATTCGAAGCAATGGTGCTTGCCGGAATTATCAAATTGGACCGGACTCTGTTCCAAAGAAAAGATCACCACACGCTGCTAGCAGAAAGTCAAAACATGGCAGTGGAAAGCAGGTTGGCGGAACACATGCTGCCCGATTATTTGCATCAGAGGAAGCCCAAGAAGAAATCATCAAATGCAAGGTAGCTCTGCAAGTTATGACAGGGTACAGAGACTGAACTTTTCTTGGCTTTTAGGTTTTAACCTTTCATTATATCAGAATTTAACTAGACATATATTTCTGTTTAGGGTTAAGTACTGCTTGCAAGGTTGATTGAGTCAATTAAGATAAGCAGGAGTAGGCGTTTATAAATTTGAGTAATGTTGCTTTGCAAGTACAAGGGCAACTTGGATATCAATGGATTCCTCTTTAGCGCTAAGGCTACGTTTTTGTGAGTTATGTTACTCTGATTTCATATATTACTTTATTCAACTCAAAAAAGCCTTAGTAGTTGGGATTGGTTACATGAATCCTCTTCCTTCGTTAATTCTGTTACGGGTTATTTTTTTTGTAAGATTATATGAAATTAGATTTTCCCTCACAATTTCAGTCAATGTGATCTTAGGTCTATCTTTTTTGCTCTTTACTAATCCTACTTAAATCGATTCACTCTTCCTTACTAGTGCATCCCTAGGTTTAGTTGGATATGGCCAAACCATCTTAAGTGACCTTTTCCCAAATTCTCTTCTATTGGTGCCATCTCATTTTTCTTTCGGATATATTCCTATTTGAATTAACTTACTCTTCCTTATTAGTACATTCCTAGGTTGGTTGGATATGACCAAACCATTTTAAGTGACCTTTTCCTAAGTTGTCTTCCATCGGTGCCACCTCATTTTTCTTTCGGATATATTCGTTTCTTATTCTATATTTTCTTGTATTACCACGTACATTTTAGCATTCTTGATTTCGCGACACTTTTTTTATGAGATTGTTGCTTTTTAATAGCTTAATACTCTGTATCATAAAACATATTTAGTCTTATAGTCGTCTCATAAAATTTTTCTTTCAGCTTAATAGTTATTCTTTGGTCACATAAAACACTCGAGGCGCTTTTCCATTCTAACCACTCAAATTGAACCGATGGATAATATTCTCTTCAATTCCTCCTTTTGCATGAATAGATGATCCAAGATATTGCAAATAACATCTTTTTGGCACTTTTTGATTCTCAATTTTCACTATTGCCTCATTCATAGATTTAATTTTACCGAATTTACAATACATATAATCTATTTTAGTTCTACTTATTCTAAAATCTCTGGATCCTAAAATATGTCCCAAAGTTCTAACTTATGATTTACCTTGACCTAGTTTACAATATTATATGTGAACAACATACATCAAGAGATATTGTCCTCAAAATGTTGAGTGAGTTTGTCCATAACCGAAACGAAAAGGTAAGCGGTTAAAGTGACTCCTTGATATAGACCAATTGTAATTGAAAAATAATTTATAATCACCTCCAATAATTCTTATTCTAGTAATTTCTCCATTATCATGTCCTTAATCGCTTTAATATATTTTATAGCAACTCCCTTATTTTCTAACATTCACCATGAAATTTTTCTTGGAATCATATCATATGTCTTCTTTAAGTCGATAAAAATTATCTAAAGATCTTTTCTTTGTATATATATTTTTTATCCATATTCTTATTAGGAAAATAGCTTCTATTGTTAATCTATCAAGCATGAAACCAAAGAGGTTTTTTGATATTTTTGTCACTTAATTTAGTCTAGTCTAAATCACTCCCTCTTAAAGTTTCATAGTTCGACTCATAAGGTTAATACTTCGATATTTGTTAAAATCTTAGATATCCTCTTTATTCCTATAGATGGGCATTAAATTATTTACTTTCTATTTCTTAGGCATCTATATAATTTCTTTTCGTTATCATGACCATAACGATGGACCCTTTCTTGCATCAGTTATTGCTCGGAACCAATGAAATGACATATTTATTTTTCTGAATAAACAATTCTCTGATACAAAACTTCCATGTGTTTTACAGCAAATGCAAAACCAGGCCACCTCCAAGCTCAACTCTGCGAATGATGAAATCCGTCCAGCCATTGAAGAGCACGACGGGGGTAGTCAAGACAATGTGGACACAGTCAGCATGCGAGTGGATTGGTGCCAGCTGCGCCAAAATGAAAGCAGATTTTGACTTCCATTTTTCCGTTGTCAAGAATGCTCTCTGTCCTCCACCCCCTACAGGAAGCACATGTGACGAAGCAAGATCTTCCAAAGGGGAAGACAATGGGAATGATGCGCAGTAATTAACTTCTAGCATGTATGTGACGTGCGAACCCGATTTCTGTTTGATTTTATTTTCCGTTTTCTTTTTTCTATCTTTGGAACATCGCTGTAGAGGTAACTTGGGATTCTTCTCTACATCTGGACTGTCAATTTATTGTGTGTGTCGTATTTAACTGCTGGCAGATCATAAATAATCGTTTGCTGAAGTATATGATACATGTAGGGATGGCTATTTCGGCCGATCCGTTCGTACCTTACCCGATCCCTACCCCAAACGAGTAGGGAATTCAGAGATTTTTTGGGGATCGAGTAGGGTACAGGAATATTTTTTAAAATAATTCAGAGATCGGGTAGGATATGGATATGAGTCTGTCCCCGTCTCATACTCTACCTTACACTTTTCCTGACCCTACCAATATTCTTGTATATATATATATTTAATTTTTTAGTGTGTTTGATATGACAGATTTATTAGTAAGGTAGTGAATTAAGATTTTGAGTTTCTTTATCTATCACATTCCTATTAAATTACTTTATTTTCCAGTTTACAAAGAAACTATAAATTGAGATAGACCAACTGTGAATGTTTCTTTGTTTACTTTTCTTATTTTGAACCGTATAACCTATTAATATGGTAAAAAAATAGAAACCTATTAATATTGTATGAAAATAGAAATCTTATAAATGCTTTCTAAATATATATATATATATATGGTATTTTCGATTTTTTAAATATATATTAGGATTCTACTATATTATTTTATAAGTTATATTTTAAAATTTTTGTATTTTTATATTTTTTTCAATTCAGGTATTCGTTTCTCCATGTGGATCTCTGTTCCCCATTTGGGTCGGGGATGGGTAGTAAAAATAAATCCCCAATGGGGATCGCGTAGGGTATGGGAATGGATTTTAGTTTAGGGATCCGGTATGGGAATGTATGTGTCCGTCCCCTACCCGTCCAGTGTCCATCCTTAGATACATGGCTTTAAATTAGGGGTGGCAAAGTTGACTAAAATTCATCAACCCGTCCAATTAAATCCATTATAAATGAATTTGGGTCCTATTAATTTATTAATTGAGTTTTAAGTGGGTAACTTATAAAATACTTATTTATAAACGGGTACAATTGAGTTGTGTTAAAACACTTATTTAAATTAAAAAATTAATTTAATTCTTTTTTTTTTCAGCTCGCAACTCTCTCTCTACTCTTTCTCTAAAACTCTCTCTCTCTCTCTAAGTTTTACCCTCGCCGTCGCCGTTAGCGGCCATTTTCCCGTGCCGTCCGATTTTTCCGACGAAGCCACCAGCCGTTTCTCGTTCGTCGGAATTTGTCCCCTTCATTCTCGACGTCTAAGGTGGACCTTAAGCAGCCTTGGTTGTTCCCATGGCTTCCGAAAAGCCTCCTGACCTGTCGCCCAATCTGGTAGGGCCTTCTTTTGCTTTTTCCGGGGACTCTATGGTCGCCGTTGATGGCTCTTTGGCTGCTGTTGTCTTGTCCGAGCACCCCTGTGAGGTTTCCAGTTGTTCTTTGATGGTTTCAAACCTTGGTTTGTCCTTGGGTTTTAATTTCGTCCATCGCGTTTCTATGGCCAATGCAAATACATCATCGGATGGTTCCTCCAAGGCGGCTTTAGGCACTGGCTGAATCCCCTTTTCATTTTCAAAGGATCAATCTCAAACCGCTGCTGCGTTAGATGCTTTCCACAAGCTCCCTTTGGCGGTCCAAATGGAGGTTTCAAGTATCCTCGCCGCCCTCTACCCTTCGGGGTTTGCTGGGAAATCAAAAATACAAAATTTTTAGCAGTTCATCCCCTTCAATTCCTGTTTTTTTGGCGAATTTCTCACATTCAACGATGGTTTATCCGGTTATCGGCGTTCCCACGGGTGTCGGCGCTGCTGCCTTGGCCGTTGGCAGCATTCAGCTGCCACCCTTAACTATACTAACTTTAATACACTTACATCCTCTCAAAACCCTAATGCACCTTTTTACTTAAATACCCTTAATGAAATTCCTCATTTAAAAATAAATTAGGTTATAAATAAATGTGTCGAATACGGATTCATGGATTCGTACTAACCCGTATTTAATTCGCTCATATCTAACTCACTTTTTAAATGGACGGGTATGAGTTGCACTTATTTAACTTTTAATCCATTTAAACTCATCACCAATTCGTCTAACCTGTCTATTTTGCCACCCCTACTTTAAATGTTTGAGTGCATGGACACATTTTTCCCTTGAAAATTTTAAAATATTTGGGCTCTGTTTGGGGTGATAAAAAATTCTGAAAAACGGTAAAAATATTAAAAAAAGTTATTTATTTTTTATTTCACTACATGTATTACGAACTCACAACTTATATTTTTATCTCATTTTATTTTACTTTTTATTACTCCAAATACACCTTTGGTTGCGTTTTGTTTGCATGTGTTTGGATGATATTTTCTGGGTTAGTTGGGGCACGCAAGATTTTATTTGAGTATGAGTTTTCTGTTTTAGTTGTTACCAGCTCACGAAATCTTAGGAGGCTCAAAGTTTGTCTGGTGATATCTTTTGCGATGAATGATGATGATATTCCAGTTATAATTTAATTCGTACCTACTGCGGGAAAAAAATATTTTAAAAGATTAAAATAATTTTTACTTTCATTAATATTTTTAGAATCATATAAAATAAATTTTAATTTATTTCATATATTAAAAGAAAATAATTTATTTCATTTCAATTTATATATAAACTTTTGTCATTTTCTTTATCATATTGATTTTATTTTTTTCACAAATTTTTGGCAAATTATTTATTTTAACATTTATTACACTTATATTTTATTTTATTATATTATTTTTAAAATAAATTGTTAGATTATGAGAATTGAAATGATTGTATAGAACCTTATTAAATGATTTGAGGATGATAGCAAGAGTTAAAATAACAAAAGTTTATAAACAAAAAGAATGAAAGAAATTAATTTTTCATTTGATTGAACTATGAAATAAAATGAATTAAAATTTATTTTTATATGATTTTTAAAAATATAAGTATAAATAAAAATTATTTTACTCTTTAAAAATAATTTTTTTTATTCTCTTATAGGTATGTGTTTATTCAAATTTGTAAAGATATATATATTTATGAACAATTACAGATTTGCATTCGAACGATAATACCATAAATTTTTTTTTTTGGGGGGGGGAGTTATACCATCTGTTTGTTTATTTAAAGTAAAGTTGAGATGCTTTTTGTAATGTAGTATATTGTTTATTACAAGTGAATAAGGTTTTATAGATGAAATAATGAGATGCTGAAAAACAAGTGATATTAAGATGAGAGGTTAATTGTAATATATTGATTTTGATATGGGGGTTAAAAAGTATAGAAATAGAATTATACGTATTCATGAGTTGAGATTCTATGTATGAGTTAGTTATCATACTAGTAGGTTAGTAACCAGCAAAATTACACAGATGCCTAAGGTTGGTCTTAATATTTTAGAACTATATGTAAGAGATAAATCTTTAGCTAAGTGCAAGGAATGTGTGAATATTTTGCAGAATTGTGTGTGCGAGATTGTACATCACTCCTCGATGTATGTATGGAGTTGTTTATTTGAGTTAGATTTTGAGTTTTCAGATTAATTTTGTAGAGTATCTATTCTAATTTTACTCTTTCAATTATGTATCTAATGAGATTGAAATACTGAGATGATAATGATGATGATGATATGGTTATAACATATTGAGATAATATTTATCATGTTTTGTACTAGCAATATGATAGGGCATGGCGTTTGTTATTGTTATTTTGTGGGCATATTTGTGTGAGTGCCAACTCTTCTACAAACTTTATTATAGGTTCTAATAGTACTATTTGTGATAGGCAGGCCAGACCACCTAGATGTGAGTCATAGCTACCTCGAATTTACATTTAATGCTCTATGTTGTTTGAGAGACTATGTTTATTGAACCTTAAAAAAAAAAAAGAAAAAAAGACTACTGATGTAAGAATTTCTATATATATATATATATATATATATTATATGTATTGACTTCATTAAAATTGTATAGGCTGTAGAGGTTTAACTATTATTTCATAGTTGTGTGTTTATTGTATTTTGTGGTATTACTCTGATTAGGGATTGGGTTTTCTTGATCCTTTGTGATTTGTATGCATATAACTGTGCCCCTATTTATGGGAAATTAAGGGATGCGACAATACTTTTACCATGATTTTGTTGATTGTGATTATCATAACAGAGAGAGCATTTCTTATTATAGAAGTATTGAAAATTTCTTGGCGGCAGCTGCATCCCCTGCCCCACAAAGTTCGCACGTGATATAGGTTATCAGATAATTCGGTTTCACAATCGAATGAGTAATGACTCACTGAATGATTGTTTAGTTATGTATATTAAAAAATATATTTTCACTAGTTTATCAAAGTTAATATGAATTATTTTTAAAGAATCAAAAATCCTAGAAGATTAATTATAAGTCAAATTCTAAAAACAATTACTTTTTTTTTTTGAATATTTAAGATATTTGAGATAATTTGTGTGTACTTTCGGTAAATAAATCTAAAACTTTACCAGTTGAACCACTGCCCAGGATTTCCAAAAACAATTGGGTTCCTTAACTTATATGTTACTTTCGTTTGAATTTTTATGTTTTTGTATGACTTCAAACCAAATCCAACCCCTCCGGGGGGTTGCAAAACACATGCAGAGACACGTACCCACCATAATTTTCAAAGTTTGGTAGAGTAACATTTTACACTTGGTGGAACTATTAATTCTCTCCCATTTTCAATGTGCTGTCAAATATAAATAAGCACATAATTTATGTTCTAAATCAGACCAATTCAGTAAGATTCTTTTTTTGTTTTGTTTTGTTTTTCATTTTTTTTTTACTGGTTACTATTAAACCAACCCGACCATTGTTGGTAGGCACGACCAGGGTTCTCCGTGTGGGTCCACCCACATCTCTAATAATCTCGTGTGTATGCGATGGTAATCTAATGCGCGTGGAAAGATATTCAATCGGGTCAACTTTGACCCAACCCGACTTTAACCCGTCCTACCTTGCCCCTATGATCCAACAGATTTAGGCCCTGTTTAGCACCATCAAAAATGATCAAAATTCATCAACTTTAATTATTTTATGTATTTTCTTCTAATCAAAATTTTTTATATTTTACTTTTATATTACATCTTTTTACTTTTATTGTATTTTTTGACTTATTTTTTATTAATCAAACACCCCCTTATCCTACCCCAGCTCGCCTTCCCCCTTCCGCCTTTTAAACCGCTTTCCTTTCCCACTTTAATTTAATAATCCTCTCTTTTTAATTTATTAATAAATTAACAAAGTATAATTCAAATACCGTTAAATTTCTTAATCCTTTATTTATTTATTATATTATCTATTTTCATTTTTGAAAGTTATTTTGTATTGTTCGTAAATCTAATTTAATTGTGTAAATTAGAATTTGAAATTACAAAGTCAAATGTAATTAGAATGTATTAATAAGATTTATTTATTTTTAGAACCAATTCAGACACAAATTACTTTATTTAATTTCATATTTATACTCAATTTATTTTAAAAATATCAAATTCAAAACTACGTAAATTTAATAGGTTAAGATTATTTTTTAACTCTTGGCGTGACCAAAAACCATTTGGAGGACAGACGGGGCGGGCAGTACTCAAGTCGGGTCATGATCAAGCCCACACATTTTTATGAGTGTATTTGGAGTGTTAAAAAGTGAAACAAAATAAGATAAAGTGAGATAAATTGTGAATTCATAATTCGTGTAGTGCGATAAAAAATAAATTATTCTTAGAAGTTTTCAGAAATTTTCAGCAAAAATCAGTGCACTAAATACACTTTATATCGCTAATATGTACAATAAAAAAATATTAAACGAGATTGATCTTATTGTCGTCATTCATGAGCAGTCGCTTAGCCAATGAAACATATGTGAGAAATATAAGATGTGCGCTTTCATTGTTGTATATTATTTAATTCATTTCAATTTTTCATACAGTTATCAGTCAAACTCTCATATTTATCTCAAATTTTAATAGATTTGTATAAATTTGTTGAGGGGCAATTTATGGGCCATAAATTGACATTAAAATTTTAACAAAAATCAAACATGTATTTGTCAATAATTTAATTATCTTCCAAATTTAATTGGTGGAGGTGTCACCCACATCACCTCCAACATCAAAATTAATCACCATCGTAACTGTTAGCCCCTCTTGAAAGGGCAATCTATTGGCCAAAAAATTTAGGTGATTTTATTGTAATTTAACCTTACTAGTTGTTTATATGATGAACCGTAATGGCTTAGATAGGATAGTCTTAAGATAAGACTTAGAGATTTACTACCCCAAGATCTTAAGTTCAAGTCTCTTCTTTAGCAAAAATTTGGGATTAGCCTTCCTGGCGCAAAACGTAGTAAAAATTTGTAGGATTGGCTTCTTTGACTAGACGAACCGTATCCAGTTCTTGGGTGTGGGTCCGACTCTCTGCCGCTACACGAGTCCGTGATTTACCGCTGCATATGTTAAGGGGCCAATATATGTGGCACAAATCAAAAAAAATTCACTTTTTAGAGGTTTGACCTAAGGAGTGAATTTCACGATATCAAATCCTTTTTTTAGTTGTTTATATGATGGGCATAGAGATTTTTTTTTGTCATATATATATATATATATTCTAATTTATCAACTACATTTAATATAAGATTTATAATTTGATAAAGCTTAGTATATGTATAAAATTTATTATAATGTTTACACACAAATTGTACCGCGAAAAAGACAAATCATTAATCCTTGTGCACAAAAAATTGTACGGGTCATTTGATTACTCGAAATAAATTGTTTTATATCGTGTTACTTTTTTATTTTATATGATTTTTTAGCATATTTTCATTAATTTTGGTGTTTTTTTAAGTTTATTATTCACATTATTTAAAAATAAAAAAAATTCACCTACTAGTAGAAAGATAATTTATTTGAAAAAATTTCAAAATTTTTTCACTCATATATGTATTTTCTTATTTTTATGTGTATTTTATGATTTTTTAAATGCAAATAATATGTTTAAAAATATAAAACGTAAAAGAAAACTAAAATTGAGAGGGAAAAAAAAAAGACAATATAAACCAAAAGAAATTAACTATTTAATTTTGAGCCAAAAAAGTTATACACCCCAATAATATTGTCATAGTTAATGGATTTGGAGAGATTAGCGTTATTTTGGGTCAATTTGGAGCACTCAAAAATATCGAAAATACTAAAATTTTTTAAAAAACTCTATAATTTTTTTATAAAATTTTTTCACCTCAATTACGTTAATCTCTATAAATCTATATATATTTATAAATCTCAACAAATATTTACAAATCCTAATAAAGTTTTTATAAATTTTAAAGAGTTCTGACAAAAAAATTAAAAAATTTCTGTTGAAATTCATTCGAATAAACTATTTTTCTATCTTTTACAATTTATGATTTACACTTTAAATACTAAAAAAATAACTTAAATTATATTTTGTTTTAATGTTTAAAACTCTAAACATCCTAATTAAAAAATAATTTAATTTTTATGTTAGTCACTTGAGGGTTACAAGCGGTTGAATTTGGTCGAATAGCACGGTACTATTACCAACCTCCCTTTTAATATGAGCCACCCGAGAGGTGATGCTATCTGAACGGCAGTTTTGACTTTTTAGATCAGTAATCATCAATATGATAATTAACCACAAGCCACCACGCTCGTACGATTCTAATCAACCGACGTCGACCGTCGATTCAACCCGAAGCACGGAGACCAGCGACGCACCGAATAGCGAGCGTTGACCTGAGGTCCCCCCATCCCCCGCAGTATTCCGAACAACTCTTCCGTGAAAACCCGGTAATGGCGGCTCATATTCTGCATCCGACAGTCGGTCAATAGACTCTATACTCACTACACTTCTCTGTGTTTTCCCCCACCACCATCGACAATTCAACGATGCCCTTCAACCTCTCTCCCGACTAAGCTCGACCCACCACCAACTCTCATCTCTCTCTCTCTGCAACTTTCTCTCTCTAAAGTCCTCCATGGCCCCGCCTCTCCAGGCCATCCTCGCCGCCATCGTCGGCTTCTTCGTCGTCACGATAGCCTTGGCCGTCCTCTTTGCCCTCTGCAAGAAAAAGAAGGGACAAAACCAGCAGGGTCGGACCCGAACCGTGCCGAATTCGGAGCTCTCCTCCGCCGCGATCGGCGAGACGACGACGTTTGACCCGTCGGTGAGTCAGATCTCCCTCCAGGAGCTCATCCGGGCCACCCAGAACTTCTCGCCGCACCTCATCATCGGGGACGGCAGCTTCGGGCTCGTCTACAAGGCGTGCCTCTCCACCGGCGTCACCGTCGCCGTCAAGAAGCTCGGCCTCGACGCGTTCCAGGGCCTCCGCGAGTTCCGGGCCGAGATGGAAACCCTGGGCAAGCTCCGGCACCCGAACATCGTCCGGATCCTCGGCTACTGCGCCACGGGCTGGGACCGGGTCCTCATCTACGAGTTCATCGAGAATGGCAGCCTGGACCAATGGCTACTCGACACGTCGTCATCGGAGACCGATGCGTCGGCGTCCGCTCCGAGACTGCCGTTACCTTGGGATACTAGGTTGAATATCGTCAAAGGGGTTGCAAAAGGGCTATCTTATATGCACAATTTAGAAACACCAATTGTTCACAGAGACATTAAGGCCAGTAATGTGTTGTTAGACTCGGAATTTGAAGCACACATTGCTGATTTTGGGCTTGCTAGATCAATTGACGCATCTAGTTCCCACGTGACCACCCAAATGGCCGGAACAATAGGGTACATGCCGCCGGAGTACCTCAGTGGCGCCGCCATGGCTACGGTGACGGGTGATGTGTACAGCTTCGGGGTTGTTATGCTCGAGGTTGCCACTGGAATCCGGCCCAATTTGCCCTTCAAGGAGGAGGGTGGGAAGGAAGTGAGATTGGTGGAATGGGCTAGGAAAATGGTGGAGAAAAATAGGCACATGGAAATGCTGGATGCTAATGTTTCTAGGGAGGGGCTAAAAGAAGCTGGGGTTGTGGAGTTTTTCAGGATTGCTATATTGTGTTCTAGTGAGAGTTGGAAGTGTAGGCCTACAATGAAGGACGTGGTGGACTTGTTGAATCGGATTCCGACCTGAAATTTCGCTTACAAGTTATTTGATCTTGTCGTAGCTCGTTGCTTTTTTGACTTGTGTTTTGATTGCGAATTTGATGAAGAGATTGGCACAAGTTTGTTGGAGTGTTCGTTTTATTCGTGGCCTCAATCAAGGGATAGGGGAAAGTTGAAATGCAACTTCTTGTCCACAACGTTGTACCTCCTTAAATGCGTGTGAAAGTCCACCACCAGAGAAATTTTTACATGCGTTAAGAGGCTAAGAAGCAATTTTAGGGCCGTGAGGTTTTGATTCAACTTGATCCCTCCCTGATCCTCAATCAAAGTGAGGTCATGAAAGGGATGTAAATAGCTCGTGGAGCCAAGTGGCAAAGGTAAATTAAGTAATCACCCGATTATTTCTAGTTTTATGTTGGTGTAAAGTAAGTTTAGATTTTTTAAGCGTATCGTTGAGCTTAGACAGTTTCTTCTATGAAATAATATGTTATGATGATTCCCAAGGTATGCTTAGTTATTATGTGATTATATTCACCTAACATTTAAGGAGCAAGGTTAGCCCTTCATTTGAATTGCAAATGTCAAACTTTCGATTGTCATTCTCATCAATGGACATTCCTTGGTGGGATTTTCTTTTTATATTTTGTAATGACAATTGAGTAGTGGATTAACAAGGTAGTTATTCTACTGCAATGATTCCCCTAATTAATTGATATCAAATAGATGTTGGAAAAATCGATGTCCTGAGACACCACCGATGTTCATTCAGACTAGAAGCAAAACCACGGAGGATGAATTCAATCTTAAGAACATAATGTCTAATACTAGGCTTGGTCACAAATTGATGTTCAACTAAACTGTAAGTTGACAATATCTCTTTCATATCCATTACTTACAGAATTTTCATATTAAACTTTGACATTGTTACTGGTTTATAACGTGGCTGGTCGCGTAAATGCATTTTATGCTAGTTGGGGATTATGATCTGCTCTAGTTGATTTGAGACAACATTAATTACATTCTTGTTGTATATGCATTCTTATGGAATGCAGTTGTTTATGATTGTAATTTATCCTCTGCTTCCCACGTGTTGTTTTTGCATAGAAACTTAATACAGGATTGCCCTCTTTTAAGTTACGTCTTCTTTTGATTCACAAAATCGTGAGCACCTGATTGACAAAAAAAGGCAAAATTAAGTACAAAACACAGGAAAAGCTGTCTGATTATGCTGTTTAACGAATTGATACTTACTTTTGAGGTTCATATAAATAGAAAGTCATGCATTCTTCAGATCATGCTGTGTGGGTAGCGTGTGTTAAAATATGTATCCTCCTTCCAGCTAAGGAGAATGAATTGCGGACAGATGATAGGAATACATTTATGTTTAATGGATATGAAATTTACATTAAAAACATATATTTATTCATTTTTTCTATTAAGAATGCATATTTTTTTTTATTTGTATCTATTTTAGAAAATTTTTCTTTACAAACAATTAGAAGTTTTATGTGTTAAAAATATTAGAACTCAAAAAAAAAAGAAAAAAAAAAATGCTATTTGCTTAGGTGTTTCTCTTTATAACTAACCTAACCCAACAAACCAAGTTAACAAACACACCCTAACATCCCGATGTGGGATGCCTGCCTACTGCAACTCCTTGTGTTGAGGCACATACTGGACGGAGCAGCCTATAAAGAGAGTGGAGCATTAGACACACGCATGCAATTTTTTAATTTTTTTTGAACTAATCTAATCTAACCCAACAAACCAAGTTGTTGCTGGGACTTAATGCACCACACATACCCTTCCTAACATCCCAGTGTGAGAATTGTTTTTCTTAGGTGTTAAAGTAGACGTTAACTGCTTTTCCCCATGTCTGGAAACTGCTGTGGATGAGTTTAGTGGATAATGCATGATTGAAGCTAGCTGCTTCTCCTTAGATAGTTCTAAACTTCTACAGCTCTATTATTGGGGGAAAAAAAAAATAAGTAAATAAAACAAATAGTCTTATTGAAGATTACAAAGTTGCATTTCTTTTAGACCTATGGAGCAGTGATGAGCATCGATTTTGAGCCGAGGTCCTTTCACTTATCCGGAGAAACTAGATGTAGTTGGAGAATGCATTCACTTGACAGAGCTCCTTCAGGAGAGGTCAAGGATTTGAGGCAGGGGACGGACGTTCCTCTTAAAATAAATTTGTGAAAAAGTCTGTATACATTACTAAAGAGGTGGGTCTATTCACTGAGTAATGTACTGAAGCTACTTTGAAAGCATAGGTGGGGCAAATTTCTCTCCCTGCAAAGGCCTAGTGGTGTATCTCTTAACTTGTGCTCTTGTTAAATAAAAAGTCATTGGTTCGAGGTGGAAGCTGAACGTTCCGCTTGAAATAAATTTGCGAGGGAGTTTGCGTGCACCCCTATACTTTGGTGAGCGGAATCCATCAGCTATGGTATTTCGTGGAGGAATTAACTTCTATAATGGATTGTGGATATCATTTTGTGCAAAGAGAGTTAAGGTGATGCTCTTTCATTCTCCTCCTTCTCATTACATTAGTCCATGTCTCGTGATTGTCTTCCTTGATCGACTCTCAAATGTGTTCTTTATTCCCGCAAATGTACAAAATTGTCGTCAGGTAATAAACTTGATAAATTTACAGTTGAATTCACGTCAAATGACTAATTAAATGAATCATGTATAATTCACTCCTCTTAATTAATAGGTGTCACAAATAAAGTTACATAATTTTTTTTTTTTTTTGGTTTTAAAAGACTATAAAAATAAATTTTAAAAGATTCTAAAAAGAAATAGTATAAATGAATTTGAAACATATTATGATAACGTTTGGAATGATAAAAAACAAGAAAAAAATTTGTGATTTGGGATAATTTTTGGTGTTTGGCATTTTTAACCCAAATTATGTTTTTTTAGAGATGAAGAGTGTAACGTTTGGACTCTTATGATAAAAAGTTGGAAAGAGAAATCATGAGAACCGTTTTTGGGTATGTTTTAAACAGATTTATATCAGAAAATTTTTGAAAGTTGTTGAACTTTTTAACTTCTGCGTGAAAAAGTTAAAGAGAGAAATTGTGGGAACAGTTTTTTCGGTTCGTTCCTATGAATTTATGTCAGATTCGTTGAAATTTATTATAAGGTTATTGAGGTTTATGAAACAGTTATTAGAGTTTGTAAAAAAAGTATTGGGGTTTATAAAAATTTGTTGGGATATGTAAATATATATAAAAATTTATAGAGATTTCACGAAGTACAAAGTGACCAAAATATGTTAGAGAGTTTTAGAGATTTTTAGAAATTTTTGTTTGTTTTTAACAAATCAAATGGTGGCTATAACATATTTTTATATTAATAAATATAAAATAAATATAAACATATTCTAATATGAAAGTTAACAAAACTTGATCCAAACCTATAAATAAGGATACGAGTTTTTTTATATTTACTTAGATGCACTAATTACGAGTTTTTTTATATTTAAAAATGAGTTCAAGGATTAGAAAGTCAAAAGATTTGAATTTTAAAGTGCATATTTGTGAATCTGTTTTTAATTTAAATAAGTTCTTGTCAATTGAAAGTATCAGTAGTTTCATTAAAATATTATAAGTTTCAATTGTTTTTGAAAGTATAGAATAAAAAAAAACCACATCTACAGTAATTGCGTCTAAAAGTAACATTAAATGCATGTTTGTTAAACACACATTATCCATTCATCATTGGTTGGCTTAAGTCAAATATAAAATTTTATCCTAATATGTTGAAAAAAAAATAAGAAATTTACTAGGACAAGAACCGTACTTTACTGATGAGTGAAACATCATTTTACCGAATTCTAAATTCTGAAACAATCAAAGAAGAAGAATGAGAATAAGAAGAGATAAATGGCTTCCCAATGCTTTTAATCCCAATCTGATATATATCTATATATATATATAGATATATATGTACACATGTATCCGATGTTCCAAGAGTTGTAATCTATCTCAAATCGTGCTGCTGAGGAAGAGTCAATAGTTGCATAAGATTCGTTTGATATGGGAACACCCAGTTGGCAAACAGCATATCAAGCGTGACCACGGTTATGTGATGGAAGTCCATCTTTTGGTATCTTCCAATAAAAGATAAAGTAGTGTGTTTGGGTGTGAGTTTCGAGACAATGTAAAAAAATCAAATCGTTGATGGATAGTACAAAAATTAACTCAGGTTAGCACTTATATTTTTGCAAAAGATGGAAAGTTGAGCAAAGTTCTCATTTTCATTCCCTTGATGATTTCTCAATGCGAAAAAATTTATATTTAAAGATACAAGATCAACCCAGTTACTACTAAAATAATTCCCACAATTAAAATCCCTCATCACTTTCTAATTTGAAACAAAAATAAAACTTCATAAATTAAAGGTAATAAGTTTGGCCTCTCGTAACTTTCGAATTTTGAAATTCAAAAATCAAACTTACTAAATTAAAGATAACAATTAAGGCCTCTCATAACTTTCTAATTTTGAAATTCAAAAATTAAATTTCCTAAATTAAAAGTAATCCTCATTATTCAAATCATTCTTAAATTGCTCCCTCTCTCCTCCATTGTTGCAACTTCCTTGCTACGCCGTCACGTCATGGGTTGCCAAGTCATCTGCTATATGTGTGCACTCCAATGCCTCTTCTCTTGCCTTCCTAGTTATGGGCTCGCTTTGCCCTTCTTGTAACGTTTCTTATTGTGCGCCTCATGTCCCCGTTAGTCCTTCTCCCTTCAAGAACAACCTTGTCCTCAAGGTCAAGCTTCGGAAATTATTTTCCTAAGGATTTTAATGCTCTATTGAACCAAAGCCTTGGTCCTTACTTGGCCTCCATTCCTTACATACTTATACTCTAAAAGCTTCTCCAACTTAATATCAACTCTTCCTTCTTCACCCACCCTAGGCAAGTCATTCACCACCTTGCTTGAATCTCCAACCTTCCTCCTTAGCCATGAGACATGAAAAATAGGATGAATGTGGATTCTGGTTGGTAAATCTAACTTGTAGGCAAGCTATCCACGCCTCTCCAAGACTTGATAAAGACCAAAATACTTAGCATTTAGCTTGCTAAGAGTCTCCTTAGATAATGCCTGTTGCTTCTTTGGAAGGAACTTAAGAAAATCTCACTCTCCCGGCTCAAAGGTCTCCATAGTCCTTCCCTTATCGTTGCCCCAAATTTTTTATATTTATCCAGTGTCGACCCATGTGAGATGGTTGCCCCAGCCTTTGCCTCAGCCTGATTGCCCTAGCCTTTGGGCCTTAGCCCAAGTTGGTTGCCCTAGCCCAGGGGCTTGTTGGGCTTATCGTTGGGCCGGCTCTGAATTTTTCCAACATTTATAATTTGAACAAATATAAAAATTTATCCTAACTTATTAAAGAAGTAGATATTAAAAGAAAAAGAAACGTACTTTACTGATGAATGAGATATCATTTTATGAAATTCCAAATTCTGGAAAACAATCAACAAAAACGGAGGAGGTAAACTAACAGTTGAAAATAAAAACTAGAGTGCTATGTTTAGAACATAGATCTGTGGAAGAAAAAAAAAAAGAGAGCGGAGGAAAAATAAAATTTATAACTTTTGTAATTTTTGTATATTTAATCAAGTAAAAGTTAAATTTTATTAATACATATCTGTTTATTTTCTTCTTATTTTTCTTACTCGATAGAAAAATGAAATAAGTTTGATTTTTTCACTTCATTTTATCTTCCTATCATTTTTTACCCCCCAAACAAATTCATGTTCAAAAAGCATATGTAAAAATAAATCAAACTACTAATTTAAAAACCCTTAAAAATATAATATAAAATAATATGAATCTCCGTGAAATTTAAATTTTCTATTCAATATACAAAATTACAAAATTGTAAGTTTTATAAGTTTATACTAATTTATGTAATTCCAACTACCCTTACTGACGCCTGAAAGAAACTAAATCCAACTGTTCGTCATTTAGCCTGACACCTGTGTTATAAGCGCCTTGTTCGCGTCTGGTTAGCATCGCCAGATGGCCTTTTGGGCTTGTGTGTTGGCTTGGCCTTGACCTCGGCATGTAGTGTTGCTAACCCGAGAGGACCTATGGGTTGCTGCTTGGAAACTTGCCATGAAATGGCCTTTACTTTTTGCTGCTTTATATAAAAAGAAAAAAACAGCAAAAAAGAAAAAGAAGCAGTAGAGTTCTTACTCCTTTCTTTACAGAGAAGCCTCCACCTCGGTGAAGCACTTCACTTCCTTTTAGGAGATAGAGGGAAGAAAAATAAGACAAGACAAGAAAGAGAAGAAAATACCTTCTTACGTTCGTAGTGTTGCTTTACCTTGGCGTTGGGTTATTTTAAGCATGTACACCAAATGTTCGCTAAAACGCTCCAAAGACTACTGAAGCCTATTTTCCTCTCCTTTTGTTTCCACCTCGTTTGGGCTCCTCAACTTGCATTTTTTGTGTTGTTTATACCTTCAAATGCAAAGAATTAATTTCTGAAAACATAAAACCATAATAAAACACAAATGTATTGAAAATGAGATTAAAACCGAATAACGAGTGAAATTATTTATGCAATCAACACGCATAAAAAGCCTAGAATTATGCACATTTGGGTGTCAATCATTCCTTTTTCAAAATTCCTATGCCTCAGTTTTGAAATGTCATTCTGGTGTAGAAGTTGCTGACTTGAAAATTCTCATGAACTTGTACAGGTGTAATTTTTATGCATTAAATGCTCTTGAGCAGAATTACCCAAAAATCACTACCATCTCCAAGGCACTACTATTTCTTCTAGAGTGTGGTATACTTACGTACTAGCATGCTAAATTTGATGATCTAAAAAAATTATACTTTAAGAATAATAAATTTTAACAAATTATATGGTAATAATAAATAAGTTTAAACTTTCATAAAAAAAAAAATAATGAGTAAAGATTCAAATCAAACATAAAATACACTTAGTTTCATCAATATCTACATTGTCTAATTTTTTTTTATTAACTATCTTTTTAAATATAAATCACTTTTATATACTAAAATTTTTTAATAATATGATGACAGTTGTATAAGGAGAAAAATTTCACTGCACTTGCTCAATATGTGATTGAACGTTCCCTCTTAGGATTGAACTCTTGAACACAAATAGAGAGAAGAATGAAAGAGTCAAAGTTTGGATGGATGTTTCCGACTAAGGATTCTCCAACAAACAAGTTAACTTTAGAATCTTCAAAATAAAGGAGAGAAAGTGAATGGATGGTCCATGAATGCATGTCTAGTTTGCAAATGAGATTGTTTTTGAGTCAGCTCTAGCTAAATTTCAATGATTCATGGTGGGATTTCTTCCACTTCTCACAATCGGTGTCAAATGTATGCGGAGAAAACTTCCATCTCACTTACTCAGCACATGATCTCTTCGGATTGAGGTCTTGCACATAAACATAGATAAAAATGAAAGAGTCAAAGGTCAAAGGGATGTCCCTGACCAAGGATTCTTCGAAGAACAAGTTAGTGCTTGGGGAGATCTATCACTTCGAGATAGGGTAATTTATTGCACGTAGTGAGCATACTTTAATTGTGTTTGTTTTTAATATTTATATTTGTAAAATGACTCATGTATACTACTCTGATGTGAGAGAATGTCACTTCTTTCCATATGTTACATGTCACAAGAGATTTTAAGTAGCAGTAGGTGGGGCATTTAATGTTGACTGTAATGTGAGTACAAGAGTTGGTAAAAAAGTCACAAATATATTTGTTACGTTTCCCATTTTATCCACTAGGGTACTCCGGTGCACCCACTAAATAAATATCTAACTACATGCCTCTAATTAAATTAATAAATAATTTTTCAAAAATTATGGTTGAGATATTTGTTTTGTGGCAAAGTACCCTGTCCTAGCCACATCTCTATTATTGTGGTCAGACTATACTTGTGTTTATTATTGTGCTATATAACAAGAGTGATTTTTTTGTACTTTCAACAATATTAAAGACTTCATCTCCGTTTATATTGCATTTCAATGAACAAGTGTATTGCATTCTTATTTTTATTCTTTATTACTACAACCAAGAGCAGAGTTGAAAAATGGCCGGCCGCTGAATGATTTATATTAAGAATTTCAAATAAATTAGTTGTAAGTGATTATTTCAAATCTATCTATAATAACCTTATTAGAAGAATAGTAATAGGGGAGAAAAGGAATAAATGATATATTGATGTGTATATTTACAAGAATTAGTAGAACAGAATATATAAACCAAAATAACCTAAATAAGACAAGTAAAATATTCTAGAACATGCTAAATACATATGATAATAGAATATATTCTAATATTTGTAAGATAATATACGTAATAATATGATATATTCTAACAAATTTCGTAACTAATTTATTTATCTTTTTCCGGTAATAATTATTGTTAATTTGGGATTTAACTTAGCACCTTGACATTTTTGGGTTATGCTATGACTTGGCTGGGAATTACCCTAGGTGTCCAATGCATTTTTCATTTTAGTTGTTGGGCCCAAAGCTTTGAAAACCCGAAGCCCCGTTTGGGCTTGGCTTTGTCGTCTTGTGGCAGAGGCATAGTGCAAAAAAATGTTGCAAGTTTTTTTTAGTTTTTAGGTTTTAATATTTAATTTTGTGTTTTATTTTTATGTTTTCTAAACCCATAAAAGACGACATTATGCCCATCGGAGGAGCCAAACAAGTACAATTGTCCCACTAATTTAAAAAATTACATTAAAATTCTATTAATTTTGTTGTTTTTTTTTATAAAATATACTTTTTTTCACGTTTTACACATTGCATTTTTTCTTTTATTTATACTTATTTAAAAAAAATAAATTTACTTTCAATAATTATAAATTTTATTTGTAACTATGCCCCCTCAAAACATTATATTACATTTATGTACATACATAAGCAATAATTGGATAACCAAGGGTGAAGGAAAAATTGTCTGCCAAAATTTAACGAGCTTATGCCCAAAAAATTTTGTGGCACGTTACCCGAACCAACTTGAATACCCACGAAGAGGCCAGAGGCTCCAAACTTCTTCGAATGAGATAACATAGTTTGTCATGCCTTAAACTTATATTCTCATTACTACGGTGACATGAATAAAAATAAAAATAAAAAAATGTGATCTAATTTTTTTTTATAAATATATTAATAAACATAATTAAAACTTGGTCCAAATACAAAAATTGTTGACTAGGTTAATGGATCGATCATCGTGTGTAATTTAAATATAATAAGTAACGAATTACTAATAATACATTTATTCTGTTCGACGTTTTGATAGTCAGGTGACGCCCTCCAGACTTGAAATTGATAATAAGATTAATAATTTTCATTTGTTAATATTTTTCCCTTTTTAATGATTTTACAAATATGAGAGCATAAAGGGTATCATACGATCGTAAAATTAGTATATAAATTTAATTAAAAATATATTTCAAAATACAAATTTATTTGTCTCGTTAAAAAATTATAAAACTTATTTATTATCGGTAAAATAAATTAGAATAAATGCGTAATTTTCCTCCCAAAATAGAAATTAAGGAAAACAAATGGATTGATATTTAAGGTGCATTGGGAGTGACAAACAAGAGATAAAATGGGATAAAGTAAGATAAATTATGAATTTATAATTCTTGTAATGAGATAAAAAGTGAATAACTTTTAAAATTTTTCAGTATTTTTCATCATTTTTAAAATTTTTTTTCATTCCAAACGAACCTCAAGTGAATTTTGGGGAGAAGTAAAGCTACATGCATGCATGTGTGCCCATTATGATTAGACTAGCATTGAATCCACACACTTATGTGTGTTGATAGAAAAAAACTCATCAGTTTTTGTTTTTATTTTTTTATTTTTTACATTTTTTTAAAGTATCAAAACAAATCAATGAAAAATAAAAAAAATATTAAACCATTTATTTTAAATAATAAATAATGACATTTAAGCAAATAATGAGTAATTAATAAGTATTTTAAAATGATAAAAAAGTAATAGGAAATTAACATATAATGACAAAAAAAAAGTAGAAAAAATACATATTTTATAAAATTTAAGAAATTATTTATCCATCTCTTTAAATTATGAGGGGTAATTGGTATGTATTAATAAAAAAAAATTAAAAAATTTTACTAAATGATTGGATTGATCAAATTTTAAATATGATCAATACTCCCTCTATTTATTTATATAATAATGTAACTTAATGATACGGCAAAACGACCGGGACTCGGGTTTAGGGCCTTTAGGCTGAGCTTGTAATAGTTTTTCTAAGTCCATCAAGTTGGGCCGTCTTAAAAAAATCGGGTTGGGGTTTAATTTTCAAGCCTGTTTAGGTAAATTCATTTATTTAAAAAAATAAATTATATTTTCAAATAAAATTAATTTAAAAAATTATAGAAGCAGTTAGTAATTGAGTAATAAAATAAATATTTTTTTATATTGATAGAAAATCATAATTTTTTTTATAAAAAATATAAATTGAACAACATATAAATACATAAAATATATTTTTTAAATTTGGAGTTGACATGCTCAATTTTAAATTCCCAAGTCTGGACCAAGTAACCGGACAGCCACGGTGGGGGTGGTGGAGCGGGCGTTTAGAGTGACGAAAATAATAATAATAATAATAATAATAATAAATAAATGATAATAAAATAATATAATTTAATAAAAATTGTAGATTTGTGAATCGTACAGTGAGAAAACAAGATAAATGATTCATTTGGATTCCTAACATTTTCTAAAAAATTTCAAAAAATTTCAAAAATTTTAAAATCTTCTAATTAAATTTTACCCCGTGGCACTTTGACATAACATTAACACTACCTTTTCGTTTTTTGGATCTTTTCGCAACTCCAAATGCTCCCAAAATGAGATAAAGCAAGATAAATTATGAGTTCGTAATTCATACAGTGAGATAAAAAGTGAATTACTTTTATAAATTTATAAAAATTTTTAAAAAATTTCAATAAAAATCAATACACTAAATACATCTTAAACAAATGAATAATTTTTAAATATTTTCAAATAATTTTAACATGTAAAACACACCAATCCAGTCGTTAATAATGCATTCTACTATTCTTGCAAAGCAATGCTACGTTTATAACATTTTTTCTAATATTATTTTACAACATCCAAAATAAATTAATCATGATAGGTTATGACTAGTATAGTATAAAAATAAACTGGTCATGACCAGTATAGTGTAAAAAAAGTGTTAGAGAGGAAGTGTAAGAATCTCGGGTGACGTAATATACTAGTCTAAAATGACATCGTTTTTAATATTGTAAAACAATGTTAAAAAAAATATTATAAACGTAATATTTTTTATTCCTGCATGTGAGAGACCGGGAGACCTTCCAAGGACGTATATTTTTTTTTTTTTTTTTGTAAGGGTAAGAAAAATATTTATTCCTCTTTAAGTAAGTAAGGTTCCCCATCCGATTCTACCAAAGCAGATATGCACAAACAAGAACGGACAACAGTAAAAAGTCAAAAACAAGGGAGGGGTTATTTGATAAGATTGTCATATGTTGTCAGTCCGATGCTTTAAAAAAGCTGAAAAAACAAACTGACCATACGAACCTCTCTTGTCGAGATTAGCAACAAAAATATTAATTTTTATTTATATATATTTAATTACTAAATATTTTATTTTTATTAACTTTATATTGTTATTCACATTTATTAATATATAGGGCATTTAAAATAATAAAAAATAATTAAATTTGATAAAAGTTATAAAATTTATAATTCGTCATAATAAGTACTGTTTTACCCACTCTAACTTTTTCGAATAATCTGATTTTTTTTTTCATCTAGTAATATAAAAAGTGAATAATTTATAAAAATGTTTAGTATTACCAATGATTTTTAAATTCTTAAATAGGGCAATAGTAAAAAATTTTAAACTAAAAGTAAAAATAAAACTAATGTTTTGGTTTGTTTTCTTCGATAAAAGCCCACTTCACGGCTGTCTTTTATTAATACGAAAGCCTTGCTTAGAGTGTTAAATTTTAGTAAAAATAAAAATAAAAAGTAGGTAAATTTTAGTTAGTTTGATACTTGTTATATTTTTTAAAAAATATAAAAAATTTAAAAAATAAGTGAAAATTGTTAACAGTTAAAGAAAATTAGAAAAATTTAGTAAAAATTAAAGATTTTTGACCCGAAAAAAAATAAAAAAAATAAAGGTGAATTTTTGAATTTACATTGGACGCGCACACAAAATAAGAAAAGTCAGGGAATAAAGCAACACGTGGCTCTTCAATTTCTTACGTAACACAGACCATACCTCTTTAATAATGAATTGAGCTGCGAGGTGCAAGTGGGAGGATTTTATATTATGGTTCCGTTTGGAACTTAATAAAATAAAATAAAATTTTATAAATTTTTATAAATATGAATTACGAAATAGTAAAATTTAAATTTTTTACTTATTATTATATGAATTATGAGATACTTATTTCTATAAATTTATTTTATTTTATATACTTTTATATAATACCAAACAAACCCTATTGCTGGCCTCTGATCAAAAGTTGGCAAAAGCGCCAGAGAGAGAGAGAGAGAGGGAGAGCCACTCGCACCCCTCCCACGTTATTTTACAAGTAGGAGGATTTTATTATTGCTAACCTCTGATCAAAAGTTCGTAAAAGCGGGCTCGGTCTGAGAACGAAAGTAGTTGATTTATTTTTAACTTATTATTGTAATAATTTAAAATAAGTGACTTAAAAATAAGTAATTAAAAATAAGTTAGTTATTTTTATGTTAAAAAAAATAAATTTTTTTGATAAATTTTTAATTTTAATTAATTTGATAATTTTACTTTTAAAAAATTTTAAAAAAAATAAATTCGATCAACTATTAACTCGCCTTCTCGAACGGAGCCTCGTCAAAAGTTGGCAAAAGTGCGAGGGAAAGAGAGAGCCACTCACACCCTTCCCGCGTTATTTTATCTTTTTACTTTGACGAGAACCTCTTCAACAACTCCCACCAACCAACATGTCTGTCGTTCTCATGCATCAATGTCTCGGGTATCGGCTCCTTGTTTTGCATGTTGGAATAAAATTTCAAATATATATATAAACCTTTTTCCTTTTTTTTTTTAATTTTTAATTACTTACTTTATTCTATTTTTTTGTGTGTTTATTTTAAAACTCTAAATTTTATAAATTTTTGCCAATTTTTTACCAATTTTTATTTATTTTTATCAACTTTCTAACTTATTTTTCAACTTGTCCGATTCAAACTGGTCATTCAACCATATTTGAGTAAGTTCTATTAGAAAGTTACTATTTATCTTTCAAATACCAAAAAAGTAACTGACACATTATATTTTTATAACTTTTATTAAATTTTGACCTTCGAAACGCTAACGTATAAACCATTAAATGTTTAATTAGAAGCACTAATTCTATAAAGTTAAAAACAATATCAAATCTCTTTAATATATTGAGAAGTTATTTTGATCTCTAGCAATTGAAAATAATTTTAGATATCAAAAATAATTTTTTGGCATAATGTAACTACCATATTAAGTAACTATCACGTTGGTTCGTTCGAGTGAGTTTTAATTTTTTACTATTTTCTCAAGATATAGAATATATGTTGGTTCAAATTGTTAATTATGACTGAAATAAAATAAAATTAACAAAGGAAAAATACAATAAAATAAATTTAAGAAAATTAGCAACCCGAACTACCATTTGCTAAGTAAATTTGGCGAGAAAAAAATTGTTTGCCGAAACGATGAAATCACCTATGCTATAATTACATTACATATGGCCGGTTTGGCATACTAAAAAATTACAAAAAAAAATTATATGAATCTTCAACAACCCCTCTACCTCTAATTTTCTGCCATCATTAATTTAAAAAAATTTTAATATTTCGCTTAAAAAAATAAAAAAAATCTAAAAGTAGGTTAACCGAATGTATAAATTTTTTATACAATCGTATTGTTCGTGTTGAAAGCTTTCAAATGAGTATCATCGTCGTTATTTTTTGTGAATTTTTTTAAATCCGTGGGAACGAATTTGGAAAATCGTTTTCACGGTTTGCTACTCTTTAAAAAAACAATAATACCAAAATTAATATCAAATTATATTTTATTTTAATTTATTTTATTTTTTCTTACTTTAAACAGGACCATAAGAGCGAAACATTATTATTTAAGGATTGTTTGAACATTTAAATTAGACATTTACAAGGTCCGACAACAATGATGGAGTCAAATAATCAAATTTAAAGATTTTAGAATACATTACACTATATGACTTTTAATCAAATCTGTAATTGAATCATTATAAATGATTTTCATGGATTTACTATAATTGTTAGTGAATAAAATGTGAAATAATTCAATATGGATATATAACGAAAACTACAACAGTATGTTTAAGTCTTACTAATATGACAACAATAATAATCGGGAAGTACAAAAAATAATATTCTAAAATAAGAGTACTTATTTGCAATTTGAAGAATGCTACTGTACCAGAAAATAGTTAAAAGAAAATCCCACCAAAATGGTGTGGTGGTGAAATTTTTTAAATAATTTATATATTTTTTTTGGACTTTGTTACTTGAAAATAATAAATTCGCAGTTGTTCACCTTATTCTTGTTAAATATTCTAGACATATGTTCTATTGTATAGAATTATTGTTCTAATTTTCAAATGATTTATGAATGTTTATGTAATTTTTAAATTTGTAATGATAGTTTATGTAAATTTAAAATAGTTAAGAGAAATACATGTAATTACTATTAAATCATTAAAAGAGTACAATTATATTTTTATATAATTATTTTAATAAACTTAAACAGAGAACGGATGAAAAGGAGTAGTAGCTCACAATTTTTGTAAATAAGGGAAGTTGTCATAAGAGTGAGAATATTTGTATTTTTTTATTAGTTTCTTTTATTTTATAATATTTTTGAAAAAAAAAGTAATATAAAGTGAGGGAGAGACTAATAAAAAAATGAATTTAGGGGCTATTTGAAAGAAAAAATTAGTAAAAAAATATAATAAAAATAGAAAGATGTGACATAAAAATAATATGTGTTAAAATTTTATTAAAAAAAATAAAAAAATAATTAAATTTTAATAATTTTTAATAAATTTTGACCGGCCAAATGAGCCTTATTATCTCCCAACTTATAAATTTCAAACAGTTAGAATGAAATATTTATAATTATACCAATATTTACGAAAGATTCATATAATTTATTTATTTATTTAAAATATGCACATAAATTATAGGAGTCGTACATTATAGGAATCGTACATGTCATTGTCATGATCTTCATGCTGGCATACATTATGTTCCCCTACCATTATTATCTATCTTTATTCCATTCGTATCATCATTTATTTTATTCTCTCGTAACTAGGCCTAAACATTTTTATGAAAGAAACAACAATCAAACGACGGACTTGTTCGGTGGCATTAAAAATTATTAATTTTAATTAATTTTTATATTTTTTTTAATTAAAATTTTTTACATATTACTTTTATGTTATATCTTTTTACTTTTTATTGTACTTTTTACCTCATTTTTGTCAACCAAACAAACCCTTAGTTAGTAAGTAATGTTATTTAAAAAAAAGCAAAACTATTAAAAAATTTTGCGACATCAATACCACTCTAAAAATATAGGGTGTCATTTAGTTTTGTTTTTATTTTTTTGTTTTTTTTTATTTTTTATTTTCTGTTTTTAGTGCATTTGTTATTTTGTACTTTTGAAAATAAGAAAAATAGTTAAAACATATTTGTTCACTTGTGTTTTCAAAATTTATTTAAAAAAATAGAAAATAAATTTACACATGAAATGTAAAATGACAAAAAGTCATTTTAAGTGTTTTCAACTCAAATAAGAAAAATTTCAAATTAAGAAAAATAGAGTACTTTCTGTTTCATTGTTTTAGTATTTCTAAAATATAAAACACATAAAACAAAAAATAGAAAATAGAAAAGTAAACCAAATGCCACTTAAAATTTTTAACTTAACTTTTATTATATTTATGTCTTTACTATATTATTCCAAGATAAATTTTTAGACGTTATAGTAGTTTGGGGGAAATTATACTTACATTTCCTCAATATTTGAGTAATTACACTTATACTTTTTAACATTTAAAAATTAAATTTATATTTCTTATTTTAAAATATTATTATTAACATTTAACATTAATCCCATTCCATTCAATCAACCAATAAAAGTTCAACAAAACATGTCAAAAGAATCAAAATTTTAGATACTTTTTCTATTTTACTCCTCTCTCTCATATTCGTCAATTTTTTTCCTTTTTAACAAAAATTTTTAAATACAAGTTAAAAATAAAAAAATTTTAGAAATTTTTGTAAAGTAAATTGACAAAAATATAAGGGAAAGAGTGATAAAATAGAAAATTACCTAAATTTTTTATTATTTTAATATTTTGTGTTAAGTTTTAATACGGAAGATAGTTAATGTTAATAATATTTTAAAATAAAGAAAAAAAATTTAATTTTTCAATATTAAAGGATAAATAGTATAATTACTCTAATATTAAGAGGAGGTAGGTATAATTTATTCTAATAACTTTTTTAATTTTTTTTAAAACATTCAACATTTCCAGCTGATTCCATAACTCTAAGGATTGATCCCACCCTATAAAACTCAACCTGTAACTAACTCGGTAAGTAAATAAAGTCTAGCCAAAAGTATTCCTTGGTCTCGCGTGTTTTTTCCATGTGCGTTGAGGGTGGCAAAAGAAAGGAGATAAAGGTTCTATTTGAATAATAAAAATTTTGAAAAATAATAAAAAATATTAAAAAATTTTAAAAATTATTCATTTTTTATCTTACTGTGTAGAATTATGAAGTAATAACTTACTTCATTTTATCTCATTTTATCTTAATTTTTGTCATTGTAAATGTACCAAAGTAAAATAATTTGTAAGTTTATAATTTGTATAATAAAATAAAAAATAAATAATTTTTAAAACTTCTCAATAATTTTTATCAAACCGCACCCTCAGTCGTTGCGTTTTTAACTTTTCTCAGCTTTAGGGTTTGTTTGGAGTAAAAAAAAAATTGAGATAAATTGAGATAAATTGTGGTTTGGAGAGAATTCGTAATACGTGTAGTGAGAGAAAAAAATTGATGTGATATAAAATTAACAGAGATTTATAAAAATTTTTAGAGATTTTCAACAAATTTTACTAAACCAAACGGCCCTTAATGGACTTGTTGGGGGCCTCATCTGTCGTTTTCCACTTCCATCATCCCTGCTTTTGGAAATCCAGACGCACCAACGTGAGCAAAGCACGCGGGCGGCTTAAATGTCATTGATGGGCACCAACATTATCCGGATGATAGCTTTTCAAGTCTCCGTTCGGATAATTCAAAATTTTAGGTAAGAGATTTTTCTTCTTTCATTTTTTTCATTTTTCTTTTCTTTTTTTTTTTTTATATTTAATGAACGAGTGTGAGATTAAATTATGTTAAAATATAAAATAATTAATTAATTTATGCGGAACTATCTAAAATATTTATAATAATTATTTCTAGTGGATCGTTTGTATTGTTTAAGGATTTCAAATAATTACTTTTAAATATCTGTATTAATTTAAACAAAATTTCTTAAACGGATGGCATCAATTCTCTAAATTTTAAATTAATAAATAAAAATTTGTACCCTTGATTTTCTGGACGGATTTGCTCAATTAGCTTCTTTCCTTTTATTTCGGCAAAACCTAAGGCAGTGTGACGGGCAAAACATGATGAGCATTTCTATTTATCTCTCCGCACAAATTTTAGGCTAAGATCGCGTTTATATTAATAAATTTGAAATGAACGAATCCTACTAGAATTATTTGTGTAAATCTCATTTAAGTAAATCCCATACTGATCTTATTTATCGTTCAGGTCAAGTCAGAACCCCACCACCTCCTCTTCCTCCATTTTTTTGTTTTTTTTCCCATCTCTTAAGCATTTTATGCCTCTCTTTTTAACAAATGAGATTGATATAATTTCAATTAATTTAGTTTTAACTATAACAAAATTGAATTATTTTCATTAATTTGGTTTCAGATAACGCGGCGCTAGATTTGGTTTTAAATATTTTTTAAAGAACCAAAAAAAATTCAAATAATTTGATTTTTAATTTTCAATTCTGATTCTACCTAAATAAATACTCCCATGACTTTCGTGTTCATAAACTTATTACTTAACCCTAATGCGCTTGCCATGCACGCCCAACAAGCGATGCTTCTAGCATTAGTTTATTAACATATAACAAAACATCATGTCCCAACCTACCACTGGTTGATTCAGTGAAACGGGAGCCAAACTCAAGGCTTGAATGATATATCTAGGTCGCGGATTCGATTCTCACTTGGACGGCCAGGTTTTAAGTGGGGGGTTACGGTGGTGGGATACCGTAACTAGCCTCCCCGGAGTTTAGAGCCGGTGGTGCCGAAGGCCCTGCCAAGAATTTCCTCGTAAAAAAAAAAAAAATGTCCCAAACTTTCCGCCAAGCATCCACGCCCAAAATTTTGCATGAGTACACAAGCCTACTACCAAACCTTGCATTCCTGTGGGCCAAGACAAACCCAACAAAAACCTCCTTTTTTAGCACCGCTCACTAGGCAAGTTTTATGATTAATGATGTGTGCCAGCATATCTTTCCCATAAAGTATCTACAAAAGGTTCAGTAATAGGGATAAATAAAACTATAAGCACAGAGTCATGCCACACAAGTGTCATCTGAGTCACGTTACATGTCAGTTGACACGCCAATGGCCCATTCAATCTTAAGTTTGTGTATTTGATATAGCATAACTTCAGCGTAGTCCACGCACAGCAAGAAAATCTGATGTGAAAAACATGCTAATGTCAACTCTCGTGACCCTCGCGACACACCGATGGCCTATTCAGTCTTAAGTATTCGTGTTTGATATAGCATAAGTACGGCATAGTCCACGCATAGCAAGAAAATCCTATGCGAAAAACATGCCCAATGTCAACTCTGTGAACCCCACGATACATTGATGGTCTATTTAGTCTCGAGCATGCATGTCTTTTGTTTAGAGTTGTATAAAATTATAAAAGTTAATATTTTGTATTTTATGCAATAAATAGAGAATTTAAATTTTATTATCTCATAATTCGTCTTTGTAGAGTTTTGTATTATTTTGTGGGACTCCAAACAACCCCATAGTATAATTGTGACATAATCCACGTAAGAATCTCCTACACTAAAACATGCCCATTGTCAACAATCGTAGCTTTCGTGCAATCGCCTGAATTTGTCCATGCAATAACTATTATCACAAGCCATATGGATGCAAGTAGTCAGTCCCTATGTTATCCAACTATGAGAGACTCACTTAGTGGAAGCTACTTGCAAGCACAAATAAGAGATGGAGTCGTACCTTAATATCCTTTTTCATATATATTTATGACATTTTTATAAATAACATAAGGAAACATCATTTATGCTCAAAAAGTCAAAATACTATCTAAAAATACTATTATTTTGATTCTCAATTCGTCAGTTGATATTGACTCGTAGAGATGGACACTAAATTACAAAACAAAGAAAAAAAATATCAACATCTTTTAAAGACAAAATACTTAGAATTGTGACTTATACTCGTTATATTTAGACACTCAATGAAAAAAGTCAAGAGTGTATACAGATAATTCAAAAACTCATTGGATGGCTCATTAGAAGTATCTGAGAAATCCAGAAGCTGTATTTTGTAACAGAATGACTAGTTAGAAAGTTTGTCCTAATGAACGATGTGATTCCAAAATTTTTAAGAGTGTGTTGAGTCTATTTTGGATTAGTTTTCTTATTCTTATATATATGAGATGTATTTTACATATAAATTAAGTTTATATTAGAGTTTTCTAAGCATAAAGTTAAGAGAGTTTCTCTAAGTGTGTATTCAAGGGTTTTTTTTTTATTTAGTTATTTCATACTCCTAGACATAGGTACGTTGTCTAACCTTGTAAATATTATGTTTCTTTTTTGTGATTATTCTTGTTTCATTTGTTTGCTATAATTTTTATGTTGCTAAGATGATTTGACATAATAATTTCTCATATTTATAAAAATAATATTTTTTGTCAAATTTCTAACCCATTAACAAATACATCAAGGGCCAATTTGGTGCTCTAAGAAACACTTAATATTTCTGAAAATTTCTAGCGCATTTTGTCCACCTCATATTTCGTGAAATTTTTATAAATTTATATATCTCAATATATTCTAACAAATTTCTACAAACTCTAATAATATTTCTACAAATCCCAACAACATTTCTATAAATTCCAAAAACTTTTAATAATTTTCAAAAAGTTCTTATAAAAATCCGTTGGAATATATAAAAAATCTGTTCAAACGAATTTAAAGTCAAAAATTCTAACATAAAAGTTAAAAAAATTTTATTAAAATCTATTCGAATAGAATTTTTCATATCTAAAAAACATAATTTGATGGATAAGTTTCAAACACCCAAAAATTATCCAAGCTACATTTTTCATTATTTTTTGAACCTCCAAAACAAACCCAAACCACCACCAAAGAAAACCAAAAAAACCCAAAAACTCATTAACAAACGCAATGCTCCTGCTTTTATATCACCATTTGCTGGAATGAAGTTAGGAACGCTAAATTGGGGAGGAAATGCCTAAACTTATAAACAAAAATACAATAGCTAACTATTATAGATTTTTAAATTTCAACTACGGTGTTGTTTGGCGTATGAAAAAATATAAAAAATTAGAATAAAAAAATTTAATTTTCTTCAAGTTGTTTTCAACTTTTTTTTACCAAAGTACAAAACTACCTTTTATCAACCTTCTCTAACTTTTATTAATTTTATTTAATTTTCTCTAACTTTTATCATTTTCTCTAATTATTACAAATTTTTACCAAACACCTAACGTTTGAAATGATAAAAAATAAAAAAAAAATGAGACGAAACGAAGTTTGGGGTAAAGAATTATGTTTGGTATTTTTTCTAAATCGTGTTTTTTAAATATAAACAGTGTCAAAACCATTAGAACGGTTTCCTAAATCTGTTTTAAGAGATTCAAAAAATCAACACTTAATATTTTGCACAATAGTTCTACTCTCTCTGGCGGTAGTGGTAAACTATTAGAACGGTTTTCCAAATTCGTTCTAACGGATTCAAAAAGTCTTTCATGGCGTCAAAACCGTTAGAACAGTTTTTCAAATCCGTTGTAACAGATTCAAACAAATCGTGTAAAATAGTAACAATGGTACTCATTTAAAAACTTTTGACTCGAAAAATATGATTGTCAAAAAAAATTTACGCACTCGGTTAATCTCCTTTTAAATTTTTTATTTTTAGTGAAATATTAAAATTTTTTGAAATTAATAAAAATAAAAATATATAAATATGTAATAGAGAATTTTAATGAATTATGAAAGTTGTTGGAGATTTTTTTTTTCTTTGTTGGCATTTCCAAACGGTAAAGTATCATGTGATAACTTTTTATACAAAGTCGTATTTTTTTTTTTTTCAGCCAAAGGATCCAATATTTAAAATTCTTACTCATATTTTAATTATAAAATACAAAAAATTTATAGCAATTGTGACAATTATAAGGACAATGCCTACTCATACTTGCCAAGTAAACCATTTATATACTAACGACAAGAAGTCATGGAGAAAGTATTTGTCAAGTACGACATCCCGTGACAGGGGATAAAGTGGAAAATGCAAATTTCAAATTTGGCTGCTGCACAGCATTAATATTCAGCACCACAGGTGGCCAGATGCTGTTTAATATTACAGTAGCTCGTACATTAATGCGGTGGTTCAAGTTGGATGCTAATTTCTTCTTCAAAAAAGGAACCGCTACTTTTGAAAAGAAGTGACGCGTGAAATAGGAAATACTGATTGATCATGCCATTTGTTTTGTCATAAAAATAAAATCATACTTTACCATCCGTTTTGACAAAATTTAATTTTTAATTTTATAGTAAAGAAAAAAAAACTTAAAAATATATTTAACAACAATAATTGTTAGTTGGTAATTATAATATTGAAAAAGTGTCCGATAGTGGTGTATGAGAGTGTACATGAATCGGATTGGTTCGGTTCGAATTCATATCTAACTTGAAATTGAATCGATTTTTTTCGATTCCTAAAAATTAGACCCGAAACCGAGTTGATTTTAATCTGGAAACGAATCAAATCGAACTGAAAATATCGGGTTAGGTCGGTTCGTTTTTGGATTAACTTAAATCAGGTTGGGTCACGTTTGGTTAGTTCGGGTTTGGATTGATCCCGATTTTTTTATTTTTGAATTCTAAACATTCAAATAAATAATGTATTATATATTAATATAATACTATAAATATTATAATATACTAATATTATATATAATCATACATATTATATATAATATCATTCGACAGTCATTTACCAAAAAAAATATATATATCATTCGACAGTCTATCAAAACATGTTGATTATGATAAATCGCCCATACCACAACTAATAATTTATTTTTTGATGAGTATATAAGTGAAGGCACCAAAATGTGTCACCCATATCCAAAAGAAAAAGCAAACACACACTGTTTCAATCAATTTCAAACTAAAAAAAAATTATTTTATATATAATATATATATATATATATAATTATGCATTATATTTTTTTGATTAATTCAGGTTGTGTTATTTTTGGTTCAGTTTCGATTCGATTTGATTTTTTATCTATTAACCTGAGAACCGAACTGAAAATATCGAGTTATTATTTTTTTCACCAAAACTGAATCGATTTTGATATAGACCCAAATAAAACCGAACCGAAGTAGTCGGAATAGTTTAGTTTTTGGTTTTTTTGTGCACCCCTAATGATGTGGTCAAAAGTAGATGACAGTCGGAGGCAGGTGACAGCTGACAATGGAGGTTGTAGTCGGTTGGGCAGTGGTGTTCTGAGATAGGTGGCAAGCAGCAATTAGCGGTGATGGTTAAAAGTGAGTAATAACTAGCAGCGAAAAGGGTGTGATGAGCGGCAATGGTATGATCAGAGGTGGGTGGTAGGTGACACAACCAGAGGTGAATGTAGGCTGACGATGGTCGAAAGTGGTTGGTGGGCAATGATGGTAATGGCCAGTGACAATGGCTAGAGATGGATAACAATTGGCAGCAAACAATAGTTGTGACTAGTGATGATGGTGGAGAAAAATGAAAATTACAAATTAAAATTTGAGAAAATATATTTTTTATATTTTTATAATTTTTAAAAATTTTGAAAATAATTTTTATTTTTTTAGAAACTAAAAACTAGAAACAAATTTATCAATTAAATTTTCATGTTCAATTTTTATAAAATTGAAATGAAAAACGAAAACTGAAAGTTTTGTTAAACGGGGCCTTAACATTAGAATGAGTAAATTACATTTATCATTCTTGAAGTTGACATTGAATTTTATTTTAATTTTTATCATTTTAATTGAAATAGTCAATTTTTAATTGTTGTAGTCAAGTTTTATTTTGATCTTTTTGCCAACAATTATTAAGAAAATGTGACTAAAAAATATCACATTTCTATCACATGTGATCAATAGGTGATACGGCCTTCTATAAATAAATTTGAGGGGATGAATAAAGTAAAACTCGATTAAAATTACAAGGTGTTAAATGCTACAATTTGAAAATGAAATGAGGTGTAAATTATAGGAGTAGTTTTGAGATTTAAATTACTAGAATTAATTTTCCTTGTCAAAAATATCAAGTGTCAATCATGATTTGTCAACAAAATAATTTCAAACTCCTTGTTCTACTAGATTAAAAGAAAATTTTATTTAGGCTGCATTTGGTTTGTTAAAAATAAAAAAAAATATTTAAAAATCTCTAAAACTCTCTTATACATTTTGTCAGCTTGTACTTTTGGGTTCAAGGGGGCTGCAGAGAAAAATATACTACAGGAGCTGCAGTGTTCAAATGAAGGGTCAAGATCTAATTCAGGCAAGTTTGATTGAATTAATAAATGTTGTAATAAATACTGTTTGATAAAATCAATAAACATTGATTAGATCTTGATCCTTCATTTGAATACTGTAACTCCTGTAGTGTATTTTTCACTGCAACCCCCTTGAACCTCGTACTTCTTGAAATCTCTATATATATCTACATATCCTAATATTTACAAATTCTAATACTTTTTTTTTACAAATCCAATAGTTTTTCTACAAATCTCAAAAATTTTTTAACAACTTTGAAAAAGTTCTAATATAAATCCTCGAGAACAGACAAAAAAATCCATTCCCACGGATTCTCACTCTAACATACTGATGCAAAAGTAAAAAAAAAAAAGTTACATAAATTAATTGGAATGATACTAAAAGTCCATTCCCACAAATTTAAAATCCATTATTCTAACGCTAAAAGTCAAAAAGTGTCCCAAGATAACACTCTTTATCTCCAAAAAATATGATTTGGGTTAGAAACACCAAACGTCAAAAGTTACCTAAATCACATATTTTCTTATTTTTTCTTTTTTCTTTAATTACTCCAAACGTTACCTTAATAATAAAATTTTATTAAAAAAATTTGACAAAGTTCATTTTATCCTTTTAAACTTTATCTAAAATTACGTTTTATAATTTATTTTTTAAATAATAAAGAGTTTGAATTTTTTTTTTTCCTTTCATTCTCATTATTAATCGTACAGTTGCAATAAATGTAAAAAAATATTAAAATTAATAAAAAAAATTAGGCTCTTAATCGTAACAGGAAAAATCAGGTCTCAAAATAAAATTTCAATTAAAATTGAAGGGGGCTGACAAAGTGAAATTTATCCCCAAAAAGGAAAAGAGGTAAGATATATGACCGTAAGTATGTTATTTATATATTTTTAAAAATAAATTATAAAAAATATCTAAAATAAGAGAACCCGCAAATTAGTGAAAATATTTATTTTTTATTTTTAAATATTTTTTACAATTCTTTTTAAAAAAAACATGTGAATAACTTATTTAAGATTACAAAAAAGAAAAAAAATAGAATACATAAGACCGAAAGAAAGTTACAAAAAAAAAAGGCATACTCTTAATTTATCAAATGGAGCCTTATAATTAATTTTTATATATGTAAGTACAAATGTGAAATGCTAGTATCATCAATTGATGTAATTGAAAATTTGAACCATGTGGATTATCCCAATTAGTTAAATTTTAGATTTATTTTTTAATGATAATCAATTTAACTCTTTATTTAAAATTATTAGAGGTTTTATTTAATTATTACTTTTAAAATTTTAATAATTAATTATGGTGTACATAAACTCTAATTCTAACACATTGAGCGGACTCATTTATTGATAAAGGAGGTCGACTAACCTCACTCGCTTCAAAATTTTTACAGGAGTAGTGTATTTTTGGAGATATTTTCTAAAATTTTGACAAGGGATATATGACTCAAACATTTTGTTTTATTACCTCAGCTAAATTACAAATTTTCTCATTTTCCATCTCATACGTGTTTCAACCTTCTCTCTCTCTTGTTTCATTGCGTTGTAAATGTTTGACTGCTTAATTCTAGTGCCATAAAATCCTTAGTTGATCACTGGACACACTTAATTATGTTTGACGAACGTATTATATATTAGAGGTTGAGCTTAGTTGTCCTTTACGTGTGTATTTGGATTCTTAAATTTTATTAAAAAATTTTAATTTTAATTTTTTTTTAATTTTTATTGACGCTTTACAATTTTTATTAGTTTTGATATTGTAATTTTTAACCAAAAAATGACCAAAAATGAAATTTCAAACGCCAGATAAAACGGCATGTGAAACAATCCTAAGCATATACATATGTATACGCACCTTTTAAGAAGGGCGGATCTAAAATTTATAATTAATGAGACACTTTAAAGTAAGTAAGAATAAAAATAAAAATAAAAATAAAAATAAAGTAGAAATAAAATATAAAAAAATATATTTTATAGAAAAATAATTAAATAATAAAATTAAATGTAATTTTTCATATGAGCGAGGCATGCTTTGTTTGGGTGCCCATGCCTTTTCGTGTGAATATGCATGTGAAACAATGCTAAGTGCGTACTGTACATACGTATGTACATATGTTGTATGATTTAAAACCTCTTGACATGATGAATCTATTTGAAATTAATTTAATTACTATCAAAATGTCGTTTTTTTTGGGGGGGACTGATTGATTGATACGATGCAGTCACCTGGAGCCCTCAATACTAATAACAGAACCTTGTCTGGACGACCTCCGCGGTCTAGTCTGGTGATTGAGATGGGTTCTTTTAAAAGTTTATATATTAGAGTGTGTAGGGATATTAAATATATTTGTATTTAGTGGATACTCATTTTACTCACTTTTTTAGGAGAAGGTATGGGGATGTGAATAGTGAGGACGGGGATTGGCATAGAGATTTGAAATATTACCTGCAGGGGTACAGGGACGGGGACGGGTACGATAGTCCCCACCCCGTCCCGTACCCGTTTAAATATTTAGTTGTTAATTTTGTTGGCGTGGTGACTCCTTTAGAAGTTCCACATCTATTTCTCACAAAGAAGTGAAGGTCTTGTGAGGTTATAAGTAAAGACCACTTCATCTTTGGTTAAATGCATCAGTCAAAGTCAAATATTATATATTTTTTTTTAATTTTTATTTAATAAATATATGTAATATATTTTTTATTTAATATATATAATATTTATAATAATTTTAAATATTTATTTTATGCATATAATATATAATTTGTAATAGTTAATATACTTGGTGGATAAATGGGGACGGGGATGGGGAATTCATTATTTTGTGGGGACGTTTATGGGAAAAGTTTTTTTCCCGAAACGGGGATGGGACGGGGACAGGTAAGGATATTGCTAAACGGGGATGGGGACAGGGAAAGTCATACCTGCCCCATACCCGCCCCGTTGATATCCCTAAGAGTGTGGGGGTTTGAATCGTTTCAGGTGCACTATCGCGATTTAAACGGTAGGATACCTTGGGTCGGGTCGCTCCCTCCCAATTTGACAAGTCGGGGTGAGTCCAAAAAGATCTGCTCAACCCAAGTTCCGTGTCATCAAAAAAAAAAAAAAAAAAAAAAAAAAAAACCCTTGCCCGGACCCCTCAATAAATGCGTCGTTCAGATTCACAATCGCTATCATTGTCGAATATCTAACGCTGGAATTGATTATTACGACTTTTCAGAATTAGTTTTGTCTATTTTCTCATTTTACTCTAAGTACATATATATATATATATATATGTATATATATATATATGTATATGTATCATATAATTAATAATAATGGCACGCAAAAGGTTTAATCCACTTTGTGCTTCTAATGTTAATAAAAGTTAAATTTAATTTTGGAACAGATTTCCATGTTAATCAAAATTAAATTTAATTTCAGAGCTTAATTTTTGATTATACAAATTAAAATAGTAATTAAAATTTTAATTTATTACAATATTTGTTGATGCGAAAAATATACTAGATACGTGACATCATCTTTAAACACAAATGCGCCGAGTAAATAAGAACTCAGTCCGGACCATATCTTATCTCCAACCTCATCAATTTGGTTCAGTTAATTCGTTACATAATAAGTGACAGATATAAAATGACATTTAATTTGCCCAAATATCACATCACACTTATTTCTCTAAAATTTACCATATGCATCATATGCTGAATCATTAGTGTTATACAAAGCAAACTGTCAATATATATTGAAGGGATATAATAATATTTAATTTTTAATTATTTTATTCATTCTATTAACTTATAAATAATCTATATGGTACATTGGGTGTGTTTAGAGTGAAAAAAAGTGAGATAAATTGATAGTTCGTAATGCGTATAGTGAAAGAAAAAAATTGATGTGATACAAAGTTAACAGAGATTTATAGACTTTTTTGTTATTTGTTTACAAACCAAACAGAGCCATTAAGATACGTTTACTATTGTCGACTGAATTCTGCCATTCCACAATTATTCTCTCGAGTATGTATTGACTTAAATAATGGAGGGTATTGGTTAGGACATTCTCTGACCATTCTTCCTGACATTCTTTTGTTTTACAGGTCTTTTTAAATAAGTTTCATTCACTACTACAATAATTGATAAAGATCACACTAAGAAATTTATAAAGATCACGGTTTTAGAAAAAGCGTGATAAAGATTTGTGAGTTAAACTTTTTATCTCAGTCTAATTAAAAAACTGGGATAAAAAGTTACTTTTAATACTTTTTATCTCATTTTTGTTAAAACCATGATTGTATTTAAAACGAGATAAAAGATCAGTGGAAACTATCTCAACAAAAAACTGAGATAAAAAATTAGTGGAAACTATCTCTAGAAAAAATTGAGATAAAAGATCAGTGAAAACATCTCTAAAAAAAATTGAGATCAAAAAGTGAGTAAAATTATATCTTAAAAAAAGTGAGATAATTAAAAGAATGAGAGATAATATTGTTATTTTTTTCTTTATATCTCTCTGAAATAATTTTGTTTATCATCTTATATGATTTAAATTAGATTTTGTAAACTTTATTTTAACATTTATTTATTAATTTTAATTAATTGAATATGATATAAAAACTATAATCATAGATCAATAAACAAAAAATTTTTAAATTAATGTTAAAACTAAATTTACCACATCAAATTTAAATAACGCTAAATATATGATTATTATTTTTTTCAGTAAATATATGGAAGTTGTCTTCATAATTTGTATAACTTATAACGAGGTGAGTATTAAATATTTAATATCTAATAAATATTTAGTGTATCTTTAATATTATTTATATTATTTATATTTATTAATTTTAATTAATTGAATATGATATAAAAACTATAATCATAGATCAATAAACAAAAAAATTTTAAATTATTGTTAAAACTAAATTTATCAAATCAAATTTAAATAACGCTAAATATATAATTATTATTTTTTCAGTAAATATATGGAAGTAGTTTTCATAATTTGTATAACTTATAACGAGTTGAATATTTTAATATTTAGTATCTAATAAATATTTTGTGTATCTTTAATATTATTTATATTAAAAGTGACATTATTTTATATTTTGTTGGAAGTGATAAAAATTTACAAATAAAAATAATAAAAATTTTCATTTTTTTGTTTTTTTAGAACTAATTTTTGAATATAATCATAGAAAATATTTTTTTGTATTACAAATCAATTTTTAAAATAGTTTTCAAAAATTTTGTTTTGAATAATAATTTTCTAGAACTAAAACTAAACGTGACCTAATTACTTTTAAAAATATAATACAAAATAAAGAAAAATATATTATAAATAGTGAGTTATGATTAAATATATGCTATACACAAAGAGTAAAGGAAAATAAAAAAAAGATTTGAGATTATTTTTAATTAAATATAATAGATATTCATAAATTATTTATTAAGTATTCACATTGTTTTATATATTACTTACAATTTCAAGTTGTTGCAAAAAGTTAAAATAATTAAATAAAAGTAAATTTTTTATCATTTTTTCTGATCAATTGATTAGGAAAAATGTAACTTTTAACTACTAATTGGTTGACAAAAGTCATAATAAATTATTGTAAAAACTTAAAATAATATAATTTTATTATTTTTAGTAACCCCTAAAGTGATAAAAATTTGTTTATATATATTAATATGCAAAATGTAAATATAAATGATAGGTTGGACTAGCGGTCAACTACACTAACTTCCAAATGAATGGTAGGGGTTCGATTTTTAGCAGTAACAAAAAAAGCTATAATGATAAGTGGCAAACGGTGCTATGATGGCGTGATAGTAGGTTGCCATGTGAATTTTTATTATTTTTAAAATTAATCCATTTTTTCAGCATGATTATTTGTTTATATTTGATCACGATTTTTCAAAAAAAGTGAGATCAAAATACATAAAAGATCACACGAAATTTCTTTTCATCTCAGTTTTTACCATAAAGATCACGCTTTTAGTGTGTGATTGTTGTAAGTTTTCGATCACGGTTATAAACTGTGATAAAAAAGAGGTGACTTACAATCTCACCTGGATCAATCACGCTTTTGTGACTGAGATAAAAAGTGAAACATCACGCTTAAAAGTTGTGATGTTTATACATTTTTGTAGTAGTGATTGACGTGGTAACAACACTAATATTTTTTAATATTAATTATCAGCTAATAAATTGTTTCATTTCGATGGTCATGTAAGTGGTCGATCAATGGAAGATTGTTAATGAAGTATTAATGTTATAACAAATTAATTGTTATAATGAAAATGATAAGTTTTGAAATTAATTTTGAACAGAAATTTAAGGGTATAAATTAGGATTTATTTCACCTATACCTCCTATGATTTAACATTTGTACATTTAAATCACACATGTTTCATAAATATACAACTAGACTCTCTGATATTTATATTATATTTACTTAGACCCGTTCTATTACAATTTTCTTTCAAAAATTAACTTTTAACCAATTTAATGTTATAAAATTACCTTTATACCGTTGTATTAATAAAAATATTTATATTAGTTATGATATAGTTTATCTTTTTTATATAAAAATTACATTGTAATTAATTATTAAATTTTTCTTTTTTGGTTAACATTTTCTACATTAGTATCTTAAATTATTATGTTTCATATTAATATTTTAAATTTATATTATATATAAATTAGCAATTATATATGCATATATATAAGTTATTATTATTTTTTCTATTATTAATCAAATAAACTAAACATGGAAGAGGAAAAATTTTAGTTTCTCTTTTTCTTCCACATTTTTTCCATTAGCATCAAACAATAACGGAAAAACTTTAATTACTCTCAATTTTGTTTTTCATGCATTCTTTCTATGTTAATAGTAATGATATAAAGATAATTCCATATTAATGACTTAGTCAGAAATTAATTTTTGAATAAAAAATTTAACGGAAGGAGTTTGATTAAATATAATACAAATCTGAAAGTGTTTAAGTACACATTTATAAAACCTGTGAGTTTAAGTGTACAAAGTCAAAACTACAAATAAAGGAGGTGAAATAAATCTTATAAATTATAATTTACTTTGATAAATTTATCTTGAGTTTTTTTTTTTTTTTTTTATAATTATTTTATGTATAAGACTAGCCAATTATGCTAATCATACCACCACATGTAGTGGGTTATTAGATCAATAAAGGTATCGCATGCCACACAAAGTAGCAATTATAGCACAACCATAGAGCTAATAATAAGTTCTTGGGCTGAGGAGGTAGCCTAGGCAATATTTTGAAATTTGGATGGTTAAGGGATGGGAGTGAGTGGTTCAATAAGAATTCAACTATGATCGTTGTCGTAAATATATTAAATATAATATATAAATAAAGTTAACTATTAAAATAATTAAAATTATCTAAAATTTTCAAATTCATTAAATATTTAGTCTAATGGAAAATTTTGATCTTAATAAAGTTATTATTGTTGAAATTTTTTCTTTAACTAAAAAATACGCATTACAATTGAATTTAGAACTTACAGCAGTATTTAAATTTATAAAATATAAAAATAACTAGATATTGAATTTACAAAGATTGCTGAATTGTCAATTCAAATTAGCTGCATTAAGAGTTTTTAGAACTACGGGACAATTACCCAACTTATCAATCCCACTTCCAACCTTATAATTGCCTTCACCTCTTAACAAATTCATTAACAAAATGAGACAACAAAGAAAGAAATATTATATTAAGATTTAGCTAGGGAATTTTGGTGCTTGGTGAAATAAATTGGTAGTAAATTTTTACGGCCTGAATACATTTTATTTTTTTATTTGACTCAAAGTTTTATAATACTTTAATAATTTAAAAGTTAAAAAAAATAACTTCTTTGATTTAGAGTAAAGTGAATTTGTCAGTTTTTTCATCCAAACTAATAATTGCGCACCATAATTTAAAATTTTTAAGGTTTTTTTTTTTTATTTTTTCGGTAATGAGGAAAATTACCTAACTGTTTTACCCACTGAACTGCAAACTCTCGGGGAAACTAGTGCAGCAATTTATCATCACGGCCTCCCACTTAAATCATGGTCTTTCCAGGTGAGAATCGAACATACGATCTAGGTATATTACTCAAACCTTAGGCTTGACTCCCATTCTACTGGACCAACCAGGGGTGGGTAAAATTTTTTAAGTTTTTATCCCCTCATTGTTTAGCTCAAAAACACATAATTCTTTTATAATTAAGTAAAAATTGAGCAAATCATTCACATATGATTTAAAGCAAAATGTTGTAGTCAGTTTTTACCTAATTAAATTAATAACATCCTTCATAATTTAAAGTTTTTCATAGGAAAATGATAATGCTAAAACTGTTTTTATTTTAACCAAAACATTCATTATATCACATATTTGTATCGTATACATTGACAATTGTATATTACTCTAGTTAAAATAAAAAGTACTCTAGCATTAACATTTTCTTTTGGAGTAGAGTACATGCAAATTTTGTTTATGCTATGGCCAATTACAAACATATATCACACAATTAAACAATATAGACTAAATGAGTTGTGTTGTGTTACGCTTAATTGAATTAGTTTTAAAAAGAATGATAGAGATTTGTGTGATTAGTGTTTTTTTTTTTTTTTTTTTATTCTTAAAATTTGGACCTGAAATTGAAATAATTTTAATTTGAATGGAATCGAATCAAATTGAAAATATCATATTTGAACAGTTCAGTTTTCAAATTTGTCCATACAAGATTGGGTCAATTAGATTTTGAGCTTTGTTTATTTTTAGTTCCTAAACATCCAAATAAGTAATGTTAAAAATTCAAATAAGTTTGAAACTCAAGTTTGCTACTTTGACTTTATAATGTTATATATTATATATTGACACCATTTGGTATGCCAAAAAATAAAATAAAATAAAATTCTAACAACTTCTAAAAATCATTAAAATTCTTTATTACACTTTTACATATTTCCATATTTACTAATTTAAAAAAAGTTTAATATTTCGTTAAAAAATCGAAAACTTGAAAGAAGGTTAATCGAGTGTGAAAATGTTTTCAACAATCATGTTTCCTGAGTCCAAAACTTTGAACTAGTACCATTGTAGCCTGAGCCCACAAAACCGTTTGAACGATTTGCTTCATTTCGTTTCCATGGTTTAATGTTTTCAACCATTTAAGGTTCTGTTTGGTTTGTTATAAATTTTTAAAAATTTTTTAGAATTTCTAAATATCTCTAAAAGTTATTCATTTTTTTATCTCATTGCACGAATTATGAACTCACAACTTATCTCACCTTTTATCACCCTAAACACACCCTAAATAGCCTAACAGACAAGGCCTTGATTAGGGATTTTTTGAATTCGTTAAAACGGATTTGAGAAAACCTTTCTAATGGTTTACCACTATTCATCTTCAACAAAAGTGATTTGAAAAAAAAAATACCAAACACATAAATTTATCTAAAACTACGTTTTATCTTTTTTTTTTTTTTAACCACTTCAAACGGTTCCATTATATTTTTGGGGTTAGTTTTGGATTGAGTTATATATTATATATTTTATTTTTCAGGTTAACTTAGGTTGAGATTTTTGTGATTTGAGTTCGATTAAGTTCAATTCTTTTATCTACTAATTTAGAATTAAACCGATTTTACTACAAACCCTAATTTACTCGAACCAAAGTAATTGAATTGGTTTGATTTTTGGATTATTCAATTTTTTATGCACTCATAATACGTTGGATTTAGTTTTTAGAGGAGAGAGAGAGAGAGAGAGAGATTAAAATTTTAAAGCACAACCATTTATTTGGATTTAAAACTAAAATACCAGTTAAAAATTTTAAATTTTTAGAGAACAACCATTTATTTGGATTTAAAAATTGACAAAGGTGGGCGATCTGTTTAATTTTCAACTAAATGAGTTACGAATTTTTGGATTAAAATATTAAAAACATTAAATTATGGAGCATATCCATTAATTTAGATGAAAGGGGTGTTTGGTGCGATAAAAATCACTAAAAATTTTAAAAATTCCTGAAAATTTCTAAAATTCTCTAATATATTTTGTACTCCTTGTGTTTCGTGAAATTTTTATAAATTTTTATATATCTATATATCCGAACAACTTTTTACAAACCCCAATAATATTTTACAAATCCCAATAATTTTTCTACAAATTTTAAAAATTTTTTAAAACTTTTAATAAATTTTGACATAAAACTATTTTGATAGACTCAAAAAACTGTTAGATGATTTTTTTTTTTTAAAAAATTGATACAAAAATTAAATAAATTTTATTATTCATTTCTAAAAAATAATTTGATAACCACCCGTCAAACGTTAAAAGTTTAGTCAAATTACATCTTTCATTATTTTTCATTATCCCAAATGCATCCGGAAAAGTCAATCGAGTCACTGTAATCCAAACTACAAGAAAATTATTTATTTACTTTTAAGTTATAAGTTGTTACGTATTTATTTAAAAAAATTAGAAAGGAAGATATATATTTATCCTTATATGGGGTCCATTTAAAATTTTATAAAATAAAATAAAATCTTACAAATCTTTATAAAGACGAATTATAAAACAATAAAATTTAAATTCTTCACTTATTGTATGAATTACGAGACATTTACTTTTATAATTTTATTTTATTTTGTATACTTTTATATAATTCTAAACACACTCATTGTTACGCTTGATTTCAAATATTTAGAAAATTAGGAAATGAGTTGAGTTAAATTGACTTGGCCATATAAAGAGATTGGGTTGTCGAAAAGGACCATCGAGACTAAGACACGTGATTCTTTTGGAACCATATATTATTGAAATAATTTACACTAAAGAACCACAAAGGACTGCCACCCCATGTGGCATCCACGAACTCCAAAGCTAGGAAGCACTAGCAATTATTCCATAACTTCTATTTATGTATACATTTGCGGAATGTCCGATTAACAAAAGGGTAAATTACACTTGGACCCTCTAAACATTAGCGTAATTACACATAGACTCCCTCGACATTTCAAAATTACATTAACCTTTCTTATTTTAAAATGTTTGTAACACTAAAACCCTTCCGTTAACTTTGTCACTAACTCCGTTAAAAATTTATTAAAAAGACAAATATACCCTCATATATTTACAAATTTATATGTAGAAAAAAAAAAGTAGAGTGAAGGAGAACGCTCTGGTTCTCGACGCGGAAGGTGTCGACAAAGGAAGAGAAAGTGTCAGCTCAGGTTATGAGGTAAATGAAGAGGTAATTGACGCCAGCACAGGTCTGATTGGAAGGTTCAGCGCCGAGGAGGTAAGTGATATTGACTGGGATGATAACCACCATCTTCATCGTCGCCTTCTTCGTCATCAACATCTACAGTGAGAACCATCTATGATTCCCCATGGAATTCAAGATTTAGAACGAGGGAAGGAAACAAATGGACAATTGATTCGAATCAATCGATTAAGGAAAAACAGAAGAGAGCAAGGTGGATACTGGTTTGCTGAACTTTGACTGCTTGTTAGTTTAAACCCAAAAATGCAAACAAAAAAAGTTATACGTATATATATATATGCATATTTTTGTACATATGCATATATGGATAGGGAATTTTTAGGAGGGTTTAGCATTCCAATCTCTCAAACCCTTGTAGTCTGATAAAACAAACATGAATTTCCCGAGAAAATCTTTTGAAGGTGAATCTGTAAATTGGAGCGACCCAAGAACAAAGGTTGGAGCTGAAGAACCCCTTTGGTTTTTTACCTGAGAATGTCCTCGTTAGACCCAGAAACAGAGAGACTAGCCTTCAATGAACAAGCCATAGCTGCGACTCAGAAAAAGAGATCATTGTTCAAGATCAAACAAAACCCAAAATCAAAATCAATATATATATATATATATATACAATCAAGAAGATGAATATATTATAATCAGATCTACAATCAAAAGCGAACAAAGACATTGATGAACAGATAAGAATCGTTACAGACCCACCAATCTTTTCTTTTTTTTCCCCTTTTTCTCTTTATCGGTTCCAGCAAGAAGATGAATATATTACCAAAAAAATAAAAAAGATTGTAGATTTTGATTTTGATTATAGAAGATGAATACACCCCCAACCGAAGATTCGGTAAATCCTCTCACCTGGCCGGCGATCTCTCTGGCGGTGAGTTTGGGTTTGGGTTAAAGATCAAGTATATGGCCATTCCTGTTGCAAATCTGTCGACTTGGAATCCCACCCCCCAACCAAGGGTATATTTGTCTTTTTATGTAAAAAAAAATTGTTAACTTTTAATTTTTTGTTAAAATTTAACGGTTTATTTAACAGAAGGGGGTATTTGTTACAAACATTTTAAAATAAGGGAGGTTAATGTAATTTTAAAATGTCGAGGGGGTCCATGTGTAATTACGCTAATGTTTAGGGGGTCCAAGTGTAATTTACCCTTAACAAAAATAAAATAACATGATTCATATTTTCTTAAAATATTTAATTTCTATATAAATTGGACATATGTTCTTTGGGTGCGGTTGGAAGAGGGAGAGGTAGAGAGAGAATTTAAAAAAAAAAAAAGAAAGTCAAAATAATTCTCTCTCTCTTTTTTTTTTTAATTTAAAAACACTTTAAAAATTATTAAAAATTCTTGCAAATTGCTTTAACTTTTCTATCAAACAACAAAAAGTTTTTAAAAATTTTTAAATATTTTTCTAACTTTTTTACAAACAATAAAAAAATTATTAAAATTTTCTAAAAATTATCAAAATTTTTATCAAATCTCAGAAGTTGTTAAAAATTTTTAAATATTTATATTTATTTTACTAAACATGTAAAAGTTACACCAAACAACTTTTGTGAAAAAAAATGGTCAAAAGTTCTTACAACTTTTCCTTCTAAACTTACTCTCAGAGTATAATAATTATCAAGAAATTAAAAAGGATTTTATTTTTAGAAGGACGATAAATACACTTTATTGTTAATTTTTTTACATTTTATCTCTTTTAAAAATGGATATTAATTTTTAAAGTGTAAAAAAGTAAAAATAGGGTGTATTAATTTTTTTTTGTCTTATTATTATTATTATTATTATTTTACATTTTAGGAAAGTGAGGAGGAAAGAGGATTGAATCGAATTAAATGACCATATCTGCCTATAAATATAGTATGCTGTTGCCGACAACAATCAAAGCAGAGCGACAACTATGGCAGCCAATGCAGTTTCTGTGACCTCTTTGCTCTTGGTGATCATCTCCTCACTCCTGCTGCCCTCCCACTTGCATGTTTCAGAGGCTCAATCCTCTCCACCCATTGTGAAGGGACTTTCATGGAGTTTCTATGAATCCAGCTGTCCTAAGTTGGAATCCATTATTAGAAAACAGCTCGAGAAGGTCTTTAAGAAAGACATAGGCCAAGCTGCTGGCTTGCTTCGCCTCCACTTCCATGATTGCTTTGTTCAGGTGTGTGTGTATATATATATATATATGTAATATATGTATGTATCATTTATTATTATCAAATTCACTGCTTTTGTACCCAAAAAAGCAGACTGTATTTTCATACCAGCTTTACCCCCCCCCCCCTTTTTTTTTCTGGGGTTAATTTTTTCAAGCACCACAGACCTCTAACGATCAGAATCACACAAATACGAGTGTAATGGGAATAAAACGGAACCGGTAGCTTAATTGTTAAAACTTTAAATTTACTCTTTAATGGTTACTGGTTCCTAGTTTAAATCTCTTTAAAATCACTAAATTTAACCGATCGTTAACTATAGAGTTCCTAAATTAGTCAAGATCTTTGATACTGCAGAGTCCCGCAGTAGTGTAAAATTCATTACAGACTCCTAACTATCACAATAATCTAAATATGGGTTGTGTTGCTTTAGATTCATCACATAACAAACCCTTCTCACACACACACACACACACACATATATATATATTTATGTACATACAAAATATGCACCATATATATATATATATATATGTATGCAACTCAACAGTCCATTAGATTCTTTTCTCTTTTTTTTTTTTTTTCCAATTAATTTGTTCATTTGCGATGTGTGCTTGTTCACTGTATGATACAGGGATGTGATGGTTCAGTGCTTTTGGATGGTTCAGAGAAGACAGCAGGTCCAAACCAGAGTCTGAGGGAGGAGGCGTTCAATATCATCAATGATCTCCGTAAGCGCGTTCACAAGCAGTGTGGGAGGGTTGTCTCCTGTGCTGACATTACTGCTCTTGCTGCTCGTGATTCTGTCGTTCTGGTAAATTTGCATATATCTCGTTCAATTTTTATTCAGGCACATTTGATACAACCCACCCAAAAAAATAATAATACTGAAAAATATTGAAAACTTCTAACAATATTTAAAATTCTTTAATATATTTTATATTTTGTGTACTTCATAAAATTACTATAAATTTATATTTATCTACATTTCTAACAAGTTTTTATAAATCTTAATAAATTTTTTATAAACTTCAGTAATACTTCACAAATTTCAGAAAATTTTTTAATTATTTTCAATAAATTTTGACATAAAACTGTTTTGACAGAATTAAAAAAATCGTTTGAATAATTTTTCACTGTAAAGTTGACAGAAAAATCAAAACGTTTAACTATTTATCTTTAACTATTTATCTTTAAAAAACATAATTTGGTAATTATGTACAAAACATTAAAAAAATTTTTAAATCATATTTTTTGTTATTTTTAATTATTTTTCATCACATCAAAAGGTGGTTTGAGAATTTGATGAAAGAGGAGCAACGAGAAAATAAACAAATCAATAGATAATGCGTTATTTTATTTGAGTAAATTTAATAATATATAAAAAAAATTAAAAAGGCGTTAATAGTCTATTGATTATTTTGTTTAATTTAATTTTCTTTATTTTGTAAGTCATATATATATATATATATATAATTTTCATCACAATCCAGACCGCTGAAATAACTTTGATCCTCTGACCCTTTTATTATTCCTCAGAAATATTTAATTTAAACATAGGCGAAGTCAAAATTTTTTTTTTATGTGAATTTTTTATTTAAAAACATTTTTACGTCAAATTTTTTTATGTGAATTTTTTATTTAAAAACATTTTTACATTTTTTTTATAAATATAAATAATATGTCTAAAAATTATCAAGTAAAAATAAAATAAAATTTTAATAAATAAATCATATAAAACAAAAACTAAAAATAAAAATTGAAGCTAAGGATGGCTAGAGGATCCCTAATAACAGGTCCACGAACACACTACGTTTGAGTGCACTTAATTTGGTAAGGAAAAAATTAGGGATTTTTGGAGGCGGGTCACTATTTATGAACTTATAAAGATTTAAGTCATACCCAAAAAACTTGTTTGTAAATAAGTCACACTTGCAACAAAAAGACAAAAAAGGACATCACGCGTTTTTCACCACATTTCAAAACTGCCAGTTTTATCCGAAAATAGTGTACACTTCACTCATAACTTCCGTGACTTTCCATCTTCTTTACAAAGCAAGCAAAACCGATTTTTGGAAACAAAATCAAAACTGTTTAGGAAAAACTTAATTCCGCGACTTTCCATCTTCTTTACAAAGCAAGCAAAACTGATTTTTGAAAACAAAATCAAAACTGTTTGGAAAAACCTAATTCCGCGACTTTCCATCTTCTTTACAAAGCAAGCAAAACTGATTTTTGGAAACAAAATCAAAACTATTTGGGAAAAACCTAAATCGATCATCATTCCTAAGTATATTTATTTTTTTTTTATTTTGAAACAGTATCGGTACTGTTTTGAAGATATCTCAAAATACTAATCAACTCCATGGATTTCTCTTGCCCAAAACTTATCATCTGCTTATAATTCATGGTGCTATTTTAAAAACAGTACCGGTACTCTTTTGAATCGGTACTGTTTTCATACTGCCTAAAAAACATCAATCGATACATCATACAAACCAACGATACGAGCCAACATCATCATATTTTTTGAAACAGTACCGATACTGTTTTGAAGATAGCTCAAAACGCCAATCGACCAAATGGATTTCTCTTGCCCTTAAAACTCGTCATCTGCTTATAATTCATGGTGCTATTTTGAAAACAATACTGGTACTGTTTTGAAAACAGTACCGATAAAACAGTATCGGTTCTGTTTTGGACCGATACTGTTTTCATATTGCCTAAAAAACATCAATCGATACATAACAAAAACCAACGATACGAGCCAATATCATCATATTTTTTGAAACAGTACCGGTACTGTTTTGAAGATAGCTCAAAAAGTCAATCGGCCCTATGGATTTCTCTTGCCTTTAAAACTCGTCATTCGCTTATAATTCATGGTGCTGTTTTGAAAACAGTACCGATAAAACAGTACCGGTACTGTGTTGAAAACAGTACCGATAAAACAGTACCGGTACTGTTTTGGACCGGTACTGTTTTCATATTACGTAAAAAACATCAATCGATATATAACACAAACCAACCATACGAGCCAACATCATCATATTTTTTGAAACAATACCGATACTGTTTTGAAAATAGCTCAAAACGTTGATCGGCCCAATAGATTTCTCTTGCCCTTAAAACTCGTCATCCACTTATAATTCATGGTGCTGTGTTGAAAACAGTACCGATAAAACAGTACCGGTACTGTTTTAGACCGGTACTGTTTTCATACTGCCTAAAAAACATCAATCGATACATAACATAAACCAACCATACGAGCCAATATCATCATATTTTTTGAAACAGTACCGGTACTGTTTTGAAAATAGCTCAAAACGCCAATCGGTAAAATCAATCCATGAAGAAGATTAGGCCAAATAAGTTCTATCTTCTTAATATCTTCACGACTAAAACTGTAAATAATGAAACTGAAAATAAGGAAAGAAAAAAAAAAACGGAAGAAGCGTGATTCTTGGTAAACATATCTTCACGTGATTCCCGGAATTCCTGGAAATAACTTGTGTAACTTTGTTATAGAAATAAAGGATATTATCGGTATATTAGAAACTATATTTAAAACAAACTCGTGGGACCCACTCAAAAGTGTGACTTAAATACAAAACTTTCCACATTAATGTGACTTAAAAGCAATACTTTTTTTTGGGTGTGACTAATAGTTTTAAAAGATTACAAAGTATGACTTGGATACAATTTTCCGAAAAAATTAAGTGTCATTTGGTTCTTTTTTTTTATTTTTTGTTTTTGTTTTTTATTTTGAACTTATTTTTTATTTTATAATTTAAAAATAAAAAAAATAGTTTAATATTTATATTTTTAAATTTTGTTTTAAAAAATAGAGAATGAGTTTATTTATGAAATGAAAAATGACAAAAAGTTATTTTGAGAATTTTTAATGCAAAATAAAAAAAATCTTAAAATAAAAAAAATGTAATATATTCTGTTTTTTCGTTTTAAAATTTTTAATATATAAATCAAAAGTAAACAATAATAAAAAAAATAAATGAAATGTCACTTTAATTTTTCTCTGATTAGTTGTTAACTAACTACAAAAAAAAATTATTTTTTTATAATTAAAAAGGAAAAGAAAAGTTAAATTGTTTATCTGTATGTTAATTTAATATTTTTGTCTTTTATTATTTAAAAGAAATTAAATGTAAAAAAATAATTTTAGTCATTTGAAAGAAAAAAAAAGGTAAAAAAAATAAAAAAATAAAAAATTAACTTTTACCAATATTGGCAAACTAAACCTTACTATTGAAAATGTCAAAGTTGATCTCCGGTAATTGTAGTCAGGTGGGCCCGACTATAACGTCCCCTTGGGAAGACGAGACGGGCTCGAGTTCGCAACAGTGAACGCAACGCTCCAGAACCTTCCACCCCCGACATCGAACACCTCCGCCCTCCTCACCTCCCTCGCCACAAAGAAATTCGACGCCACCGACGTCGTAGCCCTCTCCGGCGGCCACACGATCGGAATCGGCCACTGCACTTCCTTCGCCGACAGGCTCTACCCTCAGGACTCGACTATGGACAAGACATTTGCCAAAAACCTCAAAGCCATCTGCCCCACAAACACCACCAACAGCACCACCGTGCTCGACATCCGCAGCCCGAACGTGTTCGACAACAAGTACTACGTCAATCTCATGAACCGACAAGGCCTCTTCACTTCCGACCAGGATTTGTACACCGACAAGAGGACTCGCGAAATCGTCAAGAGCTTCGCCGTTAACCAGTCTCTGTTCTTCGAGCAATTCGTGCTTTCGATGATAAAGATGGGCCAGTTGAGCGTTTTGACGGGCACGCAAGGGGAGATTCGGAAAAATTGCTCTGCAAGGAATTCGGACGCTTCGTACTTGGCATCTGTGGTGGAAGGAGAGACCTTGTCTGGATTTTGAGGGTGGCGTTGAATTTTGTGTATTTGTTTTTGTGTTCTGTTTCCTTGTTGACGACAAAGCTTTTCTCAAAATAAGTAGGTGCTAATAATGACGCATATGATGGTTCAATCTTGCATGCATCATTCCATGACTGTACAAGGAAACAAAGCTAGAGCTAAGAGTTTGTTTACGTTGTTGACCATTTTATGTTATCTTCTATAATTCAACTTAGTGTCTCATGCTCGCTACTTTTACGTTTACTAGGCAAACTCAAACTTTTTGATACAATCTATTTGAATATAATCTCACCTACTCATTTAAACAGTTTTGATCAAAAAGTTAGTAAAAATTAATAAAATTTTATAGAGATTAGTAAAAATTTGTAAAATTTAAAACTTTCAAGTAAATGCACTAGAAAGTAAGAACCATCAAAAGTTAGTAAAAATTGATCTTTTAAATAGGGTCTTAAATCGTCCCGTTTTGAACATTTTATGAACATATCATTAACATTTAAATATATTATATATTACATGATGCATAAGTATGAGATATGATAATAATTACGTAGTGCGTTTAAAATTTAAAGCATATATGAGAAAAATGAAAATTTTTTGTTTACAATCCATGTAAAAGGACGAATTTTTTTTTTCTTAAAAATTAAAAGATTCAAGTGTCTAATTTGGATGCAAAATGGGCCACATCCCATATTACCCTTGTTAGATCTAGCGCGGTAATGGGTGCCTTTCAAGCAAATAAAAGAGTCCGTATCAAAACATCCGACTATGGAGGTATAACAAAGCCAGCTATTTAAGGTATTTGGGCAATGAAGAAATCAAATTTACTAATATGTAACACAAATTATCCAAGAACCAGTCTTTCATGCACATGACATCACTGAATTTCGTACCGAAATGTAGATTTTGTCACTTGCGTTCATCAACATGCTTATCTAGAAAAGCTTGAGCTAGATTGCTGAAGCTTACGCTAACTGCACCAGCTGCAGCATACCTTCTTATGACATCCACCACTTCCGGCCTCAATATCTCGTCCTTGTTAGAATCATTGCAAAGATAATACAGAGCCCCAAGAGCATAATTCACCTACAAAACATAATTTATGTGATGTAAAATCATATAAGTATATAATTTCTAAAAGTTTTTACGCATTACACACCACCGATGCATAATATTATGTCAAGTACCATTTTACCACATTACTTTCCAGAGAGTCAAAAGTGCTTTCCTTCAAAACAAGTTCAAAAAACAACTAACTAGAGGAATAAGCATGTTGAGAAGCTCTGGGATCATTGGAATTACAGTAATCACAGTCAACACATTCTACATGAAACCCTTCCAATATAAGGGCCCTCCAACAACTTGAAGAATATATATCAACAAAATAGTCCCTAGCAGAGCATGTTGAGAAGCTCTGGGATCATTGGAATTACAGTAATCACAGTCAACACATTCTACATGAAACCCTTCCAATATAAGGGCCCTCCAACAACTTGAAGAATATATATCAACAAAATAGTCCCTACTCTGCTAGCATGATCTTTAACTAAAGCTTCATTATATCAGTCTATATATTTTGACAGCAAGAGAGACATGCTATAGAAGTGACCACAAAATAATCTCTTGTAAAGCATTTTTTTTTCCATAATTCCAAAAATAAAAAATGAATAGGAGTAAAACATCCATTTCAAGTTTATTGTCATCCAGCGCAAACCAGAGGTGTGAAAAAAGTAAAACCTATGGACACGATGCAAATTATTTCATTAAATTATGAAGTCATGCTGATTGGGTATTCAATTGTGTGCTTTCCAACATACAATAGGGCGCAACTCCAAGATGTGAGGACGCAGTGACAACTGAAATGATGTATTCAGGCAAAAAAAGAAGCCCCGTAACAAGCTTTTTCCCTTACAGTATTTCGAACAGGACTCAATAAACATTGAATGATAATAGGGATCCCACCACACTGAATGACAACTTCAGCATTTGCTGGATCTGCAGGGAGAACTCATGAAGTTAGAACCGCTAAAGCGACTTTCCACTTTTAATGAAGTTGAAGACCATGCATCTTTAAGAAAATTGGAAAGTTTAAAGTAAATATAGAAGTAGCAACCAACACAAGAGTTGCAGATCCCTCCAACACCAAATTCCACAAGCTTCTCATTCGGTTCCGTTATGCAGTCTAGGAAAAGTTCCAAAATGTTGAGCTGTTTGAAAACACAGAGACTAGTTATTAAGCAATAAGATGAGGGAATAAATTATAAGTCATTCACCATTCATTTAAGGATTCAGAACCTGGCGCAAGAAGGTATAATTGTAAGGATCATATGCAAAGTTTGCTAAATTAGCAACAAGCCTCTCTTTTAATTCTGCAAACACAAGTATCAATTGGATATGTTAAATGGCAGAGACGGATTTTTACAGGAAAGACAAATTAATAGAGATTGGAACACTGCTACATTAGAGTGCATTACTGTAGACACCCCATTTGGCCCTCACCCGTTCAAAAAATGCAAAACATGATCAATTACTTTCAGCCAGGAGTTTGGGCAACTACATGATCTGTGGAATCAATTTCTGGTTCATTGAGTTTTTTGCCCAACAAAAGAGTTCCTGTACCTTTTTAATCTAATATAACATTGGAAACGAACCACATAATACTCCATATATCACTCAGAACAAACACCAATAGAGACAACAGCATTCACAAAAACCACAAAGCAACCACACCTGCCACAATTCCATCTAATCTAACACACAAAAACCTTGAATGTGGGAGAAACTTTGTCAATATGAATAGGGGAGATTATTTTTAGCATAATCAGATAATCATGCCCCATAATCAAAACACAAAGTACTCTCTTAAACTGCCAGCAATAAAATGTGTCCATTCCTTTTTTTTACATATGGATATGGCATGCATAGTCCACCCCTTGCATTGAAAATCCGTAATACTGAATTATTCTCGGAGGCTCTATTGGGATTAAGAACATGCGGACTGAATTCAAAACTTGCCACAAAATCCAAAGTTACTAAATTGAAAATAGCATACAACAAAAAAAATCAATAACAGACAAAAATGACACAGCATTACCTTCACTAGTTGCATTCTGAAACTGAGTCACCAATTCCTGGGAACAAAAGGTGAAACATAATCAAAACAAAGACACAAATTATAGGTTCAATGCAAGAGGTGGCTCGTGATTGAGCAAGGACTTTCAATATATATATATATATATATCATATATGCGTATGTAAATGTGTGTATGTGGTCACCTTTTGACACAATTATACTTAACAGCACACAATCACATCCTAGTGAAGTTGACATTAATTGGGTTAAAAAAGATGGACAATAAAGGTAAATTATTTAATAGATAAGAATTGGGGTCTGAGCTTTGTAATAGTAGTAATGGACCTGAAGATATTGAAGCCTTGGAGTTCCATACTTGCCAGTACGCTCTTCTTGCCTCTGACTATTGGTGAACATAGAGACTGTTCACAAATGAAATGTGCAGCAATAAAAAACGTCTTTAATCCTCACAATTCTGCAACAATCTATGAATTAGGACTAGAACCAATTAGGACTCAGGTTAGAGAGAGAGAGAGAGAGGGAGTTGGAAGGAAATCGATGAGCCCAATCCATCAAGGTAAAGGTGAAATCAAGCCGAGCAAAGCTTTAGCTTGCTCGAGTTCAGCTCAAAACAAATAATATAAGGCTTGAGCTTTTGCATAGGCTAGAGCTTGGGTCGCTAAAGAAATGCTATACTTGAGGTCAGTACGCGAATAGCTCAATTAAGCTGCTAGCAAGATCGTGTTTGAGCTCAAGCTCGAAAAATAAAGCAAGAGGCACATAGAATTTTATTGAGCAAAATACCAAAATCAAGGAATACTTATTTTGAATGAATAAAATGCATCTTTTTTCAATGAAACAAACAGGAGAATATCATTTTTTTTTTCAAAATAAAATGCATAATTACTGTTCAACTATGGATCTCCCACACAGAGTATCAAGAACAGAGTACTTGCTTTTTGAAGAATCAATGCATCAATATTTATAAATCTGTGATCAAATTAACAGGTGAATAATATATCATAGCATGTATAGAAAGAACGATTATGCCTCATCACCCATGACAAGGAAAACCAAAAATCTATCCTCCAATGCCACAATTAAGAGGTAAATCAAAAGGCAACAAAAAATTTTAAATAGAATTCACACAAGCTGATTTCAGCTTCTCCTCATTCTTAATTGCATCAACATTCGGTATAGCACGAAAATCAGGCTTCCTACAACTAGTCTGCTCATACCAAATAAGAATCTTCTCTATCTCAATCACCTCAGTTAAAAAGAAACTTCAATTGCACCAAGTGACAGCAGAAGAGCCTCCTAAAAAATTAGTTCAACATAGCAAGTTAACCAAAAAGATAAAAAAAATTCATATAAAAAACAGAACATTGAAATTCTCATGAATCAAACTTTCACCTATCAGTTAAACACTTCCAACTTGGGGCTAATTGAAATTCCCATGCAGGGTTATCAAATTTATCTAGCTTATAATCTAGGCATGAATGATACAGAAAGAAATAGATTACACGTATTTGATGCAACATATTTTCAAGTTTGAATAGTATTCCAAAAGTCATAAATTTGTCCAGACGCAGAGCATTCAATCCCAAAGCCCAACACAATGAAACCAAGGGGCACTGTAAAACTAATCCGAAACTGAGGAGAGGGCTTCTCTCCTCATGCATTTACCTTTTCAGAACTCGAGCAGGTGACCACCAAAAGGGCTGCAGAAGAGGCCCGGTCGTTTAATCTTCGACGACAAGTCATTAAATTGTTGATTAAAGGGGTGGTCGTCGATTCGAGTAGGGTTTCGACTAGAATGAGATGTGGCCAGAGACTAGAAGCGGCCTCGACTGTAAGAAGGGGGGGCCGGCGTCTGGAACGAGTTTCCGGCGGTTGAAGGGTGGGTTCGATTTCGAAGAGAGCATTAATGCCAGGACATCGAGCCCTCAAAAAGAGGCAGTGAGTGGGGTAAACGAGATTTTTTCCACTTTTTTTTTTTGGTTCGTTCTTCCTTATATCTAAGTTAGTGAAGATTTTCTGTTTAACTCGTACCATGTTTAAAGTTGATAGTTTCACATTTAAAATTTATATTTATTGTCAATTAAATTTTTAGATATTATTATTCATTAATTTTTAAATTAATATTTACGTTATATTCCCATTTTTCTTCCATCAAATGAGATTTTATCTTTATAATTTTTAATAATAATTTCAACTCCGATTTAATTTTAATTTTTAAATTATTTTTATAAGACTAATTAAAAAATTATTACAAGATCTTACGTGGCATTCTTCATGTTTACTATTTCCCATTTTCATTCCAATTCTAAATGACAGTCTTCTTTTTTATTCCTTCTTATTCTCTCTTTTTTTCTTATTCACTAAAATAAGTCTTTACCTATTTTGTGTCTGTGTCAATACATGATATATAATAATATCTCACATTTTGATAGAGTTATGCACAGGAAAAGTGTGAAATATAATCACATGTCGTGTTTCTATTGGTCTTTAATGAGTGTCTCGAATACCTGTTAACAAATGTCATATAATATTAATATGTGTAAAGTGAACATATTATTAAGTTATGATAGTTGTAAAATTTATATATTTCAAATGTATTAATGAATAAAATAAAAGTATAAAGAAAAATATGCTTAAATAATAATTAGATTTGAAAAAATGTTTAAAAATCGTTTCTCCCTTAATAACTAATTTTAGTATTTTTAAATTAAAAATATTGAAAAATAACTAAATATTAATTAGGCTTTGGAGTAATTATCTTTTCCAAATTTCAATGTATTTAAATTACTTAGGTTGACCATATCTATATAATAAGAAAATTTAATAATTTAAGTTTAGAATATTTTTAACTGTTAGATTTGTTTAATAGCTAAGATTAATTTTTTTTTCTCCACTTTGGTTATTTTTTTGGCTGGTTTACATTGAAATACACTTTCTCACTTTTTCCATATATTTTTGAATACTTTTTTTTATAAAAGTTTTAAATTAATATTTTTAAAAATGCAATAATGTTTGTAATAAATAATAAATTTTTATACACTTAATAAACACTATATGGATACAGATTAGACAAAGTCAATTAACATATTTTATTTTATTTTATTTTTTAGACGTAAATTTTCATTTAAAATTTATTAAAAAATAAATGTTTAATTTAAAAATTCAATTTTATTGTATGCAAAACTTAAAATTTCAAATACATAAATTTTTATGGTTCTAATGGATTGCAGTGCAAAAAGGGCTGAATGCAAAAATGAATGGTCATAATTTTCTTACAATGATCTAATTGCTTCTAATTTACTTTAGTTAAAATTAATTTTAAATTAAAAGTAAAAGTTAAAAGAAATCTAATTGAAATACTATTAATGTAGAATATGAAAAATTATATTTTATTGAAATATAATTAAATCATGACTGTTTATCTTGCACTTCAACTCTTAAGGTACTTTTTTACACTTTTCATAATTACATACATTTTCATTGGTCCTTAATAAGTATTATGGTGTTTAGAGCTGCAGTACAAAATGCATTAAAGTGTAAGGATGAATGGTTAGAATATAATCAAGATGAATTTGACTGTATTAATAAATATTGTAATAAATATTATTTAATAAAATTAATAAATCTTGATTATATCCTAACCCTTCATTCTAATACTTCCCTGCCATTTTGCACTGTACTCTTGGAACCAGTATGTTAATAAATGTCTATATTTATATATTTATTTCTTACTTATTAAATACAACAATCAATGCTAATGATCCATTGAGTTTAAGGAGTTACGGTGAAAAAATTTATTGAAGGACTATAATGCATCAATGAGTGGTCATGAATTGTGGTTAATCTAATAGTTCTAATTTAATTTAATTAAAATTAATTTTAGAATAAGAGTTAAAAAATTTAATTAAAATATAATTAATACAAAATATGAAAAGTTATATTACATTGTATACAATCAAATTATGATCTCTTATTTTTTTCGGTGCAACCCTCGTGCCCATTCTCAAACAACCTTAAATATCAGAGCACACGTATAACTCTGAAGTTTAAGTGATTGCATTAATTGAGTGATTAAGAATTGCATTCATTGATTTAATGGACCGTGCAATACCAAGATTTCAGGGTTTCAGGGCTGGAGTGAAAAATGAAGATTTGATATTTGTTTGTATTTAATTTAATAGTTTAATTTATTTTAATTAAATTTATTTGTAAAATAAAAATAAAAGTTTAAAAAATTTAATTAGAACACAATTAATACGAAATGTCAACTATCACATGTCATTAAGTTGCAAATGAATTTCAGTTGTTTATTTTTTCACTACAGCTCTTACGGTGAATTTTTTTACTGTAGTCCCCTGGAACCCAAGAGTTCACACCACCCAAATTAATTGTAATGTGCGATCATGTTTTATTAATATTAGAATATATTTAATGCACTATTTATAAATTAATAATTTTACCCTTAGTGAAAATTTAATACTTATATTTATTTTCCGTTAAGGCTTTAAAGGTCATTAGTTTAAATTTTAAGGCGATTGGAGAGTTTACTGTCACTAGTTTAAATCTCTGAGAGATTGAAGGGTTTACTTGATTATTAATTTCAGTGCTCTAGAGATTAGTTGAGGTGCGTACAAGTTGGTTCGGACACCTTAAGTTATAAAAAAAAAAAAAAAAAATCTTTAGGTATTCTCATCTATTTACTTTTAAATTAACATTTATGTTCTTTTCTTTTTTTTTTTCTTTCACATAACAAGATCTTACGTTTTTATTTTTTTTAAGATAAAGTACAAAAACACCCTCATAATTTACTTTCGGTGTCACTTTAATCCAGTATGTTTCAATTGTAATAGTTAAATCCCTACATTTTCGATCAAGTAGTAATTCGATCTTTCCATTAACTAGCTGCGCGTTCCAGACAATCGTTAGACTAGTAGAAACATTAATTTGAATAGTTAGTTTTAAAAATAAGTTTTATATATATCTTTTAGTTATGAAAATTAATTTAATAATAAATTTTACTAATTAAAGAGACATGAGTAGTTTGAATAATTAGCTCCAAATTTTGAATTTTTTATATTTATTATTTTGTCATGACAATTGATTTAGTAAAAAATTTGACTTATTATCGGAAACATTAGATTAGGTAATTAACTCTAAAATTTGAAATTTTTATATTTATCTTTTAGTCATGAAAATTGATTTAATAACAAATTTTACAAGTCAAATAGTTCAAAATTTGAATTATATACACTTTTTCTCTAGTTAAGGAAATTAATTTAATGCTTGGTTAAAAAATAATTTACTAATTAATAGTTAGTCTAATTAATCAATGAAGTTTAAAGGATATATTAATTAATATTATTATATTTATGGCTTTCATATTTTTAGTATAATATTTATACTATATCATATGGGACTATATGTATTTTTTTTTTGTATCCCGAAATCCTTATCGATTTATTGCACCTCTTAACAAATCGTGTAGCCGATGGGTGAACAGGGGATATATACGCGCCTATCACGCACACCCCACTTAAGTAAAGAATTGAAATTATATGATTTCTATGGGCAGTATATCCACGAGTCACTCAGACAAACCCTAAAGGACATATATTTATTTATATTATAAGAAGACAAAAAAATTAAAATTGAAATTAGTTCAAACCAAATAAAGTAATTGGAGTTGAAATTATTATTTAAAAAAAAAAAAGAAAGGTAAGATCGTTTTTATGGAAAAACAAAAGTGGGAAAAAATATAAATGTTAATTCAAAAGTTAAAGAATGAGAATATTTAAAAACTTAACTAACAATAAATTTGAGTTTTAATTCTGAATCTACTGTGCAAAACCTTAGTTTTCATAAGCTGGCTATGGAAAATAATAGAACTATGGTGGAGCCACCTCTAACTATGCCTAGAGCTGGAGCTCAGAGATGGGAAAACTCACTAGTTGGATATTTCCTCGATAGGAAATTACCTTATACTATGGTAAAGCCCAGGCTATGAAAATGTGGAGTAATCAAGGGTTAGTTGAAATTCTTTCTTGTAGCAATGATTTTTTTTTTCTTTTTAAGTTTGATTCACCTAAGAATTGTAATGCTATGTTGCTTGAGGGCCCTTAGCATGTGTTTGGGAAACCTTTGTTTCTGAAGAAATGGCATCGGAACATGATTTTCAGTAAGGAGGAGTATAAGTGTATGCCTACCTGGGTCAATTTCTATGATGTGCCTTTGGAGTATTGGACAGATGAGGGGCTCAGTTTCATAGCCAGTGCAGTGGGGAAACCTTTAGGAATTGATCCTTTAACTGTAAATGCTAAAGGATTAATTTTATAAAAATTTATGTGGAAGTTACTAGTGCTTCTGTTTTACCTGCTGCTTTCGATTTAAAACTGTTTGATGGTTCTAAGGTAAAGATTCAGGTTGAGTATAGCTAGACTTTGAGGCAATGTTCAAATTGCCATCATGCAAGTAGTTGCAGGAAATAGATCAAGCAACAGTGGATTCAAAAAACTGTTAGAGAAGGAAATGATGAAGGATGGACCACTATTCAAAACAAAAAGAAGAAGACTGACAATGTAAAGGGCTGCAATCTGGGTTAAGTTAATGCTGATGCTGATGTGGAGGTAGTTACTTTTATTAATCTTGTTGAAAATCCTGTCATAAGCAGTGGGAATATGACTAATAGATTTGTAAAGAGTAAGACCAAGGTCAGAGTAGTAGTAGTAAATCATCCTCTAGCAGGGGCTAGTCATCATCCTTATGGGTTGAAACGAATCGAGCTATTCCACTAAAAAAAAACTTAGCTTGAGTTCGATTCATGACTAAAATGAGCTCAAATCAAACTTAATTTGTGACTTACTTAGATTCAAGCTTGAGCTTGAGCCAAACCTAAAAAAATCTCAGCTTGAAAGCTCGCAATAAAATAATATATATTTTAATAATATTTTTATATTTTTAATAATATTTATTATATTTTTTTATAATATTATATTTTAAAATAAAATGATATCGTTTTAGTTTAATCAAGTTATTCGCGAGCCGAGATCGAGTCTAAATTTTCTTTTTTTATTGACTCAAGCTCGAGCCTATATAAAAGTTCGAATCGAACTCGGGCTCGGTTTAAAAGCTTGAGTCAAGCTCGAACAAGTTAAAGATCAGCTCGATTTGGCTCGTTTCCACCCCTAATCATCCTCCTGTCAATTTTAGGCTACCTCATCTACTATTAGTAGAGCTAATTTGTGGAACATTGTTGAGAATATTTCTTCTGGTATGGCTGTGTGTTTTTCTGACCCCCTGATCAGAGATGTAGGGAATCTTTCTTCCCCTTCCAATGGTTAATATAGAGTGTTGGAATGTTAGGGGCTTAAACCACCCAATAAATGTAAGGAGCTTTTGTCTTTTGCTAGACAGCATAATATTTTTTGCATCGGCTTTTTGGAAACTAGAACTAAGAAATGTAAAAGCTCTATGGTTAGGAGGAAGCTTTCTCTTAATTGGTCTTTTGTGGATAATTATGATTTTAGTCCTAATGGTAGAATTTGGATTGGATGAGATCCTAACATTATCAAGTTAATTGTGCTCCCTAGTTCAGATGAATATATGAACTGCTTTATTCAGTTTTTGGAAAGTAATTTATCTTGTTTTGTCACCATTATTTATGCTGCCAAATCTACTATTGAGAAAGGCAATTTGTGGAATGCTTTGGGTAATTTAGCTCCCATCTGTAGTGATAATGCTTGGCTTATATTAGGAGACTTTAATGCCATTAATACTCTCATAAAAGAAAAGGTGGCTCCACTAACTGGAATGGTTATATGGAGGATTTGTAAAATTGTTTATATAGAACTGAGCTGGATGATTTGAATTTCCATGGTAATGTATTTATTTGGTTTAACAAAAGGAAAATTGGCACAGCAGTGGTTAATGAGAATTGGTTGCTAATGTTCAGAGACTTCTTTGCTAAATTTCTTCCTTAGAGATTGTCAGATCATAGCCCAACTGTGGTTCATACTGGTTCAGGTGGAATCAAGAGGAAAACTCCTTTCAGATTCTTTAATTTTTGGATAAGGTTTAAGGAATTCTTGCCCTTGGTTAGATGAGCATGGGAGCAACAAGATGCAAGGGCACCTTATGTATAGGGTATATCAAAAGCTTAGAGGGGTTAAAATTGAGTTGCAGATCCTAAATAATATGAAGTGCAAGAATTCAAAAGAGAGAATTAACTCTTGAAGGCAGAATTTATTTGTAGTTTAACAGGAAATTGAAAGAGAAAAGGGGCACCTGTTCTTATTGATAGAGAGAAGTCTTTGTCTAAGGAGTTAGCTGAAGTTATTGATTAAGAGGAAAGTATTATCAGGCAGAAAAGTAGAGTTCAACGGTCAAAGGAAGGAGACAAAAACTCCAATTTCTTTACAGAAGGGTTAAAGTAAGAAATAATGGGAATTTAATTGCAGCTATTTAGAGGAATAATGGGAGTTGGGTCGAGAATAGTACAACTATTAAAGAAGAAATTATTTCCTTTTTTATTGACATGTTGGGCACTGATTGCACGGAAGTTTTTCTGGGGAAGCAAGTTTTGGCTGAATATGTTTAGAATGTCATTCCAACTCAGCAAGCAGAGTTACTGAGCAGACCAGTTACTGCAGAGGAAATCAAAAGTTCATTATTCTCTTTTCATTCGAACAAGGCTCCAGGCCCTAATGGATTTAATGCCTTTTTCTACAAAGCTATATGGGAAATTATTGGAAATGATATTATTGAAACTGTACAATTATTCTTCTCCTCTGGTAGTTTGCTGCAGCAAGTTAACAACACTGTGATTGCTCTTGTTCCAAAGGTTCCTAATCTTTCCAAGCTATCAGAGTTCAGACCCATCTCTTGTTATAATACCCTCCATGAATGTATTTCTCAAATCTTGGCTAATAGGATTGAAGAGGTTTTGCCTAACTTAGTGGATATTAGTCAGTTAGCTTTTTATTAAAGGTAAAAGAATATGTAATAACACTCTATTAGCTCAGGAATTACTTAAAGGATTGTCACGCTCCTAACTTAATTATCCGGAACGGACGGCATGCAAATATAGGAACAAATTAAATTAAATAAAAAAACCTGTTTCAAGGTCAAGTCATAACAAAATAACTATAATTAGAGTAACTAAACATGTCTCTCATTCCCATATTAAAATAATATTTGAATAGACCACCATCAATTTATCAATGGCATCATCTATGTTAACATCAATTCCAATGACTACATCTAAGGTCTACCCGATTTGAACAAATACCATAACCATGTTTATACCTATCCAAATAATAATGTTATGAATATTAGCATTGGACCCACCCTTTGGGTCACACCACTTCTGATACTAATAATTCAACTCTCAGTTAGAAAAATTAAATACAAATATTATCATTTATAGTTAAGATTGGACTCGGACTACTCTAGCCTGAGCTGCCTACGTATCCCACCTCGGGAATCAGGTCACCGTAGTTCTTATTTTATATCTCTTATCTCATGACCAAACTCATGATCAATAGAATCATCTATAAACCTCATCAATAGATGAACAATCACATTATCTCAAATATTTTAATATTTCAACATATAACAATAATTCATGTAATCTCATGCAATAAAGATGATGGAATGCAATGCTAATGCATATTCTTTAATCTCCATCTCTCTTCAACCTTATTCTAGGATGGGTGATGCCTAACATTGCGCACGGGGTTACTAACCATACCGTTTAAAATCATGGCAAGCGTATATCTCAACATATATAAATTGAATGGGGAACCGTGTTACACCCTTATTGGTGTAAGAGTTAGGAAAACCGTGTTACACTCCTTGGCCCTTCTGCTAGGGAGCCGTGTTATACCCCTAGTTAGGCATCTACTTAATGCAAGTAGGGTAATTAATAGAAATAGCAGTTGGGGAACCCTGTTATACCCTCAATCAACTAAGACTCAGGGGAACTGTGTTACACCCCCTGTCCATTCTGCTAGGGAACTGTGTTATACCCCTAGTTAGGCATATGCTTAACTCGAGTAAGGTCCGACTACAGTCTGGAGGAAATCTCACAATATCTTATCTCAATATTAACGTCCCAACTCCAAATGACTAAACTCTAGTCATATATATCAACTAGAGATCATCTGGTATTTTCAAAATCTCATTTTCTCATTTTTCTCAAATCATGAACCCAGTCCACATATATAACATGTGCCTCTACACGTCACAATATAAATATGGCACTCTTAGCCAATCAATATCCTCAACATAGACCAACTGATGCCACCCCAGCCCTGTGCCCATGATATGCTTAATCATACATAGAATATCCATGACATCTCAACATTATAAGAAAAGTATAATGTACACAATCATCCAAAATGACATTTTATAGTCTCAAAATGTGCATAATTGCAACATATATTCAATATATATGATGTACCATTCAAACCGGGTCAAAAATGCCCTCTTGTGAGAAGGGTGCTTAAAAAGCGCGGGAAGGGTGCATAATGTTTAAAATGTTCAAGAAACGCGCGAGAAGACCGCTCTGAGTCGTGGGAAGATACCAAGGGTCTTCTAGCCTCGCGGGAAGTCCATTCCGGTAACTTGCAGTTCATGGCGCAGATCTGAGTTGTTACAAGCTCGATCTGGTCCTCAGGGTCCCAATTTTAACATTTTGAGCTAAAAAATAGAACCACTATCAACATAAATCACATATATCTTAGTGTTATGTAACAAAACTAAAAAATAAACAAGATTAAGCATATATATGAACAAACCCACAACATATGCATACACTTATATATATATGCGCATACATGACCATCAACCAATATTATCACATATATATATATATCAAAATCCTCTTAGCAACGTCTAAAACACAAATATAGGTCACACTTACCTTGAATCCAAAGAAAAAAGAACAAATAAGAAGATTTAGGATGTGGCTCCTGAACTTCAAAAGCTGATTTCTCTTATCTTGGGCCAAATCACGCAAAACGGGCGTCACCACGACATTCACGACTTCAAATACTATCCCGATCCGCTAGCTTTCCGCTTCAGATCACACTTTCTCTCTCTTCCCTCTCTTTCTTCTCCCTCTTTTCACTCTCTTTTCTCTCCTCTCTCTTTTTCCCTCCTCTCTCTTTTTCCCTCTTCTGGCAACCGAGGAACCCAAAAAAAAAAAAAAAAAAACGAAAGGAGAAGGGAAAGAAAAAAAGAAAAGGAAGCTGGGCCCTTAACCCAGTTGTCCAACCAATTACCAATTCTTTTTTTTTTTGAAAGGTATAAACAGAAAGAGGTTCCACTGAGATAAATAAAATAAATTAATTAAATCTCAAAATAAATATTTTACTGACTCAAAATAACACATGAATAGCCAAAAATAAATGCTGGGTATTACAAGGTATCATAAGGATCGTCATGCTCCTAAATGTGCTCTAAAATTAGATTTGAAAAAGGCCTATGACTCTATTAGATGGGAGTTTATTTGGGATTCTCTTGGGTTGCTTGATTTTCCTGCTAATTATATTAAATGGGTAAAGAGCTGTATTTCTTCTACTATGTTCTCTATTATTAGCTTGCTAGATATTTCAAATGGAGAAAAGGAAGTAGCTAAGGAGATCCTATAGCTCCTTATCTTTTTGTCCTATATATGAATGGTCTATCCAGAATTGTTGCGATGAAGATTGAACACTCTAATCAGTTTGAGTATCACTAGAGATGCAAGAAAACTAAGATTTCTCATTTATGTTTTGCTAATGATCTCTTCTTATTCTGTAAAGGTAATGTTAACTCTGTTAAGGTGCTTAAGGATAGCTTGCAGCTGTTTTCAAAGTTCTGTGGATCGGTTCCCAATAAAGAAAAAAGTGAAATGTTCCTTTTTTGAGTTAGAAGAGCTGAAGCTGAAAGAATTGAAGCCTTGTTGGGATTCAGGAAAGGCACACTGCCTGGTAGATACTTGGGAGTGCCTCTCATCTCTTCTAAACTTAAAAGTTGCTGACTGTAAGCCTCTCTTGGAAAAGATATTAGCTAGGATCAAGAGTTAGACAAGTGCTACACTCTCATATGCTAGAAGGGTTTAGCTAATCCAATTAGTTTTATTCAATATGCAAAATTTCTAGTATATTCATTTCATTCTCTCTACTGGTGTTATAAAGGAGATAGAAAACTGTCTCAGGAGGTTTTTATGGAGTGGAGTTGAACTTAAGTTAACAGGAGCAAAAGTTGCTTAGAAAAATGTCACTTTACCTATTGAAGAGGGGAGTCTTGGTTTGAAGAAGGTAAAGGAATGGAATAGAGCCTCTTTGTCGAGACACATTTAATAGATTGGACTCGAACAAACCACATCAAGTAGCTGGGCCAAATGGTGTCACTTGAATCTTTTGTGGGGAAACGATTTCTGGTTTGTCAAGATAACTGGAGATTGTACTTGGACATAGACGAAACTGCTTGAACTCGGAGATATTTCTAAATCCCTCATGTACTATAAGGTTGGGAAAGGTAATCTTACTTCATTATGGTTTGACTACAAGCTGTCTTTTGGTCCCATTTGTAATAGTTCAAATCATAGAGTGATCTATGATTCGAGCTTGGGCTCAGCTGCTCTAGTAAGTGCTATTAGATCCCCTTAAGGTTGGAAGTGGCCCATCTCTAATTCCCCTGCACTCTTAGAACTTAAAAGGCTCACGGAAGATCTTCCAAGTCCAAATGTGAACATTGATGATCAACTAGTGTGGGTAACTGATTCTAGCTACAAGTTTTCTATGAAAGTAGCATGGAATTCTATTAGAAGGCACTACAGTTGACTGGCACATTTTGGCAAAATTTAAGGAGTGTGTGCCGAGATATGGATTTATCCTATGGTTAGCTATCCGGAAATAACTAACTACTCAAGACAAATTGGTTAAATTCGGGCTGAGAATAAGATGAAATGCTATATGTGTGGTGATGATATTGAAGACATTGATCATTTGATGGTTCAATGCAATTTTGCTGTTTGAGTTTGGCAGTCCATTATTTCAAGAAGAGGGCTCATGTTTAATGCAAAGAATTGGGATGAAGCTATAAGATGGGAAGTCAGGGAATTAAAAAGTAACTCACTGGACAGCAGAGTAAACAGAATAGCTTTTGCAGCCATAGTATACCACATTTGGAAGCAGTGGAATGAAGCAGTACTTAAAGATGTGAAGCCTAATATTAATTTCTTTATTAGAGAAATTTAGAATATTTTATTTGTATGCAATGAAAGTATGACGAGCAAAGCTAGAAATAGGGTCTTCTGAGTTGAATAAGCATCCTTGGCTATCTACTCAGATAAATTAGGATACCATTCATGGTTGTAAATGACAGTATTGCTTGTAAAGTTTCTTTAGATTAATACAATTATACTAGATTTCGTTTGAAGTGACAAAAAAATTTTAAAAAATAGTAAAAATTCTAAAAACTTCTAAAAGTTTTTAATTTTTTATCTTACTATACGAATTATGAACTCACAATTTATTTCATTTTATCTTACTTTTTATCACTATGAACACGCCCTTAACCATTAAAAAAAAAACAAAATTAGAGCCCTTTCCGTAAAAAACTCTGGAAAGCTGACTAAAAGACCCCTCCTATTTGCTTTTCAAAAAGGCCTCTATTTGCTTTTCAGAAAGGCAAGACTTGAAAGACTAGTTAAAAAAGTTTCGATTAAACCGACTAGGATGTCACTGCACATGGGCCATTGAGATTGTCCTTTTGAAGGCACCAATTTGCCAATTCGGGCCCACCCCATTAGGCCGTTCCCCACCACCATGTGAACCCATTTGCGCCACCACTCCTCGGGATCTGCAGCTTCCCGGACCCACCAGCACCACCACCCACGGTGGCCCTCATGATTCTCCGCGTGATGGAAGAATTCTCCGCGTGGGGGGAAGAAAAAATGCCATCTCTTTCTCTCTCCACCACGCTTTCAATCAACGGCTCTCAACCCCTCATCCTTGTCCCTAGCTATTATTTATGAAAAATGCTTCTCATTTTACAAAATAAATAAATAAATATATAAATAAAAATAAAATACTATCAAAATAACTTGGTAATGATAATTTTGAAATAAAAAAACTTTTTAGTACGTTCTTTTAGCTAAAGTAGTAAATCCATAGCAAAAGTATATTATTTTAATTTAAAATCCATATAAAGTTTTCTAATTATGTAACATTACTCATTACTTAAATTAATAAGATTATATTATCAGAAATTTTTATTAAAAAATATAGAATCAGAATAATATACGTACATGCAAGCTTATTACTTTTCAAAACATAACACATTAAAGAGTTTAATTTTTATACAAATACCATTGTCACATCATTCTAATCCTAATTTTTGATTAAAAAAATTGTGAAAGGACATATTTTTCCTATTTATATATGAAAAGAATATTATACAAACTAAAAATAATATGAGACTTTTAATTATTAGAACTAGAAGTGGACACACAGTATACATGCGATATTTGTTAAATTTTTATTTTAATTAATGTAAATTCATAAAAAATTAACAAAAGTGACTCAAATAGTAAATAATAAACAGATAGTTAAAAATATTTAAGTAAATAATATATAATTTAAACAAAATAAAAAAATTTCAAATTAGTGGATAGTTAAAGGGTATTTAAGAAAGATAAAAATATAAATAGGTGAAATTAATTAATTATATGATAATTATAAAAAAATTACTTTTTAATACCATTGAAGTTATAGGTGATTATAGTGAATATAAGGATATTATAAGAAAAAAATACTTTTACTAAACTTGAAACTTCATTAAATTTGAGATTTCACTAAATATCCCGAATATTTGCTTTATAATAGATGGATGATATGAATATATAATTTATTTATAAATTGCTAGTGCCACTGCCATACTATTTGGTGGGATTTTTTAATTTTAATTTTCAATAAAATAACATTTGTTGACGTATATATAAACCAAGTAAAGAAAGAAAGAAGCGTAGCTGCGGCACAATACATTAAAGTTACAACCTTTGTTTGTTATTATTAATGGAGAAGAGCCGGTCATTGCCGGAGTACTCCTCCTCTTACTCCGGCGAGTTCGGGTTCCGGCCTGACCGACTGAACTCGTATTCATTCAACGGGCCGAGCAACAAGGGGGATGGGTTCGTGTCATCAAACGATCCGGAGATGAAGAGGAAGAAGAGAATAGCATCTTACAACATGTTTGCTGCAGAAGGCAAGTTAAAGTCATCCCTGAAGGGGAGTTTCAAGTGGATCAAAAGCAAGTTTACCGATGTTCGTTATGGTGTTTGAGATCACTTCTTGGCCATCTGGTACACAACGCTAGTGTTTGTTTATTTCATGCCCTCTCTTTTTTGGTGAGAGAGAGATAGATCGAGAGAGAGGGAGAGGGAGGGAGAGAGAGAGAGAGAGATTTCTCTCTTGAAAATGAACTGTGTAGGGTTTTTGCATAATAACATGCATGCCATGCATCATACTGAGGACTGTCATGAGTGGTTTGATTTTGTTATGGTCAAGAACTATACTTCAACATTTTTATTCTTAATTTTTGGAACCTTTTAATCTATATGTTTGATCAATTGTATGTTGGTTGCTGAAATCAGACATTACATTGTGGGATCAAAGTAAAATTTTTCAATATTTTGAGAGGTTAAGGTGATATTTTTCATAATTTGGGAATCAATTAATATTATTTTTATCAATATAAATATTAAAAATTAAGGTATAAAGAAATTTTAATAATTTTGGAGGGTCGTGGCCGTTGGTTCCATTGACAAGCTCAAGTTTAAAAATTAATCTTGATCCTTCTAATTTAATGGAGCTTGTGGAAAGGATCTCACAAGAGGGTAAGCCTCGGCACTATGATAAGATTTTTTTTTTTTTTTTTTTGAACCACTTCATGTATACACAAACAGGAGTCTTATGCATATTGGGTGATTTCTTTACATAGCGAGTTCAAAAACTCTCTCTCTCTCTCAATGAGTGTGTGTTTAGAGTGAGGAGCTGGTGAGAGAAAAACAAAAAAAAAAAGAGAAAGATGAAGGGAGAGAGGAAAAGAAATATAAAGTTATAAATATATGTCATTAATTGTTTAAATGAATTAAAAAATATAACAAAATAAAATACATTCACCGATAAATTAATTTTCTAGTTTAATTATTTTTAACTTTTCAAATTGTTTGAATTTTTCCTAAAGCAAAAAAAATTTAAATATCTATCTTTTTAATTTTCTCTTAACAAATTCTTAATTCAAATACACTCTTAATCAACATTTAGAGAAACTTCTTCCACCCAAATGAGCTCAAAGGGGTGTAATTAAAGAGTGAAAAATAGAGGGGAGGATGAAGAGAGAATAAAAAAGTGGGATTAATTAATTAACTCTTTTATTTATGAAGTTAATTAGAATTTTAGTGATTAATTTCCATCTTAAAATTAAACAAGGACAATTATATGTGGAAACTCTACGATCAAGTGCATGACCCCTCTCTCTTTATATAACAACTATAGATAACAACGTTGATATGATATATATAATTGAGTTTGTCATCTTCTAGCTAGGTAGCTTAGTTATAGCACTTGCTAAGTTTGAAAATACAATATGTGATTGGTCCAAGAGTTTCATTAATTGCAATGCATTATTATTGATTAGCGATGCCAATTAAACATTTCTAAGGTTTCTACGAATATCTATTAAAGGTCAATAAAAATATGTCATGTGATAATAAATATTATCATGTGATATATTTTTATTAAATATTAACACATGATATATTTTTATTTATTCTGACGTATTTTTATTAACTCCTGTTGAATGCTCTAGAGCACCCGTGACTCATAACAGAGCAGAGGTATTATTAGACAAGGAAAAATCCAGTCAGACCTTTGAATTAATACGGAAATCTTGCCTCACGGATCCATGTATAGCTTCTCGTACTTGAGAAGTTTGGGAGACGACGGTAGTTGACGACTAATAAAAAGGATGTGTTTAGAATTGTATAAAATTGTAAAAGTTAATATTTCGTATTTTGTGCAGTGAGTAAATAATTTAAATTTATTATCTCGTAATTCGTATTCGTAGAGTTTTGTAAAGTTCTATTCTAACTCCAAACGGGCCTAAAATAATGTGTTTAGAGTTGTATAAAATTGTATAAAATTGTAAAGTTTATATTTCGTATTTTGGTGCAGTGAATAAATAATTTAAATTTATTATCTCATAATTCGTATTTGTAGAGTTTTGTAAAATTTTGTAGTGTACTATTCTAACTCCAAATGGGCCCAAAATTGGACATGTTGTGTCTTTTTTTATTTCTTTTAAATTAATATTTTTGGCGAGAAGTCAATGGACTTGTCTTGTGACTTACCAAGCTTGTCTAATGGAATTGAATGAATATAGCACTTGACATTATTGTTGAATTTGTTGGGTTGTATCACATGTACATGCCCCCCGACAGCTCAGACCAACTAATTACAGTTTGGTTGCTTGCTTCTCTAATATTATAATCAAAAGGAGAATTAGTGCTATATAATAAAAAAAATGATCAGAAAATTTCATCAAATATAAATAATTAAACAAAAGCTTATTAATTTGAAACAAAAATTTCATAATAAAAATGTGAGATTTTACATTGCTTGGATTACATGGAAAAGAGATATTTTAGAAGGACATCTTTATATGATTATCATTTTGTGTTACAGTTCATTTTGTCATTATAATATATCAACTTTAAGTTTTTTTTTTTTTTTTTTGAGATGGACCCTATTCACTATATTTGATCATGACCAAAGGTCTCTAGAAGTGTAATTTTAGTTGTTGTATCTAGAATTTCATTGCTTAATTTTCAATTTTAAAAGATATTTTGCTCTTTCATCATGTTAAGAATAATTTCTGTTATTTGGAGATCGTTTGGTAATGCGGTTCTTTTTTTATTTTTATTTATCTATTTATGTTTTTTATTTTTCATTTTCTATTCTCATTTTTTATGAAATAAAACTGAAACTATGCTTGAAAATATAATTTTGTTTACAGTTATTAATTTTTTATTTTCATAAAATATTTAATTTTATTAGTTTTTAAAAAATAATTAAATTTAATAAAATATATTTCATATTAATCTAATTTAATTAATTAGATTAATTAAATTAAATTAATCAATTAAATTATTTATTAAAAATCATTTAGTTCAATAAATATAAGATATTTTAAATTATAATTTAATTATATTATTTATTTAAAATAATTGAATAAAATATAATTATTATATAATTTCATTCAGTAAATATAAAATATGTTAATTATAATTTAATTATAATATTTACTAAAAATAATTGAATAAAATATAATTATTATATAATTTCATTCAGTAAATGTAAAATATGTTAATTATAATTTAATTATAATATTTATTAAAAATAATTGAATAAAATATATTTTATAATAATTTAAATAATTTAATTATGATATTTATTAAAATTATTTAAATAAGATATATTTTAAATCGAATAAATTAAATTAATTATTAAATTAAATTAATCAGTTTAATTATGATATTTATCAAAAATAGTTTAATAAAATGTATTTCATATTAACTAAATTAATTAAATTAAATTAATTATTTAATTATTAACTTAAATTAATTAATTATTTTTATTTATCTAAAGTAATTTATATTTTATATTAATTAAATTTAATTATTTATTAAAATAAATTAATAAAATATATTAAAGATTAATTTAATTATATTTTTTATTAAAAATAGTTTAGTTTAATAAGATATTTAAATAAAATAATTCATTTTAATATGATGTAACAAAAATAAATTGAAATACCCGATATTTAATTTTAACCATTTATGTGTTATTTTGGACCAATAAAATATTTAATATGAAATTAAGTTGATTTATTTTATTTTTGTTGGGCTGAGTGTGGCTTGAATTGGTATTGAGTTAGACATCTGGGCTAAAGGCCAGCCCTGTTCTTCCCTTTATTTCTTTCTTGTCTTCTTTCTTTTCTCTTAGTTGGCTCTTGGGGATTCCAAAGGAAAAAGGGGGAGAGAGGAGAAAGAGTAAGAGAAAACAGAGAAGAGAAAAATGGTAGAGAAAGAAAATATGTTCCAGAAAAGGAAGATAGTGAATGCTTGGTACCTCCGACGTCGTAATCATTATGGTGGTATTGATTTTGCCTGAGGCGAGAGAAATGAAAAAGAGAAGTTTTGAAGCTCCAAGATTCCTCACTTTTTTCCTCATCTTTTCTTTAGATTTGAGATAGGTGAAACTTATATTCGTATTCTAGATGTTATTAGAATTTTGATATATATATGCTTGATTTGGTTGAATATCATGGGATTTGTATATATATATATATATGTACGTATGAATATGTGTGTACATATATACATGCATATAAATGTGAAGATCTCTTGCATATATTAGAGTTATTCCTCGATTAAATGTTGTAAGAACATATGATTTAAGTGTTTAAATGTTTATATAAGAGTTATTGTTGAGATGATGGCTTGGATGGGTGATTTGGGAAAGAAGTAGAGTTAGATTTCGTTGAAAATGAAACCAAGAACCAAGCATTGGTTTCGGGTGTCCAGGCGAAGAGTGTCTGGACCACAGCTTAAGGTGTCCGGACACTAGTATGGTAGAATTTCTAAAAATGTCGTAATTGATTTCTAAATATATGTTTTGTACCCAAACTAAATTATTATAAAATTTTAAAGATGGAATGAATCCCAAATCATCATTAAACCTAATGGGAATGTATGTTTATATTAAAATGATATTGATTTACATGATTGAGCATATCATGTGTATGGGGCTGGTGTTGCATTATCCGGTTTTATATTTTGATTATTGATTGGTTGAGAGTGCCATGTTGATATTATTTATATGCCAAGACACAAGTTATACATATGGACGGGATCCATGATTTTGAGAAAATAATGAAATGAGATTTTGAAAATACCAGATGATCCCCAGTCGAGATATATATGACTAGAGTTTAATTATTGGAACTGGGATGTTATGCTATTTATATTAATTTCCCGCTTGACCTAAGCAGATGCTTAACTAGGGGTGTAACTCAGTTCTTTAGCAGAAGGGTCAAGGTGTGTAATTTGGTTTTTCTGAGTCTTAGCTAATTGGAGGTGTAATTTGGTTCTCTAACCGTTATTTATATTAATTTTTTGCTTGAATTAAGCAGATGCCTAACTAGGGGTGTAACACAGTTCCTTTGTAAATGGGTCAGAGGATGTAACACGGTTTCCCTAATCTTACACCGCTGGGGGTGTAACACAGTTTTCCATCTGTGATTTTACCCTACTTGAAGAAAGCAGTTGCCTAATTAGGGGTGTAATACGGTTCCCTAGCATAAGGGGCAGGGGGTATAATACAGTTCCCCTGAGTCTTACACCAGTGGGGGTGTAATACGGTTTTCTACTCGGTATATATATATTGAGATATACGTTCGTCGTAAGCATAAGTAGTACAGTTAATGACCCTACGTGCTTCACTAAGCATCACCTGTCCCAGGATATATTAGGGGTAGGTGGAGATAAGACTTTGCATTGGCATTGCATTCCATCATTACCTATTGCATATATGTTATTTTTATGTGTTGATATCTAAAGTTGTTAATTATAAGGATGTTTAATATGTGATTTATTGATGACGAGTTAAGTTGTGAACATAAAGTAATAAAATTAGGAACTATGGTAACTTGATTTCCGAGGTGGGATACGTAGACAGCTTAGGCTTGAGTAACTTAAGTTCGGTCTTACCTATGAATAATAATAATAATAATTGTGTTTTGGTCCCAAGTGTGGGTTTGCATCCTATTTTCATAATATCATTATTGTAAGAGATATAAGCATGACTGTAGTATATGTTCTGATTCTATAGATCTCGAATGCCGTCACTAGGAGTGGTATTAAAGTGGATTAAGTTATTGATTAATTAATAGGATATATTCAAATATTATTTTATATGGGAATGACTAATGATTTTAGATATATCGATGATTATAATTCATTGTGAATCGAACATGGATTGAATTTTATTTATTTTATTTGGTTTTCACATTCCTATGCTATCCGTCCTAGACTTTGAAATTAGGAGTGTGACATGGACAAAGTGCTAAAATTAACAAATGTTTGCAACAGAAAAAGCATAGAGTGAGAATATTTTTTTGTTTTTATTTTTCTATTTAAGTTTTCATTTTTTTTGGAAATAAAAAATATAAACAGATTTAACAAACATATTTTTGTTGTAAGTTTATAAAATTTTAAAAATATAAACAGAAAAAGCAGAAAACAAAAACGTTACCAACGGGGGCTTAGTTTCCTATTTTGAAGTTTTCTATTCCTATTTTTTAGTTAAGATTTCTATTTAGGTTTTCTAAATCTATGAATTTCAATAACTTCTAATGATTAATTAAATTAAGTGTTTTACACTTTAGATTCTATTGTTTTTAGTGATTTTTATAACCTTAGCAATTGTTTGCCTGCTTATTGTGAATTATGATCTATCTAAAAATTTATTGTTTGTGTTGAAAGTATTTAGTCAATACTCCCTATTACTACGCGCTCCATCAAAAGTAAGGGTGTGCAAAATTTGGTCAAAATTCGGTTTTCAAATCGTACCGACCAAATTTAAAAAGTTTGATCAGTTATTCTTTTAACAACAATAGGTTTGGTTAATTTTTGTAATAATAACAGTTATCGGTTTTGGTTATAGTTTTGAAATTTTAAAACTAAATAAATCAAACTAACCGAATTAAAATACTTAATATTTAATATATATTTATATATTATTAACTGACTTTATCTTTTGAATACACTTGACTTTTGAAATTCTATAGCTTTTGAAATTCTCCTGAAAACTATTAAAGCATTGCCATATTGCTGCTTGGCATTCATTTAACAAATACTTATAATATTAAATATACTTAGTTTTTGAAATTCCATGGCTCTTGAATTTCTCATAATTAAATATACTACTCATTTTTTTTGAATATATAGATTGGTTTAATTACCAAATATATATATATATATACACATATTGGTTCTTCACCCTTGTTTCTGTCACCCTTGTTCCTGTCTAATCTCCCCTTATTTCATCTAATCTTTTTCCTTAAGCAATTTGAAGCATCTAAGTATATATTGTTTTACTTGTTAGCCAAAGGTCCTTTTATTTTGTTTTTCTATCTTTGTTTTATTTTATTTTTTTAAATTCAAGCTGTTTCTTTTTAGTTTTATTATAAATTTTATTTTCTTAATTACGACTTAATGAAAATATATGTTGGTTTTTGTAATTTAAAATTTAGAATTTTAATGTTTTGATGACATTTTGTTGAACTTATAATAACAAATTATTATTTTACCTCTATAATTCAATTATAAAAAGTATATTTAAATTTATAAATTTATTTAACCTAATTGACCGTAATCAAACCGAAATAATTTAGTTCGGTTAATATTTGGTTAATATATATTATTTGGTCGGCTTGGTTATCATTTTTTATTTTCGAAAATATTCGATTCGGTTATGAAAATTATAATTTTCGAACCGTACCTACTGATGCTCACCTCTAATCAAAATTAAACAAAATTTTCATATTTTTTTTTATTTTATATATTTACTTTTTAGAATATTATTTTGCATACTAGAAAAGTCTTTCAAGCTTTACATGTTGTCATGAAAGCTGGAGATCTCTACTTTGTTCTCTTGAGCCTTCCTTAATCCAACAAAGTTTGATTCCCACCAAACTTAGAGTTGTCATTTGCCTTCTTTGCCAACGACATTCGGCACCGTGACACTATTGCTAAAAGTGCAATGCTTCGCGACTAATAAATAAATAAACAATTAAATTTTTTTTTTATAGAGTAAGTCAAATTGCAAAGTGACTCATGATTTAAAGTTTTGTGAATTGTTAGATTAAAATCAAACAATTTAATTATAACAATACTAAGTTTAAAATTTTTAATTTATTTTTGTTGTGAACTGTTTAATTTTAATCTGACAGCCCACAATTTTAATATCAAGAAAATGACATCGATTTATTATTTTCTGTTTGACGTGGAAGATGATAATTTGTAATTAATTTTTTTAATTTTTTGTTACGTATATTTTTTAAAAACACTCTTCAAACTAAATATATTTTCACGTATTTTGTTATTCTTAGAAAATTAAAAAGCGCAAATAGAAAATAATCAAATCAAAACGCACTCTATGCATTTAAATTATTCAGGATACAAAGAATCAACCCAAAATTCGTCATTACACAAGCCTACTTCTACACAAAAAAAAAAAAGCATCCAATTCTTTGCCAAATTTACCTTCAAATTACAACATTTCCCGTCGCTTGACTTGTCATCTGGGAGCTTAATTAATTTGTGCAATTACCAGCCGCATGCTTTTCCTTTTGGTTTGCATTTTCATCTCAATTTGAATTAATTAACAATCATCATATATGAAGAAAATCAAACCATAGTCTGGTAAATCTTTGTAATTATTGTTAGGTTTATATTTACAAATGACAATTTTTAAGCAAAACAATGAATTTAAACTTGTACTCTTAGAAATTTGACTAGGGTGTCAAAGCATATAGGTTTGACGTGTTTATGGAGCAAGAACAGCATAGAATATAGCTAGAGCTGACATAGGGCAGTGGAGTAGAGGCAAAATAGGGAAGCAGAACAAGCTGCCGCTTGCAGCACTTTTGTTGTGTATTTTATATCTCGCTAGGACTTGCTGGAAAAATATGTTCAATTTTCTCTTGTCGAAAAAAAAAAAAAAAAATTTGATTCAGTCTAAGATATTCTGGAACTCACTGGCTAGCTTGTCCTTGTGAGTATCGAGAATTCTTAACAATTTAAGGCGGTTTAGAGTCCTATTCAATGCTGGAAACTCTCTGTGAGTTGTCTAAAGTTGAAAACCTATTGAGACAGCCAATGGTGGATTTATCTTGCTCCTAAAAATTGTAAGCAATAAAATTAGGGATTCCTATGCTTCATGGAAGTTGAAAACAATAAGTATCTTATTTAATCTTAGTATGGTATTTAAAGTAAACTTCTCCTAGAGTATAGAGTAAAAATTAAAAGAGAAGAAGATCATATTAATTTATTGTACTTCATATAAACTTCTATTATACACTTGACCAAATACACATCTTTCTAGATATTGGTGTTGTGAATTGTAGATTTGGTTCATGTGGAGGTTCTTTTGCTTAAAGTTGATGAGTTGTGGGTTCGAGCAAAAGTTTTGCGCAATAGAATTGATGAGTTAACTGTGAAACTTTTGTAGAAAAGTTTTGTTAACTAGAATTACATAATGAGAAGAATCTTAATCCTTCGTCTAGAGTTCGAAAATTTTCTCATTAAATTATTGTGGCTCTTCTTCTTTACGATCATGCATGTGTAACTGCTTCATTGATTGATTTAAATTGCATTAAATATTAACACTGCAAAATTTTCAATTGTCTTCAAAATAACACCCCTCCCATAAAAAATAAAAAAAAATAAATAAAGGAAATTTCATAGAGAATAATTGATGATGAATAGGACTATAATGATTAGAGTATAAATTAGACAACAACTAAAGATGAAGGAAACCCATTTCCATAGATGTGAATAAACCAATTTGATTCGAGTAGTAGAGTGTTTTGTACCTAAATTAAGTTTGTCAAGTGTAACAACCTTAATTAAAAAAATGATTTAGATTTACTTTTCTAATATTCCTAATTAAACTCGAGAAGTCATTTAATTGAATCAATCTTTAGTTGAATTCTAATAGTTTGATATTTTACATTATATTTAATGAGTATTAGTTTATGAAAAAAAATATGGTAGGGTTCAACCGTTTGATAATATAACGAGCTTAAAATTGTGACTCAAATTTGATTAGTTTATATTTCTGAGTTAAGCTCGAGTGAAAATCTATGACGGAATCAAACTTGAGCAAGCCTTAGCCTACAGCCGTTCAAATTTTCACATATTTATGTATCTTGTCAACTGCAAGGACCCTGATTATAGGTACCAAGGGAACATGCCAACCAACAGTGATTCAAGAAATGCTTTGCTTGTCTATAAGAGCAAACCTTGTTTTGGTTTCTGCTCAGAACACAAAAAAGTATTATGGATAGATGAAAGCATGTTCCTGGTTTCTACTAATACATCTTCTCTTCGCAATGCATATGCGCATAAGATATTATTCACATACACAAAAAGTTCTACCTTCTGACAAATTCTCATGCAGATTATGAACTTGATATTAAAAATGGAAGATTCATCATTGCATAATATGAAATTACAAATATATATATATATATATATATATATGTTGTGTTTGATGGAAAAAGGGGGGGGGGGAAGAAAGGAAATCATACAGAATAAAAAGAAAGTGTGATCCTCGGCATGGTCTAACCATCAATTGCTTGTAGTGTAAGGAGTTTCCTCTGATCCACTTTTCGGAATTCTCTTGTGGACACAGCCCTTTGGATTTGATTGAATCGATTTTTGGCATTTGGCAATGGAGGCAAGTTCTTAGTGTTGTTGGCAGCCATATTAGAATGGGCCCAAGAGCTCGTCGAGATCCTTTTCCACTGAGATGATATATATGGGGAGGGTAAAGGAGGAGCCGGGGAACTCCCCTCCTGTGGAGTTCTTTTCATGCCAGGTGAATTACTTGTTGCATTGCTGCCCTCATGCCCTGAGTTCAACTCCGATCTCTTCTCTGCCTCCTGAAGATAACATATTGTTGTTGGAAAATTTAAGCTGGCATTTGATTTGCCTTTCTGTTTTTTATTTTTTATTTTTATTTTATGTGTTAAAAATCTCAAAACAAGAAAATAAAAAATGTTCTATTTTTTATTTTGAGGTTTTCCTTATTTTGGATTAAAGACTCCCAAAATAATTTTTTATTATTTTTCATTTCATGTGTAAATCTATTTTCTATTTTTTAAAATAAATTTTAAAAATACAAGTAACTAAAGGAGTTTTAATTTTTTTTTTTATTTTAAAAGTACAAAATGAAAAATAAGTTTAAAATAGAAAATAGAAAATAAAAAATAAAAAAATAAATCAAATGAGACCTAAACTTTGACAATATTTTTGACTAGACAGCATAGGGATTAAGGCGCAAAAATTTGATAGTATTATTGAAATTAAATTAAGAAGTTGAGGTTGTCCTATGACGGCACCGTTTGGAGTGCTCTCAAAAAAAAAAAAACACAATAAATCTCCAACAATCTTTATAAATCACTAAAACTCTTTGTTACACATTTACATTTTCCCACTTTTACTAAATTCAAAAAATTTTAATATTTCGTTAAAAAAGTGATAAATCCAGAAGGAGGTTAATCAAGTGCGAAATTTTTTTTAACAATCATATTGTTCAAGTTGAAAGTTTTCAAACGAGTACCATTATCCTATTTTATATGAATTTTTTTGAATCCATTAGAACGGATTTAAAAAATCGTTTTAACGGTTTTGGCGTTGTAGAAAAGTGTAGAGACTTTTTGAATTTGTTAGAACGAATTTGAAAAACCGTTCTAACAATTTAGTGCAAAAAAGAGCGAAAAGACCTACTGTGCAAAACATTGAGCGGCATTTTTTGAATCCGTTAAAATGGATTTGGAAAACCGTTACAACGGTTTTGACACTATTCATCTCCAAAAAATGTGATTTAAAAAGAAACACCAAATATCATTTTTTACCCCCAAATCACGTTTTTTCTTATTTTTTATCACTCTAGACGCTGCCGATGCGTGTGTGTGTGTGTTTATTTATGCGCACCTCTTTAGTAGAAGAGTCATCCGATTTCGGTTTCTCCGGGGCCATATCCTTTTTCTGGGGCTCCCGCTGTGATCGCGATCGTTGCCTCATTTTTGAATTCCTATGCCTAGCGCACACAGAGAAAAGTGGCATGTGTTAATTTCTGCAAAATAAGCACTTCAACATTGATTTACTAGTTAATTTTCGGATCATCTCTAGAATGCTGGAAGCAACTAGCATTCATGATTAATAAATTTATATCCAATTTTGATCTTTATTATCATATAATGGACTTCACTACTTCACATTTAAAATTTTCAATTTTTGACTGATTATATGTGCGTTTGGTACACTAAATTTTGCTTAAAGTTATACATATATATATATATATATATAAAGCTTCATTTAAAATTTTCAACTTTTGATTGATTACATATATATATATATATATAGCTTCAGCGTATTGGCTACGTTAATGTAACAATGTATTGTCAGGTATATTTTACATAGCATTTTGCTAACTTTTGTGGAACTAGGTAAAGTCTAATCCTTCGTATTCTGATAATAATGCCCAAATTAAAATAAGTTTTGACCATTGAAGAGGACAAGATGGGGAGTTGGAGTGATAGCTCGTACAATGATTTGAACAAATTTGAAAGGTTTAGCGCACAATTGAACATTTCGTGCGTGGGGTAGAAACTACGGACTACGTCAATTTTGCGGAATTGAAGGATATCAAGAGACTGCTATGTTTGGTTGGCCATATGTTTTAAGAACAAGAATGGAAATTCTCACAGCCGGTGGGAATTTCCATCTTTGTTGATTTTTGACAAAGGAATTGGAAAGCTAATCTTCTCGAGTTTACTAAGTTGTAAGTTCTAGAATCCAATATGGTATTTGACAATTTCTAATACGAAGGAATTTCCTATAAGAGATGAATTGACAGATTAGCAATTGGGATACTAGGTAGCTAGATTGAATGACTGGCTGGAAACCCAGAAAAATAAGGACAAGCAACATTTTACCTTCTCCGTTGAATGTTTTGTATTGGCTCGTCTTCTTCTTTGTAGATTACAGGCAAACCAGAAAGGTCACACGCCAACGGGTTTGTGTAAAAGAACTGCAATCAGAAGATACTAGTACTTCTTATATAGCACAAAACATATAGTCTAGCGCAATTACATCCAAGGAAAAGTGTCTTCTAAAATAACTCTGCTCCTCCAACCACAAATACAGGACTCATTACTAATTTCAAAAACCACCACCAGACTGAAGCACTAAATTCTCTGTCACTGTCAAATTCATGAAGAAAGTTTAGCTCTTTAGGTTTTTCACAAGTATTAATTATTTCATGGGTGAGTGATAGAATTCATTCCTACAATTTACGATGGATTCTAATCCTTGTAGTTTCAACAGTTCCTTAGTTATGATTAAGTCTCACTCTAATTTTTCTATTAATAACTATTAAGAAAATTAACGGAAAAAACGCCACATATCCACCATATATATTATCAACATGTGACATTTTCTAGTAATAAATTTAACAAAATGAGTAAAGTGAAACTTAACTATAGTTATAGGAGTTGACGATTACAATTAAAATTATAATGACTAAAGTGAGATTTATTATAAACTATATGGATGATTTCTGTAATTTACTCTTGTTTCATACCAAAGGGGTGTTTGGTTGGCAAAAATTTATCCAAAAAGTACAATAAAAGTATAAAGATTTGATGTAAAAGTGGTGTGTCATAAAATTTGATTAGAAAAAAGTACAAAAAGTTTGATAAAAGTTGATGAATTTTGATTGATTTTATCCAACCAAACACTCCCCGAACAAAAAATCATCTATGTAAAATTTCAATTTCATTTTGCTATTTTTGGAATTCTCCCTTGTAAAGGTGTTGAGATGCTCACCTCATTTTGGAGAGCAGAAGCTGCAGAGCCGCGGCGCGCAGGATCTAAAGCAATGAGAATATTCAAAAGGCCCACAGAAGATTCTGGGTAATCTCGAAATGCTTCTTGGAGACTAGGTTTGTGCGCACGAGGTGGTCTGAAAGTTGTGGACAACTTCATTCTTTTCCAATAATCCTCCGAGGGTGTGCCACATAGCTTGAATATCCTGTGAAGTTGTTCAACCTGAATGCATGCAGAAAAATAAATCCAAAGCCAAGATCATCGAATCCAAGACATAACGTTCTTATACAAATCCGAAACACTTTACTAGATTTCATAACAACCAACTTTTAATTTAGATCCTTAAATTTAATAGCATTAGGGGTGTGAATGAGTGAGCTACCCTTTCTCGTGCTCGAGCGAAGCACAGCTCGTTACATATTTATTGGTTCAGGTCGAGCTTGTGAAATCTCAAAAAAAAAAAAAAAAAAAAAAAAAAAAATAAATAAATAAATAAACAATTTATTTAATATTATTAACGTATCACTGTATCAAATAATAACTAATATTTATGATAAATAAATTTTCAGGGTACTTAATAATCAATAAGGAACTTGTTATAACTTAAAAAATTTAAAATGTTACACTTTTTTTTTTTTGGTTAAAAAAAATGCAGTGATTTCTAAAAATCAAATCGAATGCTAAATATAAGAAAATATCTAAATAAACAAAAATATCGTCTTACATTCTTTGAAAAGGAAAGATCTATTAAACGACTAAACTAGTATTAAAAAGTTCAAGTTAAAAATTTTTTTAAGAAAATTACTTAAAATATATAAAATTTATTTATATTAATATCAGCTTGTGTATGCGTATTTAATTTATACATAACATTAAAAATTATATAATAACGCTCTCAAGGCTTAACAAGTTAAATTTTTGTAAATTCAAGTTTAAGATCAACTCGTTTAACAAATAGACTAAAAAAAAAGGTAAAAATTATTTATTAAAAGAGATGAGTTCGATTTGAGCTTTAAAAGAAGAGTTGATGGGCTGGTATAACAATCTATGTTAGTTGGGTGACTTAAAATTCAACGGTTCCTAATTTCAATGTCACTGAACTGAACTGACATAGTTTTCTATATCAACCTCCTATTTTCCTTAAAAGAGCATTTTGCAAATAGTTTATGAACGATTGCTTGAGACTCCCCTGGTCAGTACCTCTGTTCTGCCGGGCAAAATAGGCCTTCCTTCAAACATTTCAGCCAGGAGGCATCCAGCACTCCAAAGATCAATGCCGACTCCGTAATCCGTGGCGCCTAAGAGCAGCTCTGGGGCTCTGTACCAGAGCGTCACCACGCGGCTAGTGAGCCGACGCCTTCTATTGGGATCGAAATAATTCGCAAGCCCAAAATCCGCAATCTTCAGCATCCCATTTTTGTCTATCAGCAAATTGGATCCCTTGATGTCTCTGTGCAAAATCCCCCTCTCGTGGCAGTGTTGGAGACCCGAAAGCAGCTGGTGCATGTAACTCTTCACCTGCATGCACAACCTTACACTTCCAAATCAGCAACTAAGAAAAGGGTAACGTTGTACGGCTGGAGCATTTCGCTAGAATGGAGTCATAAAAAAAAAAAAAGATAATTTGTAGGTTTATAATTTATATAATGAGATAAAAAGTAAATAACTTTTAAAAATTTTTAAAATTTTTTAATGATTTTTAGTAAACTAAACACACTCTTAATCAGGACTTATCAGTTCAAGATAAAAATTTTATAAAATATAGTTATTGTGACGTTATTCAAGTCAATTTTTCAAATTTTATTTTTGGTACAATAGCACTTTTTCCGGGCAAAATTTGAAAGGAAAATAGTAATTGACTAGAATTTTTTACCAAAAATAGTACAGAAATGATGTGTCGATCACATTTTTATGGGAAAAAAAATCAAAAAAAGATCATATATTTAAGTGGAGACTGATTAACTCATAATTATGAAACTATTCTATTTTCATGAAATTATTTTGATTAAGGTGGCATTTGGCACTCAAATTTTTATTAATCTTTACAAATTTTTGGTCATTCTCATTTTCTAGGCATTTAGTTTCAAACTTCAAATTTTACAAATTTTTATTAATTTTTACTAATTTTTTATCAATTTTTACCAAATTTTTTAATAAGAACCGTTCGAATGGGTGGTTTGAACGGGTAAGCAAGACCCCATTCAAACAAGTTTGATCAAAATGTTTAATTTGTGCCAACCAAACGCCAAGAAATTGAAAATCAACTCACCCTTTCTGATTTTGAGATGCCAAACGCCTCATAAAACTTTTGGCTGTATAACATCGAACAGAGCACTGCGATGCTACCAAAATAATAATAATAATAATAATATAGTAATCAAAAATATCAACCATGGATTGTGAATCTATCACTTCAAAATATTTAATCCATCAGAGCGTTTTGAATTTTCTAATAAAATATATTTTCTCCATTGAAAACGTCTAATTACTATAGAACTAGAAAATTCTATCAAAAAATATACACACATATATATATATATATCGAGAATGATGTGATAGGCTTTTGTGAGTCGGTTACTTTGCCATTAAAGTGTATTTTTATTTACATTACATAATTACCATTGACAGTCAAAGTATCACAACCTGCGGTTCAGTAAGTCTCTCATCAGGCCGAGAAATGATTCTAGCCAAGTCAGTCTGCATGTAATCGAAAACCAAGTAGAGGCTGTATTGCATCCTTGATGTGGCTAACCCTACAAGCTTGACAATATTGGGATGGTCTAGCTTCTGCAAGATCATGATCTCTCGTGCCATGAACTTCACACTCTCCGGTTCAGATGTTTCGAACCGGACCTTCTTGAGGGCAACAATCTTCCCAGTGTCCTTGTCCCGAGCTTTATACACATTGCTATACGTCCCCTGGCCTACCTGTTATATATATATATATATATATCAAGCATTGTTCCACAAACCTAGATCAATTTACTAGCTTCTTTACGTAATTGCAATTCAAAGAACTAAAATAAATTATTATTATTATTATCATTATTATTATTATTATTATAACTTAGATGGACTTGTTTTGTTAACGTTGAAGAATGAATTTTGAATTTCTTTTTTCTAATTTGTTATAACTTAGTGACAAAAGATATTCGAATTAGTGATCATTAAAAAGTAAATTCAAGATTTAATTAGTTAATCTAATCTCTTAAAACTCTAAAATAAAAAATTTTAGCTAGCAAAATATGAATAGCGAGAATCTATTAACCCATATTATAAGGTTTGGTTGGGGAAGAAAAATAAGTAACTAGTTAAAAAAAAAGTCCTTTTTTGGTGTAACAAAATTTGACAATGTGATCCATTCTAATATATAAACGGCGAACGCATTTTGGTGTTTTTTTATTTTTTGGGTATATATATATATATATATATTAATAATTCAAATTTTCAAAGGACAAATATTTTTTAATCATTTTTTTCTTAAATAACCGATAATAATAACCGATAATAATAAGTACTCTACCAAGGATGGATGGAAAAAGGCGGTAGAGGAACGAAAAATTAAGAATACATAGATAGAAACAAGCGCTGCGAAAGCAACAACAATCCCTACCTACCCCAGTCCATCCCTTCACCCAGATAATGACCATTTAAGCACCTATGAAAGCAGACAGAAAGAGATGGCAGAGTAAGCGCATCGTCCTTAGAAAAAAGGCGGTAGAGGAACGAAAAATTAAGAATATAGAGGAGAAAGCACATAGAGAGAGAGAGAGAGACAGAGAGGAAATGGAGGCGAAGAATGTAAGAGGAGAGGAGCACCCATAGCCTAGGCTTAATCATTTTATTATTTTATTTGGCGCTAACTTATTTAATTAAAATACTAATTTATTTGAGAAAATAAAATGAAATGAGGATGAAAAATGATAATTCTATCGAACTCCATATTCATTCCCTTTGTAAGTCCTTGTGTAATATAATCAATCTTTATAAATCTAACCTTATCAAGCTTATCGTATGACTCTGCACTTTTGGGGACAATACCAGCCAGAACATCTCTGGGAATATTATCAGTAAGCCATTTTGGCCACCCATCCACCAGCTCATCCTCTTCGCCCAAGTTGAACGATGCAATCTTCTTGGAAACTTTGCCTGAACCACCACCACCACCACCACCACCGCTTCCGTCATCGCCGTCAACACCCTCTTTCTGTGTCTCTCTAGTGATCAACTTCCCTTCTTGAACACCACTGCCGCCGCTGCTGTCGCCGTCGCGGCCGCCATTACTTCCACTACCAGTGCCACTACTCTGTCCGGCACTGCTCTTCCGGCTGGGACGTTGCTTAGGAAAATTCCTCTGAGCGGTGGACCTCCGGGCTTCAAGGAACTTTCCTTTGACATACCCATTTTCCATCTTCAACTTCTGCAAACCCTGGGGAGCTGAATTGATGAATGGCCTTGACTCGGCACACCCCATTTCTATGTAGCTGATGATGATGCTGCTGCACCAGATTTTGAAGAAGGTTGCTGATTGGTTTGTAAATAATAACATAGGGTAAGGGTGCGTTGGGAAGGGGATGTGACATGGTCAAGAAGTGAATCCATTGTAGACAAGAAGAACGAGGAGCAGAAGAGGACATGTGGTGAAGAGAGAGAGTGAGAGAGAGAGAGAGATGATGACGATGATATGTGCAGGCCTAGCGTAGAGAGAGAAGATTCAGAAGAAGATGACAAAATGGCCGGCCTGACCCGGCCATGAGGAACAGACGGAGAGAGGATCTTTCTTATCTTTCAAACTCAGCTTCATCCACTCTAATATATATATATATATACATATAAATTATGTGTGTAAATTAAATACGGTGATGAGTTTTTTCTCAGTGCGGATTTGGGGTTGTCACTGTTGTCGATGGTGCCATTGGGAACAGGATGAAGGGGGGGGGTCTGAGAATTGCTTTCTTTTTTGGGAGCTTTATTATTTGTTATTATTATTATTATTATTTAGTTTTTTTTTTTCGTAAATTTGAGGGTGTGCACTCCAAGGTCTACGACGACTAAGTAAAATATGTATATCGAAATTATTCTTGAAGTACCAAAACTTTCGTTATTTACCATTCATTTTCATAGCGCATATATGTAGTCCGGGCCTTGTCTGGTCGATGTCTGATATTATTGCTGGAAGTGACAAAATTATTGCTGGAAGTGACGGAGAAAGATTAAGTTAAGAGACAAAAACGACGTCGTACTGAGAACCAAACCAGTATGGGCAAAAATTAAAAAAAAAAATTAAATGATAAATTACACTGACACTCTTTAAACTACACATTTTTTTCAATTTATCTCTTCATCTATTAATTCTAACACTTTAACGCCCTCATCTATTTAAATAGGTTCCGTTTACTGCTGTAAGTGACAAAATTATTGCTCAAAGTGATGAAGAAAGATTAAGTTAAGAGACAAAAACGGCGTCATACTGAGAACCAAACCAGTTGCCCAGCTAGCCAAAATGGGCAAAAAAAAAAAAAAAAAAAAAAAAAAATTAAATGATAAATTATACTAACACCCCCTTAAACTACACAATTTTTTTTTTCAATTTATTCCTTCATCTATTAATTCTAACATTTTAACACCCTCATTTATTTAAATGGAGTTCGATTTAGTAACAGTTAAAAAAGTTCGTTAATTATTTATTTATTTATTTATTATTATTTAATTATCTCAATATTTTTAATGTGATTATTATTCACTTATATTCAAATTTGAAACTTATGAGCAGTATGGATTCATTCGATTTTTGTATTATAAATTAAATAAATGGAATTTTTTCTTTTCCCATCCCAAAAAAAAATAAAAAATAAAAAAGCCAACTTGAACCTAATTTTGTAAAAAAAATCTAACGAAATTAATTCTCAAATCTTAATAATAAATATTTTTATTTTTTATTCTATATTTATTATATATATTTAATTTTAATAATAAATAATATAAAATGTACCCTCAAATTTTTTTTTAAAAATTTAAGCTAAATTTAAATTAAAAAACTAAATTAAATGAAAATGTTGTTATTAGATTTATTTTGATTTTTCTTATTTTCATTACGTTTTGCTCACCCTATTTCTTTATACCAAAAATAAAAATAATATATATAATTTATTTTTATTTTTGAGTCAAGTTTTTTTTGGATGGGATAGAAAAATTTGATTTATTTAATTTATATTAAAAATTGACTAATTTATTAGACCTAACCAATGCAAATCCCTAGTGATAAGTTTCAAATTTGAATATGTGAGTGATAATCAAATTAAAAACTTATTAAAATAATTAATTTTAATAAGTAATAATAAATAAATAAAATAATTAACATACTTTTTTAACAGTTTCTAAACGGAACATTTTTTAAATAGACGAGGGGGTCAAAGTGTTAGGATTAGTAGAAAAATGGAGTAAATTGAAAAACAGGTATAATTTAAGGAGTGTTAGTATAATTAACCCAAAATAAAAAATCAAACAAAAGAGATTTCTCTAAACGTGCAAGTAATGTCAAAATTATTTGTACTCAACGGGTACCCGCTTCACAAGCTTCATTCAAGGAGGGTATAGAAATACTAATAATGGGAACGAAAATGGGTATAGAGATTTTAAATGTTATCCGAACGAATATGAGAACGAGTATGATAATCCTCACTCCCTTCTATATCAGTTTAAATACTTATTTATTAATTTACATATTTTTTTAATTTTTATTTAATATATATAAAAAATATATATTTATTTTATATACATAATTTATAATTTATAATAGTTAATATATTTGACAAGTAAATGGAGTTAGGGACGAGGAATCCATTACTTAGTAAGAATTGGTATGGAGAAAATTTTTATCCTTGAGACAAAAATGGAGATGAAAAAAGTATTACTAAATGAGGACGGAAACGGCAATGACCTTACCAGCCCCATTGACCTTATTGGCCCCGTTGACATCCCTAAACCGTGCCTTTTTTAAATATTATTCTTCTATTTTTCATAAAAAAAACATAAAAATTAAATATTTATTCTTAACCAAATAAATTAAATATTTGTGAAATGTTTGCACTTAATCAAATAAAAATTAAACTTTTCTTTTAATAAATATTTATTTATTTTAATCTTTTTTTTATTCAACAAATATATATATATATTAAATTTCACTTCCCTTTTCACTCTTATTTTTTGTTTTATTTTTTTCCCTCGTACAAATTCATGTTTCAAACATAGCACCGAATAAACTCTATTGTAGAGGCAGAGCTCGTGTCCCTGTTACAGACCTATTGGGAAAAATTATTGCACGCTCCTCGGGCACCATACCCTAGACCGCTCGGACCATGCCACAAAAGTATACGTAAGTTGAACATACTTATGTGGAACGACCTAAGCAACTTAGAGCCTGGTGCTCCAAGAGTATGGAATAGTCGCCGGTACTCGGCTTTCCCATCAAACAAACTTAAATCAAGTATTTTCAGGTCCAGAAACTGATAAATGCAAAGACAAACCAGCCTAACCAAAAATAAAAATCTTGCATCTCAGTTATAGTTTACCATTTTAACAGTTAGTTGATTTATCTCTATTTATTTATTTATTTATTTATTTATTTATTTTTTTATAACTCAAGTATCCAGACCAATTTGTGGACATTTTGACGAATCCCTAAACTCTGAAATAAACAACCAAATAAGTCTTTGGTGGTCTTGAGGAGACTCAAACTCATAACTATTAAGGAACAAACTCAAAGTTTAACCAACTAAGTTAACCCTCACCTGATAACTGTTAGGAAACAAACTCAAAGTCTAACCAGCTAAGCTAACCCTCACGTACTCTAATCAGGTGGTTAGTTGATTTATCTATATACTACAATATTTGGTTATGATTGGCTTGGAAAACCCTTCATCTCGGGTTCATCAGGATCCCAAAATTCATCTGGGCAGTCTGGATATTCCATCAAATTACAATAATGAAACAATAACCAGGCTATGCTAATTCGGCATCATAATCAGTTCTTGACACAAATATACACACTGCAATTGTAAATGACAGACATCTAGGCACCATTGAAGCTCCACGTAATTCATTCATCTATACCCAACAGGAAGAATAAATAAATAAAGAAAACTAAAAGGAAACACATTAATTACGATCAAACAATGGCCAGAGCTGTCATTTTGAAAGGAGGAAAAAAAATGACAAAATTTAAATCTCAAGCAATGGAATATAGACACAACTGATCATTCTGGTAAAGACAGCCCAGATTAGAAATGGTTGTATGTCCTATGGACTCAAAATCCTGCTTTTCATTCATCCAAATTCCAGCAGAACATGGGAGAAGGGAAGCAAGCTCTGTTAGTGGTAACTCAACCATTACCTCATTCAATGCGCCTAATACAATCTGAGCCCACAAGGTTCCAACTAAAAGCCAAATCTACATTATTCTGCATGAACAGCTCCTTTCATTCCCATCATCAAATTCATCATCTGATCCCCCTGTATCACTGCCATAGCACAGAATGCACAATTAACACAACAGAACAAGGATGTGTACTAGAATGTGACCAAATTTCTCCAAATTTACAATGTTGACATGTCAAAACAAATAATATAAAGAAGCTTATGTAGAATGCATGGAATAGGAGTGTCTAGAATTTTGGGAGAGATTAAATGACAAACGAGATCGAAAATGGCATCAAAATCAAGCAAAACAACATTAATGCCCTGTTTGAGTCTGAATGAGCTTATGGCGCCCAGATGCCACAAGAACGGCCAAATCCATTTGACCAGCCCAACCAAAAATGTCAAGATTTGTTCCTCATGCCTGGATGTCAATGCTGCAGCTACCCAGAATTTCTAGTTCTCTTAGTTTCTTTTGGATTTCTTTCATTCTTATTTTATCTAGAATTAACTTAGGAATTTCATTTAATTATTTGTCTTTCAATTTTGGGCCAAATGCAATATTGTAATCCTTTGGGATTAAAATTACATTTATTTTCATTGTTTAATTGGGAAAACTCTAAAGGGTTAGGAAAACCATTTTCAATTCCGAATAGGATTAGCTTTATTTTCTTTTACAAATAGGACCTTTTGTAATCAGTCTTATTCATTAAATACATTCTTTCAATTAGTTTAAAAAAAAAAAATCAGAACTTTGTGTTCTCTATTTTGGTGCTTGTTAATTGAAGGCCGTGTTCTTGAGGAATCAAAAATGCTTCGTCATCGTACTCAAGAACAATATCTCGCTAAATACCTCGCTGTTGCATCAAAAAGAGATGAAAGAGTAATTGATCATAATATATCACAACGAATGACAAGGTTATCATTCCATCTCATTTGCAAATTATTACAAAATAGGTTTTGAGAAACAAACCAAGAAAAGGTTTGGTGGAAATAAATAACGCAAAAGAAACTACTATAACTGTTAGGTTTATTTTAGAGGTTGGCAACTCGTGAACAAATCAATGAATTTATCAAGTTTGTATACTTAGGCATAGGCCAAGTTGCCTTAGTACATAAGCTTGAATTTGTAAGGTCACTGCACTTGACCTTTGATTGAAATTGATTGGATAGTTGCTGGGAAGTTGCTGGAAAAAACAGAGCACTGAAATTAATCTGGTAACCTCGTTGAGACTCTCACTGGATTCACCGGATTCTTCGTTGTAAAACAGGTTGTATGTAAAAGACCAAAGTGGCCCGTTGGGAACTCACTACCTTCACTGGAACTTTTGCTGGGTAAAACAAGTTCTATGCAAAACTACAGATTTGGTCACTGGCTCCGCTGGATCACTCGCTAGCAAAAACAGGGAGCGTGTTAAGGCAGCAGACTGTTCATTGGGAAACTCATCCCCGCGTGCGACTGGGAATTTTTTGGAAACTTGCCTTTTTCCTACATTTCCAAAGTTGTTGCTATATATAGAAGCCTTCTCCTAGGGTTTTTACACAAAAAACGAGATATGAAAGTTGCCACATTGTTTAAAGAGTTTTTTTTCATCTCTTAACCAAACAACTTCACATATTATTGGTCTTGATCTTCAAGGGTTTGAAAATTGGTCTTTCAATAGGGAGGGTACATCGTGGATTCAAACAAAGTTTCAACTCAAGAGATCGTGGATTCGATTGTTACTTTGTTATTGTAAACATAGTAACTCGCTTGTTATAGTGAATCAAGCGCGCATAGCCCTTTGACTAGGACTTGTGGTTTTTTTTGGTTGGATTTCCATGAAAAAATCTGCGTGTCTACTTATTGTTTTGCTTGTGATTGTGTGATTAATTGATTGATACTACGCTTTAACTATTTTCAATTGGTATCAAAGCAGTGTTCGCGTATTTCAATTTTTATACTCTAAGAGGCATGATCTTGGAAATCTAGTATCGAAGGATCCACCACGTGAAAGAGGTTCAAACACTTGTTTCCCATGGTTTGACGGTTCCAACTATTCATATTGGAAGGCTTGTATGACAGCACTTGATGTCTATGAACTGCAAGGTATGGTTTGTTGTTCAAAAAGGATGGAATCCTCCTACCATCAAAATTAATGGCAACTTAGAGAAAACAATTGATCTCTGGACTAAGGAAGAAGTAGAAAGCGCCGAATAAAATTTCAAGGCCATCAATGCAATATTCACAGTCGTTTGTGCCAATAAGTTTCGAAAGATCTCCAGTTGTAGAAGTGCAAAGGAGGCATGGATGATTATTCAACTAAGACATGAAGGTAATCCAACTGTAAAGAGATCAAAGCCACAATAACTCACTACTGATTTATAACAAGCTTAAAATGTATAATATATATACTTCAGCTTGAGGGGAGCGTTAGAAAATATTGCGAGAATATTGTAAATATAGAATAAAATCATTTCCTAGTATAGATGAAAGGTGTTTTTATTTCGTATCCCAATTTGTACTTCACTCAATGCATATAAATGCACGCCTAGACAACCTTAAGAGTTTCAAGCAATTTCATTCAATTCTTTGTTCATTGATAGAACTACCCTTAATATTTAATTTTACACTCACACTCATTATTTTAAAATGTAAATCCTTCCATACATCTTGCTGACAATATTAAACGGAAAGCAATGTGGACAACGTGAGAATACGATATGAGATGTCCCTTTTATTCTTTTAAACTATGTAAAATGTATAAAACTTCATTGAGAACTTCAAATATCTTCCCCAAAAAAAAAAGTCTGCCTTCTCAAATTATAGTTTATCTCCATCTCCAAAATCGAAACTAATGTCATAAAATGGCAAACAATGAAATAAAGAAAAAATATTGTGAATTATTCCCTTCACACATCATACTTTTACAACTTTTAAATCATGGGAGTTTTGGGCATTTTATATAGTCTAAAGGAGTTAAAAAAAAAAAAATTTCTCATATAGTTTTCCCCTATGAAGCACGGATACGGATACGGGAGCGGGTACGGGTATGAATATGGGTACGGATACAAGATACGGCAATTTTCAAAAAATGAGGATACGGGTACGGCGAAGATACGGCAAAAAAATAAAATAAAATATTTATTTTATTTAAAATATTTTTGAAAATAGCCTCTATATACTACTAGACATATAAATAACAATTATATAGCATGAAAAATACCATTTAATCCATGAAAAAGCTAGATTTAATTTTCAATCTGTGTTTTAAAACCATAATATCTAAATTTTAAAATTCATATATTTTCAATTTATATCACTATTCTAATGTCAATATAATACAAATTTAGAATAAAAGAAAAAATGAAGAGAAAGCTATGCACAAACAAAGGCAAGCAGTAGTGAAAAACAGCCGAAAATCACTGCGACTGCTGGAGTTGAGCAAACGCGCACTGTCGAGGTTTAGGGCTTTTTTTTTTTTTTCCCTTCGTGTGTTCCCTTTGTGTGTCTCAAGTATAAGAGAACAAAAGAATAAGTATCAAGTTATATTTTAGTTAATTACAATTTGTTCCCTACTAAAATTTTTATCATATCAATTTTACCCCAAAAAAAAAGTTTAAAATATTACATTTAGACTCCTGCCATATCTCAAAAGTATCCTTCTCGTATCCCAGCCATATCCTAGCCGTATCCTATACAAATTTAAAATAAAAAATTTGGATACGCCACGATACGCATCCAGCCGTATCCGTATCCGCGGAATATCCAATACGAGTGCGGCACTTAATTCGAAGTATCCGTGCTTCATAGGCTTTCCCATTAACTACACTACTTTCTATTTAACATTAACGGTCAGATCGATGGAAAAATTTAATTGTGAAAAATGTTTCAAAATAAAGTGAGAGTGTAAATTTTAAATGTTGAGTAGTTAACTGTAATTAGCTAAATTTTAAAGGGAGGTAAGTGTAATTTGCACAAAACTAAGTCATATACAATGGTCCAGTTTAAAAGTCAAACCTCATTTGAAGACATCGACAGAATTTCATTCAAAGTAGCAGGATATTCAAAACCAGGTGCTAATGATCCAATGCAATATGTAAAATCAACCCTCATTTAGCTCACCAGTTGGTAGTTCATTACAATCTAAGTTAAGTTCTTATCAATTGTCAAAGCATTAATAATGGTGGCCCACTATATGAGGCCCCTGTCCATGCAGGGTCTAGGCCAATGTTCGCAAGATGCATAGGAGAAAAGATTTGCGAAGGTGACTATCAGATTCGCTAAGTAATATAACAATTCAATTTTATCCAATAATGTGATGGATCCACAAAAATCAACATCTAAACTGTTAATTGCTGGCATTTTAACCAGATTATTTAGTCTGGCCTCAGATGACTGCAAACCACAAGATATGCAGGAGAAAAGGTTAGTGAAGGAAAATAGTTCTAGAAATTCCTATGCACTAAAAGTCACAAAAAAAGAGTAATCATGTCCTATGCATATGAAATTTAGCTCAATTCTTTGCATCTATAAACAACCCAGAAAAGCATTTCATAAAAAGAAAACCTCAATTCAACACAGAGACACGTAGACATAGAGAGAGAGAGAATTTTAGAAAGAGAACAAGGTGAGAGAAGAGGCATGCCACACAGACTTGAGAAGGGCTGCACAGATTTCCACATATTTCCAGTTTTGACATTAAAAATCCTGACTTCTGTCAGTCTATCTAAATTGCCTACCATTATTACTCCTGGTCATCAAAAGTAACAATATTAAGCAGAATGTCATCATAACCGAAAGCACAAGGATAAATATGTTACATTTTATGAGAGCAAATTCTATGACATTCAAGGCTGCACCAAATCACAACCAATCCCAAATCAATTTAGTGATAATTGGATCAATTGGGTCGATATCCTTATCAATAAATTCAAATTAACATACTAAAATTTGATTACCATATCTGACATATTGGATGAATTCAAATTGATTTGGATTTAAATTGAAAATCAAATTCAAATCTTTTAACATGCATAAGTTTAGGCTATGTAGTCATGCAAATGCTATTTATCACATGCATCATAATTGATAATAAAAGGCTCAATATACATTGAGAACTATGTTGAATGATAATGATCGAAAATGAACGACTTCTAAAAAATAAAAAGATAAAGTCAAGTCCCTTAAAAGATAGTGCAAAACACAAATTCAAACAGGACAGAATCAAGGGTTATATCCTCACCGGTTCTCATACCATGAGAATGTGCTTTGGCTGTGATCAACAAGCGTTGCTTCTCTCTTAGATGTGTAAGCACCACAAAACCACAAAAATTTCTATTGCAATCACACATGCAAATAAATATAAAGGGATGTCTAACAAATATTATAGGGGTATGTGCTTACTTCTGACCCTCCCCATACCCTGTACTGTGAGATCCTTGTGCAGTGGTTTGCCTTTTTTTGACTAGTAGAAGAGAAAAATGCATCATCACATTAAATACATCCGAGGATTACTTTCAAATCCCAGAAAGGGTCAAACCTCCATATGATAGTACATACTACAAGCACTTCTTGAGTGTGATATTTTTAATCTTGAGAAATTAATAGGAAGCAAATCTTCTATTTCCTATTTTGCTTTGTAGCTAAAAAGCAGAATTCAATCAATCAAATCAATTTCCAGTGTGAGCATGCAGAAGGCAGACAACGTATAAAAGTGGAAACAAAAAGGTAGTTGCAATTTCAGGAAGCAAGAACAGTAACCAGCTAAGTAATGATTGTTCAAAAGCATGAATCAAATTGGCATCAGCAATACAAATGTCAGAAACTCATATCCAAAATATGCCTGAAAAGTTTTTCTAAGTTTGAAGCAGCAGAATTTGAGACATCAAATCAAATGCTCAAATTCTAAGGTTGTATAATTTCATTTCAGCTCAAAAGGAGATGAAAATTATATTGGCAAAGATGTTCAAAACAAACTGCAACTGATATCATGCATTTATGCATGAACAAGAATGGAAACATGGTACCTAAACCCCCACACAGTAATGAGAATGAACTAAAACAAATAATATTGCATCCTCAAAGACATCTAGAGTTCTCATACCTGGGTTCAAATTCCCGGATCTCAGCAAGCTCTCCTCCTGACACATCCGTCCACTGCACTTTCCTCCTTTCCATATAACCAGGGATACGATTTCCATTGTCACACAATGCATCGCATTCATTAACAACCCCACCAGAAACTAGAATGGTATCTGTAGGCTTCTTCAAGCTACTCTTAAGAGCAAACTTTCTTTTGTTACTATCATTATCGACAATATCAGTGGTATGGATATGGTCCTTGCCCTTGTCAGAAACAGGGGGGCCAGGCAGGTTATCTTGCTGTTGGGTAGGGCCTACTTTCAAAGGAGATGGGCTCTCAAGTCCTGTGGCAGTGCGTCCAAAGCAGACAAAGGAGGCACACCCGCGGACGAGCCGGGTCTTCCTAGAAGCCAGCTGAAGGTCGGGGTTGGATTCTTTGTCCACCAACTGGTATTGACTCCACGGCGCAACTCTCATGGGTTTTTCTTCACTCTTCTGACCCAAGAGAAGAAGGGTCAGTCCCTTGCTATACCCAGAAGCTGAAGAAGAGAAAAACCCTCCTCCTTCCACTGCCAATAACATCAGTCTTGCTCATCTGGGAACCATATTACTCCTGTGCAGTTTCCTTCACCTTCAAATTACTAAAGCCGACAATACACTACCTACATAAAACTCTCATTCAGATAAGTCATCAAAACAGTGCTAGCCAAAAAACAAAAAGTGAAATATTCCTACATTTCCATATTTATCTTCAATTCTACATCCCTTCTTTTCAGCTAAACAATAAGGGAAGGGAAGTCGCTTGCTTTATAGCATTTTCAAAAATTATGCTTTCCTTCCTTCTTCGCAAATGGAAGTCCCAAAGAAAATTCACTCAGATGGAAACTATAGAAAAACACCTTTGTTTTGCTAACTTGTCACATTTCATTGAAATATTCTAAGGATGAGAAAAACAAAATTACCAAATAGAAAGTCAAAAACAAAGAAAATTGCCAGAAATGCTTTGACATCTCAAAACAGATAAAATCACCAGAACTGCTTTGACATCTAGAATCAACAATTTATAATAAAACTTCTGGTTCCGAAACTTTTCCAGCCATTGGTCCAACTTTACGGCCACTGTAGTCAAGCAAACATAATAAACCCAAAAGATAAAAGAAACAGAGAAAATATTACCGTCAAGTAGGTGAAAAATTTACAGTTATAGAGGCAAAAAATAAGCAACGCTGAAATTGAGGACGACTTGCCTTCTTACTTACACGCACACACGCACATAGATACACAGAGAGAGAGAGAGAGAGAGAGTTGCTAAATAGAACAGTTCAATATAAACAAATTCCATAAAAGCAATTTTGTATTATCACGTTCCAATAATATAATCAGCCACATACTTGTAAGACACACATATATCTCCATATACACAAGTAAATATGCTGAACTGAAACGAAGTCAAAGATCACCCCATCTGAAGAAACAAACCCGAATTCGCTCACAAAACGTTACCTAACTCCACCACTGAATCAATCACCGCTATCCTTACTTCACAGTGACACTGCAACAGCTAAAAGTCAGCTTCCAGAGGGAAAAAAGCGTTACTTGACAGATCTGAGAGACAGAGAAACAAAGATCTCCGGCGAATCACTCCACAGCAAAAAACTCACCGGGCCGGCTGCTCCGTCATCTCCGATCAACTGTAGAGGAGGAGGGGAGGGACGAAAATCGAAAAGGCCTTAATATAAGAGAGAGCGGATGTGCGGACGAGTAATCGCCGAGAAATCGTAAGAGTCAAAAGATTGCGCGAGTGAACTAATTATGGCTGCGTTTGGCATAAAAAACACTCAAAATCTCTATAAATCTTTAACAATTTTTTTATCTTTAATTTTTCTGTCATTACTAATTTTAAAAAATTCTAATATTTTACTAAAAAAATAAAAAATTTAGAAGTAGGTTATCCGAATGTATAAATTTTTTATACAATCATATTAAACTTTTGAAATATATTGTGTCTTATTATATAGGGGTCGTTTGGAGCACCAACCTAGTTCAAAAAATTTCAAAAGTTTCAATTTTTTTAAACTCCAAAAAAATTTTCAAAATCCATAAAACAAACCATTATAGTGCATTTCAATAGATTTTGGTATATTTTTAAAAAGTTGAATTAATATTTATACTAAGAAGTTCCACAAATTTTAAAAAATTTTTAGAGTTCCCCAATAAATTTTTATTACATGTCACTTTATATAGTTTTTAACAATTTGATATCAACTCAAATATAAATCTCCAACCATCATTTCAAAATAATTTTTTACACTTTAAATTTTTAAAAATTTCGTTTTTCTCAACTTTATAGTTTTTTCCATGCCCTGAACGGACCCATATATGTGTCCATAATAGACAAAAACTATCATGATGAAGAAATAAAAATAAAAAAACAAACAACAATCAATTAGGCCGACCTAAAAAAAAAAAACAATTTTGTTCCTATTTGAATGTTTTTCATCATGGAAAACGAAAGTACCACTGTAGGTGAAAAATAAATAAATAACTCATTTACTCAATAGAAAGTTGAGAGCGAAGGGGCAGGCTCCAGCACCTATAATTATGTCGTCCCATTTCTAATTGTGATGATTTTTGTGTCATTCTTTGTACTTTTCCCTTTCTTTACTCACGCTCTTTTCAAAGGAAAGAAAAGATTGAACATCATAAGATTAGTACAATGCTTAATTAAATTTTAGTTTCTCCACATCTTATCTCAATACGCTTTTCAATCATTCCTTTTCCAAAGAAAATAATTGAAAAATATCTAACCAAACTTTATTTTTCTTACATTCCCATATGTATGCATGGATATATATATATATATATATATATATATATATATATATATATTATATTTCACACTTTTTTATTAATTAAAATTACACAATTGTCTTTCCCTTTCATCACATATTTTGTATAATTATGATACCCTAAAAACTCATATACAAAAATTCAATATAATGCATAATATGATGCTATAAATACCTTATTTTATAATAAAAAATATTTTTTAAAACATAAAATTGAGAATAAAAACTTATAAAAATAATTATGTCTTTGTAGATTTTTGACAAACAAACAATTGCCGTTTTATTTTTTGAAAAAAATCATTTATGATATATGAGTAACTTTCTTGTGATAAAAATTTACAAATCTAAATTTTTGTTTTAAAATATTTATTATTGTAATAAAATCAAATTAAGTTTTTATAATAATGACACTAATGATTTTGTTTGATAGATTTTTTTTTTTTTTGGTTAAAGTTAATTTTTTGATAAATTGATTTACTTATTTTAGTAGTTTTTATATAAGTTTCATATACACCTCTACGGAATGACTCGAAGATGACAACAAGAGTTTGTAAAGAAAAATAAATAAAAATTTAACTTTTTATTTGATTAAATTAGAAAATTAGATAGAATAAATATTTTAATATACACTTGTTAAAATATATAAATAAAAATAAAATTTATTTTAATCCTTAAAATATTTTTTTCATTTTCTTGTACCAAATTAAGTTTAAAGGTTTTTGTTGAAATTTGTAAAGGTTTATTTATACATAAGAATAACTGGCTAAAAATATGTCTATTTAAATTATACATAAGAATAACTAACTAAAAATAGTAGTTTCATAATTTTACTCAATGAAAAAAATAGAATAAAGCGTAAGAGATAATTTGTGAAGTACAAATAGACTCACCTTCTTTTATGTATATTATATATATATATTTGAAAAGAGAAAATATTTGATTGCCATTTAATATTTGATTTGCTTGTCATTATCTTAACCCTTTTTAATGCTTGATGAGGCAAAGGAGATGAAACAAAAACCTCAAAAGCTAGCCTTAAAATTTTTTTATTAATTAGAATAATTTTGTGGTTGTGTAAATGTGTATGTTTGACCTATAGATTTACGAGCATTCAAATTTTTGTTTAAATTAAGTGAAGATAATGGTGTGAACCCTACTCTTTATGAAGATAGAGGGGCCGCAATATCTTTTGCACTTCAGTAGTTAAAAGTCTGAAGTATCAATAATCAGATTTTTCTTCAAAAAATCTAACAGTCCTGATTTAACTTGGTTAAAATAAAATTTTATCGTTTATTATTTAAAGATAGATTTAACCATTAGTACTGCACACTTCAACCGCTGAAGTGCAAAAGGCATTACTGTCTTCTTTATCCCCTCTTTATGAATAGATGAGTTTTATTTGTGAAATAACGTGGTTGTCTCTTTAAATGAACTAATGAGATCTTCGAATATTTTACTAAGTAAAATATATCAGGGTAACTAAGTCATTTTACTAAAAAGTAACATCCGTTTTATTTGTAATTGAATATATAATAAAGGGTAATTAATGTCAAAATTAAAAGTATATAGGTTTTAGTGTATCGAGATGAAATTATTTTTATTCTTATCAAAAACATTAAATGCAGTGCCCCGAACATGCTACAATTATTTAAAGTAAAAAAAAAATTACAAAGTTAAAAAATGAATATATATATATATATATATATAGTTACACGCATCTAAAGTTAACCAAAAACAAAAATAAGAGATGTACCTTTCTAAAGCTGCAAACTAATTGAATTGAATGGCGAAGTGACTAAACTTTTTTATTTTAAGCTTTTAATGAGCATGCAATTTTGTGTTCAAATTCGACTTGCTAGTTTAGAGGTAAGCTTGAGTGTAACTTAGATATAAGAAACGAGCTTGTAATTATGTGTTCAAACTTGACTTGTTAGTTCAGAGGTAAACTTGAGCGCAGTTTAGATATAAGAAATAAGCTTGCTTGCAAGTTTTGTCATCGAGTTTGTTCGTTTTGCAAGTTATGCACAAGCTTATTCATGAACTTTTTTTTTTTTTTTGTCAAGACTCTCTATTGAACCTGTTCACAAGCCTATTTATATTTATGTTAGCGAACAAATTTAACAAACAAACTTTTATAACTTAATAATAAACTAACTTTAAATTAACAAACAAACAAGTATCCTTAAAGCTTAGAACAACATTTATCCAAATTCGAAATACACAAATGTACTTACAAGTTCAGAAACAACATTCGTCTAAGATCAAATACAACAATACTAAAATATAACTCAATAAAATTCAAAAAATGATTCTTACAAAAGGAAAATTATTATGCCCCATGCATTTATCCAAGTACATTATTCATTTCTATAATTAACATTGTTCCATATTATTTTAATGTGAGAGCAATTTGGTCATTTCATAAACTTACCATATTATAAGCCTAAAATTTTTTTGAGTCTCGAGACCCATCCGCACAGGCATAAAAATGCCTTTCCATTCAGATGATCATTTGTACGTTTGTGCGTTTTTTGGGTTTTCCTAAGATAGTTTTAATTACCAACTAAAATTATATTTATACATATATATTGTTAAAAATATAAAAGACAAGAAATAGAATTGAGAAGAAACTATAAATTATACATTTTATCATATCTCTTATTATAAAAGTTAAGGAAAGCTCTTTAGATAGACTTATAATATTGGATATATTTGGTAATAATTTACATACCAAAATAAATCTAACTACTTACCAAATACTAAGATATCAAATATTCTTTATATATATATATATATTATAATATTTCATAACTTAATATAAAAAAATTCTGACACCCTCCCCCAAAAACAAGAGAATGCCAAAAATAATTGAACCGAATAGTAGAACAAGTCATGAGTGTAAAATCTAGAGCCATGTGACTACTGTTAGTGATAAAGTTTTGATAGTAAGTTTCTGAAGAAATTTCGTTGCTGCTAGTATGATTATTTTTCAGACTAAAGAATGAAAAATAACTAAATAGAATATACAGTATGAAAGATGGAATAAAAAAGACAAAATTACAAATCATTAGAAGAAAAATAGCAGCACCTTACTCTCCAGAGTTTACAACTAATAAGAAAAACTAACATCTATTGGTGTAATATAGTTGGTTCCGTCAAGAACAATAATGTGAATAGGATGAGTAATATCATACTGAAATATCATCCTAAATAAAAAGTGTATTAAGACAATGAAATAAGAAGAAACAGAGGTCAGAATCAAAATAAGAAAGTTTAAAAATAATCTTAAGAACCAGTTTAGAATGCAAAAGAACACACTTTTGTCATAGTTATAGTGGTGCTATAGTAAAACAAGGCTCTGAAAAAAAACACGCTAAAGAAGAAAAAAATGCGGAAAGCTCTAATATGGTTCAAAATGCAGAAAAAAAAAAGATTTTGTGGTGGTTGTAGTGATGTTATGCCAGAGTAAGACTCTGAAAAGAAAAAACAATATTAGAGAAGAAAAAAAGTAGAAATATTTGATACCATGTTGGGAAAAAAATGACAGAATTATATGTAAATATTGTGGTGGTAAAAAAAAATAGTATAGCAGAATGATGCTAGATAAATTAAAAATAGTATAGAACTTTTTTGTAATTTTGGGAACATTAACCAAATATTGTTGTTTTTGAATGTCAGGTGCGCATTATGTGGATTAAGTTTTGCAAAGGTGGTTTTATTCTTCATGGATGCTCGTGAGGCAAGGAAGTTTCATAAAAAAAAACTTGTTTTTTTTTTTATTTTGGAGAAATTAATGATTTGCTCCACATGTAAGAACTAGTGTAGATGTGGCAAAAGTGTGTAAAGCATTGTAGTAATATCAATATTGAACTAAGATATATATAATTTTTGGAGACCATATATTGTGCTTTCGTTAAAAGTTTATTTTTATGGTTCGTAATATATAATTTGATAGTGGATGCTATTCTTTTGTCAATTTATATGGTTATTACAAGTGGATTTTTTGTGTATTATTAAAGAAAAATAAATCAGGAAATGAAAATAATTATTATTTTTTCTAACACTATTGGTGGCTGATTGGTCGCTAAAAATCTCATATTTTGTGACCACTTGGTTGCCAAAGAACATACCTTTAGCGACCAACTAGTCGCTAAAAAATACACTATACTTTTTAGTCATTGAAAAAAACTTTTTGTCGACCAAACTTTTGGTGGCTAAAGGATGAACCTTTAGCGACAAACTGGTCGCTAAAAGGTATATTATGGGCGACTAAACTTTGGTCGTTGAAAAGTATACTATAGGTGACTAAAGTTTTAGTCGCTGAAAAGAGCCTTTTGCCGACCAAATTCTTGGTTGCTAAAGGATATAATTTAGCGACTAACTGGTCGCTAAAGAGTATATAATGGGCGACTAAACTTTTTGGTCGCTAAAAAAAACTTTTTGTTGACCAAGCCTAAGTTTGGTTGCTAATACTTTCCTCCACCAATGTTTCGTGACCAAATGGCGACCAAGTTTGGGTTGGTTGCAGAAACCTTTAGCGACCCAAAAAAAGCTTTAGTGACTAAAGTTTTTGGTCGCCAAAGATGTGTTGTGTTGTAGTATATGGCTCTAATACCATGTTGAAAATATAAGAAATAGAATTGGGAAGAAAATATAAATTCTACATCTTGTCATATATCATATTTTAAAAGTTAAGGAGAGACATTTGAATAGGCTCACAATATTGGGTATACATGGTAATAATTTACATACCAAAACAAAACTAACTATTTACTAAATACTAAGATATAAAATATTCTAATATAGGTACAAATACAAAGAATATTTCATAACTTAATATCAAAAATTCTAATATATATGTGTTATATGGGTGGACAACTCACCCAACACTTTAGCATGCACAGTTGTCCAACGAATTCTCCATGTGGCAACATATTTGCCACTTCATCTTTTACATATATATATAAGCATAGCATGCATGGATGGGGGAAGAGAGAGTGATTTGTTAGGCGCCTTGGTTGAGCTATGAATGAGGGAGAGCTGGATAAGCTAAAGAGTTAAAGTTTTGAGAGAAAATAAAGAATTAGATTGCCTGAGTATGTTGTGAGAAGAGAAAAGGAAAGAAAGAATAGGGACAAAAGGAAAAAGAGGAAGAAATGAAAAGAAGAGAAAAAAGAGGAAATTCATCATCTTACATCACTTCACATCAACTTTCTTTTGGTGTTGTCTTCAAAAGGTAAAGAGTATTATACTTGTATGTTGATTTAGTTAATACTCATTTGTATTGCAGACATTTTTAGAAGATGAATCCTAATTATATAAGAGATTAAGTTTTAAAAAGTTGATAATTTTTCATTATGCATGTTTACGGTTGTTCTAACATGAGAAGTAATGATGTTAACAAGTATGTTTTTCCTACGTGGAATAAAGTCATTTTATTGAAAGTTTTAGTTATAATTCATCAAATGGTTGAAAAGGGTTTGAAAATAGTAAAACAGAGCATTATTTAACTGGAATTAAATTTTTGGAAGGTAAAATACAAAACCACCCCTACACTTTACCCTCGGTCTCACTTTGATTCCACTAATTTTAATCGTGATAGTTAAATCCCCACACTTTTGGTCAAGTAGCAATGTAGTTCTTCTGTCTGTTGCCTATTAATTGCAACTGTTTGGGGTGAGGATATGATCACTCTAAAAATTTTTTTCTCTAACTTTTTTATTGTTTTTCATTTTGTGGTGAATTTTCCAATGACACCACCAGACCCCATGCTCTCCGACTTTTCTTTTTCAATCTTAGGTGGTTAGGCTTGATTTTTCGGCGACCTAGCAACCACCATGGCTACTGAAAAACCTCTAGGTGTGCCACCCAACATTCTAGATGACGTGGATGTAACTCGTGGCCATGTTTTAGCCGTTTCTGATCATCTCATTTTTGAGTTCGGCACCTTCCTATATGAATATTAGTTTAGCTGCCTCTTCTCTTTCTTCAGTTGCAACTCAAGCGAACCCTAACTCTATTCATGCTGCTGGTAAAGAAACTAGGGTTTCTTTTGGAATGGTTCATGCCCATTCGAATCAAGATGAAATTCCTTTTCATTTTGCTGATTGCAATCGAGTTTCTTCAATGATTCATGCTAAGGTTGAAGAGATGCTCTCTATTTTTGATTAATCTACATTAGGAAATAATCTCAAGCTGTCAACATTATTTTGGCAAATTCCTAAGTGGATTTGACCCCAAAAAACCCTACAATCAGCCTCCAAAGCTCTAGCTTTGTCCCTCTCATTTTTTGGTGATTTCGGCAACTCTGATAACCCTTGCTCAAACAACCAGTCTAGCTTTCAGTGCCGGTGCTACCATGGCAGTCAGCCGTCAGCTTTATAGTTCCTTAATTGCCACCCATTTTCTCTCAAATCCTAATCCTATGGGGAAATGATAGCTTTATCATCGCCCTAACAGTTGCAATTAACGAGCATATGAAAGGATTACATTACTGCTTGATTGAAAGTGCTGGGATTTGACCGTTACAATTAAAATTAGTATGATCAACGTGAGACTAAGAGTAAAGCGTAGAGGTGATTTTTGTACTTTACCCATTTTTTAACCGTTTGCGTTTGAACAACCATCCATATAGTCACCACGATGGATGCTTGTCCAATGGAGGCCTAGACCTAGCCTTTTGAGCTATTATTCTTACGTAATTTGCTTTGAGTCGAACATCATCTATATCCACGTATATATGAGTACTCGTAGGGATGTGTGTTCGTACGAATGTATCCTTCCGCCTTATATCTATTTATTTAAGGTTTTGTTGAAATGTATTGATGTATTATGATTTGCTGTTTATGTTATTAAATATGAATAAAATTTTATATGATGCAACGTGATTAGATGAAATGTGATTAAATGAAATATTTAAATGTTGAGAAATAAGATATAATGAGATAAGATGTTGGTTATGATTTAAAAATGTGTATTGATTTTGTTTAGGTTTAAGATTTATTGGAATAGAAGGTATACGTATTAATGAATTGAGAGTTCTTAAATCTGCGCAGAAGTTAGTTATTATATGTATTAGAAGACCAATAACATAACTAATGACATAGACGCCTAAATTTGACATGTTGATATCCCAAAATTGTGCATAAAAGGTAAAGCCTCAACTACGTGCAAGGAATATATAAATACATCTCAAAATTTTAGGAGAGATTATATGTCACTTGAATGAATCTTTAGCTATGTGTGAAAAATGTACTTGTACTTTCCGAAATTGTGTGTGAAAGATTATGTGTTACTCTTTAACTATGCGAACAAGATTGTTTATTTTAATGAAACAACACATTTGAAGTAGCGTTGGCATATCTATTGAGATTTTATCCCCCTTTCTCTTTTTGGCAACCTTAATTTCTGTCAAAATTTGTACCATTTATTGCAATGGGATCACGTTGCTTTCAATGTGCACTAGAATATGTATTTGATTTAGGTCATATCTATATAACAAAATTTGTTAGTGATTTGACATATATATCTCAGATCAATAGTTGAGATTCATTTCAAGAATTGAATGGCTGAGATTGAGATTGCAAGATGCAAGCTCTTGGTTGCTGTTTCCTGAGAACGCGAGAGATAGAGAGGGGAGGGGGCTTGAAGGATGGGAGGGGCTTAGAGGGTGCATGTGTTTTGAAATTCAAATCTTTTATATATATAATATATATATGTGTATTATATTTTGTAAAATTATATAAATTATATTTTTTAAATAGAGAATTAATTTTTTTTTGACATTTATTCTACATCATCAAAGCTTTGTCACCACTAAATCAACATCTAACTATCACAGCTTTTTTTTTTTTTTTTTTTGGTACCATATTATCTACAATTAACATGTATCTATACAACAATATAGCTTATTGTTAACATTTATATATTTTCAACCGTTAGATTTATTTAATGGTCAAGATTATTTCTTTTCCTCTCCACTTTAATTATCTTTCAGTCACATAAAAATATAATCCATCACCCTTCCCATATATTTTTGAATACTTTTATATATAAAAAGTTTTTAAATTAATATTTTAAAAAATGTGATAATATTTATAATAAATAATAAAATTGTACATTAAATAATGTATAGATACTTATTAGATAAAGTCAACTAAATTTTTTATTTTTTAAAAAAATATATTTAAAATTTAATATTCTTTAAAATTTTATTAAAAAATAAATATATAAATTAAAATTTCTATTTATGTTTTTCAAATTTTGTAAACTGGCAATAAAAACATATTTGTTAAATTTATTTATGTTTTTTTTGTTTTCAAAAAATGAAAACTTAAACAAAAAAATGTAAACAAACAAAATGTTTTCACTTTATTTTTTTCTATTGCAACCATTTTGTCAATTTCAACACTTCGTCCATTTTTATTGGATCATATTAAAATAAATTATTTTATTCAACTATTATATTAAACTAAATCATTTTTAATAAATAATATAATTAAATTAATTATCTAAATTAATATGTATTATATTCATTAATTTATTTTTAATAAATAATTAAATTAAATTAAATTAACATGAAATTGATTAATTCATATTAAATTAATATGAAATATATATTATTAAAATTTGGAATAAATAATTAAATTATAATTAGTTTAAATTTAAATTAATAAATATAATTTTATTATTTATTCAAATTATTTAATAATTTAATTTATTTTATTTATTTAATATCAAATATATTTTATTAAATTATTTTTAATAAATATCATAATTAATTTAATTAATATAATATAATTTAATAAATTTAACTAATATTAAATATATTTTATTAAATTATTTTTAATAAATATGATAATTAAATTATTTAAATTATCATCAAATATATTTTATTCAATTATTTTAGTAAATAACATAATTAAATTATAATTAATATATTTTACTAGATTAAATGATATAATAATTATATTTTATTAAATTATTTTTGTAAATAATATAATTAAAATAAATTACCATGAAATTTATTTATTAAATCTAATTAATTTTTTAATAACTAATAAAGTTAAATATTTTATAAAATAAAAAAATTAATAATTGTAAACAAAATTACATTTTCAAATGCAGTTTCAGTTTTCATTTCAGAAAAAAACGACAACAAAAAATAAAAACAAAAAGCATAAAAAGATAAATGTAAACAAAAAAATGACAGTATTACCAAGCGGCCATTAAACATTGTACAGATACTTATTAGGCAAAGTCAACTAAATTTTTTATTTAAAAAATATACTTAAAACTTTAATTTTCTTTAAAATTTTATTAAAAATAAACATTTTAATTAAAATTTTTAATTTTTTTAATGTCCAGGATTATTTTTATTTTTTTCTCACTTTTTTATTTTTTGAATACTTTTTATATAAAAGTTTTTAAATTAATATTTTAAAAAATGTGATAATAGTTATAATAAATAATAAAATTTTATATACCTTAATCATTTTTTATTAGTAATTTTTATTTTTATATTTTTTATATAAATTTAAATTTAAATTATTTACACACTAGACTATATTTTTAACTTTTAACAAGAGAAAATTACTAATATGTATATATATCTGCAAAATCCACACATGCACTTTCCACAAAAGGTATATAGTCACTGTTGTGGGGTGGCGCCTGTTCATTTCAGAGCCTGCAGAAGGCTACAGCACTGAATGAGATCAGTGGAGCAGAGACAATAATGAATTTTAACAAATAAGTGTGCACTGCTCAGCCGACGAAAAGCGTCAAACAGGTAATATTAAAATTAAAATTCGGGGCACCAAAATCTATCATAATCTATAAATTTTAATTATTTTTTTTTTATTTTTTTCTAATCAAATTTTTTTACGTATTACTTTTACATCACATTTTTTTATTTTTGTTATACTTTTTGACTAATTTTTATCAATCAAACACACCCTAAATATTATATATGTATTTATAGTGTAATAAAATATATTAAAAAATATAACCTTAATTAAAAAAAACTACTTATTTACTTATTTAAAAAAAATTTAAAAACTACAAATGCACGTATATTAAAATACTTTTGCACCAAGTGCAGCTGTAAAAACTCACAATTCTATAGGTATAAGAAAACTTTAAAAGAAAAAAAAAAATCAAATAATGTACCTACTTTTTATTTTTTCAAGTAATTTTGATTATAATTAGTTAGCAACGTCTTGAATTTTGAAAATGTAAAATCATTATTAAAAATTATATCAAATAAAATTGTTAAATCGGACTAAAATTAGTAATTTTTTTAATTAAACGACTTAATACCAATTTTTAAAATTTTTTGAGCTAATCGCTTCGTGATTTGATACTAAACTCGATCGCCTTCCCCTCTAGCTATACGAAGCTGTTTGGTTAATAAAAAAAAATATATTAATTTTTACTACTTTTTTTTACTAAGTGCTTTATTTATTTTCTCTTACTATGGTCAACTTTTACTAATATTTTTGAACTTTCATTATTTTTTTTATCAACTTTTTTTTTTAATTTCTTCCAATACTTTTTAAGAATACATTAAATACTTAATAATTCAAAATTTACCCACTTTTAATTATTTATTTATTTATTCATTTTTTGCCAAGAATTGGCAATCCAAACAGCCTTTATGTCTCTGAGACATTGAACCCCAAAATTTATGCCATTGCATTCAATTCAATGGCTGAACGGTCAAAACTGGAAAGCCATTAATGTTGTTTGTTCGCCAAAAGAGAGAACTGAACCATTCCAGCCAGGACATGTAATTTATGCTCCACAGTTGTTTCGAGGATACAATCTATATAATAAAAAGGGGCCGTTTGGTGTTTTATAATTTTTTATAAATCTTTATAAAATTTAAATTTTTTATGCATAGTACGAATTATAAAATAATAATTTTTATAATTTTATACTAATTTATATAATTCTAAACACGCAACAGAATAATTTTTTAAAATATCTCTCTTACAAAGTTAAATTCAATGGTTAACAATTATTTTTCTTTCATCCAACGATTGACATTATTTTTATATTTTTAACTTTTTGCTTAATTCTTATTTTAATAGACCCCACTATTATCTATCTCACAAAACGGTTTAAGAATTTTAAATTTTATCATATTTCAATAATAGAGATTATATGCAAATTAAAACTGCCAATTTAAAATCTGTCCAATTATAATTTCTAATAAGTTGAACTTTCTAGATTTAAGTACAATAATTTGTATTTTCTTTTATGATACTCATTAAAAATTAATTGAAAAGAGAGAGAGAGAGAGAGAGAGAAAACAAGATAGAGAACAAAACACATGACCTAAAGTTTTCGAAAAAAATTAAAACCTATAAATTATCATAATTTTTTCGGATTTGAACTTTTTGTCTAAAGTTTAACTATATAAGAAACTTAATATTAATTTTGTTCAGAGTGCCGTAAGTACGAGTTATTTCTAGTTTATAAAAAAATATAGCTAATTAATTTAACATTTATATATTTTTAATCGTTAGATTTATTTAATAATCAGGATTACTCGTTCCTCTTTCTACTTTAGTTGTGTTTTCAGTTACTTCGGATGAAAACATAATCCCTCACTCTTCCAATATATTTTTTTAAATAATTTTTTATATACAAAGGTTTTTAAATTAATATTTTAAAAAATATTTTTAATAAATAATAAAATTGTACACATTTATTAAATAATGTATGAATACTTATTAGATAAAGTCAACTAATTTTTTTTTATTTCAAAATAATTATATTTAAACTTTAATTTTTTTAAAAAAATTTATTAAAAATAAATTTTTAAATTAAAATTTTAATTTAAATATTCTTAAAATTTAAATTTTAAATATATGCATTTTTATACTTTCTGTGTCATCTACATAACAATATACCTCATTGGTTAAATATTTGTATATTTTTAACCATTAGATTTATTCAATGGTTAGAATTACTTATTTTTTTCTCCACTTTGGTTATCTTTTCAGTCACTTGACATGAAAATATAATTCCTCACTTTTTTCGCATATTTTTTAGATACTTTTTATATATAAAAGTTTTTAAATTAATATTTTAAAATCTATTTACATAACAATATAACTCATTGATTTGATGTTTGCATATTTTTAACCGTTAGGTTTATGCAACAGTCAGATTTACTTTTTCTCTCTCCACTTTAATTGTCTTTTTAGTTACTTCATATAAAAACTTAATCTTTCACTCTTCCCATATATTTTTTAAATACTTTTTATATATATAATTTTTAAATTAATATTTTAAAAAATATGATAATATTTGTAATAAATAATAAAATTGTACATTTATTAAACAATGTTTGTATATGTATTAGACAAAATTAGCAAAATTTTTTATTTAAAAAATATATTTAAAAATTTAATTTTCTTTAAAAATTTGTTAAAAAATAAACATTTAAATTAAAATTTTAATTTTAATATGCTTAAAACTTAAATTTTAGATACACACTTTTATACTTTTTTTGTCATTTATATAATAAGAAAATTTAAAATTTTGAATTTCAGGTATTTTCAACCGTTGGATTTGTTCAATGATCAGAATTATTTTTTTTCTCTTTATTTTGATTGTCTTTTCAATCATTTCATACGAAAAGATGCTTTCTTACTCTTTCCATATTTTGTTTTGAATACTTTTTATATAAAAGTTTTTAAATTAATATTTTAAAAATGTGATAATAGTTATAATAAATAATAAAATTTTATATCTTTATTAAATATTGTATGGATACCTCAATTTCCTTTGATTAATGATTTTTATTTTTATAAGTTATTTTTACAATTTATCATATACATTTACTTTATAAATTTGATTTGAGCTATTTCGACTTTAAATTATATTCTTGGACCTTTAGACACAGACAATTACTAATACATATCATGGTAAGGCATCTTTGTAGCTTCTTGTAAACCTTCGATGGGCTTCTTCTGGTACGTGGAAGCTCACAGCCGCTACCCCGTAAGGGGTGCGCTCTGGGTGAAACAGGCCTCATGACCCTAACCGGCAAAGGATCATAAAAAGTAAACTAACCTAGGCAAGTTCCGGCTGACCGGTTCAGTCGAGAAGGTCGTTGAAGATCGCCTTCACATTGGAGGAGAGACTACCCCCGAAAAAGTCGAACTCAAGACCTCACGCAACCCCGAGCCATACAGCCCTCGACCCTAACCAACCCGACCACCCGTTTCGGGACTTCAATGGGCTTCTTTTTTGTACATGAGGAAGAGAATGAACAATTAATATTTGGTGATTGATTTTAATCCCAATTTTTTAGGTTGTGCACGCGATGTACGGTGAAATTGTTGAATCGAATAGTTAAGTAGATAAATTTTAATTTTTTATTTAGTATAAAAATATTCAAAAAATAATACAAATTTGATGAAGAGAAAACCTTTATTAACGGTTTTTTTTTTAAATTAATCAAAGCCTACTAAGCTATTAAGATTTACAATGTATTAGATGGAAAAGCTCAAATTTCAAAGAAACAAAATAACGTAAAATTTAAGAAACAATATTACTACTAAAATTGAAAATTTCTATGTTCAGTATCAATTTAAATATAATATGCTAAAACGCATGTTTAGAAATCTAGTAAATATGCTAAAACTTATTGTAAATAAATAAAAAATATTTGTCAAAGTAATATATTTTGACAAATACCCAAAATCAAGATAAAAACTATTAATCATAAAACTCTTTATGTATTTTGCTTGCATAGTTTGGTACTAAAATTTTTGAATAAAAAAAAAAGTAAAGAGGCAAGTTGTGAGAACAAAATATAATAAAAAATATTAAATTTATTTTATTGTTTTCGTATAATTAATAAAAATGAAAAGAAAATAAAAGGAAATGTGTAAAAAAATAATTTTTTATTTAATTTATCAAAAAATGAGCATATGTAAGTAATTTTATTTAACTATGTTTTTCTTTTTCTTCTATAAAATTTATGGAAAGACAGAGAAATGGAACTGAAGTAAATGAGGAGGAAAGGGAGGGAATAGAATGGGGTAATTATTTATTTATTTATTTTTGAGAGATATGGAAAGGGAAATATAGGATAAATTAAAGAATATTGTTAAAAATATTATTAAATTTTTTAAAACATATTTATTAGCAAAAGACATTTGTAAAAATGATAAAAAAAAATTAGTAGGGGTAAAATAGAAAAAATACACATTAACACATCATTTGGAATAGTGAATTTGATAAGATTTGATTTGATTTAATAAAAATTCTCATCAATTCTTATGTTAATTTGTAACTAAAATAAAATTTTATGAGTTAGATTTAATTTCATTTCATAATTTAAATTTTGGGATTTCTATAGAATTTAAAATCTAATCTAAAATAATAGGATTTCATTACAATCTAAGTAAGTGGATAAATTTATCCTTTCATATCGGATTTATCATATTTTTTACTTCTCATTTACATGGTCAAATTTGATATTTTACTTTAACCAAATCAATTCAATTCTTAAATTCAAAATGTGTTCCAAATATAAAACTTTATTTATCAAATCAAATCAATTATTTATCTAAAATGAAATTAATTCTAATAGTGGAATGTTTGCAAACGAAGTGTAAAATTTTTTTGCACTCATTTCCTCCAAATTAGTGTGAAAGAAAGTTAGTTTATGGAGGTAAAAGAATTAACTTCATGTACTTTCCTTTCCTTTCATTTAACTCTTCCTAAATAATATAATTATTTGATTTTATTTTAAACCCCAAATATATTTTAAATTACATATTTATATTTTATTTATATTTTCTTAATAATTCAACACTAATTTTTTATGTAAACTTCAAATTTTTTGCAACATTTAAAAAAAAAAAAAAACACGTGCTCTTGGGATCAATTTGTAAACCAGACGGTTTTACAATTGCTCAAAACCGACCAAATAAAGAAACGCAACTTTTTTTTTATTTTATTATTATTATTATTATTTTTTTTTTTTTTTGTTTTTGCCACTACAAAATCCAAACATCAACATTAGAATTGAAAGTTTAAAACCACAATAACAAAATTGTCTAAAATTTTTAATTCCTCTCAACATCTTCGCGAATTTTGATAAAAATTTAAAAATTTAATTAAATAACGAGAAAATGAAAAATATCGCGATAATTTGTAATAACCACAAATTTGACGGTAAATTCGCAAATGTCGTGAAACTGTATAATCCCTCTTAGTCTAAACTTACCCTGATATACCTTGTATGTATTATTAAAAACTGATATTACCTAATAGTATAAATACACTAATAACTAAGTATAAACTAAGAAATAAAAAAAAAAAAAACTTGGGTACAGTGCTGGAATCAAAGTGATGCCTTAAAACTTTTAATATTGTTCATCAACAGCAATAATTTTTATCTTTTTCACTTTAATTAAAAACAATTATATACATGTGTATGTGTGAGATACATAATTATATCTTAGACTTAATTTTTAATTATTAACAATTTATACATATATGATAAAATGTCATACATACATAATTGGTATTTCAATTGGCTATGTTCAAATTATTGAATAAGTGAATCATACAAGCAAAATATTAACATTGAAAAATTAATTTATAACTCTATATTTGTTTGTTATTTATTTGATAAATTAATCTGTGTCTCTATAACCTACATTTATTAAATAAAATATATTAATCATTATAAAATTTTACAACTACACATATTATATAATAATTCAAACAATTATATTTATGTACATAATAAAAATAATTTTTATAATACTTTCTAAATTTACATAAAATAGTCATCTATAATTACACTTGTTTATTAACAAACAAATATATAAAAAATTGTAGATTATTTTTTTGGCTCATTATTTTTTTATATAATCTAATGAATAATTTTTTATCAATGTAATAACAGTTCAAGATATAACAAAAAAAGTACTACTTGATAAAAATTGTTATGGTTATAGCAAAATTAATGATATTTATTTCATCAAATTATTTCAAATTATTCCTAATTTTTTTAATAAATTTGTGTGTCATATTGAAATTTTTTATACTTTTTTTTGAATTAACCCGAATAATTCTTGAATTACAAAATTTTTATCCTACTGAATAATCTTCGAATGCCGAATTTGTTACTATGTTTAAAACAGAAAACCCAAAGAATGACACGATGAAAATATCATGTTAATCCAATTTCCGGGTTTAACGCAGGGACATCCACTTTCTACCATAAACCCGCTATCATGTTGGTAGACTTTTATTATAGAAAGAGGAGGTCAATATCGAAATCAATGTTAATTCAGCGACATCAAAATCAGGATTATTAAATTAGAATTTAATGGTTCAAATGTATTTATATTTTTTAATCTTAAAAATATGTAAATGCATCTGAATTCTTAAATTTTAATCTATCGGTCCTTGAGCTAAAGTTTCTGAGTTGACATCATTTTCAATGTCAATTCCTCAAATCCTTTGTTATCGTATAAATTTAGTACTCAATAATGTATTGTTATTGTTATTAGTATGAGACGTACTAGTGTTCTTTTAGTAGGTCGACGAAAATTGGACTAACTAATACTGAGACCTATTGAAGCAATTCTGTCTTATATCACTTGGGTGGAATTAGTCGAAATATCATATATGTAAGCGTGTCTTAAAATTGTACAACTGTCGGATTCATTAGAACTCTGCAGTTAAATATACTTATGCAAGAGTAGTATTAGAATATGTGACACCTAAAAAAATCTTGCATTGCACATAATTGAACTTAAAGTAAGCAATATTATATTGTGAGGATGTAAGTCATTACACATTAGATTTATGTTACTAGCCGTTACATATTGAGTTTCAGTTATTAACAGACAGTGTTACTTATAAACAATCTAATTTCAAACATTATATACAAACTAATTACACCCACCTTCGCTTAATATTTGAGTAACTATATTTAGCACCTATAACATTTAAAAGTTATACTTACATTTCTTATTTTGAAATGTTGCTAATATTGACTTACTTCCAATAAAATCAGTCATTAAAACTTAATATAAAATGTCAAAATAATTAAAATTTTAGGTAATTTTCTTATTTCACCTCTCTCTCTCTCTCACATCTCATCAGCTTTATTTAAAAAAATTCTCAACAAGTTTTGGTTTTACTTATTTTTTTAGTTATTTTTAGGAATTTTTGTAAATAAAACTAATGAAGATATGAGGGAATGAGAAATAAAATAAGAAAAATATCTAAAATTTTAGTTATTTTAACATTTTTCATTAAGTTTTAACGGTTGATTTTATCAAAATGGAGTCAATGTTACGAATATTTCAAAATAAGTGGGATAATTATAATTTTTAAATATTGTTGGTGATAAGGTATACCTGACCGAACAGGATTGCCTAAGTGACCATGAGCATGACCCGATCCGACCGAACGATATAGATCTCGGTCAGGCTGACCGATTAATATATTGAAGACAAGATTGTTTATGTCATAATCACATGTATAATCGTATTTTGACATATTCTATGATTTTCGTCCCTCAAAGTGTTGTCTGCTGCTTAATGATTTTGATAACTAATTATGGCAATCGGCCTTGAGATCTACAATACACATGGCATAACATGATTGGAAGGAAAGTATAATTGTATAAGACTCACATGCATTATATCCATGTAGGTCTCACACCTTTATATATATACTATTCTTTCAAATACATGATATGCACACTCTTTACCTTAATTAAACTCTACCAAAATACTTTCTCATTTCCCTTACTAATGTAAGTATCGGAGATTTTTTAGTAGGCACCACACACAAGGGCACATTTTTATTCAAAAATGCAAACGTGCGAATTAATTATGGTTTGTTCCGATCTATATGTGATAAATTTTTTAGTGGCCTTGAGTTTCACATTTCTCAATGTTCAACCATTTTGAGAATTTTGATGAACTTAGGCACTTATTTTGGCCAAGGGTTTTGGTTTATTAAAAAAAAAAAACCAAAAACTCTAATTTTTACTATTTTTTCAACTTTATTTAATTAAATTTTATGATATTTCACTTGTATATCAACTTTTTATTTATTTATTTGATAAACAAAAAATGACCAAATGAGTCTTTTGAATTCTACTAATCAATTTTCAAGCTAATCTAACCCAACAAACTAAGTCAAACTTCAAGCTAACCTAACCCAACAAACTAAGTCAAACTTAGTTTTAATGTCAATAAACCAACCTGATTCATGAATTTCTCTATCACCATTCTCATGTTAATTATCTCCATTAATCATCTCTAGATACACACACACACACACACACACTTACATAAAATACAGTCTCTCACTATTAGCTTTATCAATAAAAATTTTGTATGGCATCAATATCTGAATGGAGATTGTGTGGGTCATTTTCTTTGGGCCATACAATGATTTGACGGCTTCAACGCTAACTTTTTGGTAAGAGGAAATGAACCTTTTTTCTTCTCTCAAATGTGCAAAGCAATGTGATGCACACTTTGTGGGTCCCTGTATTGTTCCTTGATAGAGAACACCTGAACAAAAGTTTTCTTTCAAAGAATGAGGGAGGGGAATAGGTATCATGCATGCTTCTGGCTGGCCTCTCTTTCTCCTTCATATTCAAAGTTTTTCACTTTTCAGAGAGAAGAAAATTCTCTTACGTTCGTAACCAAGTTTGTAACTGCTTTACTTTCTCGTTATACAGCAGCAAATCTGATTTTGGGTGCGTTGTGTTGGAGTATTTTTATTATGAAAAACAATGGAAATTTTTACTTTACCCCCATGAACTTTGTTTTCGGAATTCCACTTCAGATTTTTGATTTTTTTTAAAAATTATTAAAAAAATTAAGAGCTTCTTAACTCTTCATTATTGATTTTTTTGTTCTTGAAATTTACGTCAGCTGGATATATCATTAATGGTAAAAATGTAGATACAAAAATATCTTGGAAGAGGGTGTTACAGTTAATGAAAAGTTCAAACCTTAATTAAAAAAAAGTCCTAAAATGAGATTTTTAGTAAAGTTTAGAGGATAAAATGAAATTTATGTACCCAAAAGAAAGAAAAAAAAAAACAATTAGGTCTGCCTTTCATTTTACCTCTTAATTTGTCCTACTTTGCTTGAAGAAAAAAAAATAAAAATAAAAAAAACTAGAAGAGTTTATATTGGATTCATTTGGCACCAATAACTTATTTCTTTCAGCTATTTCTTTGTTTTATATGATTTTTGCAATTAAAATTTTATTTTTACTTTTATTTAGTAATTTTAAAGCATGTTATTCACATTTAAAAAAAATTAAAATTTTGCTTAAAAATAAAAAAATCCCAAGTACGTACTAATTTTCATCCGTTCTTAGATTTTTTTTGTTATTTTTTAAGCATTTTTTAATAATTTCCTTTTCAATGTGAATACAAAAAAATAAATAATAAATTTTGATTAAAAAATCATATAAAAGGAAGAGACAGCTGAAAAACTTCTTATAAAAAAATAAGTCATTAAAACTAAACGGACCCAAAATATTCCAACCGTATATCAAATAAGCTCTACGGATATTGTATCCTTAAGGCAACATATTTTATTCACTTAGCCTTATTATAATTTTTATTTTTATTTTTTTGGCATAGCTTCTGATCTCGACTACATCAATTCTTTGAAAAATAAAAAAAACCCATTCAGTATAAAATTTACCAATTGGATGAAAAAATAAAATCAGAATGATATAGTAATTATTATAGTCTCATAATTAAAATAAATTTTATTTTAATCAAAACATAAAAAATGTCTCCATGTGCATTCATACTAATGGGCTGTGTTAATGATTATGGAATATGGGATGGGGATTGAATTATCAATCTGAGGATCCCCAACTATACGGTTGATTGGCAAAAGTAATTCTAAACATGTAGTGTAGTTTGGACTGCTAACCTCATAAAATAGAAGATATATAATACTAGGGGTTCGTTTGGAGTAAAAAAAAAATAAAATAAATTGAGATAAAATGTAATTTGGAGTTAATTTGGCGCTGTTTTTTTTTTTTTTTTGAAAAATCGCAAACCGTGGGAACGGTTTTTCAAATCCGTTCTCACGGATTCAAAAAAAATTTTAAAAAATAGCGACAACGGTACTCATTTGAAAGATTTCAACACGAAAAATGTGATTGTATAAAAAATTTATACATTCGGTTAACCTATTTTTAGATTTTTTTTGTTTTTTTAGCGAAATATTGAAATTTTTTGAAATTAGTGATGGTGGGAAAATTAGAGGTAGAGGAGTTGTTAGAGATTTATAGAGTTTTTTAGAGATTTTTTTTACTCCAAACAAGCCCTAGGTATTGTATATTCTCATTCTTTATTATTTTTGTTAAAATCTAAAAGTTTAAAATCACTTCTTTCCGAATCTTCTAGCAAATTACATATCTAATACTATTTTATATCTTATCAACCAAACACTAAAAAATTAGTACCACATGAAAATTTAATCCTATATTATATCTAATCACATATCTTATCTCATGATATTACTTATCCCTATCATCCAATCCATCAAATTGAACATAGCTACATTCAGAACCGGCCTTGACTTTTAGAGGGCTTAAAGTCATTCGAAAAAATGAGACTCCCGTATATAAGAATATCCGATACTTGAGGGCCCTTTGTATAAGAGATTTTTTAGTGGGCCTAAAGCCACCGCACCTTGGGCTTTAGCCCAAGGCTGGCTTTGGCTACAGTGTAATTTAGGTTGAAATATTAAAAGTTTTATGCCTAAATCAATTCTTCTTTGAAAATTATAAAGGTCTATATTGAGCAAAAATTTTACCAATTGTATGAAAAAATAAATAACAATAATACGGTAATTATTATAGTCTTCTAATTAAAGTAGATTTCTTTTTTTATTTTTAATCAAAACCTCAAAATGTCTCCATGTGCATTCATATATACTAATATTGTAAGTTAGGTTGAAGCATTAAATTGTAAGACTCCAATTAAAAATATGGAATATGCTTTTCTTAACGTACAACCTTTGGGAAAGCCAAGTGAAAGTTGCTTTGCTTGAAGGGTTTTAAAAAGGGGAAACCCTGTTGGATGAATGATTGAATGGTCAAAAAAGTATGGCACACTCTATACCTATTGTTCAACTATATATATATATATATATACACGTTTTTTTTTTTTTTTTTATCAAAGATGAATTTCTTTTAACCGAAATTGATCTGGGTTTTGGCAAAAGGAAGGGCTGTGGGGTCTTGTAAAGCTACAAACTAATTAATGACATTTGGGGGAGTTTGGGAGATCAAATTTTAGAAAAGGTTCATTTTTTTTATTTTTTTGATGTTTAGTGAGTTTATTAAGTGCCCATTTAAAGTACAAGAAGTTAAAAATAAAGTTATCAAAAATTTTTAATTTTTTTAATTTATTTTCACACTAAAAATCTTTAATTTTTTACCAAACTTTACTAATTTTTTTAATTTATTCAAAATTTTCATATTTTCGAGTACCACACAAAACACTCAACAATTCAAGATTTTTCTACTTTTTGTTTTTCTTTTACCAAAATTTGATACTCTAAATAAGTACTAAAACAAATCTAAGAAGATTCGTTCGAGTTGATCTGTTCGAACGGATACCACTCTAACTTTCAAAAACAAATAACAAAAATTGATAAAAACTAACAAAATTTAATAAAAATTAAATTGGTAAAAATTTACCAATCAAATGCCTTCGTTTTGTCAACTACAGAAGAAAGTGTAGGAAATATAGATTACAACCTTAGTAGCAGCAACTAGTCTAAACATCAATCATTTTCAATCTCATATGAAGGGCCACCAAGTTGGCTTGGGATGCCTTAGGTGTAGGAATTGACCGTAAGGGACACGGCAGGTTGGTGAGCAGCTTTTTTCATTTCATTTCATTTCGTTTCAAGCCCTATGAATATATGGAGACAGCACTACTGCTAATTCATATGAGATTGAAAGGGTTCGGACCCCTCTCTTCTTCTTGTCCGTCTGATGTTTACTTTGAGTTAGAGAATTGCACCGACAATGCGTTTTTATTCATTTTAACAGCGAGCAATGGTGGTATATATGCTATCCGTTGCGAGTGAGTAATTCTCTCAATGATCTCTCTCTGTAAATGAACTGTTAAAGACGTGTCAGTGGCAAGTCTTTCTTATAAGTCGGTGCGTCAAAAAACAAAAAAAAAAACCGAACAATCCAAAATTAAAAATCGAATTAATCCGATTACTTTAGTTTGAGTTGGTTTGGATATAAATTATTTTCGGTTCGATTTTGGATCAAAAAATTAATAAATTAATATTTTCGGTTTGCTTTTCGGATTGGTAAGTATTTAACCCGAACCGAACTCGAATCCAAATTAAAAATAACTCAACCCAAATCAACCAAAAAACAACATATATTATAAGTTGTATATAGTTATATATAATGTAATATTATAAAACTAAATAAGAAATATATATATAGTTATATATAATTGTTGTTGCGAATGCATCGGCAAGATTTATAAACAATGCCGCAGCGACACCATTTCTCAGTTAATGCGAGGGTATTATTGATCTGGTTTAGCATTTTGGCTTCTTGGGTAGGATTATATTCGGGACCCGCTAAGGGACTGAATTGTGCTATTTGAACCTAAATTGTGCTATTTGAACCTAGGAATCATACTTGGCTTGAATTTTTTAGTTGGTTTTCTTGGTTTGGATTGTTTTGACTAGTTTGGTTGCTGAATGTAATGTAATTTTTGGTTTAAAACAATTACAGTTTGGTTATTATAATTTAGACCGACCCAACCTGAAAATGAACCCGAACAGTCCTAAACCGAAATTTGAACTGATTCAATTAGATATTTTTAGTTTGATTTGGTTTGGTTTAATTTAAAATTGATTCAGTTTTAAGTTTAAATTTCAGAAATCGAAAAAAATCGATTCAATTCTAGTTTAGTATTAACTCGAATCAAACTGACCCATGCACATCCTTACTTATAAGTGAAACTTTGTTCGTTTTCTTTTCTCTCTAAACCCAAAATCCAAATAGGACACTTTTTTTCCCCTCTTCTTTATTTTTTCTATTTTCTCTCAACAAAACAAACATGAATCACCACATATGAATGTTTGAAGTTGCATTTGTACTTGTGGATTTGACACTAAGGGATTTAGCATTAATTATTTAAATAACACTATTCATTAATTATTTAAATAACACTATTTAAATATAACTTTATTTGTGTATATAGAAATTTTATTATGAATTTAAATAATTTAAAATTGTGTTTGTATTTATAAATTTAAAATTAAAAGATTTGGTATTAAGAGAGGTTTCAATCCCAAAAAACACAAAATAAATCTAACTTTCACCAATTTTTTTAATTTTTCATAACTAAATTTTGTCGCATGTCACTTATCTATCAAATTTTGATTTTTTTTAAACGACACTTAATTACTTAATGACAATTACTCAAATATAATAATGGCTCTATTATATTAAAGGATGAATTATATCTACTTTCCCTTAATAGTAAGATAATTGCACTTAACATCTATAATATTTAAAAATTACACTTACCTCCCTTATTTTAAAATGTTATTAACATTGACATCCTTTTGATAAAATTAACTATTAAAATTTAACAAAAATGTTAAAATAACTAAAATTTTAAATGTTTTTCTTATTTTATTCATCACTCTTTTACCTTTTTATTAGTTTTATTTACAAAAATATCTAAATAAAAAGCAAAAAATTAAGTAAAAATATAAAGTTTTTTGAGGATTTTTGTAAAGAATACTGATAAAATGTGAGAGAGAAATGATAAAATAAGAAAAATATCTAAAATTTTGATTAATTTGACATTTTATGTTAAGTTTTAATGACTGATTTTATTGGAAGGTGTCAATGTTAATAATATTTCAAATTAAGGGAAACAAGTTTAACTTTTAAATATTATGGGTGATAAGTATAATTACCCAAATGTTAGGAGAGGCAGGTGTAATTTACCCTATAACATAAAATATTGATAGTAATAATTAACAATTATTAAATATACAAAATTATATAAATTAACTCTGTCACTTATATTTTTAATACAATTTAATATCACTTTTATTGATTTAAAATTGTTAATTATTCAAACAGAAACCAAAACTAAAATTACCCGTGAATAATTTTCAAGTGTCGTAAACGGACGGGAAACCTCAACATTTCGCAAACAAACCTTCCTTTCCCTTGACGAAACTGCCATCGGAGTGCTTTGCCCAAAAATCTTCCTTGCTTCTCATGCATCAACTTCAAATTAGAGTTGTCGTGAAGAAATCTATGCCATGTTTCGTAGTCCTTATAAATCACCAGTACCAAATTACAAATCCAGGGTGCTGCGCAAAGAGTGGGTATGAAGAATTCTAAGCATGAAGTTACATGCCCACGAATATAAATCAACCAAACCTAGCCAAGTAATATAGTGTTTGAATTACATTTGTTAAACTAAGGTTGAGTTTAGGAAGCAAAAGAAAAAACTAACCTTTTTTTTTTTTTTTTTAAAGCTGCCTGTCTGCGCTACTGCCTACTAGCTAACTATTAATTTTATTTATTTTTTGGTGAGGGGGTAGAAAAAGTTAAAATAATTAATTTTTTAACTTTTTACTAATTTAACATTTTTGCCCTTCAAGATTAAAAAAAAAATTTAAATGTAATAAGATAAATTTAATCATTTTTAAAAAAAGCCAAAAAACTATTAGTTAATAACTGAACTATCAGCTTTTTTTTCCCCAAATGCAACCTAAGTAAGCTTTAAATTATTTGAATTTAATTTGTTAATATTTCGAGTCGAACAATCTCAAGTTGAGGTTGAATAATTTGATATTTTATATTATATTTATCGAGTATTAATTTATCACGCAAACTCTAATTGAATTCAATATACTACAACGGACTTAAAATTGTGGTTTAATTTTAGCTCGTTTATTTTTCAAAACAAGTTTGAAACAATCTATGACCAAATCAAACTCAAGCCAGCCTCGAGTAGTTTCGTTCGTTTAACAGCCCTACTACAAAATGCTAATTTTACCATAGATAGCATGAAACACTGAGAAAGATGGCACCAAAAGAAAGAAGCAATTCACAATACCAATTCAAATATTTTAGTCCTAAAAGAAGAGAGACACTTTACATAAAACATAGAAGACTCCAAACAGGCTGACTTGACATCCAAGGGACTCCATTTGACAGGATTGCTGCTAAATTGCCAATAATCAATCACATTGCATACTGCCCCATCCCACTTTTCTTCACACAATCTTAAATAAAGTAACAGCGGTTCCTTGGTTTATTCTTGTATGAAGTAACCATTTCCATCCCATGCCCTCTTTCCCTGTTCCCTAAGGACTAACAGAAACAGAACTAATCACACTTACCAACCAGCACATAACAAGCAAGCTTGCAACAAACACTTTGGTAAAGAATTCTCAGCAAGCAGAGCCGTGACTTGGGCTATCTGCATGCATGTCCATGGAGGAATCGTTGGAGAAGGAATTAGAATTGTTGTTCTGGGGTTGCATGAAGTTGGGCTCATTGTTCCTGAATCCGTTTGAGGCAGACTGAACGCTGTTAGGGTAGTATCCTCCTTGTGCAATATGATAGTTCTGGAGAGACTGACGAACCGGGCTTGACAAAGCATTTGAGAAAACATAATTCTTGGGTTGCAGATCGCTATGCTCCGTACGATACCCCTGCTGCACAGCATTTGGGGCAACAGATGAGTCTGAAGAAACCAGGAAACCTGAATTTGCCAATAGCATTGTGGCCTGTGAATGCTGATTCTGCGGTGGCAGCGCTCTGGGTGACATTGATGGCTCCTCTCCACAGTAGTCCAGTTCAGTCTGAATGGGGATCACTAAATAAGTTCCCACACATAGCTAAACATAATTGGTGGTAAAATTGAAAACGTAAAAAATCTCAGGTCCAGCAATAAAGTAAAAAGATCTCAGAACCAAGATAGCTAGAATGCTGAACTAGAAACACTATGAAGAATTTGACACTGGCCAGGAAAATGCAACAAAAACCAAGATTTTCACAGAATTCGGATATGCAACCAAATGAAGTAAAAATTTCAAAAATGTAAAAAGTTCGCATAATTCAAATGAAAACCTGAAGTTATAAGAAGCCAAGATATAGAAAGGTAGAAGAGGGGAAAGTCAATTTTAGAAGGCTCTAAATGAAAAAGAAATTGTCATTAGGACCGTTCTATGCAAAAAATTGAATTTCGATCCCTGAAATCATTTAAATATATACCAGACACGCTTGTATGGCCAGTCCCCCAATTAAAGCATAAAACAACAATATACATTTAAAGAAGGATTATAAATAGGCAACAAGAAAGCAAGACCTGCAGGTAACGGAGGATGTCTACAGTGTTTACTCGTGATCCTCCCTCTTGTCTCAAAATCCACTGATAAAGTTTTTCCTGCAATAGAAAATGTCAAGGTACAGCAATGAGATGACAGATTACTCTCCAAATTAAGAGGTTTTAAGCAGATGCAAACATATAACATCAAGGCCAAATGCCTACATGGCATAAATTAACACGTAAAAGATTGTGCATCATCTTCATTGCCTACCTTAGAAAAGATTTCAATGGGAAGGCTGTTAAAATCAGTCAACCATAAAATTTCACCCATTTTAATTATCTTGGTTTACTTCATAAAAATTTAAATGGATTAATATTTCCTATTCTTGAGGAGTTATATGTCAACTTTAAGGGAATTTGATTAAAAAAAAAAAAGTGAAAATTTGTAGGAGTAAAAAGTTAAAAAAATTACTTCCATAATATTTACCCCGGAATTTGATTAAAAAAAAAAGTGAAAATTTGTAGAAGTAAAAAGTTAAAAATTACTTCCATAATATTTACCCCTCAATTTTTAACCTCTTCCTAAACATACTAAGTTTCTTAGTAAAAAAGCGGAAGAAGATATATAATGTATTATTCATTTTAATCCCTCACTCTCCCCCAAATCAACTCCCCTAATAAAGAGAAAAATCTACTCCCAAAATATATTATTCTTCCTAGCAGGATATCTGGATTCCTTGAGTCTTCCTTCTCTGTTTTATAACAAGGCATCTTTATGTCTTATTTGCCACATCCTCTTGAACACGCATGCCCATTTAGATTAAACAACATATAAGGTTATAAACAAAAATAAAATAAAAGCATCCTAAGAATCAACCAAGTAGAAAATAAAATCAATTCTACATAAAAGAAAAAATTAAGTCATATCTAAAATAATTAGCGAGAGAAAGCTATGCTTGCAAATTATAGATATAGTTTGGATATGTAGCAGTTGCTTTCCGATGGCCTTGTCAATAAAGGGTGCCACTCCATGAAGCGAATAGAAACCATAACAAGCTAATTTTTATTCGCATTCTTCCTTCCTATATTCATTAGTTTGAGCTTTACAATGGAACCCAAAACAAAAAAAAAAAAAAAAATTTAAGATCTTTTTTTTGGGGGGTGGGGGGGGGGAAGAAAAAGGTTAAGGGTGTTATTTTCTCGAGACTGGTTAATCGTAACCTTTGTGCACCGAATGCTAGCATAAATTCCCAAATTCCATGATCAACCTTTTTTATAATTAATATTCAAAAAAAATTAATAGATAGGCCTCAAGGTCATGCCGCCCATGTAAAAGATACTAGGATTGAAAATCCGTGTTTTAAACGAATGCCAAAAAACTCTTTAGATCTGGCTCTTTACCACTGACTAAGCGGAAAAAAAAAATTGATAAGTAATTACTCTTCAACCAAACAAAGAGAAGTCTAAATTTTGAAAAAAAATCTTTCATTCATTTCCCTCCAAACACGCAAACACACACACACAAAAGTAATCATCCTCCACGTTTCCTCATAGCTTTTTTGAACCTTGAACCTTTGCACCCTACCACGTTTCAAATACTTTCTTTAAATCCTGAGTAAATAACCATGACATATGAACCCAGGATAAGACCAAATCCCATAACTCCTTTGCTCATCCAGAATCCACGAAAAGATGATCAATCAGTTGGTTCTCCATTGCTTTTACAAAGATAACACAAACTAACAATGAGCATCCCTCTTGCTAGGGTTATCATTGGTAACAACTTTAAAATAATTCACGTAACTTCACAGAAAACATAACCAATGACAAAAATGAATAGACAAAGATTTACCCCAAAAAAAAAAAAAAAAGAATAGAGAAAGAAGATTGATATAGTCGACCACAACAGGTTTTAGCTAAGTTAAGTTGTAAGGACTTTAAAATAAATCAAGCACCAAGCAAAAAACTCCATGAATGACATCGTTATGCTCAATAGTAAACAATCCCTCTTGTTATGTTCTTATATTCTGTTTTAGTTACAACAAGAAGTTACAATAACATAGTTAATAAACAATCCAAAACAACTTACAAGTATCACATTTGGTTTTTTACCATAATAAAGAGGGGTGAAAGAGAAAATACTAAAAATAGAGCTAAAATAAACTTATCTACTAGGATAGAGCCAAAGTCATTAATACTACTAATGTTTTCTAAAATACAGGATAACACATCACTACTACTGACATTTTCTATTACAAAAGGATAATAATGCTTTCAAAATTCGGGATAAGAAGTCATTACCATCGACATTTTCTATTATAAAAAAACATTTCAGGAAAATAAGGCTTCTAGACATCACTAGTAGTGATGTTTTCTATTATAAAAAGAAGATAAGACTTCTAAAATTCAGGATAAAAATGTCACTATTATTGACATTTTCTATTATAAAAAAAAAATTCAGGAGAATAAAGCTTCTACAGATTATAAACCCATGTATAAATTATATCAAGAATGGATAAACTACAAATTACAAAATAATAAGGATAAGCATTTAACATTATGAATTTTTAAAATATAAGATAATCTTTTCTATGTTTCAATTTTCAACTTTTATAAGTAAAATAGTATCTTAAAGTTATAATATTTTTATAAAACACTATTTTTAAATAGCATTTATTTGTATATTTACAAAAAGAATTACAAATAAAAGAGAATTTTAAAATCTACGTCATCTCTCCGATAAGGATAGAATCAAACCTACAAATCTATCTTCAATTATTTATAAATTTAAATACTTAGGCCCCGTTTCGTAACATTTCCGTTTTTTGTTTTTCTGTTTATGTTTTCAAAATTTTGTAAACTCGTAACAGAAAAATGTTTGACAAACCCGTTTACGTTTTATTTGTTTCCAAAAAAAAAAATGAAAACATAAACAGAAAAAATGTATTTTCAGTTTGATTTTTTTTTTCTGTTGCCAATATTTTGTCAATTTTAAAACTTTGTCTATTTTTGTTACATTACATAAAAATAAATTATTTCATTCAAATATTTTATTAAAATAAGTTATTTTAATAAATAATATAATTAAATTCAATAAATTAAATTAAGTATATAAATTAAAATAAATTATTTTTAATAAATAATAAAACTAAATTAAGCAATTTAATTTAATAATTAATTATTGCTAAATTATCTGAAATAAATATCATAATTAATTTATTTAATTTAATAATTAAATTAATTTATATAAAATAATTAATAATAAATAATTAAATTACATTATTTTTTAATTTAATTTAATTTGATTTAATAATTATTAATAAATGATTTAAATAAATATCATAATTAAATTAAATTATTTATGATTTAATTAATTTAATTTATATAAAATATATTTTATTAAATTATTTTAATAAATAATTAAATGAATTTAATTATTTTAAAAATAAATAATTTAATTTAATAATTAATCTAATTTAATTATTTATTTAATATGAAATATATTTTATTAAATTATTTTTAATAAATAATATAATTTAATATATTTTATATTTATTGAATTAAATGATTTTAATAAATAATTTATTGTATTAATTTAATTAATTATATTAGTTAAATTAAATTAATATAAAATATATTTTACTAAGTTCTATTAATTTTTTAAAACTAATAAAATTAAATATTTTCTAAAATAAAAAATTAATAATTATAAACAAACTTGCATTTCCAAATGTAGTTTCAGTTTTCATTTCAAAAAAAATAAACGGCAACAAAAAAACATCAACAAAAAAACGACAACGTTGTCAAACGGGCCCTTATTGTAGGTGTTTGAGTTACCTCTGCCGCAACCATTTTCTGCCCAAACTACCTTTCCCTTACGGGGGGTATTTGGGGTCAAGAGGTACTTTGGGCCCTCGTCATCGAATCCTATCTCCTAGAATCTTCTATGATGAAAACTTAGAAGATTCACCTTATGCTAGGAGTGAGGCCTAGGAATTGCCCAACCAAGAGTTCATTAGCATACACTCACCTACAGAACCATTTGAGGACGGGCAGCTTGGTGGTTAGAGCTATGGGTTCTGTCGAGGCACTCTCAACAAGCCCAAGGAGAGAAGATCACTGCATAACAAAATCATATAACCATCTTGGACCTATATAACCATTATCCTCATACCAGCCAACCGTGCAAGGGTACTATTACCACTTGGTCAGAATACCTTCACCTACAAATATACCAGACTTTGTAGAGCTGGCCACATAGCGGCAGGACCACTGTCCTTGGCGCGTGTAAGCCAACATCCTTGTCCTAGCTCGCCCTTATAAATACCTTCACCCACAATACTACATGGTTATGTTACATACTTCTTTATCATCCCTAACCTTCAGCCATCTTCTCTCCATCACTCCATGGTTATGTTACAAACTTCTCTCCAAGGAGAGAAGATCACTGCATAACAAAATTATATAACCATCTTGGACCTCTACAACCATTATCCTTGTACCAACCAATCGTGCAATGGTGCTATCACCACTTAATCGAAGTACCTTCACCTACGAATGTACCAGACCTGGTAGAGCTGGCCACATAGCCATAGGACCACCGTCCTTGGCGCGTGTAAGCCAACATCCTTGTCCTAACTCACCCTTATAAATACCTTCACCCACATACTCCATGGTTATGTTACATACTTCTTTATCATCCTTAACCTTCAGCCACCCTCTCTCCATCACTCCAGGATGCCCCAACTCTCATATCGTCCGCCTCCGATGATTCCCCGCCATTAACGACCCATAACATTATTCCTAGAAGGTTAGAGCATCCATCTGCATCCTGACCCTCCGCAATTATCAACTATTTATAAATCTAAATACTTATCCATTCATTAATTTGTTAATTTATAAACATAAGAATGGATAAGTTTAAATACTTACCATATTATTTTTTAATTTTTAATTTATCTACTCCTGTTATAATCTGTATGTGGGTTTATAATCTATAGAAGCCTTATCCTCCTGCTTTTTTTTTTTTTTTTGAATAGAAAGCGTCAGTAGTAGTAACATCTTATCCTAAATTTTAGAAGCCTTATCCTTCCATAATGGAAAAAGTCAGTAGTAGTGACATCTTATCTTGTATTTTAGAAAACATATGATATCACTATTTTTTATAGGGCCTTATAAACATCACATTTAAAAATGTGTTGCACCAAATTGAGGAGAAACAGTCTCCATGTTCACAGGAGCACAATCAAACCACATCTACCTTCCAATGTGGTCCTCGGATAGGGAAACGATATGCTTGTAGACATTATACAGCTGAGTAATATTTTTATGCTTGTCCACGCTCCTAAGTTTTCTACCAAAATATGGAAACTGCGTATTGTGTCCTACTAACACATAATGCAACTAAAACACAATATTTGGCCTTCCACTATCAGAACAGTGATACCTTCATTTGTAAGGTTCTAGAGTACCCCAAGTCCTGCTTAGGGAAAATAATGTGCAAAGCAAAATTGATGAGATAAACATCCAATCGACCCCAAAATATTAATAAATTTTTTTCCTAATTAACATCTGCAAGTAATTCAATTTAATAAGCATCGTCCAACAAAAGGGGCAATACACTCAAACATCAACGAATAACCTAAAAAGGGCAACAATAGCCCTACCTGCAAACAAACAAATAAGACAGTGGAAATCAAAGGCGTCCATGGAAAAATTACGCGCAGTTGATAGACATTAGAACACGAATTAGCCTTCCACGGAAGCAAAAACAATTCTTTTCGAAACAAAACCATCTCTTTCGCATATGTATGTGTAAATCTACGTCTATATATGTAATATAAATTGATCGGATGCAGAAAAATACCAGCCCATGGCGTTCACCGGCTTGAAAGGAGAGTTTTTGCTGGTTCATGGCCTGCGTGTAGAGCTGGGAGAGAGAGTTCGCAGCGCTGCAAAACGTCGAGTACATCGCTCGATCGACCTCATCGATGCTCGTCGCCACAGACTTCCTCTTCTTCCCCATCTAGAATCTTCACCACAACCCCCTCTCCCTCCGATTCGATCCCCGTCTGTCAAATCGAAAGAAAGCAAACACAATACTGATTCTTCTCCGGCAATTGGCGGGTGAGATTCCGGCGAGATTCGCGCGTCGGTTAACTTGAAACTCGTGAGGTATCAGACTTGTGCTTTGTTGAGACGTTTGGGAGATGGTTTGGGGAGTTTCATAGTTTGGATGGAGCAAAACCGAAGTTACGGAGGACGGAAGGGAGGGGGTGAATTATAACTATCGCGCACATGCTCTTCACGTGATCAGTTCCTCAAAAATTGTTCGTACAAAATCAAAATTATTATACACCGTTTGATTGGTTGATTTATTTTTTCCTTTTTTTTTTTTTTTGGGCATCCTTCTTCGCGTCGTAGTCGCCCTCCCGCAAGAGAGTTGAGTTAGGTGATAATTGATGGTGTTTAAAATGTGATTAAATGTCTGTGATATAAAACGTCAAAAATTTTTTTAAATTTTTAAAAATTATTTATTTTTTATCTCACTGTACGAATTACGAATTCACTAAGTATCTCATTTTTTATTGCTGTAAATGCTTTTTAAATATATTTAAAGTAAAAATTATTTATATTTTCTAAGTTTTAAAAACTTAACTTTAATTTAAAAAACGTAAAAAAAAATTGTCAAAAAAAATAATTTTGGCTTTTAATAACTTTTTTTTTTGAAAGCCAGAAGGTATAGCAGAAGGTATAGCAGGCCCTTGAGCTATCATACCCATATCAGATTTGAACTAGCCATCGATTGCGAGAGGAGTAAACCCTCCAGCTAATGCGCCAAGGCCGGGGGCTCTTTTAATAACTTAATAATTTGTATTTATATCCTATATATTTTATATTACCTACACTTATACTCCTTGATTTTATTTGATTTTTAATATATATTTTTGTCTTATCACTTGAAAATTTAATGTCGTTTACAACTTTATTTTAGTCTAAGGCTCTGTTTGTGAGTTTAGGAATAAAAAAAAAAAAGAAAATATTGGTTAGCAGAGAAGAAAAAAAGAAAAGAAAAGAAAAGAAATAATTATATTTTCTTCCTATTTATTTGTAGGTTTTGAAAAGAAAAAATAATAATTTTCTTTCTCTTTATTTGTGAGTTGAGAGGAAATGGAAGGAAAAAAAAAGTAGATGTTTATTTTACAATTAAATCTTTTAAGAAATTAAAGTGTAATCAATTTATTTAGTTCAATGATATATTTGTAATTTATTTTTCCTTATGGGTAAATATATCATTTTGAAAGTTTCATCAATTCACTTTTCCTTTTTTCCCATTTCTTTCCACTTTTGACAAAATAAAAATTTTAAAATTTTAGCACTTATTTTTTTTTCTCATTTTTTTCCATTTCTTTTATTTTCTTTCCTAAAAAGACTCACAAACAAGCTATTATTTCTAAAATCTTTCCTTTTTTCTTCTTTTCTTTTTCTTTCACTCCATCCAAACGGACTGTAAGAGAACATTTGGTACGAGATAAAAATTTTAAGGGTAAAAGATTACTGGGTAATTATTACCTTGTGTTTGGATTAAGAAAATAAATAATATACGATAATGATTATAAGTTAATTATACTTGGAATGAGGATAAATTAATCAACATATAAAAAATAATATTTAATTTTAGTAAAATATTATAATAAAATAAATCATCATAATAATTGTTATTTTAATAATTATAATTAATTTTAATAAATTATATATTATTAAATATAATTTAAATAAAAATATTTATTATAAAAATAATTTTATGATAGATTAATATTTCAATAGTAATTAATTTTAATGGTGAATTATTATTTGTTAAAAGTTATTTTTATTTTGATAAAATAATTTAATAAAACAAATAATTTTAGTTTATTTAAATAAATTATTGATTTTAATAAATTATACTAATATAATACATAATCTAGTAAATTATTATTTATGAGAAATAATTTTTATTTAAAAAATATTTTAATAACATAATTATTTTAATAAGTAATCATGATTTATTAAACATAAATTTTTATTTGAGAAAATAAATAATTTTAGTCATAAATTAATATTTCAATAGTATTAATTTAATAAAATAAAATAAAAATTATAATAATAAATTGTTATTTATTAAATATTATTTTGAAAAATAATTAATTAATTTTAGTTCAATTAAATAAGTTATTATGTTATAATATTTATTATAATTACTTATAGGAGAATGTTGTATAGGATTTTACATGGGTGTAAATAAATATTTTAGTGAACGTTTAGTACGAGGTGAAAATTTTGAGAGTAAAAGATTACTTGGTTAATTGTTATCTTAGTAGCAATTAATGGGATAACAAGTTTATAATATTTATATTTGGATTGACAAATTAAATATTATCCGATAATAATTATATTATATTTAGAATGCTAAAATCTTTAAAAGGATAAAAGTTAATTGTGTTTGAATAAAGGTAAATTGATCAAGAGTAAAAGTTAATATTTAATTTTAGTAAAATATTATAATAAAATAAATCATAATAATTATTATTTTAATAAAAATTTATATTATTAAATATAATTTTAATTAAAAATATTAACTAAAAAAATAATTTTATCATAGATTAATATTTCAATAGTGATTATTTTTAATAATGAATTATTATTTGTTAAAAAATATTTTTATTTTGATAAAATAATTTAACAAAACAAATAATTTTATTTTATTTAAATAAATTATTAGTTTTAATAAATTATATTAATACAATACATAATCTAGTAAATTATTATTTATTAGACATAATTTTGATTTAATAAAATATTTTTATGAAAAAAGTTATTTTAATTAGTAATTATTATTTATGAAAAATTAATTTTGATTTGAAAAATAAATAGTTTTAGACATAAATTAATATTTTAATAGTATTAACTTAGGGTCCGTTTGGTGCGATATAAAATGTTGACAAATTCTGAAAATCTCTGAAAACCTCTAAAAGTTATTCACTTTTTATCTCACTGCACGAATTATGAACCTACAAATTATCTTGCTTTATCTCACTGTTTGTCACTCTAAACGCCCCTTAATGAAATAAAATAAATTATTTTAATAATAAATTATTATTTATAGAGCATCACAATTTGGTGGTAACTGAATTACTCAATTCACGCTCGACAGATTTGTGACTGCTCACAATGATGTATTCTTCAATACTGAAACGTTTGCCTTCTTTTCCAAATACCTGAAAAAGACTGCCAGCCAGGTGAGATTGGTTGAACATACCTCCGATGGTCAAGTTAGTGTGGGTAAAAAAAAAAAAGACTTTCAAAGAACAAATTGGCAGAATTCTGTAAGGTAAAATTCTCTAACCTTTTTCTTTAGGCTTAACCAGTATTTATAATGGTATATTTACGCTCCATCATACTTCCCCAGCTAATCAGACCACGTTTGGAAGCGAGCAGTCATATTGGATCGTAGATGAAATTGCAAGAGAATAAGCAAGCCCTTGAGAGTCTGCCAAGTATCTCTGGCTTGATTGATCACCATATGTTCATTTGAGCCCCTCCAATTTATTAAATATTATTTTTGATAAAATAATTTAATAATTAATTAATTTTAATTTGATTAAACAAATTATTATTTTATAATATTTATTATAATTATTTATAGGAGAATGTTGGCTAGGGTTTTACATAGATGTAAAGAAATATTTTACAGGGTAGTAGGAAAAAGGGCAAAAGTTTTCCATTATCCCTCGTTACCCACATCCCCCCTAGAGTAAAAATTTATCCCTATATGAAGCTAATTGTTACCCTCAAAATAATTGTTACCCCTTCATCCAAACTGACGTAAGAAAGGGTAAGAATTACTTTAATAAAATTTATCCTCCATTACCCCCGAAACAAACATGTCTTAGAGGGCAATGAAAAAAGGAATAATTTACTCCCATATGGAAGTAATCCTTACTCTCAAAGTAATTGTTACCATTTTATCCGAACTAATGTGATAAGCGGTAAAATTACCTCAGTAAAATTTACCTTCATTTACTACCAAAACAAACATACAATAAACGTACGAATGGGTGCAAATGTAAGTTTTTAAAATTCAGGAATATAGGTGATTTTCACTTTAAGTATAAGAGTAAAAAGACAATTATCCTTACTGAAATTCCTGAATATGTTTAACAATAATGAATACAAACAAGATAGTTAAACAATCGTGAAGAACACCAAGATTGTTGACGAGGAAACCTTATCAAATCGATAAGATAGAACCCCAGGTCTAATCTCAGAGACCACCCAAAAAACTCCACTCTAATATTCTGGTTATAAGAAAATTGGCCCTAAATATTCTACAACGACTATTTGCACATATTCTATCTATTATCTCGCTTGAATCCTTAATAAACCATAACATGGTGAAAAATAACTTTTTCCAACTCCCCATTTTTCTCAATTTTCAAACTTATTAGTTGTAGTGTGTGTGTCTGTCTATCTGTCTATATGTATATTTGAGTGATATAAAAAGAGAGTGAGAATTTGATCGTCTTGGGAGTGCGGTCGAGTCAAGCTTTGGTTTGTGAGTGTCCAATGAGAATTTATGGGCTTGGTGACCTTTGGGTGAAGCCTTGGTAATGTTGGCCTAATTTTTTTCCTTCTCATTTGGTCTTTATGAACCTTGACTCTTTTCTCTTCCTCCTTAGTCAACTTGTGTGTGGGTTTTAGAGAAATAAAATTGTGAGGGTTGCAAAAGCCAATATTTCAACCCTCATTCAACCCTCATGATTGATAAAAATAATTTTGCCATAGATTAATATTTTAACTCTTAGGGCTTTATTTCTTTGAGGATTACACAGGCACTCTAAAAAAAAAGTCTTGTACTAGGTAGATTATTGAATCCTAATATGTAGCACATTCCTATTCCACACCCAGGCGATGTAAAACAAAAGACATTGTTTTTCTGCTTCACCCCTACTTCATTCCATTGAAGGCAAAGTCTTTCATAAGCACATGTCTCTCATAATCCTCCCCCTTAGTAGGGTATGCATTTTCATGTGGGCCCACACTTCCAACTGGGTTAGGCTCTGGTATCATCTATATTGACCTATGACTCACATGGTACAATATTGCTCGCTCTAGGCTTTGTAACCCTTATGATTTTGTTTCTTTAAGGCTTACACTGGTGCCGTAGAAAGAAAAAAAGCCTTATACTAGATAACTTATTTAATCTTCATATATAGCATATTCTCATTTCACACCCAGGTGGTGTAGAATAAAGGCATTACTTTACTTCATCCACTGCTTCATTTTATCAATTATGAGGGTTGCAAAGGCCAATATTCCAACCCTTATGATTGATAAAAATAATTTTATCATAGATTAATATTTCAACCCTTACGGCTTTATTTCTTTGAGGATTACATAGGCACTCTAAAAAAAGGTTTTGTATTAGGTAGATTATTAAATCTTAATATATAATACATTCCCATTTCAAACCTAAGCGATGTAGAACAAAAAACATTATTTCTCTGTTTTATCCCTACTTCGTTTTGTTGAAGGCAGAGTCTTTCACAAGCATATGTCCCCCACAATTCTCCCATTTAATAGGGTATGCATCCTCGCATGGCCCCCACACTTCTTGCTGGGCTAGGTTCTAATATCATTTATATTAACCCATGACTCACGTGGTACAATATTGCTCACTCTAGACTCTGTAACCCTCATGATTTTGTTTATTTGAGGCTTACACAGGTGCCTTAAAAAAAAAGTCTTGTACTAGGTAGCTTATTGAACCCTCATATATAGCATACTGTCATTTCACACCCAAGTGGTATAGAATAAAAGATATTACTTCTTTACTTCACTCATTGCTTCATTCTACCCGAGGTAGAGTCCATCACATGTACATGTCCCTCACACATACAATGATATGTATTATATTTATACACATCCAAATCCTTTATCTTCAACCTGATTCCTTCCTCTATATCTCCATCCTCCTCAATCACCTTACAACGAAGGTTTTATCTATTTAAGTCTCAGTTTCATCTCTTCTGTTAGGATATGGATTTTACGAACCACCTCAAGAAAATCAAGTGGAACAATTATCTGTAACAAAGATTAGTTTGTAGATACAAGAATAACACCAGTTTGGTCATGACTTAACTGTAGGACAGTGGTGTGGGCACAGTTTTGTGGATTGGGATAGTATTAACGCGGTCATAGTTTTTTTATGGGCACGCTTGGGTCTTCTATTGTTGTTTCTTGTTCAATTAAACATTATTAATAATTCATTATAAATATTCTAACTACATAATATTCTTATTGTTAATAAATTTAGTTAAAAAGATCTAAGTAAAGTAAAGCCTAGTTAAATAATAAATTATTAGTCGTAAAAATTATTTTTATAATAAAATTACTAAAAACTTCACTTTATTTCCCAAAAATATGCTATTTTGATCATTTTAACATAACATTTATAATTGGACACCAGAATTGATCAAACACAATTTATTCAATTAAAAACTATAATTTACTCTAAAAATATGATAAATTCAAGCATAAAAATCATCTTAAACTAACGTTTTTAGAATGCAATCACACTCTCTAACCTATTTATTACTAGTCTGTAGCAATTAAAATTAAATAATTAAACTAGACTAACTAAAATAAAATTTGTTTCATTGGAATCACAACTGCACTTATTTACATGTAACGAACTTTTTAAACCACTAGAGTTTTTCTGGTGGACAAGTGAGGTCCTGTGACATATGAATGTCTCCGCAAAATTTTGAATCAGTTTTATATATAATTCAAGACAATTAAGCAATCACATGATTTAAGTTCAATATTAAAATGAAAACAATTAAGTTGAGAATGAAATAATTAAAACATAATGAGTGGCATAACTTCACTAAGGAATGTTTGAATGCAACATGGATGAAGAAAACTACACCAACCAACATAAAATGTAAAAAAATATCTATGAGTGTTACTCTACCAAGAACCAATTACGTCTTGTAATTGGTTGTAACTCGATCATTGGAATTTGGCTAGACAAGAAAGGATAGAAAAATCAAAGTGCATGTCTAAGAATTATATGATATTGCAGATTAATCCTCCCTAACTTTTCTCCTTTCTACTACTTGAACAGTAACAATAAAGTTTTATTGATTTTTTTTAATTTTTCTTTTGTGGGACTAATAATAATGAACTTAAGAAATGCCATATCCCTTACCTTGCTTTTTTTATTTTTTAACTAAATTCTATATCTTCTAATATATTTTTTTTCAAGCACCACCATTATCACCCCTTTACATTAAAAATAAGAACTAACATCCCATATCATATAAGGGTTGGCTCAAATATATAAATAGGGCTAAAGGGACATAAATGTGGCTAAAGTAAAAGAATTTAATTAATTTTTTTTTATGAAGTATAGAAACTACCATTACAGTTTACATTCGGTGTCACTTTAGTCCCTCTGATTTTAATTATGATAGTTTAAACCCTACATTTTCAATCAAGGTGCGATTGGATCCTTCTATCACATACCATATATACCCAGTCGTTAGAATGAGGATAATTTTGTCAATTTCATATCTTTCTTCCCCAACACCCAATTAAAGAGAGAGCATATTTTATAGAGTTTTTAGGAGAGAGAATTATTTTGTAGGAGAGCTAAATTGTCTTTCTTCTTCTTGTACTCATTCTTGAGTTTGTAAATCTTGAAAGATTCCAAGGTAAACTTTCTGAGGAGTCGGAAAGGTTTTCCACTTGATCTAGATGAATCAAGGATTTGAGCAAGAGGTCGAAAGGATTTGTGCAAGGAATCGTAGAGAATTTGGGTAGGATTTTGTAACCTAATTTTGTATTGAAAATCGTTTTGAGGTTTTTCTTGGATAGAATTTTTCTCATTAATTCCTAGTGTCTTCGTATATTCTGTTTATTGTGTGCGATTACATTATCTAGAGTGATTTGGAAAATTTTCATTATTAATCTAATAAACTAAATATGAAAGAGAGAAAATTTTAGGTGGCATTTGGTTTATATTTATATATTTTATTTTTTGTTTTTATTTTCTATTTTCTATTTTATATGTTTTGTATTTTTAAAATCCTAAAACAAGGAAAACAAAAAACGTATTTAGTGTGACATTTTTTATTTTTCGTATTTTGAGATTTTCCTTGATTTAGGTTAAAAGCATTCAAAACGACTTTTTACCATTATACATTTTATGTGTAAACCCATTTTTTATTTTTTTAAATAGATTTTGAAAACATAAGTAGCCAAATGCATTTCGAACTGTTTTCCTTATTTTCAAAAGCACAAAATGAAAAATAAGTTTAAAACAGGTATACCAAATGGCATTTTAATTTTTTCTTTTATTCTATTTCTTTATATTAATTGTAAGGGTATAAAGATAATTTCATGTATTTTTTAAATATTAATAGTAAGGTATAAAGGTAATTTCATAGTAATAAATTAATAAAAAATTACTTTTTAGATGAAAAATCTAACAAAGAGGTCTGAGTAATATAATACAAACCCAGATAATTTAGGTACATATTTATAAAATCTATGAGATTTAGGTGTACAACATCAAAACCACAAGGGGTGTAGGTGAAAAAAAACCCTTTCTATTAATAAAAAAATTAAAATTTCAGGAGTTGAACAACAGATTTAAATAACATATATATATTCATATGATATATTTGTATTTATGTATATATCATAAGAAAGAGAAGTTAAAATATTTTCACCAGATCAGAAACTTCAATTTGATTTTGTATCTTTGGGTCAATGGGATTGTGGGAAGCTTTCCTCAATTGGCTATGGAGGTAAAGTTTTTTCTTTGTGAGAAATATTTTGTTTTAATTCGATATTTATTCATTCAAAATTACTTCTTTTGGGTTTGATCTTTTAATGCTTAACTTTGCATTTGATCCAAAAATAATTTTTTACATTGTTTGATATTTTAATTATATGGCATAATGAGTTTTTGTCTCTGGCAAAATTTTGGATTTGTCCCCGTTTGGTTATTGAGAAACTATAGGAAATGAAAAATGCTTGATATATATATATAAATATTAGCCTTCAATGGAGGTCTTGGCAGAGTAAGGAAAAGGAAATCGGGCTTGGGTCTAGTTTAGAGAGTGGTTATACTCCGTGTTCATTGGAAGAGTAATTATATAGATATATACCTATGTATGTATGTACAAGCCTTAAATGCTGGTTTAATTGGGTGTTGGAAGAATGACATAAATTAATAAAATTGCTCTTATTTTAACGCTTGGGTACAAACAATATTTGGCTAAAAAGGCCCAATTGCACCTTGTTCGAAATTATAGGATTTATAATGTCACAGTTAAAACAACAGGAAATAAAGTGACACCAAATGTAAATTGTAGAGCTAGTTTCCGTACTTTACTTTTTTTTTTTTTTTAAGGTTTCAAACTAACTTTAGGGTAAGTTAATCAAAGAAATGATAAAGACTTACAAAAATAAGAAAGATGGCCGAATTCAAATAAAAATTTGAATGCATGGATACAGAAAGGAGTAAGATAATTTAAAGCATTGGACAGAGACAAGGCTGTTGTAAGCATGCACATCACCAAATTCTTCCTAGCCTCTTTAAAGTGAATAGTGATAAGGAAGTTTGTATTTCTTTTCACCCAATCTCTAAATCATTTTTTGGGTAAAAATTTAAATAAAATTTTGTTACTTGATCAACAAAATTTTTGCCCAATCCAGATTGAGCTATTGGTGAACTATAGGGTCAAAGGATCTGATGTTCTTTGGTTGTTCTACCTGATTTACCCCTTCACTTAAAATCACATGATTGTTTTCTATCAATAGTTTAAGTGGGGTAAGTAATTTAGGTTAATTTAAGATTATAATATATCATAAAATTTGAGATACTTGATAATTAAAGGAGTCAAGTGAGAAGTAGAGTATAATCAAAGTCACGTGCTTGTCATGTGATTGTTTTTCGCCAACAATTTAAATGGCATAAATAATTTAGAACAACTTGGGATATATTTTCAAAATTTATAGTATACTGTGAGGTAGTTAATGATTGAGGTGGCAAAATAAAAAATGGATCATAGTTTAGGGGTGTACATATTTGTTTCTCGAATAATAATAATAATAACAATAATAATAATAATAATAGAGCTACCATCCTGAAAAGAAATTTTGCAAAAATATGTAGGATTTGAAGAGGCTAATATCATGTTCGATTAAGATGAACTAACTTACAATAACAATAAGTTTAAAAATTTTAAGTAAGAACTTTTAAATTTATTTTTGTTGTAAGTTCACAACTTCAAAATCACATTACTAACATAAAAAGTGAAAAGAGGAGAAAATAACATCACTTGTGATGTTAGTTACGTGACATCAAGCATGTAAGTCGTTAATTTAAAATTTAGCATGTAAGTCGTTAATTTAAAATTTGATGTGTCACAATAAAAATAAATTTAAAATTTTTTAAATTTATTTTTATTATAAACGATGTAATTCTAATCAGATGATCCATAATTTTAATATTACAGGACTAATATTACAACTAACATTACTGTATCAAAATTGTAAAAAGTTAGGCACCCATTTTCAAATGTGCGCAGCCCTAAAATGGTGAACAATTCCATACGCGCAGAGACAACTTCAGTTTCTCAAAACAGAATCTCTCTCTCTCTCTCCCTCTCTCTCTCTCTCCCTCTCTCTCTCCGCCCCAAACCAAGTTCACGCATTTTTGCACAGAAAACAGAGTATAGCAAGTTAGTAACCAACAAAAAAACCATACTAAAAACGCTCAAATTCCATCTTCATTAGCTCCCCGAAGGATCAAAGGCCCCTCCCTTCTCTCAACTTTTAACACATTCAGTCAAACCCTAGAGATAGATGTTTACAGATACATTTAGATTCATATGTGTGAAGCTTTGAGAACTCAGACAAGAGGAGGCATCTGAACTTTTTTCTGGAAGAGTCACTGACATTCCCGTTGTTTCTCATCGGTACGTCTTGCCACCCGTTCAATTGTTTCGAGCCGTTTTGTGGCATTGTATATATTTATTGTTGTATGCTTTTTTTCGTAGATCTGCTGTGATCGCTAAATTGGTGCGAAATTTTGCGATCTTGTCGTGATCTAATGTTTATGATGAGGTCTTGAGATGTAGATCTGATATGGCTTTGCATAATTGCGTTTCAATTTAGGGTGTTTGAGCGTATTTGTTGTGCTCGATCTGAAAATTTATGGATCTGGATCCCTTGATCGATACAAGTTTTGGTCTTGAGACGTAGAAATGAGTGTCTCTCTCTGTGGGAACTTCTGTAAGGTGCCAAAATTGAATTCCTTGTTTGTTAATTTCATTGCTATTTACAAATCAATTTCAGTCATTGAGTGTAACTGATAATTTGATTCCACTCAACTTTTGATTTGAAGTTTTTATTTATCTGTGAGTAAATTTCCTGGAACTTAGTTATGTTTTTGCGCCCAGTAGAATACAGAATATTAGAATCAGGCTTTATATATTTGACTAATTTACAATTGTGCTTACAGTATGTTGTGTCGAAGTTATGTCAATGTTTTATATTTCGCCCTTGAGATTAGTGGCAGCTGTTTCTTGTTTTATACTCATGTTTTTCTGATTCGCTTTCAATTTTTTGAGTTCTCTGACTTTTATACCCACACCCCACATGCTGACAATGTTTGCTGCAGTAGCTACTACAGTCGAAGTGCTTTAATTTTGATTAGATGTTAATCATATGATTTTTGTGTCTTTCTTTTTTTTTTTTTTTTTTTCCTTGCCAGAAAATTTTGTTATTGAAACAGGGAAAAACATTAAACTTAAATGCTGAAGTTTATGGATTCTCTTATGGAGGAGGAAGGATAAAGATCTACCTACAGTAAACTGTACTGAACAAATCAAAATGGCTCCTTCTAGCAAGGCTGATAAGAAGGCAGCACTTGATGCGGCTGCATGGATGTTCAACGTAGTCACTTCCGTGGGGATTATCATTGTCAATAAAGCCTTAATGGCAACATATGGCTTCACTTTTGGTAAATTCAATGGCAATTCTCTTGCTCATTTACTTTGATTAATTGTATTATCTCTTCCTTTTTACATAAAAAAGTGTCGTCCTTTTTTTATCACCTAATGCTATATTTAGAACAAGGATTTTTCAGTGGAAGGAAAGGAACAAACAAAGTGAAAGAAAAGTTAAGGCAGCAAAATGAAGTGAAAAAGTGGAAGTTACTGTATATTTTTGATCAAGATATAAAATTGAAAAGCAAATGAATATATATTTGCCCAAAAAAAAAAAAAAAGAAAATTATTTGGTTAAGCATAAAAAAAAACATGTATTGATGATTTTATTTTCCCATCATTTTCTTTTTTCCCTTTACGAATCCGTGTCTGTACATAGCGTTAGTGTTTATTCCTCTTGTGCTAACAACTTAGACTGCCGCCGCGTCCTCCTTCTTCTCTTCTCTCTCTCTCTCTCTTTGCCGGGGGGTGAATGGTGCAGTTTGTCCAAGTCCTTGTTGTCAAATCAAGAATCTTTTCCTCCTCCTCCTCCTCCTCCCTCCCTCTCTCTTTGGGGGGGGGGGGGGGCGGGCGGCGGTAAGGATGGAGTTTGTCCAATGATTGCATTCAGGTCAAGTCCTTGTTGTCAAATTGAGAATTTTGAATCGTAAGCTTTGGTATAAAAAAAATGATTGCAACATAATGTTAATTTATTAAAAAAAATATACAAGATATTAAATAATGAACATTATTGTTCCTAAAAGCTAATAATTTAATATGATGATGTTGTTTAAATAGAAAAACACTAGCCTTATGGCTAAAAATATGCGAGTCCAAATGTCAATGTGATTTGTCACTGTTAATTGAGTTCAACAAGGAAGTAATACGAAACAGTCATTATTACGAACATATACTTCAGTCTCCAAAAGTTAATCAATGTTTTCCAAAATGTGAAAAAAAAAAAAAAAAAGACAAATGTAGTGTTTCGGTTTCAGTCCCAATTCATTGGGCCCATTACTGTCTCAGCCCAGTAAATAGAACATTAGTTGGTGTAGTAGTTAGTATAGTTACAGTTTGTTAGTTAGTTACAGTACAGTTAGTCAAATACACAAACTTTCATGAATATTTACAACATTTTATTTTTTGAAGATTAGCCACTTTTATATGTCAAAATATTTTAAGAACATTTATGATGATTCTATGGGAAGCCTATCCCTCATCGTACTGTGGTTTAGGGTACAAGCGTATTGTATTTCCGTTTTTGTTCTATATACCAAAACAATCCATGTTTCTAGAAACATTGATATAAAGACATACAGAGAAGTAACATTTGTGTTATGAATTTCTGAGAATTTAGTTTTTCTCTTGGAGGTCAGATGGACCTCAAATCAGTCCTTTACTTGAGTCGTCGTCTTCATCATAGGTAAATCTAGGGTTTGCAGGTTCACTGCATAAATGTAGGGATTTGGAACGCTGCATGAAATGTGATCAAGTTATATTTACCAAGATAATGTGACAGGGTTAAGGAACATAAGCTTTGATCTATTATGACCAATTGAGCGCCATATGGCAATGGATGACACCATGATCATTGATTGTTTAAGTAGAGTGCTGCAGAATATGTTGCCGTAATCTTAAGTAGACTAGAGACGGTGCATGTGCGATGTGCATGATTATTGCCACGTGGTAGTTATATAATTTTTCAAATGATAGGTGAGGGGTATAAAAGGTTGTACAGTAAAATTACTTAAATGCCCTATAGTTTTTGATAAATTAGTTAATGCGCCTTCAAGTTGTGGGTAGTTATGAGTGGTTAAGGGTTATTAATGAAAGAAAAGCCAAAACTTCAAATAATTTTTGGGGCTTCCCCAACTACCTCTGGTGTTGCCTGAAATAGTTGTAGAAATTCTACAACAGCATGCAATTGTAAAACTTAGTATGTCTTACAAGTTGTGATGACCTAGGCAGGAACTTAAATGGCTTGGTTGAAGTGAAAAGAAAGAGAAGTCACTTCATATAAAATGCATGCAAAATAAATCTGACAGAGATGCTTTTCTCACATGATACTTGGATATGGCTTATGTGATAATGAAAATATCCGTTGCTCTTGATGACAACAATGACGATGATAATGGACTTCAGGGCTGAGTAGAAAGACCCATGAGTTAATTTTTTTCCGTCCATTTTTTATTTGTCTTAGTATTTGTTTATCATCAGATTATTTTAGCTTGTGATTGCTAAAATCCTTGCAGCTACGACATTAACTGGTATGCATTTTGCTACCACAACCTTGATGACGGCTGTTCTTAGGTGGCTGGGTTACATCCAACCTTCTCATCTACCTTTTCCAGAGCTTCTGAAGTTTGTTCTTTTTGCAAACTTCTCTATTGTTGGTATGAACGTTAGTCTAATGTGGAATTCAGTGGGATTTTATCAGGTAAATTATGATGTGCTCTGAAGTTTGTTGTATTGTATCAGAATAATTTCTGAATTTATATAATCTCTATCATGCTGTCAGATTGCAAAGCTCAGTATGATACCTGTATCCTGCTTATTGGAAGTTGTTTTAGACAGTATCCGATACTCGAGAGATACAAAGCTTAGCATTGCAGTTGTTCTTTTCGGTGTTGCTGTCTGCACTGTCACTGATGTGAGTGTTAATGCTAGAGGTTTCATTGCTGCCTTTATTGCAGTATGGAGTACTGCTCTACAGCAATATGTAAGTTCTTTTTTCTGCTGCTGTCTTATTTATTTTCATTAGTGTAAATCATATATTTTATAATCATCTTAGTAGCACTTGCCTGAGTTGGCTTGCTGACACACCTATGTAGAGATTCTTACACAGCACACTAGTGAAATTATTTATTGTAACGTTGTTCAGGTGCCTAATCAAATAAGTATCTAGTATTAATTGTTAAAATTTATCTACCTAATAGTCCTATCTTTTCGCAAAGATTGTATTTCTCTTGATACTAGAATTTGTTAAAAATTTTGTTCCCCTTATTACAGTTTTTCTAATAACTGGTTTTGTATGCAGTACGTACATTACCTTCAACGGAAGTACTCGCTCAGTTCTTTCAATCTGTTGGGACATACTGCACCTGCTCAGGCTGGAACACTCCTGCTGTTAGGCCCCTTTGTGGATTATTGGTTGACAAACAAGAGAATTGATGCCTTTGACTACAGAATAGCATCTTTAGTAAGTATTAGTATAACCTGCAAGTTTGAGTCTTTTCAGGATACTGTAGACTTACCTGAATGTTAACTTCAAGCTCTAGGGATTAATCGAGGTATACGCAAGTTGACTTGGATACCGGGTTATCCCAAACAAAAAAAAAAGTCATATTACTATAACCTGTAGTTGTAAATCTAGGTTTAGGTTCCCATATGCCCTGTGATAATCAGCCCCATCATGGCCTGGGTTTATGATCTGTGCATATACTTTGGATGAGTCCATATGGGGGTGGTGATGTCTCTCTCTCTCTCTCTCTCTCTCTCTCTCTCTCTCTCTCTCTTTTTTAATAAAAACGTTGACTCACGTGAAATCATATCTTAGTTTTGCACCTCATTTGTTCTTAATTTTCTTAAGCTTGTCGAATGTTAGCCCTATCTCACCTAAAAGCTCAAGTTGTTAGAGAGGCAACTTTATTATTTATATAACCATATATTCACTCAATATGCCCATACTTGTATGTGATGAGACTGATTTTTGTATATGCCATAAACATGTGCAACTATTTACTTTGTTTTGGGTTGTCAGTAAGGGTTTGAACTTAGGACTTATTTTCTCTCAACAAACCTTGTTTGCTCCTACCTCGATATAATAATACTGCATGCTAATAAAATTAAGGCTCTTGAACTGAATCCAAGTTGGTGTGGTCGCATTGTCATATGCATTAGTCTATGGTTTTCAAAATGAATCAGTATTGTTCTGTCGCTGTCATGGTTATAATCTGTAACTACCACAACATCCCTCTTCCTGTCCTCCTGGATTCAAATAACATAAGAATAATAAACAAAAATATATATATATATATATGAAAAGAAAAAAAGAGAGAAATAAAGGCAGCAAATAGTAAAAAATTGAAAATGAGCTACTAGATCACAATGGACTGCTGTCTAAGCCTACACCATACCACCTCATGTGTGAAACAGGAATAATGTCCTTGTATATCTTATATGCAGCAGCATGTGTAGGAGTTCGTCACTTTGTGTTTTGAACTTCCTGTGCAATTCAAAACAAGAACTTCCAACAAGGGAAAAAGTTGTCCTCAGTACTTGTTTATATTTATTTCATTTTCAGACATAACCCTTTCCTATGTGTTTGGGTGTTGTTCGTTCATGCGTGCACTCATTAAGAAGGTGACAGATTTAATGAAATCATATATGCTAATTTTCACACTATCTTTTTTTGTTTTTTTGTTTTGTTTTTTTTTTTGTTTTCTTTTGGGTTTTCTTGTATCACTGTAATTTGCCAGCTGTTATTTTCGGACGCCTGGATGACAGCACCTTATATCCGTAGAACTTCATCTTAGTACGATATTGTTGCTTTCTTGCACAATATGGAATGGCACAAGGCTTTTCTATATATGCTTTCAAGAAGAATGGTTTCCTTTGCCACCATAGCTATGTCTTCTTTGGCTTTTACATGCTTTTAAAGGGGGCCATGTTTCTGTAGCATTTGCTACTTGTTTTGTTTGGCTTTAGAAGAATGTTCGGTCGTAATTTTATCTGAACCTCTTGACATCTGCAGGTGTTTTTAACCCTCTCGTGCACGATTGCGGTCGGGACCAATCTCAGCCAATTCATCTGTATTGGAAGATTCACTGCCGTGTCCTTCCAAGTCCTAGGTCATATGAAGACGATCCTCGTTTTGATCCTGGGATTCATATTCTTCGGGAAGGAGGGCCTAAATTTGCAGGTGGTCCTAGGCATGGTCATAGCTGTGGTCGGAATGGTTTGGTATGGCAACGCTTCGGCTAAGCCTGGTGGGAAGGAGCGCCGGAGCCTTTCAATGTCTGGCAGCAGACAGCAGAAACATGGCGGCGGTTCGTCGGAATCATCAGAAGCCGATGACAAGGTCTAGCAGCTGACAGCTGAAAGGCACCAGAAAAAGCCTCAGGAGTCGATGACATGGGTTCTTAAGCCTTTCCAGAGAGTTCAGGTTAAACATACAAGAAGGTTAGCTCATACCAAAATTTTTTAGTCATCTGACTACACCCTCATACCCACAATTGTTGTCAGATTGCTCCTAATTTTGTAATTCTTATTTACCTTGCCTTGATACGAATTATATCTCTTCTTGGGAATGGATTTTTTCGAATAGGTTTTAGATGAATTCTCCTGTTTTCAGTGACTGATAATTTATATGCATTGTTTGTGTGTCTGAGCTTTTGTTCCTTCTTTTTTTTTTTTTTTTTGTTGGGGGGGGGGGGTTGTTGGAGCAAAGATAGATACGTTACTCGGCTCTCAATAAGTCACTTAAAAAATGTTATTGATTTTATTTTAATTTTTTTAAAATTAAAGTAAAATTATTTTTTTATAAATAATAACTACATATTAAAATGATTTATTCTATCAAAATATTCTATTAAATTAAATTATTTTTAATAAATAATAAATTATTAATAAATTATGTTATTTACTAGTGTAATTTGTTAAAATTAATTGCTAATCAAGATAAATAATTATAAAATTGAATTAAATCAATTAATTAGCTTAATAAATTGAATTAATTAATTAGTTTATTAAATTATATTTTTTAAAGATTTATTTTATTAAATTAAATTAATTTTATAAAAAATAAATATTTAATTAAGGTACAATTAGTTATTATAAATAAAAATATATTCGTTAACGTATTTTTTATTTTATTTTGAGAAAATAAGTGATAACTGAAAAAAAAAATAGAAGACAAATTATTAAACGTAATTATACTTTTAAGTAAATACATTATCATGCTTATTTTTTTTGGTAATTGTTATCATGCTTATTGCTTGTGAACATTTGAAAAGCGCATGAGTGCTAGATACAAACCGCAAACAACGAGAATAAATAATGTCAAAAATCCGGCTAAGTCTTTCATATTAGTAAAAAAAGGCATGGGTGTGCAATTACCCCCCAACGAACCACCTGCACATGCTTTTTATGTGGGTAAGTTCTTCCCTGGAAGAATGTGTGTGGATGAGCAACTTTTACACAAAATTAATTTAAAAGTGATATATGGTGAAATTTTATTAAAAAAAATTAAAAAAAGTTAATAAAAATTAGAATTTTTTGGTGTCTTTTAGGCATCTAAACACTTCCCTATGAGAAAATAGTTGGTCAAATAATAAGAAATTGATATTTTTACAATTAAAGTGCAACTTTATAGATATTTTGGTAGCCGCGAGTGAGGCTTGGTTTGAAAGCACTAAGCTCATGTACCACCCTGCATCACTTCGGCAGTGGAGTGCGATGTTCTACATATATAAAACATCGACCCTATTTGATATGAGATGTTTTAAAATTATGCAAATTTAAGTTCAATGTGAATAATATCATACCAATTAGATCGGATTGTTACATAATAATATCGGACTTAAAATCTAACAGAAAATGTATGGATTGACCCAATGCAAAAACGCGTTATCTTTGAAATAGGTAAATTGTGAAATTCACAAGTAATACTTAACTTGAGACCAATACATTTATATATACTGTCTTATATCAATTACATAATAGAGTATTATGTACTATATGCATAAAATATTAAATCTACTTTTATGGGCTTGCGCCAAATTATCAATACCCATACGATTTAAATCGGATTTAACATTTTTTTTTTCTATTAGTATAACATTACAATTTGGTTTGATGTATCTTATTGCTTGGCTCTTATTGGTGATGGTACCAAACCTCGAAATCAAGTTCTGCTTTATCCGAACCTCACTTTGATTCATATACTTTCAAAGCTCTGTCTTCTTGCCAATTGAGCTTAAAATATGATGCTACTCGATACAACGATGGATGGACTCACACCACATGCCCCACAGAAGGCAGGAAATTCAGAACTCTACCACAGCCGCATTGAGGTGCAAGCAAAGATCATGCATTTAGAGTCATAATAGTAAAAGATAACACCAGCAATGCAATTTCATTCATAAATCAAAATACAACAAGAGCATCAAAATTACAAAATGTTCATATCATATGCTGAAGCTGCCTGCTATTTGCCGTTTTAGTGCCAAAAGAAATCACTAACATCCTACTTACCTAAGCACTAAGATGGGTTCTAAACCCCAATACAAACAAAGTTACAAGAGCATAGGACAGTTGTACAACTTGATCCCATGTCTAAAATCTCACTGTACACCAGTCATTATTGCCTCTAGAATCCGACATTCTTCGATTTTTTTTTTTTTAACCCCCTAGAAGAACTGCTCTGGCCTGTCTGTCATCTAACAAGCAAAGTGGTTTTCTTCTTCAAGCAAAGCCTCAATTGCAATAGAACTGCCAATTACCTAAACCAGCAGTGAAATGCTAGACATGTCCCACTGATATAGTACATCCCAATTCCTTAGCAGCAATGTCCAGAAAATTAATAGGCATTCCGGTGGCAAGTCTGCTATGAGCTTCCCACGTTAGACACTTCTCGATATCTTCTTGCCAGTTAATAGAGCCCATATCTAGAAACTGATAAGTGGTGTCGCATCTGCCATTAACGTCGGCTCGTTTAGAACTAGAATTTACTGAGCCAGAATGCAAAATATCACGAAGAACAGATGTGCTAAGAGCACGGACATGAGCACTTGGATGGGAAAGGCATCGTATTGTAGCTGGTAGACGACACTGCAAATTTTGCAAAGTAAACCACAATCAGCAAAGGTTTTTACTTCAAATGAATTAAACTAGGTAGAACTGTCATGGGCCAGGCAAAGGTTTTACATTAACACTCCGTTTGAAAACCTTTGTCTCTTATAATTGATTTGATTTTAAAATAAAGAATTGATTTAATTTGATAAATAAAATTTTGTGTTTAGAATACATTTTTTATTTTAAGAATTGAATTGATTTGATTTAAGAGAGATACCAAATTTGATCATGTTAATAGAAAATAAAAAATATGGTAAACATGATATATAAGCATAAATTTGTCCACTTACTTAGATAACTTAAGAAAAAAATAAATTCTCATCAAATTCTATTATTTTGGATTGGATTTCAAATTTACATAGAAATTCTAAAATTTAAATTATGAAATGAAATCAAATCCAACTTATAAAATTTTATTTTATTTCTAAACATAAGAATTAGTGAGAATTTTTATTAAATGAAATCAAACGTCATCAATTCCACGACTCCAAACGGAGTGCAAATGAATTCAAAGAGGTAAAACTATCAAGCGTTTGGGGTTTTAACCCAAAAGACCGGTTAGTTAGATGAAGTAACCACCGACTTGTATGACGAGAACCTCCCTTTCCTAGCTGGATGTGGGGTCCTGATAAACTTGCCCACCTCAGGGTGCGTTTGGGAAGCATCTGAGCTTCTCAGCTTCTAGTTATTCAGCTTTTTGACTTTTTCTAAAATGACCAAATTTATTCTCTTATATTTTTTAACTTCTTTTAAACCATGAAAGGCAAAAATGTCAAATTAACAAAAAGTTAAAAAGCTAGCTAGTAAAAAGCTAGTTTTTTCCCTTTCCAAATGCAAAAAAACTAACTTTTCAGTTGCTAGTAGGTAGTTAGCTTTTTCTTCCCAAAGTACCCATGTCACGGACCACCTTAGCATGCAATAGGACTAGGCTCTTATACCACCTTATCATGGGTTAGATTCCAGCCCAAAAATCCGGCTCATCAAGTGGAGAAAACCACCAAATAAGATGACCCAAAACCTCAACATACCTTAGTCTGATGTGGGATCATGACAAAAACCCATTACTCAACTAGGGGCGTTTAATTACCTTTAACAAGTTTGAAAGCCCATCTGCAACTGCCATTCCTGATTCACCCCACTCAAGAACTCGTTGGATTGCTCTAGCTGTTGCTTCCAAGAGCTGCACATTAAGTATTAATACATTTTCAATACATGCAATACTACACACAATATGAAGACAAGTTTTTTCAATATTAGTTGTACTTAAAATCATTTCCAAGGGACGGATTTCATAAAACCCAAAAAAACTTTGGAAAAAATTTTGTAATCAAAGATAAAGAGGATTTGAAAGAGGATAGTGTATTTGACTAATAAATGTGAGATGTTACCTCCAGCTGAGGTAAGGTACATGCTTCTCCATCAATAAGCATCCCATCCGTGGCACGCAGAAGAAGATCTGAAGCACTAGCCAAAATTACCAACGATTCTGGGGTGTCATGATTTCTCATTAGCTCCACAATCAGTTTCACAATTCGCTGGTTGATTCTCCACATCTTTTGACCTTGGTCGTCATCTTTAGCAATCCAAGGCTGCAATTCCCTCTCCGCCTGACAGAAGATGGGCAGGAAAGTGACTAAACAAATGGTAGTTTCAAAACTTGAATATACAAATGTGCAGCTGCTAATATGACACTTGTTATTTGCTAAGTCGTGCAATATCAAGTACTGAAAAGAAGCAGTAAGCTTTTAGCCATTTTGGAAGGTAGTTTCACCAATTTAATGCCACTCAGTGTCTACCATTGTTTGTTTCTTTCTTTCTTCTTTCGTCGTCGTCTTCTTTTTTTTTTTTTTTAATGTTACTAAGTGAATGAAAGGAAAAGTTCATGACCGTAAAATCACGTTTGGAATGCAGATTCATTGAAGGGAAACGAAATGGAAGTAGATTCAAAATTACTTCTCTTGTTTGGTTATGGTGGAAAATAGAAGGGCAAAAATATGGAATTTAAGAAATGAAAAAAATTGAATTGAAAAAAAAATTAGTTTATTGACAAATGTCTTTCATTTCTTACATTTCTTAATCAAATAAGAACAAGTCTTTCTATGTTCCTTCTTTTCTCTTTTTCTGCAACCTCACCAGATCCATAATCCAAACATTCTCTAGGATAAACTCTCTCACCTAACAGCTTCTTCCCTCCCCCCCCCCCCAAAAAAAGAAAATAATAAAAAAATAAAAAATAAGAAACTTTAAAGAAAAACAAATTTCACAAAGCATGACTGTACACCCCCTCTCCCATCCATCTCCCAATAATTAAACTAAAATGAGAAAACAAATCACTAAAAGATAGTAAGTCAAAGTTGAACGAAGAACCCAAAAAAAAAAAAATCTAAAGAAAAACAAATTTCACAAAATGTTAACTCTCTAGAATGACTGCACACCCTCTAACATCAATCTTTCAATAATAAACTAAAATGAAAATAACAAATCCCTCAAAATATAGTAAGTTCAAATTGAACAAAATCGGGACCTGAAGAACAACAGCTGTTGCAGCTTTTGTTGGCGATGCTGCTACGACATTGCACAGTGCATCAACCACCTGCACATTTAAAGTAGATAGTCAATTGAATACATTCTTAGGTCAACAAGGACAAACAGAGGTAATGAATTGAATGTTCTGTAACTGCAAATGGTTTGATGTAATTAACTGAAAATGCTGAATTAACATAAATTTTGTTCCATTGCCCATGTGAAAATGTCATGGTGATAAACAAATTACTTCTAAAAGACAACAAAGAAGCAAATTCAAAAAAAAAAAAAAAAAAAGAGAGAAAAAAAGTGCATACTTTCAGGCAATTGTAGATGTTAGAAATTGTCTCACATCGGCCCATCAGAAAAGTTATTTTCCCCATATAAGAGATGGCCTTTCCTCACCTTAATACTTGGATTTTAAGGTTGAGACCCTACTTTTATGTATAGTTAGGCTTCTTTACAGTAGAAATAAACCCACTTCTCAATTAAATATTGAGCCACTGTCAACAACCTAAAGCAGCATGCCCAATCACCTTGCTTTCCCTTGATTTTAAGGTTTCAAGTATAAAGTTGTGGCTTTCAAATGAAAGCATTTGAGATTAAATTGAATTAAAATATAAAAGAGATAGTTATTTTATGTAATAATAAGTGGAAGATTTCTATTAATTACTACTAAAGTAGTAGAGGCAAGTATTATAAAGTATTTCAAATAACTATCTTCTTGTGGTGATTTCAAATATAATCTATTACATCAAACCACTCAAATTCATTATGAAGTGGATGTCTATGTTAGGAATAAAAAAAGTTAGAATTAATAAAGCAACATCATTGACCAGCGCTGCTATATGGATCAGAGTATTGGGCAGTAAAGCATAATCATGGTCAGAAGATGGCAGTTGCAGAGATGAGGATGCTAAGGTGGATGTGCGGGATTACAAGGAAAGATAGGATTAGGAACGAGGAGATTAGGGGCAAAGTAGGAATAGCACCGATTGAAGATAAAATGAGAGAAAACCGATTAAGATGGTTAAGATGGTTTGGCCATGTTAGAAGGCGTCCAGCAGAGGCACCTGTTAGAAGGTATGAAAGTATGGAGATTGTCAAGAGTAGGAGAGGTAGAGGAAGACCGAAGAGAAGCTGGAAAGAAACCATTAAACATGACCTAACCTACCTAGATTTATCGGAGGACATGTCCCTAAACAGATCAAATTGACGTCGACAAATCCATATAGCTGACCCCACCTAGTGGGAAAAGGCTTGGTTTGGTTTGGTTTGGTTTGGTTTGGTTTGGTAATAAAGCAACAGCATTGTACTAGAATCTTAAAATTTGAAAATAATAGCTTTCAGATATAACAAAATTTAGTTTCATGAAATGTTCTTTTTCAGATTGAATCAGACACATTCAATATTTTCTATGCAAATGTTAAATTTAGTTTCATGAAATGTTCTTTTTCAGATTGAATCAGACACATTCAATATTTTCTATGCAAATGTTCACAAAATTTAGTGCCACTAGCTACATAAAATTATATTAAAAGAGATATTGAATGAGAATTGAAATGTCATTACCTGCCTCCATCCTTGTTGGGCAGAAGTGCTTTCTGCACTAGGTTGTGTTTCAGGAGCTGCAATCAATTTGTGCCAGAGCAACGAAACAACAGAGAAACACAGTTCTTGCTTCTCAACCAGTACTAACCTCAGAAGAACTTGTGCACTGCAGTTAAATCCTATATGCCTGTCCATCGTGAGGAAGTTGGCCAAATCGGAGGCATCTAATGGGAAACTTGCAATTCCTTTTCCTGTGATACTTCCTTTCCCTTCAGTTGAATGTGAAGCCTTTTCACTCTCAACTGAGGTTCTTGAATCTGTTGAATTATCACACTGTACGGAACATGGCTGAACTAATTCAGTGAAGCTGGAATTTGCGCGTTTATTTTGTTTTCTCCCATCAAGACACACTGGACTATCTTTCCAGATCGGTCCATGCATCAAATATGCTTCTAGTGGTTCTGCCTTGTTCGCTATAGATGCAATAGCTTTGCTGTGAATATCAATGAGATTGTATAGAGAAGATGCCCTGGAGTGAATTTCATTATCCCACTTGCACCGCATCAAGACAGAAAGAGCATGCATGCAAGCCTTTGACCGTCTAAATAGTTCAGAAATATGAGCTGCAACCATAGCTGCAGCAACTATCTCATTTGAACTATAACTCCATGAGGTGCCAACCGAAGATGGTTTCAGTGAGAAAAGTGCCTCTAAAATTGCCAATATTCTGTGAGTATGACGAACTGCTGAGTCAACACTATTCCGGAAATCATTAGAAGATCCATTTATCTTTGCAGGTTTTGCAACATCATACACATCTTTGACATCTGAATGATTACCCCCTTTTGAAATCAAAGGGAACAACTGAAGTTCACAGGCAAGAGCACAGACAGCTGCTAGAACATAAGAATCAAATGCAGCTAGAGGGCCCTGTTTCTTTGTTTTCCTGTTTCTCATTCCTACCTCATTGTTAGACAGAATTTGCAAGTCCTCACTGATTTCTTCAGGAGGATAACTACCTTCCCCTTTTAGCCTTTTGCTCCCACTGGGCTGAGCTTCATGACTAACACACACAGTTAACACAACAAAAAGCAACCGTGAAGCAAGCTCCACAGAGGCGCATGATTCCAAAAATAGCGAGTGGACCATTGTGCGAAGCTCTGCAACAGCAATATTTTTCGAGGTAGATCCAACTCCAAAATGATATCTGGTTTTCCTGGTTTCTTCTCTGGAGAACTCAGGTGGAAATGTTCTTTGAAGAATTGCTTCAACAGTAGCAACAAAAATTTTCATGAGGCATGCTTCAGATGGACTTCCCCGAGGAAGATACTCCAAAACTTTAAGAAGAGGTATGTACAATGTCCACGATAAAATGGGAGGTTGCAGAGGGGTTGCGACCACAATTTCAGGAAGGTCAACAGCTGAGGAACTTAATGGAATCAGGCCATAAGCAGCTTCCCATATGGTACATATTCTCCATTCAACCTCAGGCCCATGGGCACAAAGCATCGATGCAATCCCTTGGGCAGTGGCTTCAATTGTTGCTTCAGCAGCCGGTGCTTCTATCTGATCAAATATTGCACAGAAGGTAGTTAAATTCAGGAGGTGAATCTTCCTCTAGAGGAAACCAGATTCAATGGCCCCAGCAGAGAATGATTTTTCATATCTGGAAACATTCATCCAAAAACACAACTCCAAAACAACAATTACCGCTCCATACCTGTTTGCGACAGCATGAAATAGAGCCACGTGGTGGTTCATGTTGAACTTCCGCTCCTTCAACTTGCCTTAGTGGAGGAAAAAGCAATGCAGGCTGTGAAAGTATGCGAAAAAGCAATGCTGCTGCAGAATCTGCGGCAATGCCTGCTCTCATTGACATTGCAGTCCCAATTGCACGCAAGAAATGCAGATGCATCCAGTTCCTGGGTAGCTACATCAATAAAACAAGTATTGATGTGTCAGGCAGAAAATAATTTCACAAGAAGAATTCCTTTCCATAAGCAGCATTGATCAGTATATAAGGCTTTTTAAAATCTAGTTCACTGACAACACATACTCAGGCATCACAGCATGCAGTAAAGCCTCCATTCTATACAGCATATTTTATAACATAATGCTGTACATCAAGTTTCTTTGTTTGCATAATCTTTATTGGTATCCTCCCCACCCGTCCCATGAGAATGAGTAGATGAAGGATATTGATGGGTTATCATGACCAGTTTTCACTTATTATACTTTGGTGCTCTTCTTGGCAACAGGTTACACATGAAAATTATTACCACAATGTTCAGAGTGTACTATGGGCAGAGGTAATAAACAAAGAAGACCACGGTGATTGGACTAATGCTTTCATGGGTTTTGTAGATTACATTGTATGTTAAATTTTTATTTTTCTGCACGAAGTATGCAAAGCAAAACCTAAGAAGCATAGACACTTCCAGAGAGGTGATGAACCAGTGTCATTAGGTACCCTATCAATGCGATCCAGATACTTATCAAAATTTGTCATATTGTTTCTCAATTTGCTTTACAACTGGACAGTTTTCAAACACTCATCATAGGTTTTGCATAGACACTTCAAGAGAGGCAATGAACCCGTGTTATGTCAGCGTCGTTAGATACTCTATCAATGTGAGTCGGAATCGTCGGATACTTGTCAAAACGTGTCATATTGTTTTTTAATTTGTTACGCAACTGGACAGTTTTTGAACACTCTTCATATACATGTGTCCATCACTCAAATACAATGAAACAAGTTACAATTTTGAAAAAAATGAAATTAAATAATAAGATGATTAATATGAAGTCATATTTATTAATTCATTATCTTTTAAATTTTTAATTTTAGAAATTTTGATACTTAAAACTTCTAATTTGTTTGTAATAATTTTTTTCTAAAATAGGTTTAAATAAAAGATAAATGTATTTTGAATATAAAAGGAAAAAATAGTTGTATTTTCATGCATACATGTAACAATATATTTATTCAATAACGTGTCTTTCATTTTTTAAAATTAACGTATTTGCATGTTTGTGTCATGTCATGTTCATACTACATGTCCGTCTTCTTAGTGCAAAACTATATACAGCACCTCCTATATATCTACAAGAAAAATACAACTCTTCCAATGACACTACAAGAGAGAGAGAGAGAGAGAGAGAGAGAGAGGGGGGGGGAGGGAGAGGGAGAATAAATACAAGGAGGCAAGCACCATGTTACGTGCACATTTTTTGGATAAAAAGAAAATGAAAGAAATAGAATTTAGATAGGGATAAAAGAAAAAGATTGAAAGAAATCCGTGAAAACCTCCTGTTGATTCACATTGAGGTGAATCAGAACCTTTAGATCAAAGATCAATTTAAAATTTATCTCCTCTCCTTTTTCATTGATAACATTAATAGATATATACAGCAGTTCACTATCATCAATAACTAACCACTCACCACCGAAACAGCAAAAGATTCAACCACTCCTAAAAAATCTCTCAACTGAATCCACATCACTCTGCCAAAAATAGATATGTTCTGCTTACCATTATCATCAAAAGCGATTACATATAAATAGATTGGAACTAAACTACATCCCCTATAAACTAGGAACAAACCTCCCCCACAACTCTCTTACCTTATCCTAATTCAAATCAAATAAAGAAATATCTTCCTAACAGACTCACGTAATCCACTAACCAAATATCTCTCTAATAGACTTACTTAACTCTAATCTAGTACTAACATTATCCTAAAGTGGCATGTGACATTCCACCTGCCTAGAGAACACCCTTGTCCTCAAGGGTAGCTTCGAGAAATCAGCATATCATCCATGATCTTCCAACTCCATTTCCACATCATTATCTTCTTCATCAGACCAACTTCTTTCAATGAAAAAATTTTTTTACATCAATGGCCAGGACCAAATTTTTCATTGCAATTAAAACACAAACCATTATCTCTTCTCTCTTTTAATTCTGCTAGAGTTAACCTCTTAATTGGTAATGTGCTTTGGCCCTTGCTAGGCACCCCAATTTCACTTGAATCTTATTTTTTCAACTCCATAATATACACACTTGCTTCATTGTGGGACTCGTACAATCTTGCCAGTCCAATTACTGCAGATAGGGCCATTGGATGTCGGCTTTGAAAGCGTGGTAGTATGTTACGGTCCTGATGAGCCCAACCTGTGGTATGGGTTATGGGTTAGGCTATTCCAGTATGGGATGGAATATAGGAATTGATCTCACACGTTCTATCAGGCTTGGGTCTTTTGACGTATTGGTCAAGTTCCTGACATTTGGTATCAGAGCAGCCTCCATGTTCTGAGTTCGAGACATGATAAGGCTACCTAGGAAAGAGCTATCTAAAGTAGAGTGTGAGCCATCCAAAGAGGAAAAGGGCTACCTACCGTTAGAGTAAAAGTTACCTAGAGTGAGAGTTGTTAAGGATGTCGGCTTCAGAAGCGTGGTGGTAGGATACGGTCCTGATTGGCCCCACCTGTGGTATGAGACATGGGTTAGGCTATTCTAATATTGGATGGAATATAAGAATTGATCTCACGCATTCCATTAGACCTAGGTTTTTTGGCGTAATGATCAAGTTCCTAACACACCAAACATTTCTAAACAGGATATTCCACTCATCCAAATGGTTGTCCCCATAATACCCTTACATCTTTTTCCAGCAAACTTTGAACCTCAATCCCATCCCCATGATTTTACCACCCAAGACAAGGCTCCAAGGATTGCCTCTACCAGCATTGTTCTTTTGTCATGATGCTCTTATTAACTCACTTTCAATTAACTCATTACTTAATCTTTTTTTTTTTTTTTTTTGGCTGCCGATTCTTACATTTGTAGCATTTTTAAAGCTTGATAGAAGGACAGTTGACAGCTGACTGTTCAGCGGGTTTTTGGGTTGGGGCAGTGGGGGAAGCTCCCCATCCATATAATACTTGCACGTCACGTGCAGAGATGCCACTTCTTGAATATGTCAAAAAATGAAAGAGAGTTAATGAAAAAATTCTAGGTTCCGTATTACTAATCTCAACAATATTGATTCCCAATATTATTCCTGTTGTAAGGAACTGATTATTTTTTTTTTTTTCTCTGTATGTGTTCCTACAGAATCCCAAAAGTTATGGATTGTAATGTTCCTCATGTTAACTAAAATCTTTTCTAGAAGAGGTCAATTTCACAGAAGTCCAGCAATTAGGCAGGAGCAAAAAGAAATGTTGCCATGCCAAACTACTAAAGAATGGATGCAAAAGTAATCAAGAGTTTTGATATGATGCGTTAGCCCACAATCAAAATAGGACCCATTTTAAGCCTGAGGCCTAATCAACATCTATCTATTGTGGAAATACACCAATGGGCATGAATAAGTAGTCAACCTTTACTTATCGATGTGAGATGATAGTTACTTCAGTTCAATCAGGTCATGTATCTGGAATGGCATCAGCCTCTGATTTACACAGTTCCCACTACCCAGTAATAACACAATGCAGAGTAAATAAAGAACGTGAACACATTAATATCTTTGTAACATCAATCACCAAAATTGGGTTGTGTGTGTTTAAACAGGTGAATACAATATTAACTCACCCTCATGCCAGATGCATAATCTTCAGCTGCTCTAAGCAGTTCTACAAGTTGTACAGCAGCATCAAGAGCATCAGGAGCCCATGATGGTGGTGCTTCCAGAAGTCCAAGGAGAAGTCTTTGAGTAGCACTTGGACTAGCAATTGCATAATAACTAAGACAGAAGGAGAAAAACATAAGCACTATTGCCAAGTAATTTCAGTGGACTGCAGTGAGAGGTCCAGTAATTTACCGATGAAATAATCGTGCATATGGCTCAAGAGCGGGCAGGCCTGCAACAAGATGTTCGTCCATAGCTGTTGTTGGAGGAGGAAGCAGAAGTGCAGGAACAGCAGCTGCAGTTAAAGTAGCAGTTTCGTAGCGAGCAACTTCCTCATCACAAACACTTAATATAACACCAGCACCATTGGCAACAGCCCACCTTGGTGTTGATGGAATGAGCTGGGGATGCTTCCCCGATCCACGAGAAGCTAAAAAAGGGAAAAATTGATTTAAAAGTATTTCTTTTGAAGTGTAAATATGTTTTCATTATTGTATTAATAACATATCAGAAGAAATAAATAACTCAAAATAAGGTTTCTCAGGCTCATGCAGCAAACAAAGAAAAATAATGAGACCTATGTTGAACATAAGAAGTCTTAGCTGGTTTATGTGAGAATTGAAAGAACCAGGTAAGCAAAAAAGCTATCAAAAAATTACCAAAAAAAAAAAAAAAAGCTATCAAAATGAATTAGTCAATAACACTTGCAACTGTTATTATCTACCCTGCATGTAGCCTATGAAGATGACCAAGGTAGATTTGAATAATTACCCATAGGCTCCGCATTTAAGTTGATTTTTTTTTTTTTTTTTTGGCATAAATGCCAACAATGCAAACAACAGAGAGAATGATGAATGCAAGAACAAAAATGCTAGTTATTACCCCTATGCATGCACCCATTTGGAAGAGAGAGAAAGAGAGTAATAAACTCATTTTTAATACCAAGTCAATCACATTTGATAAGACAACTGCATTGTTGCTAGCAAAGTGTCTAGAAGAAAGTTTAACTGAAATAATGCTTGCAAATTTCATAGAAATATAAAGCATTGTCATTACCATCAATACATAAACAAAATATTGAAATATGGTAACTTTTGTGCATGTCGCCTTAAGTTCTTCACAGTTATGACCCTATAATTCCTAAGAAATAATACTTTCCTCATTAATCTGTTACCATGTATTTACTCTGACAGCAATAAAAATTATCGTATCCATCACATTAACAAAACCACAAAAGGTCTGCAACAAACAGCATTGCAACATTCAAGAATTGTCTAGTTAAATAGATCATAGATTATGACATATTTTGACCATTAAGGTATGGAAATGAATTAAGTATGTGAAAGTAATATCCTAATGTGGATGCGGAAACAGGAGATTCATGTTTCAAAGGGTATAATGCATCTTTGCATATGACCCAATATTTTTACATGCACCCAAAGTTTCAATACAACTTTGAATATTCCAAAACACAAAGTCAAAGGAATTCCAACTAAAACATACGATTTATAGCTACAATAAAATCCAACTCAACTAGGTCAAATGAAAAATGGTGAAACAATAGACAACTGATGTAGTATGAAAACTCTATTATTAGTAATTGCTATGAGAGCCCCATGAAGCATTTTTAAAAATTTCATAACCAAATGAATTATTTTTTAAAAGTTAAACCAGATTTAAGTTTAGTTAAGATAAAAGAATTTTGGTTGAAACACTCTGCATAGCCATATCAAACTGCAGCTTATGTATTCCTATGATGGATTTTTCTAGTCAATAAAAAAATCCTTACTGTTATTTGAAAATAAAAATTCAACAATAATATAGAAATAGAATAATTAAAAAGACAAATAGAAACAGAAGACATGAAAATCACAGTGAACATTCCACAAGAGGAACTACACTTACTAGTTGAAGGTGGCTTGAGTTCACCAGCTGCATATTTTCCCATCACACCACCGCACCTGTTAATGGATCAAAAGTCCATGATATTCAGGGATAAGGAATCTTAACACCAGCTAGTTAAAACGATTCTGAAAATTGTTAAGCATCAAAAGGCCATGCTATTTGGGGATAAGGTCTCATAGCACCACCTAGTTAAAAAAATTCTGACACAATGGAAATAGATAGTCAAAAATATGTGCTTTAACATTAATTGTATGATGAGTTGATCATATAATATAAAAGTCATTTTGGAGGACTGCTGTCTACAGATGAATGTCTGCAAACCATCATTTCATTCAATTTGATATTAAAACCAAAATAGTGAGAAAGTTATGGATAAAATATGGCTATTAGGGGACCACTGTTAAGCTCCTTAAATGTCATGCTTCTCCTAATGAACAAAAACCCTGCATTTCATACACAGCCCACACAAGCATAAAGTGATGTAAATGTAGGATGGGGAACAAAATGAAAATTCTCTCTTAAAAATTTAAACTTACATGTAGCAGAACCTACACCAGATATCTTCAGGAAGGGAAGAGAAGAAATAAGTCCAACTAAGTGTGCTCATGTAATCAAAGTGATACCCTAGCCCTAATTGTGCATGTGCAAGCAAGCTAAAGGTGCTATAAATGCATAGAACCAATAATAAATTCACATTATATACAAAAAACCTACACTATGAGAAAATAAAGATGCCACCTACAATTCCCATCAAGCTAGTAATAAGATAATATCCCATTGTAAACAGCCAAAGAACATTGTAATCATGAGTATAACTATCATTTCTTCAAAATCTACCAACAGTTATTATATGGTGTGATGATGCATTGCAAATTACTTGCTTTGTATGATGCACTAAACTTAATTCTTAGCTCTCAGGAAGCTTAGTGCCACCTTATAACGATACAAGATCACTGACGGAGACAGACCTCCCCCTCTCTGCACGCACACAATAGAATTTGAAATGCCAAGACCCAGGTACTTGACAGTAATGTCCAGTTTTATACCATCATCAATATCTCAAATATCAGAGTCATTACGTGATCCAAAGAGTGATCATGTCAAATTCAGATTATGATGCATTATGTTATTATAATTCAGTATAACTTCGGTAAGTGGCATGTCAAGTGGATCATGTTCATGTCATTAGGGATGTTTGTTGTTTTGTGGCACCAGAGTGAAAAATTTATAAGGTCTTCCATGATAGCCTCGTTCATATGATAATAACAGTGGGTAGCTGGCCATTTTGGCCAAATCAATGTTACTGCAGTTGTATAGGCCAGATATGGTTCAAGACATGAGTTGTTATAGGTATATCCACCTCTGCACCTCTAACCATTCTGAGTAGACTGTGAAGTGTTGACATAGGCTTTATCTGAATTTATTTTCCAAAGATATCTATGTATGTTTGTAGTAACTAAGATCACACTGATGATCAATGCCATATAGCTTGCATCCACCTCCTACTCTACCCACTATGTTCCATGGACTCTTCTAAATTTGTGAAAAACCCATCTCATGCACTTGATACTTGGGTAAGGATACAAATTACGTCTCTTATTTGTCTGACAGGACATGCACCCAACAAGCATATGTAAATAGTCTAGTTACTATATAACTACACAATGTGCTCTATATTAGTTTGCAAAAAGCTTTCTACCCTAAAGATTTAAGAACTGAGAAACAAGAAATCTCGCTGTAATCTGGTAACTTTAGATAAAAGAACCAAGTGAATCCAACACTTGTGTACCCACAGCCAACACCCTTGCCCAAATCCATGTGACATAACCCACCTAAATGACATAAAACTGCACATACTGAAAAAGATGCAGTAGACGCTAATATGACAAGTGGCAAAGACCAGTACATTGACATACATGGTGATACATTGACATACATAATGATATATTTGCATTGCCTACTCCAACAGAGCTTCTCTTCCTCTTTGCAGAATGACTAAGCCACTAGATTATTCACACAATTTTCATCCTGTGACACGAGCATGACTATTCCATGGAGTTTATGTAGGATTCTATGAAACTGAAGGTCTAATCTTAAACTCTAAAAGGCATAAGGTTGGCAAATTGTCAATGAAGTATTGAAGAATATTTTCGGAACTGAATGAAAACTTTGAGCCACAAAAGAGCCGACAAATTTGCTTACCAGCGGAAGTAGTCACTTCTAATACCCAGAGGCGCAGCTAGCAATATATCAGTAATCCAAGGAGATAGAGGCCTCAGTTGTTTCCTCTCCTGATGTCCATCCACAGTTGAAGAGTTACTTGTTGAAGCAAGACTGCCGCTGTCACTTCTATCGGCTTCACAGTGCTGGTGTTCAGCCTTGTATATTGGACGATTGTAATGAGTCAAAATTCTTAAAATCTCTCCGCATGCCATAGCCCACTGTTCGGAGTATTCATTCTGGAAATTCAGTGTGTAAAATCAACTCTCTAGCTTGACTTTTGCATAATTTATTGGAAATTGGAATATACTAGAAGGTGCCAATCACGGGCAAGTCAGCATGGAAACACAAAAGCCAAAAAGTAGAGTACAAAATGCATGTTGGAAGAAAAGAAAAATCTTCACCACAATTGGTAACAAATTTAAAATTTTCTAAAATGCATTTGCGTTACCGTTTCCATACCTCGCTAGTTGGGCAAACTAGGGAAATGAAAGACGCAAATGGAGGACTACTTCGATCATACTCCAGTGTACCATCAATGAGACACGAAATAATAGGAAGAATGACAGCATGGCCATGCTCTGGATGATGAAGAACAAAAATTGCTGGAAAAATTGTTTAATTACATAAAGGAGTTAGTATGCTGCCCAAAACGTCAAGGGAAAAATAGTTTTATAATAGTATGCTGCCCAAAACGTCAAGGGAAAAATAATTTTACAATCAACTGTTGTGAATAACAACATGGGTGAAAATTGATACCTAAAACATCATCAAAAAGGCGCCTTTCCTTCGAGGGATAACGCTTGCGGATCAGCTGTTATTTAAAAAAAAAAAAAAAAGGGAATAGATGAATAAATAAAAAAATAAGAATGCTATCAGTCAGCGCAACATCTCATATGAATGTTTCAATAATTCAACAAAATTTATACTTAATAACAGCTATTTGGAAATGTAATTAATGAACTGTGGGCAAGAAATAACTAGTTTAAGATAAAAATGATAATGATAATTCCAAGAAAAACTACTCAGAAATTTCAAACTTGAAAAAACACCAAAAGAAAAAGAGAGACATTAGAAAATAGTACCTCAGCTATATCTTCAGGAAAATTTTCTGATGTGAACTGTCCAAAGTATTCAACGTAGGCAGTAATTTGAGCCTAGAAATAAGTTTAAAAAAAATAAAAAAGAATCAAATTTGTGTGTCAATAATAGTGAAAACTGAAGTTCAAGATATTATTGGAGAAGAACAAATAAGGACACATTTAAAATAGAAAAATCAAGATATTATTGGAGAATTCAGAAAATTTTACACAAAGTAAAAACTTAAAATGTACAACTACTGTCAAGGCATCACTCAGTCTATATAGAACAACTTACTTGTGCCATAGCTTTAGTATAAAGAAGATGCAAATAATAATATATCGGAAGTTTCGCATGTCTTGTTTGCCTATGATTCTATAATTTTTTTTGAAGATGTAAACATCCTTCAATTGAGGCATTAAGATGTGTTATTGTGCTTTGAGGTGATGCCAGGCCTAAAAGTTAGCCTTGGAAGACTGATCCCGGTAGGGGCAGTCTAGAATGTGGACGGATTAGCAGCAATCCTGGATTGCAAAATTATCCACCTTCCATCTTATTTGGGCCTACCACTGGGTTCATCTTATAAGACAGCGCGTAAAATGGCAATATTGGTAACTGTCAAAGAAAACTTGCTGACTAGAAGTGCTGTTATCTTTCCAAACGAACGGAGTGACCCTCATTAAAAGCACTCTATTCAGTTTGCCCATTTACTTTATGTCCCTTCTCAAGATATTGGCTTTGGTTGCTATGAGGTCGAAAAAGATACAAGGGCAGTTTTTATGGGGAGTATTGGATGAAGAATTAAAATATCATTTGATTAATTGGGACACCAATTGCAAGCCAATAGCACAAGGAGGAGTGGCCATGCGGAAGGTATCTTTGTTAAATGATGCACTTTTTTTTTTTGGGGGGGGGAATGGATTTGAAGATTTGGTAATGAAAAGAATAGCTTGTGAAGGCAAATTGTGGCAATCAAATTAGGTCTTACAAGAGGTGAATGGGCAACCAAGGAGGTTAAAGGAGCTGCTGGCACAAGCCTTTGGAAAGGTATCCATAGAACTTGGCCTATCTTCAGGAGTGTCTCTCTCTCTCTCTCTCCTCTCTCTCTCTCTCTCTCTCTCTCTGTGAGTAAGAAGTGGTGATTGAGTAGACTTCTGGCATGACCCATTGATGGAAGAGAGATGCTTGAACAAGTTGTACCCAGGAAGCTATAACTTAGCTTTGGCAAGGGATGGTGTGGTTGTGGACTTCTTCCATAAGCATAATGGGCATAATGGAATAACAGTTTAGAATCCTGGGAACCTAGCTTCCCTCCCATTAAAGTGCATATATCAGATCAGCACCCCGAGTCACTAGAAAGGGGGCCAAAGGAACTGTACATTCAGTCTTGTGTAACAAATGAAAGACAGAGATATAGTCCTATACTGCTTCAAAGTAATGTGCACAACTGGCAGCTAGATAGCTTTATTAATTTACTAACCAGCCTATAGTCTTCGAATGAGATAGAATGCTACAAAATCTGGAGGCGTGGGTTAAATCATTTCTTTTTATAAGGAGGGGTCAGATGTATGCAGCTTTAACCCAGCTTGCAAGGAGGCTGTTTCTAGAAATCACGTTTTGGATTTATATAAAAAGAAGGGGTTAGATGTTCCCTAGCAGGTGTTGCATTTAAAAGATGGTGGATGAAATGGCGCATCAGTCGTTACTTCATTATAACGTTGCTACAGAATTGTTGGCAAGCCCTTTTCCATTTTTGGGAATTCAGAATGTTGTCCAACTTCAGTTACAAAATTGTACAAATATTGACAAGGAGGATGCAATTTGATGAAGAATAAAAGGGCTCAGTTGGTGGAAACTGTGTTTGATGAGGTGGATTTCAACAGAGCAGAATCAACTTCCCTTCATGATGTTGAGCAGTTAGTGTCGGTGCTAAAATAATCGGCTAGAAGGGAAGCTTCAAAAAACTATAACAGATTTTATTATAGAGAAGAGGCCAGGTTCCAGTGAGGTCTCTAGTTTTGTTTTGAATATATCTAGTGCACTAAGTTGTGTCCTTTTTGGTACTTCTAATAACACATTTAATCTTCAAGAGATACCCCCAAAAAAAAAAGTTACTTGTAGTGAAACAGCAGGAGCCCATACTTACTTCCCAATGTTTATAGAGCCAAAAAATAAAAAAAATGATTTGTTCAACCTAAATTGTCTGATCAGCTAGCCTTGTGGGGTGACAAGGTAAGCAATTTGTTTTCACACAAAACCAAAAGAAAGTAACAGAAACATAAAAAATAAAGGAAACTTAAGATCAACAAATAACAAAATAATGAACATTTTACGTTCAAATGTTGGTTAACGAATTAATCACACCTTTCGTTGCTCTGCATCAAGCGGAGGGGGCCGGAACAACGAGGAGAATTGAAGGCCATCAGTCCACCTTTCACATGAAGTAGCCATACAATCTTTTTATGTGCCAGAACAGAGATACTATGAACTCTAGCCTGAACCACTACCAATCATGGATCAGAAGGTTGTAATTCAACTTTCTAAGGATCAATCAGACAGCAGGCCAGGCCACTAATTAATCAATAAATTAGAAATCTCCAAGTTTATCTGCATAGCAAGTTACAAATTGTATTCGCTCCCACGGAAGCTTTATGAACTCAATTATTGTACGGATGACAATTGTGTTCAGCAGCTCTGCAAATTCACAGAAACATAGAGGCTGTAAATCAGTAAGCACCCTTATGAGTTTTGGCAAAAGAAAATTGCTAGTAACTTCAACCAAAAACATAAACCACTGACCAACCTTACAACTAAGAATATAATGAAATAATGAGAGAACATAACTAGCCTTGTTTTGGTTGTTTAGCAATCAAAGAAGCCCATACCAAATTTCTCTTGCAGGGAAAACAACATAACTACTGGTATTGTGATTAATCAAAATAACATCATCACAGAAAAATGAGTCATCATGAAAGCAAACCTTTGAAGAAATCCATATTTGGCAAAAAATCAAACAACCCCCCCTCCCAAAAAAACACACCATTTCTATTTAAGAAATTTGTCGATAAACTAACAAAATAATAAATCATATAACCTCTAATTGGTGGCCAAAAGCACATAAAAGGGAAGAAACCCACTATTATTTTTCTCCCCAAAAAAAGGAAAAAAAAATTACTCAACCCACAAATTCGAAACAGCTTAAAGTGACCCACTTTAGAGGAGTTCCTTGCCTTCTCACCTCCTCGAGCACCTCAACAATGAAAACTTAAGCGTTTTCCACAGCAAACAGATATGAGTTAATCACATAAACCATCACAACACAAAAAAAAAAAAAAAAAAAAAACTACACATAGAATACACACAGACAAGAAAAAATTTAAAAAAAAAAACAAAAACAAAAACAAAAATACCCGTTCCACTACGTTTCGGAAGCTCTACAAAAATCTCACCTTTTCTTCCTTAATTTCTCCAAAACTTGAGCCTGTGACTTTGGGTTTGGAACTCTGACAGTGTATACGAGATCTTTTATCCTCTTTCTTTTCTTTTTTTTTTTGTTTTTTTCCTTGCAGGAGACGCAGATTTTGGGTGGAGAGAGTCAAGAGAGAGAAAGATGGGGGAGAGAGAGAGTATGGAGAGAGAGAGAGGAACGAGATCTTTAGCTGCTCTCTCGTTCTCTCTCGTCTTCCTTTGCTTGCTACGCTGCATACGTGGCAATGATATTTTCCTCTCAACCTTGATTGGCTGATTGAGCCCGTCGTGTCCATCATCATCATCATGCCATATTATCCATCCATACATCCATACATTCATACATACATACATGGAGGACTGTGTACATGCACATGCATGCATGTGAACTCCATTTCTGTTTGAAAATTGAGTCTTTTTTTGGCGAACCAATGGGGGCACTGACAGTGGGTAAATTTACCAAAATGGCCTTCAAGCTTGAGTGTTCAAAGTTCAAACATTTGTTTATTGTCAACTAGGGGTTAAAATAACACTGACAGACAGGACGAGAGTAAGGCATTAGTGAATATAAATTGCCGGTTGGTGGGTTGAACTGTCCTAGATATTTTTGCAAGAGTTGTAATGGGGTGATGTTGAGGAATGGCCATCCCTTATGTGCCGATTGGATGCAACAAATAGGGAACTACATAAATAATACATTTTTATAAATTTTAATATGATATTTTTTATTTAGTTTAGGAAGTAAAATTTTTTTTTTTTAAAATTATTTTTCCTTCTTAATCTTGGAAGAAGGTGTATTATTTTTGGAGAGGGTTTGAACTCTCCAAAAATTATCCATGGATTAAATTGGACCATTATACCCCTTCTTATTTCCTTTTCTCACTTACAAAATATATTTTATATTAGAAATAAATTCTTTTTTTTAATAGAAAAATGTATTAAAAAATTATATTAATAAAAATAAAAAAATATAATTTTTTTTCCAAATAGGGGATCGTGTGATTAAAAATATATATTTTTTTCAAATAGGGGATCGTGTGATTAAAAATATATATGTTTTCTAAATTGGAGGTAATGTGATTTTAAGAAAATAATATTATTTTTTGGCAAATATAATAATATTATTTTTTAGCAAATTATACAAAATTACACATATATTGATATTTTTTAAATAAGGAAAAAAATAAGCGACTAAGGAAGTTTCGGATAAATTGAGATGTTATTGTCTACGAAACTAATTTATATATTTTATAAAGTTTAATTTATTAATAACATAATTTATTTATAATTAATTTGTCTAAAATTATTTTGTGCTCGTTAGTTTTCACATTATATAATTAACATAAACATATAATTAAGTTTAGATAACTAAGTTTAATTTAATAGGTAACTAAGTTTTGGAACACCACAAGGGCAAAAGAGTCATTTAACTGTTTTTCTATCATTTACCTCCTCTTATTTATAAAACATCCAAACCAAGTCAAAAGTTATCATCCTCCATAAACATCACATCAATGTGGGTCAACCCTCTAAAAATAATGCCCTCTCTTATCTTATGCCCCCTCTAAAACTTATCCCCCTGAAATTTTAGAACCATCCAATTGAGCCCTTTAACTCTAGATAAATTTGCCCAAATAAGGGTTGATTTGGTATGTGAAGTTATAAATGGTTTTAAGGATTTATTTAAAATGGTAAAAAATTTTAAAAAAAGGTAAAATTTTAAAAAATCTTAAAAATTATTTACTTTTTTTTCTCACTGCACGAATTACGAATTCACAACTTATCTTATTTTATCTCATTTATTTTATTTTTTGTCACACCAAATGTACCATAAATGTAGAGGCGGTTTGGAGTATTAAAAAAAATCAAAAGTCAATAAAAAGCGAATTTTTTTTAGATTTGAAGCGTAAAAAATTGTTTTGAAATGATGATTGGGCATTTGTATTCAATTTAATATTAAATTATTAAAAATCATATAAAATGACACGTGACAAAATTTTAGTGAAAAATCTTAAAAATTTTTAGAGTTTTGTAGAATTTTTTGGTACAAATATCAGTCTAACTTTTTCAAAATTTTTTCAAAATTCATCGGACAAGTGTTTTTGAAAAGTTAAAATTTTTTGGAGTTTAAAAAATTAAAACTTTTAAAAATTTCTTAGAATTTTTTGAAATTAATTGGAGCCCCAGACAGCCCGTAATTCACCTAAAATCTTATCATTTTTAGTGCAAAGTTTGGAACACCAAAAAGAATCGAGGAAAAAAACAAAAAGCGGTTAAATTTGAAAAAGTTTGGATTAGTGTGTTATTAAAAAAGTAAAAAAAAAAAGAGTTAAAGAAAATTAAATAACGTTGGATAAAATCTGAAAAAATTAGTAAATTTTAGAGAGAATTGGAGAAAATTTGTAAAATTTAGAGAAAGTAAAATTGGAGAACTCTGAAAAGTTTTGGTATGGAAAATTTTGTAAGAATTGAATTGAAGAAGATTAAAATTTTTTAAATTTTTTTTTAATTTTTTGAAGCTCCTAGCGGACATTCACAAATCAAATACCTCTTTTTTGAAAGTGTGTTTGATTGAAAAAAATTTAGTTAAAAAATATAATAAAAATAAAAAAATATAACGTAAAAGTAATATGTGAAAGAACTTAATTAAAAAAATATATAAAAAATTAATTAAAATTAATAAATTTTAATGTATTTTGGTGCCTCAAACGAAGCCTAAAACGGACGTGACCTGAAAAGCAGTAACATAAAAAGACCATTGATGGAATAGGTCTTTAGCTATTAACTTCGTTACTTTAATTATATTATATATACTTTGTAAAAAAATTAAATAGATTAATATTTTTCCTCTGACAATAAAATTAAATGTTAACTTTTCAAATATAGATGACGTTTAAAGAACAAAAAGTGAGATAAAATAAGATAATTTATGAATTCGTAATTCGCGTAACGAAATAAAAAATGAATAACTTTTAAAAATTTTTAAAATTTTTCGGCGTTCGTCAATGGGCAAAAGCACCGTAGAGCGATAAATGTAAGTTGTGAGGATAAAACGCTAACAATTATTTTTTTAACATTTATTTTTTAAGATATTAAAAAGATATATTTTAGAGGCCATTTGGCAGTAGAATTTCTAGCAAAAAATACCAAATTTTGCACTTTGAATGTTTGGCAAACCACTAAATTTTGCCACTTTTTTTGTTCTGTTACAAGAACTCCAAAAACGATCCTGTTCCGTGAGGCGACCAGAGGAGAAGCAACTGTGCCAGAGCTATGCGCTAGGTTCAGAGACGATACTGTTTTGTGAGCTTTTTTTTATTTTTCTCTTTTACCCTTCTCATCTTCTTCTTCCATACCAAAGAAGTGAATTAGGCGATTTAAAAATTATCTGCCTTTAATTATGCCATCTACAGTCATTCATCGCAATGAAACCACAGCATCCATACTGGCTCCGAAGCTCCAGGTTGAAACCTGCTTAGTTATTGACCTCCGCTTGTCGATACAATCTTTGATCCTGAGCTCGCACAACCCACGACACTGATCCGACCATCATCACAGAGATATGGAAACTATAGAAACTAGGAGGGTAAACACTTACTTTTTACTAAAAATTACTTCTCGTCTGACCAACGCCTTCTACCTGTCAAATCCTAAGACTACCCTTTTGACGAACGGACACAATGTAGACAAAATGAAGAAGAATGTTTACGAACTGTTGTAAAATTAAAGGGAAATGAAACAATTTATGTTAACAAAGTGAGGATTTTAGATCAGCGAATATGAAGATTAGGAGAGATTATTATGGGTCACAGAGACAGGAGCCTAAAATAAACCAAAAAAAAGTTCGAAAGTTATAGAATACACCGACGCGTACATACTTGAATACGTATGCATAGCTTTAGTACCTGGGTCAATCCATCTGTTGCATTGGGGGTTATAATGATCATTTTACATACATGCCAACTAAAAAGTTACAACAAAATTTGCTAAATACTCAAAAGTTACTAATAATTGCTGAAAATTGCAACTTTATTTACCAAATGCACAAAAAATTTCAACTAACAACTTTCAGTAAAAAAAAAAAGGCCAAAATTTGCTAAAAATTAGACTTCCAAGTGCCCCTTAAGAGTACTCTTACAATTTTTCATATTGTTTACCATACATATAGAGCTCGTTTGGCAACTCAAAAATTAGTAAAAAAATACCAAAAGTTATTTTTAGTGTGTTTGACAAAATCACAAATTTTTTCACTTTTTTTATTTGCTACAGTAAAAAATTTATCAAACACCTAAAAGTTATTAAAAAATACTAAAAGTTCCAGTTGGTTCAACCAAACACACAAAAAAATGCCAAAAAAAAGAAAAACATCCAAAAAATATCAAAACTTAAGTTTTTTTTAACTTCCAAACCCTCCATATTTATTGAGAAGTCAACATTTAATCATTCATAATTCAAAATAGTAAAATTAACTTTTGTATCAAGAAATAATTTTTTGCTACAAAAGCTTTTATATGCAAGTTGGAAGAAATATTGGCAACTTGATTGTTGTATCCGGCCAGAACTGTCATCCTCCGACTTGTACCATTCTACTTTATCATATCAAGTGGACATGATAACAGTAGACGCAAAATATCCCAGCACTGTAGTGCAATCTCTTTTGCAAAGGCATAGAATATTTGCACTTCTCTATTGAATTTTTTCACTTTATATTATTTTTTTATTTAATAAATTAAAATTAGTATAACATAAAAAAATTTAATAAAAAAAACAAATATCTCTAACTTTTTGCAAACCAAAGTATATATATACATATAAGAAGAGTAATGTTGTATAAAAAGAATTTTTTAACAAAAAAAAAATTATCAAAATGATGTGGCAACCTATTAAAATATTATTATATTACACAAATATCATTTCTACTTCATTCTCATAATACGTTCTGGTTAAAATTTATAGTAGAATAGCAATTTTTGTATCATTATTGGTACACTAGAAGTGGTTGCAAACAATGCCTTGTCTTTTTTAGTAAATTTTTATTTATTTTCAATAAAATATAAATTATAAAAATGCAAAATTGAGTCAAGTGGCAACTAATGAGTAGTCAAATGTTATTTAAGTAATTAAGGAGCATTTAAAGAGAACAAAAAATTATAAAATTATAGGGTAGCTAATTTAAAAAAAAAGTTATTAAATTCTTCTTCCCTTTTCTATCATTTATTTAGCTTGGATTTGTGCGTAAAAGACCTTTGGGAAAGCTAGTGTTTAAGTTTCTATGGATTCTTTTGTGGTAAATATGAACTTTCAATTATTTTTGTTCTCTTGAATGAATTTACTAATTGATTACATGTAAACCCTCTTGATTTGTGTTGAAATCTTGATTTTTTATGCAGAGACCTACGGCTTTGTACGTAGAATGCTTGCGATTGATATGAATCTTGTTGGGTGTATTAGGTTTCTATATAGTTTGAGTATTTATTGCATTCAAACTTGTTTTTGGTTGATAAATGCTTATGATCCATTTTATTACAACATTGAGCTTATTTTTATTCATGAATAATGGATTTTGACTAGTAGCCTCGGAAAGAGGTTGGGTACGTACCGTTATGATCGTATATTCAAATTAATTTGTGATTTCTTGATTCAATATTTTGCCCATTTGAACTTAGTTTCTTAGGTGTCATTTAATTTATTTTTCTATTTTTGTTTTTTGTTTTTATTTTTCATGTTTTGTTTAGAGTTTATTTTTCATTTTATACTCTTAAAAATAAGAAAAACAGTTCAAAACTTATTTGATTACTTGTATTTTCAAATTTTGTTTTAGAAAATAAAAAATGGGTTTACACATGAAATAAAAAATAATAAAAATTTGTTTTGAGAGTTTTTAATCCAAAATAAGGAAAATCTCAAAATAAAAAAAAATAGTATTTTCTGTTTACTCGTTTTGATATTTTTAACTCATAAAACAAAAATAGAAAAAAGAAAAGTAAATCAAATGCCACCTTAATGTTTTAGAAATCAAACTGGAAACATTATGATGTTGAATCACTAATATGACTATTTAATTAATTGTCTAGTTTAGCTACAAATTATTTTTCATAATTTTACAAAAATATCTATCTCCATTTATTGTTGTTTCTGTCATCTTAAAACTATTTAAGCGATATTATGATTAGGTGCTTTTGATCACTAGTTGATTTGATGAATTGCTCATTTAGAAATTATTTTCCTATACAATGAAATCAAGTAAGTAACCTTAGAACATTGAGTGTTTATGAGTGGGTCAATTTAGTATCTTGCTCGATTAGAAACTATTTGTCAAGAACTGTGTATCTGGGTAGATGGAGGAAGTAACATATATATATAATATTTAACATTTGCAAAGTATAATGCGTTTTAAAGTCGTAAAAGTACTGGATTCTGTTGGTACTCAAATGTAAAGATGTTTGAGCGGGAGTAATACCAAAACGAATGACCTCTTGGAAAGTACTCGCCCTACACGTAACCAAGTTCAAGCGGATAATCTTGTATAGTGGAGATGAGGTTGTTACAAATGGTATCAGAGCTAATATCTAATCGAAAGTGTGGGGTTACGTTAGGGCACATGTCCTATCAGGGGAGAGAATTATCCCATTTTAAACTTCTATTGACCAAACCGAAAATTCAAATTAATTTAGTTTAGTTTAGTAACACATACTAGGTGTAGAAAGTGAGTTAACTGCAAACACGTGTGACCTCTTTCTATGGACATTTACAATACTTTACTAGTAAATTTTACTTACAATGATAATTCTGCACTTTCGGAAGTCAAGTATTTGGGAACAGTTGCTAGGGAGAGTAAGTATTGGTGCACAATTCAGGATTAGGATGACGTAGTTTAAGCGATTAGATAACTTCTTTCCTTTCTCTTATATCTCTTTACTAGTAATTTTGCTTTTATTTTGCATTATAATATATTCATTTGCATGTCATATAGTTTAGCAATATAATTTATTTACGTGTTATTTAGAGTAATTTTCATCTTATAATATATTTTTTTAATTTTTTATTACATTTTTTTTTATTATTGCATTAATCTCCTAAACATGGAAAGGAATGCCAATAATTGTAGTTCACTTGGTACCCACACATACCCCCAACTCCGTGGGCTAAAAACTAAAGACCTTCATCTCAATAATTTTTGAGTTGGTGTGTGTATGTAGCACCAATTATAGCATGGATGAAAATTTTAGATTCTTTTTTTCTCCCTTTATCTTTGCACAGTGTGGCTGGAAAATGTGTTTATGCCATATGTGACTCAATATAGACTTGGAAAGAGTTGTATAATGTTCCTATTGACAATTTTTTCCTTTTTATCATAACTTCACCTTACGGTTTCAATTAGAAAAAAAAATCACAAAATAAAATAGAAGCATTTTTTAAATATTGGGATAGATTTAACAATCTCTTGCAATTTGTCTTGGGTCATGTATATGAGTTGTGGCACATCTTAGGTATCTCTTATGTTCCTCTATCTTTTGAGATGTGTCCCATTTTGAATTACATAACTGGATGGGAGTTTCTTGACTCTACCCCAAAAAATGACATGGAATCTTATTAATACATATTATGAGTATCAAAGGCTGAAAGGAGAAACATAATCAAGAGTCGATTCCAATGCCTCTGTGAGCCTCAACCTGTACTTAATTCCCACAATGTGTGAACTCTATTCTGTACTTATTGGGAGCTTTATATGTGAGGAGCCCACTTAAACAGGTTATGTAGGTCCCTACACTTTACTACTCAGAGGACTATTAAGATGAATCAGTGCCTTTTGATTTGTTGCACACTTAAAGACCATATGCCCCGAGTGGAACCACTACCCAACCCATGTTTGGGATAGTTGAGGGAATGAGTCATGTTTATTCTTGCCAATTTTTTCATTCACGAGTATTTTTTTTCCATCCCAAAGAGTTAAGAAGTCCCTTCCTACCACCAAGCATGATGTCCATGCCGTCGTAACCACCTAGGCCACCATCGATAGTCATATGACTCACTTTGAAACTATGAATGTCACATGAGATAAAAGAGCATGCCAATACCTCCCTATTTTTCCTTAGTTAATTTTAGTTTCAATTTGTTCACCCATATTTTTTATTCCCATCCACCAAATTAAGAAGTTGAAATTAAATTAGTTTTGTTTAGTGATACCTACTAGGCATGAGAGTTTAGCGATACCAAGTACCTATTAACGATTAAGGGATACTAACAGAATAAATTGAAAAGTTTCACCAAACATTTAGCTTCCCCATATTCAAGTGGAACTTTTTTTTTTTCCTTCTTCTTTTAATGACCCCTTTAACTTTCAACAATCACCTTTAACTTCAATACTGTTGTAAAGAAAATCTTAATAACTATCAATTAATTAAGTAATTTCATCTTTTCTTTCTTTTATTTTATTTTTCCATCTACCTTGAGCATCTCTTAACTACCCAGCACTAATATATATATTTATTTAAATGCCCCTTATTTTTATTTAAGTATGAAAAAGCTAGTTTGTGATTTTGTAACTTTTTTCCACAAAAAATTGATTTTTTTTAAGAAACTAAAGTTTTAAGCATATTAATTGCATTCGTTAAAAAAAAATCACATTTGTCTTGATAAAACGATCTGTTTACGTAAAAAGATAACAAAAAATTTGTTTTTTTTTTTTGATTTTTTTTTAGCTTGAACCCAAATTGACATGAATTTTATTATTATTATTATTATTATTATTATTATTATTTAGGAATGCAATTAACAGTGGCTAAAAATTACAGTTTCTAAAAAAATTAAATTTTAATGAAAAAAGCCATAAGATGAAAAAATTACCAAAAAAATAAAATAGGTTTTGGGAGCCAAACGTCACCCACTACACATATAATCACGTTTAATTACTCATTATTTATTATTTACTATTTTATTTTTATTTAATAATTTAGAAAATATAAAAATAAAAATAATTAAAATAAAAATACACAAACACCTATGTGGGGTGGTGCCATACACCATGCATGTCTAAAGAATTGCATCACATTGTCAAGAGCAACTCAAGTAGTGTATTATAAGCAAATTACCTTCGATGTATAAGTTTATGCGTTTAATTTGACTTCTATTAAATACTAAAAGTCAAGCAAACGAGCAAATACACTAAAAGGCATGGATTAAGTTGATAATTAATTACTCTATGAGGAACCGAAAGTGACTGATGGAGTTAAAATTAGTAGTGGTGCCAACAATTTTTATAACACTTGAAATTAAAATTGTTATTGCGGGTTGACTAATGGAAAACTGAGTGAATATTAAATTAAAGCACGTAAGATAGTGGATGTTTGGTACGTTGACATGTTTGGTTGACTTCCTCATAGTGCAAAACCAGTTCATCATTGTTTTGAAGTTCTGATTAGAAGAAGATGACACCACTTCTAGGTGGAAAAAACACGCTTGATTGGATGTGATTTTTAGGGTGTGTTTAGTATACTGAAAAATGTTAAAAAATTTAAAAAAATTTTTAAAAATTATTCACTACTTTTGATTTAATTGTACGAATTATGAACTCACAAATTATTTCAAATTATCTCACTTTTTGTCACCTCAAATGCCCCCGTAATATAAGTTATTCTATCGTCAACCTAATTAAAACATTTTTAGAACTGCATAAAGTAAGGATAATTTAGTTTTAGTTGGCAATGTATTGCGTAGATATTTAGGGAGTGCTTGTTTATCTAGTTTTTATAAAATAAATAAATTAATTAATAAATAATTTTTATAAATTTTTTTAATTTTCTTTAACTTTTTTCATCAAACATAATTAATTTTCATTTATTTTTTTTAACTTTTATCAACTTTTTTTCTAATTTTTATTAACTTTTATAAATTTTTACTAAACATTCAACACGCAATGCAGTGACACATGTTGGTTGAAGTGCAAAGTCTTGCCCAACTTTGTGCATACCAAATGTGATAATTCAAATTTAGAAATTTACCCAATAATTTACCCAATTTTCTGTTATTTATTTATTTATTTATTTTGCAAGATGAGGAATCGATGAATGCTGAATTTAAGGCCCCGTTTGGCAATCATTTTATTTTTAGTTTTCTATTTTTGTTTTCATTTTTTCAAAAACTGAATATGAAAACTCGTTTAGTAAATTTGTTTTCAGTTTTCAGTTTTTAAAAAAAATGAAAATTATTTTCTAAATTTTCAAAAATTATGAAAACATATAAAACGTGTTTTCTTAAGTTTGTATTTTCAATTTTTAATTTCTTATACAACCACTACCAATTACAACTATCAATTACCATCATCCACTAGTTGTCACTAACATCTGGCCTTCTACTTATCTTTTGGTCACCACCAAATATAAGATTATTTAATATAAAAATATTTAATAAATATATAAATTATATTAATATATTAAATTGAAATATATTATTTGGATTCACGTAAAAATATATTAAATATAATTTATTTAATAATTAATTTTATCAATAACTTATATATTAAATATATTAATTAACTAAATTATATTAATTATAATTGAATTTAATTTGTTAAATTAATATAAAATTCTTTTGTTAAATTATTTTCAATAAATAATATAATAAATTATATTTAATATATTTTATTTTTATTAAATTAAATTATTTTTAAAAACTATTTTCAAATCCCTTGCCCCAATCTGGCCGGATCCGATTACCCCGCTCTGTTTCCAGCCTCTTCCCTTACCTTGGCCTTCATCCAAATTTCAATTATTAAACATTTTTTTTTTTTTTTTGAATTCAAACACATGTGCAGTAAGCCTGTAGCAGGTTTCTAACATTCCACTGCAATGATCTAAATGAGCACTTTATTTAGTTTTAAATTTATAGTATATATTTTTAAAGTTGTATTGTTTATTATTTATACTTATCCAATATTTTATTTATAATTTATATTTATCATTTTAGACCAAATAAATTTTTTTGTTTTTTGTTTTTTTTGCAAAAACCAATCGAGCAATTATCTTATTTTGATTTAATTTGAGGTAATTTTAATTAATTTTAATTCCTAAATACTTGATTAAATTCAATAAAATATTAACATTAAATTAGTCGGGGTAATTTTATTTTTAATTTCATTTTTTTGACAATTTCAACCTAATTAATTACTAAATAAAAAGAAAAAGGGCAATTAGACCGGATGAATATTTTCGTGGGATAATCTAGATAAATCTAGAAAGATCACCAAACAGAACAAGCTAGAAGGATATACCAAAGAATAATAAAGCGACAATAATGGCCCCGTTTGATATAAAATTTTAGAAGTTGTTAACAATTCTTAAAAATTTCTAAAAATTATTAATTTTTTATATCACTGAACGACTTATTCACTTAAAATATGTATAATTGGTAAAAAATTAGTCAAAAAATTTAATAAAAATAAAAAGATGTGACATAAAAGTGATATATAGAGAAATTTGATTCGAAGAGAGTATAAAAAATTAGTTAAAATTGATACATTTTGGTACTCCAAACGGAACATTTATCTCACTTTTTACTACTCCAAACAAACTCAATGAATGCGTTTGGAGCCTCAAAAAAAGTTCAAAAGTTTTCAAAAAAAACTCCAAAAGTTTCACCTTTTTCAAATTCTAAAAAGTTATTAAAATCCGTTGCAACGAATCAAAATGATGCGTTCTAACGAGTTTTGGCATATTCTTTTAAGGGTTGATTTGATATTTGTATAAAAAGTTATGTAAAATTTTAAAAATTTTCAAAATTCTTCGTTAAAATTTTGTCACGTGTCACTCCATATAATTTTTAACAACTTTATATCAAATTAAATATAAACATTCAACGATCATTTTACAAAAATTTTTTATACTCCAAACTCCAATAAAATTTCAATTTTAAAAACTTTTGGGTTTTTTTTTTTTTGGACTCCACAAGCAGAAGTTCAACGCGCACTGAAAATAAAATAAAAAATAAACAATAAGATGACGCCACGCGTCGGTGCCACCACCAAAGACTAATTTATTTATTTATTTATTTATATATATCCCAACGAAGGCGGTTGCAGGAACTTTCTCAGCAATCAACCGACACGCGCAGTTCTCTGGGAGGGACATGTCCATATAAAATATCTAGTGACCTGTCTCCAATAGCAATCGAGCTATAGATATACGCAGATATACGTACAGAATTACATACACACGCGCCAGCTGCTGCCTTGATCTTGCCTAGTTCATACGTGGCTCAATCTCGTGCCAGGAATATATCTTCCCCCGATCTCCCAATCACGTGCCAAAGAGCTGTGTGGGCCCCACTATCATTTGGCCGCGGTGTCATCATGTGCATGCGATGGGTCATGGGACACATGAGGTGGGGGTATCCAGGAGCATGCGTGCTGATTTCTTATTGGATAGACATGAGCATTATTGGTGTACCCCACGACCGTCAATGCTTTGAAATTAAAAAAATAATAATAAAAAATAAAAAAACTCATTACCTTTTGAAACCGCACTTAAACTTAAAACTGTCCAGGTTTTGGCACATGGTTTTTAGCTTTTAGTTGTTAGCAAAATCATTATGAATGTATCTTCATTATGGACGTTTTTCTTATCAAAAACTTTTACCGTTTCATTTATTTTTCACCAAAACGGTCTCATTTCACTTAATTTGTCATATTTAAATATATATTTTTATATTTAATATATATTTAAATACATTTATTTATATTCAAATATAACAACTTAAGTGTAATAACATTATTTTGAGTGAAAAATTAAAAAAATGTTATCATTTTGAAACGACTGCATAAGTTGTAATCAATCCCTAACTGTAATCTCGTCTCTCACTATTTACCCTCTCCCTTAAAAAAAAATGAGTTGACCACTATATTTTAGTATTTTGACTGGCTAAAAAAGAAAAAATTAAAATAAGGCAAAATTAAAATGAAAATAAAAAAGCTAATTTCTCCATTTCACTTTAATTTTTATCATTAGAAAAAAATTACAAAAATTAGAATTAAAAACTAACACACACTTAAATATTGTGACTGATGGGGTGGTTACTGACCGAGCAGGATATCTTTAAATGCCCTTAGAACGTGTTATTTTGTGACTTGGTTCACTCTATATTCTTATTATACTTATTCCAAACATCGATATACGTAAGAATAGTATTCAAGTTGGTTTGCGAGTTTCCAAGCAAATATCAAATGACTCGAATTTGGCTTGATTTCAATATGGAGCCAAATAATTTTTCTGAGGCTTGGTTTGATAAGTAAAAAAATTAATTTTTTTATTTAGCAGTTATTAGTTACCAAAAAGTTATTTTTTTTTTTTGTATTTGGAAAATAAAAAAGTTGCCTTTTTAATAGTTAGCTTTTTAATTTTTTTGTTAATTTGTCATTTTTGCCCTTTAATATTTAAAAAGAAGTATAAAATGTAATAAAGTAACTTTAGTTATTTTAGAAAAAAAAAAAACAAAAAGTTAGTAAATGGTAGTTAGACTATTGCCAAACGAAGCCTAAGCTCACCTTGTTTAAGCAATGAAATGAGTTGTAACCAAGTCGTGCTCGGGCTAACATTGACTTAGGTTGAAGCCGAATTGCTATATCTTTTGTTCTCTCTTCCATTTGCTCTTATGATTGTGTTGTTTGCATTTAGTTGTTATTTATCACTTTATTATCAAATCTTACACACCTGAACATTTTATTTGTGGATCGATCATATATTGATATTTATATTGTGATTTTATTTATAATTTTTATACATGATTTGATAAATTATAATTTGCCATCTTGAGTTTTTGACAAAATTTCATGACAAAAGCAATTGTAAGAAGCATGGCTTGAAATTTTAGATTGTTACAGTGTCAACTAACTGCGAACTCCAGTAAACAAATCTTCTCTTAAATAAGTAATATAACTATTTATCGAGAGATTTTATAGCAAATGATTGAAATTGAAGCAAACTAATTAAGATTTTTCCGAACAAATAGTTAATAATATTTCAATAAATTAAAATTTCAAACCCTTATTCATTACAGTCAAGAATTAATCGTTAAAATGAGAGTTCATCCAAAATTCAAAAGAAAAAAAAGTGTAATTTATCTTATTTAATTCTTTTGAAATTATAATTTTGTTTGTAGTTGTCACTTATTTGACTTTTTTTTTTTTTCTAGTGTCAATCCAATTCATCCAACCTTTATTTGGCCCAACAATATCACGACAACAATTCTAAGTTATGTGTTTATCTTTAATGTAATAACAAACCTCCACGTAAGTGCAGAAAACGATACATTTGAATAAATGGGAAGTTCAAATGAATAGTTTAATTAAGACTATATTAGTATGAAAATAAAATAAACGTAACTATATAATAATATATTTGAAAAAAAAACTTGAGGTAATTTTAATTATTTAATTTAAATACTCGATTTAATTCAAAAATTATTAAATTTAAATTAGCTGGGGTGAGTTTATTTAAAATTAACTCAAGTCATTTTTATTTAAAATTTCGACATAATCAATTACTAAGGTGGCATTTGGTTTATTTTTCTATTTCTTTTGTTTTATGTGTTTTATATTTTAAAAATCTCAAACAAGGGAATAAAAAATGGTCTATTTTACTTATTTTGAGATTTTTTTTTAATTTGAATTGAAAACGCTCAAAATGACTTTTTGTCATTTTTCATTTCATCTGTAAATTTATTTTTGATTTTCTAAAATAAAATTTAAAAATATAAATGACAAAATGTCTTTGAACTATTTTTCTTATTTTTAAAAGTATGAAATAAAAAAAAAGATCAAAATATAAAATAAAAAATAAAAAAATAAATAAAATGATGCCTAAATAAAAGAAAAAGGGCAATAGACTGGAGGAAGATTTTCCTAGGACAATTTCGATAAATCTAGAAAGATCCCCATATGGAACAATCTAGAACGATATATTACAAAGAATAAAGCGACAATAATGAAGCTCAATGCGCACCGATACAAAAATAAGAACAGACTATAAGAAGACGCCACGCGTTGGCGCCACGTACACCAAATACTATATTTATATCCCAATGATGAGGTTGCAAACTTGGAAACTTTTCTCAGCAACCCGTGAGCGGAGCACTCTCGTGTCTACCTAGTCGCCGTACACGTGTCGACACATTTGACAGGCATCGTGGGCCCGGAGAAATTGATGGCTCGTCGTAGCCAATAGAGTCGTTCCGACAAGCTGTGGACGGCTGACAGACGTTGACCGGGTGATTTAAACCACCCCCCAAAAACTAGCAGTGACTCGTAGATTGGCGCTGGCTAGAGCGCAGAGGCTATGCGGCTATTTCAAAGAGTAATTTCTTTAAATTTTTACAAATTTTCATAAGTTTTTAACAATTCTTAATTTTTTTAATATGTTTATTCAAAATTCTATTTGATTCGTAAATAAACAACAAAAATTTTTATAAATCTCTGTTAATTTTATATCAAATTAATTTTTTTCTTTCGTTACACGTATTACGAATTTTGAATTTATCTCATTTTTTATCATTTCAAACACATCCTAAAATTTTTACTTTTATAAAGTTTTATCTTTCTATATTAATTTTTGTCAAATTTTTAATAACATTTGTGGTTGAAACTGTTCGAAAAAGTTGTAGTCCCTACTCAACTCTAGTTGTATTTCTCGTAAAGCTCAATTAGTACGATAATTGTATTTTTCATTGTAGGATAGAATTTCAAAATAAATTATATGTGGCATAGGGGTCCATAAATAATTTTTATATAACCCTAAATAATATATTTTTATAAAATTTTATTGTGGTATACTATTATCTATTATACACGCATATATAAAAATATTGTGTAGTTTATGTAGCTAAATTTTCAGTTCATGATTTTTTTATTCAAAATTTTTAATTTATAATTTTAAAAATAAGACGTGCTGTAATGTAATTGATTTATTTATTTATTTCTCCCATATCAAGCTCATGTGAAACTCTACAAAATTTCACAAAACTTTATAAATTTTTATAAAATTTAATTTTTTTCTCATTGTACTAATTAAGAGATTATAACTTTTATAAATTTATACTAATTTTTATTATTTCAAACACTTCTATTAGTGGTTCAAAGTTTTAATAAATTTAACTGTTTCTTCAAAAGCTCTAATAGTAGTTAATTTGAATTGTTTTTGTAAAAACTCCAATAATAAATTTATATAGTTTTTCTCTTGATATCATCATATCACGTGTAGTTTAATTTTGAGTTAATTTTATTTGTTTCCTTAAGCCCAAATCATACATTTTAAAGTTAATTTTAATTATTTTTAATTTTTTGGGCACTCGGTATCTCCACAGTATAATATTATTTATTTTGGGATTAGTTAGGTGTAAGGTGAGTACTTGCTCTCGTTCAAACACGCTTAACCTTAAAATTTTAACGAACTCCAGGGTCTCACATCTCATTTTTTTATATTCTTTTATCAAAATGATAATTTAAAAACTCTTTGATGGAGATGGCACTATAGGGAGATGGGTAGCGCTACTAGACTGTTGGTTGGTAATGTTGTCAATAAATTTGAAGGAAAAATTGGATAGTTATTGTGTTTTATAAAATTATAGCTCTGAAATCATATTAAAATAAAAAAAAAAAATTCTAATGAATGCTCATGAACTTGAAGAAAAATTCTTAAGCTCAGAGCCAAGATTCAAGAGAGAATTAGCTTCAGAGTTGGGAATGGTAGGAATGTCTCTCTTTGGTAGGATTGAAGGTTACAAAATGGGGATATCTTCTTTTGTTTGAAGATAGAATTATATATGATTGGGAACTCTCAAAGAAAGCCATAGTTAGTGTTATTTTTGGGGGTATTGAACGAATTTGGCCTAGTGCAAAATCAATGAATTTGATGGAAATCAAAAGGGAAATAGAGAGGATGAATTTGGCCTAGTGCAAAATTCTATCTGGCAAACGCTAATTTTATGTAAAATTTTATTATTTTTTAATTTTATTCAAAATTCTATCTACTTGACACCTCTAGTTAGGTATACCACCAAAAAAAAAAAAAAAAAAAAAAAAAAAAAAAAAAAAATTAAAAGTCACCAAAATTCGTCAAAATCCATTAATTTCCTCAAATTAAATTTCGTCACATATCATTTGTATATCAAAGTTTTATTTTTTTTTCCAATCAAACACCCCTATGAAACCTAGGCTTGCTTACAAGTTTTGCCTCCTGCCAGGGAATTCATATCAAGATAAAGAAATGGAAGAAATTAGCCTGTCAAATTTTGTCCAATACTTGATTTGATTTGTACGGGGGTGTCGAACCCTGCCCTAGATGGGCAGAAGAGAATATTTGGATATCAGGCCTCTGGATTTATTGGGTCCTCCAACAACAAAACCAGCCCAAGCCCAGTCCACACCCGAAAAGCGGAGTCCATAATTGCCTTTCGGGGATTGGACCAAAAATTCACATCACAAACTTTACAAGTCTAGTTTAAAAACTAATATGGCACTGTTTGAAGTGAAAAAAAAAAAAAAAAGTAAAAAAACTATTGAAAATTTAAAAAATCATTCACTTTTTATCTCATTGTAAAAATTATGAACCTATAACTTATTTCACTTTATTTAATTTTGTCTCACTTTTTGCTACTTTGGCCCGGTTTGGCTTCACTACCTTTAATTTTCCCGCCATCACTAATTTCAAAAATTTCAATATTTCACTAAAAAAAAAAAAAATCTGAAAGTAGGTTAACCGAATATATAAATTTTTTATACAATCATATTCATCGTGTCAAAAGCTTTCAAACGAGTATTATTGTTGCTATTTTTTGTGAATTTTTTTGAATTCATGGAAATAGATTTGAAAAATCGTTCCCACAGTTTGTTATTTTTCAGAAAAAAAAGGGCACCAAAATTAACCCAAAACCACATTTTATCTCAATTTATCTTATTTTTTCTTACTTCAAACGAGGCCTTTAAATTCACCCTATATAATCTTCCGTTAATTTTGATTAAAGTCTAAAATTTATATAATATATTAAAATTTTAGTTTAATTTATATTTCACTGTGTCAACAATTGATTAGAAGAATATATACAAAATTAAAAAGATAAAAATTCATTATTACATTATTTCATATTTTAAGAAAAACTCAATATCAAATTTATAGTTAAATTTATCTCAATTTTTCTAATAATATATATATATATATATATATATATATATATATATTTTCTATTGAGTTTTTTGGTTATTCAATTATGATATTAAGCTAACAATAATAGTACACAAACTGATAAACTAGAAATAACAAAGAGTAAACCTTTCCTTTATATACACAAACGCATATGTATTTATATCTATGTCTGGTTTTGGGGTCATTACTTATAATGCAAGTTCTGTGATTTGTAATGTGTTATCTATGCATATTGGCAAAAGTATAATTCTTGTTCGGAATTTTGAGTAAATAGCAGTGAAATGCAAAGGGTCGACCAAATTAGTTCCTTGGACATCAGAAATCGGGTAACTGAAAACAATGTAGAAAGGGACTGATATTCACGGTTTTAAAATCCGGCCAATATCATTACGTAACGCTATTAAGTAATATTTTTGGACTTTACCATTTTCGTTAAATCTTTATATTTTATTTAAATTACACTTTTATTACATCTGTGTATATTCGTTATTTTTCGTTACCGCATTTTAAAACCCTGCGTTAAACACAATGATATGTATGAGTGTATATATATATATATATACATATCTTGATAATAGAGAATCTATATTTCTGGATTTTTCATTAAACCAAATACACTGATGTATTTCACACTATTCGGTATATATATATATATATTCCTGTTGAGGAACTATCCGGAAAGGAAATGCTTGCTTATAATAACTTAAAAAAGAGATTACTAGCTAGACCCTTATCTCAGGATGATTGCATTGCATGTTCAGCTCACGTACGATCAACAGACAAAGGTTGATTGCGAACTTTGACATGGTCTTGGAACCATCTCCTCTTCTTCCTCCTCCGAAACTAATTTGGTCGTTCGATGAAGTAGCAAGTCGAAGTCGTCTTGGCTCTTGAGGAGGCTGAGACGCACGTAGCGGTCTCCAGCAGCAAACATTCTGCCCCCACGCCCTATAATATTAGCTCCTCGGAGCACTGCGCTGCAATCTGTGTCTTCTTCCTTCTCACACTTCAACCATGCATATGCTGCACTCAATCAGTATATATATGGACTTGTAAATATAGAATATCGGGCCAATATATATATATATATATATCACATATAACAGATCGTTTGAAACTCTTTTAATCTCTATAAACTTCTACAAAATTCTAATTTTCTACTATTATTACAAATTATGAAATTATAACTTTTATAAATTTATATTAATTTTTACAATTTCAAACACATTTAAAATATACTTATTGAACAACATTTTAAATTACCTTTGGTACGAGAGAATGAGTTGAAATATATATATATATATATATATATATATATATATTTATCACGTTCGATACGCTTATGGGAAGCAACAATATCCATTTTTACAAAAAGCTTATTCCAACAAAATTTCTCACGGAATAAGAGAGAGTACGTAACAATATGACAAGTTTCAAAAAAAAAAAAAAAAAAAAAAAAAAGAAAGAAAGGGGGTAGAAAATGTAAAACTAAATGCTGACAACCATGTTACCCTTGCGGCCATGATGTATTAATTAGTGAGTTTGCTCTCCATACAGCTATTTGCTGGTTCAAAGTGGCTCTAGGCATAGCATAAGATATGAGTATGGTAACCCTGGTGTTTTACCGTACTTTTTTACTCTAAAAAATAATAATAATAAATAAAAAAATAAATAAGGTGACAACCATGCACCACAATTTCTACACCACCCCCTCTTCAACAACTTTTATTTTATTTTAATTTAAATTAATATTAAAATAAAAATAATTATTCCATTAAAGCATTAAGCTAGTCAGTACAATGCTATCATCAGAAAGTTTTTGAAAATTTAACAGCAATCACCTGGAGATGGTCCCCTGACTTTCTGAAAATATGTGCAGAACCGAGGGAGAATTTCCTGCATGGAAAAACGTTTCGACATTGAAATGATCTTGCTTAACTGTTCCCACCGCTTCCTCATTGTGTTGTACGCAAAATCGAATATTTCCCTCCCATCCCCTTCTTCAACAACTACTTTCAGAAGCTTCAGGGCCCTTAGCTGAGCATCCCGAGAGACGCCCATTTCAGACAGCATCATGTACAACATCATTCTTTGATATACATCCTTATCCTTCACCATTGCCCACCTGCATAATGCAGAAACACCATCTGGTCAAGGATATAAGAGTGTGTTGGGTTTACAAAAAAAATACTATAAAATTTAAAAATTTATGAAAATGTTTACTTTTTATTTTACTGTATGTATAAATTACGAACTTATAAATTATTTCAATTTATCTCACTTTTTGTCCCTACAAATGTAATCTAAATTATTTTGTAAAAAAAGAAAAAAATTATTCCAGTAGCTTTCAATTAATTTCTATGATGATGACTAGTAACTTTTTGTTTAGACTAATTTCATTATCTGTTCCGCAACATGCATCAATAACCATGCATAAAGAAGCTGAGAAGATTTTGGGTTTGGTATGTACCCGAATCGACTTCCAGCATGGCCAGTGAGTTTAGTAATTGTAAAGATCATGAGATCTTCATCTGCTGGAGCTGGAATTGCTGTGAAATGTGGCCAATAGTACGCGTGATCATGAATTGTCTTAACAGCTGGGCCTTTCAGAATTGCCCTCTTCAGTTGACCATCAGGGTTGTTGGGTGAAGTCACAAACTCAATGACTCTTGTGGGGCTGTCTGAAGTCATGTTCTTCCACAAGCGTGCATCTCCTTTAAATTCAAAATGGACTGAGCTGAAGAACTCAGTTTGCATTTCATATTTCTGCCCCCCAACATATACATATATATAAAACCAAACAAAACAAAACAAAAGGAGGTTATCTGTAGAACCCATTTAAATCAACTAAGTTTTTTTATTTTTTCACTGGAAAATTTAACAAGAAGAAGGAATATAAAAGTATGTGTTTAAAATTCAGGGTACGAGTAATTCTCATCTTCAGTGAAGGAGCATAAAAACAATTAAATGAAAGCAAACAAGGTATTAATGTAAGTCCATGAATATTTTAAATGAAAGCAAACGAGAGGTTTTAATAACATACTGGGTAATAAGGGATTGAAGCCACTACTCTTGCAGGCGAGGATGAATTCAGAGGGGAGAGGGCATAAACCGCAGCGCTGAGGAGTTGGGTTGAGCCAGATCCGAAAATAATGTATCTGCCATCTGTGACTGCATTCTTGGCGATGGAGTGCACTTTGCGAATGAGCTTCTCAAGCTCGCGTGAGATGACAGATCTGTCGTCGAATAGATAGCTCATCCGATGCCACCCTGCGACGACTAGTGCACTACTAGCGGCGTTTTGAACCCAGAAGGGCTCCAAGAATAGAGGGTCCCCACTGCAGTTCCACAAAAAATACATTTCAGTGCAATAGTAATCCCGATCATGAAAAATGGTTGTAAATAAAAATAATGGGCTAGCAACGGACCTAAAATTCGGAGTTCAGAGCAAAAGTTTCAAAGATGGAGTGAGTAAGTTGAATTACAAAAATTTAAATTAAAAAAAAAATTATATTTAAAGGTAAAGAGGATAAAAAAAATTTAGGAGCAGCTAAATTTTAAAAAAAGAAAAATTTAACTAATTTTTTTTTTAATCAAACTACCTGAACTATAGTTTAAGGGAGTCCTAGTGTCAGCCTGCCCCTACTGCCCTTCACGTGCACTAGATTTACACGTAGTGTGGAAACAAATGGTACACCAGCACAAATTCGCTTTTGGTGGTATTTGGTGGATAAATTTTTAATATAAAATAACTAATTTTTGTTTTTTAAATATTTGATAAAATATTAATTTTTATATTTTTTTAAATTTGCTCGATTAAGAAGTTATCAAAATTTTTATTAAATATATAAAAAATTATTAAAAATTACCTAAAATTTTACAACACACTCAAAATTATCAAAAATTATTAAAAACTATTAAAAATTAATATTTATTTTACTAAACACATTAAAAATTTTAACTCTTAACTTTTGACAAAAAAAAAAAAAAATACTAAAAATTACTAAAAATTAAGTTTCCAAACCGCGCCATAGAGCTAGTGAGAGAGGTGAGTGCTGGCCTGTCAGCGTCTGCAGGACAATGAGGGGAGAATTGAGAGCAATCAGGTCCTCCAAAGCAAGAGTTGCACTCACAAACTGGGTTCCCATCAAGAAGAAAGCCATCCAAGTAGGCTCTTCCATGGCCAGAGCATGACACTGCTGCCACTGCTTCAGCCTCTTCCGCTGCCCGTTGGGTCCAACTCAGCTGCTGCTGATGCTGCTTCTTCCCAGCACCCACATCCACATGCAGATAATTTATGAGTAAATAGACATTAAGAATCACAGAAAGGAGTAGAAACACACCGTACTTGTAGCTATTTTCCATTTTACCCTTCTATCTGAGCAACTATGTTCTTTCTTGGACCTGGGTTTTTCCCGATCTTTATTACTTGAGGCAACTTTAATTTGTTTGTTACATGGGTAAAAGCAAAGCGTAGGACAATATAGCACTGCTAATTCCATGAAATGTTCGGATTCCACTATATTTGAAGGAGACTTTTATGTTACTATATATATATATAATAACAAGGTCTTATCCATGAATAAGACAAGGGTACGAGCATATGCGGTTCAATACCCTTAAGCAATACCCAAATTAAGGGTGTGTTTGAAAAGTAACTTACTTTTTAACTTCTAATTATTTAATTTTTTTATTTTTTAAAATGAATAAATTTATCTTTTTATAAATTTTAATTTCTTTTAAATTATAAAAAATAAAAATCTCGAATTAACAAAAAGTTAAAAAAAACTAAAAAGTTAATTTTTTTTCTTCTTTTCAAATACAAAAAAATTACTTTTTTAGTAAATAGTACTTAGCTAACATATTTTAATTTTTAATAATATTTGATAATATAACATTTTTGTTCGGTGAAGAGTCTTATTGTGCGTCTTAGCTTCACATAGGGTGGAAGACTTCTCACCCACGCGCTTGGGTGGAAGCTTCTGCTGAGGGACACGCACGCCGGTGCCCATGGTTGAGAACTGGCAGTTTTCGCTTGTGTCAGTGCGAGTCTGGCAACATCTCTTGGCGTCCTTAGCCGTATGTTCTCCATAGCCTTGGCCTTTTTGCCGTGTCCATGATGATGTGTCCCATCTCCTACGGTGGCTTGCGTGCACTGGGGCTTTGTCCTGGTTCTGTTACTGCATTAGGGAGCTGGGCAGTGGCCCGTGGGCTATTATATCTTAGTTATGCCTTATATGGTACTTGGCCACAAGGCCCACAACACTTCCTTAGCTTATCTTGGCCATACTTTAACCATTGAATTGGCCATGGGGGCTTCTAGCGCACCAATTTGTGCGTTAGAATTGCTCTTGGTAGCCTCGATGATTGATTTGTGCAATGCACGCCTCTTGTTTGATGAAATGCCCCAAAGACCTTCTGGGTTTATTTTCGCTATTTTGCTTCAGCTTGGTTTATGGGCCCACCAGTCTACCCTAGGCACTTTGATACCCCTTAATTCTATGTTTGGTTGGGAGGATGGAAAAGGAGGTTCCATCCTTATAAATTATCCATGAGGGTGGGAAGTGTTACTGTTTTTCTTTCCCCATAATTATTCGGTTAAACACAGAAAATGATAGGAATTAAAAAAAGCAACTTATTTCCGTTGTTTGGTAAGATGGAAAGAAAAGAAAATAAATCAACCTTTTTATTTTTTTCATTTTAACCCTTCCAACTTTTGAGATTTGGGTGTTTGTTAATACATTAAAGTTAACTAAAATTTTTACCAAATACACTAAAAGTTGTTAAAATTTATTAAAAATTATCAAAAATTTTACCAAACACTTAAGAATTATAAAAAAATTGCTAAAAATTATTACTTGTTTTACCAAACATAACAAATTAGGCTTCAAATGGGCCCATAATTAGTTTGATTGATGTAACAGTAGAATCACTTAAGTTGACCAATCCGTAGCAATAGAAGACAGTATTTCTAGTTTCAGAGCTTTTATTTGGTATGAATCTGAGAAACATATAAAGAATTCTTCAAAATATGAAACAAAAAGATGAGGTATTGTTTAGCAAACACTAGAATGTTGCAAAGGATTATGTATTTTGAGGTATTAGATGATCTCAAAACAAACAAAACTAAATATTTTCAGGTCCTTCAAGGTAACTCCTGGGGACCATTTCCAGAGCGAGAGAGTTTGATTGAATTCTGTGAAGCACAAAAGAAAATATGAGAGAGAGGGGGAGAGAGAGAGCTAGCCGTGAGGTTTTACAAAAACTCATACATATGAGGGTAAAATCATAATTTTAGTTCACACCAACAACACCAGATTTTTTTGCTCTTATCCGCTCACTTTCTCGACTCTTTTCAACTGGATTTTGGATGAATAAAAAAATGTGAGACCCACAGTTTTTTTTCTTCCTTTTTTCTTTCCTATTTTCTATCCTTTCTATTTTTTCTCTCTTACCAAACAACGAAAAAGCAACTTTCATCCTAATTTCTATCTTCTCCTTTCCTTCCTTCCAACTTTTCACTGAACCAAACAAGTTGTAAAGCTTCTAAAGTGGCCTCGTTAGCACTGTAACCTATGCAAGAACATCAAACACAAGACTACCAAAAATATAATAAAAACTACTAATTAAACTAAATTAAATATATAAAATGCATATAAAAGTAGAGAGTAATGTGCACTTTCAATTATCACTTTAGGTTTAACACTCCAGTGATCGTTTGTTTTTCGATCATGCTTTTGTAATTACTTTGGAATTATTAGAACATATTTCCACTTGATATCAAAGCACGTTCACTAAGGATTCTTTTAATTACAAAGATGAGATCTTAATTATTAGTTTCAATAGATTCTTCACTAAAAACAAGTTCTAGCATAAAACTACTATAATTCAAATGTACAAATTATTCTTATTGAAGGGCTAGAATAACATCATATTTACTCTATAAACTGCAATGATTAGTTTGTAGTAAAATAAGGTTAGAGTCATCAAAATGTCATGTTTACTCTTTGTAAATTGGAATGATTAGCTTGTGGTAAAATAAGGTTGAAGTCATCCACCACGTACGGTGAAAGGAACGGTTAAGTATGACAATAAGATAGGTACACGAGAGTACTTGATTTGTCCAAACCCATTAAAAAAAAAAAACCACTAATAAGTATTGTAATAGAATTCGGATGGTTTAACATTGAATTTTAATACTTTGTTGAACTTGGTATAGGTTTTAGATTTATTTCACTAGTAGAAATTGTGGAACTAGCGACCGCCTAAGACGGTCGCTAAAGGTGTAATAGCGGTCGCTAAAAGTATTAGCGACGGCTTAGCGACCGCGTCAAACGAGTCGCATTTGCTTCGTCGCTAAAAAGTATTAGCGACCGCTAAGACGGTCGCTAAATTATTTGCGACCGCTCCTGCGACCGCTCGAGTTTAGAAGTAGGGATACTAACGACCGCTCATAACGGTCGCTAATACTGAAAAAGCGGTCGCCGTTTGTTTGGCGCGAAAATGGCGCGAATCAATAGCGACCGTAAATAGCGGTCGCTAAATACTGAATAGCGGTCGCAATAAGTTTCGCGCGGGAGCCATGACCATTTGCATTAGCGACCCGAATATGGACTATTAGCGACCGCCACCGACGGTCGCTAATTATAAGTAATTTTTTTTTAAAAAGATTTAAATTATTTAAAAATCTCAATAATTATAATTTAAATTTTGTTATAATAAGATCTCAATAATTTGTTTTACAAATCAAATTATTTAAAAAATGATTTAATAATAATTTATTTTTTATTTATAATGATTATTTATTTAATAGTTATTAATTATTTATAATAACTATTATATTTAATTACTTATATATAAATATTTATATTAAATTTAATTTATTAAATTGCACATGGAATTAATGAAAATTTTCATAAAATCAGTAAAAAAAAAAAACATATCTCCTAATTATGATTATATATACAAATTACACAATATCAAATTAGATTACAATTAAAATAAAATTTTATTATATACAAATGTTCAAAATACAAAAACAAAAATATATATAAATGTACTGATCAAAATATATACAAATAGATCCTAATCAGTCCAAGAGGGCCATCCGCCATCATCCGGGTCCTACAATGAAATAATAATGAAATTAGAACGTGATAATTAAGAAGACATGAATAAATAAATTTATATAATTTTAATGAGTAATAGTAACGAGAAATAAAATTTTTAACCTGAGGAGGAGGAGGTGGATGGCTCTGACTCTGAGAGAGGCGCCTCTCCATCTCAGCCATCATCTTGGCCCGAAGTGCTGCCTCTCGCGCGTCCATCTCAGCTCGAAAGGTCTGCAGCAGATCTTGATCGCGACGTCTGGCCTGAGAAGATGATTATGCTCGTGCAACGGATCGGCGTGGAATACCTGTGCCCCGCGTAAGCGTGTATCCATGACCATCGCGTCCGATAATGGAGAAAAATATCTCGTCCCTCCTCTCTTCGGACTCCCTCTCATCTGGCGACAGCTCGTCTAAACGTGCATTAAACTGCGCCTAATGCAAACAAGCCGAAATAGAAAAAATAAGATAACTAACTATATTATCTAAAGAAAAAATTAAATTATATGTTGATTGGACAAAATATTAAAATTTGTTACCTGTATAGCCTGAACCTCCGGCGAATCAGTACGTCGAGTCGCCAACCACATGGACATCCGATCTGTCCTCAGGCCCTCCTCTGTCCTCTGTTGAAAGGTAAATTATATGTTAATAATTTACTATCATTAAAAAAGATAAATAAAAAAGTTGCTATTGGCGTGATAAGCTCATATTTTTACCTCATGGCGAATCTGAGAAAAGTGTCGAGTCCCCTCATTGTGCCCCGGCCCCTGCAATCCTCGATTTCGCGAGTTCCTTTGGGCCTCTGCCTATTTTAAGTTTTTTCGATTACTTTTTGTAATTTACGCTTGATAACGTCAAAACTTAAGGAAAAATAATTAACTCGCAATCTACTCACCTGTGCCTCGGGACTCGACCAATACCTGACGAGCTCAGCTCACTGGTGGGGAAGAACGCCCGGTGGGACCCGCTGGAGGATGTCAGGGTCATTCTCATGACCTTTCCAGTATTTATCTTTAATCTTATTTTTATGATCCTTCCACATCTTCCGACACTTGGCGAACATAACGTCCTGGAAGTCTGGAGGAACATCAACTACATTGGCCTAAAAATGACAAATTGTAGAATATTATTTGTTACAAGTTTCAGCACATAAACCACGTACAATTAGATAAATAAAATTTTCATACCTGTACCTCGGTCCATAGACCCTCGAACGTAGAATCTGGGAAATGATCCCACTCGAGGGTGGTCAACGAGAATCTGATCGGATTCCGGACCAAATGTCCGAGCTGTGAAATCAAAGACCGTCCATCCTTCCCAACCGGATGGGGCGTGTCATCCCACTGAATGGTCATCCACTGAGATCCGCAGTTCCACTGCGGCAATCCCTTCGAGGGCCCTCTGCCCGACCTCGAAAGCCTGCTCGAAGTGGGAGAATCCGTTTCAAACAAATTGTTACATGATAAAACAACAGAATATACCTACTGTTGTTGGATAAGATACATTCTGAAATTAAAGAACTTTACCTGCATCTGTGTCAGTCACTAAAGGACGCGTGGACATAGGGGGTGAAAGTGGGACAGCATCTGCTGAGCTACTCCCGGCACAGGATAGCCCGAGACGCTCAGCCATCGTCCTAGGACCAGTCCTCTTCCTAGAACGTCCGAACATGGCTCCCTAACTGTTCACAATTTAAACTTATTATAATTTCAAATACAAAGAAAAATAAATTTAAAATCTACCTTGTTCGGATAAAAAAGTACACAACCGTGTATTAAGTATGTAAATCAACCGTATCTCCTTCGACCGTGTCCCTAACCCAATTAACATCTTCATCACGTTGGACAGTTGCATCTTGGTCAAGAGCTTGTTGGGCGAATGGATCAATACCTGGCTCATCGCAGTCGATTTGGTATACCTCCCTCCTTGACATTTTAACTGCAACTTGCCAGTTGGGATCAGCTCGATCGCCAACATAGTAAACTTGCTCTGCCATGGATGCCAGTATGTATGGTTCAGCTTCTATTTGTACATCTCGATGTAACAAATTGTTTAAATTGACCAATTTAAATTGGTACTTATCAGCTTTAACCCCGTGAATTGGATCAGCCCAAACACACTTGAATAATAAATATCTTAAACCACGATTGTAAACGATTTCAATAATGTCATTCAGTTGGCCGTAATAGTAACCACCGTCAATAGATGGACAACCGATGCCACTATTTTGTGTTGCTCGCCTATCATCTACTTCCTTGATGCGAAATCGAAACCCATTGATGTCACAAGCTGTGAAACGTCGAGCTGTCGTGTAAGGACCATCAGCCAACTGTTTTATTTCATCGGTCAAAATAGAATCCGTAGTACTTCGTAAATTGTATACCTATGAAATGTAAATTATCATGAATTAATTAAACACAAATTCATTGTGATGTGAAAATCATATAAAAACATATGAAAATATTTAACACGTACGTAGTTCTTAAACCAGTCATGAAAACATTGATAATGGGACATTCGAATTTGATTGTCTGTTGCACGAGGCATGTTCTGTTTCAGCTCGTTTATGTGTCTCCTGCAATGCAAATCAAACAGGATTGAGAATAATCACGATTTTTATTACAAATATGATGTAATTAACTTTCTTTATTACGACAACGTGACTTACTGGGTCAATGGCACAACTGATTGGGTGTTGAAGAGCACGAACCGATGAGCTTGGATCCACTCGATATGGTTGAGATCAAATGACGTGCCTTCCCCAATAGGGCCTTCATTTATCCGCTCCGACCTGCTAAAAGTCATTTGGACATCATCGTTTAGATATGCCGCACAAAAATTTATGCACTCATCCATCAAATATCCTTTCGCTATGGATGCCTCCGGTCGAGCTTTGTTCCGCACATACCTCTTCAATGTGTTCATATATCGCTCGATCGGATACATCCACCTAAATTGGACAGGGCCACCAAGCCGGGCTTCTTCAGTTAGGTGTATAGTCAAGTGAACCATGACATCAAAAAATACCGGCGGAAAAATTTTCTCTAGATGACAGAGTGTCAAAGCATTTTATGAAAAAAAATTTCTTTTTATGAAAAAAAGTAATATGTTTAAAAGTTTACAAACTTTATTGTATTTAATTTATTAAAAAATCTATCAACTTTTACTAACTTTTTATACTTTTTTCAAACTATATATTATTTTTACATTAAACTATATATTAATTCTCATATTTTTAGTAGTATTGTCTAACATTATAAATATCATAATATAATTTAATTTCCATAAGGTAAGTTAATCAATTTATTTATAAAAATTACCATATTGAGTGAAGATGTTAGCATTGCTTCAAAAACTCTCTCTACCCTTTGTCATTTTTTGTTTTTATAAAATTACAAAGTTAATTTCATAGTGAAGAACAATTAAAATTTGTTTTCACTCTCGTTTTTCTTTTCTATTATAAATATTTTGTTAATTTCAATACTTAATCTATTTTTGTTGTATCACATTAAAAATGAATTATTTTATTCAAAGATTTTATTAAACTAAAATTATTTTTTATAAATGTTATAATTTATTTAATTTAATTAATTTAAAAATAAATAATATAGTAAAATTTATAAAAAAAAGTTAAAGAAGGTTGAAGAAAGTTGATAAAAATTGAAAGAAATTAAAAATGTGTTTAGTAAATTTTAGCGAAGTAAGTTGATAGAAATTAATGATTGATAAAATTGTTGTAGCCAAACAGGCTCTAAGTGACTATTGCCATTTAACCCATTGGAAACAAGTCCATGTCCATCAAATATCAATGTCCAGCAATCCTCTAAGAAGAATATATGCATGAGGTCAACATGGCCCTGGAATTACGGATCAGGGTGGCCTGTGGTCCACATGTTATACAAAAGAAAAATCCTCCTAGACTAGAATAAAACAAACTAAGAAGCTAGTAAAATTATAATGATATAACGGTGCTAGAGTTATAATTAGAATAATTTTTTTTTATAAGTTTATTATTGTTAAGTGTCGTTTTAAGAATTGGTTAGTTATAGTCAAGTTGATAGGTAGAGTTGAATATATATATATATATATATAGTGGGAGAGAAATTTTTTAGTAATTTTTACTTTTTTTGACATTTGGTAACTCCTTAAAAGTTACTAAAAAATTTTGAAATTTTTTTCAACATTTTTACTAAATAATTAAAAGCTTTTAAAAAATTCTTATGTTTTACATACATAAAAAATGATATTTATGTATGTAAATTTTTTATTAAAAAAATTTATATTATAATTTGATTCCTCAAAAATTTTTAAAAATAATTAGTCTTATTAGAAAAAAAAACTAATATTGGTATATATAAATTTTGAATTAAAAAAATTTAAGTTACAAATCAATCTCTTTAAAATTTAGTCGATTACCAAAAAAAATCTCCTTAAATTTTTATTTTCTCTTAGTTGTTATATGATAGTGTTTAAATGGTTAAAAAAATAAATTAGTGAAAAAATAACACGTGACAAAATTTAATTGAAAGATATTAAAAATAGTTAATAAAAATTTTTAATATTTTTAATAAACTAAATACTGCTATATAATCTAAAATTTAAAATTCAATTGATTATACTATTTGTATATATATTATTTTATTTTTATTCATTAAATATAATTTTTTAAGCCCAAGTTTAACGCCCCAAAAAAATAGCTCCCAGGCCAAAAATTTGACTTCATCTATGAGGATTGATGTGACAAAAGGTCACATGCATAATTTTTCAAGTATCACATATAATTTTTCAAGTATCCAAAAAAATTTTTCAAGTATCACAAGATGTTAATTTCTTTGTTTTTCATGCCAAGTGGTCACATTATTATATTTCTTCTAAGTTATTATTTTATAATATATTTTACCTATCATATTAAAAATAGGTATTTAAATTATAAGAATTTAAATATTCATTATATTTTTATAATTTTAATCTTAATAATTAAATAAAAAATTAAATAAGTATTTTTTTTCATTTTATTCTAACGTTCTAATTCTATCTTCAGAATTTTGAAATTCTGAGAATTTCAAAGTATCCTCAGAATTTAAAAATTATTGAATTTTAATTCAATATTACAGATACAGCTATATTATTTAATTAAAAAAATTTAAATTAATTTTAATTTAACGGTATAACTTGCAAATCATGAAATTTACATAACTCCCCCAAATCCTTTAAATTTATCGTCTATACTGACAACTTTTGGAGTACAGTAAAATAATACAAAATTTTATAAATTTCTACAAACACAAATTACAAGATAATAAAATATAAATTTTTTACTCACTGCACAAAACACAACAATTTTTCCCACTCACTAAATTTTTCTTCTAAAATCTCTTTTTCTTTCTTCCAACATACCAATTTTTATAAAATAAAATTAAAAAACAGAATATTAAAAAAAACAGCAAATAAAAAATACAGAAAAAAAAACAGCAAAAAAAAAAAAATAGAAAAAAAACAGCAAATTAAAATTAAAAACAACAGCAACATACATAAAAAAAAAATATTACACAGTACGCACATGAAATAAACAAGTTAACGAGTAACTAAAATAAAAAAAATTAAACAAACAATAATACATACATGCATGTATAGATAATCATCAAACCCCCAACCACAAAAACAAAAAAAATTTATTTACATTTATCCAACAATAAACATGAAAAATACAAAAAATAGTAAAAAAATTTCAAACTAAAAAAAAAAATCCAAACCTGGTACGATGTAGTGTTGACTTAACCTCAAAAAAAACTATAATAAACAAAAAAAAATATTAGGGCATGTTTATTAGAGAGAGAGAGAGAGAGAGAGAGAGCAAGAGAGAGAAAGAAACAAACCTCCGGCGACGGTAGGGCACCTCCGGTCCGGCACGGCAGAGGGGGGAGAGAAGAGAGAGCGCGGGGGAGGCAGAGGAAAAAAAGGGAGGGAGGGAGAGGAAAAAGAGGGAGGCGTTCTGCCCAATATAATTAGAGAATCAGCGACCGTTTAAAGTGGTCGCTAATACGGTCGCTAGAAGAGTATTAGCGAGTGCTTAAAGCGGTCGCGCGAATTTTTTCGTCGTCGATACTTTGCTGCACGGGATTAGCGACAGTAGTTTAAGCGACCGCCTTAAGCGGTCGCTAATACTATTATAACGACCGCTTGAAGCGGTCGCCCGAGGTTTCCACTCGCCATTTACCCAATCTCTAGTAGTGTTTATAGTGTAATACTTGTAATATTTCTTAAATATATTTAAAATATACAAATGCAACAATATATAAATTATAATAAATTAAAGTTATTTTTTATGGTTTACAATTTTATTATTATTACTTTCTTGCTTGTGATAAAAATTTTCTTCTATTATGAAAAATTACTTATTAAGTCATAGACAACTCGGGTTGAATATAAGATTGACATAATAAATAAAATGGGCCTAAACAATTAGGCTCAGCTAGAGTCACCCAGTCAACCAAACATTGTAGACTTTGAATAGTTGAGAAGAAACCAATGGTGGAAGAGAATTTCTCTTCAGGAGTTGGGAATCCTCCCCCACAATTAGAAGACCCCCGCTATGTTTATGATTCAAAAAAATAAAGTTTAGATGGTGGTAAGTATATAGTACTACATAATTCTGAGGAGTAGTTCAACTAGTAAGATATTGGTTTAGTTCTCTAGTGATGATTAATTTAATTTATTCATTCGTTAATTTTAGAATTTTAAAAATTAGTCGAAATGATCATATATATATATATATATATATATATTACTTTATTATTTTAATTTATTTTAAGTATAAATAGGCATTACTGGTTTAAATTATAATTGAAATTAATTTATAATGATCATTACATAAAATAATTTTTTCTTTCCAAACATTTCCAAAATAAAGACAACGGTAAGTACATGTAAAATTGGACCCAAAAAAGTAACATTTTACTCGCAAAAAAAAGAAGGGTAAATTTAATTAGGAAAAATATAATTAAAAAAGAGTAAGTTTTGTAAAAAAAAAAAAAAAAAAAAAAAGTAGTAAATGATCAACTCTTAATAAAAATTAGGAAAAATATTACTTAGAGATCATGCGGTTTGGCCTTCTGGCAAGACCCACTATTTTCCTAAAATGGTCATTTACGCTCCTAAACTTGAATTTTTGGTGGGAAGACTCCGCATTACTCCTTTTTTTTTTTTAAGTTAGTTCGGATGATTTGACTAAATTAACCACGTGAAAAGTAAGAAATGCCTTTAAAAATTGAATTTTGATTTTTTTATTTTTATTTAATAACCTTTAAGCATGTTAGATAAACATAGTAATACATAATCTTATATATAAACACTCAGAATAAAAATAAACATAACAATACGTAATCTTATATATTAGTCTAAATATGAATGATATTACTAAAACTTACCAAATCACATTTTGGTGGTCCAAAAAAAAAAAAAAAATAAATAAATCACAGTTTGGTGGTATTAAAAAGTTTGTATATTATTGTTTTTATATTTTTAGTATGGTTACGCTGTATTTTTTTTCAGAATAATGTACTTAAAATTTATATAAAAATCATTATTAAAAAAAAATTGATTACCAACTGACCATTATCAACCGAATATAATCGGTTGGTAAATACTAACTGATTACTAACACATTACCAACCGATGTAAAAATTGTTAAAATTTAGATAATTATCAACTTTTTACCGGCGGATCTAATTCGGTTGCTAAATTTTCGGTTGGTAATCGGTTGGTATATTGGCGAGAAAATTTTTACCAACCGATTACTAACTGCTTACAACTGGTTGGTATATGTTTTAGTTGGTAATCAGTTGGTAATCTGACAGAAAGATTTTTCCCACCAAATTACCAGCGGATTATCCACTGAATAGTGTAGTTGTTAGATGTTTCGGTTGCTCCTTCGGTTGATAATTTGATGGTTAAATTATTACTAACCGCATTACCAACCGCAATGTTTGGCTGGTCATGTAATCACCTGATGGGCAAATTAATACCAACCGCATTGCCAACTTGTAGATAGTTGGTAATTTATTTAATTAGTATTTAGTTGGTATTCCGTTGATAATTGGATAGCAATGCATCGAGAATATGTTTAGCAACTCAATTACCAACCGACAGTATTAGTTGTTAATTTATTTGGTTGGTTATCGGTTAGTAATCCATTGGTAATGAAGTATGAATATATTTACCAACTGCACTAACCACGGCCTTTAGCAGTTGGTAATGTAGTCGGTTTGTAATCTTGTGGTAATTCGTTGGTAATTAAGCGGAAAAAGTGTACTAACCAAAATACCAACTGAATTTTTCAGTTGGGAATCTATTGGTAATCGGTTGGTAATCTATTAGGAACATATATACCAACAGAATAATGTATTCCGTTGGTAATTGGTTAGTAATCCAGCGAGAATATATTTACCAACCAAATTAACGATTGAACTTATTGGCTGGTAATATATTAGGTTGGTAATTAGTTGATAATCCAGTGAGAAAATATTTTAACCAACGTACTTACCGACAGAATGATTTGGTTGATAATGTCATCGATTGGTATTTGGTTGGTAATAGGGTGAGAAAATATTTTCACCAATCGAATTACCAACCAAAAATTTTACAATTTGCATTGAACATTAAAAAAAAGGAAATTTCTAATTTCAATAATTTTATAATTAATTTTATATTAAGAAATATTTTTAATTAATTTATATATTTATATATGGCATGGAATTGTTTCATGATTTATTTGGTTCATGTGATACAACCTTTAGATGAGTAAATTCATGCGTTTTTTGATAACATGGTATGGTTCATATATATTGGGTTCGGTATTTATATATATATATTATATGTATGGTTCATATATATTGCATATAATTTAATTGACTAGGAGGAAAAGATTTTATACAATTTATATTGGCAATATTAAATTTTCATATTAATGAATTAGTGATAAATGCATATTAGGATTATAATTGTTTAAGACACATGGTTTAGGGTATAGGATTTGGAGTATATGATTTTCAAAATCGGACAAGTTCAGGTAATCAAATAGTTTATGGATTTTAAAATTTACTTCCATTTTTTTTAATCTTTTTCCCTGTATATATTTTTGACTGTAAGAATTCATGTGTAAATGCCTAAGTTAGTAAAGTCCTGTTTCGTAACGTTTCCGTTTTTTATTTTTCTGTTTATGTTTTCAAAATTTTATAAACTCGCAACAGAAACATGTTTGATAAACCTGTTTACGTTTTTTTGTTTACAAAAAAATGAAAACATAAATAGAAAAACGTAAATAGAAAAAATGTGTTTCCACTCTGATTTTTTTTCTCTTACTAATATTTTGTTAATTTTAAAACTTTATCTATTTTTGTTACATTAAATAAAAATAAATTATTTTATTCAAATATTTTATTAAAGTAAGTTATTCTAGTAAATAATATAATTAAATTCAAAAAATTAATTATATAAATTAATTAATATTATTTTTAATAAATAATAAAACTAAATTAATTAATTTAATTTAATAATTAATTATTGCTAAATTATCTGAAATAAATATCATAATTAATTTATTTAATTTAATAATTAAATTAATTTATATAAAATAATAATTAATTTATAAATAATAATTTTTTTTGTCGTTTTTGCTAACTAATTAGTCTATAAAGGGGCACTTCTTGCAGCCAATTAGTTAGCAAAAGTGTTAAAAAATTATTACAAAAAAGTTAAAGTAATTAAATAAAAATCATAAATTTTTTTATCATTTTTGGCTACCAATTGGTTGCTAAAGGGGTACCTTTGCCGACCAATTGGTCGGCAAAAGTGGTCGCCAAAAGGATACCTTTGCCGACCAACTGGTCGCAAAAAGTGATAAAGATTTATTTATATATACAAAAAAGTATAAAATATATATACAAATAATAGCTTGGCTTAGTGGCCAACCACATGAACTTCCAAAGAAATGGCACGAGTTCGAATCTCAGCAACAACAACAAAAATCTCAAAAATATAGATTCAATATGTGGTGCAATAGTAGGTTGACATGTGGCGGAATAATAGGTCGACACGTGGCATAACACAAGTTGCCATGTGACATGATGACATGTCAGCAAATGATGTCACGTGGCGCTGCATTTGAATTTTTATTTTTTTAGCAATTGGTAATTACCAAGTACATTTCGATTGGTATATTACCAATTGACATTTCGGTGGGCAAAATATCAACTAACAATATTAGTTGTTACAAAGCAAATTTCGGTTGGTATATTACGAAATATCAATTTAATATTCAATAACAAATTACCAACCAAAGTTAAACAATACCAACTAACAAATTGGTTGGCAATTACCAACCGAAGAATCAGTTGGTAATAACAACTTCGGTTGGTAATTACCAACCAAAATTTTGAAACTTAATTTTATACCAATAAAAAATTACCAACAGATTTATTTAATTTACTAACCGAAATTCAGTTGGTAATTACCAACCGACCTTAAAAAGTTTGGTTATTAAACATTACCAACTAGAGTTTTTGCCACCGACCAAAATCGGTTGGTAATCAATTGGTAATTCATAATTACCAACCGAATTTAGCTTATTATCAATTGATTTTATCAGTTAGTAATCAGTCTTTTTCTAGTAGTGAATGGAAAATCAGATTTTAATTTTTAAGGGCATTTTAAACTTTTCACAACTAAATTTGTCAAATTATCCAAAATAGCGAAAAAAATAATGACAGGAAATTTTGTTGCCAAAAATTCAAAATTTAGGAATTAAATGCTTATTTTAAAAAGATAACAGAGACATAGTTGATTATTACCTGCATTTATTGAATATGTAATTATAAAGAGAAAGAAGATTCGAAAAATTGGACGGAGACATAGTTGTTATAAGTATGGCTGGTGTGTGACACATCAACAAGTTTAATCTCATTTAACCTTGTGAGTGTGTTTATCATGATTAATAAATTCTCTCTCTCTCTCTCTCTCTCTCCTAGGCCTCTTTAAGGTGCACAATGGTGAGAAAATTTGTATTTCTCTTTTCAAATTCTCTACGTCATTTTTTGAGTAAAAACTTTTATATACTCTGTGTTAGGAAATCTTGTTACTTGATTAATAGAATTTTTATTTTATTGTAGGAAATTTTGTTGATTAATTGACAAAATTTTGCCTCCGTCAAAAGTGGGGCGTGGGCCTTAATTTTAAGGCACGTGTTTTTTCAACTTTAAGTCACGTGGTTACTTTTTTATTTTTCAACAATTTAAGTGACGTATGTAATTTAAAATAATTTAAGATAGAGACTCATAATTTAGTATATAATTTCAGACATTAATAATTGATTGAAGTAAATGGTACACAAGTTATAGTTAAATGGGGACGTGTTCTATTTTAGTTATATTTTATTAAAATTGTCATGCATATATTTTATTTTAATCAATTTTAGTTAAATTTACTTTCTGTTTTGTCCTTACTTAAAGTCACATATTTTTTGTCCTTACTTAAAGTCACATATTTGTCGCAAGATTACTTTTCATCAACAATTTAAACAATACAAGCAATTTGAGGTAATTTAAAATATAGAGTGATAGTTTATAATGCAATGCGGAACAATTGGAAGCTGAGAGGCTATGCTAGTGGACCCTGGGCCATAGCAGTGAACTGTGGGCCATAATTTAAGAGGCTAGGTGTTCGTTTTTTTTACACTTTATGTTTTTTTTTTTTTTGGTGGTGTGTATGTGATGAGTTTATCTCCCATTATCTCATATTGTCTGCTTTTAGCTGTGTTAATTTTTATTTTTATAATATATATCCTTATTAATTTAATTTGTAAGAAATGATCTTTAACCAAATGAAATGCGAAAGAAAATAGAAAAAAAATCATGCAGCCTACCTTATCAAGTTAGAAAGTGACTAAGTTGAGTTAAAGTAACGTTATTTTACAAAAAAAAAAAAAAAAAAAAAACTGCATGCAATAAGTAACTCCATCCTCTATCAATGGCCACCAGGAGAAGAGCCAACTCATAGGAATTGTGGAGACATAGATATGATGCAGAATTGAAAAATAGAATTGGTCTCCACATAAGGATACAAAATATTATATATATATATTTTCTAAGCTACGTATATGAGTATAATATCATAAAATTGGAGATCGGCTTTTTTTTTTTTTTTGTTAATTACTAACATTTTCTTGATGTATATTGTTTGTAAACAATGTTATATTGATAGATTAATCATAAATTAAAATTTTATAAATACAATTTAGAGTCCCGATATTTTGAAACAAATACGACTAAAATAGAATATATGTATTATAATTCCAATAAAATTAAAATTACGAACGAGAATATAGTGACAATTAAGGGGTATGAAGTGTCTAAAAACAATTATTTTTTGTATTTTAGATACATTATCTAGGAAAATTGAGAGATTGAAGGGCATGATATTCATAGTTTTTTCGTTATTAGGTTGTTAAAATGGAAAAATATAGCACATGTTTTATTTGTTATTTATCGAATTGTAAAAGAAAATTTTAAATGACTGCCACTATAAAGTCAATTATACTATATGGTATAAAATGTTGGACTATTAAGAAGTAATACACCCATGAGATAAGTATAACGGAAATGACGATATTAACATAGATGTTTTATATTAAAAAAAAAAACATGATAATGAACAATATATCTAAAATAAAGTTAAAATGATATTGATAAAAAAGAAGTAAAGAGAATTATTATTTAAGATTGACAAACGTAGATCTAAGAATTCACCAATAAGTAAGAGTAAATGGATCAAAACAAATTAGATAAAAAGGATAAAAGATAAATCTAAAATTATATAAAACTAAAACTATAACAGAAAACCTAACTTTATATAATCGCATAAAAAGTATAATTAAGGACAGAAGTAACTAGAAAAGAAAGATTCATATAATTAACTCTTAACTAATTTGGGAGTAATATATTTCTTTTACAACTCTTAACTCAGAATATGAAAGATTCTTAGACCTCTTTCTTTAGGAAGCTCAAACTTCATTTTATGTAAAAATAGAATAATTATAGAAGAAAAAAAAATGTTATCACACTCTGGGAATTGGAGCTACAACATGAGTTTTATAATCAACAGATAGTTGATTATATTATTTACATAGTTTTCAAATGACAAATGCAAAGCTTGAATTCTACAACAGGGGTAGCATGAACTTATAATCAACAGACAATTGATTTTATTTTGGGTAAATTATACTAATCTCACTTTAACACACATAATTTAAATCTTTTCACTTTACCCCTGATGCCTCCAAATCATTTTACTTTGTCAGAAATTGTTAACAAAAATTAATGCTATTTGTCCATCGCACACAATGGACACACGATATTTTCTCATAATAGATTTAACGGAATGAAACAAAGTGAAAAGATTTGAAAATATAAGGGGTACGATGAAACGATTTAAAGAACATGAAGTAAAATGAGATTAGAGACAAAATACAGCAATACCAGTACATTAAACTTGGCTTTCTATATTTTATTTCTTAATCTCACTTTGTTCTCTATACTTTAATTCTAACGCTTCACCTTAGCGCTTTCAATCCAATTACACTTTATCATTTCCATCAATTGTTATTTAAAAAAATAAAACCAAGTGACTGAAAATGCCACGTGTTTATTTTTTGTTAATAATTTTGACGGAATAGGCAAAGTATAATTGAATTAAAATTGCACAAGGTAAAATGCTATGATTTAAAGTACAGAAACAAATTAAGATTGAAAATTAAATTTAGGGTAGGTTGCTCTTATATTTTTTCAGATAGTTTCAAATCCATCCTCCTCAGAGACTAACGTATTTATTCGGCTCATCAGTAAGTCAAAATCATCTTGACCCTTGATGAGGCTGAGACGCACAAAGCGGCTGTCAGCACCAAATAGACTACCCGAGCGGCCAATTATACCTGCTGCTTTAAGCACTGTCGCGCAATCTTCATCTTCATCCCTCTCACATTTAAACCACGCATAAGCTGCAAATTAAAAAAAAAAAAAAATTATATATTCTAAAGAAATAATCTTTCACATAAAAGAGATTTTCTTGCTTGGATACTCATTTCTTGTAATAGATCACCAAAGAGAGCAGACATTGTCACTCAAAAAAAAAAAAAAGTTTCATTACATAAGAAAATGTTCATCCGTTGGAGTGCAATAAACTTTTTAATTTGTAAATTGTAGTTACGTTTGATTTGTTAAGAAAATGAACAAAATAATATATATAATTTGAATTTTATGATTTTTTTAAATTTCAGATAAGGGAAGATAATCAATTAAACGTTTCTTATTTCTGCTGTTTGTTCTGAAGATATGTATCCCATTCGTTTTGGATTACGATGTTAGGAACGTGACATTACTCAATACATGTTTTGCATCGAATATTTAAGTAAAAGCATTATATATATAGTCTTGTAAGACTCCGCCACTTATTATTTTATGTGTTAAGGGTTGGCACATGTAGTATCAGTCAAATTAATTTTTTTTTTTTTAAGATTGATTGATCTAGTAAAAAAAAAAAAAAAAATCTCTTTTTAACTAGTCAACCTTGGGTGCGTTAAGAGTGACAAAAAGTGAAACAAAATGAGATAAAGTAAAATAAGTTGTAAATTCGTAATTCTTGCAGTGAGATAATAAATGAATAATTTTTAGAATTTTTAAATATTTTTCACAATTTTTCAAAATTTTTTTGTTATTCTAAACAGAAGCATATATATTGTACGTGGTTATGTATATAACTGTACAATTAACCACGTACAATATTGGGAGTGCCACTCAGTTATTGTCAATTCCTCTGTTTTCGTCCTACTTATTACATTTCCAGTACCGTGATTATTATAATATCGCAATATTCTGAAATTAGACAGAGTGAAAAGCAATGAGAAGCTCACCTGGCGAAGGATCTCTGATTTGCTGGTAAAAAGTGCAGTACATAGGTTCAATCTCTTGAATAGAGAAGCGCTTCGAAACTGATAATGCGTTGCTCAAAATCTCCCAACGCTTCCTCATTGTTCCGTGGGCGAACGCAAAAATTTCGCCTCCATCCAAAACCACCTTTAGTCGCTCCAACGCTATTAACTGCGTGTCATGAGAAACTCCAAACGATATTAGTTGGGTATATGTCTGCATTCTCTGGTATATGGTCTCATCCTTTATCAATGCCCACCTGAAGACCAAAACCAATAGCAAGCAAAATTAGATTTGGTGGAGGCACGGGTGGACCCCGCCGTAGTTTGGTCCAATTTTTTTTTTTTTAAATTTAAAAACTAACTTTTTTTCAAATCTAAGTACAACTTAAATTTTTGTAAACCAGCTCATTTCATTTTGCCCTTAAACTTTTTACTTAAACTTTTTATTCAGTTTAAAGTTTTGTATCCCAGCTCATTTTATCTTTGAACTCTTTGTTCAGTTCAGACAAATCCCAAATCCTGACTGGAAGATTATAAATTTATAGTTCACAAGCGAGAGTGTAAATGCGATGAGCCGAGCCAAGCGGCGTTTAGCTTGATTATGAGCCCTAATGCTGTGTCTAGGAACAAGAATTTATGGAAGTAGAGTGATTTGATCTTACCCAAATCTTGAGCCAGCATGGCCGGTAAGTTTAGAGAGTGTAAATAGCATGAGATCCTCATCTGCTGGAGCTGGAATTGCAGTGAAATGTGGCCAGTAATAGGCGTGATCGTGAATTGTCTTGACTGATGAGCCTCGGAGCACTGCCTCCTTCAACTGACCATCGGGATTGTTTGGCGAAGTCACCATCTCAATAACATTCATATTCACGTCTGAAGCGTTCTTCCACAAAGATGCATCTCCAAGAAACTTATTCCCGAAAAATTCTGTCTGCCGCTCATACGCCTGCCGAAAAAGAATTCCCAAATTAAACCAAGATGCTACACTTCATCTTGGAAAGGCGATGCTCAGTGGCGGACGCAGAAATTTAGAGAGGGCCCATATAAAAAATTTTATATTGAGTGGAGAGTAAAGTAAAATTTTATAAATTTTTGAGAGACCAAACACTACATTATACGGAAAAAGTTTTAAAATTTATAAGAGTATTAAAGAATTTTTAAAATTTAAGGAGTCAAACATTATATTATATGAAAAAAAATCTTAAAATTTATGAAGGTATTAAAAAAATTTTCAAAATTTAGGGGAGGGGCCATGGCTTCTACTTGTCCCCTGGGACCACTCTTGGAGATATCCTTAATCCCGATGGGTATAGGACTTTAATTTATTTTTTCGTGGTCACTGGTTTGAGTTTCCTCAAAATCACTAGAGATTTATCCAACCGTTAATTTCACGAGTTCAAGAATTAGTCGAGGTATATGAAAGCCTGAACATCCTGTGTCATCCGGAAAAAAAAAATGCCCTTAAAATTGGAGTTTTAAGTAATAGAGCAACCGGGTAACTAGGGGTCGAGACCACGACCCCTGCGGGAGAGGATTTGTTGTCCATGGAAAGGGCGTGAATAGCTGCATTGATGAGTTCGGTTGAGCCGGCACCAAAGACTATGAATCTTCCTTCTGTGACTGCATTTCCAACCATTTTGTGTAGCTTTCGGATGTGCTTTTCGAGCTCTTGGGAGAGGCTATCAGATTGGTAGCTGAAGGAATAGGCCATTCTGTGCCATCCTGAAACCAGGACTGCGCTGCTAGCTGCTTGTTGCACCCAAAAGGGTTCCAAGAACAGGGGGCTCCCACTGCAACCAACGATATTAATCAATCATTGCTACTAATGCACTGCTGGCAATCATGTAAAATTTTATGCAGTGTGACTTTCAGGATTGAATTTTTATTTATTATCATTGAGACAAAGGTCATACAACCCACAATCAAACAGAAGATTTGTCATTAGTGAGGAGCAAATTGGCAAAAGTATAATTTTTAAATGAAGGAGCCCCTGGCCCTGACGTACTCTGGCTGGAGGGTTTGCTTCCCTCGCAGTCGGTCGTTGATTCGAATCCGATATGAGCAGGGGCGGAGCCAGAATTTTTACCCAGGGGGGCACCGGGCGCCAGGGGGCACCGGGCGCTAAGGGGGCACCGAACACCCAAGAAAAAATAACAATCGACTTATTTTTCAATTAAAGTAGGAGAAAAATGATGTTATTTTTAGAGAGAAAATAAATTATTCTTGAGTATTAACTGGTGAATATATTTCTCACAGTTAATGGTTCAAGCACCTGAAATTTATTAGAGATATCACTTACTACAAAAAATATAATTATTATTAAATTTTATTATCTATAGAATTTATTATGTTATATGCTAAATTTACTAATAGTATAAATAAAAATATGCAATAATGTATTAAAAGATACACTTTATTTCATAAAAAATACCAAATTTGATTTTTTTAAACTTCTTATATGTTAAAGAAAATTGAGTTAACTTTAAATTTTTAATAAAATCAAAATATCTTAATTTTTAATTAATTTAATTTTTAAATAAAATTAAAATAATAAGGAGAATATTTTAGTAATTTTATCTAAAAAATTGAAGGGGGTCACTTGTCTCCCTTGCCCCAACATAGCTCCGCCCCTGGATATGAGTATGGTATACTTAAATCAGTATGGTGATTCGAATCCGATATAGGTAAAGTATACTTAAATAGGTATGGGTAGCCTGGTGCCTACCATGGCTTAAAAAAAATGAAGGAAGATAAAAAAAAAGTTAAAAAAAAAAAAAAACAAAACAAAAGTAAAATATCTAAACAAATGAAGACAAAAGAAATGGAGTCTTGGTGTAATTTTCTAGATGGGTGGTTGCAGCCCCCCTCCCCTGGTTAGGTCTCAACTCGGTCTTAAGATTTATAATTAATTATGGGTAAATTGATAAAAGTACAATTTGGGTAAAAAAAAAAAAAAAATAGTAAGGCAAGTGCCTGCAGCCCCCCTCCTCCAGTTAGGTCTCAACTCGGTCTTATGATTTATAATTAATTAGGGGCAAATTGATAAAAGTACAATTTAGGTGAAAAAATAGTGAGGCAATAGTGAAATTTTTAAATAAATAAAGACAACAATAATGCAGCCTTATAATAATTTTCTATATAAGTGGGGCTACCTGCCTCCCCCGGTCTCACCTCGACGCGCCCTTACACTTTATAATAGTATAGATTGCTAACGCGCATACATATTTGGGTTTGATTGTTTTGATTCATACAAAGGGTGTGTTTGGTCAATAAAATATTGACAAAAAATATAATAAAAATAGAAAGATGTGATATAAAGGTGATATATGGAGAAATTTAATTGAAGAAAAATATAAGAATTCGTTAAAATTTATGAGTTTTAGTGAGGGCCAAAATTGGAGATGAGAGACAACATCCACCCTTAATTTTTATTTTATGTTTAATTATACACACACATATATATATATATATATATATATAATTCATACGAAAAATTGAATGAAAATGATAGGACTGCAAAATGAGATAAAAAAAAGTTAAATTTATTTCAGTTTTTTGGGATTAAAAAGATGAAATCAAAATAAATAGATATTTATCAATAAATTTTTACTTTTAATTAGTTAATTATACAAAAAATTACATAAATTATTAATTTCAATTTTCTTTTATTTTTTCTTTCCCTCTACAAATTCATGCTTCAAACATATCATCAATTTTTAAACAAAATTAGTGATCCCAAACTGGTTGAATGGCCTTTCCATCCATGTCAGCCACCATGCAGTAGCTGTTTAACCATTGTTTCCAAAAGGTTTCCCCATGCAAATTCAATTTGAAGCTTCCTACGAGCATATATGCACACATAATAAAAATAAAAATAATAATAATAATAATAATAATAATAAGATCAAACAAACAAGGTTCCCCTGATGAATCAAATCAAATAAAGATCAAACAAACAAGGCTCCCCTGATGAAGCAATTAATCATACCAAGTATCATCCTACTGTAACTTTCTCGAATAAATTCTGGCAGCTAGGAAAGCAATGTTGAACCAATCATCTCTTGATTCTTAAAGTGACTGCCTTTTTTTTTCTAAATAATTTCTTCACAACACAGTAAACACACAGAGAGAACAGAGAGAGGGAGAGAGAGAGGCCTTACCTGTCAGCATCTGCATCACAACTAGGCGAGAACTCAGAGCAATCAGGGCCGGAAAAGCAAGTATTGCACTCACAAACTGGTTTTCCGTCGACAACTAACCCATCCAAGTAAGCTCTTCCATGGCCAGAGCAAGGCACCGCAGCCACACCTTCGGCTTCCTCCGCAGCTCTTCTGCTCCAACTCAGCTTCCAATAATATTGAGAACCCACAAACAGATTCACCAACAAGCACAGATTTAGAACCACAGAGGAGCACACCATACACATCCCATACTTCTTTCCACCCATGTTTTGTTTCTTATGATTTCGACCCTCTACCAAATCTGGACAATGAGCATTAATTTGCTTTTTTTATTTTTATTTTTATTTTTTTTTACTTTATACCCTTAGGCCACCAGGCTACATTTGACTGACGGATTAGACGATGGGTATTATAAGGCCGATGGATAGTGTATGAGGTTAAATATAACATAAAATTAAATTTTTTATATAGTATTATTTTTTTAATATTTGGTTTGTAAAATATGAAATAAGATAAAAGATATGATTTGACATATAATATAATAAGAAATAATCTTAAATATTTAGATTTTGGTAGAAAATAAATTTAAAAGTGATATTACTTGTACCTTATTTTTAGAGTATAAACAATTTTATGACACTAATAATTTCCTTTTGCTTTTTCTAACTAAATACAAAATTAGAGTAAATCTGATGCACATACACTCTAATTTCAAATTTTAATCCCGAAAATATACGTGGTCTCATAGGCAAATTTTAATCATCGTTACTAGGATTTTTATTAAGGGGCACACAACTTTTGTTAGAAAGTTTGTTACTTAGGGGTTGTTTGGAATAAGAAAAAGTGAGATAAATTGAGATAAATTGTGGTTTGGGGAGAGTTCGTAATGTATGCAGTGAGAAAAAAAGTTGATGTGATATAAAGTTAAACAGAGATTTATAGAGTTTTTTAGAAAAATTCAACAAACCAAACGATCTCTTAATGATGTCTTATCTAATAGGATTTTTGTTGAAGATTCGTTGGAATTTAGTGAAGGTGATTTTTTTTGGTCACTTTTTTTTTAAAATATCTGATTTTATGAATTTACTTTATTTTTATCGATAATTATTGAGTTGATAGTCTGAAATATAAAAAATATTAAGATAAAGTATAATTTTGTAATTATAATAATTTAAGAAAATAATATTTTTAACTTTTTACCTTCAAAATTAAGCGCGCCGGGGGGAGGGCGACTTGACCCCCCTTGCCACTGTAGTCTTGGAGATTAAAGAACAAAGAAAAGTATATGGGCCATTGCTTTTGCAAATGTCAGCCGTGACTGAAAAGTCTCTGTGGTTGATGAGATCAATGGCGAAGATTCGTCAATCATATAAATAAATAAAATGAAAAAAAATATAAGCAAAGATTCAGCTGAAATGCAAATCGCAATCCAGAATATTCCTGCAAGAGCAAAACGTGAAATCATTTTATACAACTCATATCTGAGAGGCACCACCCTCACCAATGGACTTGTTACACGTGTCTTTAGCGCATGTATTAAAAATTGACTAATTAATTGTATTAATTTTTTGAATTCGAGCTCAAATTTTTCTTAAAATACTTTAAAAATTGTCAAACATTATTAATTTTTATAACTAAATTTTTTTGGCGTGATATTTTCACACTAACTTTTAATTTATTTCAATTTTTCCGAAACGTCAACGTTACGGTGAATAAGGCTGGTGCTTGCCAGAGCGCTTGTGCTCTTGAAAAGCTGGGGGGCTGGGTGGGTGTTTTGATCAGTTTGGCAGAACGTATTTTGTGGCCATTGGCCACCACAAAATAAAATAAAAATTAAAAATTTATACTCATGAATAACACGTGATGTTTTATTAATTAGTTAAATATTTGATAAAAATTTATAAAATTAGAGAAAAATAAAAAAATAAGAAATATTTAACAAATTAGTAAAAATTAAAAAATTTAGAAAAAGTTAATAAAAGTTAAAGTAAATTGGTAAAAATTAGGATAAATTAATAAAAATCAAAAAAATTGATAAAAGTCTTTTTTTTTTTTTTGGGATAAGTGGACCTTTGTTTTACTAACTTTTACCAAACATTAATACCCAACTTTGTCTGACACATTTCAACTTTATGGACAAAATTAGTAAAATTTTGTTTGGGAAACTTGTGTTAGCAACCTTTGGTTCACTTACCAAAAAAAAAAAAAAAAACACTTAATTCAACCTTTGTTTTTTTTTTTTTTTTTTTTCATTTGACTTTGCAATTGTTTGATAACTTAATTCTCTGCGAAAAATCATTAAATTTTGTAACTTTAGTATTTGATAAAACACTAATTTTTGATACTTTTTTATTTAATTATAATAACTTACTCAACTCAAAAATTATCAAAAATTTTATCAAATATTCAAAAATGGCCAAAAATTATTAAAAATTATTACTTACTTCACCAATGTACCAAAAATTACAACGAGTAACTTTTGGTAAAAAAAGTTAAAAATTTCTAAAATTTTGACTTCCAAACAGTACCTTGGGCCAAAAAAAAAAAATTTAAGCAAAAATTCATCCGAAATGTAAATTGCAATCACATTATTCCAAAAGAGAAAATCTAATATTGTTTTTAATGTCAATCAATGATAAGGGCGGAGGTAAGAAATTTTATGTGAATGAACACTAATTATAGGACATATAAATAGTTGGTAGGATTCTATGGTAAAAATAAAGAAAGGGCTTGACCATCATTAGAAAGGACGTGAAGAGAGAGATTGAGAGAGAGAGAAAAAGAGCGGGAGAGAAGAGTCAAAGTGAGATTAAATATTTTTTTAGTTGTATTGGGTAGATTAGATACCATTGTATTGATAAATATTGAATTAAAATTTATTTCTTTCATTGGGTGGATACAATCAGTATTGGACTAATTTTTTTTCCCTTTTCTTGGGTAAGTACAAATGGTATTGGTTAAAATTTTCTTCTTTTTATTATATGGACACAATTAAGTACAAAAAATAATATTAATAAGTAATATATTTGTTTTAAGGGTGGGTATGTGCTCTCTAATACTACCTTCCCCTTTAATAAGTAATATTAAAATCAAGATTATTAAATTAAAATTAAATGATTAGAACGTATTTATATTTTTTTAATTTTAAAAATACGTTATTAAGAAATATGAATATATTAAACTTTTAAAATCCAACCTGGCAACCCTCGTTCTCAAGCTATTGTTTTTTGGGGGGCCCCCGGGGAGGAGGGGGGGGGATGGGTGAGGGTGCGCACTAGTGAATTGATATTAAGGTGTCGTTTCGGAACTTTGGTTGCTAGTCGGTTATTTTGTAATAACACTGTAATAGTTATTTTATTATTTTTTTAAAATTATCAGATTACTTTTAGTCATATTTTTAAAAAGGGGTCGATCTCTTTGAATTGGTAAATCGATTATTCTTTCAGATTTTAATAAGTTGAGGCATTTGTGCCTTCAAAGGTAATTTTAAAAAAATATTTTAAAGTATCAAGGATATAAATGTTAACATACAAATTTAGTTATAGTTAGCTTGGCTTCCCAAACGTAAAAATAATTATCTCCCAACCAATTAGCTTGTGTTTTTTTAGTTGGTAACTAGCCAGCTAATTGGGTTCCAAACCATGCCTAAAAACAATATGACCAGCACAAATCCCACTGTTCCTGGAAGAGCTGGCCAGATTCCAGCAAAAGGTGAAATCATTCATACCAATGGAATTGTTACACGTGAAAATGAATAATTAATTGTCTTAATTTTATTAGGAAATTGATATCAGTCAATTAGTCCGGTGCTAATCATATTAACGGTGTGGTGTGTTTGGAGTTGTATAAAAATGTATAAAATAAAATAAAATTGTAAAAATAAATATCTCGTAATTCGTATAATAAGTAAAGAATTTAAATTTTATTGTCTCATAATTCGTGTTTATAGAGATTTGTAGGATTTTATTTTATTTTGAAGAATTTCAAATAGAACCTAAGAACGATTAATTAACTGTACTAATTTTAGTAGGAAGCTGATTGTTTGGTTAGTTGAAAATCTTTGAAAATTATTAAAAAAATATTAAAAAAATTTAAAAATTATTCATTTTTTATCTCACTACAAAAATTATACACACACAATTTTTATTAAATTTTTATAAAAATTTTATATTTTTGTCTCATTTCACAAATTATAAACTAGCTAATGCCTTTGTACCCTTGAAAAGTTTTTTTTTTTTTTTTTGGTTGGGGTGGGGTGTTGTTTGCATATTCAGGATTTTTTTAATTTTTCAAATTGTAACAAATCTTTAAAAGTGAATTCGAGTCTCTCCAGAACTTTTGTACCCTTGAAAAGTTTTCTTTTTTGGGGGGGGGGGGGGTTGGTTGATTTGTTTGCCTACCGGATTTGTTTAATTTTTCAAATTGTAACAAATCTCTAAAAGTGAATTCGAATCTCAATCAATATTCAAGTTTGTAAGCGGCTGAGTTTTTAAAAAAATTTAAAAAATATTAAAAATCAGCGTAAAAGTAATATTAACACAAAATTTTAATTAAAAAAGTTAAAAATTTGTGAAATATTTTAAAAGATTTAATAATTTTTTGAAATTCTAAACACGCTGCTAGAGTATTTGACTTACTAATTTTTACTAAAAATAAAAATAATTTTTTATTAAATTTTTAATTTTTTTCAACTTTCTCCACCGAACACATTTTAACTCTTTATCAACATTATCTAACTTTTGCTAATTTTATCAAATTGTTACCAATTTTTTTCTAATATTTACTAATTTTTTTTAATTCTTATCAACCTTTTTTAAGTTTTATAAAATTTTACCAATTACCAAATCAAAAATTAATATGATATGTGTCCCATCTTGATGTAAAATTAAAATCTTTTCTTTTTTTTTTTTTTCCAAAACAGCCTCAAAGGAAGAGTGCAATGGTTTTTTTTTTTTGTTATTTTATATTTATATTTATTTATTATAATTAGATGATGAGCATTAAGAATTATTATTTTTTGTTAAGTGAACCAAACGCTGTGAACTCACCACTTCGTAAGCAGAGCTGAACCAGGCGCATTTGAAGGTTCAAAAATTAGTAAAAATGTATCAAAAGTTACATTTTGTAATTTTTGGTGCGGTAGAATCATAATTTTTTTTACTTTTTTTTATTTGCTACAGTAAAAAATAAAATAAAAAGTTATCACTTTTTTTTATTTGTTACAGTAAAAAAATATCAAATATACAAAAAGTTACTAATTTTTTGATTTGCTACAGTAAAAAGTTTACCAAACATCTAAAAGTTACAAAAAAAAATATTAAAAAATATATTTTGTTCCACCAAACATACAAAAAATATAATTAAAAAACACACAAAAAATTATCAAAAGTTTCACTTTTTTATTGTTTTTGAATCTCCAAAAGGCGACCCCAATTTTAATTATTTTGAATTTAAAATAATGAAGCGGGTCTATTTTAAAGAGAAGCTTTTGAAGTCGTGGGTTTATCCCGCGATCGTAACTTTGAACCCACGGCATCTCATCTCACGTCGAAATCTAAAATGGAATTGTCAAGCACACTGACTTTGACAAAATATCCTCAGAAATGAAAAAAGGAAACTTTTATTCAAACATCTGGCCATTTGGATCTCTCTCTCTCTCTCGATCACATGTATAATCTACGACAAAATTAATTGACTCTCTCTCTTGATCACATGTATAATCTAAGACAAAATTAATTGATGACATGACATAGGGGCCGGATTCAAAATTCTCAATAAGAAAGCGCATAACACTTAAAAAAAAATAACAAGTTATGTTGAGATTAAGAGTACGAAAAAAACGATATTATTTTTAGAGAGAGAAAAAATTATCTTTTGGTGTTAAACTGATAAATATATTTTTCACAATTAATAGTTCAAGAACCGAAAATTTATATATTAGAGATGTCTCTTGTTAAAAAAAAAATATAATTATTATTAAGTTTTATAGTTTATAAAATTTATTATGATATATATATGTTATATTTATTGATAATATAAACAAAAATATGTAATAGTATATTAGAAGAATATACTCTATTTTACAAAAAATACCTAAATTTGATTCTTGTAAACTTCTTTTATATTAAAAAATTTTGAGTTAACCTTAAATTTTTAATAAGAACAAAATATCCTAATTTTGAATTAATTTAATTTGAAAAAAAAACTAAAACATTAAAGATATTTTGATAATTTTACATTCAAAATTAAGAAGATTTACTGCCCTATTCTCAACGTGACTCCGTCCCTAATAACGGCCCCGTGCACTCAAAATTAAGAAGATTTACTTCCCTATTCTCAACGTGGCTCCGTCCCTAATAACGGCCCCGTTTGGTTTGTAAATAAATAACAAAAAACTCTATAAATCTCTGTTAACTTTATATCACATCAACTTTTTTCTTTCACTACACGCATTACGAACTCTCAATTTATCTCAATTTTTTTACTCCAAACACACCCAACATATATTCATATGTTGAAAAGTTGAAAATTCAACAATGTATAAAATTTAATTGTCTCAAGGACTAAACTAAAATTTGGGTCATAATATAACATCACAAAGTTTTCGTACCATCCCACATCTTAATTTATCAAAGGTGCATGCAATTGATTGGTGGAAATTTTGGTTTGCTTTTAGACAAGTCTAGTGGAGATATTTGACTGTTGAGTAAATCCAACCGCTCCTGAACAGTTTTGGACACGTCTTTGATTTTTTTAATCTAATAAATAAGTTTAATAAAAAAACTAAACTCTTTTAGCTCGACTAATTGGAAATTTAGTCCTTTGGGTTGGTTGAATTTTTACACACACACAGATATATACATATAATTAAAATTTCCTTGTTGAATCCTCTCACGTAATCTCTAAGAAGCTTCACTGTTTGATTGTCAGGAGGTGAATAATTGGTCTCCTTTGCCTCTTTTTTCCATCTTTTTTTCAATAAAGTAACCCATAAACAACTTGCCAAGCTGTAAAAAATTGTTAATGGCACCTGGCTTGATCTTGTTGAATCATGATTGAGCTAGGCCCTTGAGTGTTGCCGGAAAGACTTGGCACATGATCTCATTAAAATACGCATGTATACGCATCAAAGTTTTATACGTCTCAAAATGGTCGAAAGGATCATTCGAACCATTAAAGAAGTCAAGTGTGGGCATCTTGAATTTGTGCAATAGGGGGCAAGTCATGATCGCCGCAAAGAATGGCAAATCACCATCAACATCATTAATTGCATTTGAGCCTTTGACAGTGGCTAATGAATTTGAGCTTGTATGGCTCTCATGGGCTCTTCTCACATGTTGACGCTAGTATCACTTGCTTTGGCTTATTTTGTGCAGGGCAGTTTGGGACAGCCTCTAGCTCCAAGGTCAGCTTCAACGGTCCTTTCTTTTTCTTGCCTCCTAGACTCTTCTGGCTGCCTGGGGAGGATCTCATTCTCTCCTATGACATCCGCACCATTCACTCCTTGTCCTTTTCCATTTTGTCCACCGTTCATTTCGACCACTCCTCCATTATGTGCTCCATTTATGGGGGAATTCATATGAAAAGGTGGGATGTGAACAAGGGCGACATGTTGCCGCTGAAGTAACGCCTGATTTTGGACCACCAGAGTCTGCATGAATGCCATCATCTCCCTCATCTGCTTTTAATGACGTTGATCCTTTCGTTGCTCTGGTTCTCTATTGTTTTCACTAGTTGTGATTGTGGTTGAGTGTTTGTGCCGGACCTAGTTTAGACCATACAAATTATGATAAAAGTCGATTCCCACAGATGGCGCCAACTGATGCTTTAGTAAACTGGTATCCTCTTGATGTCCAATCCAAGCCTGAAAAGTTGTCCAATGCACCAGTGTGATGCCGTCCAAAGAGTCTCTGATACTTAAATTAGCAAGAGAGTTGAGAGAGTATTTTGGTAGAGTTTTAGGAGGATTAGAGTGTGTGTACCGTGTACTTAAAGGAGATGATGTATTTATAGAGGTGTGAGACCTGCATGGGTATAATGTATAAGAGTCTTACACAATTATGATTTCCCTTTAATTAAATTATACTACATGTATTGTAGATTCTAAGGTTGATTCTCTTAATTAGTTACAAAAACCGTTAACAGCATACAACACTTTCATAGGCACAACTCGTGGGATATGCCAGAATAATTTTACACACGTAATTATGATGTAATCAAATTTGTCTTTAATGTAATAGTCGTTTGATCTGATCGAGGTCCACGTTGTTCGGTCGACTAGGCCCCAATCATGGTCGTTTGGGCAAAACCGTTTGTTTGGTTGCACCTTATCACTTGTGTCTTACCTTATTAACTTTTATATTAATTATCTTACATTACACGTTAAATTATAATTTTATATCTTTAAATTCAAACTTAAATTGTTGACAAAAATTGTCCTGGAAACTTTAAATATAAACAAATCCAGCACAACAATCAGAAAATAGATAAAGTAGATGCCCTTTATGCTATGGCCTGAATCCCATTTTACTCCATAAACTATCAAATGTTTCACATTACATCCTAAGCTATAATTCCATAATTCAAATTATTCCAAATTGTTTTTGTCGCTTAAATTGTTGATGAAAAGCTTACCAATATGGGTAATGGATTTTATCCGAATGATCAGTGGAAAAAGGTGAATCAAAAAAAGATTTTTCAAGCCAAGCTGATCATCAAGGTCTAACGGGCCAATTGTTGCCTGCATTATACTGTTCATCTGAATTTAAATTAAATTTTGAATATGCGGCTGTAGAGAGAGAGAAGATGATTTGAAATAATGGACGTAAACAGAGTTGTTGTAAGTATGGTTTATGCATAACACATTGAGTTTAATCTCATTTAACCTTGTGAGTATGTTTGTCATGATTAACATATTTGTTTCTCATTTTTTTTTTCTTGGGCCTCTTGAACGTGCACAATCGTGTGGAAATTTGTACTTTTCTTCTCAAAAGCTTTATGCCATTTATAACTAAAAACTTTTATACTCTTTGCGCCAGAAAATCTTGCTACTTGATCGACAAAATTTTTGCTTCATCAGAGAAAATCTTGTTAACAACGAAATTTTGTCCCCCTCCAAAGTGTGGTGTGGGCTATAATTTTAGGGGTCGTGTGTTTTTGTCGCTTGAAGTCACATGGTTACTTTTTATCAACAATTTTTACTTCTCTCTCTCTCTCCTTTTCTTTCTTTTAATTTTTTTGTTGCCTATGCTCCCTACTTAAAGTCACATATTTGTCGAGTGACTATTCTTCGTTAACGATTTAAATATTGTAAACAATTTGGGATAATGTAAAATACAAAGTTATAATTTAAAGTGCAATGTGGAACAATTGATAGTTGAGCCATAGTAGTAGACCATAAGCATTGAACCACAGGCCATAATTTAAGATGGGAATGGGTCATTTGGTTTGTTTTTCTATTTTCTGTTTCTTGTTTTTGTTTTTTATTTTCCGTTTTAAACTCATTATTCATTTTGTACTTTTGAAAATAAAAAAAACAGATCAAAACTCATTTGGTTACTTGTGTTTTTAAAATTTGTTTTTAAAAATTAACAATAAGTTTACACATAAAATAAAAAATGATAAAAACTCATTTTTAGAGTTTTTAACAAAAAATAAGGAAAATCTCAAAACAAAGAAATAGAGTATTTTTTATTTTTTCGTTTTGAGATTTTTAACACATAAAATAAAAACGAAAAACTGAAAACAAAAAAATAAACCAAATGCTACCTAAATGTTTTTTTTTTTTTGCCCTTTTTTGGATGGCGTGTATGTGATGAGTCTACTTTTAGAGTGCACTGCTAATTTTTGTTTCTATAATACCTGTTGGGTAAAATAATATTAAGCTGTACTTGTGCCGAACAAGTGTAGTCTGGCGCCACGTGGCCCAGTGCCGAGCATACTCGTGTGAGCCACATAGTCATTCGCCGAGCACGTTCCGTCGTGACACGTGACGTCCTGCCGAACAACTGATTAATGGCACGAGAGTTCCACGTGAGTGTTATACGTGAACACATGATTCAAAGTTAGTGTTCCAAAGAGTACACTGAACCTCAACATCAATGAACAGTGTATTGCCACGTGGCTATAGCTGAGGATCTTGGAAGCTAGTTTGCTCGGCCTATCTGTTGGCGGCTAGTAAATGTCGAACCTGGGACCCATAGCCTTTAAAGAGGGCTCGTGACCATAAATGCACCTTAGTTAAGATTGAACTGGGTATTTGTCTCTGAGGAAGTAACTAAATCGGTCTATCTCGTCACGATTTGGTGGCTGATGTGACAGGAAGACAGTCTGACCCTGAAATTTACAGTTGTAATGCCGTGTTAAGTCGCCAGAAGCATTAAATGAAAGGCATGGTGTATTAATGAGGGGTTTGAGGCATTAAATGAAGGGGAAGAGTATTTAAAGCAAGGATAGAAAAGAGGGACACGGCAGTGTGCGTAACGTCAAGTCGCAGGTATGCTTTAATCATTACTCAGACTACTATAAATAGGATATTCTACTGAACCACAAAGGTAAGCTGACTATTGCCAACTCAAGGTTTTACTCACTTGTTCCCAAAAAGTTTCCTTCTTTAAGCGACTTGCTGACTTAATCATCGGAGGGTTTTTCGGCCAGAGACCTCCTCTCCGGCCGTCACCTTTCTTTCTGTCTTTGTTCGGCAGGTCGGTGATTGCATTTCCGGTTGGCGTGGTCAGCAGTTTCGGCGGTAATTTTTGCTGCCGAACATTTGGCGCCCACCGTGGGGCTCGTTGTTTAGCCCAGCATTGTTGTTCACTAGCTTTTTTCTTATTTTTTTGTCAAGTCTCCAGTACTTGTCCACATAATGACTTCGGGTGGAAACACTACCCCACCACCATCTCCACGGGCAGGGGACGGTTCCACTCCTGCCAAAACTAAAGGGAGTGCGCTGGTTATCTGGACTCCAGGTCTGGAGCATGCCCGGAGAAGAAAAATGGAGGATCCTGAGGTACTGAAACGGAGAGAGGAGCTGATGACTAAGGCCAGTGAAAAGCAGGCAGAGCTGGAGGAGATTCTGCTGGAATTGAGTAAGGAAAAGGGAAAGTCCACTGCTAGCCATACAGCTGATTCTGGTCAATCTGACTCAGAATCTGATGAAAGTTACGATGTTCTTTACGAGGACCCCACTGATGAGGATGACGGGGACACCCATGAACAAAAGGAGGTGCGCTCTCGCTCGCGATGTGATGTCTCTCCTTCTAGGAAGGACTCGCGCTGTGCTAAATCCGTCGCGAAACGTGACGTGAGATCTGATGTTGACGCGCCCATCAAAGCACATCACCAAAGGAGTTCCTCGAAAAAGGTGCTGGAGGCGCACTCAGAAGAGGCGGATAGCTCGGACCAAGAAGAGCTAACTTTGAAGCGTAAGAAAGCGGGAAAGGCAAAGATGGAGGAGTGGGGGCAAGCAGAGGAATGGGGTGCTCAGGGCCAGAGCACACGCATGATGGCAAGGAAAGCCCTGGGGCGAATCTCTGCCTCCCCATTCGTCGATGAAATAATCGATGCGGAGCCCCCGGAGAAATTCCAAACTCCGAGGCTTAATCTCTATGATGGGAGAACTGACCCCCTGGCCCACTACCGTCATTACATGCAGGCCATGACATTATGGAACAGCAACGACCACCTTATGTGCAAAGTATTCCCTTCCAGTTTGGGAGATACAGCGCTTCAGTGGTTCCATAAACTGCCCCCTGGCAGTATTCGGTGTTGGCAGCAACTGGCAGAGGAGTTCGTCACCCGATTTTTGGCTAACACAAAACAGCCCAAAACCGCTGACGTTCTCCTCACAATGAAAAGAAGTCCAGGGGAATCATTGAGAGATTATTCCTGCCGCTACCTGGAGCTCTACAATGAGGTGGGAGAATGCTCGGAGCAATTGGCGGTCACCTCGTTTAAACTGGGGTTGCGGAAGGAGGATAGGCTGTGGACTCTCCTTGACCAAAAAGTCAGCCGCCAACATGTCAGATCTTATGTGCCGAATCGAGAAGTACGCCAAGGTGGAGGACGAGACACAGCCGGTCCGAGCAGAAAGAAAGGAGATCCCAGGGCCAGACAAGAGAGAAAAGACGGGGAGATGGCCGCCGATTCATTGATGAGGGGAAGTCCGTCTTTGAAGCGGTCAATACGGTGTTCAAGGAGCCAATCTTCAAGATCCTCCCTCAAATAAAAAATAGGCCATATTTCAGATGGCCCGGAAAGCTGCCGGATTTCCCTGGAAAGGAGAATTCAAAAACTACTGTGCGTACCATCAAGACAAAGGGCATCGCACCGGAGCCTGCCGATCGTTGCGACATCATCTGGAAGAATTGGTGCGCAGAGGCCACCTTAAAGAGTTCGTAGACGAGGGCAGAACTAGAGAAGCAGCCCCACAGGATAGAGAGCCAAGGAGGCAACGAGAAGAGACTGCCGGGGAGGAGGCAGCCTGAAGAGGTTCAACCCCCACCAAGGGCCAGGGCACGTAGAGATGTCCCGAGACCTGCAGTCATCCACGTGATCCATATGGAGCGGCGACCCCATAGTGTCATCAATCATGCCCCTAATCCACCAAGTAAAGAAATCTTGGGCGTTGCGGGTCAGCCGAACAAGCGCCCAAGGACAGCCGCCATGGAGGAAATCACTTTTCATGAAGACGAGCATCCTGGTGTTCAGCTGCCGCACAATGATGCCCTGGATGGTCACTCTGGGCATGTTCGATTCAGAAGTAAGAAGAATCCTGGTAGATGCAGGAAGCTCAACAGAAGTCATGTTCCTGAGCTTATTTAAGAAGCTCGGATTAACTGAAGAAGATCTGGAACCGGCAGAATGCCCGCTCATAGGATTCAATTCTGCTCCTGTCTGGCCTCTGGGCAGAGTCGTCATTCCTGTCCGCGTGGGTCCGGTGGAGCAAGAGGTTGAGTTCACTGTTGTGGATTCCCCCTCTTCCTACAACGCTATAGTAGGAAGGTCGTGGATTCACGCTTTGAAGGCGGTCCCCTCAACCTACCACCAGGTGCTGAAGTTCCCCTATTGCGGGGAAGTGATTTCTATTTTGGGGGATCAAAATACCTCCCAAAAGTGCTTCTCTGCAGCCCTAAAATCCAAAACGATCCCTGAACAAGTCCAACTGGCGGAACTACCCGAGGACGCGCCAAAGATTGATGATGTCAGTGGTGATCCGCAGATGAAAGCCATAGAGGGTTTGGAGAAATATCAGATTGGCCCGGCTAAGGATGATAAATTCTTCCTGATCGGCACCAACCTGAGCGCTGAGGAGAAACTGGAGCTAACGGAGATGCTCTTGAAGAATATTGGAACAGTTCGCCTGGACTCCACACGAAATGCCAGGTATTTCCCCCGAAGTCATGACTCATAAGTTGAACGTGAATCCGAGGGTAAAGCCTGTGGTACAAAAAGCAAGGCGATCAGCTCTCCAACACGCAGAGGCTGTCATAGAGGAGGTCGGCCGACTGTTAGAGGCGGAGGCCATTCGGGAAGTCTCATACCCGGAGTGGTTGGCCAATACAGTGGTAGTCAAAAAGAAGAATGGGAAGTGGAGAGTCTGCGTAGACTACACAGACCTGAATAAGGCCTGCCCCAAGGATCCATTCCCCCTGCCAAAGATCGACCAACTCGTTGACTCAACCGCTGGATGTTCCAGGATGTCGTTCCTGGACGCTTATAGGGGATATCACCAGATCCCTATGTTCGGCCCTGATGAGGAGAAAACTTCTTTCATAACCCCCCGAGGCATATACTGTTACAGAGTTATGCCATTCGGACTGAAGAACGCTGGAGCCACCTATCAACGGCTGGTTACGAAAATATTCAAAGAAGACCTCGGACAGACGATGGAGGTCTACATTGATGATATGGTGGTGAAAAGTAAGGAGCCGAACACTCATCTCCAACATCTCCAGCATGTTTTCTCTACCCTTGATCGGTATGGGTTGAAATTAAATGCTGTCAAGTGCGCCTTCGGAGTAGGCTCGGGTAAATTTTTGGGCCACTTGGTGAGCAGAAGGGGAATTGAGGCCGATCCCGATCAAATACGTGCCATCCAAATTGTTTCTCCTCCACGCACTAAAAAAGAAGTCCAGAAGCTCACAGGATGGTGGCGGCACTCAATCGGTTTATTAGTAGATCATCCGACAAGTGTCGACCATTCTTTAGACTGCTCAAAGGGGCCAATAAGATGCAATGGGATGCTGAGGCGGATGCGGCACTGGAAAAGCTTAAAGAATACCTGACAACTGTCCCGATATTATCAACACCGCAGCCGGGGGATATTTTGCAACTATATCTGGCAGTCTCAGAGCATGCAGTCAGTGCCGTCTTGCTGAGAGAGGAACAAGGGAAGCAGCATCCTATTTACTACGTGAGCAAAACAATGCAAGGAGCGGAGACCAGATACCTTCCCCTAGAGAAGCTGACCTTGGCATTAATAATGGCATCCAGGAAGCTAGCCCATTATTTCCATGCACACACCATTCAAGTAGTCACCGATCAGCCAATTGGCCATGTTTTAAAGAGGGCTGATGTGTCGGGCCGGCTAGCAAAGTGGGCAGTTTCCTTGGTGCATTCGACATAAAATTCATCCCAAGAACCGCAATAAAGGCTCAAGTCCTGGCCGATTTTGTAGCGGAATTTTCCACACCAGCCTGTGGTCAAACAAAAGAAGTATGGCATGTTGAAATAAAGTCTGCCCCGGCCGAACATAATGAGGCCGAACAACCTTGGCAAATCGAGGTTGACGGATCTTCGACTAGAAAAAGAGGCGGCGTGGGCATAGTTCTGACTACACCAGAAGGGGTCTCAATAGAATATGCAATAAAACTCGAGTTCGAGGTTACTAATAATGAGGCGGAGTAGCGAAGCTCTCCTGGCTGGACTCGACATTGCTCGGCGGTTGATGGCAGATGATGTTGTAATAAGGACTGACTCTCAGTTGGTTGCTAACCAGCTGAAGGGTGAGTATATGGCTAGAAGTGAAAAGATGGCGGAGTATTTAGAAGTAGCAAAGAAGAGAATTGAAGGCTTTAATAAAGCTAGCGTAGAGCTCATTGGCAGGGATCATAATGCTCACGCTGACGCACTTGCAACGCTAGCCGCCTCTTCTCGAATAAGGCTAACTGACCAGGTTTTTATGGAAGTCATAAAGAGGCCGAGCATAACGAAAGACGTAGAGGTAATGTGTGCTGACCTAGCCCCATCTTGGATGGATCCAATCATCGCTTACTTGAAGGACGGAACACTTCCCGAAGACAAGACAGAAGCAAAGAAGCTAAGAATAAAAGCCGCCAGGTTTTGGCTCTCTCCTGACCAGAAGTTATACAAAAAGTCATTCACAGGCCCCTATCTTCTTTGTGTTCATCCTGACAAAGTGCAAGACTTTCTTTACGAGCTTCATGAAGGGGTCTGTGGAGCACATACTGGGGGCAGATCATTGGCGCACCGAGCAATCACTCAAGGGTATTGGTGGCCAAAGATGGGGTATGACGCTCAGGCCTATGTTCGGAGATGCAAGAAATGTCAAAAGTTCGCTCCCATTCCTCACCAGCCAGCCCAGGAACTCAGCCCGCTTACCAGCCCTTGGCCTGTTCGCTCAATGGGGACTCGACATTGTGGGACCCCTGCCTACTGCTTCGGGAAATAGAAAGTTCTTAGTGGTCGGCACCGACTACTTTACTAAGTGGGTGGAAGCAGAACCCCTAGCTCACATCAGAGATGCTGATACCATTCGATTTATTTGGAAGAACATCATTACCAGGTATGGCATCCCTAGGACACTTATTTCCGACAATGGGACGCAATTTGACAGTGCCCCATTTAGGGAATATTGTTCTAGATATGGAATCAAGAATATTTACTCTACACCAGCTTACCCCCAAAGCAATGGTCAAGCCGAAGCTACGAACAAAGTCATTCTCAATGGGATTAAGAAAAGACTGGAAGCGGCAAAAGGGAGATGGGTGGATGAATTGCCATCAGTACTGTGGACCTACCGAACAACCCCTAGAAGATCAACCGGAGAATCTCCCTTCTCTCTGGCTTACGGTGTTGAAGCCGTCATACCCTTGGAAGTTGGCCTCCCGAGCATCAGAACTCTATCATTTGACAGAGGGGAGAATGATCAAGCTATGGGAATAAGCCTGGATCTAATCGATGAAAGAAGGGAACTGGCAGCACTAAGGTTAGCCAACTACCAGCAAGAGACAAGGAAGAAATTTAATAAAGGGGTCAGACATAGAGAATTCAGCACTGGCGATTGGGTGCTGAGAAAATTGATGGGAAGTAGGAAAGATCAAACTGAAGGAAAGCTTGGAGCTAATTGGGAGGGACCATTCCTCGTCTCTGAGGTGCTCGGCAATGGCGCCTACAAGTTAATTGACATGGAGGGAAAGCCAATCAAAAGACCGTGAAATATAGCCCATCTAAAGTTGTACTATCATTAATTTTTTCTTTACATTTGTTGATTAAAGACTTTGTACGTTTATTGAAAAGCAATTCTTTTTGCAAGGCAAAAGCAATTTCAAAAGCTTGAGATCACTCCCTGCTTAACAAAAAGACGCCACGTCTCTTTGAGTGGTGGCATGGAAAAGAGCCATGCTCGGCTTTCCGAGCATTGGTACGAAAGAATGCCCCATCTCCTTCGATGCAGGCACATTCCTGGTTTATTTACTGACCAGGAAAATGCTCTTTAGACTGAGATTCAATTCCTCAGTCTTCTGAAAAGAATTATCAAAAGAAGCCACGCTCGGCTTGCCCAGCGTTGGTACAATCCTGGTTTATTTACTGACCAGGAAATGCTCTTTAGACTGAGATTCAATTCCTCAGTCTTCTGAAAAGAATTATCAAAAGAAGCCACGCTCGGCCTGCCCAGCGTTGGTACATTCCTGGTTTATTTACTGACCAGGAAATGCTCTTTAGACTGAGATTCAATTCCTCAGTCTTCTGAAAAGAATTATCAAAAGAAGCCACGCTCGGCTTGCCCAGCGTTGGTACAATCCTGATTTATTTACTGACCAGGAAAATTCTCTTTAGACTGAGATTCAATTCCTCAGTTTCCTGAAAAGAATTATCAAAAGAAAGCCATGCTCGGTTCGCCGACCAGTGGTACAGAAAGAATCCACATCATTTCTGATGGTGGCCCAATCCTGGTTTATTCATCGACCAGATACGATTTTTTAAATCAAGATTCGATTCCTTGGTTTATTAATTGGAAAGAAAAGAAGCCACGCTCAGTTTCCTTAGCGTTGGTACAATAGAAGCAAAAGTCCTAGCAACACAAAGAAGCATTTGAAGAAGCTCAGCACTAGTGTGCAAAAGCCCTCGTATCATAAAGGTACACTTTTTCGATGCTCGGTATGAGATTAAAAAGTGAAGTTTTGTCAGAAGGTAGTTACCTCCGTTATTATATGAAAGCTGGAGGACAGCCGAACTTATCGAGGTATGTGAGATTTATTAAAGTTATGCCTCTTTAGCAAAAGCTTGAAGTCATTTGATGAAAAGCAAACTACTACATGAGCTTGTTACCCCTGAAAGGTTTAATGTTTAAAGTATTTCTGTTAGGAGTTATGGTTGCTCGGCAAAGTGGTACAAATCCATTCACGATACATACTTCAATATAAAGCATAAAATATATAAACGGAAAGACAGATTGCCAATAGGGGACAATTCAAAAGCTTTTATTACATGCTTCAGAGTACAGTTACAATACATTTTACATAACTATCAACTGAAGAGGCTACCCTAAATCTAAGATGGGGCATTAACATTTGTTGTAAGGGTTTGTAGCTATCTCGTAGGAAAAAACGTCAAGGTACTCCTTCGGCTGCACTCTTTATAATTTCATCAGCAAGCCAGTTAAGGCATTCTCCAATCAATTCATCGGCAGTTCTAAAGAAACAAAGACAGAGAAAAATAAAGCAAGATTAGAGAAAGACCAAACTACTTTCATTCACTTAGAGCCAAAAGTTCTATATTGTTACATCCGAATAAAAAAATAATAAATATAAAATAATATATATACAAGATGGCTCACTTCTCTCCCCCTTTAGTGGGATCACTCTCCACTATCAAATCAATCTGTTCAGGCGCCTGGGAGGTGTCCTTCTGGGCACTATCCACCTCAACCTCCCCTTCGTCAATTGTTTCCTCGGCAGTATGAATTGAGGGAGTTTGAGGAGGACGTTCAAAGCTGAACTGGGGGATTGGGCGCTCTGGATCAGGATAAGGGACCTCCTTGTACATGGGGTTGGTGTGATCGATATTGTTTCTCTTCATTGCGGCCTCCCAACCCTCAAGGAAGAAGTCGTTGTGAGCATCCCTCATCTGATCCACGCAGTCATTGATCTGGGCTTCCACTTCAGCTTTGGCCTTCTCCTCGGCTTCTCGGAGAGCAGCTTCTTTCTCTGCCAGGGCCCGAGTCTTCAGCGCAAGCTCTGCCCGAAGGTTGGCAAGCTCTTGCTTCGATTTCTCTTGCTCGGCCCTGGAAGCCTCCAACTCCTTCAGGAGTAATTCTTGTCCAGTCTTTGTGGAGGACAATTCAATCTCGGCCCTTGAGAGTTTGCCATTGACCTCTAACAGCTCCTCGTCTTTACGAGTTAGGATTTTATCCATTGATTGCACGCGAGCTATGCTTCCAGCAACTTGGCCAAGGGCAGTGTTAAGTTGATGCTCGATCTCCTTATTATCATCTCGAAGTTGACTTCTCTCTTTTGCCAGAGCGTCATTGCTGGATTGGAGATTCTTGTTCTCCTTCTCCAAGGTCCTCACATTCGCTTTCAACTCCTTTATGTCCGTACCTATCCTGCTCGGCTCTGGCTTCGGAGGCTTGGCTCCGAGCAATTAACTCCATCGTGTGGAGAGAAGTCTGCAGAAAGAACAGAAAGTTAGAAAAATTATAATAACGAAAGGATGCACATAAAGGAATATCATTAGTACTTACAGAGATGATGTTCTTCATCAGAGTCTTGTGGATATCCTCCGTTCTATTCTTCCTTGTGTTATGAACATCCCGAGGAGGGAGGATACCCTTGAGATACTCCTCGGCGTGGTTGAGGGCTGTATCTTGAACAGTGAAGGGACGGCCTTGAGGATGCTCGAGGCTGGGAATAAGGATTTGTGGAATAAATGGAGGGGAGTCTCGAACCGGATTGGCCGGATACTCGATAGCAAGAGGCACGGGCCCAATCGGTTGAGTGGGTAGTGGCCCGGAGGTTTTTGGTGGTGCGTCTTTGGTGGGTGGCACGACCTTGGAAGGTGCTGGCCCCCTCGCGGCGTCCTCCTTCGGCAATTTTGATTGCTCGGCCGTTTGAGTTGTGTCTGCCGATTGTGTCTTGGCCCTCTTCTGCTCAGGAGGACCAGATGGTTTCTTTTGAGCTGCCTCCTGCTCCTTCCCCTTCTCCATTTTTACTTTCATTATCTGCTCGGCAGTTGAAGGAGCAGGGGCTCTCCCCTCATCGATCTTTCTCTTCCCACCAGCCTTTTGCTCGTCGACCTTCTTCTTCTGGGCCTCTTCGGCCCTTTGCCCTTTTGCCTTTGCCATGGCGAGTTTCTTGTAGTCAATCTTCGGGGCCATGTCTTCTTCTTCTTCCCCTTCTAAATCTGAGAAGTAGTCAAAGGCAGGGGGTATCTCAACTTCTTCTTCTTCTTCCTCTTCCTCCTCGTCTAAAAGAACAAATCTTCGCTTCCTCGGCTGCTCGGAAGGCTCAGGAACTACTACTTGAGGGGCTTGAACTTGCTCGGCAACCAATGGAATAGCGAATGGAGGGGGGCGAGTCCACCCTGGATGCCTTAAGGCGTAGTAATTCTCTTTCTCTTCAGCAGAAGCCCGGAACCACCACTGAAGACGCCTGATAGCCTCCGAGGTTGCGAAACCTTGAGGGGGGCGATAAACGTTTGGTGAGAGGGGGTGAAGTTGAACAGAATTGGGACCGCTCTGGCGAAGGGATAGAGATCTGGACCTCCAAGGAATTTGAACACCTCCTTAAGATGATCCTTGTCAGCACGAAGGCCAGTAGCCCAGAACTTCTTTGACTGGACGGCTGCACAGATATTAAATCAAACAGTTAGCATGCTTAAAAGTGAGGATAAAATGCCGAAGAAGAATAAGAACTGGTAGCATTTGAAATCAACCAACCTGGGCCCAAAGAAACCCGAGGGACGATTGGAAAACGATCTTCGTCTGGATCGTGTGTCCAGTGACCTGTGACGACGCACAGGTCACTTTCCGACTTAATCGTATCAGGCAGCATGTGGACCAAGGCCTTTTCTGGTCGGGATTTCAGGTACCACCTGTTCTCATCCTTCCTCACCTTCTGGATAGAGTAACAGTAAAGAAGATCCCACTCGGATATGTGGAATCCGTATCGCCTGTTTATTTCTATTACCCCATTAACAATTCTATAAAAGTTGTGGGTGAGGTTCCTAGGGCCAAGGTCTAGAATGCTCATCATAGAGCGAAGAAAAGGGTGCAGGGGGAACCTAAGGCCACCTTCAGTGATTGCCACTATGGGGAATTCCCCTGTTTCGCGCTCGCCTTGTTCGGCGAGCCTAATACCTACGTTCTGAGGAATTTGGTATTTCTCCTTGAAAATCCTAACTTTCTCCTCAGAACTTAGCTCGTTTGCGAGTCTACCCATAACGGAAGATTTGAAGTAAAAAGGGGATTAACTCACCAGGAACGAAGAACTGACGGGAAGGATGAAGGCTCGCGAAGATGAAAACTCAGAGGGAAAGAAGCAAGGGATATCTGATGGCTCGAATCGCGGAAAGGAAGTAAGAGAAGATGAACCAGGTATATATGTATATGTGTATGTATCTGTGAGGGTAACTGAAACGTTTCTAATGAAAAGGCAACGGGCGGCAAAAATGGCATTTATTACCGCCCCAATTTTAAATTTCTGACCATTCACGTTTTAACACCCCGAATCTGGGAATCCGCGTAAGCGGCGCGGCAGATGAAAAGCTGAAAGGGCACTACGCGTGTCGTTACGAGGAGAGAGAAGAGTCCAATCAGATTTGATGCGCGTCAGGGAGATACTAAACGACAAACTGTGTAGGGAGATTGAAGGATCTGTAAGGTAAGGTTATTCTGCTCTGCTACTCTGCTCGGAAAATATCTTTTTCCAACCAGAGTGGGGGCAAAATGTTGGGTAAAATAATATTAAGCTGTACTTGTGCCGAACAAGTGTAGTCTAGCGCCACGTGGCCCAGTGCCGAGCATACTCGTGTGAGCCACATAGTCATTCGCCGAGCACGTTCCGTCGTGACACGTGGCATCCTGCCGAACAACTGATTAATGGCATGAGAGTTCCACGTGAGTGTTATACGTGAACACATGATTCAAAGTTAGTGTTCCAAAGAGTACCCTGAACCTCAGCATCAATGAACAGTGTATTGCCACGTGGCTATAGCCGAGGATTTGGAAGCTAGTTTGCTCGGCCTATCTGTTGGCGGCTAGTAAATGTCGAACCTGGGACCCACAGCCTTTAAAGAGGGCTCGTGACCATAAATGCACCTTAGTTAAGATTGAACTGGGTATTTGTCTCTGAGGAAGTAACTAAATCGGTCTATCTCGTCACGATTTAGTGGCTGATGTGACAGGAAGACAGTCTGACCCTGAAATTCCGGTTGTAATGCCGTGTTAAGTCGTCAGAAGCATTAAATGAAAGGCATGGTGTATTAATGAGGGGTTTGAGGCATTAAATGAAGGGGAAGAGTATTTAAAGCAAGGATAGAAAAGAGGGACACGGCAGTGTGCGTAACGTCAAGTCGCAGGTATGCTTTAATCATTACTCAGACTACTATAAATAGGATATTCTACTGAACCACAAAGGTAAGCTGACTATTGCCAACTCAAGGTTTTACTCACTTATTCCCAAAAAGTTTCCTTCTTTAAGTGACTTGCTGACTTAATCATCGGAGGGTTTTCCGGCCAGAGACCTCCTCTCCGGCCGTCACTTTTCTTTTGTCTTTGTTCGGCAGGTCGGCGATTGCATTTCCGGTTGGCGTGGTCAGCAGTTCCGGCGATAATTTTTGCTGCCGAACAATACCCTTATTAATTTAATTAGTAAGAAATGGTTTTTAACCGAATGAAATGGGAAAAGGAAAAAATAAATAAATAAATAACATCCAGCCCGTCCCATTGGTTAGAAAGAGGCTTAACGTTATTTTACAAACAATTGCAGCTTTATCCTTTATCAATAGCCACCAGGGAAGAGCTAACTCGCAAGAATTGTGGATATATATAGATATGTGACATCGACACGATGTAGATTCGAATAAAAATAAAATAGAATTCATCTCCACATAAAGATACAAAAAAAAAAAAAGTAATTTGTATATTTATTTTCTAATTAAGAGACATAGATAAATATATTATCATATGAAATGGTGTTCCTTTCTACAGAATGGAGATTGGCTCTCTCTCTCTCTCTCTCTCTTTGGTTAATTAGTAGGATTTTCCTTGATATATATTGTTTGCAAATAATGTTACACTGATAGGTTAATCATAAACTAAAATTCACACAATTTAGAGTCTAGATATATACTTTGAAGTAGATATGATTAAAATAGAATATATATACGTATTATAATTTTAGTAAAATTATAGTTATGAATGGGAACATAGTGGCAATTAAAAGTTAAGAAGTGTTAAAAAGCGATCATTATTTGTATTTTAGATCAATTATTTATGAAAATTGAGGGATTGAAGAGTACAATATTCATAGTTTGAGTTAGGTGGTCAAAATGAAAAAAAAAAAAATAGCACATGTTTTACAATAGTTATAAGGCCAATTATACTTTCTAGTACAAAATGTTGGACTACTAAGAAATAACACACTTATGAGATGAGTATAATGGAAATGAAGATGTTAACATAGAGATATTAAAATAAAAAGTATGATAATAAACAATATATTTAAAAGAAAGTTAAGGTAGTATTGATAGAAGAGAAGTAAGGAAAATGATATTTAAGATTGGCCATTGTAAATTTAAAGATTCACCGATAAAAAAAAAAAAAAAGTGAATGAATCAAAATAGATAAGGTAAAAAGGATAAAAGATGGACTTAAAATTATATAAACTAAAATTATAAAGAAAAATCTAATTTTATATAACTTCACAAAAGTATAATATATCAATAACAAAAATGACCAAGAAATGAAGGTCGATATAACTAACTCTAACTAATCTGGAAGTAATGTAATACTTTTACAAATCTAACTCAAACATGAAGATTCTTAAACCTCTTTCTTTTGGGAAGGTCAAACCTCATTTTATATAAAAATAGGATCATTGTAGAAGAAGAAGAAAAAAAAAGTCATCACAATATGGGAACTGTAGGTACAATATCATAAGTCTATAATCAATTGATAGTTAATTATATTATTTACATAGTTTTCAAATGATAAATACAAATGCTTGAATTATATTACAGGGACAGTATGAACTTATAATCAATAGGCTATTGATTTTATTTTAGGTAAATTGCACTTCGCACTCATATAATGTAATATTAATATCACTTCAACACATACAATTTAATCTTCTCACTTTAGCCCTTATACTGCCAAATTGTTCTACTTTGTTAAAAATTGTTAACAAAAATTAACTCTATGCGTCTATCGCATACAATGAAAACACATAACATTTTTTGTTAATAGATTTAACGGAGTGGAGTAAAGTGAAAAGATTTAAAAATATAAGGGGTACAATAAAACGATTTAAAGTATATGGAGTAAAATGAGATTAGAGATAAAATACAGCATACAACTACATTAAACTTGGCCCTCTATACTTTATCCTCTAATCTCACTTTGTTCTATGTACTTTAATTGTAACACTTCATCTTCGTACTTTTAGTCTAATTTCACTTTATCCATTTCGTCAATTATTGTTTAAAAAAATGACTAGAAATGCTATGCGTTAACTTTCTGCTAATAATTTTGATAGAATTGGCAAAGTAAAATTCAATTAAAGTTCATTTAAAGTACAGAAACAAATTAATATTGAAAATAAAATTCAGGGTAAGTGGTGTGAAACAAGAAAGAAATCAAGCAAGGGGGAGAAGAAAATAGCAAGAGAAAAAATATTGAGAGAGAGAGAGAGAGAAGGGAAAATCAGCTTTCAAGCTTTCAATACACAATATTCAACCATTTCTTCCAAGTGATACATATGACCCTTTAAATAAAAAATATAGAAATAAATTAAAAGACATATCCTGAGGAATATTATTATAGGGTAGACCCAAATACAATTTAAGAAGAATTTATTATTCAGGGAGAATGAATTTATTAAATTATTGATTCTTATATTCTTTTCATATAGCTTTAGTTACGTTCTCCTTTGAGACTAACGTATTTATTCGGCTCATCATTAAGTCAAAATCATCTTGACTCTTGATGAGGCTGAGACGCACATAGCGGCTACCAGCACCAAATCGACTACCCGAGCGGGCAATTATACCTGCTGCTTTGAGCACTTCCAAGCAATCTTCGTCTTCATCCCTCTTACATTGGAACCACCCATAAGCTGCAATTACAAAACAAATAAAATAAATAAATAAGCTTCTAACGATATAATATTTTACATATAAGAGATTTGCTTGCTTGGGTACTCATTCCTTGTAATAGATCATCAATGGGTTTTTATTTATTTATTGTAATAGATCATCAAATGGGTTTTCAAGTGTGTTAATCGTATTTGTAAGAAAATAGAATAAAATAAAAAAAATTTACATCTATTAATAAAAATTATTCATTTGGATTAAAAAAAATAATGAAAAAGTTAGTTTTTTTTATTATTTTTTTAACTTTTATTTAAATGGACATGAATTTTTTTTTTATGAATATGAATAACATGTCTAAAAATTATAACTTTTAAAAAAATTAATTTTTTGTGAAAAAAGTTATATAAGAAAAAAAACACCCAAAAAAAAAAAGCTAAAACAATTTTGTAAGAAAACGATGCCTTTCTATAATATCACAATATTCCGAAATTAGGAAAAAAAAAAAAAAAAAAAGAGAGAATCTCACCTGGTGAAGGATTTCTGACTTTTTTGTAAAAAGTGCAGTGCATGGGTTTAACCTTTTGGATAGAGAAGCGCTTCGAAACGGATAATGCTTTGCTCAAGACGTCCCAACGCTTCCTCATTGTTTCATGTCCGAACTCAAAAAATTTGTCTAATTCATCCAAAACCACCTTTATTTGATTCAACGCCAATAACTGCGTGTCATGAGAAATTCCAAGCGAAATTTGATCGGAGAATGTCATCATTCTCTGGTATATAGTCTCATTCTTTACCAATGCCCACCTGAAGAGCAAAACCAATAGCAAGCAAAATTAGGCCTGGTGGAGGATTACAGTTGACAAGAGAGTGTAAATGAGATGAGCCAAGCCGAGCCGAGCCGATTTTAGCTTGATTACTGAGTTCCAATGCTGTGTTTAGGAACATGAATTTTATGGAAGTAGAGTGATGGTTGCTCTTACCCAAATCTTGAGCCAGCATGGCCGGTAAACTTAGAGAGTGTAAACAGCATTAGATCCTCATCTGCTGGAGCTGGAATTGCGCTAAAATGTGGCCAGTAATAGGCGCGATCTGAAATTGTCTTGACTGATGAGCCTTGGAGCACCGGCTCCATCAACAGACCATCGGGATTGTTTGGCGAAGTTACAAACTCAATAACACTCGTATTCGCTTGTGAAGAGTTCTTCCACAAAGATGCATCTCCAAGAAACTTGTATCCGAAAAATTCTGCCTGTTCCCTATACGCCTGCAGAGAAAATTAAAGATGTCACAGGTCGGCTAGGAAACAAGATGCCCTTAATCTAATGCAGGGCAGATTCAGGATTTTTGGTTCGCCTGCGTTGACTTAAAATTTTGAGTTCATCTGAACTAATAGGCGTAGAGTTAAGAGAGTTTAAAATAGAGTGGGCTCGGTTGAATCACATTTACACTGGACTAAAAAAATTTAAATTGGGTTAAATTTAAACAAACAAAAAAATTACACTATAAAAATAATTTTTGGACAGATCACCCGGGTTATAAATCTACTCATGGTCTAATAGATAATTCAATTGGTAAGATCTTAATTTATTTTTCAATGGTCATTAATTCTCCTAAGACTAGGAGTCATCCCATCATTAACTTTAAGGATTAGTCGTGATGTATAAATGCTGGCATGAGTTTTTTTTTTGGTAAGTATGCTGGCGTGAGTTATTCAAAAAAAAAGAGAGTGATGCCCTTAAAATCGGAATTTTAAGTAGTAGAGCAACCAACCGGGTAATAAGGGGTTGAGGCCACGACCCCTGCGGGGGAGGAGTTGTTGTCCATGTTAAGGGCGTGAATAGCTGAATTGACGAGGAGGGTTGAGCCGACACCAAATACTATGAATCTTCCTTCTGTGACTGCGTTTCCGACCACCTCATGTAATTTTCGGATGTGATTTTCGAGCTGTTGGGTGGTGCTGGATTGTACGCTGAAGGAGTAGCCCATTCTGTGCCATCCTGAAACCAGGACTGCGCTGCTAGCTGCTTGTTGCGCCCAAAAGGGCTCCAAGAACAGGGGGCTCCCACTGCAACCAACTGTATTAATCAGTCATTGCTAATAATGCACCGGTGGCAATCATGTAAAATTTGAGATCCAGGATGGAATTTTTATTTGTTGTCATTGATACAAATTCAAATAACTCACCATCAACCACAAGAAGTTTCCAAAAAAAAAAAAAAAAATCAATCAACCGCAAGACCTGTAACTAGAGAAGGGTAACTTGGTGAAAGTACAATTTCAAAGTCAATGGAGACAAAAGTGAAAAAATAATGGGATAAAAAGCAAAATTTCTAAGCAAATGAACACAAATGGCAATGGAGTCATAGTATAAATTTTTAGATGGGGCTTGTTGGCCTCCTGCCCTCGTTGGGTCTTATCTAAGTCGTAGAATTTATAATTAATTAGGAGCAAATTGATAAAAGTACAATTTACATGAAAAACAGTAGGATAAAAGTAAAATTTTTAAATTAATGAGGACACAATTAATGAAATTTTATAGTAATTTTCTAGATCAATGGGCTAACCCCTCCCTCCCCCCCCCCTAGTGTTACCTGGATACGCCCTTACGCTAAGTAATATCATAGATCGCTGATGCATATATATATTTGGGCTTGATTGTTTTGTTGGATATAAAAGCGGAGATGAGATAGGACGCACTCTTGACTTTTATTTCACGTTCAATTACACTTTTTTTCTCATAATAATACCTATATAGGATATCATCTAGATGTGTATGAGTCGAGTTGGTTCGGTTCAATCCATATTTAATTAAGAACTAAACTATTTTTTTCAGTTCTTGAAAATTGGACTCAAAACCGATCAAATCTAATCTCAACTTGGAATCAAATGAGAAATATCGAGTTAGGTCGGTTCGATTTTCAAGTTAGCCTAAATTGAGTTGGGTCAGTTCGGTTTTCGGGTTGGTCTGATTTATTTATTTTTTTATTCCTAAACATCCTAATAAATAATGTATTTTATATTAATATTAAGCTCTAAATAATATAATATATTATATTATATAATTATATATTATACAAATTATAAGATCCATAGAAATAGTTAGGGTGAGTGTATTTATACTTCACAAATAGATTCTTATACTGTATTTTATTTTTCAACAAATAAAATTACACAATTACTCTCATTTTTCAAATAAGATATGTTGTATATTAGTTTAATGCCATAGATATCTTTCTACAAGAACGAGGGTAATTAATTATCAAAAAAAAAAAAAAAGAACGAGGGTAATTGTGTAATTTTATTTAATTAAAAAGTAGATTGGAGTGTAAGAATTCATTTGTGGAGTGTAAATATGTTTACCCAAGTAGTCATTATTTTATTATTATTTAACAATATTTATTAGAAGTAATTACTGTTTCATAACTAGCAGTTACTATTTTTGGTTACTGTTTTATATATAACATTATATAATAATATGTATATTGTATGATATATTATATATAATTCTATATTATATATTATATTTTTTGGGTTTGTTTCAGATTATTTAGCTCAATTGGTAAAACTTTGGATTTACTCTCCAATAATCATTAGTTCGAGCCTCCTCAGGGCCACTGGAGAGTTTATCAGATCATTAACTTCAAGGGTCTCAGAGATTAGTTGACGTGCAAGCAAACTAGCAACAACACTCTCGGTTACCAAAAAAAAAAAAAAAAAACGTTTGCATTGGGTTATTTTCGACTTGGTTTCACTTTGATTTAGTTTTTTGTCTATTAACTTGAGAATCGAATCGAAAATGTCTAAGTTGTTATTTTTTTAATTCAAAATCGAACTGATTTTGTTAAAACCCGAATCTCAAACCAAACTAAAGTAATCAGTTTGATTTTCAAGTGGTTCAATTTACTTATTTATTTATTTATTTGCACACCCTAATGTCATTTATAATATTATTTCTATCTTGTGGGAAATATTACTCTATTAAAATATTGTAGGAAATATAGGAATAAAAATTAAAAATGAGATACTATATTTTATCCAACTCTATATCCTTTTTTTTTTTTAAGGGGTAACTCCATATCCCATTAAACAAGTCTTATGGTTAACTTCTAGACAATCTCAAAAGTAACGACATAATAAGAGGGGAAAAAAAATTGGAGATATCAACTGATAAGGGTATTCCGTATGCAACAACTAGCCATTTAGGGAAGACCGCTGAATTTGTATTTAGAGTAAAAGAGTTGCACAACGATGTTGCCAAGAGTTGTAAGTCCTTCTAATAATATATAACATCCTAGTTTAATATTTAGTCATAACTAATTTAATATCCACTCTATACCTTAAGATGAAAATATTCTTAACCTAATTAAGATTCAGCCATAATCAATTTTATATTCAATTCATAACCCAAAGCGAACAAATTTACTGAATCCACCTTTATGCACACATACATAATTTAAAAAAAAAAAAAAAAAGTCATTCAAATGAGAGTGAAACACTTCCCATGGGAAAAAAAAAAAAAAAAATCAAAATCAAATCAAATAAGATCAAACAAACAAGGTTCCCCAACACAATATTGAATTTGATTCTCAAAGTGACTGCCTTCTTTTCTTTTTTTTCTTTCTTTTTTTTTTTTTCTGAATAATTTCCACACAACACAGTAAGTACACAGAGAACAGAGAGAGAGAGAGAGAGAGAGAGAAGTCTACCTGTCAACATCTGCAGAACAATTAGTTAACAACTTAGAGCAATCAGGGCCGGAAAAGCAAGTATTGCACTCACAAACTGGTTTTCCACCGACAACTAACCCATCCAAGTAAGCTCTTCCATGGCCAGAGCAAGGCACTTTGGCCACACCTTCAGCTTCCTTTGCAGCTATTTTGCTCCAACCCAGCTTCGATTTCGAATAATGCTTGGAACCCACAATCAGAATGACCACCAAGCACACATTTAGAACCACAGAGCAGCACACCAAACACATCCCAACGTACTTCCTTTTTCCACCCATGCTTTGTTTCTTCTGATTTTCGACTCTCTCCAAAATTTGGATAATGAGCTTTTTAATTTTTTCTTTTCTTTTCTTTTCTTTTTTTCTTTCTTTTATACTGTAAGAGATAAAAGAACAAAGAGAAGTACACTGACCATTGCTTTTGTATTTGGCTTAAGCAAATATATATATATATATATACACACACTAGTGAAAGTTGGCAGAGGCTCATATTAGGAAAAAAATATAAATTTATTAAAGTTGTAAAAAGAAAAAAAAAATTACTCAATTTGAAGAAAAATTAGTAAAAGATAAAATAAATATAAAATAAATAAAAATATACGAGAAAATAGAAGAAAATATAAAATTCTTAGCATATATCTTTATTTGAATAGATTCAATAATATATGAAAATAAAAATATTCATAAATGCATTAATTTTTTAATTTAACTAATTAATTTCTTCTATTTTCTACCGCAATCTAAATAAGAGAGAAGTTTCAAATTTATATTTTCAACTTGAACATGCATTGCGACTTATTAAATATAATAGATATATATATATATATACATATATATAAAAGATAGAATAAAAATTGAAAAAATTTTAACTTTGGAAAAAATTAAAAATAATTGAGAAAATGTAACTTTTAAGAAAATTGAAAAAGGCACACAGGAAAATAAAATGGTAATAAATTTTATAAAGGAATAAGGTCAAAATCAGAAAAAAAAGTGCCAAAAAAGTCTTTTGTAATTACTCTAAAAAAGAAAAAGAAAAAAACAAAAAAGGGAAAAAAAAAGAAAATAATAATAAACCAAAATAAATAGGGGCAAAGTTGGAAAAACATATTACCATTTATGATATAATAAATAATATAAAAAATCCAAGCCAAGATTCAACCGAAATGCGAATCGCAATCAAGACTATTCCTGAAAGAGCTTGCCAGATTCCAAACGTAAGTAAAATCATTTTGTACAACTCATATCTGAAAGGCACCCTCACCAATGGATTTGTTACACGTGTCTCTAGAACAGATATTAAAAATTGAATAATTGATTGTATTATTATTTTTTTCACTTGGAGGTCTAAATGTATTTTTAAAATTTTCAAAAATTTGAAAAATTATTAAATTTTTTTAATTAAATTTTATGGGTTCACATCAATTTTTAATTTTTTCTTTTTTACTTTTTCGAAACAATGACGCTACACTCCATCAGTTCGGTGCTAGGCAGAACATTTGTGCTCACGAAAAGTTGGGGGGTTTTAATAAGGTTGGCCCAACGAATTTTGGGCCACTTGGTATCACAAAATAAATAAAATAAAATAAAATAAAATAATTATACTTATGAATAACAAATGATATTTTATTAGTTAGTTATATATTTAGTAAAAATTTTTAAAGTTAGAGATAGAAAAAATTGGTAAGAGTTAAAAAGAAAATTAAAGAAAACGGATAAAAGTTAAAATAAGTTAAAAATTTTTGATAAAAATTAGAAACAATTGATAAAAGTTTAAAAAAAAACTGATAAAATTTTATTAATTTTTATTAATTTTTACCAAACATTCAATACCCAAATTTGTGTGACATGTATATAAACCTTGTGTACAAAATTAGTGAAGTTTTGTGTGAGAAATTTGTGTTTACCGCGTTTGGTATACTTACCAAACAAAACATTTGCATTCTACTTTTGTATTTGACCTAGGCAAATATATATATATATGTAAAATAAATAAAATAAAAAAAGAATCTAAGCAAAGATTCAGTTGAAATGCAAATCACAATCATACCGTTCGGAAAGGAGTTCAAAGGGGCTACAGTGAAAAATTCATTGCAGGAGCTGCAGTAGAAAGATGAACGGTTAAGATTTCTTTGTATTTAATTCGATAGTTTCGATTTATTTTAATTAAATTTATTTTCAAAATAAAAATAAAAGTTTAAAAAATTTGATTGGAACACAATTAATACGGAATGTCAAAAATCACATGTAATTAAAGGATAAAGAAATCTCAGCTATTCATCTTTTTACTACAGTCCCTACAGTGAATTTTTTACTGCAGTGCTCTTGAACCCTTCGGAAAGAGGATGGGATTGTTTTTAATGTACAAAATTAGTAAAATTTTGTGTGAGAAACTTGTGTTGATTGCCTTTGGTTCACCTACCAAAAAAACACCTTTGCGTTCTCCTTTTGTATTTGACTTAGTCAAAATATATGTAAAATAAATTAAATAAAAAGAATCTAAGCAAAGATTCATCAAAAATGCAAATCGCAATCACACTATTCCAAAAGAGGGAGTCAAAGAGCCTTTGCACTCTTGAAAAGTTGGGGGGGGGGGGTTTTGATAAAAAGTTTGCATATCGGGTTTTATTAATTTTTCAATTTGTAACGAATCTCTAATTGTCGAATCTCAATCGCTGTACAAGTAGGTAGGCAATTAGGCTTTTAAAAAAGTTTAAAAAAATTTAAAAGTTAATATAAATATGAAATTAATAAAATTTAATATTTTAGAATTTTTAATAACACTTTGAATCTTTAAACAGGTTCTTAGAGAATGTTTGACTCACTAATTTTTACTGAAAAAAGAATTTTTATTAAAATTTTCAAATTTTTTCTTTAATTTTCTCCACCAAACGTATTTTCAATTTTTACTAACATTATCCAAATTTTATCAATTTTCTTTAACTTTTACTAACTTTCTCCATTTTTTTTTTAATCTTTTGCTAATTCTTTACCTTTTTTTAATCTTTTTTAAGAATACAGATGATCTTTTTCTTTTTTTTTTTTAATCTTTTGCTAATTTTTCTATCCTTTTTTAATATTTTTTAAGTAGACAGATGATCAGCATTGTGAATTATTAATTTTTTTTTTTTTAGTAAGTGAACCAAAGGCAGTGAACACGCGAATTTATATGAAAAAATGAGGTTGTTGGTTCAACCCCAATTTTAATTATTTTGAATTTAAAATAATGAAGTAGGTCCATTTTAAAGAGAAGCTTTTAAACCGATTTCAGTGTGTGTTTGAAAATCATTAAATTTTAGCTACTTAATTTTTTAATTTTTTAAATGAATTAATTTATATTCTTATATTTAATTTTTTAAATCATTAAAGTCAAAAATATCAGGTTAACAAAAAAAAATTGATTACTTAACTGTTAAAAAATTAATTCTTTTAATTTTTTAAACATACAAAAAAAATAAATAAATAACTCACAAACTATTAAATTTTTATTTTTTTTTCTCTCAAACTCTACCTAACTTTGAACCCACGTCATGTCATCTCACGTCGAAATCTAGCTTGTCAAGTAAATGGAACTGTCCAACACACTTACTCTGACAAATATCCCCAAAATTATTATTTTACGTTGAAAACATGGGTTATAAGTTTTTTTTTATTTAAAAAAAAAAAAAAACAAATTTGTAGGGAAGCAGCTGACCCTCTCTTTGTCTCTGTCTCTCTCTCTCATGTATAAGGTCTGTTTAGTAGATAAAAAATATAAAAAAAATATAATAAAAATAGAAAAGATTCCATGTATAGTTTATGACAAAATTAATTAATGATAGTTATATATATATACATTGAAAAGTTCAAAATTCAACAATTCCTTTGTCCCATTCAAGTAAGGAAACTTGTATACGCATATAATGGCTGTGTTTGGAGGTATAAATAATTCTACAGAGTTTTATAAATTTCTATAAATTATTACAAATTTCTATAAAACCTTTTTTTCACTTGAATTTACGTAAATCTTAATAAAATCTTTACAAATCTCTATAATTCTACAAATTTCAAACAATTTCTACAAATTTTATAAAGTTTTGACACAAAAAGTAAAAAAGGTGTCGGGCAAAATCCGTTCAAATAGACTAAAATTTATTCGAATGGATTTTTATTATTTATCTTTATATTTTTATTTTTTGTTAATTACACTTCAAACAACAAAAAAGTTATCCAAATTACATTTTAATCAAACTATTTAAAATCAAAATTGCTGTAATTGTCAAATCAAATGGAAAGTTTAAAGGGCCGCATTGTGTATCGGTTTTTTTATTTTATTTTGTTAAATATTTATATTTCATTTATTATTTTTAGGTTTTATTAACTAAAATTTGTGGACTAATTAAATCTTAAAATTTTTAGATTTGATTAACATCATATGTGCTTATGAAAAAGAGATCTTTTTTATTTTTGTTTTTCATTTATAGTATGAATTTTTGAACATATAAACTTTCTATAATATTTTGTAAAAATGAGCTTATTTGGAGCTTTACAAATCTATGCAAAATTAAAATTTTTTATTCAAATCACGAATTACGAGACTGTAACTTTTACAAATTTATAATAACTTTTACAACTCCAAACACTTTTAATATCTACAATTTTGTATTTATGTTGCTATTGTGGAAACCCTTGATCACTTTCTGGCAATACCCTAGGCAAATAATGACAAAAATATAAGAAAAAACACACACAATAGAAGAATACAAGTTTTACTTGGTTCAACAATTTGTCTACGTCCACGGATACTCAGAGAAAAAAATCCACTATATGAAAAATTATTACAATCACACAATCTTTTATCGCACCCAATACCCCAATACACCCGCAAAACAATTCCCCAAGCAAACTTTAACTCTCAACTTAAATAAAGAATTTAAATAGAATACAAGCTCGCTAATACTTTTGACCAGTGTGTCTTTTCCCAAATAGAAAAAAGACCATTTATTTATAACCTCACAAGGCCCCTCTGCCTTTGTGAGAAAACCAATGTAGGACAGGAGCCACTACATTAACAATCTCCACCTTGGTGATTACTCACCCCTTAGAAAACTGGATACTAGTAATGCCACCTTGAACACCATCGGTTGGGGCCGTCTCGCATCTAGCAATTGGAGACATGAATCAAGTCCAACTAATGCTTGAACTTATCTACTATGAGGGACTTCGTCAGCATAGCTACAGCGTTGTCAAAAATGTGAACTTCTGTAGCATCAGTTTACCTGAAGACACCAACTCCCGAATCTTATTGAACCTCACATCTATGTGCTTGGTTCTAGCATGATACCCGTAATTTTTTGCCAAATGAATAGTACTCTGATTGTCATAGTGAAGCTCAACTCCACCTTACTGTAGACCTAACTCCTTAACTAGTCTAGCATCCCACAACGCTTCCTTGGTACCCTCGATCACTACCATATATTCTAGTTTAGTTGCATAAAAAGTAACAAAGAGACTAAATCATGGGCATCCAACAAATAGGCCCTCCTACCAAAGTGAAGACATACCTAATAGTCAACCTCCTATTATCCAAATCTCCTGCATAATCTACATCTACAAATCCTACAACCGAGACTTTTCCTATTATATACTGAACATAATATCATACACCGTGATACCCTGCAAGTATCTGAAAATTCACTTGACTATACTCCAATACTATCTCCTTGGATTAGCCATAAACTTGCTTACCACACTAACTGCATGTGCCAAATCCAATATGATACAAACCATCGCATACGTAAGGCACCCAATTGCACTGGGATGTGAAATTGACTCCATGTCCCTAATCTCATCTTTAAACTTTGGGCATTGAATTGCAGACAGTCTAAAATTACCTACCAAAGTTGTGCTCACCGATTTTGCTTTATCCATACTAAACCTTTTCAACACCTTTCCCACATAACCTTCCTGAGATAACCACAATTTCCTCGAGCCTCTGTTCCTGGGAACCTCCATTCCAATAATCTTCTTGGCTGCACCCAAATCCTTCATTTCAAATTCCTTGCTCAACAAGGTTTTCAACTTGTTGACCTCAAGAATACTCTTCGCAAAAATCAACATATCATTCAAATACACTAGAATATATATGAAGGAACCATCATTAATGCATTTCACATAAATGCAACAATCATACTCACATCGCTTGTAGCCAATTCTGATCATGAAAGAGTCAAACTTTTTGTATCACTACTATGGAGATTTCTTTAGCCCATAAAGTGTCTTTGTTAGCTTACAGACTAACTGCTCCTCCCCTAGTTGTGAAAACCCCTTCGACTACTCCAAGTAAAGATCTTTTTCAACGTCACCATGAAGAAACGCCATCTTTACGTCCATCTATTCGAACTTAATGTCAAAATGAGTTAAAAAGGCTAATATCACCTTGATAGAAGTATATTTAACCATCGGGGAAAAGATCTCATTATAGTCAATCCACTTCCTTTGTGAGTAACCTTTTACTACCAAGTGAGCCTTGAATCTTTCACCTTCCTTCTTATGTAACTTCTTTGCATTTTTACACCCATTTACATCCTTTTGCTTGCTCTCTCTCTAGAAGCTCTACCAACTCTCATGTCTTGTTCTAATGCAGAGATTCCATATTCTCCACCATAGCTTACATCCATTTGCTCTTTTCCTAACTATTGATAAACTCCTAAAAAGTAACTGGATCCCCCTACTAGTAACAAGTGCATAAGAAACTAAATCTTCAAAGCTATACTTAGCCGGTAGTTTGATAGTACACTTGGCCTGCCTTAAAGCTAAACTCTAGTGTTGTTCCTTCCTTGAACTGGAAGCTTACTCCTCCGAACTAAGAACCTCTGAACTCTGAGTAGAGATGTCCTTAGCTTGACTCTCTATCTCCACCTGTATTACTTGCTTGCTGAAATCTTTGTTTACTGGCTTTTACTCTTCTTGTAACTGAATACTCTTCATCTTGTAATTGAGTACTCTTCAATATATACTTTTCATCAAATATCACGTCCCTGCTGATCACCACCTAGTTTACCTTAAGATCCTAAAACTTATACCCCTTGACCCCTTTCTCATACCCACAAAAGATACACCGTCGCGACTTTGGATCAAGCTTGGACTGCTCATTATTAGAAATATGCATGTATGTGGAACAACCGAAGACCTTAACCTTGAGTAGTCAACCTCTTTTCCTATCCACAGTTCCTTTGCAACCTTTCCTTCTGGTGTTACCCTTAGTGATCTATTAATTAAAAAGCAAACCATACTCACTACATCTGCCCAGAAGTTCTTTGTAAGCCCAACATTCAATTTGAGACACCATGCCTTTTCAGTAATTGTTCAATTCATCCTTTCTATCACACCATTTTATTGCGGTGTCTTGCGTACTGTGAAGTGTCTATTTATTACCTACTGTGCACAAAATTACATGAACTCGTTTTCCTTGTACTCAGTGCCATTATCTGTTCTCAAACACTTTATCTTCCTCCTAATTTGGCTCTCCACTTCAGCTTTCGACACTTTAAACTTGAAAAATACGTCTAACTTATGTTGCATAAAATAAACCCAAACTTTCTAGGAGAAGTCATCAACGAACGTGACAAAATACAAATGTCCCTATAGTGATGTAACTCTAATTAGCCCCCAAATATTTGAATAGACATAATCAAGAATGCCCTTTGTCTAGTGTGTAGCTGTCTTGAACTACGCCTTGGTCTACTTTTCAAGAACACAATACTTGCAAAAATCAAGCTTGCAAGTCTTCACCCCCTTGAGCAAATTTTGCATGTGTAGCTCCAATATGCCACGTTCCCCCATATTCCCGAGCCGCATATGCTACAACACTGTGCTATCAGAATCAGATTCTGCCGCGACAACTCCACCTACAGTTATACTCCTTCATAGTCCATATATATTCTTGGAAACTTTTTGCCCTTTCATCACCACCATCATCCCTTTTGAAACTTTCATTAGCTCGCCTTCAGATTTGAAATTGAACTCGTTTGAATCTAAGGCATCCAATGAAATATATTTTTTTTAAAATCAGGAATGTCTTACATCACATAGAGTTTATAACACACCATCAACCATTTAGATTTTGATATTCCCAATCCCGAAAACCTTGCATGAAGTATCGTTACCCATAAGAACTGAACTAGAATCCACAAACCTGTAGGTGTCGAACCACGCCTAAATTGGCGTCATGTGAAAAGAACACGTCGAATCTAACACCCAAGAATGTGTGAGATGATTTGAACTAGATGAAACTAAAAGCATGTCGCCGTCCTCTGAGTCATTATCTACAACACTTGTAGACTTTGAACTATTTTTATTCTCGTCACCCTTATCCTTGCCCCACTCTGGGTAATCTCGTTTATAGTAGCCTTCTTACCACACTTGAAGCATTGAAGATTTTTCTTCTTCCTTGACATGGCTTGAGAATTTTTATTCCCACTTGATTCCCTTTGTCTACTTTTTCCTTTATTTTGCTTGTCATTTACAACTAGACCCTCTCCTAGAGGATTCCTATCAGTTTGCTTCCACCTTTGTTGAAAGTCTAATAAAGCTGTTGTGATCTCCTTATATATAAGGGTCTCTTTACTGTATGCAAGACTTGTGATCAGATTCTCGTATACAGAGGAATCTGGCAATAAGCACAGTAACATGAGAGCCTTGTCTTTGTCTTCGAACTTGACTTTTACCCTCTTCAAATCCTTGATGATTTGATTGAATGCACTGATATGCTGTTCCAGATCTGAGCCTTCCTCCATCTTCAAGCAATTATAGCTCTCGCTTAAGATAAAGCTTGTTCGTAAGAGACTTACACATGTATCGCGCTTCGAGTTTCTTCTATACCTCTGCTAGTGATTCTTCCTAAACAATATATGACATCATATCATCATCCAGACACAATCTAATTGTAGCCACAGCCCTTTCTTGAAGTTCAAGCCAATCTATCTCTTCTATCTTTTCAGGCTTCATCATTGCTTATGCATTCACCATTCCTTATTGCACCAATAGATCCTTAACCATTCTCTGCCATAATTCAAAATTCCCTATTCCATTGAACTTATTGATTTTAAACTTTGCAGACGAAGAGCTTCCTGACATTTTGCCTTGTTAAGTTTTTTATCGTAGAAGTGAATGGTACCCATCAAGTAAGTTCTCAAGAAATATTGGAGAGGTCACACTAGTTCCACTAATCTCCTAGACAGAACCTCTTTAGACTTGTACGGATCCACGCTACTACCAAAAACTTTGTGAATAATACTAAGTAAGTTCCCGAAAAAGATTGAAGGGGTCACACTAGTCTCACTTAAAACTTAATTTCCCAGATAGAACCTCTTTAAATTTGCACGTAACTGTACTATCACATACCAAGGTAACCTAAGCTCTGATACCAATTATTGTTGTAGAAACTCTTGATCACTTTCTGGCAATACCCCTAGCAAATTAATAGCAAACATGAACACAAGAAAAAACACACATAATAGAAGAATACAAGATTTACGTAGTTTGGCAATTTACTTACATCAACAGACACTCAGAGAAGAAAATCCGCTATGTGAAAAATTATTACAATTGCACAATTTTTCCTCTCACCCAATACCCTAATATACTCCACAAAGTAATTTTTAAAGCAAATTTTAACTCTCACCTCAAAGGAGGAATTTAACTAGAGTTTGCTACCAAAAGTTTTGACTAGTGTGTCATTTCAAAAAAAAATGACCTTTTATTTATAACATCACAAGACCCCTTTATCTTTGTGAGAAAATTGATGTGGGGTAGGAGCCACTATATTAACATATATAATATTAGATATTTATTTTGGTTAAAAGATTGTCTAATTATTTTACGTTTATTAATGTGGGTATTGTCAATGTAATTAATATAGGTTATGTACGGGTGCACATAAAATATGATTTACACATGCATTAGAAAAAAAAATTATCTCCATAGGCCCCCTTAGTGTCCTATGAGCAACTATTTGAGAGAGTTTTTAGTGACCTTTTTTCTTACTTTAGTGACCGCTATTTTAATGTGACTTTTTATGGCGGTCTTTTGATGACCGCTTTAGACAGTCGTTAAATGTTAGTGACTGTCACTGAGCGATCACTAAAGGGCTTTGGTCACCCAAACTATGGTAATTGTCACAAAGCAATCACTAGGCATGACTAAAAGCCTTTAGTGAGTGCTTATGAACCTTTGGTAATCCCTTTTGACAGTCACTGAGAACCTTACTTTTGATAAATTTGGGTCATAACATAACAGCACAAAGTTTACGAGCCATACGTAATTTCAAGATGGATGCACTCCCACAGCTTAATTCATCAAAGGTGCACGCAATGGACCGGTGGAAAAATTGGATTGTTTCCAGACAAGTCTACTAGGAGATATTTAACTAGGGTTCCAAGTAAATCCAACAGACACGTCTTAGACTTTTTTATTTAATAAATAAATTGTAGTTAAATAGAAAATTTGAACTCTTTTAACTCGACTAATAAAGATTTGGGTTCGTTCTATTTTTAAAACAAACATACACATATATATATATTAATTTTGACCCGCGTGATACATAAAATTTTATAATATATTTTTATAGACAAAATATAATTTTAAAATATATTATAAAATATTTTAATAAAGTTGTATAATTTTGTAAAATAATTATTGAGTTATTATATATATACATATATATATTTATGTTAATGTTAATGAGTTAATTGATTTGATTAAATTCAAGTTTTAATATAAATACTAAAAATTTATATTTTATTAAAACCTAATCCGACCCAATGCTAAAAGTTAAAATTTGTTTTAGAATATATATTAAATCACAAACTTACCCCAAATAATATAATACAATAGTCACACTCATTGATCTCTCTCCATATATATATGATGGCTACATTTGGAGATCTCAAAAAAAAAAAAAATAAAATAAAATAAAATTCTACAAATCTCTACAAACACGAATTACGAGACAATAAAATTTAAATTCTTCCTCATTACACGAATTACGATACATTTACTTTTACAATTTTATACTATTTTATATAATTTTATATAACTTCAAACACACCCGATATCAGCTCTAAGAATTTAAAAATATAATAAATAAAATTATTTTAATATTTTTGGCTATAAAAACATTAATAATTCAAATAATTTAAATAAGACACAAGTAGCTGCAAACAGAAGGTGGAAAAATATTTCAAATGCTATAAATTATTTCAATGCAATCTAGTTAAATTACTAAAAAACTCAAAAGTGGAAAAAGGCAGGCACTGAACCTGTATACATGCAATTATAGCTACAACTATAATTTTTACCCCATGGTGTACTTTTTCTTGGAAATTATTGCTTTTTGGTATCTAATGGAACAAAATGAAAACTTCTAAGAAAATTCTTTTGGAATCTAAGAAAATTCCCCTCACAGAGTACTTTGTGGCTTCTATGGTTGCTTCCCTCTTAGTATGTGGGAATTGCTTAAGTAAAATAAAAATTTTATTTTGTTTTATTATGAAAAGTCTTTAAAAAATTAAAAAGTGAAAATATTTCGCTAAAACTTAAAAAGTAAAAAAAGCAAACAAAACCATGTGAGGGAAAAAATGAAACATATATATAAAAATGCAAAAGTCAAGTAAAAATGCAAGCAAAACACATATATGCAATTATAGCTAGAGCTACACTAACATCTCTCTCTCTCTCTCTCTTTCTCTCTCCTAGGGATAAAATGCAATTATATAAAAATGCCAAAGTCAAAAATAAAAAATGCAAGCAAATCATATATGTGCAATTATACCCACAGCTACATGCACTAACATCTCTCTTTCTTTCTGAGTTTGTGGAATCCCAATACACAATTTTTAAAAATTTTATTTCTTGAACTGATCAAGGAACAAAATTTTTAAAAATTTGAAAGAGTTGGAGAAAGGGAATAGTAACATATATATGCAATAATATATATAAATATACATATCCAAACTATCTAATATCTATTGTCGTGACCTCGAGTTGAAATTTTTATTTTTATAACTGACTTAAATATTTAAACAGGTAAAAATATTTTTAAACCCCTAATTTAATACTGTCAAAATTTAAGCACATTATAAGTAGAGATGATCACGAATCAAGATTTGTTTTTGTTTTTGTTTTTTTTTTTTCACAATTTTTTTAAGTTGTTTGAACTTAACTTTTTAAAAAAAAAAAAAAAAAAAAAACTCGACTTGAGCTTGATTCATATAATTAAGAACCTGAATTCATTCTTACTAAATATCTCCTTACGAATTCAAGTCTAGGTTTAAATTTAAAAATGTTCAACTAGCAAGCAATTCGATAAATTATATATATTTATATGTATTTTTTTAATGTTAACGCCAAACTAAGACGTCGTTTTATTGCAAAATAAATTTTCTTTTTTCGAGTTCTCACTTTGACTTTAAAATTGCAAATGGATATAGTCACCAAGTATATTGACTTGGATTAATAAATCTTTGGACATGCATATAAAGCCTATTTTTCCTTTGAAATATAATATTATTTTTTTCTTTTTTCTTTTTTTTTTGGTGATGCATTATTATATATTGATTAGATTTTACAAATATATTTTAACTTACTAAATTTATAGCTGTAAATGTTCAGTAGGCCTAAATTTGGCTCCGAAGAAGAATCTTGGCTTAATCGGACGGTCCCAATTTATGCAACAAGTCCACCCATTGATAGATCCACGTATGGCAACGGTTAGCTCAAAAGGCTGAAATCTCAAAATCCAAGGGGGAAATTTTAGTGGAAATTTTTGGCTTTATTTGATGCCATATGTGGACAAAGTTCATTAATATTTTTTATTGGTTAATACTTTGAAATGGGTTCGAACGAATCTTTTTCTTTATTTTTTTTCTTTGACAGGCGGGTAGAAAAGAAAAACTTCGTTTTTTCTTTTATAAAAGGCCTGTTTGGTAGATAAAAAATGGAGAAAATAGTATAATAAAAAAAAAGTGACGTAAAGGTAATATGTGAAAAATTTTGATTGAAAAAAATATAAAAATTAGTTAAAATTGATAACTTTTAGTATGATCAAACAGACCCAAAATTGTTGTTGAGATAATAGTGGTACACCTTAATCATTAATATTTTAGAAAAAAGTTAAAGTCGAGTTTGAAAAGTAAAAAAAATAACTTTTTTTTATAGTTAGTTATTAAAAAAAATTTTTTTAGAGGAAAAAGTTAATTTTTTTTTTTGTAGTTAGCTTTTTAATTTTTCATTGATTTAAGATTTGTACTTTTTATAATTTAAAAGAAATAAAAAATGTGTCAGAATAAATATAATTATTTTAAAGAAATTTAAAAACTGAATAGTTAGAAGTTAAAAGTAACTAAGTTGGTTGCCAAACGCAACCTAAAACTTGCCATGACTTTCGTTTCGTTGGCTCTTCGTCAACCCCTCTTGGCCCGGCATCAGGAGTTGGAAAAAATCAAATTTGTACGCGCATAAAATCAAAGTCGTATGGGGTAAATTTTACTTTTGCTTTTTTTAACTTGTTTAATAATTAGAGTTTTTTTTATTGGCTGTTTGACATCAAAAAAAATATAATTTTGTATTGAATATGACACATGTTATGCTAATTTTTAATTAGATATTTGGCTGATAAAAATTTATAAAAATTAAAGAAAGTTGGAAAAGTTAAAAAATAAAATTAGTAAAAATTGAAGAAAAAGTTGAAAAATTATAAATTTTTTTTTGGAGTAAAAATTGGTGATTTTTTAAATTTTTTTATAATTAAATTTTTTTAAAGATTGTTTGGCACCACAAAAAAGTTCAATTTTATACTTAAGATGCGATACGTGTCATATTAATTTTTAATTAGGTGTTTGATAAAAATTATAAACATTGGAAATAGTTGGTAAAATTAAAAAAAATTGGTAAAAGTTAAAATGTGTTTGGCGGAGAAAATTGAACGAAATTAGAAAAAAATTATTAAAAAAATTTTTTTTAGTAAAAATTGGTCAGACAAACACTGTAATAATTAAGAGCTTGAACTTTAATGAATTGTAATACCCTTCTCAATGACAATTTTGTCTCTAAAAATTAGACAGTTAATTGTAAGAGTGTATGAGTAAAATCATTATTGAAGGAATATATTGTAATTAATTAAAAACTTAAACTCTTATTTATTTTACTAAAAAATATTCAAATCCTGAACTAAAATTTGAAATAACTGTTCAAAAAAATTTACCCAAATTTTACGTATTTAGCTAAATGTGCTGGTTCTTTCTTTTTTTTTTTTTTTTTTTTTTCTTTCTAATGACTAAGGGTAGTCAGATCCGCTTGCATGCACCTCAATTATTTTTTTGAGAATTCTGAAATTAACAATCAAATAAATCTCTAATAATTCTGGGAGTACTCAAACTAACTAATGACTGGAGGAATAAATTTAAAATTTTATTAGTTGAGTGTGCTGGTTCTGCAATGATGCGTGTGAAATTAATAATACAAAAGCAAGGATGATTTTTTTTGGCCCCCGGGGGGGGGGGGGGAACTTGTTTTCTTCCAATATGGATGGGTTATGGATCCATTACATGGCCACTGTGAGCTTTTCCTCCATAATTAACATCTCCATTCTGTGAAGTAGTAATTAAATCAAAGTCATCTTGGGTCTTGACAAGGCTGAGACGCACATAACTTGTTTCAGCGCCAAAGGAACTACCTGCACGGCCACTGATGTTGGCTGCTCTCAGCACAGCAAAACAATCCTTAGCATCTTCTTGCCTTTCACACTTGACACATGCAAAAGCTGCATATTCATCATCATCATCAAGAGTTAATGCATGAACTTGTTAGGATATTCGAAAATGGCCACTTTGTTTGTGCAAATTATATCACGCTTCCCTAAGGGTTTGTATTCGTTTGGGTAAATGATCATGAGTTTGATTCTTTCACAGAGAAAGAGGTACTGAAAAGGAAGAGGCAGAGAGTGTAACGACATCAAAAATAAGATTAAGTGTTTCAGTAGCCCTTTCGGGGGTGGTCGAGTGGAAGTCAGGCTCGCCTTAGAGGTTGAGCTTCTCGAGGTTCCGGGTTCGACTCTCTCACGGGAGGTGGGTTACTGCTGTAATGGCGGGTGCCTAATGGCCTCCTCTCGGTCGTGCCGGTTAGCCAGGGCTTGCCTAGGCTGGTTAACTCTCCAGGGGCCTTTGCTTGCTAGGGTCCTAGAGTGTGCTTCGCCCTGTGCACACTCCAGTACGGGGTAACGACTGCGGACTTCCACATACTAGAAGTGTTTCAGTAAAAGGAAAAATAGTAAAATTCTTAATTTGTTAGCGAGCAAACTTTGATGGAAGATAAATCAAATTTTTGATACCTTATGAAAGCGAAGGTACTGATATTAACAACTCTCAAAGGAGATTTAGGTGATTTTTTTTTCAATAAAAAAATTATAAAAGAATAGGATATGTCGCTGAACGTGATTGATATATACGGTATTTTGATATATTTAAATAGTATATGTATCGAATAATGATATGACATCATTTTGAATTTGAAGGGTGTGTGATTTATAGAAACAAAGATATAATCCAATTAGTTGACACTTGTTTGTATGAATTTAATTGTCTGTTTAAAGTGTTAAATTTTGATAAAATATAAAATATAAAAAATTTTAAATTGTTAGATATTTAGTGTATTAATTACTTAGAAAATGAAAAAGTTAAAAAAAGTTGGAAATTTTTGATTAAAAAAAAAGTTAGAGATTTTCTTATCAAATTTAGACTCCGACCGCACACTAAACACTAAAGGTAGTTTTCAGGGGATAAGTAGGGGACACGGTCTCCCTAAATTTTGAAAATCCTTTAATATTCTTATAAATTTTAGAATTTTTACATATAATATAGTGTTTGACCCCTTTTAAATTTTAAAAATCTTTTAATACCATCATAAATTTTTAGATTTTTGCATATAATATGGTGTTTACTTCTCAAAATTTATAAAGTTTTATTTTACTTTTCACTTAATATAAAATTTTTTACATTACCCCTTACCTAAAATCTTGAGTCGGCCACCTCCAAACACGTTGCTCTAGTTACGACATTTTGTCGTAATAAATAAAAGAAAAAGTTTAATTTGAAACCCAAACAAGATTTAATAATTAATTACCTGGAGAAGGTCCCCTGACATGCTTTGAATATGTGCAGTACAGAGGTGGGGTTTCCTGGATGGAGAAACGTTTCGACTCTGACAATGCCGCATTCAACTTCTCCCACCGATGCCTCATTGTCTTGTACCCAAATTCGAACAATTTTGATTTCTTCAAGGACTGTTTTCAGAAGTTTCAGAGCTCTCAACTGTGTTTCCCGTGCAACACCATAGGTATTCTGATCCATATATGTCAACATTCTCTCATACACTGCCCTATCTTTTATAATTGCCCCCCTACATATATATATCTCATACACTGCCCTATCTTTTATAATTGCCCACCTACATATATATATATATATATATATAAATAAGTGGAAATAAGTAGATTAATTAGGCCCCTTTAGTACCAAATAGCTCTAAAAATTTTTTAAAAATCCTAAAATACTCCAATTATAAAAATTGTTCGAACGGACCTTTGAGCATTTTGAATTTTTTTGGCAGTGTATTCTGACACAACTACAAAAAGTTTAAAAATTTCTAAAAATTTACAATTTTCTTTAATAAAATTTTATTATGTCTCACTTTTACACAATTTTTAATAATTTTTTTGTCAAATAATTTTTTTTTTTATGTCAAACACCAATACCTAAAAAATTCTAATAATTACTTCACACTTCAACTACCTAAATTATAAAAATTTGGAGCTCCAAAAGGAGCTCTTAATCAGTTAATATTATTTTTGTATTAATCTATAAATTTGAAATGAAAATATTTGGCACTATAATTTGAAGTAGAACATATACAGTGTTTAAATGTAGATTCTATATTTTTAATAAGGAATTCTGTTTCAATTTAAAAAGTTTTAGTACCATAAAATGTCCTAAATTTGAAATAATAATATAAAGGGTGGGTAAACCTTAACATTCTTCTATATTAACTTAAGTTCTCTTTAAGACATGTATTTTAAATCGTACGAATTTTCTTGTCTACTTTTAAATTGTTTTATTTTATCTCTTTCTTCAATTATCATTAAAATAATTTATTGAAAAACACGTCACACATTGTGTACTTTTATCAAACATAATAAATATGTAGTATTTTTCAGCAATAAATGTAATATAATAGGGAAAAATAAAACACTTTAAAAATGTAGGGTATATAAAACAAGATGATCCTAAGTATATAAGCTAAAACAAAATTAAGATTAAAATAAATGGAATGACAAATGTAATTTACCCTAATATAAACTTAAACCTCAAATCTCTTACAACAAAATAACCTATACAATCAGTCAAAAATACCTTACAATTTGTTAACTTCAAGCTGAAATCCAAGTCATTATTACAGTTCTATTAGGTGTGTGTGTTGATCGTGTTCACAGTAAACCCAAAATTAATATGGTCTTTATTGAGTTTAAAAATTTTGACTGAGAATGTTATAGAACCGAATCGAACCAACCCATGATTGGGTTGGTTTAGTTCCAAAACATGCTAATGTCCTTATAATACAAAATGAAACTTTAAAATTGAGTGCATAAATTTTTAGACCCAAAACTCAACCAAAGTAATCGGGTTAACAAATTTTAAACCGGTAACCAAATTAATCAATCTCTCAATTAAACCACGCTAACTCGACTTGACTCAAAGTGATCAGATTGAGTCGAGTATTAGTTTTAACAGATCTTCTATATCTACGTTCTGTTAAAAAAATAAAAAAAACATATATAATATTGATCATGAGTTGATTATCACAAACGCAAATCTACTGCCAGCATGACCAGTGAGCTTAGAGAGGGTGAATAACATGAGATCTTCATCAACCGGAGCTGGGATTGGTGTATAATGTGGCCAATAATAAGCAAGATCGTGAATTGTCTTCACATATGGGCCTTGAAGGATTGCCTTCTTCAACTGACCAGCAGGATTGTTTGGTGAAGTCACAAACTCAATGTAAGTAACCGAGGAATCCAATTTCTCATTCCATGAGAATGCATCTCCGTTGAACTTATGCTTTTCAGATTCAAAGAGCTCTGTTTGTGATTTATAAACCTGAATGTACAAATCTGAATTGTTTAAGAATCTAATTTGCAAGTTACGCTACAAGAAACTTGGATCATAATTTTCATTAAATAATTTATTATTGAAAGTGAAAAATTATTTAGTGTTATATGTTATTAATTGTCACGATTGATGCGTGTAGGGGTGACAACCATTCCTCCAATTCATAAATGTACCCCATTAAATTCTAATTAAATGAGTTTAAATCTAATTAAAATCATTAGTTTTTTTTTTTGTTATTTGTGCCAAATTTAAAAATATTCTGACTTTAGATTTAGGTTATGTTTGGTAGTGGTGAAAGGGAAGTGAAAAGAATAGAGAAAAAAAAAATTCCTCTCTTTGTTGGATTGTTGAGTTTGCAGAAAGAGGAATAAAAAATTATAAAAGAAAATTTAACACATTTTTTCTCCATTTTTTCCCCTCATTTTCTCTTCCTTTTCTCTCTCTCTTCCCCAAGTTTCAAATGGAGGGTTAATCACAGGTCTACCTATGTAAGCTCTCTTTTGTATTTTTTAAATTAAACAATATTTTCTAAATAAAAAATAATTTACAAAAGAAATTAGTTTAGAACTAAAAATAAATATGTTTCATAAATTTTGATATATAAACTTAATTTTTGTATAAGAAAATATATAAAATAATATATAAATGCAATATATATATATATATATAAATGTTTCTTTTTAAAATTTCAGGATTGTGGGCTCAATCCTAAGACAGACCCAGATAACCAAACGGGCTCAAAATTTTTTCAAGCCCCAAAAATAAGGCAACCTAGTGGGTCAAGCCTAAAATGTTGAATGTCTACCCGTAAATGCAACAGTAATAAAAATTTATGATTAAATTATACACACATCCCCTCAATATTTGGGCAATAACACTTACACCCTTCAACATTTAAAAATTAAATTACATTCTTTATTTTGAAATATTAACATTGATATTCTTTTATTAGATTAATTGTTAAAAATTAACAGAAATTGTTATCAATTTTCTTTAAACAAATCCCAAAAAATAAGTAAAAAATTAAGTAAAACTAAAAAAGTTTGGGGGATTTTTGGATAAGTTAAGATGAGAATGGTAAGATGCGGATATGAGAATGCTAAGATGAATGTGCAGGATTACAAAGAGAAATAGGATTAGGAACGAGGAGATTAGGGACAAAGTAGGAATATCATCGATTGAAGATAAAATAAGAGAAAATCGATTAAGATGATTCGGCCATATTAGAAGGCGTTTAACGGAGGCACCTGTTAGAAGGTGTGAAGTATAGAGATTGTTAGGAGTAGGAGAGGAAAAGGAAGACTCAAGAGAAGTTAGAAAGAAACTATTAAATATGACATTACCTACCTGGATCTAACGGAAGACATGACCCTAAACAGATTTGATTGGCGTCGTCAAATCCATATAGCCGATCTCACCTAGTGGGAAAATGCTTGGTTTGGTTTAATTTTTATTCCCCTTCCCCCAAAAAAATTGTAATTAAGTTTTCTTATGGTTGAAACCCTAACTTTTTGTAATACAAAACAAAATAAAAATAAAAATAAAAATAAAATATTGGACAATTGAACATGCCGGGTAATAGGGGGATGAAGCAACGACCTTTGTAGGAGGGGAGGATGAAGTGTGTAGTAGGTCTACTGAAAGGGCATGCACAGTTGTATTAAGAAGTTGGGTTGATCCAGCACCAAAAACAATGTATCTTTCTTGGTAATGGCATTATCTTCCGTTAATAATGTCCTCTTGGTGAACTGAATGTAGTCAAGGGCTTTGACTCTTCTATTAACTTTAATTGCTAATAACTAGTTTCAAGTTATAAAATATCCATCAAATTTTAAATTTTGATTTAACCTCTTATAATTTATAACTATACAAGTTTTTTCTTTTTTGATTTCATTATAGTTTCTAACCATAAAGCAAGGCTCGAATGTGGACTTGTAATTGGTTCTATCAATCATTCTTCTAATAACTTTGTTATTTAAATATCAAATTCATTCAGATTCTGTTTGATACGGATCATTAGTTTTATCGTAATTATAATATTTGAGCTTTCCAGTTCTAAATGACAAAACTAAGGGCTACGATCTCATGATTTTAGTGGGTTTTCACTAAAATTTTCTTCTAATATTGTATAAATCTAATGAGTTTTTTTTCTAACCCATGCATCTAAAGTTTATCTACTGCACCTCTTTTAGGTGGAGCAAATTCTTTTGAACATTTACAGCTTGGTTATTCTACCAAAGGTATTGGAGTTTCGATATTCTTTTGAGTTAGATAGATTTCCTTTTCTCTAATAGTCATCGGAAGATACATTTGAATAAAATTATGACCAAGTATCATATCTCCATGCATGTGCAGAAAACACAAAATTTTCAGAATTAAAAACTTTGTGTTATTGAACAACATAGTAACATTTTTAGCTTTATAGTATATTACTATATCTTCAGTATTAACTCCTACTATTCGATAGGATTTTTCATAATTTTTCATTTTTCCATTGGTATTGCATTTTCTCTGCAAGTACCAATAGTTGCATCAATATCAATTAATATATTAAGAGAGTATGGTTTATATCCTGAGAAATTAACCCCACCAGTAACATATGTATATTTCTTTTTTCTTTAACTAGGGGCTAAAATTATATCTTCTATTCTGGATTGGACGTGATAAATATGAATAGTTTTATCTTCTTATAAGGTTTTTTGATATGTAGTTCCTAGTAAAATAGGAACACTACTTTTTGCAGATTCTATTCTAGAATTGCTTTCTTCTTCATCTGGTTTGATTAACCGAGGAAATTTCCTAAAACTCAGTCTAGCTCTAGGGTTATACTTAGGTTCCCAGTTGAGTTGTTTAGTTTTATAATAAAGATAAGGATTAAATATTCCTTCTCCTATTTAGGTTATATTACAAGATGTAAAGAAAATTTATGAAATTTTAAAAATTAAATTAATTAAATTGAAAATTTTAACATATTAACTAATGCCTTTTATTTTATTTTTAAATTCATTTAGATAAGAGTATATATTTAAAATTTTATTATTTTTTATTTTTCTATATTTTCTTTTTATTTTAACTTCATTTTACTTTTTTGGCACTAAATTCTTATCCCAAACACACCTTTTTTTTTCATTGAGTTTTTAGATTTTTTTGAGAAGTTCAAATATTTTTTTCTATTTTTGTTATTTCATTTCGTATTATCTATTTTTTTATCACGTGTATCTATTTTCATAAAAGAAATGGGAAGGAATACTTGTATAAAATTTAATGGGAAGGAATACTTGTACAAAATTTAACGGGAAGGAATACTTGTATAAAATTTATTCTCTTGTTTGGATTATAATGTAAAATAAAAAGACAAACAAATGAAAGTTAGGAAATTAAAAAGCTAATCTATTGATGAATGTATTTTATTTTATTATAGTTTTAATCCATTTAATAAGGATAAAATAATTTTTCATAATTATTTTCTCTATACTATTTTATTATTTTATTTAATGTTTATCAATTTTAATTTTCTTGCGTCCAGTTAGACTATGTTTATCTTAATACTTTATCATGAAAAAAATAAGAATAGAATATAAATTTAAAGTTTCTCGCTTATTTAGATTGTGATAGAAAATAGAAAAATTAATTAAATTAAATTAAAAAAACTAACGTATTAATAAATATTTTTATTTTCTTATATATTTAAATCTATTCATATAAATGTCTATATTTGAAATTTTATATTTTCTTCTATTTTTTAACATATTTTTTATTTATTTTCTTTTCATTTTTCTCTTTTTTCGCTAATTTTTTTTCTTCAAACATAACTTGAATAAATATATACATATATATACATTTTTAATACAGCCCTTCACACACACACACACACACACACACACACATATATATATATATATAAGGCTTATTTTTCATGTAGGGGTTGAAATATAAAACTGGTTTTTTCGTGATGCATTATTATATAATGATTATATTTTTTTAATATATTTTTTAACTTATTAATAATTTAACAAGGTTATTCAGAATTTGGAATTTATTTGAACTGAACAGAAGGTCTAAAAATAAAGCAAGTTAGGTTAAAAAAATCCGAACTAAACAAAGGCTTAAAAGACAAAGTGGGTAGGGTGCAAAAATATAAAGTGAACTAAATGTTAAAAAATAAAAATAAAAAAAAAAACAAGCTAAAAAAATTTTATTTTGAGACAGACTAGTCAAACTACATTGCCGCGGAGCCTGAAACTGTATCTGCCCCTGAATGCAAAAGCAAGGATGAATTTTTTCCCCGGAACTCGTCTTCTTCCACTGTGAATGGATCCATTGCGTGGCCATTCTGAGCTTTTTCCTCCATAACTAACATCCCTATCCTGTGAAGCAATAGATCAAAGTCATCTTGGGTCTTGACGAGGCTGAGACGCACGTAACTTGACTCAGCGCCAAATGAACTACCCGCGCGGCCACTGATGTTGGCCGCTCTCAGCACTGCAAAACAGTCCTTGCCCTCTTCTTGCCTTTCATACTTGACCCATGCAAAAGCTGCACGCAATTTTATAATTATCAAGAATTAATTAATGCATGAAATTGTTGGGATCCAAAATGCAACAATATTATATGAGTAGTTAGTAAATTTATAATTAGTGAAATGTAAGTACAATTCTTAAGTGAAGGAGGGAAGAGGAAACAAATGAGGTTATGGGGGCAAAAGCATAGAAAGAACGAGAGAAAAAAAAATGAGATTTCTAAATAAATATAGATAAAAATAATAAAATTTTAATGCAAATTTTCAAATCAGTGGTACAATTGGGTCCCTTTCCCCCTCACATTGATTCGCTAGATTAGTTGAGTATGTAAAGTAGCTTGCTTAAAGTCTAAACATTAAACTCTAAAGCTAAGTATGGGATTAAAAGTTAGAAGATTAAATATTATGGGAGTACTTATTAACCTTCTATTCTTATAAAGTTTCACCATTTTTATCTAACCCCCTAAAAAGTTTACAACTAACCAGTCAAAAGAGAGAAATATTAACTCATTTAAATTTTTATAAAGTATTGCTAATTTCTTTTTCTTTCCAAACCGAATGCACTATAAGAAATATAAGATACATGTGGAGATGCGGACATGATATAGGTATGAACAAAGATACAAACATTTGAAAAAATGATATATAATACAAACACGACAAATTGAAATACTACAAAAATATATATTTAATATATTTTAATTGACTATACATATGAGTCTATATAATATCCACGAAAAAATAATTCAATATATAAAGTATGATATAAGATGACGTATAACTGTTTTTATAAATTTAGAAGTTAGGCTACTAATACACTTTGGCTTGTCCTACTCAAATGTTTCAAGGACAAAAGGACAAATTACTTAAACTTCTTTTGAGAATAATTAATTAATTATTTTGTGTGTGTCTTTGTAATTTTTTGTTTGATACATTTATTTATGTTTAATTACATATTAGAATAATTGTTGAGACTTGACAATGATGATAGTTATCTTTTAACCATTGATTATAAAATAATTGTTTATATTATTACTTGTTTATTTGATGGTTAATTACTAACTCAAACTTCATTTGTGCATTATAATCATCATATATGAGAGAGAGACAGAGACAGAGAGAAGTGTCTTTGGGGAAAGAAAAAAAAATTGAAACCTAAACAAGATTTGATAATTAATTACCTGGAGAAGGTCCCCTGACATGCTTTGAATATGAGCAGTATAGAGGTGGGATTTCCTGGATGGAGAAATGTTTCGACTCTGACAATGCCTCACTCAACTTCTCCCACCGATGCCTCATTGTCTTGTACCCAAATTCGAACAATTTTGATCCTTTTCCTTCTTCAAGGACTACTTTCAGAAGTTTCAGAGCTCTCAACTGTGTTTCCCGTGCAACACCATAGGTATTCAGATCCATATATGTCAACATTCTCTCATACACTGCCCTATCTTTTATAATTGCCCACCTACATATATATACATAAGTAGAAATAAGTAAATTAATAAATCGGTTAATGTTCTTTTTTGTATTAATTTATAAATGTGAAATGAAAATATGTGGCACCGTAATCTGAAGCAGACCATAGAGTGTTTAAATATAAATTAAAAAGTTTTTTATGAAAATATCCGTCAAACTATTCTTTTTTTCTATATTGTTCTCAAACTATTAAACGCACTAATTATATTCTCGAATTATTTAATTCTGTATGATTTGGTCCGAACACTAACTCCATCTATTCAAATTAAGGAATAGAGTGAATGTTCGGATCAAATAAAACGGAATTGTATAGTTCGAATATGTAATAGGTGTATTTGATAGTTTAAGGACGAAATAGAAAAAATAAGAATAGTTTGAGAGATATTTTCACAAAAAACTCTATATTTTATATTTTTAATAGGGAATTCGGTTTCTATTTAAAAAAGTTTTAGTACCATGAAATGTTATAAATTTGAAATAATAATATAAAGAGTAGGAAAAAAATATTTAGCACTCTTTTACCTCTAATTTCACTTTAAGACATACTTTCAATTGTTCGAATTTGTCTACTCTTAAATCGTTTCACCCTACTTCTTACGTCAAATATAGTTAAAATAATTTATTGAAATACACTACGTGTACTTCTACCGTACACAATGAGAGCATTTTCCATCAATAAATCAGATGGAATGGGACAAAATGATCAAACTCTTTAAAAATGCATGACAAAATATAAACTAAAACAAAATTAGGAGCAAAATATAATTTACCCTAATATAAACTTAAACCTCAAATCCCTTATAACTAAATAACCTACACAACTAGTCAAAAATATTTTATATTTTATAACTTAAAGCTCAAATCTAATAGAGGTGTGCATTAATGATCATGTTCACAATAAATCCGAAATTGATTTGATGTTTATTGAGTCCAAAAAATCTAACCAAGAACTAAACCGAACATGCTATAAAATAAAACTAAACCAAACCAACACATGATCAGGTTAGTTTGGGTCCATAATATGCCAATGCCTTTATGTATAAAATAAAATTTAAAAATCAAGTTCAAAAATTTTTAAACCCCAAACTTAACCAAAATAATCGGGTTGACAATTTATAAACTCGTAACCAAAATAATTAAACATTCACTAGAACCTAACTAACCTGGCTCAAAGTGGCCGGATTGGTCGGGTCCTATTTCTAACGATTCTTTTGTTCATGTTCTGAAAACAAGTAGATTCATACAAAAATATATACAATACTGATCATGATTTGATTATTACATACCCAAATCTACTCCCAGCATGACCAGTGAGCTTAGAGAGGGTGAATAACATGAGATCTTCATCAACCGGAGCTGGAATTGGTGTATAATGTGGCCAATAATAAGCAAGGTCATGAATTGGCTTCACAGATGGGCATTCAAGGATTGCCTTCTTCAATTGACCATCCGGATTGTTTGGTGAAGTCACAAGCTCGATGTAATTTACGGACGAATCCAATTTGTCTTTCCATGAGAAAGCATCACCACTGAACTCATACTTTTTAGATTCAAAAAGTTCTGTCTGTGATTTATAAACCTGAATATACAAATCTGAATTGTTTAAGAATCTAATTTGCAAGTTATGCTCCAAGAAACTTGGATTTTAATAGTCATGTAATAATTTATTACTAAAAGTGAAAAATTACATACTATTCTATGTTATTGTCAATAAATTGTCATAATAGATGCGAATTAGGGTAGATAATGAGCAGATTGGGCTGGGTTTAGGGTAGATCTTTTGTTGGGTTTGCAGAGAAGACGAATAGCAAATTATGAAAGAAAATTTAACATATTTTCCTCCATTGTCTCCTGATTTTCTCTTCCCCTTCTTTTCGTGGCCCCTTCCTTATGTTTCAAATAGAGAGTTAATTCACGGTCTGCCATGTAAGCTCATTTATTTTTTTTTTTAAGTTAAACTATATATATATTTTTTGGTTAAGGGAAAAGAATGAATGAAAAATTTGAAAAAATTCTGTATATGTATATTTGTAGTACAATAAAATAGTAATCCAACTTATAGATATTAACGAAATAAAAAATAATTTATAAAAGAAATTAGTTTAGTATTAAAATAAATATGTTTTATAAATTTTGATATATAAACTTAATTTTTATAAAAAATATATATAAAATAATATATAAATACATAAAAATATATATATATAAATTTTTGTTTTTAAAATTTCAAGCTAGTAGGCTCAATCCAGGCCCAACCCTGATAACCAGAGGGGCTCAAAAAAATTTCTTAGCCCCAAAAAATAGGGCGATTTAGTGGGTCGAGGCTAAATTATCTACCCTTGAACGCAATAGTATTAAAAGTTTATTGCAAAAATGATTATTTTTTTCACAAATTTGTATATATTTAATGATCCATAATTTTTCTTATCGTTAAAACCCTAACTTCTTGTGATACAAAGAAATATATATATATATATTTATATATATTAGGCAATTGAACATACCGGGTAATAAGGGGATGAAGCAACAACCTTTGTAGGAGAGGAGGATAAAGTGTGTGGTGCGGCTACCGAGAGGGCATGCACAGCTGCATTAAGAAGTTGGGTTGATCCAGCACCAAAAACAATATATCTTCCTTCTGTGATTGCATTTCCTACAGCAGCATGTAACTTAAGAATTTGTCTCTCAAGCTCTTTTGAAATGAGAGAACCATCATTGTATTCATAGCCCATTCGATGCCACCCAGCCACCACAATGGCACTACTAGCTGCATGTTGCATCCAAAAGGGCTCCAAGAATATTGGATTCCCACTGTAGAAAAAGAAAAATATAAGGCTAGCTGTGTTTGCTAAGCAAGAATGTACTGGGGATGGAGGTTGAAATCAGAAGCAGATACAAAAAAAGGTAGCAAGTGGGGGTAAACTAAACAAATGCATAAAGTTTTTATTCTAAAAAGCAAAATTTTAAGAAATTTACCTTTGAATCCATATATATATCAGTATACATACTTGTATTAAGCAGCAATAATTTCATCAAAATGCAGCAATAATCTCATTAAAAATCAATAACCCAAATATAATCTCATCAAAATGCAACAATATTCTCATCAAAGCTCAATAATCCAAATATATATATATATATGGTGTAAGAACCCAAAATTTTGGAAATTTATTTTAAATTTATTTTACTATTTATTTCATAATTCAGGTTTTTTATTTATTCTTATTTATGTGTTTATTTAATTTAATTTAGTGTGATGTATTATTTAAATGCATATATGTATATATATTTTAATGCTAGTGTATATTCAAATATATAAATGTGGTGGATGTGTTTCTATTGGTCAAGAGAGAGGTGTTTTCCTATTTGGTGAGAAGATTGATGGGTTTCTATTGGAAGAGAGGGGAGGTGCATGCATTTTTGGTTGGTTGGGTAGTGAGGTGGACTCCCATTGGCTACCTAGGTGGTGGAATTTATGGGTGTATTAATGAGGGAGGCTTGTAAGGGAAGCCTCTAACAGTAACTATATAAGTCCCTCTTCATTAAGCCTCCCAACTTTTCCCCCAAAAATTTGAGATATATCTCTGGAGAAAGATATATATATATATATATATAGAGAAAGAGAGAGAGAGAGAGATTATATATATATATGTTCAAAGCCACCAAGATTTTGCTAAAGCATGTGAAGAGAAAGAGGAAGGGTTTCTTCTTACAACTTTTCTGAAGTGTCCACTTTGTTTCCATGAAGCTTAGACTAAGTTTTCACCGAAGTTCTTGTAGAGAGGAAGGACTAACGTAAGTTGGAGTTTGCACTTTCACACATTGTTCTTTTACGTGTTTAGTGAGGTAGGTGGGGTTAGCATATAAATGTATTTTCTTGAGTTATTTTTAAAAATATGATGTTCGATTATGTACATGAGTTGGGAAAAAGATGAGGCATGTTTTGAATGCGATTTTATGAAATTCTGATATTTATATGAAATGTTGTAAGAAAAGGGTTATGTAGTTAAATCCATGCTTTTAGGTATATTTGAGGAAATGTATTTTTGAAACATGTTAATATATTTGATTTTGGTGATATATGAGAAAATAGATAAATCCATGCTTAGGGCATATATGCATATATATTACCAGTGGGAAATGGTTTATTGCATGATTTGGTGGGAATAACCCTAAAACCGAGTATACTGCCCTTCAGCGTTCGGACAGTGTGGAACAGCGTCGGGACACCAGCCTCCAGTGGCCTATTTTTAGCTTCTGAATTTAGGCTTCTAAGGCTACTACTGCCTTTTGGCGTCCAGACACTAGGCTCCAGTAGATTTTTTTAGTTTCTTGGATTTGGACTCTTGAGGCTACTGTGTCTTGACGTTCGGACGGCGTGGAGTGGCATCGGGACGCCAATCCTTAGTGGATTATTTTTCAATTTATAACTTTAATTTCTCGATTTAGCTAATCTTATCCTTTTTCTTGCATATGATGTTGTGAGTTTATGTAGCTTATTTACTTATCTAAAACACAAGTATGTATGGGTAACATGAAACTTAGGCTCGGAAAACATTATATACTTCAAAAAACTTATAAAGTAAAATAAGAACACTAGGAATCTAACTTAGGGATTTATCCTGTGTATGATGTGATGTTAAATAAAGGATTTGATTTTTTTGATATTTGGGATCATTAAGGTTACTAGAAAGAGTAGGTTTTAGAATTTAAGGATTGAAAACCCCGAAACCTGTACAAGTTAGTTTTGCATAGCCTGTAAGATAGAAACATGCAAATTGTATATATGGTTTGCATTAGTGTATATTTAGCCTAATAAGCCAAGATTTGATAGACTAGGATTATGAGACTAGGGCTATCGATAAACTAGGACTAAGGAATTAGAGCTATTTGGTCATAAACTCAAGCTAAAAAATCTAAGGCTATCTATACATTTGGTACTTCGAGACCATTTGTACCACACAATTAAGGCTTAGGGATTTGATTTGATAGATTGGGACTACGAAATTAGGGCTATCTAAATTATTTGGTTTAGTTTTGTGGCCACAGACTAACTTGCAGAGTACCTGACTTATAGTATGATATTATAATATGTTTTGTGATTGAGATGATGGGTATTGTTTAGCATAACCACAGATTCATGGCTAAGTTGCTGTTTAATTTAAAACGCTTTGATGATATTGGACTTGGTGATATTATTGTGAAATTGATGAAATGTTTACTTAATTAATGTTGATTAAGCGCTATTTGTCTTATATGATTTAAGAAATATACTCTTATACGCTTATTTCTAGACACACGTCTAATGCTCACCCCCTACAGCTTATTGCAAGGGTAGATAATCGTGATGGACCTATAAGATAGATTAGCTGTATTTGGATTATTTTACTTATGTTTCATATATTTTGGATGTTAGTTTTGGGCCCGGTTTGAAGCATGTTGTATTGTAGTCCATTTATGGCAGATTAAAGACCTTTGAGTGTTCTATTAATGAATACAGTATTTTTTATTCGCTTTCGCTCTGATTGGTGTTTGATATACATTGTTTGTGGGTTTAGTCCCCACGTCCCTAGGTTGTGGATTTCAAGGCATGACATATGGGTGAACCTATTTGCACTCCACTTATTCCCTCTTGTACTCCACTTTCATTTTTTCTTAATTGAAAGCACAAAGTACAAAAATCACCCCAACACTTTACTTTTGGTCTCACTTTAATCTCACTAGTTTCAATTGTAACAGTTAAATCCCTACACTTTTAGTTATACATCAATTTTGTGATTCTGTCTACTCTCCATTAATACAGTTATTAGGGCGAATGTAAAATCGTTATTTCTCCTCCATGCTTCCCTATATGTCCTATATAGATCGATTTTGTATATTTTTTTCTTAAGATTCGTTCCATCTCACTAAAGATTGTTCCATCATCGTGACAAAATTTGTCAAGAAAAGCTAAAATCATTCTCACTCACGAAGTTGAAATGGAATATTTACGTGATGAAGTTTCTAAATTAACAAACTCAAGTCAAACTAGAGCAAAGTGGAGTAGAACAGAAATCCTAGAAAGACCAATACCTTCAAATCAATTGACAATAGAAAAGATTCAATTTTTTGTGAAAGTCCTAAGTGTATTGTCAAATTTTTCCTTAAAAAAGCCCTAAGTGTAACTTATTTTCAATGGATACAGTGAATCGACGTCATTTCAGAATGTTTGGGGAAGTAAGAGTAATTTTTCTACTTGACTGAATCAACAAGTACTTTTTCTACTTGACTTCGTTGATTCAGAAGCTTCATCGCGTGAATCTTTCATTTCAATTTTGTGAGTGAGAACAATCTAGCTTTCTTGACAAATTTGCATTGAGAATGGAACGATCTTCGATTAGATGGAACAAATCTTAGGGCCAAAGTATACAAAATTGATCTGTATAGGACGTTTGGGGAAGTAAGGAGGGGAAATGATGATTTTATCCTCCCTAATGGTTGTAGTTAACAAACAACAGATGAAAAGATTAGATTGATAATTGACCGAAAGTGCGGGAGATTTAATTATTACAACTGAAACTAGTATGACCAAAGTGAGACTAAGGGTGAAGTGTAGGGGTGTTTTTTGTATTTTACCCTTATTGAAATTATAGAATTACCCTTTTTCATTTTCATCATATGTCATACTTAATTATAATATCACAAATACCTTTATATAAAATTTCAAATTAAGGTATAATTATAATACCATAAGCACCATTATTTTATAATAAAAAATATCTTTTAGCACAAATATTGGGAAGACAACTTTCTAAAAATATTTTTCTCTTCTTATATTTTTTAACAAGCAAGCAATTGCCCATTAATTTTTGGAAAAAAAAAATCTATTTATGATATGTAAGTAACCTTACTATGATAAACATTTTTAATTCTAAATTTAAAAAAAATATTTTCTATTATAAAAAAAATTAAATTTTCAGAATAATAATACTTATAGTTTATTTGATAATTTTTTTCTTAAAGTTAAATTTTTTTGATATATTAATTTAATTATTTTAATATTTTTTTTTTGTTTTTGAAAAGTTTATATAAGTTCCAACTAAATGAAACATTTCTAATTCTAGATTTTTTTAAGAAAGTATTTTTTATTATAAAAAGATTAAATTTTCAAAATAATGATTCTTATAGTTTGTTTGATAATTTTTTTTTTTTTTGTTGCTTAAAGTTTAACTTTTTGATATATTAATTTACTTGTTTTGATTTTTTTGTTTTTTGAAAAGTTTATGTAGACTTCGATTAAATGACCAGAGAGTGAAGACAAAAGTGTATAAAAAAATATGTGAAAGAAATTAATTTTGTTGTTTGATTATTAAGTTAGAAAATAAAATAAAATAAAATTTATTTTAATATGCTTGTTTAAAATATAAATATAAATAAAATTTATTTTAATCTTTAAAACATTTTTTTCAACTCTTTTGTCCCAAACTATTCAAAATTCTAAAAGTTTAGAAAATGTTACCTTACCCTCTAATTAGTTAGTTTGGGACTAAAGGTCTATTTAGTTGAGTTACATTAACGTCTCATATGTGGAAAAAAAACAAAAAAAAAACAAAACAAAACAAAAAAAAGAGGAAGAAGAAGAAGTACCTTGCTCCCTTCGCACTTAGATTTCTAGATCTACTACTGTGCAAATAGGATCCATTGTCACGATTATGTTTAGTAAATTAATTTCTTGTTATAAATATAGAAGAGGCTCTCAAGTTTTTCCCATGCAAGTTTATTCTTTCATCTAACTAAAGCACTTTCTTGGCAAGTTTTTTCTTTCATCTAATGGAAGGAGAAAATACTTGGTTGAGTTTTATACAACTTCACAAAAAAACCTAATCTATAATAAAAATATATTCATGTGATAAATTCAATAAATTTGGAGTTAAGACTTTATTGCATTAAATTCAGATTGAAGGCATTAGAGATGGTGGTTATTGGTAGAGAAGTCGATGGTCATTGAACATTTAGAATTCGTTTGATGTGAAAAAGTTGTAGCCTTTTCAACTATTTGCTAAAAAGCTATTTTTGTATGTTCTAGCTTGATGTACCAAAAAAGCTACTTCTTGTTGTAAGCTAGCATGTTAAATAAATTAAATTATCGTTTTGCCCTTACATTACTAATATGTATTAATGCTCCTGACAAGGGCAGAGATAGCTTATTTTCTCATTTTTTTGATTTGTTACAGTAACAAATCAAATAAAAAGTTGTCATTTTTCTAATTTGTTATAGTAAAAAACATACCAAATACCCAAAAGTTATCACTTTTTTTATTTACTACAGTAAAAAATTTATCAAACACCCAAAAGTTACAAAAAAATACTAATAAGTACATTTTGTTCAACCAAAAACACAAAAAAGCACACAACAAAAAAACACCTAAAAACCTACCAAAAGTTTATTTTTTTTTAACTGTCAAACGCGCTCTAAGCCTTGTCATCATTGTTGTACGGAAGTGTCGAGCAAGGCCTTCACAATCAGGTTGTAAGATTTTTTTTTTTTTTTTTTTATAAATATGGAATGACGCTAGAGCAGGTAAATTGGGGAACGGAGTTCAATCGTACCCTAATAAAAGGGGGTGGGAGGATAAAAAAAAAATAAAGTTTGATAATGTTTTAGATCAGGGCCAAGTTAGTAAAAAAATTCTTTGCCCTTAATTAGATTTAAAATTACAAAAACATCTTCATTAACCTCACTCTATATGTTGAGAAGTTAAAATATTTGTATTGAAATGTTTATTTTAACTATTTAGTTAATTTATATATTGATACTTTTATTTTTATATTTCTTATTCTTTTGGTTAATAGCAATTGCAAATTTGTAAATATTTTGTTTGTTACCATTAGTGGGTTTGGACACTCAAAAATTTCAAAAATTTTTAAATCTCTCCAATCAAATTTTATCACTTATCATTTTTATATCACATCAATCCTAACTTTTGATTTTTTTTGAATTTTTTTGGCCTCCAAACGCCCCCCCATATTTTTAAAAATAATAATAAATTATTATTGATCATAATAGGGTCCGTTTGGGAAACCTGGTTAATAACCGGCTTTTTTTTTAGCTTCAACAGTATTTGGTCAATTTTACCCTCTTACATTTCAACATTCTTTTAAACTTTTAAGAGTAAAAATGTCAAATTAACAAAAATTAAAAATCTACCACAAAAAAAGTCAATTTTTTCCTTCCTAAACACAAAGTTAACTAGCTTATTTTTAACTTGCTACTTATTTTTAGTTAGTTACTAATTAAATAAAAATAAACTAGCTAACTTTCTTCTCAAACCAAAAAAAGAAAAAAAAGAAAACTACTTAACGAGACAGGATTGAGAAGCCCTAGTTCCTGCCCGATATCAATAGTGATGAAGCTATTGTGTGGATAGGGGGCCCCAAGTTTCAGAAAATACCAACCCGTGCACGTAAATTTTAACTAAAAATATATTATAAAATATTTGACTCCTTTAAAATTTAAAAAAAAAATTAACCTTGATCAAGAAAATCTCAGTTAATACATATAAATTTTTTAATTAAAAAAATTAAATTATAGATCAATCTCTCTAAAACTTAATTATTTTTTTAATTGTTATATATAATTGAAGATTTCAAAATTTAACTGATTGTACTATTTATATATCTATATTAATTTATTTTTTATTTACAAAATATAATATATATAATATTAGTTATAATTTTTTCTTGACTCCGAAATTCAAAATCTTAACTTCGTCGTTACTTATCCAGCGTGTTGGCATCCCTGGCATTGAATTGTCAGTTATTAAAACCAAATTTTAATGTTGGTGTAAGTTTTGGTAGTTCTCTCCATTCGACTCAAGATTTTCTCTTATTCAAAGGTCTTCTCGTCAAAAAAATAGTGTATTTATTCATTGATTTACTTTATGCTTGATCAATTAAAGTGTCATTTAGTTTTTTTTTTTTTTTTCTAATTTATACTCAATTTTTATTTTACACTTTTGAAAATATAAAAAACAACTTAAATGCATTTGATCATTTGTGTTTTTAAATTTTGTTTTAAAAAATAAAAAATGACAAAAAATCATTTTATGCATTTTTAATACAAAATAAGAAAAACATATCATTTTTTATTTCCTCATTTTAAAATTTTTAAAATACAAAACACATAAAACAGAAAAATAAATCAAATGCCGCCTAATTATTCGGGATTGACAAATGCATATTAATTGAAAGATTTATTCTACTCCCACTGCTTTTTTTTTTTTTTTCTCGCACAAATCGCTTATCGATTTTGAACTAATGAATACGAATAATCACTAGTGTATTTCATTTAAAATTATTGTAACTGTGAAATGTTACGTTTTGTATGAAAATCAACGATTCTCATTTGAGCAGTCGATTGTATAGGATTTTGACGCGGTGAGACTAAATTAATGCTAATTGAAGTAGCTGTCCACGTATCAATGGTGCAGTAGCCTGCTTGACACGAATGAGTTGCATGGAACCCTCATGCATTTCAACTTTTCCGATTTATACCATTTCAATGAACTGCACTTATATTATATTATATATATATAGAGAGAGAGAGAGAGAGAGAGAGAGAGATGGTTATTACCTTAGAGAGAGAGAGAGAGAGAGGAGGGGTTATTACCTGTCTGCATCAACAATACATCCTGCAGGTAAGAATCGGGAGCAATCAGGGCCTCCAAAGCATGGATTGCACTCACATACAGGTTTCCCATCAGGAAGAAGCAGCCCATCCAAGTAGGCCCTTCCATGGCCTGAGCATGGTACTGAAGCCACACGTTCTGCTTCTTCTGCAGCTCTTCTGCTCCATCCATAACCCAAACCACCATGCATTAATTGACGACTAATGAGGAAGAGATTTAGCATTAAGGAACAGGTCAAAAGCCTTAATGTATATTTCAAGTTGAAACTAATGCCAATCCCATCCATCTTCCTCTCTTTAATTAATTTCCCTCTCTTCTTTCTAATCAGTCGGCTTGGCCTCTGCTTAATTTTCTTGCTCAAGTTCCTTTGCCTACCTTGCCTCCTTATACATTGTCGCGGCTAACCAATTAATGTTTGTTAGGCATATTAAACTACTCAAGGTCACGGTCATTGTGTAAAAAAAAATGGAAAATTATTAATCAGTCACGTGCATGTTGGAACAATATAAATAATAAAACAAGACCAAGACCTTGAGATGAAAAGACACATCCAACACAACAACCATAAAACCATCTCCCGACAATGCGATGAGAAAGTACAAAGAAGTCTAGTGGCAATGTATATATTTGGTTTTGAATGTACTAGAGTCGTGCGAGGATGGATATACATTAACTTTAAATTATATACATATATAGAGGCGGCGGCGGAGCCACATGGGGGGGGGGGGGGGGGGAGGGGAGGGGGTGAGAAGCTCAACTTTTAATGTAAAATTATTAAAATATCTTCTTTTTTACTTTAATTTTATTTAAAAATTAAAATATTTCGCTTTATTAAAAATTTAAGGTTAAGTTAAAATTTGTTTATATAAAAGAAGTTTACGATAATTAAATTTGGTATTTTTTGTGAGATAAAGTATATTCTTTTAATACACTATTACATACTTTTGTTCATATTATCAGTACATATAGTATATAATACAATAAATTTTACAGATAATAAAACTTAATAATAATTAAATTTTTTTTTATAGCGAGGACATCCCTAATAAATTTTATGAGCTTGAACTATTAACCGTAAAAAGTATATTCACTGGTTAATATTTAAGAATAATTTATACTCTTTCTAAAAATAATATTATTTTTCTTTTACTCTTAATTTAAAAATAATTCAATCATTACTTTTTTTTGAATGTTCTGTGCCTGCTTCAGTAAAAATCCTGAATTCGCGCCCGGGGAGAGGAATCTGGATTTGGTGTGAAGTTCTCTTTTTAGCTAACTACCATCTTATGCATGGAAAGTTTCGTACTGTTATTCAGAAGGAAGCAAACATATATATGTATATATTAGAAAATGATAAGAAGTCCGAAATTTTTTGTCGGATCAATTTTAGTGTGTGTATTATAGATATTTGGAGATTTGACAGACAACTAACAGGAGCGGTGAAAAACTGTAAGGAGCAGATGGTGCGAAATGACGAATTTGTTGAGCTGGTGAGTCATTTGTTGCATCATAACTCATCCCACGGTAAAGGAGAAAGTAATTTGTTGAGCTGGTTTAACGGTGTTGATCCCATCAAAGCTTAGCATATGATAGGATATATATCTAAGCAGTTGCGAGTAAGGTTAGGATGGTACCATAAATCATGTACTGTCCGCGTACGTACTGTTAGCAAGTTAATCAATACGTCAAAATAGTCATATTTATGCATCACATGAGGTCAATTCTTATATTTTATTTCATGAGAAATAGTCTAATTTATGTCTCATACTAAAGGTAGAGCCCATTTGAATCGTAACATATAACTACGCTTAGGAACAAACAAAGAATTTAAAATTAGCGAGGCAAAATTATATTTTTAAAGTAAATAAGAGCAAAATATGAAAAAAAAAAGTATAATTCATAAGAAAAATAACAAAAATTAATAAAATTTTAATATAATTTTTCAATTTAACAAGAGCAATTGTCCTTACTAGACCTAACATGGATCCGCCCATGACCACGCTTTAGCTTAGCTGATGTTAGCACTCTGCTGGTAGGTACTTTTTTCCTCTTTAAATGGCTCACATTTTACTTTAGGCCCTCTTTCTTGCCTAACTCTTATCATGACTCGAATTCAGTACATGAAAACTATTCTATTGCCAAATGTTAGGAATTTAATCAATATGTCAAAAGAGTTAGGTCGAATGGAGCACATAAGATGAATCCTTATATCCCATTTTATACTAAAATAGTCCAACTAAATCTTAAATGAAATCTATAGAAGATAATATATATATATATATATATATATATATATATATATATATATATTCATTCTACATCAAATATTAGTTGTAAGTATGCGAAAAAAAAAAAGAAAAAAATATATTCGAAAACGCAGCTTGCTTGAGTTTGAGTAACCATCCTCGGACTTCAACTGTGTAATATAGCTAGAGAGGAGTTGGAAAACGAAATGGCATTTTCCTCAAAAATTAAATAAAATAATATGATAATAGTTTTCTTATAATTAATTCATTTATATCATTTTGTTTGATATTTCTATAAAAAAAAAAATTACCAGTAGCATATCATTACTCTTGTCCAAAAGTAGGGATCCTCTATGTCGTACTGACAGGAACCATTACTCTTGTGGAAAAGTAGGGCTCTCTTGCGCCCCGAAAGGGGTAGTCGAGTTGGTTCGGATGGCGGGCTGAAGGGTCTGGGACTAATAGGTCCCGGATTCGACTCCTCTTGGGGGCAGTCATTCTTCTAATTGTGGAGGGCCATCTAACAGCCTTCTTGGCTGAGCCGGTCAGCCAGGGCTTGCCTAGGTTGTTTTAACTCCTCGTGGTTCTTTGTCGGCTAAGGCCACGGGGCAGGCTTCACCTAGTACGCACCTATGGGTAGCGGCTGTAGGCTTCTCCCTGACCCCCAGAAGTAGGGCTCCCTTGCCATATACATCAGTACATTTACGAACGATGAGTTTGAGAAGGAAAAAAAAATTAAGTTAGTTATTATTGAGATACTGAAAGTTAAGGTATTATTTAGTATATATGTTTTAAATTTATTTTTATTTTATATTTTTGAAAATAAAAATACCTTAAAATATATTTAATCACTTATATTTTTAAAATCTGTTTTAGAAAATAAAAAATAAGTTTATACGTGAAATACAAAATAACAAAAAGTTATTTTGAATATTTTTAATTCAAATCAATGAAAATTTTAAAGTACAGAAAATAAAAAATATCAAACCAAATGTATCTTTTCTATTTTTCGTATTTTGAGATTTTCAAAAAATAAAATATATAAAACAAAAAACAAAAATAGAAATGTAAGCCAAATGCCACCTAATTTTTTCTTTTTTCTTTTTTTTTTTTTGGTATTTGGGAAGAGCGAAAAGTTAAAATTTTCAGTAATTAGTTTTTTAATTTTTGGTTAATTTAACATTTTTTCCCTTCAAGATTTAAAAGAAATATAAAATGCAACAGGATAAATTTATCATTTAAAAAAAATAAAAAAACTAGTAGTTAATAGCTCACCAAACCAACACTAAAGGTGGGCAAATTCAATCTAAAAATGGGCTAAACCAAAAATTTTCCGATCATATTTTTTTTTCCGACCGAGCAATTAAGATGTGTTTAGTTTATAAAAAAATTAAAAATTAATATAAAAGTGATATGTGATAAAATTTTATTAAAGAAAGTTAAAAATTTTTGATAAAAATTAAAATTTTTTTATATTTCTTGAGATCCAAACACCCCTTGAAGATCGCTAATTTTTTATCAATTTGATTTTTGGTCGTTGGGTTTCATTTGGATGCATTTATGGTTAGAGTTTTATCCAATTTTAGAGTTTGAAGGTAAATGTTAATGTAGACTAACATTTTTAAAATGAGATTAATTATTATCTTAAGAGGGCAAGGTAACGCCGTGTAAAAGAAGAAAATTTAATCTTCTTCGATTCGTGAAAATTTAAGCATCTTTTAGTCCTTTTTTACATTTTTTATCTTTAAACAATTAATTTATAATAAATATTATTAAATAATAATTTATGTTATTAAAATATTTATTTTTAAAATTAATTTAAAGATTGAGTATCCTTTATAAGTTTATTGTTGTTTTTAAATCAAACATAGCTAAATTGTTTCAATAAATTATTACACTCACTTTAAATTTAATATAATTATTACTGGATAAATTTTACATTACTCTCGTAATTGGTATAAATTCAAAGTTCATATATATAATCTTTTACACCCAATTCATATGCCACCTTAATATGATAGGCCTTCAATTTCGATCAAGCTATTAAAACAAAAAATAAATGAGAGAGAGTGAGAGAAACATTATTGAAGTATAGTTAAAGATAGTACATTACTTTGTAATGGTTATTGATTCAAAGTTTATGTAATCTATTCAAATGCTACCTTAATGTGATGGGCCTTCAATTTTAATCTAGTAATTAAAATAAAAAAAATAAGAGAGAGGGGGAGATAAATTTAAAAAAAAAACCTTTGTAAATCACAAATTTGCATCTATTCACTATTTACTGTGTAATGACCTGAATTTTTTTTTAATTTAATTTATATATATTTAATTTTGCAATAAATTTATTTTGTTATTTAAATTTAATGAATTATAATTTTGGGTATTTAATTTTAAGTTGTATTTAAAAAGATAAAATTTTTGGGTTATATTTGAAAGGATTTTAGTATTTTAGAGAAAAATGTGTAATTTTCCTAAACTTATTGGGAATAGGAAATTAATTAGTTGGTTAGAGTTAAAACCCTAATATTATAAATATATATACTTGTATTTATTTTAATAAATTAAAAACTCTAAGAGAGAGGAAGAAAGACCGAGAGAGAAAGGAGAAAGAAGAGGTACGACGCTGAAATAGGGAAGGCAAAGAAGTTAATTTGCCGGATTTAATAGGTAAGGGGCAGCCCTTCTAATGCTATGTATATGTATATGTATGTATAGTGTACGTATTATCTATATATTGATTTATTTCTTCACAGAGTGAATTCGCCGGTTAACAATTTGGGTTTAAACATATAAAAGTGATCCATTGAAAATTTATGCTCTCAAGTGACTTGATTTAAAATTGGTACTTATAAAACATTTTTTTTTTCCTTTAGAATTCGTGTATCTTAAATGGCCATATGCCTTGCAGGGAACTTTTGATACATGCATAGTACGTTTTACTTTTGTGTAGGAAAAGTGAATTATTTGATTTTGTCTTTACATGTAAATAAGACCCACAAGCTTTATTATATATATAAATATTTGGTGCTAAAACATTATTGTTCCCAGGACACATGGTTTATTTGATTAAGAGTATTTAATGCATTAATTTCTTGCAAAAATTAAAAAGATTAACGGGTACTAGTCTGGATCATCTAGTTTGAATTGTTTGAGTGTAATAACAATTGATTTGTTTGATGAGTATTGATGGTGTGATTGACAGTGTTTTGTGGAATACATGATTTATTCATAATATATATATATATATATATATATATATTTATATAATTTAAGCTTTGCAATAAAAAGACCAATTTATTTATTATAGATTTAAAGTGAAATTTGACGTATTTTTGGTTTGGATTGAGGGGTACTGAAAATATCGGGTATACGTACCTAAGAGTTGAGAGTCCTGAAACCCGCACGGGAGTGGTAATCGAGTTCAGTAGGCTAGTAACCTACGAACGATGCAGATGCCTAAGACTGGCATATTATATTTCTAAGGCTTCGGCCTAGGAAGCAGACACCGAAGGATGGTGTATATTGGTTGGGTCCTGTTTCTACGAGACAACCAAGTAAACATCAATGAATGATGTATATTGGTTGGGTCTTGTTTCTACGAAACAACCAAGCAGCAGTACCTTGAAATTAAATTGTTTTTCTTTGATGTGTTGTGTGGTGTAGAAACACAAATAAATTGTAACGAAGAGAGATAAATGAATAAATTTAAGTTCTTGTTTGAAATTGCTACTTGTGCGTGTTTGTTTCACTTAGTAGCATGTTAGGGCATACTGCATTTATTATATTATTATTAGAGTTCCGAGCACACGTGGTATTAGTGCTAAACCCCTTACAGCTTGTGATGTAGGTAATGAATTTGAGTCACGCGCAGGACTTACTCACCATGGAAATTATAAATTTATTTATTCGTTTTATTTAATTATATTAGAATTTTCTTTAGAGAATGGTTTTTAGTGAATTGTAATAAATCTCTGTTTGTGAGATTATTATTAATTATTTTATCTAGTTTTGAGAGAATATTTAGGTTTACCCTTTGGAGCATATTGCCTGGTTGACTTTGACTAAGGCATTTATTTAAATTTAAAGTTTAGTTTTATTTATTTTTTTATTCATTGCTCTATAGTGTGGGTTTATGGCTCTGAAGTGGGACAGGGAATGTTATTAAATGTTGTGTTATGCGTTCTTTTGTTCACATACTCGGGTTGTGAAACCCGGGATGTGACATACTGTAAGAACTATCGCAACATGGTTTCAATTTGATCAAATTATTCGACAAATAGCACCAAAATGTATGTGAAATATGTATAATATTAATATATACGTATAATATAATGTGTATGAAAACTTTAATTAGTTTGGTTGCTTCGGTCATAAATTTTTAGTATCGACTGAATCGAATTTATAAAAAAAAAAAAAAAAAAGATAAATTGGACCGAAACTATTAAATAAAAAAAACGAATTATTTTGTCCGAATTTAATCGATTTGACTCAGTTTCTTTTTGCTCACTCGGTTAACCCTACATTTACTTCTTGTTTTGGCAACTTTACATATTTGTTGAAAGATGCTATCCATTACAAGGCGATTAATTAATTGTATATTAAATTACCGACCAGCACGAGTGGACATACATGCATACATACATATATATATATATATATAAAGAGAGAGAGATACATTACTATTCATATATCCTTTTTAATTTGAGTTAGTCTATTTACGCTTCACTAATGGCTTCTGACATTTCATTATATTTTTTTATTAAATAAAATTACACTACTACCTAATTCTTATATTTTGTATAATTTTAATATCATAAATACCTTTCTATAAGTACTTAAATCATATTAATTTTCAAAATTATTTTTATTGTTAATAATTAATTCCCATTCAACTAAGGAAACATTTAGTAAAAATTTTGAGGATAAAAGATTATTGGAGTAATTGTTACTCTAGTCACAGTTAATGGGTTAACAAATTTATAATACTTATATTTAGATTGAAAGAATATATAATCCGGTAATAATTATATTATGTTTAGAATGCTAAAAAAATTTAAAATGGTAAAAGTTAATTGTGTTTGAAATGAAGATAAATTGACCAAGAGTAAAAGTTAATATTTAATCTTAGTAAAATATTGTAATAAAATAAATCATCATAATTTTTTTTTATTTTAATAATGATTAATTTCAATAAAATATATATTATTAAATATATTTTTAAATAAAAATATTAACTTTAAAAAATAATTTTATCATAAATTAATAATTCAATAGTATTAATTTTAATAATGAATTATTATTTGTTAAAATTTTTTTATTTTGATAAAAATAGTTTAATAAAACTAATAATTTTAGTTTATTTAAATAAATTATTAATTTTAATAATTTATATTAATACAATATATAATCCAGTAAATTATTATATATGAGAATAATTTTTCATTTAATAAAATAAATTATTTTAATAAGTGATTATTATTTATTAAAAATTAATTTTAATTTGAGAAAATAAATAATTTTAGTCATAAATTAATATTTCAATAGTATCAATTTAATAAAATAAAATATTTTAATAAATTATTATTATTTATTAATATTATTTTGATAAATAATAAGTAATTAATTTTAATTTGATTAAATAAATTATTATTTTATAATATTTATTATAATTATTTATTAGAAAATGTTGTCTAAGGTTTCATAGAGATGTAAAGAAATATTTTATAAGGTAATAAGAAAAAAGATAAAATTTTTTCATTGCCCCTCTATTACCCACCTTTCCCTTAGAGTAAATATTTACCCCCATATGTGGGTAATTGTTAACTCAAAATAATTGTTAGTCCAATCATTTAAAGTGACGCAATGGATGGTAAAAATTATCACAATAAAATTTATCCTCCGTTACTTCCAAAACAAACACCTCCTAAAAATAATAGTGAATCCATCTCTCTTTGGTACTCTAGTTGGCAACTCCATTGGCCCTCTAATTCCTAATATGGTTCCAAAATTGCTTATGATGTTAGCTTGACTAAAGATGCTAAAGTTTTGAGGATAATTAGTAATGGAAATTGGAGATGGCCTTATTCAAATACAAAGGAGTTTAGGGAAATTATTCTTGAAATGCCTCCAAACTATAAGCCAAATCCTAAACTACCAGATAAGTTCATTTGGACAGCATCTAAGAATGAACCCTATAATGCTGCAGCCACTTATGAATGTCATAAGGGAACGTGCTCAAAAAGTAACATGGCATAACCTTCTTTGGTTCCCTAATCACATTGTTAGACATAATTTCATCTTATGGCTTGCAATTAGAAAGAGGCTTCACACCAAGAACAAATTGTTAGAACTAGGAGATAAATGTTGATCCCATTTGCGTTTTATGTGGGAATGCCTTAGAAAATATGGAGCATTTATTCTTTCTATGCCCCTTCTCAGCTGAGTTAAGGGAGATTATATTGTAAAAGTGTTTCATCACAAGAGTTAAACAACCTTAGAAGAAAGAAGTTATATGGGCTTTGGAAAAATTCAGTTAAAAAAAGTCTTGATAGCACTATTTGCAAACTAGCTTGGACAACTATAGTCTATCACCTTTGGAATGAACGAAATGTAAGAACATTTAAGGGGTTTTCTTCCTCAATTGCCTCTATTCTCAAGAACATCATGCGTGAGATTCGAATTAAAACTACTCAGATGCATGCATATTAGTATGTATTGGGCTAATTTTTTTTTATTTTCTTGTGTAGGCACAATTAGTATTTAAATAATTCTTTTTCCTTTTTAGGTAGGCACAACTGAGCACTCAAAATAATATCAAAAGAAAAAAAAATAGTATATTTTTTTCAGGGTAAACATGTGCCTTCGGACTACTATTATAGTATAATTTTTTTCAGAGTGGACATGTGCCCCATGAGCTACTATTAGCTCCACCCACATATATATATATAGGTGGTGTTTGGCACACCTAAAAAAATAAAATAAAATAAAATAACTTTTACTAATTTTCTCCAACTTTCTCCATCAAACATAAAACTAATTTTTACCAATTTTTATCAATTTTCTCTAACTTTCTTCAATTTCTTTAAACTTTTATCAACTTTTGTCTAATTTTTTTCAACTTTTATCAATTTTCTCTAATTTTTACAAATTTTAACTAAACACTCAATTAACCACCAAAGTGTCATATATCTGTCTCATATAAAAAATTACAATTTATTTTTTTTTCCGCATCTAAGCCGTCCCTATATATATATATATATATATGGGAAAGAAATTACACGCACAATATAGGAGACTTACCAGATGCCCCCAATCCTCTATCTTCTATGATTAGCTAAAATTTATAAACTATATCAACTGGATGCTTTTTTTCCCCTAGAAAGTAATTAAATAGGTCCTAATCAATTTATTTTATTTTATTTTTTATTTTTTTTAGCAAACTAGGGGGAAAAGGTCTAAATCATATTACATCTAAACAAAGTCGCTTACTAATTCAACCTCATCAACTACTCTTTGTTTGTCGTGACTCGTGATCTAGCTTTCTTCTTTCTTCTTGTTTTCTTCTCTCTTTTTACAAGGCCTTGGCAATGAGGTTTGGAGGAGGCCTCACTAGGGATGTAAATGAGTCAAAATGGATTTGGCGTCATCACTGGTGATGTAATCAGATCAAGTTGAGCCTGATCCGTCAGCGCACCGGTTCGTACCGGCTGATGTGACTCTCCTTCAGGTTGGGCCTCGTCGGCCAAGGTTAGCAAAATTTGTTCTTAACTTGCTCTTGTTATTTAGGCTTAACTTTTTAATATTTTTAAGTAAATATTAATAAAATTCATAAAAATACATTAAAACATACAATGATCTTGATCAATAAATTTTACTGAGAAATAAATAATTATATAAATAACATTAAATCAAATTCTAAATATAGAATTCTAAATATAGAATTCTAAATAAAAATTTGTCAAAATAAAATTAATTATAAATTTACACATTGTCAATGGTTAGCTTACAGGAAAAAAAAAAAGAGGAAGCTAGCAGTAGGTTACCTAGAAATAATAATACCCAAAAAAAAAAAAAAAAAAAGAAGAGGAAGAAGAGAAAAGCATTAAAGTAAGCTGCTGGCAAAAAAAGAGAAAATTAAAGCTTTCAGCATTCAACAAAGCAGTGGGGTGTGGGTAAGGGCCAGGTCAACCATAGTTGGTCACAAGTCAGACCAAGGTGCCCCAAGCCCTGACCCGGTCAAGGTGGGGAAGGGGCAGGGGCAGGGTGGGCTGTACGGACACATGGCCCAGGGCAGGCGAATCAAATTCCAGGTTGGGACAAGCTGAGTCACGGTTCGGCCGGACCCATTTATGTCACTAGTCACCAAGTTCAGCTTATTTTGTTTTTCTTTGTATGTGTTACTTCAATATATATTATGATATATATATATATATACATTGTTTTCTATATACATGTTCAAAAACACTAATAATTATTGCAGTGTTTGTTACTTAATAAATAAATAATGGCATAAGTGTCATTATATATATATATATATATATAAACACTTTTGTTGGAGTTCTCACATCAGTTGTAGAAGGAGATAGTGGTCAGTATATAAGTATAAAGGAAAATCTCATCCCACAAATTAGCTTTTGGAGATGAGAGAAGGCGAAGACCACCCAACAACCTTAGAACCCATTAAGAGGCTGTTTGGAGCTCAAAAAGTTAAAATAAAGCGTGGTTTGGTTACTTTTTGATGTTTAGAGTGTAAACTAAAACGAATTTTCGTTCATTTGAACAGATTCTGGCAAACATCTTTTTACTTTTTGTGCAAAAGCTTTTTAAAATTTGTAAAAATTTTATTGGGATTTATAGAGATTTGTAGAGACGTATAAATTTATATAAATTTACGTAGTTTGAGGTGAAAAATTTTGTAGAGATTTATAAAGAATTATACAAATTTTTAGAGATTTTCTATGTTTTTTTAGCTCCACGTGTATCCTAAATAATAAACTCTTTTAAGTATGGATTCATTACTTTTGAAACTATATTCCTTAATACGTCAAAATTTATACCACCTAAATATTTTAGAACCCATACTTTAAAACTCGCAAGCACATCCTAAGACTCAAACTCAGTTCGTTAAAATGTTAGCTATCTAATAATAATTTTTATTATAAAAAAGAATAACTAATATTTACGACAAGTCAAATTTTAACTTCCAAAGTACTTAATAATTAGTAAGAACCTATTTAAGAAAATTTATAATGTTAGTAAGAATAAAATAGACACCAATAAAATTAAAACAAGCCCTAAATGCCAATAAAATATCTAAGTAAATAAGATTCACAAATTATTTATATTAATATTAATTATAATATCGTAAATTATAAAATTAGTCTCTCGAGTTTCTTAAACTCAAGCTTAACTTATTTAATAAATGTGTATGAAAGGAGACTTAAACTCGATCCATTTATTAAAAAACCGAGCTGGCGCAGAGTAACTTACAAATGGCTCCACCTGTTGGCACTTGTGATCAATTTCCACAGCCTCTACGCTAGCGATTTTTCTAAATGCCTTCCACTAAACGCTCGTTTAGTTTGCAAATAAACTCTAAAAAATTCTATAAATCTCTGTTAACTTTATATCACATCAATTTTTAACTTTCACTGCACGCATTACGAACTCTCAATTTATTTCAATTTATCTCACTTTTATCTCACTCCAAACTCACCCTAAATAATTAAGCATAAAGCTTGCATGACGCGAATTATATTTTGAACCAAGCTTTACTAATAAATTAAAGTTGCACTTATCGTTATGAATTTAAAATTAATGAAGAGATTTTCCATTAATTATTGATAGAGAACAATTCCATAGATTTAGTATGAATTTTAACTTGAATTTGAAAATCTGGATATACATGATATATAAATAGAAATAAGTGTGTTTGAAATAATTATGTAAAGCAGTTATTTAAAATATTCGGTTTAATGGGTCAAGTTGTAATTATCAATTTATTTGCCGTAGTCTTATTTTTTTATGATTTTTTATAAAATTTATTCTCAAATTTATATTTTTGTAAAATTTAGAAAACTATGAATAAAACTTTTATTATCTTAAATTTTTTTAACGCCTTAACATGCTGGTAGCGTGAAAGCACAAATTTTGTATTAATGTGTTGTTTGGCACCATCAAAAAATATATATATATAAATAAATAAATAAACAAAAATAAAACTTTACACATATGGGTGATGCGTGGCATTTTAGTAATTAATTGAGTGTAAAGTAAAAATTAATAAAAATTAAAAAAAAGTTAAAGAGGTTTAAAAAAATTAAAGAAAATTAGTTCAAATTAAAGAAATTTAGTAAAATTAATCTTGTATTTGATAAAAAAAATTAAAAGAAATTGATAACAATTAATTTTTTTCTAATAAAAGTTAATGAGGCAAACGTGCCCTTAAATAATTGAATTTTAGACTCAAGCGATCAGATAAAAAGCAGTGCATAGCGCTCAAATCAACATATGCTAGTGATGAAAGCTTCAGCGGGTTAACGGCATTATGGAGAAAATCTGCCTCCTCCTACTACTACTACTACTTCTATTATTATTATTAATATATATATATATATATATATTACATTTAGACCTTACCTGAAAGAGCGGCCCTGGGGGTGGAGATGGGCTCAAAAAATTCGTCTATGTAATTTACGGTTTGAGTTTGATTTAAGACTATTTAAGATATGTTTGGAAAAGTTTTTGCACCAATATGTTACTTAAGATGAGTAATTTTAATTTTTTAGCTTCGGTTATTTTTTTAAATTTATATTTAATTAGGTAATAAAAAATTTTAAATTATTAATTAAATGTCAATTTTATTATAGATGCACGAGTTATGTAAAAATTTTTTTATATTTGAATATTTTTGTGAATTATAAATTTATAAATTAATTTTAATTATTAAAATAAGTTATTAATTTAATAAAATATTAATTATTTTTAGATTTAAAATAATTAATATTGCTTTATATATATACATTAGAAATAACTCATACTTATGACAGTCTGAACAAAATTAGTATTAAGTTTCTTATATAGTTAAAACATTAGAGAAAAGGTTCAAAACAAAAAAACTATGATAATTCATGAGTTTTAATTCTTTTTCCAAGACTTTAGACTCTATCAGTTATTACATGTGTTCTGATCTCTCTCTCCTTCTCTTCAATTAATTTTTGATAAGCACAATAAATAAATAATTTTTTTAATGAAAATATCCCTTAAACTATCTTTCTCTCTCTCTCTCTTTTTATTTCTTTCTCAAATTATCAAATGCACCTATTACATCCTTGAATTATCTAATTCTAATTTATTTATCCCGAATCTGTTAAAGTTAACAGATGGAGTTAGTGTTCGGATCAAATAAAACAGAATTGAATAGTTCGAGAATGTAATAGGTACGTTTGATAACTTGAGCATGAAATTAACACAAAAAAAGAGAAATAGTTTGAGAGACATTTTCATAAAAAAACTCTCTTTTATAAATATATATATATTTTTTTATGGGTAATATTTTTTCAATCTTAACACTTTATTCATTTTTTTGCATCATATTAAAATGAATTATTTAGTAGCTTGTTTTAGTAAAATTAAATTAATGATAATTACATATTAAAATAATTTATTTATTAAATTAATTTACTATTAAAATAATAGTTTATTATTGAAATAATTTATTTCATTAAATTAAAATTTTTTAATAAGTAATAATTACCTCTTAAAATTATTTATTTTATTAAAATATTTTTATTACATCGAATTAATTTTAATAAAAAATATTAATTTATTATTAAATTATGTTATTTATTAACATACTTGATTGAAATTAATTATTATTAAAAATCATATATAATGTTAAATTAATTAGTTTAAATATATTTTATTAAATTTAGTAAATTTATTAAAAAATTAATAAAATTAAATATTTTATTAAAATAAATTAATTACCATAAACAAAACTATACTACCAAACATGTTTCTATTTTTAAATCGGTGAAAAAATAATAACTGAAAATAAAAAATCAAAAACCAAAAACTAATAAAAATAAACGAAAAAATCATAAATGTTACAAACGAGTCTTAAATTTAATAAGAGTTTTTTACGAAAATATCCCTTAAGTTATCCCTATTTTTTCTATTTTATCCCCAAACTATCAAATATACCTATTACATTCTCAAACTGTCTAATTCCGTTCTATTTGGTCTGAATGAAGTTAGTGTTCAAATCAAATAGAACAAAATTAGATAGTTCAATAATGTAATATGTGCACTTGATAGTTTTGGAATAAAATAGAAAAAATAGGGATGGTTTTGAGGGATATTTTCATAAAAAACTTTAAAAAAAATCACAAATTATAATACTTTAATTTGGAAGATTCAACTCTCTAAAAACTATTATTGGACGAAATTTAAGTTAGCAGTGAGGTCCACTAAATATAGTAAAATTTAAAATGCACAAGCAAATTTGTGATATAGAAAGTAGTAGGGTCCATTAAAATAGAAATTGAGTAGGAAGTTAAGAATATAAAAAATGATCTCAATCGTTGAATAAAAGAAAAAATAATTCTTAGCAGTTGGATGTTAGTTTGTGAGAGAGATATGTTTAAAAGCTGTCCTATTTTATTATATTGATTTTTTATGGGTAATATTTTCTCAATTTTAACACTTTATTCATTTTTTGCATCATATTGAAATGAATTATTTAATTTAAATATTTTATTAAACTAAGATTATTTTTAATAAATAACACATTATTATAATGATTTGTTTTATTAAAATTAAAATAATAATTTATGATGAAAATGATTTATTTTATTAAATTAAAATTATTTTTTAAAAAGTATTAATTACATATTAAAATACTTATTTTTATTGAAATTAAATTAATTATAAATAAAATAATAATTTATTATTAAAATAATTTATTCTATTAGATTATAATTATGTTTTAATAAATAATAATTTCATATTAAAATAACTTATTTTAGTAAAACTAAATTAATGACAATTACACATTAAAATAGTTTATTTATTAAATTAATATTGCTACTAAAATAATAGTTTATCATTGAAATAATTTATTTTATTAAATTAAAAATTTTTAGTAGGTAAGAATTACCTCTTCAAATTATTTATTTTATTAAAATATTTTATTACATCTAATTAATTTTAATAAATAAAATATTAGTTTATTATTAAATTATGTTATTTATTATTATACTTTATTAAAATTCATTATTATCAAAAAATCATATATAATGTTAAATTAATTAGTTTAAACATATTTTATTATATATACTTAATTTTATTAAAAATAATAAAATTAAATATTTTATTAAAATAAAATTAATTACCATAAAAAAAATTATACTACCAAATATATGTCTATTTTTATTTTAATGAAAAATAATAATTGAAAATAAAAAATTAAAAACCAACACTGTTGAAAATAAATGAAAAAAATCATAAATGTTACAAATGAGTGTTTTTTTCTAAAAATATCTCTCAAATTATTCTTTTTTTTTTATTTCATTCCTAAACTAACCAACGTATCTATTATATTCTCGAACTATCCAATTCCATCCTATTTGGTCCGAATGGAGTTAGTATTCAAACCAAATAGAATAGAATCAGATAGTTCAAGAATGTAATTGGTGTATTTGATAGTTTGTGAATTAAATAGAAAAAATAGGGATAGTTTGAAGGATATTGTCATAAAAATTTTTAAAAGAAATCACAAATTATAGTACTTTAATTTAGAATAATTTGAAAGGTTCAACTCCCTAGAAACTATTATTGGACGAAATTTAAGTTAGCAATAGGGTCCCCTAAATATGAAGAAATTTTAAAATACACAAATCGTTTTTTGATATAGATGATAATTAGGTCCACAAAAATAAGAATTGAGCGGGAAGTTAAAAATATAAAAACCATATCAATCGTTGAATAAAAGAAAAAATAATTTTTAGCCGTTCGATGTTAGTTTGTGAGAGAAATATTTTCAAAAATTGTCCTATTTTATTATATAGATTTGCAATAACTTGTGCGTATGACACTTTGAATAAAATTAGTATTAAAGTTTTATATAGTCGAAACCTTGTGGAAAAAAAGTTTAAATTAAAAAAATTATGATAATTCATGAGTTTTAATTTTTTTTCATAACTTTAGATCCTAGCAGTTATTATATGTGTTTTGGTCTTTCTCCAATTAATTTTTAATAAGTACCACAAAAAAAAGTACAAATTATGGTGGTCTAATTTGGAAGGTTTAAGGCATAATTTGGTGAAATTTAAGTTGGTAGTTTTGATTTATATATAATATCTACTCTTGAAACATGGTAAGATTTAAAATACCCAAATCATTTTTTGAGATAAATAATAATAAAATCCACTAAATTAAGAATTAAAGAGGAAGTTAAAAAAATAATCTCGATCGTTCAAAAAAATAATTTTTAATTGTTTGATCTTAATCTATGGGATAAATATTTTCAAAAATTATTTTTTTTATTATATGAATATATATTGAACCAGTATGTATTAAATAATAATAATAATAACAATAACAATAACGACGATAACGACGATTAATTTTAATTATGCTGCAGACTGAAAACGTGATAACATGCGACATATAACGATGATAAAATATAGTAATATAATATAATATATGCGGCAGTTAGGAATAATTGATGAATGGAAAACGTGCAAAAAAGTACTCTAACATCATTTTAATTATTCCTGCAACCAGCCAATCTCTTTATATTTAGCTGATCTAAATTAATTAAAATTTATTAATTTTTTATATTATTTTTAATTAATTTTTATCATATATCACTTTTATATTAAAATTTTTATACAATTAGGGCTTGTTTGACCACACTAAAATTCACTAAAAATTATCAACTTTATCTAATTTTTATACTTTCCTCCAATTAAAATTTTTCATATATCATTTTTACGTCACATCTTTTTACTTTTATTATATTTTTTTCTCCATTTTTTATCTACCAAACAGAATATATCATCTTACTAACCAAACAACTCGCATCCGTGTACATTGCGCTGTTGTAGTCAACAAGTGAAAAAATAACAAGGGTAAATTTCACTAACCTCCCTTGATATTTCTGACACCAATAGAAATCTCCCCTGAAGTTTCTGAAATAACGCTGACCTCCCTTCCTTTACCAGATAAATTTCACTAACTTCCCCTGAAGTTTTTGAATGTGTAAATTTTTTATACAATCATATTCTTTGCATCGAAAGCTTTCAAACGAGTATTATTATTGCTATTTTTTGAATTCGTGGGAACGGATTTGAAAAATCGTTCTCACAGTTTGCTACTTTCTAAAAAAAAAAGATGCCAAAATCAACCTAAAATTACATTTTATATCAATTTATCCCACAGCAGTTTGTTACTTTTCAGAAAAAAAAAAAAGACGCCAAAATCAACCCTAAACTATATTTTATCTCAATTTATCTTATTTTTTCTTACTCCAAACAGGACTTTTACGGAAAAAAATAGATCAGGGGAGGTTAGTGAAATTTATCTGGTAAAGGAAGGGAGGGCAGTGTCATTTCAGAAATCTCAGAGGAGGTTTCCGTTAGTGTCAGAAACCTCATGGGAGGTTAGTAAAATTTACCCAAATAACAATAATTGTGCGAAGGCAGGCTTTGTTCACGTGGAAAGCAGCAAGTCCGCGTTCAGCAGATTCGTTTCTTTTTCTTTTCTCTTTTTTTTTTTTAAACAGATTTCAGATTTAATATAGCTTTAAAGTAGAATTAAATAAAAATTAAATTTATCATACATATATATTTGATGAATTATAATTAATTAATTAATTTCTGCATAATTAATTATATGAATGTAGTTGTCTTGTTATTTGAAAGAAGAGAAACTGATTTTAATCTCGGGGAATTGAAATTTAAATATTTATTATGACTCCGTTTGGAGTTTTTTAAAATAAAATAAAATTTTACAAATTTCTACAAATACGAATTACGAGATAATAAAATTTAAATTTTTCACTCACTACACAAATTACGAAATATTTATTTTTATAATTTTATTTTATTTTATATAATTTTATATAATTCCAAACACATCACTTATATGTGATGCAGACTAATATAACAACGTAGTTTTATGTAATATTAGGCGTCCTTCAAATATTAGATAAAAAGTACATCTGTTTCTAATTTAATGATTTGATCAAACTAATTAATTTGAAATTTTACTAGAATTCAAGGATTGGACTACCATTCGCCACCTGTAGAGGATTGGTTGATTCAAGTTCTTCCTATTATGGGATATTAGATATATTAGTGCGCACATTGTGTGTGATTTTTTTTTTATTTTTAAGAAATAAATATATATATTTATAATTTTATATAAATTACCAAACAAATTTTAAATAAAAATTATTGAAACTCTTAAAAAATATTAGATAAATTAGTTTTAAATAGTATTTAATAAATAACTTATAGTTAAGTGGCATTTAGAAAATATAAAGAAAAAAGGTAAAGGCATTGGATAGTTAAAAAGGGCATTTAAAAAATATTAAAATATGTAAAATTAAGTTTATTTAATTTGGTGGCAGTACTAAAAAATTATTTTTATTTTAATAAAAAGTATTCCTAAATTTAACGGAGGACGTGACGCTAAACAGATTTGATTGGCATCATTAAATCCATTTAACCAACCCCACCTCGTGAAAAAATGTTTAGTTTGGTTTGATTTAATTTGGTTAATAAAAAGTATTAATAGCTATGAGAATTGAGGGGTATTAATAAAAAAAATAAAATTAATAAATTTTACCAAATTTAAAACTTCATTAAATTAGAAGCTTTACAAAATGCTTCTAGTATTTCATCTGTGTGTATATATATATATATGTATATATATCGGTTTAATCTAAACCTTTTCCGCATTTCAATTCTTGTTGCAAACTTGTTCCCCCAGCCATATCATGTGTTGCTGTTGATATTTTCTGTTCTGTACTATCATTTCTCCAAAAAAACTACGTTCTTTTCACAGATTTTCCCTCCGTGGTGATTGATCATTTTCTCTTCTGATTCTGTGTCCAGAGTTTTGCTTTGTGGTGGCCTTTTTCATTCAAAGCTTTTTCCTTCTTTTTTTTAATCTGGGGAATTTATTTTTTTTCCCACATTCTTTTCAAGTGGGTTGGGCTTTGTGATGTACTCTTTAACAAACAAAACTATGAAGATGGGAATAAGATTGGTTGCAGAATTAGTAAGAGAAGGTTCATGGTTTTATGTTGGGCATGAATGGAATGGAACTTGGGTTGCAATAAACCTCAAACCCTCCCATATGTGCCCACAACCAAACTTGAGGAAAAATTAAATGGAGAAGCATTGCTAATAAGGAAGCATTGTACTTCACTTTCTTCTTTTTTCCCTTTTTTTTAATATATAATAAAATGTGTACATAGATAAAGCATCAAGGGATACCTCACATGTTCAAAATCTCTCAAAGAGAGCGATTAAGGCATAACTACGTGTTCTAACAAAAAAAAAAATCAAAAACAAAAAAATTAAAGCTCGTTCGGCTGTTTTTAGTTTTTCTCTTCATTTTTTTTTAAATTAAACATGAAAACTCATTTAATAAATTTAAGGTTCGTTATTTGCAATCCTACTTTTTCTCCACACACCCCAGTTAATTTATACATCTTATATTTTTTCTAAGCAACCCAATAATTTTTACATGCAACCCACAAATTACACTGAAAGTTTCAAAAATACCCATAGATCAAAACGATGAAAACTTATTGAAATGTTTTAATTTTTTCAGTAACTAATTTCTAAAATGTTTCATTTACTTTGATGTAGAAGTATCGAAAGTTTGTAGTTAATTGTCAAATTTTTTTAACAATTGATTGTTAAAATTACTAATTTTTTCAATAAATATCTATTGAAAATTTTTAATTTGTTCAGTAATCAATTACTGAAATATTTCGTTTATTTAATGAAAATTTGTTTCAACAAATAATTGTTGAATTTGTTTTATTTTTTTAGCAAGTAATTGTCAATATTGTTTGTGTAAATTTTTTAGACTATGAGTTATATGTAGTAAATATGAAGGGTAAGAAGGCCAATTTGAATTAGGGCATTTTTGTCCTCAAATGAAAAAAATTTAACTTACGGGAAAAAAAAAATAAAACTACAAATAGCAACACTAAGTTTATTTTATTTTACCACAACCATCACCCATTGTCGGCTGTCATCATCAACCACCGCTCACCTCTGGCCACTATAGGTCGACTAGTTGCTACCAACCTTTGTCCACCATTGCTACCACCCACTATCAACATTCAATTATACCATAGCCACTAACCACCTTCCTTCTTCTGCCAATTACCACTCATCTCTGATCCACCGCCAACTGCCAGTTACCTCCAAACTTACTACTAACCGCCACCCACTTCCAACAACCACCACCTGCTCCCATCACTCACTTTTAACCACATCACCACCACTGGCCATCCTCCCAAAATTATAACTATCAACCAACCAATTGCTTTGTTACTAAACATATTTTTAAATTTTTTATTTTTTTTCTACTACCAACCAGTCAGTAAATATTGTTACCAAATGTATTTTTAAATTTTTAATTTTTTTTACTATGAAAATAAAAATAAAAAATAAAAAACTAAACACAAAGATTAAAAAAAAAAAGCTGACAGATTTTTCAAACAGCCCTAAGTAACTCCAACACTTTAACACTGGATAACCAATTTATACAGTGTAAACAAAATCAAACTTTTGATTCAAGCATTGTACTTCACTTATTATGTAATAAACCTCACATTGATGATGAATCCCTCGGACAAAATTTTGATTGAATCCTATAAGATTTAACCAACATCCAGCACTTTCCTAAGCAGAGAAGTAGATTGTATTGGTGAGTAGACTGTTAAAAAAAAAAAGAAATAAATCAAATATGATAAAACAATATTTTGTTTTATATGTAAACCAAGGAAAAACAACCATATTGTAATAATAAAGACTTGCAAAAGAAAATTTCTACATGGTCAATGCTCAAAAATAATTCAACATTTTTAAACCACCATTTTCTTCGTACAGATACATAAAACTCAGAACAAACAGAAGGAAAAATCTCAACCAATACTTTCCCTGTTATAAATCTAAACCGAAGGGGAATTGGATCTAACGAAAATGGCTGAATCTCAACACTAATCCAACTTAAAAGAATTTGAGTTCTGCACCACAGGATGCCTTTGAGCAAGAATCCGCTTTGTCCTTTCAAGAACACCGAAGAAAATAGAACCTCCGATACCTATCCATAATACCCTTGGCCCAATTCCCTGCAGCAGAACAACAGTAGACAACCACACTTCAGCATGCAATTTCCACATTTTCCCAGTTAGGTTTTCCAAATTAATCTTTTCATAAATATAAAAAATTCTTCTAAGTGTCAAATTCTATGGACTCTTTCAAACGTTGTCCGTGTCCATAACATAAGCATCGACACCAAATTTAAACATCCCATGTCCCTAACATAAGCATCGACACGAAATTTAAACACCACGAACTCTAGTCATTTCTTCACACCTAGTCAACTTTAGGCTGCGTTTGAGAACAAAGTAGCAAGCTTTTAGGTGTGGTACTCACATCTATTAAAAAAATAGGCCAAAAAATGATTAAAAATAGAAAATTTCATGTATGGGTGAAGAAAGCTAGCTTTTAAACAAAAAAAAAATGTCAGCTTTTTTATACGTATATGAATTTTCCTGTTTGGATTTTTTTTTTATTTTATTTTATGGATGTGAATAACATTCCTAAAACTTACCCTAAAAAGGGGTAACTATTTGGTTACCAAACGTAAGTTCACTTTCAACCCACATAATTTCCAAGAGAGAGAAGGTTCATAGGTGTTACATATTTCAAAGCAGCCTATTTTTGACCAGACTAATTTTGAAAGACATGTTATAGAAGAAGAAAATGACTCGGAAGAGACTGGCCTAATATTTTATTCAGCATAGGGAAAAACACAAGTGAATTGGACATCCATGAAATGCCATAACACCTATAAGCAAATGATCTTGAGGAACCTTTGCTGGACATGGCCGATGTTAGTTACAGGATCATTTGAGAACTTAATAAACATGAGATGGATATAGGATTATGCAATCAAGAAATATTTATATTGGGCTATATAGAACAATATTTATAAGAAAAAGGGAAGGAGAATGGAGAATGCAGTCATGTCAAAACCTTGGAAACCTTGTATCGTTAGACCTAATTCTCACTAGATACAACTACACGTCAGAGGTGACCCGAACATGGAAACAGTGAGGTGCGAGCGGCAAAATTGTCAATTTATGTATGGGAATATTATTCCATAGGCTGTGTTGGGATCAAGATTTTGTCGAGGAAAGCGATATTGTCGAGGAAAGTGATAGGTATTCAAAAGCACTCATGTTTGGTTTGTGATGGGAAATGAAAGGGAAAAAAACACGGGATTTGAGAAATTAAAAATAATTAAATTAGAAATTTAATTTATTGATAAATACCTTTTATTTTTTTATATTTTTTAATCTACTCAAACAAAAACATACATTTGGGATTTTATGTTCCCTTTCTCTTTTCCCTTCCATTTTCTTTTCTGTCACCAAATCCTCACCCCAAACACCCATAAAAAATTCCCATCTCAAATAAAACTCAGTTGTCTAAATGCTAGAACAACTTTGTGAAGTAAAGCACACGATTTTTTTTCAAACTATCTATAAAAGAAAAGAGCAATAGAAACATTAAGGATAATAAGTAGCTACTAATCATAGATATTTGGCAAGAAAAGTAGCATGAGCTAGGACCTTTAAAAGAGCAGGAGTTCCCTCTTCTCTTACAATAGTCCTGACACAGTCAAAAATGCCATTGTACTGGCTTGCTGGCCCCTAAAATAGTTAAAAGGAATTAGCTCTCGATTCATGAAGAAGAAGATGAAAAGGACAAAAACAAAACTAAAACACATCAAACTTACCTGAACCATTAATCTAGTCTTTACGACATCAAGAGGAGTTGTTATAGCTCCGGTGATTACACCTGTAAATTGTGAGACTAATTTTAGAAGTACCTCAGGTAGTTGAGTATTAAATTTATGTATTTCAGCTTTTAATAGAAGAAAAATTAGTTGGAATATAATACGTTGCAAGAAATTTGAAAATATAACTTGCTTATATCAGTGGAAACAAGGAAAAATGAGTCAATATCATTGGATTGGCAGCATGCACTTTCATTGTAGTATAGGTCGTATGACTATTTTTTTCAATAAATTACAAAGTGATACAAAATAAAGAGGATGAGGGTCCCCATAAAAATAAGAAAAAAGGAAAATACTGCACGACCTTGCTAACTATAGTCCCCCCCAACTCATTTTAGTCAGAGGAGAGGAAACCCCTTGAAGTCAGGAGAAAATGAAATCCAACGTGATGCCTGTATGGTTAGTGGTTATGGTTTATAGTTTGTATGACTATTATTAGAGAATAATTACATTCCTAAGCCTATGTGATGTAGCACAGGAAGGAGTGAGAGGAGAGAGAAAGAGAGAGAGAGAGAGAGAGAGAGAGAGAGAGGAAAAAATCAATGAACAATTTTAATTCATCGATAGCTAACCATCCCTTACAAACCTAGCCTTTATATAGGCTAGGTCTGAACTTTCGAATCCCTGCAAAATCAAAATAAAATCTACATGTCTCCATATTATGAAATCAAGAATCTCAATGATTAAGGAAACTAAATCCTAAATAAATCTACTCAATATTAATATTCTAATTGTGTCCACGCCGAGAGTAGGTGTAGCGAATGTAGCCACAATCCCCAGCAGTATATTTCACAAAAATAACTTCCCATTACATAATTAATGTAGTCATTTCCCAACATTTCAAGAATTGCAAGAAATTACACACAAAACACGGATCATAAGACTTGGTGATGCAGACATCAGTAGACGATATGGACGTGTGTATGGACATCGGGCCAAAAAGGCTCAATCATTAGTATTATGGACTAATTATTAATATTTAGTTTAGCTAATTAGGTTTTATTTCATTTATTATTTAGATCTATTCGTTTTGAGTCATATTGTTTTGAGTTATTTTATTTTAGGCCTTTTGTGGTTTGGCTGATAGATTTTATTATTTAAACCCTAATTAGGGTTAACAGAGGATTGATTGAATGATATTTTGATTGTTTCTTCCCTACAGCTATTGTTCTTCTCCCTCTCTTTCTCCTCTTCTTCTTCTTCTTCTTTGATTCTTCCTTCTTCTCTATAATTCTACATCAACTTTGATATCAGAGTAAAGATCCTATAAACTTTTTTAATCTCCATTATTATTGAACAGCTAGAGCACTAAAAAAAAAAAAGCCGCAACTGTCGTCGCCACCCTATTCGCCCGCTCAAGGCTTTCGAGTACACTTTCGTGCATTTTCAGCAACATTTAACTCCGACAAATCCCACCAACGGCACAACTTACCTCCGGCGAACTCCCAGCAACTTTCCCGACAACTGGCCAGTGACCTTCGGCGATTTTTTTTATGGACTCCGGCAAAGTCCAGAATACTCCAACGACACCACCTACCTCCGGCGAACTCGTTGATAACCTTGGCGACCTCTAGTGACTTTTCCAGCGACCTCCTTTGATTTTTCCAGCGAAGTCCAAAATACTTCAGATCATCTCTCGGTTCATTTTTGGCAGATTCCAAACCACCAGTGCACTATTGATCCCCAATTCAGATGATAACTTCGTTCCATTATATTTTTTATGTTATTAACTACTCTCTATTTTGGCAATTAATTAAGTTATTGTATACATTGTGGCTCCACCCATTCCAACACTCATTCTATTTTCCCTACATTGATCCCACTACTCACATTTGTTCCCTCCTAATTTTTTATATCCTTCCCTATTTTTCCCTTTATTTCTCTAAAGTGAAAGAAAATACCTTCACTTATATACCTTAAGCGAGTAACATTCTTCATGTTTATTTATTTCTTTCTTTGCGTATTGATCCCCAGTTAAAATAATAATAATAATAATAATAATAAGAAAATAGTAGACAAAACTATTGCTTGCACCTTGTTTGAGTTGTCTTATAATCTAATTAACATCTAGAATTTTACGTGCCTTTACATATAAACAATTTAGGTTTATATTAGTAGTAATTTGCGTAAGTCGTTATTGATATCAACAAGTTTAGTCATAGAATCTTTGTATGCAATTACGTAGTGATCACACACTGACATCCTCTAGCACTATGACAGATGACCAATTACAAACCCAATTAGCAACCCTCACTGAAGTCATTCAAAGACTAAACACTAGGATGGACATAATTGAGGAACATACTAGGCCTAGGAATCGTAATATAGAACTAGTGCCACATCGTAGAAATGATATTTCGATTGCTTCTTCCCTACAGCTACTGTTCTTCTCCCTCTCCTTCTCCTCTTCTTCTTCTTCTTCTTCTTCTTCTTTGATTCTTTCTTCTCCTCTACAATCCTAAATCAACTTTAGTATCAGAGCGGAAGTTGAACGTTAATTTTACTGGTTGAGTTTGAAGAATGATGTCGGTAGAATAGTGAGTAAATGTTGTACTTGTCAGTTAGCTAAGCATAGGAAATAGAATACTAGTCTTTATACCCCCTTCCTTTTCCTAGCTGTCCTTGGCAAGATGTTAGTATGGACTTTGTTTTAGGACTCCCCTGCACATTTAAGAAACATGATTCTATTCTTGTGGTGGTAGATTAATTTTCTAAAATGGCTCACTTCATTCCTCGTAGCAAAACATCCGATACTTCTAGAGTAACCAAGTTATACTTCTCAAAGATCATCAAATTATATGGTCTATCTAAAACTATAGCGACTAATACGGATGTCCATTTCACTAGCTATTTTTAGAAAACTCTTTGGTATCTAATTGGTACAAAACTCAAATTTTCCGCAGCATATCACCCGTAGCATATCACGATTGGTCTACATCAAGGCTTAGCGTTAAGCCCATATTTATTTACTCTAGTTATGGATGAAATTACAAGACATATTCAGGATGAGGTGCTGTGATTCGCAGATGATATTGTTTTAGTAGATGAGATGAGAGAATGAGTGAATGCTAAGCTAGAATTGTGGCGGGAAACGTTAGAAACAAAAGGGTTTAGGCTAAGTCGATGTAAAACAGAATATATAGAATGCAAATTTAGTCAAAATAGAGTAACTGGTAGCATAGAAATAAGTTTAGGCACACAAAGATTGTAGAGAAAGAAAACTTTAGGTACCTTGGATCTATGGTGCAACAAGATAGAGGGATTGATATTGATGTAAGTCACAGGATTCAGGCCGGGTGGACCAAATGGAGGAGTGCTTCGGGGGTCTTGTGCGATCGAAAAGTCTCCCTCAAGGTAAAAAGAAAGTATTATAAGGTGGCGGTAAGACCAGCGTTGCTAGATGGATCAGAGTGTTGGGCAGTAAAGCATAATCATGTTCAGAAGATGGCAGTTGCGGAGATGAGAATGTTAAGATGGATGTGCAGGATTACAAGGAGAGATAGGATTAGGAACGAGGAGATTTGGGACAAAGTAGGAATATCACCGATTGAAGATAAAATGAGATAAAATCAATTAAGATGGTTCAGCCATGTTAGAAGGCGTCCAACGAAAGCACCTGTTAGAAGGTGTGAAAGCATGAAGATTGCCAGGAGTAGGAAAGGAAGAGGAAGACCGAAGAGAAGTTGGAAAGAAACTATTAAACATGACCTTGCCTACCTGGATCTAATAGAGGACATGGCCCTAAACAGATTTGATTGGTATCGTCAAATACATATAGCCAACTCCACCTAGTGGAAAAAGGCTTGGTTTGGTTTGGTTTGGTTATATCACCCCCAAACTAATGGCCAAATAAAAGTTGTTAACCGTAGCTTAGGAAATCTCTTAGGGTGCTTAGTTAAAGATCATATTAGAAATTGAGATTTAATCCTTCTTACTGCTTAGTTTGCCTACAATAAATCCGTGAATAGGTCAGTAAGAATAAGCTCTTTTACAGTTGTGCATGGTTATAAGCCCAGGAAACATTTAGACTTAGTTCCCATGTCTCCATTTGCTAGAATGCTTGAGTCGGCTAATCCGTTTGTACAACATATTTGAGACTTCCATATTGATATCAATAAGCGATTAGAGTCAATTAATAAAACGTATAAACTTAAAGTTGATTTACATAAAAGACATGTTACTTTTAATGTTGGTGATTATGTGATGATTAGAATTAGGCCGGAATGTTTTCCTTCAAGATCCGTTTCGAAATTGCAAGCTTGTAGTGTTGGGTCCTTCTAAAATTTTAAAACGGGTTGGATCAAATGCATATGTTATTAATATTCCATTACACTTTGATTTTAGCCCTATCTTTAATGTTGAAGACTTTGTTACCTATAAAGGACATATTCAACCTCTTGATGCACCATTTGATGCCCCATCCATTGAACACCACCCAGACTTGACAGCTGCTACTTCATCTTTACCACCAATCTTTGCAATCTTTACCACTAATCCCTGCACACAATAATAAAATTGATATTATTTTAGATGAGTAGGTTGATCTCACCAAGGATGGCGTGGCTCGACGGTTCCTAGTTTGTCTGGTTGATCGTCCTATGTTTAATTGCACTTGGATTCTTGCCGAGCTACTGCAGCAACTTGATCCAAACCTCATGGAATTTTATGACAGTTTCCATCCGCCTCCTCGTCAAAGGCGAGTTCTTTTCACCCTAAGGGAGTTAGTTTAGATACTAGTAAACGATATGGGCGTGTGTATGGACGTCAGGTCAAAAAGACTTAACCATTAATATTATGGGCTAATTATTAATATTTAGTTTAGCTAATTAGGTTTTATTTCATTTATTATTTGAACCCATTTGTTTTGGGCCATATTATTTTGAGTTATTATATTTTAGGCCTTTTGTGGTTTGGTCAATAAATTTTATTATTTAAACCCTAATTAGGGTTACCAGAGGATTGATTGAATGATATTTTGATTGCTTCTTTCCTACAGCTACTGTTCTTCTCCCTCTCCTTCTCCTCTTCTCTTCTTCTTCTTCTTGTTCTTCTCCTTCTTTGATTCTTTCTTCTTCTCTACAATACTACATCACTTAGGCATTTTCCTTTGAATCACTACTCTTTCTATTGCTTCTCAGTCAAGCAATGAGTATGCACTTATGTGCCATGAGTGGTACTAGATAAACTGTACAAAAGGGAATCAGAGCTGAGTCGATCCGCCATAAGAATTTAAACATTGTTTCAACATTTATGTTGAAATAAAAACATTTTAAGTCCCTGATATAGAGCTAACAATAATGGTACTCTAATCACTAAATTCTAATATTAATTGATGTCCAGAGTCAATATGAACCTAGAGAAAACAATGGAAGAATTTTTTTCACATAAATTTGAGGGAATATAACTACAAATGTTAATGAAAACAAAGGAAAAAGTTTTTTTTTTTGGATAAATTATAAATTTATTAAAGAATGCATCAAAGGATGGTACCCTTACATGAAGAGCTAAAAAAAGGCAAGAATTACAATTCAAAAAACTCGACAAAATTCATAAAACTATCTAAATGGATCATATCGCCTCGTAACCATCTATACAAGTTACCAAAAAAAAAAAAAATACTTTTCAACCTATATATGGATAATTCAACTCCTTAAAAAGTTCTTCTACTATTCGTCTCACCCCAAAACAACTAAACTAAACAAAAGAAATAATCTTCCACACTTTCTATCGCGCCCCTAGCAAGTCTCAACAACGTGTAACTTTTTTAGGAAACGCTAGTTGCATTACAAACATAGAAAAGGAAAAAGTTAAACATTGAAAACCTAGATATACTCAAATTTGAAATTGTTTTTCGGGATGAGTACTTACCAGCAAAAGCACCAATTATAGCATTTTCAGGGTCATTCAGATCCCTCTTTGCCTGCAGGAAGAAAGAGTGAAATTATCTTTTGCAGATGAAACATGTTGTATGTCGTTTGATGAGGACATAGTTTTAATAGATGAAACAAGAAATGGTGTAAATGATAAGGTTAGAATTATGGACAGAAATGTTAGAATCACAAAAACTTAGAACAAGTGGGGCTAAAACTGAATATATGGAATTAAATTTAGTCGCAGCCAAAATATAAATGAAGAATTAGTTAGCCTTGAATGTCAAGCAATAGTTAAAAGTGAAAATTTTCCATACTCAATAATTTGTTTGAAAAGGTGGAATTGGTCGGATTTGATTCCATTTAGTGAGAATTCTCACCAATTCTTTTGTTTGTTATCAAAATGAGACTTTAATAAGTTGGATTTCATTTCATTTCATCACTTAAATTTTGTGATTCCCATACCATTTGAAATCCAACCTAAAACAATAAAATTTATTGGGAATTCACTCTCTACTTTAGCCATTTAAGTAAATGAAAGAATTCACTCATATATCTTTTTTCTTTTTTTTGGTAGCCCGGAACCCGCACCAGTTTATCGCAACCCTCAACGAACCGCGTAGCCGATGGGTAAAGTTGGAGTGCTTGAACCCCCCAACAAAACCCAAGCACCGGGCAAAACAAGGTAGCAGTCAGCGGGATTCGAACTCAAGACCTCCGAGTTTACAATTGATCCCAAAAACCACAGGGCTACCCTAGTGGGTTAACTATTCATACATCTTACATTACCTTATTTTCTTTTTTTTTCACGATAAGGTCAAATTTGGTATTCTTCTCAATTCAATTCAATTCTTAAATTCAAACATAAAATTTTGTTTATCAAATCAATTATGTACTTTAAAATCAAAGCAATTCTTAAGAATAAAATGTTTCCAAATAGAATGTAAGATCTATTATAAAAGTGGAGAGAGAGATTGATGAGGATGTTACAAAGACTTGAGATGGGCTCAATAAGTGGAGAAAGGCATTCGGTCTTTTGTGTGATCGGTGTATACCTTTGAGATTAAAAGCAAAATTTTATAGGACAATGGTCAGACCTGATATATATATATATATATATATATTTTCTTTAATAACTAATATAGATTTTATTAATAAGACATCAAGGGGATACCACCTCAGGACAAGAAGTTAAACGCTCATAACAAGAAATCCCCGACAAAAAGTTAATCCATATGCTCAATGAAATGTTAAAAAAAAAAAAGCAATGTCCGACTCATTCCCTCCCTCTACCCAGTTAGTTATACAAAATCCCCACAAAATTACTCTTTAACCTATATAGCATAACTTGCTCATTCCAAAAGCATCTTCTACTCCTCTCCCCCCCCCCAACAAGATAAGCTAGCGTAAGTAGAAAGGAATTAAACTCCATGCTTTCCGCTGGCGCTTGTGGATCCTCGCCGACCACCACCAATATAGTGCCACGCTCTAAAGCTCTCTAGCCCACAGGTAAAGCAAAAACATATGATTAATGGTGATGCGAAACAAAGAAAATTAAAGCAATGAAGAAAAAGAAATCAAGCAAAGAGAAGAGATTCAAGCAAGAAGAAGAAAAAGAAAAGATGAGAAGAACACAGGTACACAAGCCATTATTGTCATTAATCTCATTTCATCAAGTTTGTTAAAACTCTCACAATTATCAACCTTTATATAGGCTAAACAAACCCTATCACCCTATTATTATTCTAAATAAGTTAAAAATCAAATCTCTAAGGAAATTAAATTAAAGATAAATATCTATCAATCAAATCCTATAAAATCTCTAACAGAATCCTACTCAAGGTAAACTCTAAAATAAATTCTTTCTTAAAATAAAATAATATTGCGATTTGCATCAAATGGACTACCCTTCAATCTTGCAAAGGCCACACCAATTTACTAGTGTCATATTTCTCCTGATAATGTTGTCAACAGTGAGGATTTTATTATGTAGCATACACCACATAAAACAAGCCACTGTTGGTGGAAGCCCTACTTTCCACACATTGCCCCACATGGGGCTCCTCTTAACCCCTTCCACCCTTCCAACACATAATAGTAAGATCCCACCTCGAAATTCCCTGGTAGGAGTGTTTCCACCTTACTTTGTCAGCGTCGCCCCCCACCTTAGTAGCAAATAAGCTTGCCAGAAAAAGAATAAATTCTTCCTACTCCCAATCTTGAACATTCCTTCTCATCTACATGTTCCATGTAATCAGCCTATTGTTGGCCTCCATGAACTCCGAAACTAAACCATCATGTAATTGAGCTAAGTCAAATATACCCAGATATTGGGCTCATAAGCTTCTCTCTCTTATCCAAGGATCCTGCCAAAAGTCCACCCGATCCCCTCTGCACATTTCAAAAAATAAATGTTTAGAAAATTCTGACCAGCTATTCTGGATACACTTCCAAAGACCCAAACCATAGGCACCTCTTGCCTTAGTGGTCCAACCTTCCGTGGCTAGGCCATATTTAATGGCCACTACTCGCCTCCATAACAAATGCTCTCAGTTGCAAACCTCCAAATCCATTTGCCTTTGAGGGCTTCGTTAATGAGATGTACCCTTCAAGAGATCGTATAAGAAATACCAATTGAAGATAAATTGAGGGAAATTCGATGGAGGTGGTTTGGTCATTTACAACGAAGACAAGTAGATGTGCCAATTAGAAGGAATTATTGCATCCAATTTGGGGGTAATGCAAGGGAGCGGGATGGACCAAAACACACGTGAGTAGAAATAACACATAAAGATATGGCTCGTGTAGTTTAACAGGGGAAATAGCACTTAACCGAGCATTGGGGGGGGGGGGATTCATGCAGCTGGAGCTATTTAATTGACAAAATGCAAAGTTGAGTTGAGTATCTTATTGTATTTTCCACCAATCAGTCAAGCACTACCAAAGTTCAGCGAAGGCAGACACGACCTTTTATTTTCTTGTGACGAGTATCTTTTCATTAAATATGTTCTAAGCTGACAAGGTGACAGAATTATCCAAAATCATGCATAGACATGCACATGAAGAGTTTTAAAAGGCAAAAATAAATAAATAAATGAATTGGCTGAGAACTTATTTACACATTCTTTACTAGCATTAGGCTAAAATCATGCCCCCAGGGCATGGAGTTTTATTTGATGTTGACGACAGGGCTTCTCCCATTTGTATTTTCTTAACATTGACTTTGAAATGTCTACTTTAGAAGTGCAACCATCATCCTTGAATAAAAGAAAATGATTGAGGTCTTCACTTTTTGCACTTAAATCTCAAAGGTGGATGAAAGTAAGCTTACCGCTAGCTTATATCCTATCCGAAGCTGCTCATATATGCAAAACTGGATGGCATCAAATGGCAGATCTCGCAATAAAAAGGAACCATATCCCTACAATCTCAAAGAAAAAGAAGGCATATAACACCAATAATGGCTCCCGAAAGTTCATGGTGAAATTAAGCTCTACCATGCAAGACCAGACCCTAATTTCACAACAAAAGAGCTTCACAACCCTCCAGGGAAAAACACCAGAAAAAAAAAAAAGAAAAAAAGAAAGAAAGAAGACTGGAACAATGTATAATAGATATCTTGGAGTGAAAATTTAATGCTTGGGGTTAGAATTTTAAAAATTATTAAAGTATGCATTACATACCGCATAAAGGCCTTTAAAACCTTCCTTAGCAACAATAAGGCGGACAGCATCAGGAGCTGAAGAAAAGTGCCCAGTCTGCATCCTTTGCTTAACCACCTGTAAAGGCATTAAAATACAGTCTCAGAAGCTTTGTGAGAAGATGCGGGTTAAAGACATAAAATAAACTACCTCTGTTGGTACACGGACAATGGAAGAAGCAGCCCCTCCAATAGCACCTGCAGTCTGAATGAAGTCTAGAAAGCTTTTAAAATAACAACCAACTATTTGTAACCAGTAAATTGAAAGTAAAAATAGAAAAATAGAAAAAAAAGAATCACAACCATACAGAATACTATCATAAGTTCATAACCAATCGTCACCCTAGAGAAAACATGCAAGCACTAGATAACCCAAATTAGCACATGGCAGACCAATTCATGATAAGGTAAAACCGTGTCATTAACTTTCATTGTTTAGAGGTCGACCCCACTAGGAAATGGAATAAATTACAAAAAAGAAGAAGAAGAAGAAGAAGAAGAAGAAGAAGAATAGTTTTTTTTTTTTTTTGGGGGGGGGGGGGGCTGCTGAAAGCATTTGCATCACACTAGAAGTTCAACACCAACTGTGAAAACATTGAAAGCCTGAATTATATGTCCTTTTTTTGAAAAAGATAAGAACATTTTATTCAAAAGCTATCAAAGCATCGAAGAGATGCAAATACAGAACCTAAGTGAGGAGAGATTATACAATAAGTTCCGACCCCAAGATCAACTTAAAAGTTCAAGAAAAGTCAAGAAAGAAAATAAATCGATATCCCTTCCATCCTTTGCCCAACCATATAAACAAGCAAGAAAGTAACTCTTGATTCTCAAGATAGGCCTACTCTCGTCTTCAAATATTCTTCGATTCCTCTCCTTCCAAATCAGCCAGAACATACAAAATGGAGCCAAATTCCATATGAGTTTTTTATGCTTTCCAAAAGGCTGACCCCACCAAGCCAAAAGGAAATCACGGATATCCTTTGGGAAGCATAAATGAACTCCGAAATAGGAAATGATCAACCCCCACAGCTCAGCTGTCCATTAGCGGTGCAGGAAAAGATGAGCAATAGATTCCTCTTGACTAAAACATAAGATGCAACGATTAACTATGTGATAACCTCGACACTTGAGATTATCCATAGTTAAAAGTTTCCCCCTGACAGCACACCATGAGAAAAAGAGGACTTTAGTAGGAACAGCATTTTTCCAAAGTTTTAGCCAAGGAAAAATGTCCTTAGCCTCTCCTTGAAGGAACACATAAAAGGACTTGACAGAGAAAGTTTGCTCTCTAGACTCTTTCCAGACCATAGAGTCTTTTGTTTCTTCAAGATGAACATTGTTTAGCAGCTCCATAAGAGATAGATAGTCTTCCAATTCCCAATCATTCAATTCTCTCCGTAACAACACAGACCAGGTGCTATGTCTACCCACTCCAATGCTATAATCTTTGACAAAAGCATCCTTGTTTACAGCAAGAGCAAAAATCCCAGGGAAGAGATCAAACAAGCAACCCGCATTTAGCCAATCATGTTTCCAGAATAACATCCTATTGCCTCTGCCCAGCTTCCAAGAAATGCAGCTAGCTAACTTCATCTAGTTTTTTCCTATACCTCGCCATAAACTTGCACCTATAGAGTTAGGACCCTCGGCAGAACACCAGCCTCCCATTTCTTCCCCATATTTAGTCACTATAACTTTCTTCCAAAGACTAGTTTTATCCTGGGAAAATCTCCAGAACCATTTGCCAAGTAGAGCCTCATTATGCAGCAACAACTGCCTAATGCTGAGACCTCCAGAAACAATCGGGGTGCATACTACCTTCCAATTTACCAGACAATGTTTGAAGACCCCTTCTCCTTTGCCCCAAAGAAAGTTCCTTTGCATTTTCTCAATTTCTTTGATGACTAAACGAGGGGCATTAAAAAGAGAGAGATAATATGTAGGTAGACTAGAAAGCACACTTTTAATCAGTGTTACTCCAGCTCCTTTGGAGAGATATCTCATCTTCCAAATGGCTAACCTACTCCTGCATCTTTCCAGGACAGGCTCCCAAACCTTCTTGGACTTAGATTGAGCTCCCAGAGGCAAACCTAAATAGGTAGTAGGAAAGGAACCTGATTTGCATCCCAAAATATCTGCCAGCTCTCTTAGAGAAGTAACTTTTCCAACTGGAATGACCTCAGACTTACCCAAGTTCACCTTCAAACCAGTGACAGCCTCAAATCCCAAAAGAGTGCAACGTAAATGTCCCAATTGCATCATGTCAGCTCCACAAAATACAATTGAGTCATCGGCAAAAAGAAGGTGTGAGATGCTAATTGAATCCCTTACTCTATTCTTGACCGAGAAACCCTCAATCAGACTAGCAGCTTCCACATTCTGCAGCATTCGACTAAGAACTTCCATGATGATTATGAAAAGAAAAGGGGAGAGAGGATCTCCTTGCCTTAATCCTCTTGACGATGTAAAGAAACCTTCTGGAGAGCCATTAATCAAAACTGAGAACCGAGTAGTTGATATACACCAGTGAATCCATTTACACCACCTATAACCAAAGCCCATTCTTCTCATCAAATAAATCAAGCAATTCCAGTTAACATGATCAAAAGCTTTCTCAATATCTAACTTGCAAACAAGACCAGCTTCCTTTCTTTTAACCTTAGTATCAATAACTTCATTTGCAACCAAAACAGCATCCAGAATTTGTCTACCGCCCACGAAAGCATTCTGAGAAACAGAGATGATAGAGGCTAAAACTTTTCTCATCCTGACAGCAAGAACTTTGGCAATCAACTTATAAACAGCCCCAACCAAGCTAACTGGTCTAAAATCTTTAACATCAACAGCACCATTCTTCTTGAGAATTAAAGTTATGAAAGTAGAGTTTAGGCTTCTAACAAATCTGCAGCTACTGTGGAAATTTGTGAAAACCGACAGTAAATCCTTCTTGAGAACATTCTAACATTTTTGAAAGAAGGCTAAGGTCCATCCATCTGGACCAGGAGCTCTATCCCCATTGAGATCTTTAAGAGCCTCATAAATTTCAGCTTCAGTGAAAGACTGTTCTAAACTCTCAGTTTCCGAAGGATTGATCTGAGAAAAGTTTAACCCATCAACAGTGGGTCTCCAAACAGCCTGTTCCATGAACAGATGCTTGTAAAAATTCAGTATACTCTGTTTAATGTGCTCTTGATCGTCTGTGATAGAACCATTAACTCTGAGTTTGCCAATCCAGTTTTTCCTCTTATTAGCTAAAGCAATTTTGTGAAAAAACTTTGTATTTCTGTCACCTTCTTTCAGCCATTTAATTCTTGATTTTTGCCTCCAACTAGTTTCTTCCATTTTAATCAACTTATTCAACTCCTGGATCTTGGCCTTTCTGCTGAAATTCTCCTGATCAATGAGCCTTCTCAAGTCATCGATCAAGTCTAAGTGCTGCATGTCCTTCTCGAGCTATTTCTTTTTATTCTCAATTCTCCCAAATTCTTCTAAATTCCACCTTTTCATATCATTTTTAAACACCTAAGTTTTTGAGACAATACATAATTGGCACTTCCATTAAAGAGGTATCCTTGCCACCAAGAAGCAATCATATCAGTGAAACCCTCTACTTGCAGCCACATATTCTCAAATCTAAAAGGTTTAGGCCCACTTCTTAATCCTCTCCCATCCAACAGCAGTGGGCAATGATCGGATAATAGACGAGGCATAGATTTTTGAAATCCCTCAGGAAATAGGTCCTCCCAATCATTAGACACTAAAAATCTATCGATTCTAGACTTACTTCGGCTGTTGCTCCAGGTGAATTTGCAGCCATTCAAGGGCAGATCAATACACTCTAAGTCATTTATGAAATCTGAGAAGGTTTGCATCTGCTTTAATCTTTTATTGCAGTTCCATTTATCTTCGATGCTCTTTACCATATTAAAATCACCACCCATACACCACGGAAACTGCCAGCAAAAGACAGCTGCTCCAATTTCTTCCAGAAAATCAGTCTTCAGATTGCAGTCCACTGGACCATAGACTCCAGTGAAGGACCAGGTTAAATCCTCCTCGACATGCTGAAATAAACAGGAAACTGAGAACATCCCAACTTCAAACTCCACCATATTTAGTCTCCTGCTATCCCACATCAATAAAATTCCACCGGAGGACCCTATTGCATCAAGAGCTTTCCATTTATACCAAGCATCACCCCATAATGATCTAATTACATTCTCATCTATCTCACTAAACTTGGTTTCCTACAAACAGACAAGATCAGGATTCCATCTTCTAAGAGAGTTCTTGATTAACAACCTTTTTGGTAGACCACAGCAGCCTCTCACATTTCAACTTAGAATTTTTTGCTTCATTTAAAACAAATAGGTAGTGATTCAGTACATTTTCTTCCTCCATAACTCTGGTTCTAACCTTTTTTATCCTATGAAATTGACCACTGAAGGTTCTTTAACTCCCTCGAGCCTCGTCTAGTGCATCCTGCTATTTTCTTTCCTTCCTTGCACAAGTTAATTCCTCTCTTTTCTTCTATTGACTGAAGGAGCTCCAAAATGTTATCTTCAAACCCCTCACTTGAGATTCCCAAAATCTTCTTAAAAGATTTCATTCGGTTAATCACCCATTTAGAGATTTTTCCTTGATCTGAACCACAATCCTCCAGCAGCAAAGTCTCATTATTTATATTCTACTCTTCAGGTCCATATGAGGCTAGGGGTAAACAATTAATGATTTCATTTGTCTCACCGTCTTTAATATTCAAGAGAGTACGAAAATTCTCATACATGGAGTCAGTTTTACTGCAATCTGATTGAGAGTCAAGGGCCAAATCCATCATCAGACTCAAAGTTCTTCTTCTCTCCACACAAAATATCCCCCAAAATCTGGTCTTCCTTGAAAAGTACATCAGTAGACAAAGCCTTCTTGATTTCACCCCTCGGAAGCAGTAAAAACCTTAAAATCAACCTTAAAATCACCATCTATGTCCTCCATTAAATCTGTAGATTCCATGTCAGCTACTTCATTAATGACCTGGTCCTTATTTAACTTTACCTCCGATGAATCATTTAATGAATTTAATATTTCAAATTTATTTAATGAGGGCAGACCCTCATTAGTAGAATTTGAAATGTGACCCTTCATATAGGCTACATTTTTATCATCCACCTTGATCCATCGAACCTTCCATTTTTCAGGTTGAATTTATTGCTTCTCTTCTGATTCCCAAGCCCATTAAATTTTCTGTCTCTTAGGCTGCCGAAATCCAGAACATTCTCCGAGGCGTTGGCAGCTCCACGCGCCACCCCTTTCCTCATCTCCAGTGACCGGCGACCACAAAACAATGTTTTTTGATTTGAGACCCAGTCCACCCAAGGGCTGCGATCAACCCAAATGGGACAATCATACAAGGTTCTTCCCACTTTAATCAAAACCGAGGCTGGAACATTCCTTCCATGCCCCTTAATTCTCAATTTTACCCACTTCAAGTGGGATTGCATTGCAGTTTCTTCAGCTGTTTCCAAGTATCCACCACAATAGTCTCCTATTTTTTTCAAAGATTCCTTCATCCCATAGGAATGCAGGCAGGCCAATCACTCAGATCTAGGTGGAGTTTTGAGACCAACCTCTTCTGTTGCAGCAACTCCAACTATGCCATCTATCCAAAAATAGTGGCAATCCATTGAAGAGATGTTTATCAATTTTTTTCCTCCGCTATCTCACTGGATGGGAAAATAAACAGGAATTTGTCTAGATCGATCTCTTTAATTTCTACTCCTCCAGGAATTTTCCATCTCCTGTGCCCATCTCTTTACCACTGCAGGGTCCTTTAAACCAGGCTTTAATCCTCCTATACTGCCAATTAAACATCTAGACATTTGATGACTTCTCTCCACTGCATCCTCAAAATTAACAAGCAAATATTCTCCTTGCTAGCCTTGATTGAGCTTCTTAAAGCAGCGAGCTTCCAATCAGGAATGCTAGCAGCTTGAAGATATGTTTTACTCAGGGGAACAGTGGCAGCATTCCTCCTACTTCTATCTCTCGGTGGGAAATCTTCCTCCATCATTAGAGGAGAATTCCAATTAAAAGAAGGGTGACCTGTTGTCTCACTCTGGATAAAGTTGGACAGTAATTCAGCGAAGAAAACCCAGCCTTGTCCAATGGCTACCTCAGGGATACACATCTGTCTTCTACCAAAGGGAGCAAACAGACGTAGCTCCATCTTCTTAGTTGCACCGACCTTAATTCTGGAACAAAGTAGAGTTCTTCGCCCACCCCGAAGGCAACCCAATTGTTGAAAGCCACCAGATATCCTCATTTCTTTCCAACACATCTTTTGCAGCCATTGAAGCTCTTTTTCATAAAGGATTAAAACCTTAACATAACCCCTTCCTTTTTCGATCAACCTTATTCCACTATTTCTACTAAAATCATCTTCTACATCAATGGTGACCTCTTTCGTATGAAAGGAACGTCTAAGAATTCTATCAGAGGAGTATGCTAATCTCATACTCTCTAACACTCAAGATTCCTAAGTTGGTGCACGATAGCAAGAAACTCCTAACATGTGCCGAGAGCATAGGGGCAGAATTTCCCACTATCCTAAATTATATGTCCTTGTCAGTCACATTGTCCATCCTAATCTTTATTACACAAGATTTGAATGAATTAGAAACACCTCTGCAGAACATTCCCAAGTGAAGTTAATTGATTCATAATAGCCACTAGCGGAACCAAGAAGAGGAAAGATGGATCAAGTGCACCACCCCAAAAAAAAAAAAAATTTGAGGGTGAAATTTAGCCTTATAAAAAGATTAATTCAAAATTTTCAAATATGATGCAGAAATGAGCCTACAAGGATTGAACCAAGGCCTTTTTTTGTTGAATGAGAGGAAATTTTGCCACTGCACTATTGAATATTTGAGTTAATTATATCAGCAAACATAAGTTACAACATGATAAATTCTATAAATAATGAAATACAATTATTATTATTATTATCATTGTTATTTTGTGCTTGGGGACCTTGGTGTTTGCGTCCCAAGTAAATCTTCAAGTGATGTTATGAGGCCCTAGTTAAACCAATAAACCGTGAACAATATCTTCACAGAATTAATGTCCGATAAATTATAACTACGTTTTTCATAAATCTCTTTTCTCACGGCCTTTTTTCTGGGTGCATTGTGTCTGATTTAGCAAAAATCATGGATCCTTTCCCTAGTGATGACAAAAGTAAAATAACAGTAAAAAAAAATAGGGCATTTAAAGTCAGAATTAAGATCTGTTGGAATTTAACTCTCACTGCCAACCAGATTACTAGAGAATCGAAAACAATTCAAACTTAATAATGTGAAGGTGTCATCTCTCATCTCATGTCTGATCAGTTAAAATACTTACCAAATGAGCCAATGCGCTAAGATTTTCAGGAAGGCAATTAAGCATTTTTCGCTTTGTAGGTTCATATACACCAACAAATATGGCTGATGCCCTGCAAAAAATAAATAAATTCATCAAAAAGTTCTATTCCTTGAAAAGTTCTTCTATTCCTCCATGAAAAGTTTCAACTTATACATGAATAGTTCAACTCCTTGAAAAGTTCTTCTATTCCTCTCACCCCAACCAACCAAACTATACAAAACGGATAATCTAACACATCACTATGAAGTTGTAAATAAAGGTGATTTGCTTACTCTTTACACCCATTGCTCAATTTGTAATTGTGTACATGTGACAATAACTAAAAGAAAACAAAACTGATGAATAAACTAAGCTCGTAAGCCTCGTATAGCATCCTGAACTTCAACTATCTCTCAAATTTAAAATGTACTAGACCACATGAAAAGAATACAACAAAGATGAGTATATAGGCACACAATGACAACACAAACATAAATTTTTCACAAGTTAGGATACTTTATAATTTTGCAAGCAGCAAGGATGCAAGAAGTGACAAGATGAATTCCCAATCTTACAGAAAATAATATTTGCTTTTACAGGAACTTACGGTAGCACACCAGCAAGATTTCCGGTCAATCCAGAATAGAGTCCTCTCAAGAGAATTTTTCCCCCACCACGAACTGCCTAATGGAGCCATGCACATTTAGACAAAATAGTTCCTAATATGCGTACAAATAAGAAGTAGTAACCATCTGAATTAAACTTGTTCCCATCAATATCACAGAAAGCCAATGATTACTAATCCTTGCTGTAAGATACAAAAGTAAGAAAGGATAAAAAGGCATGTCGTGAACCTATTAAAGGTTTTATGAACCTCTTCCTTTCTCATGCTCTTGATAACTCATTATATGACTCATAAAATTTAACAAGGAGCACTGAAGTGAAAGCTCAATGCTCAACTTGCCACATATGTCAAATGCATATATGATAAAACAGGGTTTCTCTGTTTGTTAGCGTTCTTCATCAATAAGACGTGGCAACAGCAGTATCGCTGTTCATAAAACAAAACTGGAACCAAGACCCTGCAAGAACAGATAAGAAAGAAACATTCTATGCTACAGCACCTAGCAGCTACAGGATGAAATTCAGAAAAATCAACTGCTGGTATCTGGATCCCAATAATTTAGGACCACCTGAAATGAAAATGAATTTAAACATTATGTATTTCTTCTTTCTTAAATAAGTAACTTAAACATTATATGTTTTAACTGAGGCGAATGGGTACATTATAAAATATCCCCTCCTCAAATGATCCCAGAAAACACTAAGATTAGAAATAAAGATGTAACTGGGCGGTATCCCATTCATACCATTTTCATGATTTTTCTTTTTTACCCAAAAAAAAAAAAAAATGAGGATTCCAGGATTAGAAATAAAGACAAATAGATGCACAAGAACAATTTAAAGCTTAACCTGCTTGAAGTCGAGTTTTTATAGTATCAATTGGGTATAAAGCTGCTTCAACAACAACACCAGCAGCACCTCCAGCTATAGCACCCTCTGCAGAACCACATAAAAAATTATTAGAATGGATATTTTTAATGCTTTTGTTCTTTTGCTTTTGCATTTAAATGCAAAATCATCCAGAAAGTAAAATGAAAGAAAAGGATTGCATATGCATCTGAAGTATGAATATGGTCGCCTGCACACACAAATTTTAGCTTTGAAAAAAGGAAGCAGCCCTAATGAGCCATTTACCTAAATTATATTTCATATCATTTTTTACTGACTTATTTATTCCTAAATTTATGTAAAACCAAACTCTAAACCTGGTTTCCATTACAAGTAGGCTCTGAAGGGTCCATATGTATTCAAACAAGCAGTAATTTATGTTAGCTTTATGTTCAATAAATTTCCCCACATTTAAACTAAAACTCTTATGTTATTAGTCTCAAAATTTGCTAAAAAGTATAAATACTCCTCAATGAATAAAATTATTATTTTTCAAAAAAAAAAAGGTAATGAACCAAAGTTCCAAACATTTTGTATTGGAAAAATCTAATGCATGTACAAACACAGGTATGCAGTGTTTCTTAGTTAGAAACAAAGAGAAGCAGCACATGACAAGAAACTAACTCAACAAGTTAACCTATGGGAAAGCGACATTATTATGCATTTAGGATTACTTTATTCCTAGCCTCAAGAGCTTTATTTATTTTTTCTATTGAGGCAGTTAAATGATTATCGTCCTATCTTAGAACCTTGCTTGGTCATTGCATACTTGATGTGTATTAGGCCATACCCTTTCTTTTTTCTAAAACCTGCCAGTCTAAGAAATAAAATAAAAAATAGGGGAAGTAACATCAATATATTTACATTTCTCACTGTTTCTTGAACCTTTTTCTTTGTGAACACAATAGAATTTTACAAAATTTTAGCAAATAAAAACAAAGCTTCAAAAAAGAATTCCATCCAATGCCTTGGATTGTCATTGAAATAACTCAGTCCAATTACTTAGGTATTGTACTTCAATCTATTTGGCAACTTTTCATTACTTCCCTAACTCCTAACTTTTCATTGCAATGAACGATAACTATTTTGTACGTGACCCCTGAAAGTAAATGTGAATCATCTCATGAAGTTAAGGAGGACATGCACAAACTGATTAGTAGCACATCCATATTATAAATAAACTCTTCCCTTCATTTAATTGCTTAGTCAATAACTTTTATTTTCTTAAAAACACTTCATGTTCTGAATCACAAAATTCTTGCACAGTGGTAGCCAACTAAATGAGTCAAGTCAATCGTCACCACATGATTAATTTCCCAAAAAAAGAAAAAAGGTATATCATTATCTTGTGTACAAATTCAAAGTAATCATTACTTGATTAATCAGAATAAAATTATATACCACTATCTCAGATACAACTTCAAAAAAATCATACAACCTACCAAATAGAACTCGTAAAAAATCAAATGGCTTGTCTTTTTGTGCTTCGACAATCTTGTTCGATCCTTCCTGGGAAATACACATTTTATATTTTGGTATATCTGTTATAAGAAATTGTAGAAGAAATAAATTAGCTAAGTGGCAGCAAATACAAATAAACTAAAGTAGGCATTTTGTTGAGGGCATTGAAATAAATAAAGAGTGAGTTACTAAAGAAACCAAGACAGATCACTAACAACTAATTATGGCCCTAATATTCAGGCAGGTCAATCACATGGTAATGATTGCACAAATGCTTCACAGTGTTCCATTATATTCTTTATGAATTACAAGTGATTTTTGCTAATAGGAATGAAATTTGTATGTGCTAAATATATATTAATATAAAATTTCCTTTGGATAGATCTGGATATGGATTTAAGTTAAACTTTACAAAAATTTACTAGATTTTGACTGACAAACATTATTTTCTTAGCATCCTTGTACAACTAAAATACTTAGTATGAAAGATCCATCATATCAAAACTCTCCAATTCAAGTAGAAATCCAAATCAAAGCTATCAAGTCCATATTTTCTGATTCTACTTTAATAACTAGTCTAAACCCTTACATTTCAAATCCATTAATACAACACAACCCAAGTTATATGGTTAACCTTTTTGAGGCCTTCACAAAATAACTTTTTTTTTATTTGGCATTTGAAAATTCACCATTGTCCTCTGGTGAAACGGTAGAACAAATAATTTTTATTATGGAGAACAGAGAAAATTCGTCTTACAAATCAGGCAACTCTTTTGTTCGAAAAATAATAACCATATCAAAAAAGCGGTCTTTTTTTACACATATCTCCGATGATTAAACTATAAATTGAGAAGAAATCAAAGAAACAATACTTAATTGAATCATTCATCAACGAATACTTGGTGAATGATTTGCTATTAATTGATCTTAAACATTTTTTCGTATATATATTTGAGGTGATCAAACGACAATGAAGAAGAAAACAATAAGTACTAACAGGTGAAAATTACAAACTACAGGAGGTAATTACCGGACGACTCAGTCCGCGCATTCACAGGCATTGTTGCGTAGCTGCAAATTTCAAGGTTGATGAGAAAAATGGTCCCCGTATACTGATAAGAACTTGAAAATTATTAAATTATTTCATTTTTTTCAAGAATACTGAACAAACGATCTCGAACAATACATATGTATGTATGTATGTATGTATGTATGTAAAAATGAACTTAATGGTTAACCAATAAAGCTATTCTCAATCATCTGCTGCAACTCAAATTTAGGGGTTCCCCCCAAATTCTAGAATCTGGCAGCATTCATGAAATTTTGAGAGACAGAAGGGAAATCACCTGAGGAAAGAGGCGTAGGCCGGGTGTCTGTCTATATGTGAAGCAACGGTTTAGTGAGGGAGATCAAGAAGAGGGTTTTAGAGTATTTTACGTACTGAAATGACAATAGAACCCCTTTTGCTAGTTAAGAAATAGAAGGAACCAAGCACTTCATTTGAGGCTAGATTTGGAAATAAAAGTTGTGTAAATTTACTAAAATAAAATAAAGGTCAAACTACACCAACCTCCATTTAACATTTGATATATACTTTCACCTACCTCCCTTGGTAATTTATAAAAGTTTTAAAAAAAAAATTCTGTTTTAATCCTATATTTTTAGTAAGAATTATGAACTCAAATCTAAAATTTTAATTCTCTTACATATATACCCTTACACCTATTAAAAGTTATTCTAAGCTAAGAAATCATAAGTGCAGAAGATTATGCCAACTATCACCCATGTTTAAGCCACTGATAGACGTGTTGAGGATCATTCAGGCCAAATCTGAGTTTGTGAGTAAAGTCTTTTAAGAATAAACAAATTGAAAATAGCTAATAATAGTAATAGAGGATTTTTATGTGTAGAAGAAAATAGAAAAGAAGTTTATGAATATCAAGTTCATGTTTTTGAAAAAGAACCTAGTAGTTTAAATATTGTTAGAACTTTAAATTTCTTATTAGATAGTATGTTTAAAGATGTAAGTACTTTAAATAAAATATAAAATAAAATAAATAGTGCCGATTTACCAACAAACACAAAAAATTTGCTAGAGCAAATAACCAACAAAGGCTATGGAAATGAAATATTTAATCTTCAAACAAATGAATATGATAAAATTCCTACCTTATACCAAGGAGGAAAAAAAGGATTTGATGAAATCTTTATGGTTAAAGACATTACTAAGAAAAAAACTTATAAAGATTTTTAAGCTAATAAAGAAATATTAGAGTATTGGAGATCTAGATATAAGGATGAAAGTGATGTAAAAGAAAGAGATAAATTGCTCAACCAGATATAAACTCTCTTAATTAGCATGAGAACCTATTCAAAAAATATGAATACGTCTTTACTTTAGACTCTGATTCTAAAAATTCAGATGAAGAACACTACACAACAAGTGTGGTGAATGAAGATTAAACTGATTCTAAAGCTGAAACACCAGCTGATCCAGAATTAGATGAAGAACTAGCAAAAAAATTAGACAAAGCTTTAAATCTAGACAAAAACCTAGGAAAGAGAAAAGTAGGAATATTAGATTACCTAGATAAAGATCAAGAAACTAAACTAGTAACTAAAAAAAGATCTTCTTTCAAGCATATCTATGTAAAAGAAGACAGTGAATCTAGTTCCGATAAGATTTATGTTAAAGAAAAACATAAGGCTAATCCTTCTAAAAGAGAAGACTTAAATAAATTCTATGTTACTGCAAATAGGATATAACTAAACCTTAATAATGTACATCCCAAAGATTATGAAAGTATCATTGAAGAATGGAGACAAGTCATGTCCATTGTCATAACCGATTACAAAAATACATGAAATAGGAAAAGATTCCTAGACTATGTAACAGAAACATTACAAGAAAATGTTTTAAATTGGCTAAAAGTCTGGAAAGAATATGAAGATGGCAAACCAAAAAAAAAAAAAAACGTTAGATAAAATGATTTTACAAAAATTCTCTCAAATTTTTTTACATTAATCAAAAGAGATTTTGTAGAATAATATCTTTAGATGAATACCAAAAAGAGATGAAATATGTTTTATCAAAAATAAAATTTTGAGATATCTGCAAATATACAGATTTCGTTAAACTATATCAAAAATACTTCTGGATTCTAAAACCAAAAAGTATGCCTTATTAGAAAAAATAATTTTTCCATTAACTCCCAAATCCATGGGATGAAATATGTGAAAAACAGTACCAAGAAAACATTAATAAAAATGGTAAATTACACCTAAATCCCCTCAACATTTGGATAATTACACCTAATACCTCTCAACATTTGAATTTGACAAATACCTCCTTATTTTGAAAAGTTGCTAATCCTAACCCCCCTCTGTTAGTATTTCGTTAGGGTTCAGTTAAAATGATGACGTCAGCTAATATATTTTTTTTAATATATCAATTTTCCCCCCTCTCCCTCATTTTTATTATTTTAATAATTATTATTATTTTAATAATTATTATTATTTAAAATTATTTTTTACTTCTCAACTTTCGTTACCCCTCTTCTCTCTCCTCTTTAGTGCTTTCTCTCCCTGAAGCATGCCTGGGGTTCATCTTCTTTGCCCCAGATTCCTCGCGCTAGCACTAGTTAAATGTGTCACCGGTAACAAAGCTGATGAACACTCCTGTACCGTCTCTTTGACACCCTTAGAGAATTTGGTGTTCACTGACAACGCCTTTTCATGATTCAGCCGATGTTCATAATCCTAAAGAAGTTTGCAGCAGGTGCATGAGCTACATTAGGCAACCAATTGATGAGTCCAAGCGCTCAAGTCTTAGGAAATGTTTGAGGATTTTGCCAAGGGTTTGCAGTCTTTTGGAGGTTAGGCAAATTATGAAAGCTGAAAGGGAGTGCTCTCCCAATCAATTTCAACTCGTGTAGTTTGTTGTGAATGGCAAGCAATTAATTAATTGGGTTGAAATCAATGAAATTCTATGGATTTTCAAGCTGAGAAGATTGAACAAGTGAGAATGTCAGTTCGAAATTTGTTTCTCCTATAATTTGTCTGTAATTTGTTTCAATTTATTTGTAATTTGTTTATCCTATAATCTTCTTCAAATGATTTTTGATTTTTGTCTGTACGAAGCGATGCAAATGATGGGGGTTTGGTCGAATCCCCATTTCTTTGTGCAGTTTTCTTTTTCCTTGGTACCAGAAGGTGCCTCTTTCAAGTGCACTGCACATGCACACACACACACACACACACACACACATATGTACAAAAAGAAACGAACTCATAGTCTAAGCTCTCAACAAGGTAGATGTTAGAAAAGTGTAACTTGTTCCCCAGCGCATTGCACATCATGATGATCGGGGCAGCACATCATGATGGTTAGTTCTCCGGCGGCAACTCTTGGCAGCAACCCTCGTCTCTATGTGTATATATATGTGTGTATGTGTACAGATTGGTTCAGTAGATAAGACGGAAGGGGTGGGGCATTTTATTTGTAGTTAATTAATTAAGTTGAGGGTAAAATTGTCTTCACATTAAATATTTTAACAAAGTTAAGCTTCTAGCTAACGAAAGGAGGTTAGGGTTAGCAACATTTCGAAATAAGGGGGTATTTGTCAATTTCAAATGTTGAGGGGTACTAGGTGTAATTACCAAAATATTGAGGGGGTCTAGATGTAATTTACCCAATAAAAAATGGTTATTCTAACTCTCTTGGATTAAGGATAAGTTTCGATTATAAGATAATGACCAAACACTATCTCTAAATAAAAGCCCAAAAATAGATAAAAAAAACCAATTGTCTAAATCAATTAAAGGAAAAACTATTGTGACAAAATTTTAAAAGAAAATTTGGAAATTGAATGCTTTGTGATAAACAATATCATATACACGAGAAAAAAAAATTTAAATCAAAAAATGAAAATCTGGAAATAAAAAAATATTTCCAAAAAAGAAATATGTTAGAAAGTTTAAAAAGAAAAAACTTTGGGAAGAAATCATTGAAAAATTGCACTTGCTATTTTTACAATAAAAATTTCATATGACATTTAATTGTCCAAAAAGAAACAATAAGGTAGTCAAATTTCTAGAAGAAAACAGTTTAGAAATTTGTTCGGGAGAAGAAATAGATTCAGAAGAAGAAATTTTATGTGAACTAGAATTTGTTTATTTGGATTCTTCAAAAGAAAGTGAAAAATTCATTTTCATAATGCAAGAAACAAATCCTACTAATGAAAATTTGGAAACCTTTAAGCCAGTCCCTAAAAACGAATTAAACCAAATTTGTTTAAGAGACAAAATCAAAGAAAATATGACTATCGAAAATGATAAATTAATCAAATACAAAAGTATTAAAATGGAAGACTTGTATATTAAATCCAAGTTTAAACCTAGGCAAGCCCAACATTTTGAAAGATGCAAAAGAATAACAGAGGCAAGATCCTCCTCTAATGGGCAAGTTGAAATAAAACTTTTTTATGAAGAAAAAATTAAGAGATTTAAACAAAAGTATCCGAAAGTAAGATTCATTCACATTGGTATAATCCAAATAGAGATTAGACCATTGATCAAACTTGGAGTGGACTCAACAATCCTATGTGTAGTCTAAGATAAAAAGATTTTAGGACCCTGTTTAATTACTGATAGGGGGAACAAAATCAAATCTTGTTTCTGGAAAAATCCTCTGCAGAATCAAACTAAATTATTTTGTGTCTATAAATGATAAAAAAAATCTAAGACACATTAACACTGAGATTCAAACTCAGAATATCAAGATGGACGGTAATACCAATGATCTAAAAATATCTTGGAAAGCTATTCATCAATTAACCAGCGATACTGAAGTCAAAACAAACAAAGTTGACTTTGGTATGGTTAAATTATATGAACCCAAATCTTTTGACACTGAAATCAAATTAAGATTAATTGATATAAAAGATTTGAGAATACCTAAAGAACGGGTATTTGAGAATTTTACTAGAGATCAACCAGAATCTTCTCGAGGATTAATTAAACTTCACGCATCAAGTAATGCACTTTACTTCAGAGATAACAGATTAACTGCAAGTAGAAAATCATTCAAAATGAACCACTTCCAAAACACTGAAGAAGGTTCCTCGAGCTCAAGTAGCTTTAAGAAGAATCTAAGTTCTAGTTCTTCCTGAAAGTTTTTCTAACGAACAAAAATCCATTATCTTTGAACAACTAAATATGGATTTAGAAACAATATTCTTTTCTTATAACCAAAATAAAAGAAATTATTGTTATATTGAAGTCACTTTTAAATTTTGAAGGCCATAAAGCATATAGCTTACATGCACTATAGACACTGGTGCTACAACTATTGTATGTCAACCAAATGTCATACCCAAAAAATATTGGATTCAAATGAAAAATCCTATCTCAGTAAAAAAAATGTTAATGACACCACATCTATAATGGACTTCAAAGAAAATGACATTATATTTTTAGTAAAAACAACTAAAGGTAAAAAGACCTTTAGAATTCCAAAAATATTGTGTTCTCTTTTAATGCATAGAGATATGCTTTTAGGAAATAATTTCTTAACTAAATATTATCCTATGAGTGTATCTCATGATCATGTAACTTTGATTAATAGAAACAAATCTTATCAGATTCCTTGGTTAAAAACACATAATTCAATTGACTAAAGGATTTGCGCTACTTAAACGTGGTGATAATAGTCTAATTTTAATTAATTCATTAAAATCAATTGATGAATCTCATTAGATTTATAACAAATTAAGCCCAAACTTCTCAGAAGATCCTTTAATGCTATGGGAAAAAGCCCCAGATACTGTTATCTAAAACTAAAAGATGAACAGAAAATAATTAGTAAAACATATGGTCTATACCAAACAAGATAAAAACAAATTTCAAGTTCAAATAAAAGAACTTCTGGATAAAATATTGATATAATCAACTAGAAATCAGCATTCCAGTCCTACTTTCCTTGTAATAAATCATAGTGAAAGAAAAAATAAGAAAAGTTAGGATGGTCATCAATTACAAAAAAATTGAATGAAAATCTGATCTTTATAGGTATCTTTTTACTTAGAAAAGATGTTTTAGTAACTCAGACTAGAGGTGGTAAAATATTTAGTAAGTTTAATTATAAATCAGGATTTTGGCAAATCAAGTTTATAGAAGAATCAAAACCATTGATTACTTTCTCAACTCCATATGGCCATTATCAATGGATAGTGTTACCATTTGAAATATGTAATGCGCCACAAATATTTTAAAGATGGATGAACGATATCTTTAAAAATATTAAAGATTTCTGTCTAGTTTATATAAATGATGTATTGATTTTCTCTAGAAATAGATAAGAGCATAAACATCTCTGGGGAAATAGTTTGTAAGAAATTTCTTAATAATAGAGTAATTCTCAGTCTAAAAAAGATTGAGATAGAAAAACAAAAGAAATTGATTAATTAAATATTGTACTCAGTTTAACAGGAATTATGTTAAAACCTCATATAATCACAAAAATCAAAGGGTCCCAGAAAAACTAGAGAAGACTTACACAGTCTTCTTGGCTTATTAAATTATGGAAGATAATTTGTAAAAAGTCTTTTTAAATGGGAAAAACTATTCCTTGAAAATTTGAAAAAAGCTCAAAAGATTCAAAAGAATTTCAATATAAAAATTAAATGGAATGAGAAAGATATAAGAAGATTAAAAGAAATCAAAACCTTATTCAAACTTAATCTAAAGGCTTATTTACTACGTAATTTGATCTCTTAATCCTAGAGACAGATGCCTCAGAAATATTTTGGAGAGTAGTACGAAAAGCAGTAAAAATGGAAGAGAAATCTAAACAAATAAATATTCTCAAAATTCTTAAAGAACAAAAAGGTTCTGAAGAATTAATATGTGGATATAATTCTAGTAAGTTCAAACAAAATGAACTTAATTATATTATTTTTGAGAAAAAAACTCTTAGCCATAAAAAATGGTATAAAGAGATTTCAAATCTATTTAGGTCCTGTTAAGTTTCTGATAAGAATAGATAATCAAATGGTTAAAAACTTTCTTAAAAAAAAAAGAAAGTTGAAGATAACCTTAGAAGAATTAGGTGATCCAATTATATTTCTTAGTATTTATTTGAAGTTGGGCATGTTGGATCTACTAAAAATGTTTTTACATATTATCTTAGCAGGCATCCAGATGGATATTAAAAGATTAACAAAAATCTTTATATTGAAAAAATCTTTAGAAAAGCCAAACAAGGCTAAAATGTCTAGGGCAACCAACTTTAAGGGCAAAGAAGTAATAGCTAAATAAGCTGAAAATACTTTTTCTAGGAAAATATTTCAGAAAAGCTTGTCTTAAGGAAGTTATGCTCAAGCAGTGCTAAAAAAAGTCACTTATTTTGACAGAAGAAGCTATACCAAACTTCTTCAATCCCAATTTGGAGAACAAACTCCATGATCCGCTAAATAAATTATGAAAAAAATTATATTTTAGGAAAAAAATTATGAATCCCACAAAGCAATAACTCAAATGACATACGAGCTAAAAAAGTTCCAGGACAAAATTAATAATTTGAAAGAATTGTCAAAAAATATGATTTCAAAATTTGACTTTGAGACTTCTTTGTTAAATTACCAAAAGATTTATAAAATTCAACAAATCATGAAAATTTTGAAATTACTAATGATAATTCTCATTTTGAAAAAGTCAAAAGAATAAAGTTTTATGAAGAAGTTAAACATGTTCTTTCTAGAGCAGAATTCTTAATTGTTGATAAATATATCAATAATTAAAGGATTAAACCAATCCTTCAAGAATTTTCTGAAAAAGCAAATATGATCCTATTTTCATATCAGAAAAATTCATTTTGACTTTCAAGGTGACAATTGGAGGTTCGAAGCAATTGATTGGCGTTTGGTCACAAAAATCATCTTCAATCCATTGGAGGCAATAGCCTATCAAGATTTTCCAACACTGATCAAAATTATGATCAGAAAAATTTCCTATGGTTTTAAAAGAAAAACCATGGCCTTTGAAATTTGCAATTCCATTTGATGACGATACAATGAAAGATTTTTACGAGCCATATCAAATCTGGAACTTAAGGGAATACTCCTTTTTTGATACTTATGTTTCCTTTAACCCAGCAGAAAAAGAAGTCATTTTAGAAGAACAAATTCTATTATGCTCTTGGATAGAATTGGTTTACAATACCAAAATTCTACAAAACATACCAAAAAATATATGGTAACTAATGGCAGGAGGTTAATTGTATCCTTTCTCCCACTAATGCTTCGAGCCACTAAAAACAAACGAGCAACAACTATAATAGAAGAAAAAATGAAAATGTAAAAATGTACACTATTATTTCTAATTATAAGAAAAAGTGGAAATGTGATATCAAAATAAGTTTTAAATAATTTTATTTTTCTTCTTTTGCATAAACAAAATTATTTCACACTACAATTCTATTTGTGTTTGCCAGTTGCGCCCCACATTAATTTCTAATTTCATTTAGAGTAGCTCTAATATTAATTGTTGGTTTTTTTTTTTAGTTATGTTGAGATAGTATAACAAAATAAAATAAAAAAATGAAGAATAAGAATCATCTTTCATAAATTTCAACGGGTCTTCAACAAAAAGTCTCACAAAAAAACCATCAATGTAAAAAAAGATTTCAAAAAGAAGAAAAAAAAGGTTTGGATTTTGACTTACCTAAACTTTCATCTAATCTAATTTCTACACCATCATTGGGTAGTAAAGAGTTTTTAAAAACATTATATGGAATTTGACTTACCCATACTTCTATAAGATCTACGAAAATGACTTAAATTACAGATTATGATCTTAATATTTATGAAACAGTTTGTTAAAAAGTACTATGTTAATCATGCTTTTCATCCTTCTAAATATGCAAAATTATCCCCTTTAACATAAATCTTGAATATACCTCTACTAGCAAGCAATAAAAATGAGAGTAATCCATAAATGTTCTACTAAGTATAATATTTAAGAAAAATGACTTTTTTCCCACAAGGAGAATATCATGTATTTCATTTGCTTATATCAATTCAAATAACAATAATCTTTTAATCACAAATTTTGAAAATTTAATTATAGTCATTAAAAAATAAATAAAATAATATCATACACAGTGCTATGTAATAGGCGGTGGTGCTCAACCCTTCCTAATTATAGGTGACATCTCGAGATTCGTGAGCAATCACCCTGAGTTATGCTGAAACTAAAGATCGAATTAGAGTTTTATTAATATTTGTATTTGGATTATTGTGTTTTTATTTGTATGATATGAAGTGTGGATCTCAAGACTTAAATTTATGACTTAACAATTATGTTATAATAATTATAAAGCTATTATGATTATTGTTACGGCAATGTAGCTCTTTGATTTTGGTTGCTGGTATGTGACCTTTGTTAATATTACTTTATTATTATTGTTCAATATCATTTTATATGAAAATCATGGACATGGTTAAATACTTTGATTGATTATTTGATGTGATTTAACTTTGGTTTAGATTTTTATTTAGTTTAAATTAGTTTTCACATTCTCATTTCATCTGTTCCGAATTACCCGTTCCAAACTACAAGGGAACTACGAGGATAGGATCTGTACACATGAATTTCATGTTTGAAAAATAAACACAAAAAAAGTGAAAGGACAAATAGATTATTTTATTAATTTATGAAAAAAATAGATTATAAACTTTGAACTTCTAATCAAATAAATAATCCTCGGATTATTCTCTTCAAAACGTTAATGTGAAGGCTTGAAACTAGATCTCAAATCAACACATGAAGATGATGCTTGAGAATATTTGGAATTTTGGCAGTTTGATCTAATAAAGTCTTCGTACAAGTAAAAAAATATAATTTTTTCTTTGGCAGTGGCATATATTTATAGATGGGAAAAAAGAGTTGTAATAAAATTTAATTTCTCCTAAAATAATTATCTCATTATTTTTATTTATTAATAAATGATAAAAATTAAAAAATTAAGATAATAGTGTACTTCTCTAGTAATTATCCCTTATTTCTTCATGTCTAAGAGATAAAAATTAAGATGTATTAATTATCTTTAGTAGGGGGCTTTGTTGACAAAGAGCTAAAATTTAATTAGTCAAATCTTGTTACCTTTAGACTACATCATTCACTATGAGTGATGACACCTAATTTATGCACCAATGTAATTTTAGTGAAGTCCCACAAAACACATGGCATTATTTGATTCTCCAATTTTATTTTTTATTTAAGCTTTTATTAAGATGCATGGTATTCGTGATTAGCCAAAATTTACATGTCTACAACGACATAACAATGATATTTTATAAGCACATATCTAGTGTCAATGGTTAAAATGTGTTTAAGTGTTTATTTAAGAAATAAAAAGAATAAGATTCATCTAAATAAATGTACTACAAGTGTTAATAATATTTAACAAGGACACAAAAAGTGTCCATTTAAAAAAATTAATAAAGTATATTTTGATAAATTTACGACAATCATAAATAAAGTATTTGGTGAGTCCATCATATATGTCCATAAAAAATAATAAAACATGTTTTAATAAGTATGCGATATGTGGTATGTGCCTATTTTAGAAACTAATAAGATACATTTTTACAAATATCTAACACATGTTAATAAAATATTAGATTAGGACATGACAAACGTTCATTAATTTCAAAATAGTGATATTAATTTAATCTATTAAATTACTTAATATCAACACATCTTTATCAGTAATTTTTTAATTTATAAGGTGATGCATATCATAAGATGAAATATGAAACTCTCCATTCTAGGTAATGGGGAGGATCTTTGACCCTTTCCATTTATAAAGATAATTAACTTTGAATTTTTTTGAAACTCCATTAGTTTTTCATCATTTTTGAGTTGGCTTTAGTTAAATAATGTAATTAATTATATAATTTTTAAAGATAAATATATAATTAAAATTAGAAATCAAAAAATTAATTATTTAAAGCACTTCATATGTTTCGCCCTGAATTTTCGTAACCCGAATACCTGGGCCGACTTGGGAAATTTATTAAGGGTAAAATGATAATAACCTGCTATCATGCCCTGAATTTTCCTCCAAACTCAAGATTGACTCACGATAATAAATTAAGGTATTTAAAATCCCTAATTTATCCAAATAAATTATAACCTATTCAATTAAATCATTTGGTAAAATTCAACTATAGAGTACAAATAATGATAGAAAATAATATTACAGAGCCCTCTAAGCATTCCAATCACACGATTAATATTACACACCAAATAAAAATAAATCAAGTCTAAAACTTAATTATTACAATCATCCAATAGTTATTATTACTGACCACAATTATAAATAGAGTTTTCTAGTACTGCGTAAGAAAAAAAATAGATAGCTGTTCTGGTGGAATATTGAAGAGAAATTAATCTCTCTTAAATTTATCTTCAGTATCTCCGCGCTCAATGTCTTGAAAAAATTTCCCACAACAGGGTGGACTACTAAAGTCCAGTAATCAAAATCTCTCGGATGCCTATATACAGTGATCATATTACTACACTATATTGTATGACCCAACACAATGAACATGATTAGGTGGTATACTGTTCATGCAACAAATAATTTAATAGATCCTAACTGAATAATATAAATTGTACTTACAACAATTTGATAAGTCCATTACTATAACTACTATTTCACTTACACGTCAAATAATTTAATGTTGTTTTATTTCACAATGAAATCAATGTCCTAGTGGTAGGGATATCAGATTTAGATCTTTAAGATCTTGGATCAAATTCCATTGCGATACAGATTTCATGTATATTTTCTACAAAAAGAATTAAATATAATTAAATAATTCCAAACATCATTTATACATAAGTAAGAAAAAGTTGCTAATCATAGTAAAATTTGATAAAGGGGTTTAATCTAAATCCTCCTAGGACAGTCATATTCTTATCCTCTTCTACCTTCAGCCTTAGAAACCACTGACTTTATGAGCTTAGCATCCAATGCATTCCGACGGTGTTGCCCACCAAAAGCCTAATCGTCACGACCGGTTACCTGACTAGGCAGGTCCAAAGGGAGTATCTCCCAAACAAAACACATAGGTTCGCATCTCCACCTAAAAAAGCCATTTCTACCCACTCATCACTGCATTGCCAAAGATAACTTTAACACTGAGTGCTTTAAAATTTATTTTCATCTTTTAACATTTTAAAGGGTGCATTGTATGGAAATAAGACATTTTTAATAAAAACCGACAATGTTTCCAAGTGATAAATCCTAAGTAGGATTATTTAGTCACGTGCTTTAAAATCCTAAGTATTTTATCTCAATCCATAATTCAATCACAATTCTCAACGAAACAAGGATTTAACATAGTCACAAATATTGCTATCATAAAGACAAGTACTACATGTACACGAACAATTATTAATTAGTTAGAATAATTTAAAATTAGAATTAGATTTAAGTTAATTCTTTGACTAGTTTTCTGGACTAACTTTGGTAAGAAATAAAAATATTCTTAATGGGATTAATAGGAATATTAATCAAGCCGAGGTTGGTGGCTTAGTGGGAGGGTAACTCTAATTACGATTTGAAACCGTGAGTTCAAATCTCGGTTTTTGCCTCTTTTTCTACTTTATTTTATTATTTTATAGAATATAAGACAATAAATAATTCCTAGGCTTATGCTTAATCTTAAAAAAAATTCTAAGTATTATTTTATTCCACCATAAATAGCAAAGTGAATAAATTAAACAACTAAATCCATATGATATTACAAAACTAATACATTCTAAATTCAAATTTAATTCGGCAGGTAAGTAACAATAACTACAATAATAATTTAGATTATTTCTAATTGTCATACCATTTATAACCAAACCCTTATTATATTGGAATAGGGTTTCGGTTTTAAGATATTCATAAATGTTTATAAAATTATTCTAACATCTAAGAAAACATTTAAATATTTAAATAAATTTCATTAAATTGACCGAGTCTTAAAAATCTAGTTTTAAAATAAATAGAGTTACATAACTTGTTAGATTGACAAAATAATGCCAAAAATTCAATTAAGATAAATTAAGTTCATTTAAAGAAAACCAAGTGAGGAAAGAATAAGTCTTATATTTTATTTGGGCATTTTATCAAACACTAGGTGTGTTTTACTAGATTACACTTTGTAAGCGAATTTAAATATGAACAAAACTCATTAACATATGTACAACTAATAGAAGAATAACTGAGATTTAAATAAATCTATAGATATAGAATTTTCATAAAAATCTAGACAAGTATAAATTTAAAGGTTAAACAGTGATAACAGTTTAAAAGAAGATTCATATAAAATAAAGTATAACTCCAATATTTGAAAACCTTATATTTCTAAAAACTAGACTTCATATAAGCCTCATGTTTTACACTTCATAAAATTCTAAAGTCTAAACATCCAAAAATAGCATTGAATTCAATTTGTTTGGAAGATCCAGTTTGACATATGTTCAGTATTTTGCGCATAACTTTTGACTTACAAATCGGATTAATGCAAATCTTTTTGGGTTGGAAAGAAAACTTGAAGGGTTACAACTTTTGTGTTTTAGTTGAAGTCTGAATCCATCATTTTGGGGGTCAAAATTGCATCAAAAGTTAAAAAAAAAGTGAGCTATCAACTCTCCAGGCTAACCCAGACAGGACTCTGTGCGGACAGGGGTTCGGGCAACAGTAGCCTTATTTCACTTCTGAGCGTTTACTCTGGTTTCAAGTTGTTTAGTATTCTAAACAATTCTATTCACTATTTAATGTTCTTGAGTCTACATGTCATTATGAATGTATATAAACACTTACCAATTAAGAATACATTCTCAAACATATAAATACAAATTCAATCTCACAAGTTATGAAGATAATTAACTACAAATTTCAATACAATCAAGTTTCATGCTTCAAACCCAAAAAATATTTCAACTTCAAATTAATCTTACACATATTCATTCTAATTCACATTAAAAACATGGAACATATTCTAGGAGGTTCGTCATCCTACCTCAATGAAGATTTTGGTAACCAAGTCCAAGAAGGAAAAGAAGTTGAGCTCCGAACACCAACTGAATCGGGAAGCTCCAAGCTTTTCTTTCTCTTCTTCCTCAAACACCACCAATTCTCCAGCCAATATTTGAAGGTTTTAGAGAACACTCAAGTCTCACAACTTTCTGGATGCCTTAGGAAATTTTTAATCACTTAAGGAAGTATTACTTACAAAGCTCTTAAAGCTTCACCCAATGATGGTGGTGGGTGTTAGTGGAGAAGACAACCCCCATTTGGATAGCTTAAAAGCCAAAAATATTGGATCAAGAGGGTAAGGAGCTGTCATGATTAAAAAATGTAGCTACATTGAACTATTTTAGCAAATAATTCGGATGAGTTATGGAGGAAAGGATTAAGGAAGATAAGTTTTGCAGAGAGCTTGATGAGCTTTCACTATTTACGAGTCAATTCAGTGAGTAATGAGGTGCGTTGAGGGTGAGTTAAATGATGGGTTGATCCATGAGTTAATGGGTTTGGGTTGAATCAAATGAGTAATTGGGTTAGGGATTGTTTGGATAAAAAGTCCAAAAATTTCACGTTAAACTCTCACATAGAGTAGAATTAAATTCGAAAATATTTCCAACAATTTTTATCATTGCAAAAATTTTTAAATCCTCAATTTTCTAAATTTTTATCATAAAAAATATCATCACCACACTTGAGTAAATTAATTAAGGAAAAAAATTCAGGTTATTACATCACATTCACTAAAATTTTAGATATTAATCTATACTATTATAAAGTAAACACAAGGAGTAAATGTGAGTTTTTAAAATTTATGAAAACTTATTTGATATTCAAGTATTTATGTTTTCTTCTTATAATATTCTTAAACTCTCTACAACTACCTACAGTTTCAATGGTATTAAAAAGTAAATTTTTTTATAACTATCACATAATTAAGTAATTTTATTTATTTATATTTTTATCTTCCTTAAATGCCATTGAACTATCCACTAATTTTGAAACTTTTTTATTTTCTTAAAATGCTCTTAATTAGGTATAATTTACTAGAATAACGTTAACTATTTATTTTTTTATAATTTTATTTTAATTCAAATAAAAATTCAATAAAAATTACACACATAATATTAGGCTACTGATGGTTGAAGTGCAAAAATGCACTTGGACTAAGATGCATTGATCAACGATCACAATTTGATTGCATTTTAATGAGATATGACTTTTCACATTCTGTATTAATTACATATATTTTTATTTGAAAATTAATTTTAACTAAATTAAATTAGAACCATTAAATCATTTTAAAAATATCAAAGCCATTGATCAATGCATCGAATGAAATGCATTTTTGTACTTCAGCCCCTGGAACCCCATAATATTGGCCCACTTCTAGTTATTATAATTGATAATTAATTAGCATTCACAATTTTCATTATATATAATTGTATTAATTTAGACTAATGATATTTGAACTCTTTCATTAATTTTAGCCACTTTATAATAGTTTTATTTATTAAATAAAAAATAATGTAAAATAAAAAAGATAAATAGAAGAATGCAAATGTCTCTAGTGTTATTTTACTAATCGATACAAATGTAGACTCCATTTGTAACATTTAGACTGCATTTGGAGAGTTGAAAAATCAGCAAAGCTCTGAAAAATTTTAAAAATTTCTAAAACTCTTTAACATATTCTACCTACCCCGTATTTCATAAAATTTTTATAAATTTATATATTTCTATATATACCAACAAATTTTTACAAACTTCAATAAAATTTCTACAAACCTCAATAACATTTTAATAAATTCCAATAATATTTCTACAACTCTCATAAACTTTTTAATAACTTTCAAAAAGTTCTGATGTAAATATATTAGAATGGACCAAAAATCCATTCAAACGGGTTGGTTCATTCGAATTGATTTAAAATGAAAAATTTTGACACAAAAAATAAAAAATTTCTATTGAAATCCATTTGAACAGATGAATATCTGTTCAAATAATACTATTTATCTTAAAAAATGTAATTTGATGATTGAGTTTCAAATACTAAAAAATTACGCAATTCATATTTTATTTCGTTTTTTTGGAGCTCCCTTATTTCTCGTACGTCAGCCTTTTTCCTTCGAACCCAACGATTTTTCCGGGGAAATATCTACCGACACGTGGAGTAAACGTTTGAATTCTCATGGGTTAAGCGACATCAGACGCGCTTTAGTGCGTGTTGTCTTTTCCCAAATCCAAATTTCTAGTTTTTTATATATACATAAGTGACACAGACAAGATCACCGTATCGATGGGAGTCTTCTTTGAGAAAGAGAAATAAAGCAGGTTCTTTTGTTCTATATGATGATAAAGTCACATATTTTACTTCTACATATGTATATAATCATCTATATAAATATGAATACAGACTTCTCCTTTGAATTGCAGCACTCGGACCTTGCTTGATTTCATTTCTGGGTTTTCTTACTCACCTCTGTGCTATTTTCTTTGGTAACTACTGGTTTTGGGGGTAAGCTCTTTTCATTTCTTTTCTGTTAATTCACTTGGGTCTTCTCAATGTATGAATTTTTCAACTGGGTACATGTGCTTGTGTTCACCTATGTATTCACAGTGAAACAGAGGGTTGGTCCAATTTTGGCAAAAATTGAAGATATTAGTGTTAAGAATCACATTTCAAGTCGGCACGTTGATTTTCCTTCTCTTAATCCATCTGGGGTATGTTCAGTATGTCAGTGTGTGAACTTGTCAGCTGGGTTTTCTTGTGTTTGTAAATGAGTGTACAGAGCTTAAGAAATACTGGCATGGGCCAATTTTAATCAACTTTAGAAGATTGTGTTGCAATTATATGTCAGTAGCAACTTGATTTCTTTATGTTAATTCATTTGTATCAGTTCAATATAAGAACGTATTGTCAGTATGGGAATATATTTACGTATCTAACAAAAGGGTGGACTTAGAGCTGTGTTAAGATTATTTCACTGTGATGGGTCAAAGATTTGAATCTGGGTAGAGAAGACTATAAACGTCAACCTTCCTACTGCGGGAGTATCATGCATTGAGTTTTATTTTTTCAATACACACAGATGAGTTTATATATATATTGTGTTAAACAAACTATAGTTGGTCCAATTTGATATGCCAAAGTTGAAATTCATTTCCATTTTCTGTTTACAGGTTAAGTACCCTCGTATATATATACATACATCTGATGGCTGTTAAGACAAGTGGGTTTGTGATACCAGAAGAATTGATGAAGCTACTGTTATCTCTGGCCTCAAGTTGGGGAGAGGTGATTTGTGCAAATACACTGAAAGTGGTGCATTTGAGTGGCGCTATGACTAATGAGGTTTACAGGATTAGCTGGCCAACAAAGGGGGAAAATGGTTTCAGGGCAGTTTTGGTTCGGATTTATGGTGAAGGAGTTGATCTTTTCTTTAACCGTGATGATGAAATCCGGACGTTTGAGCGTCTGTCAAAGCTCGGTCTGGGGCCTCAGCTTCTTGGCCAGTTCCCTGAGGGGCGGGTTGAGGAGTTCATTCATGCTAGGGTATGTGTATGTTGAACAGTTGATCAGTGCACTTTATTCTCTCATTTTCATTTGAATTTCTTTATTTTTTATTTATGTGCTCAGAAGTTAATTAGTTTTTCATGCTCTAGGAACTGAAAGTTTCATAAAATTAATTTTATATGGAACTTCTTCTTCCTTAATAATAACATGGTTTTGAAGGTCGAAATAAGTGCCTTTATATTGGAATGTTCTTTCAATGACCACCCATTAGGCCTACTTTAAATCATCACTAATAGTCAGGTTTTAATCAATATAATCATGCAATTCCACTGAGCAGAGATTCTATAGCATATTTAGAAGTAGATCGATACCCATGGGCGGACCGACCAAAGGCCCAGCGGGGACAATTGCCCCCACTGATTTGGAAAATTACATTAATATTTTATTGATTTTGCTCTAATTTTTTTTTTTTTTTTTTTTTTTTTTATAAATCATACTTTCTTTCCATTGTTATTAAGGTTTTGCCTTTACTGTATTTTTCCTTTGTCCTTATTTACATTAAAAATGTTATTTTACCCCTACTTATTATAAAGCCTGAATCGGCCACAAAGTTAATGAAACAGTGGTAGAACTTAAGAAAATCTCAGCCATCCAATATTTAGAGACTTGGAGTTCAATTCTGACTGCAACTGTTCATCAGAAGGTTTTCTGAATCCACTAACTTGGATTACTGACTTAGAAAAGAGTTAAATATGATATACTTAACTTTGTCTTGATTCGGATTTTCAGACATTATCTTCCAGTGATCTACGCGACCCTGCTGTATCTGATCTGATAGCAGCTAAGTTGAGGGAGTTCCACAACCTTGAAATGCCAGGTCAAAAGACTGTTGTCCTGTGGAACAGAATGAGGTATTTATCTTCAAATAACCCCCCCTTTTTTCCCCTTTTTTCCCTTAGGTATTGCAAATATGCAATTAAACAATGCCTAATTTCTCTATCAGAAACTGGTTAAGTGAGGCCAAAGGTTTGTGTGCTCCTGAACATGCGAAGGACTTTTGCTTGGATGCTTTAGAGGAAGAGATTTGTGTACTGGAGAAGGAGTTATGGAGGGATTGTCAAAATATTGGGTTTTGTCACAATGACTTGCAATATGGTAACATAATGATCAATGAAGAGACAAAATCAATCACTATAATTGTAAGTCTCTGCTTCACTTTGGTCAATTTATGGTTACTGCATTATGCATTTAGGTAATTTTTTCCCCCTGACCTTGTTCCCCCAAATTGATTTTCTTGCGATTTCAATGTTGTGATACTAAAACTATCCTTTATGCAAAAAGTACAAAGGTTGTTCCTAGAGAGGAAATAGTTTGAGACTTGAGAAAATTAATGGGTGGCTACTTTTTGCTACTTTTTGCTGGGGCACAAAGTGATAAACCAGTAATGATAACATAAGTAAGAGGTAAGAAATCATACAGTTTCTCATGTCTGTTGATGCTAGAGTAAAGAGATTGAAGATTCCCCGAGTACCATTTTAAAAGATTTGATAGAAGAAAATCAGTGTCTAATTCTCCCCCATTCTTTAATTCTATTTCAAGTTTATGGAACAGGAAAACATCAAAATAATTCCCAAATTTGAAGATGTATTTTTTCCAATTTCACATTCAGCTAACATGAATTCATTTCAGATATAGCCATCTTTTGAGAGCTTTGCAGTTGTTCTTGTGGTGGGAGAAAATATATGCAATGATGATAGTTGAATAAAACTTTCAACTGAATCAAGTTCCCTCCTTATAACTTGTTCATTTTGTAGGATTATGAGTATGCTAGTTACAATCCTCTAGCCTATGACTTTGCAAATCACTTCTGCGAGATGGTAGCAAATTATCATTCGGACACACCTCATGTTTTGAACTACAACTTGTACCCGGGTAAGGAATTGTTGCGTTGTTCTTGTTGAAGACATCCAATTGCCTTAATTTGCACTGTCTTCTCTTGTTCAAGGAGGAAAAACTAGGTTGTGCTGCATTGATGGTCTAATTAGTTCGCCTTTCTTAAACAACAGGTTTGGAGGAGCGTCAACGATTTGTGCGGGTGTATCTCAGTTCTGCAGGTTGGTCCATGTCTTTGCATTCTTGTTTGCATATTTAAGAGAGAGAGGTATGTGCATTCTGAAATTGTGTTTTGTCAAGGGTTAATCAATAGATTCCTGCTCATCGAACTCGAGTTGTACCTAACGCTAACATGCATTGACAGTTTGTAACCCAATGAACTTTCAATAACTAATATTCAACAAAGAAGGAAAGATCAATCTTGTTTTACACTTTTAAGTGCATTATATGGTTTTAAATTTCTCATTTTGTGGGGAATGCATTTGTTCACCAATACTCAACTCAAGATCCTGAATTAGTTGCAGCTGGTTACATACATTCTTTTCTTTCATTCATTTCTATCAAGGGTTACGTTTTCTGTGATATTATTTAAAATTAAGCATTTCTTCACAATTTCGGTTAAGAGAGTCTTAGGTTTATTTTTTGTCCTTTTTATGATCTCTACTTAGATCTAATTGCTCTTTCTTTCCTATGTATTTCTAAATCTATATTGGACATGACTAAACTATTTTAAATGATCTTCTATCAACTTCTTTTTTATCATTATCACCTCAACTTTTTTTGGATATATTCATTTTTTATCTTATCTTTATAAACAAAATAACAATACACAATAAATAAGTAATGGTCAATCTTCTATACTTTAGTACCTTATCTGGCTTTAAATTTCTTATTTGAAGGGGAACTGGGATAAAGGAAGCCAAAGTGCAAATCTAAAAAAGATAAGGCTTGACTGGTAGCATTCCCCAAGCAACTTTTAAATAGCATAAATTCAAGGAGAAACTGTCAAAGGCCATAGCTTTTCTACCCTTGATTGCCCTGAATTTCTTGTTTGTTTTCTTGGGAAAATGACTGTGAAATAACAAGAAGATATTTAGTTTTGCTAATAAATAAGGTCATAATCCACATCAAGTGGTAGGCACCCGTCAATTTGTTGAATTGATTGAAAACTAACTCCTGAAGGTGGAAAGAAAACTAGTTTTGACTTCTTAGCACGATGATATTTCACTTGCATACAAGGGTGGACCTACATGAATTGCCCCTGCTAAAAAATTGCACTTGTGTCTCATTATGATTTGCCTTTATTCGCTTAGAAATTGTACTTTTGACCTCATTATTTTTCACCTAGCAATGGATTGTAGGGGCCTGCAGTACATTATGCACTACTGAAGTGTAGAGATGAAGAGTCATGATTTAATCAAGATTTATTGATTTGTCAAATAACATTTGTTAATTTAATCAGACTTATCTCGATTATGACATGACCTTCATCTCTATACTTCAGCCCCTGCGGTACACCCCTGCAACCCCCTAGAAATTGTGTTTTTGCTTCAATTGATTATTAATCCCGGGCCCGCCCTCACTGATAACCTTTTTGGAATTATTGCGGTAATATCTTTAGTGTGCTTTTTGTATTTTTATATCCTCAACCTCCATCGCTGTCTGTAGGCAATCAACCAAATGCTGCTGAAGTGGACCAGCTCGTGGATGATGCAGAAAAGTACACCCTAGCAAACCATTTGTTTTGGGGCTTATGGGGAATCATCTCTGTGAGTATTGCTACTTTCAGTTTGGCTGTTAAGAGTCCATTTTTTCTTTCATGGATGGAGAAACATTGGGTCGAGGACCACTGGATAAGTTCATTAACATGTTTTTTTATTTAAAAAAAAAAAAGAAGGTGAATGTATCTGACGGCCCCAACCTTATAGTTACCGAACTGACATCGCCCTCCCCTTTTTCATAAGATCACCCGCATAGGTTTTGCTTATACTTACGAAGGCACGAGTATAGTGGGTTCACAAGCCCGAGTTTTAATCTCTAGTAATTAATGGGTCCAAGGTGGCCCAGCCAAAAAAAAAAAATGGACTAATAGTCCTCTTATGTGCAGGCTTATGTGAACAACATTGAATTTGATTACGTGGAGTATGCAAGACAGAGGTTTGAGCAGTATTGGTTGAGGAAGCCTAAACTCTTGAGGCATTGATGAATAAAAATGCTGCCTAAAGTTGTTGGTTCAGCAATCGCCTTCTAATTAATGAAAGCATTAGTACTAGTGAAGCTTTTGCTTTGTTTTTAAAAATACGTTTAATTCCTTACCATCTCTGTAAAGTGTTTGGAGTTGTTTAAATTTATAAAAATTGTAGTTTCGTAATTTATACAGTAAGTTAAAATTTTGAATTTTAAAGAAATTTGTAGAGATTTAAAGAAAAAAAAATTACTTTAAACAGAGTATATCTATACTGACATAGAAGTGTCCAAGTTAAAAACTTTTGAGTAAAAGTATTTTTTGAAAAATGTTTTACACTAAAATAAACGAAATTTTAGTTACATTATTCTAGTAAATTTGTTGATAATATTTTCAATGGTCTCTAGAAAAAGGGAGTTTTCCCTCTGGCTTCCAAGTGCATCCATCTATTTCCCCCCAAAAAGTATATGCATAAACAAGTTAATGCTTTTCATCAAGAGTGCAACACTTTGAAAGATTATTCGGATTCAGGGGTCAAGAAATACGGCCCTCAGCTTTAGAGCAATGATTATATATAAAATAGGGCACAAGTCAATGGAGTTCGTCAAGAATGCAGAGTCTGAAAGTTTATTCTGATTCTATGGTCAAGAAAGAGAGACCAAACACTTAAAAAGTGGAAAGTGAGTCCTCAGTGTAAGAACAATGGTTACATGTTTAAAGCAATGCTGGCCCTTTCAACATCGGGCATCAAATTCCCTATCATTGACAAATAAACAAACTGAAATAATGGTTCTCCTTGGCCCGACGAAGGGCTTTCTCTCTCTCTCTCTCTCTTTCTCTCTCTCTCCCCTTTTACATTGACACCAAATCCGGTACGACATTAATTCATTAATTTGAAATAAATAACATTTGATTTAATTTTAAAATAATTAATTATTTAATATGTTTATTAAATTTTAAAATATTCAAAAACAAACACAAACGGATACAAGTTAACATAAATTGATAAACGGATGATAGATTTTGAAATTAAAATTCAATATTTCAGAAGTCGAAATTCAATTTTTTAAGAGTTAAAAGTTATATTTTTGGTTGAGGATGTCAATGGGACGGGTATGACTTTCTTCATCCCCATATCTATTTAGTAATACTCTTCTCCTTTCCCCTCCCTATCCCATACCCATTTCGTAGATAAAAATTTTTTCCATACTCGTTTCCGCTAGGTAATGAATTCTTCGTCTGCTTTTTTATTTACCTACCAAATATACCAACTATTATAAATTATATATTATATATATAAAATAAATATTAAAATTATTATAAATATTATATATATACACCAAAATATATATATATATATATATATACATATATGTTAAATAAAAATTAAAAATATATATATAAATTAATAAATAAGTATTTAAACGAGTATGGGGTGGGTGGGGATTATCATACTCGTCTTCATCCCTGTACTCGTTTGAGTAAGATCTTAAATTTCCCATATACTTTCTCATTTTATCTGCTATTAGTATCCACATATCCTTATCGACAAGATAGATATCGACAAGATAGATGAAGCGAGTATCTGTCAAGTACGAATAATTTTAATATTCCTATTTTTAGCCTTTAAATTCTTATAAAAAATTATCTGATAGATGAAAATATTTTAATTTTAACCATTTTCATAATAATCTAAAAATTAAAAACACAACTTCAATTATTTTAATTTCTAAAATTGTACCTTAACAACCAACTACCCGAAGCATAGCATCACGTAATTGCCACTCAATTGCATATCAGATTAAACGTCTTTTTCTTGACTTCTAGTATTTTTGTATAATTAAATTATTTGAACCTCACATAACATCGCACCAGTGGTCTAGTGGTAGAATAGTACCCTGCCACGGTACAGACCCGGGTTCGATTCCCGGCTGGTGCATTGAACCTTTTTAATCTGGAAAATAAAATTTCACTTCATTTCATTTTACATTCTAGAATCCGCATACAACACTTCATCTCAAAATATGACAAGTGTCACAGTTGGGTCAATCCAACCCGATTGGTTCAATCACTCATTTTTTAAGGGGAAAAAAAAATTTATTTTCATTTTGCATGGAAACAGGTAATTACAATTTACACTTTATTTCCTTAAACTTTTATTTGAAAAAACACGTTACTTATCAAGGATTTAAAATCAACACGTAATCTTGTTGTGATTTATATTAAAATATAAAATTAACAAAAATTATTATATTTATGTCTTACGTATCATTGAGGCCAATTATGTAAAAAATATTGTTAAGAAAAATTAAAAAAAAAACTTATTTACAAATTGTCTATTGAGTTTCTTTTAAAAAACAAAAAGAAAAAATTATTTTTTAACATAAAAGTGAAAAATGTGCTTCCATTTATCAACTTTTATATAAGTGTTTTTTCTCCATCTAATTCCTATTCGTAAGTCACACACACATATATAATAAAATAAAACAGATTTTGATAATATTTCTCTCATAACTTAAGATCTAACGGGTAAAAATCATTTTTTCTTTCATTCAAGGTTAAGATAATTTTATATTTTTAACTTCTCGCTCAATTTTTATTTTCATGAATTCTACTATATATATATTTTTTTTGGTGACTCGGAATCCCACCGATTTATTGCAACTCTCTATGAACCGTGTAGTCAATAAATAATCGAGGGCTCGCGCAATACCCCGCAAAACCACGCGAACCGATTAAATCCAAGACTCACACCTTGTGTGGATACCTCCAATGCTTGTTGGGCCTTAGAGTCGAACTCTTGACGTCCCTTAGGAAAGCCAAGAGCTCTGGCCAACTATCCTAAAGCAGTTGGTTTCATGAACCCTACTATTATCTATTTCACAAAATAGTTTAAACATTTTAAATTTCACCATATTTTAAAAATAAAAATCATATACAAATCGAAACTACCAACTGAAATTCCATCCAATTATAATTTTTAAGAAGATAAACCATCCAAATTAAAATATCATAATTTACGTTTTCTTTTATGTTGCTTATTAAAAATTAATTAGAGAAAGAGAGAGCAAAACAATGTAATAGCAGTTAGGACCTAAAGTTTTGAAAAAAAAAATTAAAACTCATAAATTATCATAATTTTTTTCGATTTGAACTTTTTGCCAAAAGTTTCAATTATATAAGAAATTTAATACTAATTTTGTTCAGAATACTGTACACACGAGTTATTGCTAGTTCAATTACATATAACATCATTCGCTTCTGACGCGGAACAACATTCTCCACTGAAATTGTCTAAATATTATGAAAATGCTTTCACTTCCAATATGAAAACTACATTCTCCACTTTAATTGCGTATATATATAGAAACATATTTATGAAGAAAGCGAGGATAGAGATCGAAGATTGTTAACAATGGAATCAATGGCAGCATGAGAGCCCCTGGTGGCCGCAAGCATGAGGTGTTTGGGAGCTTCAGATCTATCAAAATAAAATGCACCCGACACCAGTTTGTTTTTAGGCTGCAAAGCCAACCAAATTGCAGTGTCTGCACCTTCCTCGCTGCTTCTAAGCTTTCCTGAAAACCTGGAGATAATATGTATTCATAACAAATGAATTCTTTCCCCTTTACGAATGGAAATGGTTATTAAAATAAATAAAAAAAAAATTCAGTGTTTGGCACGTCGAATTAGAATGAGAATTCTTTTTGCTCGTGTATGTGGATATATGAATACAATTAAGAATGGAATAGAAATATGAGTCAAAAACCAAATTATCATTTTCTTTCTAGAAAAATATTTAACGACTCTTTCAATTCATTGTGGAATTATCAAATACCACGTCAAATCCCGGAAGTTACAATTATGCAACTTTAGGAAGATAAACGTTTTAGTTCCTTTTTTTTTTTTTTTTTTTCTCTTTCTTTCTTTTTATTTGTGGAATTATCAAATACCAGATCAAATCTCGGAAGTTACATTTAAGCAACTTTGGGATGATAAACGTTCTAGTTCTTTTTTATTTTTTACTTTTTATTTTATTATTATTATTTCTTTTTTTTGAATACTCATGGTATCTAACCCAGTTTGCACGCAACTCAACTAATGACTAATCCCTAGAACCCTAGAGTTAATGGCTGGGTAAGCCCGCCAACAACTCTGAGGAGACTTAAACTAATGACCACTGAAGAGCAAATACAATGTCTTACCAGTTAAGTTATCACTCAGGAGGGTTAATTGTTTTAGTTTCTTAATAATCAGAGAATTTTTATTTTGATTCATGAAGCATGTGACTAACCAAACATAACATAATGATGTGTTTGGAACTTGGATTTGTGAAGAAGAAGGGGGGGGGGGAATTATGAAAAGTGGAACGAAATGAAAGATGTAAATTCAAACACGCATTTTTTTTTTTTTTTTTGGTGGGACCAGAAAAATGAGAAAAAATGAATAGATTACTTTAAAAAAAAAAAAACTTTTTATCTGACAACTCTTTTATCCAAACACAATGTAAGTGGATACCATATGCAGAATGAATAAAGCATAATAATTTGAAGAACATCCAAATGACAAGTTCCTTACGATTTGGAGAATCCAGGAAGACTCTTGGCAACCCCTGGAGTCTCAGCCCAACCAGGGTGCATTGAGTAGAACCCAATTCCTTTGTCCTTGTACATTTCAGCCCACTTTTCTGTCAATGCCACCTACCAAGAAAGCATCCATAGCATTAGATATTAATGATTTATTCAATTGGTGAATCTCATGTACAAGGTGGCATTAGATATTCATTATTTTGCTTTCATGTTGAACAGCTGTCCTACCTCTTTTGTACCGACTTTGACCATAGATACAACATGAGAGGGGAGAGAATTTTCTCTCCAATCTTCTCTTCTTCTCAACAATATACAAGACTCAATGAAACAATAGCACCCAAAAAAAAAAAAAAAAGTACAGAATAAGAGAGACGATAAATTAACTGGCAGGGTGCTCAAGATGGAAAGGAATGCGTGCTTTTCAAAGAAAAGCTCCTCACATCTACGCAATCACCATTATGAAAAAATATATTGGGCAGAAAAAAGGCTGCAAACTACACAAGTATAAAATATTTTCCTCAAAATTCGTCCACCCTCGGCAGGACTTGCAATCCAATAATTTTGTGTGTTTAGACATTACATGATGAAGGTGGAACCATCAAACGGATGTTTCGTCACGTGAAACAAAGAAGAGAAATCAAATAGAGAAGAGAGAAGCAAGGGCAAGAAGTAGAGAAGTAGTAACAGCCCGCTGGTTGGGGAGGGAGAGGGAGGAAGCCTATGAGCTATTCAACACAATTCAATTCATCATCTTCAAATCTGAATACACTAACACAAACCACACTTAACTGGGGCATTTACAAAGGAACATAAAAAACAAATCCTAAGTAAGACCATTTTAGGGAAAATTAGAAGATTTATTCAAGGGGAATGGATCTTCAAACAACCATCCAAGAAGAATGTATTAATCAAAAGGGGATGTCTTTGCTTAAATGCTTGATGTTCCCATCATTCTCCTAGGCCGGGAAAAACTAAACTCCAATGAGTTCAAACTGCGCTCCATCTTTCAATCTCTAAGCCGCAAACAAAGCGGGCGTGCCAACTTCTTCCAAAGCTCATGCATACGTGGGAGAGGTGGAATGAACCTAGTATCCCTAATAATTCTCCCGAGGTAGAAAGAACTCAATTTCGGCAAGAGATGCTATATACTCAAGGGTGGACCTACCTTGAGGCAAGGAGGAAAATTGAACCCCCCCTTGATTTTGAACTTAAAATTACCAAAATACCCTTGATATTTTAGTTTTATTAAAAAAAATAAATTAATTCAAAATTAGGGTACCTTGGCCTTATTAAAAACTTAAGGTTAAATAAAAAATTTTCAACATAAATAGAGTTTACAAGAATCAAACTCAAGTATTTTTTGTGAGATAAAGTGCATTCTCCCACTACACTATTGAATACTTTTATGTAAAACATCAAGAAATATAACATAATAAATTCTATACACGGTAAAAACTTACTAAGGATTTAAACGTTAAATGCATTAAGGATGAGGATGAAAAGGTATTAGTAAAGGAAGAGGAGATAAAGGAGCGTTGGAAGAGCTACTTCTACAAGTTATTTAACGAAAGCAGTAGTAGTGACATGCATTTGGGGCAGTTTACCACTTTTAGGGAAGAATTAAATTTTATGTTCTATAGGAGAATCAGTAGGGAAGAAGTAAAAGAAGTATTAAAAAGGATGAAGAATGGGAAAGCGGTTAGGCCAGATGGTATCCCTATTGAGGTTTGGAGGTGCTTAGGAGAGGATGGCATAAGTTGGTTGACAAAACTTTTTAATGTAGTGCTAAAGAGCAAGAAGCTGCCTGATGCATGGAGGAAAAGTATCCTTATACCCATATACAAGAACAAAGGAGATATTCAGAACTGTGCGAACTACCGCGGGATTAAATTGATGAGCCATACAATAAAATTACGGGAGAGAGTTATTGAGAGAAGACTGAGAAGGACAACAAACGTTTCAGAGAACCAATTTAGTTTCATGCCTGGAAGATCAACTATGGAGACTATCTTTCTCTTGAGGAGGTTAATGGAACAGTATAGAGAAGGTCAAAAAGATTTACATACAGTGTTCATCGATTTAGAGAAGGCATATGATCGGGTTCCTAGGAAAATTCTATGGAGAGTATTGGAAAAGAAAGGAGCGTGTGTCGCATATATTGAGGCGATAAAGGACATATATGCTAGAGCCATGACATCTATACGGACGACTGGTGGAGAGACTAATGAGTTCCCTATCACGATTGGTTTACATCAAGGCTCAGCGTTAAGCCTGTACTTGTTTGCTTTAGTTATGGATGAGATTACAAGACATATTCAGGATGAGGTGCCGTGGTGTATGCTATTTGCAGATGATATTGTTTTAGTAGATGAGACGAGAGAAGGAGTGAATGCTAAGCTAGAATTGTGGCGGGATACGTTAGAGACAAAAGGGTTTAGACTAAGCCGATGCAAGACGGAATATATGGAATGTAAGTTTAGTCAAAATAGAATAACGGGTAGTATAGAAGTAAGTTTAGGCACACAAAAGATTGTAGAGAAAGATAAATTTAGGTACCTTGGATCTATGGTGCAACAAGATGGAGAGATTGATACTGATGTAAGTCACAGGATTCAAGCTGGGTGGACCAAATGGAAGAGTGCTTCGGGGGTTTTGTGCGATCGAAAAATCCCCCTCAAGGTGAAAGGAAAGTATTATAAGGTAGCGGTTAGACCAGCGCTACTATATGGATCAGAGTGTTGGGCAGTAAAGCATAATCATGGTCAGAAGATGGCAGTTGCGGAGATGAGGATGCTAAGGTAGATGTGCGGGATTACAAGGAAAGATAGGATTAGGAACGAGGAGATTAGGGGCAAAGTAGGAATAGCAACGATTGAAGATAAAATGAGAGAAAACCGATTAAGATGATTTGGCCGTGTTAGAAGGCGTCCAGCAGAGGCACCTATTAGAAGGTGTGAAAGTATGGAGATTGCCAGGAGTAGGAGAGGTAGAGGAAGACCCAAGAGAAGCTGGAAAGAAACCATTAAACATGACCTGACCTACCTAGATTTATCGGAAGACATGCCCCTAAACAGATCTAATTGGCGTCGACAAATCCATATAGCCAACCCCACCTAGTGGGAAAAGGCTTAGTTTGGTTTGGTTTTAGTAACGAGAGATATCCCTAATAAATCTCAAGTGCTGCTAAGAGAACTAGTTAACCATTAAATAATGAAAAATATATTAATTAGTTTAATATCCAAGAGTAATTTTATCTCTTTCTAACAATACTATTGTTTATCTCTTACTCTTAATCCTAACATAACTCGTCCAATTCTTAAATGTTTAGTGCCCAGTGCCCCCCTTAGTGAAAATCCTGAATCCGCTCTTGTATATACTACGATGAAATTCCAAACCAGATCAAACTGTGAGAGAGAGAGATGTCAATGGAGATGAAAAAATCCTGAGGAATTTTGCACGGATAAGATAACAAATTGCATTGGCAACAATCTAACAGATGCAAGCTTTCTCAATGATCAAGTCAACATGATAATGCGATGAGACACAACATAATATCACCCATATCAATAAACTCTTTAGGTTTAATTTCGAAATCTTGTGCTATTGAATGGTCCTCGACAACGTTTTCCTCATTGATCTGGACAAGCTCTGTAGGTTGCATATCAACAAGGCACATCACAATCAAAAACTAAGATCTAGCTAACAAAATCACCACCTAAATCATCAAATTATGCAATGTTAGGCTCATAAACCGACACTTGTTGATCATTGTCGGGCTCCTTAACATGTTCTTCAATGACCTTCGTTTCCTCAATGCTCATTAGTGGAGCACGAGAAGGAGAAGGAATTAGTACCAACTCCAAATTCAATGATAGCATTTCATTTAAGGGATGACGACCACCTCTATTTGGCCTAATGGGTTTCCAAATGAGCAACTCATATTCTTGACTAAAAGTGTAGGCATGGTCAAGAGTGATGATACCCCTAAGGAAAAATTTCCTTCGAAGATCTTCATGCAGACCTTGTTTAAACTAGCTCAAAGTAATGGTTTCATCTTCAAATACATAAGAAAACCATCTGAACTCATCAAATTGAGTCACATATTCAGTCACAGGGCGAGTACCTTACGATAAGGGGATTCAATTAGTCCAAAAAATTGAATTGATAAGACCTAAGGAGGTATTGGTTATGGAGATGATACCTCATTTCATCCCAGGTGCATGGTTTCTTGTGAAGCGTTACTCAACACATTCCCAACAAATTGGAGCGTTGTTAGTCAACTTTATACCATTATAGTTCACTCTTCTAGCCTCAAATATTCCATACTAATTAAAAAATTGACCCATACTGTCAAAGCATTAGCTAAAATTCTTGTAACCAAAAAAATTTGGGGATTCTTGGTGAAGGATCTTACAATCACACTCTTTCAGAGATAAGTAGGGAACTCATCCTCAGGATACTAGTAGTCATTCCCTATCATGACTTTTAAGCCCATAGTCAGGCCCATAGTACATGTTTCTATCATTCAAATCATAATAGTTCCCGTTAAAGGATTTGAATGATGCTATTGTTAAGAAAAAAGTGACTTCGAGGAGTCCAAGAAGAGTCCTAGAGTGTCTTAAGATGCCAAAATGTGTCCAAGTGTCCTATCAGTGTCCTAGGCTTTGCCGAATTCTTGTCGACCAATCAATGAAACTCACGGGAATGGCATTGTCATGGTCACCCAAGGGACGCAACTGTAGTGGAGACAATGGCAGCACAATTGGGTCTTAAATGCTCGTGCACTTGCTAGAAAAAGCGACTGAAAGTGGATCTTACTCGTTGAATCGTTGAGGACGCGTGAAGACGTGTGCAAGGGTAAGAGACTTTTCAGTTGGACTAGTGAGGCTCACCGATATTGGAAGGGTCACGTCGATGATCGGCAATCTAGAGTGGGTTGTTGCCAATGAAAAACTATTGGGTAAGGTTGGTTTAGATTTGATGGCGAGGGGTTGGCTATCATTAATGGTCGATTGTGAAGCTTTGAAAAATCTTGTCAACTAAAGGATGATCGAAGCTGTTGTTGCTTGTCAACAGATTTGGGTTGTCGACTGTCAACGCATGTTTGCAACGACAGATAGGTGGGATTTCTCTGGCAGCGGTTGGGAGATGGTTCTAGTGTTCACTAATTGTCAAAGTTGGTTGCCAATTGTTGGCAATAGGATCGGAAATCATCAGCGAGGTGACTGCTCGACTGAGAGTCTTCGACTAGAGTTGCGATGGCAATTCAACGGAACTGGCTTCTAAGAGCTGGAGTGGTGACTAGTGATGCTTATATTTAGATCTTGTTTGGATTGTAGGTTCACTGGTAAAGAAAGCCAATATGTAGATACTATTTTGATTATTGGTTCAACTTTTCAACTTTTGTACAACGACCAAGTCTTCCAAAATAGTGAAGAATTTGTTCAAAGATTTATCTCTGATATCATTTGTAATGTGAAACAAAGAAAAGAAATCAAACAAAGGAAAGAAGAGAAGAGAGAAGAGAATAAAGGGAAAAAGAGAAGAACAGGCTAATGTGAAACAAAGAAAAGAAATCAAACAAAGGAAAGAAGAGAAGAGAGAAGAGAATAAAGGGAAAAAGAGAAGAACAAGCCGTTAGCCGGGAGGGACGAAGAGAGAGGAAGCCCATGGACTACTTAACACAATTCAATTCATCACATGTAAGACTGATCACACACTAACACAAACCACACTTAAATAGGCATTTACAAATGAATATTCAAAACAAATCTTAGGGAAAAATAAAAGATTTATTCAAGGAGAACCGATCTTCAACCATCCTAGGAGAATATGTTAATCAAAGGGGACACTTATATTTAAATTCTTGATGTCCCTATCATTTGGCATGGTGCTTGAGTGCACAAGTCAGTTACATAATACATTGCCGTAGTTATCAAAATGAACCAGAATACTTGTATCTCCGATTCCTTGGTTGCTAACACTATTCACGTGATGTTCATTTAATTTCAAGCTAATTAAAATTACTGGATTATAAACAAGAATTGTACTCATCTCATGCCCTAAACAAAATATTAAAATAAATAAATAAATAAATAAGAAAAACTTTCAATTCCACATGACATCTCAAGACAACACAATTTTGTCTTTGAAAAGGCAACATAATTTTGTTTACTAGAAACAAAAATACTATTGGAATGAATGACCAAAAAGAAATTCCTGAAACATTTTACTTAAAAGTCCGTTTGACAACATTATTGTTATTTTGTTTATGTTTAATAGTTTTCATTTTCTATTTTTTGTTTTTAATTGTCGTTTTTCCTCCCAAATAAAAACAGAAAACATGTCTGGTAATACAATTTGTTTATAGTGATTAACTTTATATAAATAAAATACTTATTTTATTAAAATAATTTATTTATAAAATTAATTTTATTTAATAAAATATATTTTACATTAAACTAGTTAATTATTTTAATAAAATTTAATTTGACTGTATTTCATTTAAATAGTAAATTTAAAAAATATATTTAATTTAATAAATTTAATTTTATAAATATTTATTTTTAATAATAATAATTAATTTTGATAAAGTATATTAACAAAGAACATAATTTAATAATTATTTTAGATTAATTAGATTAATTTTAACAAAATATATTATTTGAATGGGTAATTATAATTAATTAAAAAACTAATTTGATAAGATAAATCATTTTAATAGTAGATTATTATTTTAATTGTAATTAATTTTTATTTTAATAAAATAAACTATTTTAATATCTAATTATCATTTTTTAAAAATAATTTTAATTTAATAAAGTATATTATTGTTTTAATTTTAATCATAAATCATGATGATATTATATTATTTCAATTAAAAATCATTTTAATTTAATAAAATATGTGAATAAGATAAATGATTTTAATATGATGCAACAAAAAGTTCTGTTTAGAAACTAAAATTGACAAATTGTTTATAATAGGGAAAATAAAAAAACGAGTGGGTCTAAATTTTCAAACGAGTTTTCATTTTTTTTTTTGGTTAAATTTTCAAACAAGTTTACATTTTTTTTTCTTAACCAAAAAAAAAAAAAAGAGTTCACCAAACACATTTTTCTTATTAGTTTTCAAAAATTTATAAACGTAAACCAAAAAACAATAAACAAAAATGTTACCAAACGAGGCCTTGCAGTTGTAAAACTGGCAGGTTAAGGGTGTGTTTGGTTGACAAAAAGTTAGCCAAAAAGTACAATAAAAGTAAAAAGATGTGACATAAAGGTGATATGCAAAGAAATTTGATTGGAAGAAAGTATAAAAAATAAGTTAAAAAGTTAGTTGGTTTTGGTAGATTTTGGTGCTCCAAACGGGGCCTAAATCATGAATCACAATGTCGCTGTATTGATTTCTTTTCCTTTTTTTTTTTTTTTTTGGTTTCTTTTAAATACTATTTACTAGAAATTACAATTTTCATGTAAAATCAACATTACCTGTATGCATTATAATATGCCATGAATCATCATCACTAGCAGAAACATTTATACATACATATATATGTATATGGAAAAAATACAACTGGAAGAAAAATGTCATCAGAATCCCATGGAATTTACAAGTATACTAATTGTCCTAACCTGGACTCGCTTGTTTCGAGCATACTGTTTCACTCCATCAAAATTGCCACTGCTAAACTGTAACCAGACAACTAATCAGAACTTCCTGAATAATATCAAGCAGCAAAATGCAAGCAGCTGCTGAAAAGCATACAAAATCATTCACCTGTAAATCATCAGTCAAGGGAGCCGTGTACATTCCACCTGAGGAAACTGTAATAACTCGAGCATCAGGTGCAGCTTTCTCCAACAATGGCAACATCAATTCTGTCATGGTATAAGTGCCTAATACATTTACAGCGAAATTCAACTCATATCTGGTGTGTAGAAAATAAGAAAACACATTGTGTCAACTTCCCCGGTTATGAAATGGAGAATATATATGTTAGTATCTTGTTCTGAACACAAATTATAATGATGTACCCTTCTGAAGTGGTAATTCGGTTATGCTCAATCAAGCCAGCATTGTTTACCTAAAGACAAAAAACTTCATCATCTTAGATATCACAACAATTATGCAGGAATTAAATTAGAAAAATATATTAAGTGGACAAAAAGATTATTGACAATGGTGTAATGCTGAAAAAATGCAATAGTTTAAAGATGTAGAGGAGGCTTAGTTTGGATGCCAAAAAGAAAACGGCAAAACAAAGTTGCGTTTAGGAACTCTGCTTTTTTTACTTTTTCAGTTCATTTGTGAAATGGAAAAAGCTAAAATATTTACAAATGGTTATAAGACCATAAAGAAAATGCTCTATGGTATAGAGTGCTGGGGTGTTCGGTTATTAGGAAGCAACACTCATCTAGTGGAAATTAGAATCCTAAGATGGATGTGGTAACATAAGAACATATAGAATAAGGAATGAATATATTTGAAAAAAAGTTGAGGATGGCTTGTGGCTGATGGTAAAAGCCTCCCCCCGCCTCCTTATCGAACCGGGTTCGACACCCGGGGTGCCCTCCCCCCCCCCCACTTACCAATCAAAAAAAAATATATTTGAAAGAAAGTTGGTGGTACCAATAGAAGAGAAGCTCAGATAAAATCGTTTAAGGTAGTTTGGACACGTTCAATGTAGATCTAGAAATGCATCAGTTAAGAAGATTGAGTTAATTCAAGCAATGAGGGTAAAAAGGATAAAAGATAGACCTAAGAGTACAATAACTGAAATTATGTGAAATACCTAATTTCATATAATTTCACGAAAAACATAATCCACGATAGAAACGAATGAGAAAGAGGATTCATGTAGCCGATACCAATAAGTTTAGGACTGAGGCTTTGTTGACTTGAGTTGAGAACGGATCCATGGCTAGAAACATCTAACAAATGGCACGCCACGCTACTAAGTACAGGGGCTGATTCTATAAGGAGTGTTGCTGATATTCCCTATCATGCAAATGCAATATTCTGCTTCTTGGTTATAGTATCTTATAGATGACAAAAGAAGAAAAGAAAAACTTTACCAAGACATGAACTGCAACATCCTTTGAGGAAAATCTGGAAGTGAATAACTTGATTGCATTGACAGATGAAAGATCACATACCTGTGAGCAAAATTTAATTACGTAATTAAAATCAGAACACATGCTAACAGATGTGGGTCCTTTAGAGTTCTCAAGAAATTCAAATTATAAATCCTCAATTCCAAAGGTAAAATATAAAGCTTTAATCTTAAAATAGATCTTTGAAAATGTATAGAGAGCAAATACCTCCAAATAAACATTTTGATTACCAGTCAGTGACTGAATTTTAGAAAGAGCAGCTTCTCCCCTCTCCTTATTACGACATACCATATAGACATTTGCCCCTCTGGAAAAAAAATGGACAACATATAAATACCTACTGCAAAATATGCACATCGAATTATGTCCTATATTTACACAACTGATGAAGCAACAGAGAAATGCTAAAACTAAAATCAACACCGAGAAGCAAGACCCTCAGCAGTCGCAAAACCAATTCCTGAATTTGCTCCGGTAACTACGCAATTCTTCCCATCTATTCGTGTTTGCATATCTTCAGGGTTAAAGTTTTTGGAGTGTTCCCTGGAGTTCAAAAACCACGGAATGAAGAGACCAATCAACATTTAAAAAAATAATAATAATAACTTCCCAACATAAAGTTCTAATGGATAAATCAGTGAGAAGCATAACAGTCAAAGCTAATGTCCCTCAACTGAGACGGCACAATTGTCAACCCTACAACCCATTTTTTTCATCTTATAAATATAGTGTCGTTATTCGCAACCCTACTTTTTCTCCCGCAGCCAAGTTGCTACACATAAACTCTAAAAAACCTTACATAAAATTTACTACACGTAACCCACACTCTAATGCAAAATGACCTCCTTGCCCAGTTAGGACAAAAATTCCCTAATGCAAAATGACCTCCTTACCCTCAATATTTACTACACATAACCCACACTCTAAAAAACCCTACATAAAATTTCAACAGGAACTTATTTAAAACCTTAAACAATATCGACAACTACTTGCTGAAAAAATCAAATAAATTCGGCAACCACTTGCTGAAACAAATTTTCGACAAATAAACAAAACATTTCAGCAATTAATTATTGAACAAATTAAAAATTTTCAACAGGTACTTGCTGAAAAAATCAAACAATTTCAACAATTAGTTACTGAAAAAATTCAGTAATTTGTGGGTTTTTTTAGAACTTTAGGTGTAATTTGAGATTTGTGTGGAGAAATTATTTGGTTGATTGAAGAAAACATGCATGAATTAACTAGGCTGTGTGGAGAAAACATAGAATGCATGAATTAACGTGGCTACCTGGAGAAAAAGTAGGGCTACAAATAGTGGCACACTAAATATATATATATATATATATATATATATATATATATATATGTATATTCATACATAAATGTTTATGTCACACATGCGCGCGTATATAGGACAGCTTTTAGGGTTTTCCCTTTATCGGGATGGAGGAACATCCCTGTGCACATTTCACTTCCTCGTGAATTTACAACACAAATCAATATACATGACAAAAATTGCATCATCACAAACTCAGCAAAGTTGTAGAAATACATCCTTCACAAATCTAAAGTAATAAACATCTCCGAGATCCCACCATTTTCAAACCATAATTTTACTTGTGCCAATTTTTCCACCGTCATCCAAATTAAAAACCCATTTTACCATATATGCATAAATGTTTGCATTTGGCAACATAAATAAGTTACCCTTTCTGCATCATATCCCAAAATATTAACTACCCAAATAACAATGAAGGAAGAAAACGGCCAATTGTCCACTACAAATACACATGTCTGTGTTTGTGTGTCATGAACTGGGGCTTACGTGTAACCAGCTTTGGTGAAATTGAGGTACCCATAAAGACCAAAAGATGTTGCTCTCCATGTCTGCAAAATAGAAGGAAAATATTGAATAAAGAAGACGAGAAAAAAAGGCAAAAACACGTGGATTGAAAATGGGTGTTACCTTTAGAAGAAACATTGCGATTGATCTAATTGGGATATTAATCTGGATGTTCTGTCTGGAAATATTGATTCGAATGTGCAGTGTCCTGGCCTTGTGCTTGTGGGTTGAATCTGCCATTTCGGGGTGAGACTGGGGGTGGGCTTTGAAGTGGTAAGTTGGCGGTCAGTGCTTGTTAACGTGCGCCGTTGGGCGTAGTTTAGCATGCCTTGCCGGGGCTGGCCTTATCCCACGTAGAAGGACATGTTACCACACTTTTTTCTCCCCTTTTTTTTTTTTTTTTTTTTTTTTTTTTTTTTTTTTTTTTTTGGGAGGGGGGGAGGGGGTAAGGGGGGTCGTGGGGGAGGGGGATTTACATTTACCTCCCCTTCATATTAGATTAATTGCACTTAGACCCACAAATTTTGAAATTTATACTTGCCTCCTTATTTTACGTTGTTAACATTAATCTCATTTGGATAAAATTAGTCATTAAAACTTAATATAAAATATTAAACTAACTAAAATTTTAGCTATTTTTTGTATTTTACCTCTTCTTCTCTCATATTTCGTTAGTTTTTTTTTTTAACAAAAATTCTCAAAAAACTTTTTATTTTTGTGAATTTTTGTAAAAAAAACATACAAAAATGTGAGAGTGAAAATGATAAAATAGGAAAACCTAATGTTTTCGTTATTTTAATATTTTCTATTAAGTTTTAATGGTTGATTTTAGCAAAAATAGGGGTTAAACGAAACGTTGCCAGAAAAAAAAATCGAATCGACTATGATCGGTTTTTTTCTTTGAACAAAACTGAACCGTTATGAATGGTTACGGTTCACCGCTCGAATCGGTCTGGTTACCTATTTTTACTGTTTTTTTAAATAATTATCAATCTATAACTAATTAATTATACATCTAAGAATATAAAAACAATTAAAAGTCAAACATAATTTGACAACAATAATAACATAATTTCAGTTTAGATTACTTGAAGGTTAAATATCTGTTAAAAAATTATATAATATGGTAAAGTGTACCTGACCGAGCAAATTTACCCGAACGATCACGCTAATGACCCGAACCGACGGAACAATATAAACCTCAGTCAAGACCGAATGACCGTCGCATTAAAGATAAGATTGTTTTACATCATAATTACGTGTATAATCATTTTCTGACATATTCCGTGATATGTACCTGTGAAAGTACTACCTATTACTTAACAGCTTTGATAATCAATTAAGGGAACGACCTTGGGATCTATAATACAGGTGGCACAATCTAATTGGAAGTATGATTGTGTGAGGCTCATGTACACCTTACTCATATAAGTCCCACACTTCTATGTAGATTGCCATTTCACAAATACACAGGTACACACACTTTTGTCTTATTGAAACTCTGCCAAAATCTTTGCTCAAATTCTCTTGCTAACTTAAATATCCGAGATTATTTGGCAGACACCACACTGGTGTACTAGATAATTTCCTAGTTGGACTGAACTCTTAGAAGATATGAAGTTACTAAATTATCACAATATATTAATATATAATAAATATATAATATATAATTTATATTAATAATAAAATTCAGTTAGTTAACTGAACCGACGGTTAATGTATATTAAAAATCAAAACTAAACTGAAAATAGAAAGTTAAAAAAAACAAAAAATGGAACTGTAGGTTTAGTTAACCGCAATTTTCAATTTGATTTGTTCGATTTGATTCGATTTTTTGGTTTACTGTTTTTTTTTTTTTTTTTTTGGCTCACTCCTAATTGAAAGAGGATCAATGCTAATCACATTTCAAAGATAAGGAGGTAAGTACAATTTTTAAATATTATGAGTACTAAGTATAATTACCCAAATATAAAGACAAGATAAATGTAATTTATCCTTTTTTTTTTTCAACAATACAGCATTTCAGAATTTTTTTTATTCTACTATTAAAATTAAAAACAATTACTCAAATACTATCTAAAAAAAAATATTTGCCAAAGTGCAATTAATGGATATAGAAACCTGCCATTGGACTATTCTGCTGTTACCCTTCTTTTTTATTTATGAAATTCTGCTTACTGCTTTCAAAAAGTTTCATTGGTTTTTTTTGTTTGTGCCAAAAAAAAGGGAAATTTTATAAAACTAAATTTTAGGACTGAAATTTTTATTTTAACTAATTAAAATTTTAAATACACATGACTTTATTACATGTTCAAACCATCAAATGCAACTTATGTATTTAAAATTTCTAACTTCTAGTTCATTAAATAGAATTTGTTTAGTTTAAAATTTTATTTTTTTAGAAATTTTTCAAAATATAAATAATATTAAGAATTCAAAAGCAATTTAAAGACACTTTCTAAGAATAAATTTTTTTGTTTACTTTTTCTTAAAAAACGTGCATATGGTTTTGTGTTGACAATATTTTTAAACAAGGCTGCAGTTATTCTAGTAATTTATCTTAATTCCTACCATTTATTAATTTTCTTGCCTTAGCCTGGTTTTTTTTTTTTTGCCTTTCTTTTTATTAATTAATTAATATTATTATATATTTAAAATATTAGCCATTAGGGTTAGGGATGTAAATGGGTAGGATACCTGCTTAATTAGTCAATCCTATTACTAAACCCGTTTATTTTTTGCTTATCATTATCATCCCAAATCCATATATTTTTTAGGTAGAATCCCAAACACATCCCGTACCAAACTTGCGAAATCTTTTTATATTCAATTGATCAAATCATCTGTTAAGGACCCATTAAATACCAATTTGAGATACAAATAAAAAAATTAGTAAGTGACAAAATTTTTAAATTTATTAGATTGAACATATTCATCGATCAAAAGACCTCCAAGTTTTTTTTCAAAAGGTAAAAGAAATATACTATAAATAGTGAAAATACATGTATAAAATACACAGGGGCATATCCCTAGAATAATACAATAGGAATAACAGTTCATAAAAAACTTTCAAACCTAATATAGAATAATTCATTACATCTAAAAATAACAGACAACAAAACTTTAGCTTAAGAATTTCTCAAATTTTATTTTATAGATAAAATTGTAAATATATAACTATATATTATATTTTATTTTATTAAACATGTACTTAACAGGTACCCTATGAGTACTGAGTATTGGATATTTTATAAGTATAAATGGGTATCAAATACCTTATAGGCAAGTCCCAAACTCGTCCCAAACCCGTATGGGGTATTGAATTTCTATTCTAAACTTGTCTCATTCTCATTAGAGTATTTTCTAACGGGTTTTTATTAGGTTTAGTAGAGTCGGGTACCTCGCCCTATTGACATTCCTTATCAGGATCAAATCAACTTCTACATTATTACTTCTAGAAGTCTTGAGTGGCTCTCTTGACAACGCTAAAGCCCAGGCATGATTAAGAGTATTGGTAGCAGTTTCCTATTCCAATTCCTATTATGTAATGCTACAGTGTCATTCAACAGTATAGGGATTTTTCATTTCAATCCCTATTTTACAGTGCTACAGTGCTATTTAGTAGCATACGGAGTCACTATTCATCATTCTACACCTTGCAAATTCCCAACAATTATTTTCCATTACTTGCTGATTTGACATATTTTTAACGTTCCAAAATAATAAACTTATCATCAAGAAATACACTGAACATTTTAAATTCAAAATTCAATAATTATTTTTTTCAAAATTCAAAATTTAAATTTGATGTTCAATGTGACCCCCCTATTGCTTGCTGATGTGGTAGTAGTGGCAATAGAGGCTACTTCAAAAATTAAGTTTTTATATATATGGATCGGTTTTCTCATTTCCTAAATATTGGGAATTGGAAATGAAATAGGGAAGGGATTTAGGAACAAGGACACTGCTAGGTGGTGCTTTTTACTAATAATTCTTATATTTAAGGATAATGATTGGGATAAGGAAACTGCTAATAATACTCTAATTGACATATGTAAAATTAGTCAAAAATCCTAAATAAGCAGAAAATAAAAAATATCTATTATTAAATAAAATGTAAATTCACTCTTAAAGTGTAGTTATTTTAACCTTATTTAAATTATTGGAACTAATCTACTCCATTTCTAAGTACTTTTGTGAATAATTTTGCAATAGACAACAGATCTTATTTGTTGTTTATTAGTATGTGATATTCTTTTACTTGAAAATTCAGTTTTAGATTTTTGGGTAAAGTACAAAAACACGTCTATAATTTACATCCGGTGTTACTTTAATTATTCTTGTTTTAATTATAACAATTATCATTTTAATTGTAATAGTCAGAACCTTACAGTTTCGACCAAGGTGTAATTAGGTCTTTTCAAAATCATATAATTCTCAGTAACCTAATTTGTTCCTTCTACCTGCAAAAGTTTTAAGTTGGATTAAAAATTAGATTTTTAACCAAATAGTTAATTTACTAAAAAAAAATAAAAAATAAAATTAAAGTTTGCTATGTTTTATATTTAAGATGTATTCACACGCATGCGCGCACGCGCACACACAAGGTAGGCAAAAAAATATTATTTATGTAGATGATCAATTCTGCTGTGAATAATCTTATTTTTGGGAATAATGTTAGTCATGACAAATGATGGGATCATCATAGGTGAGAAAGAGAGAGAGATGAGGGTGCTAGTAACGAAAATGGTGAAGGTTTGGAATCTGTAAGAGATTGAAGAAAGAGAGTATTTTCAAGAGGACGGTCATAGCGATGAGGTTGACCTTTACATGCCTAGAATAGCAATTGTTACAACAAGTGGCTAACTTTATGCCTAACCTAATTGTTGGCAAGAGGACACGCTACGCAAGTAGTTACAATGTTCTTGTATGATCAATTGCGAGGATTATGATCATACTTGTATAGATAGCAACATTTTGATTGATTCTTGCTGGATAATGTATTTCTCTTTAGATTGGTTGAGCGTGCCTTAACTAATCTCCTACCTCTAGCCAAAAAATCACTTGTCTCCAAATGTCCCAAGAGTGTAATTATGAGGTCCTCCGATGTGAATAACACCCTAGAAAGGAGGAGAGGCTTGAGTCATACTCTTAATTTAAGGGAATTAAAATAACTCCCTTTTTGACGAAGTATTGAGCCCAAAGAAGTGTCCACAATGGAACCATGAAAATGCCTTGAAGGTTCTACGTTGCCTTCGATCCCAAACGCCCCCAGGAATGGCATAGTCTAAGGGGGTGTTTGGCAAAGTAAAAAATCATTAACTTTTGATATTTAATCGTTTGATAAATCATCAATTTTGGTCACTTTTCTGTTCTAGTACAATAACTTCTTAATTCATGCTAAAAATTACAAAAAGTTACTAAAAATTGCTCAAAGTTACTAAAAATTGTCAAAAATTACCAAAAATTTTACTGAACACCCCAAAGTTGCAAAAAATTGATGAAAATTGTTAAAAAATTACCAATTGTTTCACTAAATACACAAAAAATTACAACTAATAATTTTTAATAAAAATATTAAAAATTATTAAAAATTGTACCTCCAAATACCCTGTAAAAAAAAAGGGGAAGTGATTGACAGCAATAGGCAGGAGGGCCTAAATGCGCTCAAACCCAGTGTTCTCATGCACGTGTATCCCACAAGAAGGGATATGTGAGAAGGAATGTACGATGGTGGGATGATGGGTTCCAGTGATGCGTCTCCATGTAATCAACCAGCAGGCGAAGATTGACCTCGGAACACGGCCGCTATGGCATCTGATAATTTATAATTTCTAAGCAATGCCTTTCTATGTTCTTAACAACAAAAAACATAAGTAAACAAATTATCCACACCTCAGATTTGTTCATTTTTTTTCTTTCCCTCTGGCAATATTAGAATCATAAAAAATTATTTTGCACAAAAGACATCCATCAACAAATGTTTTGGCCTGAAAGGTGTGTATATATTTTCTTTTAGGATGAACATTTAGATTTGGCTTGCTATGTTCGTCATGTATATATATTTTTCGGGTTTGAAAAATGTTTTTATATATTTTATGTATTTATATATTATTTCATTTATATTTTCTTAAAAATTAAGTATTTATATCAAAACTTATAAACAAACATTTATTTTAGTACTAAATCACTTATATATATACATATATATATATTTTTTAATTTTGATTTAAAAATAAATGGGTTATATGAGAGCCTGAATATTAAAGCCAAACCAAAATTTTCTTTTAGGCCCGGCTCGCCCTACCCTAAATTTCTCTCTCATTTTTTTTCCTTCAAAATAAAACATATAATTTGCAATTAACAAAAAAAATTAGAATTTCTATTATTAGGAGTTAAGTTCCCTAGTAGAGCCAATGGACATGGGCTAAGTTCACAAGAGTAGTCACAAGAGTAGTGCTTTATTATTACTATTATTATTATTATTATTATTATTATTTTTTTTACTTCCAACAAGTTGCTTTCAACGCAAGAGTTCACAGCAAAATGGCGAATGATAATTGTTACGTAAAATACGACTGCATTTACATACCCAAAAAAAAAAAAAAAAATCAATATGCACTGACTGAACCCCCCCCCCCCCCAAAAAAAAAATCCCAAACTAATTACTTCAGGAAGCTATGACCAAAAAAAAGAGATATACAAACATTTACACACTGCAATATACAACCTGGATCATTGTAACATTCGAAATCAAAAGAAATAATGCTTGCCATAGCAGCAAGGGAAAGAGAGCTCCATAAATCACCCGATCCTACTCAAATCACAGCCTCTTCCTGTTTGTTAGGAATTAATCACCTGCTCCCAATCAGGTACATCCTGTCCAGCAGAGAAAACAGTTTATTTAGAGAGATATCCAGAGAAAACAGTTCATTTAGAGAGATATCTCGGAATATATATATATATATATATATTGTAAAAAGGAGCATGAACAATTCCTTGAAGCTTTCACAGGGCATAAATGGTCTCATTCCCATTGAAGGGGCACTCAATTCTGATATTGACTGACACTGTAGATGTTGAGAATGGCTTTTTTGGAAAAACAGATCCACCCCAAGCAATAGTTTCGGTATTGATTTTAGGCTGTAAAGTACGATCTATTTCTCTAAAGATTTTAGAATAAATTGACTTTTGCCCTCTCTGGTATCTCACCACATGATGACCAAATAGTTGGCCATGAGCCACAGACGCATGAGATTGAAGAACATCTATTCCAAACGTTACTGGACTCAACAAAGCCTTAGTCTTATATCATATGGAATCGGCTACATCATACATGAATCCTCTTCCTTTATTTATTTTTATTATGTATTATGTTTTCCGTGAGATCACATGAAATTAGCCTCATTTTATCATTTAAGTTTATTTATTCTTGGTCTACTTTTTGTCTTTTTTACTTAGATCGACTCACTCTTTCGTATGGTGCATCTCCAGATGTTGGACATGTCCAAACTATCTTAAACGTTACAATTAAAAAAATTTAAAACAAAAACAAAAGTCTCATATGAGTTCCTGAGGGGTGAAAAAACTCTACAATTTCCTTCTAGCAGGAAGCATCATCTTATTTTCAAACACAAGCTTTTGAGACACTGAAACTCCTATATAGGTATTAGACCTGCGAAATTTTAGAGCCCCGGACAGAACAGTCCATCTTAGGAAACCAAAATCTAATCTGGAAATCATAGGCATAGCCAGAATCTTACTTTTGCCAACCGTTAGTTAACTAGCTCAATGCACATCCAAATCATAGACACATCCAGGAAACATCATCTACTGTGGTCCCGCTGGTCTGAGCTCAGAAGCGGCATTTTGTCCTGACAGGATTAAACTTATCAATGTCAAAAGATTTAACAAACAGATTCAGGGCAATAAGACTCCAGCTAGACTAGTTTGCTATGAATGCATAAAGTTTGAACATTAGTGCTTCAAAGCCTACCCCACAGAAATGCATTCCCCATGCAGATAATATTGCAGAATGTAATTCCCCGTGCAGATAATATTGCAGAATGTACGGATGCTTGTCCAGAATTAAAATGCGAAGAGAGTTCAAATGGATGTGAACCACCACTTACCTCACCAGAACCGGTTTAACTAAATTTGAAATACATGTACATTACAAAAACCTGTGTAATTTTAAATTAATATGGAATGTTAACCATGAAATACATGTACATTACAAAAACCTGTGTAATTTTAAATTTATATGGAATGTTAACCATCTGGCCACAGGGAGGAGACTCACAAGAGCTTTCCCAAACAATGGACCCAACAATTTAGTCAACCATTAATCCTCTTCTACCATAATAATGATTCTTGACACCTCGCTGCCAACAAACACACACAAACACAAACAAAAATTGGCCCAAAATTGGTCGATGCTCCAAGTCATCAAGCTAAAGTTATTATATATATGTTTTTTCCAACCCAAACCAAACATGCTTGATCTAGATACAGCCAAAGAGATGGTGACAAATCGGGTTACGCATAGACAAAAATAGATGGTAAATAATTTAAAAAATTTATGAGTTATTAAACATCAATTAAAAGCACCAAAAGTCGCATAACCTTTGTACTAGAGCATCCCCCCCCCCCCAAAAAAAATAAAAAATAAAATAAAATAACTGAATTGAAAAGTTAACAAGCAACATTGGAGTGGTCGATCGATACTGTTGGTTCTTTAGTAATAGGATTTATCACTTATTCCTGTGAGAAATTAATCAAGAACCATGTAGAACTCCGTGGGCCTCACAAATTTCAAACTTTTGGTCTACTTTTCAAATTTTTTTTCTTTTTTTAAGGATTTAGACATAGAGACCGATCCCACAACCCATGCAGCAGTAAATCATGACTCGTGCTTTGGTGGGGATTTGGAACCACATCCAAAGGTCTTGATACTGTTCTTCTGGCCAATGAAGGTCCATCCTACTAGCCAGCAATGCTTTGCACCGTGGGAGTTGTGAACCCTTCATCTTCCAAAGGGAAGCTAGAGGCTTTGGCTTATGAAACAAAGACACTTCAAAATAGTTGATGCATCAATATTGGACACACGTACTCCTTGGACACTCAAAGATACATATCAGATACACCACATGATATATCCTATTATTTTATCATTTTTATTTCATATGTATGATTAACACATACTTAAATTTGAGTAGTTGAAACTTTTAAAATTATAAAATTTTATATCTTATATTTTGTTATGTTTTATACAATGAATTATGTATTGAATAAATTTTGTTATGAATGTTATATTCATTAATTATATACAAAATTTATGTTTTTTGGTCGCATCCTTACTATGTTCATATTCTTATTTTTTAAAAAAATTGTCGCATCTTTGTTTGTGCCTGTATCGTATCTGTATCGATACTTCTTAGGCTCTGACCAAACGACCTAAGTTACTTGGTTGACTTTTCGATTTGTAAATGCTTCCATGTGCCATTGAAGTTCAAGAAAATTATACTTGAGTCCTAGTAAATTGCAATTCTCAGAAATAAGAAAGTTTTTCTTTTTTGGACATCTATCAAAGTGTGCTAAGGGTGAATTGAGACTGAATTTAAATAGTTTAATTGGTGATAAGAACTGTTCAGTTCTGTTTCTCTTATGTAAATTCCTCTCTATGCCTCTCTTTATGCTTATCGTTGTCCATAACATAACAAAGCCATTTTCTAATATTATAAGGAACTATATAGCTAGCAAACATCATCTTAACCCAATTCCATCCACAAACCTTACATATCCCATTTATCTCTAAAAATCAGCAATTTCAAGCTTAAGCCACCAAAGAACTGACTGTAAAAAACATCATTCTTGATTGATGTTACAAATTTCAAGGTGTTAGCCTAAAAGAGTTGCAACATAGGAACCATTAAGATGCTTTTGCATGGGTACTAGATAAACCTACTTACCTAAAACTTCGAAACCAGCAAAACCCTATTGTTTATTCATGTGGAATATATATGGCAGGGTACTCACCTCTCGCAATCTTAAGTGGCTCACTCCAACATCAATTCCCTTATCTGCTATAATTTCCTGATTTTCAATTTCTGCATCAGTGAAAGTTAGGGCTCGCTGTAGCTTCCTAGGACAAAACACCTCAACCTCAACCGTATACAAGGCAGCAACGGGTCGATGATCAGAAAGCCTAAGGTCTGCTCTCCTGTAGCTTTGCAGTCTCATTCCCTTCCCAAATGAAAGAATGCGATCACACCTGCAAGAAGAAAATGTGTAAAAGTCTACAAATGCAATTAATCATTCAAAACAATAAGGCAAGCAAAAAGAATTAATCAACATAGGCACCAAATTAAAGTCAGGAACATTTATCATAAATTAGACAGGTTAATCTAATTTTGATCTGCAATATTTTATGTTTGATATCAGCCAACCCTAATAATATTTTCTTATGGGCTAAGATCTACATAAACTAGGTGTGTACGAATCACAAATACTTCCAAGTAAACTATTGTATTTGTACCATACCTATACCAGAAGGCAACACTCGTCAGGCATTCTCTCAATATGTCAGAAACTAATTTAAATGCTCCTATTATTTTTTAATTTTTTTGAAACACTATATTCTTCACACACTTGGGTGACACATATGAAACACGTTATAATTTGAGTCAATTACATTTACCACCTTTTCCCTTTTGCAAAAATCCCATTTTTGATTTCTCTATTTTCAATTTATGCTCACAATCAAATCTCAGTGTCATTCTTCCAACAAATTCATTGAAGGAAAAAATGTCACATGTTCATCAAACGCAATAGACAAAGGAACAAAATATTGTTTCCTTTCCACGAATCAGTAAAAAAGTTTTTGTATTGTAAGAGAAATGAAACACTAACAGCGTAAAAAATCTAATATTTCCATTAAAACATAGTATAACAAAATAATAAGTTGTTTTTGTATAATGATATAAATTAGAATTCAAGTTCTGGTTTGTGCTGTAGTGCAAATTTCGAAAACATTTCTGAAATGTTTTGTTTCTGCTAACCAAATCAACCTGCCTAAACGAGATTTTGATCTTTGAGCAACATGAGACATTTTCCATCACATATATTAAATGGTAATTGATAGAAAGTCCACATTGCATACCGACCATAAAGTGTTAGGTGTTAGATGCTTCATTTTGAATATAGTACCATGTCTCTAGCACATACAAGCAACACAGGAAATGTATCAGTTTGCAGAAAATGGTCTTTAAGAGAGCATCAAATTATAAGCACATAAAACCCTTAGAGAAGATACATGCTTCATCCATGGGACATTTAAACAATCAAATTACATATGATGGTAAGAAGTGAAACTAAAACCCTCAAATAAGCAAAAGGTCATAAATGCATAGTACATACCATGCCGGAGTACGTCGCCCAACCTTTGGATCGTCGCCATAGTACTTCTCTGAGTTTAACTCATATTTATAGGTTGGGGGAAAATTTAAAGTTCCTTCACACCATCCATCAAATGTACGACCTTTCCGGAGTTCCCGTATAAGCTGCCAGAAGAAGGTTTCCATGTAATTAGAAATTAAATATAAGAACAGCTTGATTTCATGCAAATGCCAAGGCACAATGTAAGTCAAATATCATTTATGTCAACAGTCAAAAAGCATAAAAAAGTGGACATTGAACCGCCATTATGGTGTTAGATTGGATTCTCAACAATACACTGGTCTTGTAGATGTAACCATTTGAAGCAATGTAGGATTGGTAAATTCAGATATGGCAGGGCTGCATGCACTGATTTGTAGATCTGCGCACTAGTATGGTAGGTGAATTACACTGGGCCTTTTGCTTTGTTTTCCAATTCTACTGCTTATGAATACAATTATTCCTTCTGATTTGTGTTTTTACCCTTCGATTCATAATTCCTCTTTGCTTTTCAGTTCTAGCAGTGCATAAAATTAAAATGTAATGCAAACACTCAGCAATCGCAGTCCATATCCCACATATAGTTGTCAAAAATATTACTCAGAAAGGCCCAACAACCCACGCATTGGCTACACCCATCAACTCACCCGGGTTCCACACTCACAAGAAAAATAGCATCCAAGGTTACCATGAACTAACCTATTGTACCAACATTATGGAAACTGTTGGATATTCATGTTTTTTAACATGATTATTTCATCAAACTTTAAGCCAATATTTATGTGGGGGTCCACATATCATTAAATATGGATCAAAATTAATTTAATTATATGAGAATATTAATTCCATGTATTTCACATGTTCAAAACCATGAATTATGTGAATGGAATTGGCTTCAAAGTAGGGACCAAAGTAGGCCTAGATAAATTTTGGGCTTCAATTATTTCATCCTTGTATTTTTTGGGCTTGGATAATTTTTTAGCCCATTAGCCCAATCCAACTATTGTCTCCAAATCGTTTTGGAGTGTCCCTTCCTCAACAAAATGTTTGTATGGTTAAGCATTAACAGATGCCTCTTTTCATGAATGGTGGTGTCTGTTCTTCCAATAGACATGACTAATAACTACTTATTTAAACCTCCATTCTTGCATAAAAAATGGGTTGGATTTTTTTTTGCATAAAAATCATTGCATACAAAGAGTCTTTTGCATAAAAATTATTGCATAAAAAGACTACAAACAGAGTTCTAATTCGCTCGAACACACAAATTATCGCTTCCTTTTGTGTGTGTGATCATTCTATTCTAAGAGACTAACATCCGTTAAAATCAGAAACCACTGTGGGAGGCGAATTCAGTCTTAAGGACATACTGTTCAATACTAGGCTTGATCAATGCATTCGAATTTCTCTCCCAAAATTGTAAGTTTTATCTTTGTGATTTTTCTAAAATAGTGGCTGATTCGACAAATATTTTCAACAGAAACTATAATCCAAAAACATTATGTTGAATAATATGCAAAATTACCTAATCATCCAATGTAGAAAAATAGGCCAGAACTTAAAAAGAGAAGCTAAAGAGTGAACAACAGACCAAACGATAAACAGTTGGGTAAATACATTAATGAAACATTTGTTAAGGCCATATAGTTATTTGTAACTAAAACATTAGTTAAAAACATTACTAAAACATTCATTAAAACAACAGACCAACAGACCAAATCATGGAAATATTTTTCTTTCTTATTCTTGTTTCCTATTCATTTCCTAGTTTGTATAAGGCTTTTTAGTTATTTATTATTCCTATTTTGTATAAGATTCCTACTAGTATAAACATAAAATATAGACAATCCTATTTGGGTGTCAAGCCATTTGCTTCATTCTAATCTTTTGGAGTAGTATTAGAGCGAATGATCTGCCTATGAGCCTTATTGAATTACACTCGTCACCCATCGAACCTCAACTTGCTTTCAATTTCATTCAATTAGTCTCTTAACATGTTTTTCTGCAGTTTTTTGGGCTGCTATTTGTACTGTTCTGTTTCCGTTTTGTGCTACTATCCTGCAAGCTGTTTTGCTACTGTTCAACATGTTGACCCAATGCTATTTGGTTGCTCTCTCGCAACCATTTTCGTTACAGTTTCATTGATGTCTTATAGCCATTTGCACTATAGTTTAGTTGTTGTCTTGCAGCCGGTTTTGTTACAGTTTTGTAGCTGTCTTGTGGCCATTTGCTGCTATCTCATAGCTCTTTTTGCATCCATTTTTGCTATTGTCTCACAACCATTTTCGTAGTTGTCCCAAAGCCTTTTTCAGTTTTTTTTTTTTTTTTTGGGTTGTTTCGTAGTTATTTTCGTTGTTGTATTGAAATTTTTGTAGTTGTTTCTTTGTTGGCTTGCAATCGTTTTCGCTGTTGTTTGGACTTCTAATTGCAATGGATTAAGGCACACGTTCCTAGCACTTTTAGAACTTGAATTTCCAAACTCAAGCTTGTATCTTATTTAACATCTTAAGCTTGAGGGGGAGTGTTAGGAGTATCATGGAAATATATTTCTTTTCCCACTCCTTTCCTAGTTTATGTAACACAAGATTCCTGCTAGTATAAATATAAAGCATAAACAATCCTATTTGGTTGTCAAGCCATTCACTTAATTCTAGCCTTTTCAACAAAATTAGCAAGTGAACTTTTATGACCTTACAAATAATTTAACAGAAACATAATAAATTTAGAACTTTACTAAAATTTCTTCATGTCTAAACTCGCACTTCAGAATGTGTGCAATGAAATGAAAAGCATGCCACCTAGATAACTAAAATGAGTATGACAACAAAACTGAACTCAACTCAACTCAACAAAGCCTTGATCCCAAACTAGTTGGGGTTGGCCGCATCAATCCTCTACCTCCATTCATATCTGTCATGCTTATATATCCATGAATGTTATATGAAATTAGGTATTTCCTTACAATTTCAATCAATGTAATATTAGGTCCACTTTTTGTCCAATTCCTTTCAACTTGGATCGACCCATTCTTTCTTACTGGTGCATCCTTAAGTCTTGGATATTACCTGACCATCTTAAATGATATTCTTTCAACTTCTCTTCTATCGGTGCTACCTCAACTTTTTTTAGAATATATTTATTTTTTATTTTATTAGTTCTTGTATCATCAAACATCCATATGAGAATTCTCATTTTCGCTACACTTAAATTGTGAGGGTGTTCCTTCTTAATGGCACAATACTCTATACCACATATCATAGTTGGTCTTACATCCTTGGGTCTGCGTTGGACAAATAAAAAAAAAAACCCATTACATATTTGCAGCAAGTAAAGTCGTGTTATATATGTACTAGACATTGGAGCATGCTTGATGAACATGACTACTACCCATTTATAGTTATACAACTCTTCTAATAGTTGGTGAGGGTCTTAAAAGAATGTCAGAAAGTTTAGAAGTAATATTAATTAAATAAATAATAGCTTTTGGAGTATTACTTGAACATCTCTTCAAGTTGTGGGTAGTTAACTTATGAGTGGTCAAGATGTATTAGCACAGAGAAAAGGGGGGGGGGGAATCTTCACCAAATGTTAGGCTTCATCAACTCCCTTAGTTCTGCTTTGTATAATAGTATTTATAGATATATAGTAAATATATGGTAGATAAGAAGTCATGTATTGCATGACTCTTATATGATCAGAAGTGTATGGTCACTTATTCTTTATATGGATGAGTAGCGTATGACATCTGCTCTATTCAAATTAATTAGCTGTTCGTCAATTTCATTATCAGTGTATTTGTTTGGTTCAGAGAGAGAAACAAGGTATTTCACGCTAAACCTTTTTTTCCCCCCAGTGATTCATGATTTTTGTTTTCCCCATCTGCAAAATTCGGCTCCAAATGGCCCTACGACCATCATGCACATAAACCAAACCAAACCAAACCAAGCCTTTTCCCACTAGGTGGGTCGACCATCATGCACATATTTAAAAAAAAAAAAAAATCAAATATGAGAAATGTGGTTAATAGTCACTTACCAAAAAGAGAAGAAGAAATATGGTTACTAGCCTATACAAGCATATTTCCACCAATCTCATGAAACAAGAGTAAATGTATGAGTATGACAAACAAGCAAGCAATTCAACATAAAAGCAATCAATTCTGAAGCTTTGCAGGGCCCATTGTCACTTCACAATGAATTCGGGAAAGTAAATATGTAGAATAAGAATATAAACTGTATGTAGAAAATAATGCACTGACAAAATCCAAGGTAAAACCAAGACATACTAAATAAAATTTATTGTTTAAAAGTACAAAACTAGTAATGATAAACTACCTGGTCACTCTCGACCAACTTGGACCAATCCCTTTTGCGGATCAGCTCTCGTGTTTTCTCGTAAGACAAATTGATACGGTAATTTAGATCACCCAGCCATATTATTCTCCTGCAAACGTATAAAAATCGCTTGAGATATTACTTACCAAAAAAAATTCACTTGACACATTCTTGCTATCTAATCTAAATGAAAGAAAAACAGAGAAGAAATCAATACATATTCATTATTTCACATGGTACAAGAAAACAGAGAATAAATCAATACATTTTTTCTATTCCATATGGTACAAGTAACACATTGGCGGTCTACTATACAACAGAGGCCTACTTTAATTAAAGTGTCATCTTTTTCTTGTACAGATAGCTGTCTCGGATACTTTCAGGTTTTCCAACAAGATCCAATAGTTACTTCACTCAAGGATGGCAGACAAATAATTTCCCGGTGTTGAAACTTTCTAGATTTATAGAATACATAAGGTAAAATGGAAAGAGAGGACTGTACTTTCTAGTTCAACCAAGATCCCATTCAAGTTATCAAACTACATCAAGAAACAAAATAAATGCTGAAGATTTGTGGGACTTTTGAAAAATTTCTCCAAGCCCTATTCTAAGGAATAACATTACTTCGAAAATAACATTGTTTACCAAGTAAAAAGAGTTATTTGGTTTATACCCATGACAAAAAGGAACCAACATATACTGATACAATTTTGGGCCATTCTAGCTCTCCCTCTTCTATTGAATGAAACACAAACAAAATAAAAGAACAAAAACTCAGTCAATCTGTAAATACACACTTATGGAGAGAGAGGGATAACAAAAGGGCCGATTCCAGGCAGGTTTGGCTCAATCCTCCTCCGAGCCTAACAGGAAAAACCCTTCCCTACCTGTACCATACACACTTCGGGTTTATTACTTCTCCCATAATCCAACCATAACTTGTTTATTCAAATCCTATGTTTTTTTCTATTAGTTTCAGGGTAAAGAGGTGCTCCCAGTCAAATTGTCATCACTATGCAGAGATTCAAAGATGATTGATACAGTCTGAGGCCTGAAGTGAAGACCTCGTACTTTGATCAGCATGACATCCTGAAAGAATTTCCATCCCTACGCAGTGACTTGAAGATAACCGACACAGTTGGGGCCTTTAGTGACGACCTCATACTTCAATCTGTAAGACATCATAAAATTAAACTTGCCTGTAGCTATTCTGTCTTTGAGAACACTAGGGTTAGCATAGTTTTTATCACTGTCTAGGAGGTTTTTTCTGTTCATCTAAGAAACCTAGGATTTAACGAAGTTCGAAGTCTGGTCATGACACAATATGTAAATGCATTAGGAAACATTTCAAGCTTCACTTAAAATAAAGAACTAGTCTAGTTGTGGCTCACAGGAAATTTAACATACTACAACTGTATTTTTTCCCTCAAGTTTTGCCAGGTATTTGATAAAATCTAAATCAGAATCAGTGGAATTTGAATTCGTACATTGTCTTCAAAATTAGGTTCTGCTTTCGCTGTCAAAAAAGAAAAAAAAACACTTCTGGAAAGAATGCGAGGTTATCCTTCTATCTTATTACTGTTTGGTAACTCCATTAAGTGATGGGGCAAAAAAAAAGGTTTCAAATATCCTTGATGATGCATATACAGTCAATATTTAAAAAAAAAAAAAAATTATAATCTCTAAATTGTCATATAGAGATTCCAATTCACACCGAGCAAGCTACATTGAAAATAATCTTTTCATTAGATTTGTACTGGAAAAGCTAAAAGATTAATCAAGTAGCTTAAAGTCATGTTTTTGTTTGGGTAAAAGAGTAGCTAAGTCTTTAGTGCTTCTAATTTGGCACCAAAACTTTCATATACCCAGCACAAGATGTTTACTAGGATCAAGCAGCATCAAAGAATTTGCTTATTTTGTTTTCTATGCTCTTTCACATCCTGAATAAGAAGGCTTGGTCCCATTTACTTGGGATTTGATACATTGATTCATTTTCTCGAGTTGGTTCTATTGAAAGCCACGTTCTCAGTTAATTCAGGGCAATCATGTCCTAATTGTTAAATAATGGACCTACACATACAGTCAGACATACAATACTGTAAGACCTTGTGCTGCTAATGTTAAACTTGCTCTCATCTGACCGAAAGGCAAAAATACTTGCTGGCTTGTTGTGATAGATGCATGAATTAATGCATGCATATATGAGCCATAGTTACTAAGTTCGCAGGTCGATCTCAACGATCTAGTACATGGTACTGGTATGGATTCACAGTACGGTACCTTGACCGATACGCGGTATGCTGGGCGTATACGTAGTTGAAACGCTATTTTGGATCGAGTCTTTTTTGGTTTAAAAAAACAAAGGAAATTCGTAGAGTCGTTTTTGGTTGAAACAAAAAAATACAAATTAATTATCCTGACTTGAAAAAATGAAAGGAAGGAAAGTTGTAGAGTCCTTTATTGGATCAAATCTTAACCTAAATATAAAAAGAAGTTGCAAATATATATATTAGGAAGTTACAAAGTCTCTTGTTTTGATTTGAAAAGGCTAAAGAAATTCGTAGAATCTTTTTTGGATGGAACAAAAAAAGACAAATTAATTATCCTGACTTGAAAAAAAAGAAAGAAAAGAAGTTTTACAGTTAGATCAAATCTTGACCTAAATATCAAAAGAAGTTGTAGAGTCCTTTGTTGGACCAACTCTGATGAAGGGGGATTGCGATTGCAGCGACGACAATTTCAAGTCGAAACTCGTTTCTTTCTTATCTCAGGTACTCATTCTCCTCTCATGAAAGTGAATCGTCAATATTTATGATTTGGATCGTGAATGCAACCCATTTGGGATCGCGCGATTTGGTTCGAGGGTCGAAGGGGGTTAACGAATTAGGTAACTATGATATGAGCATAAAATCAGAAGCTACTGGAATCCAGTTGAACTGTTTTCTTTTCTTTTCCTTTTATTTCTTTCTTTTGTAAATGATTAAAATTGTAAGCAGAATAAAAAGGTCTAAATTCTTTTGCCTCTGTTGAAATAACTTAATATACATTGTTGGGCCCATTTCCAAATAACTTAAGCTTTTGGGACAATTGGTGACTTAACATGGTATCAGAGCTCTAATTTCTTGAGTTCGAATCTTGTTATTCCCATTTTGTTGTTGTGTACTTTGTTTGCTTGTTTTTGGTGCACCTTGCTTAATTTTATTTGTTTGTCTCTATTCCACGTGCAAATTGGGGTTACACGTAAGAGGAAGTGTTGAAATAGCTCGATATACATTGTTGGGGCCATTTTTTAATAGTTTAAGCTTTTGAGACAATTGATGACTTAACAGCTTCATTTGCAAACTGAAAAAGAAAAACCATCTAGATCATATAATTCCCCAGATATTGGTAGAAACTAATTCAAATATAGTACTTCCAATCAATCCACACAAATTTAGATGCAACGGAATTACCTTCACAAAAGCAAGTAATCCGCTAGGAGGAAATTATTTGAAAAAGATTTCCATACCAAGAAGCATGGACTCTTCTAGAAAGATGATGTGTTGGTGTCTCATTGGACACTAACACTCATTAGACACTTTCATGTATCATATTATTTTTTAGTTGTTTTACAACCGGACACTTTTTGGACACTCTTGTGATACATGCATCCATCACTCAAATACAATGAAACAAATTATAATTTAAAAAAAAAAGATAGAATTAAATAATATTGAAAAGTAATATGAATCCATATTTATTAATTAATTATCCCTCAATTTTTTAATTTCAAAAAATTTGATACTTAGAACTTCTAATTTGTTTGTAAATAATTTTTTTCTCAAATAGCTTTAAATGAAAGATAGATGTATTTTAAATATAGAAGTGAAAAAATTTTTTTGAAAAAAATATAGAAGTGAAAAATAGTTGTACTTTTGTGTATGCACGTAAAAATATACACTTATTTGTTAACATATCTGTAACGTGTCGTGTCTCTGAATCTTTTAAAATTAACGTATTTGCATCTCTGTGTTGTGTCGTGTTGCATTGCGTGCCCATGTCCGTTCTTCTTTATGTTCTACACAAACTTATAGATTCAAGATAATGTAAGACCTATGAGCCAGCTACAAACAAGCCCCAAAATTATCAAATTAACCAACTTACTGAACTATATGTTTTTCCTTTTTTGCCCCCTTTTTCTACCCAGTTCCATAATTAAGAAAACTGCCAAGTAAATAATGATTGCCTTCATATGAACCAACAAACATGGAAAACCAACATATATTTCCTCTAATGGGCACACATGGATGAAAGAATGTGCACGCATGCCAAGAGAGGGGTCTAAGCATCAATACAGAATACAAGTTTTACATACAACATTCACTAGAAGTTTCCATAATGTTTGCAACAACTCACTCGTGGTCATAGATGCCGTTGGGAAGTCCAATAGTTGAAAGTGGATGAAATTGAGTCCTTCGATGTATTTCATTCACATCAGCATTTCTTTTAGCTGCATCCGCATCCTTTTCACCCGATGTTAGGTGAGTGCATATAAAACAAAATAGCGTTTGATATACAGACATGCTGACAGATATTGACCCCTGGAAGATTGAAAAATCACCCTCATCATGCCTTGCAGAATCACTTAATGCAATCTAACAATTGAAAAGGAAAATAAAGCACGTATCCTCACAAAAAAGTAAGTTATTGTACCATTCTTGACAAACATAATATCAAAGTATATCATGCTAAGAGGAAACATGAAGTATTCACCAACAATAAATACTATTATGAGAAAAATGTATGCATGAGACTCATGACTTGTGCAAAGGTGGTTCCCAAGCCACAGGAAACACCAAAAGCAACTACAACATTAAGTATTACAGCCACCTACCCTTAAGTTGACCCAGATGTCAAGTAGACTTTTTTCCCCCTTTTTCATTTTGATAGTAGACGTTAAGGAGAATTACAAAATTATATTAGATATGCATGAGCTTATCAGGGCCAGCCAATGCTTTGGACCTGCCTAACTCAACTCTACAAAGCCTTAGTCCCAATGCTTTAGACTTGCCTAACTCAACTCTACAAAGCATTAGTCCCAAACTAATTGGGGTCGGCCACATGAATCATCTTCCTTTATTCATTTCTATCATAAATTATGTTTTCGATGAGATGATATGAAAATAGGTTAGTTCCACAATTTCAGTCCATGTAATCTTAAGTCTACCATATGTTATGTTTTCCGTGATGTTATATGAAATTAGGTTTTTTTCCACAATTTCAATCCACATAATCTTAAGTCTATCTTTTGTCCTATTCATCCATTCTACTCAAATTGACTCACTCTTCTTTACTGGTGCATCCCTAGATTTACGTTGGATATGACCAAACCATCTTAAACGACTTTCTCTTAACTTCTTTTCTATTTGTGCCACCTTAACTTTCTTTTAGATATATTCATTTCTTATCCCCTATATATATATATATATATTTTATATTACTACACATCCATCTTAGCATTTTTATTTCTGCTATAACTCACCTTGTGAGTGTTCCTTCTCAATGACACAACACTCCACACTATAAAACATAGCCGGTGTTATAACCATCCTATGAAGCATAGTTGGTCTCAACAACCTCTTTCTCTCCCCCCCTCTCCCCCTGCAGCTAGGATAATTGCATTGCAATGCACGAATCAAATCAATTATTTTTTAGCAGTCTATCCTCAAGTCTCACAGCAGTAATTGGCTCAACTATATTCCAATTACACTTGCACAAAACTTCAATCAACAATTAAAGGATATGTATTAATGAAACTTCAATACAAAATATAATAATAATTTTGCTTCTCAAAAAGTAAGAAAGTAGTATTTAATTAATGATTTTTTATCATAATTTTTTATTTTCATAGCATATATAATTTTTTTACTATAAAAACTTAATATAAACTGCCGCTACTAACATCTTGCCTTAAGCCCCCAAATCGTTAGGGCAAAACCTAGAGCTTATATATTGTTGACCTCTCTTCCCTAACCATTCAACCTTACAAGGCAATGGATTGGCCAACATCGCATCAACACTTTTGGTTGGAGGAGGATCGTAGTTCAAGTCTCTTCATATAGTTTGTTCCCTTTCTATCCTTGTTAACACATACTTTGTGTCATGGGACCACCCACCCTGTTTTGTTCAGTTTGTCAGTTAGTCTGCCTTGGTAAATATGAGTTTCACATGCAGAAGGGTGTGAGAGCTTGATCGATAATTAGAGTTTTACTTTACAGCTTAATCTTTCAGAACAATGACAGCATGTTAACATGAAAAAAGAACAAATTTGGAATTTCACATGGGGCACGACTTTAATATTGTAAATTCAAGTATAGGTTTAATGTCTTAATTGGAAGTCTTAATTTATGATTTTTTATGATTACACATGCTGCTGGATAAATTTGTTCTTAATTTATTAGATTGTAATAATTAGGGAAGAGAAATGTGCTCCCACTAACCTTTAAGTACATGCACTGATCAACACTGTTTCCTTAGACCGATTAATTTCACTCAGTAAATATTCATGTGGTGACTTTATCCAATGGACAGTTTGATTTGAGGATTTGACTACTGCTTTTGAAAATTTATGCAACGCACCATATAAGCTTAACTTAGGAGAGTATTCCTTAGAAATTCTAGGTGGGATTCCTAAAATCTTGCTCTCCTTGTCTCCCACAAATGATATCATTGGTTTACTATTCATTGCCCCAAAAGCTATTTCTGCTTGAAAATCCTTTCCCATGAAGCCTAAATTAAATCTAAACACTTTTTGTATCTTGCAGCCTTTAATTTCATATGACAACCACCAATAATAGCTATTACTCAGAATTTTAATCAGTTCCCTGAAAATACAGCAATCCATCCACTATCAAGCTCAATCTCTCAACTTTTGTCTGCAAACCATAGATACTGTCTTTTTCATATTGAAATTCCAAATAAACTTTATATAATCAAAACCCACCACATATCCCTATGTATACAGGAATGCCTGGGTTTTCCTTTTCCAAAGTTGTACTGCATCAAGCAAAGAGTCATCTAACAAGATTGTTGCACGTGCTCCAAAATGTTACCATTTACCATGCAATCCCTGAGTGAAGATCAAGATGATCACCAAACCCCAATATTGTGGTAGATGGACATCAGGTACAGATATTGGAAGTTGTCAATTCCTCACACTCTAACATTATGGTGTGACGAAAACATATTCAATTCTTTCATAGAAATTTTTTTTTTTTTTTTTTTTTGTTCGGTAAGTATCTTTCATAGTAATTTGTTATTGCAAAATATTTTTCTGAAAGATTTGAAATATGCCATTTGGTTTCTTGATACTAATGCAAGAACCAAGGTGGCAATCATTTCTTGATATAGACACAATAACTAAAGTGGAAAGGGTTTCTCCATATAAGTACAAGAAACTAAATAAAGAGTAGAACAAAACTATATCTGCTTTAAGTATTCTAGAACTGGAATTTAAAAAAAAAGAACTGAGTATTTTGGAATAGAATAGGATATTTTAAACTGGAAAAAAAAAATATCCTTTTCCCTGGTAAGTTTGTTCTTTCACACCACACCATCAACATAACCAATGATTAGCTGAGAATTTAAATAAGCAAAATAGTTGATTCAAAAACAAGAACTAATACTCATTTCATTGGTCTTTAATCAAAGAAAAGGAGAAAGTGAGCCCAAATTTGACAACGCACAAGCAATTATGAAGAACAGTCAAATTGGGAAACGACTTATGGTGGGAAACGACTTGTCGTTAATTCTTTACAGTATCATATGAGTGTTTGTTATCAAGCTAACAAAAAATTTCAAGCTAAGAAGCACGGATACGGGATGCAGAAGCGGTGTAGGTACAAGATATGGACACGGTGTGGGTACAGACATGAATACTACAATTTTGAAAACATGAGCATATGGACATGGGGGATGCAGCGAAAAACACTAAATGAATTTAATCAGTCCCCAACAGATACATTAGCTGACCAATATTCTCTAATACTCCATAAAAATAAAGCACTAATTATGGAAAAGAAATATGACAAAAAAAAAAAGAAAGAACAATGTAAATTTTATACCAGTGACTAGAAAATTGATTAGTATAGTCAGCAATATCATCAATATGCCAATAAACATTTGAAAGAGGAACAAACCTTGTTACCTATGAAGCCCATAACACCAACACCAACAGTAGACACCTTTAAGTTCTGGATGTGCCTACGCAAGCTTCTGCGAACCCATATGGTGAGAAAAATTCCAACCATTTGCTTGCTTACTATTCTTACAAACTGGGGTCTTCTTTTCCGGTACATAAGGGATTTAAGGTCAAGTTCTGCAACCAAAGCTGCTTCTGATTTTGCTCTATTGTCACCAGTCATGGATGACTTGAAAGAATTATATGTTTCAAATGATTTGGAAGCCTTCAAAGATTTAATAGACTTGAAGGAATTAGGTCTTTCTAAAACATGCTTGGCAAGCAGATCCAACGGTGGCTCTGGCCAGGTCAAACCAATCCTTTCAGTCCCACTGAGGGTTTTTGTTAATTTTCTATTGTATTGAGAAAGTGATGCTTCTGTACTTCCAGTACAATCTTCTGTTCTGAAGTTGATCAACTTATTGAACTTCTTTTGCATCCCTAAATCCTGTTGAACTGACATGTCCAAATGAGCATCATCACCAGAGAACAAAGCTTCATAATTCATAAGCACCTGTTCTCCTGTGACCGATCCATCCCCAACTTCATCAAAACCACTGGATTCTTCATTTAGTGGATGGATTTCCTCCTCACCTTCACTATCAGATTCAAGCATTATTTCATCTTCTATATCTGGGGCATCATCAGATGGCTTAAACCTTGATGGAGAAGGAGGATTACTGTAGCATTTAAATTTTGGATTCGCTGGTTGAATCCTATTAAGGGTTTTGCGAATAATGTTTTCCCATTTTGGCACCGGTCGGCTATCTTCAGCACCAAAGATATTTCCAGCATTTAATGGTATAATCTCCTGAATACTGTAAATATGAAAAATACTGATTACTTTAAAATGAACTCTCTCACGCACGAGCTCGCGCACACACAAAGAAAGGAAAAAAACATATGGAGTCCCTTAATGCTGTTCATTAAGAAGAGTATATACATATGCATGTTCCGACACATATGATGAACAAAAGCAGGAAAAAAATCACTGTGCTTCAATTAAAGTTAACTGTAGTAAAGTACAATGTACTCAATCAAAAGAAAAAAAACATAACCACCATTTTCAGATGAAGAGATGATTTTTATAAAAATGATGGTTCAATAGACACATGATAACAGAAGATCAAGAGAAATTCCATGAACTAACCCATTAGGCACTCACCCGATCGCATACATATCAGCAGGCTCATTAATATCTATCCAACTTTCAATATCAAGGTCATCAGAGGGGAGCTTTGCTCCAACATTCCATGTGCCCACACATACTCTAGAAACAAAACAGAGAGTAGAAAGAGATAAATACATGACTAATAGAACCTCATAGACAAGTATTGCTTAAAGTTTCCAAAATAAAGGCCAATCAGCTTCAGTTTAGATGTGCATGTGAACGGCTAGATTACCTGATTTCCTTTGCGTCTATATACTGTGCCCTGAATGTCTCTGACTTTCGCCTTCTTCTTATGGGAGGAGCATCTGAGTCCAATGAAATATGGACCAAAATATAATTGAATTGCATACTAAACATTACTGTGTCACAAATTCAACAGAAGCTAGAAGAGAAAATTAAGACTTAGAAATCACCACTGGCCTCACTAGCAAGTGGCACCCAGTTGCTTTGTCAAACATGCTGTAAAGGGCTCAAGTGGACAAGGGTAAAAATAAACAAAAAACTTAGATCCTTATAAATTTTCGAATAGCAGCATAACTCTGTTCATTAAATCAGGATAACAAGACAAGTCACAACAAGTGGTGGCCAAAGGATGCAAATATGACAAAAATTATGGATTCCGGAAAGCATGGTGGCATGAATTAATTTCACATCAAATTTCACAGAACTTAACAAAAGAAAAAAAGAAAAAAAAGGTTGTGTATAATCAAATTTACCATTGCATAGGGCCATAACGAGTCTGTAAAAAATTAAAAAAGCAAAGGACACACCAACATGTTGAACACCTAATTGTGTTTCATTATTTCCTTAGCTTTTATTATTTAACTTGACACTGCTCTGTACAATTTAAAAAACAAATGGAGCCAATGTCTTTCCGCTGAAGAGTCCTTCATAAAGAAAGTAATGGCCATGCACTTAAACCCAACCATTGACAAATTTAATAATATTAAATATGCAACAAACAATGTGCCACCTACAAGAGAGAGAGTAAAATCAAGGATGTAGTTGTGACTCCCTATAACAATGTTTTAAGATGAGTCTCAGAATCATCATATGCATTGAAAGTCTTAGTCAACCTAAATACCTCATGTTCATTAGAAGCAAGTAGATATCTGACCAAGTCCCCAAAGATTAAAAAAAAAAAAAACCTGAAAAACGTTTAAAAAAAAAAAAAAAAAACAAATGTTAAACTTCAAAAGGTTAACATTACCAATAGGATCATTCTCAACTCCGTCCCCTCCATTGCCATCCCGAAATCTCGATTCACGAGGCCATTCACAAAATTCTGCAGGAAAACACTTCCAATTCAAAACTTAAACCCTAAAAAACAATCCTCAAAAAAAAAAAAAAAAGGAGCGCTCAAAAGATAAAATCATTATCATCTAACTACACATATACATATATAATCAGAATTAAGCAATAATCGGAAAATTTTCAATTTCCAGTTTAAAATTAATGATCCCGTCACTAACCTTCGGAATCGGAATCGGAGTCGCTGTCTGCGCTGTAATCGGACTCCCTAGCGCTGATCTTGAGCCATTTGCGCATTACGATTTTCGGCCAGAAGAGCTGCAGGCAGGTGCAACCGAAACAACATATTTCAGCCCAGTTTTTCTGCAATTCCTCCCCAGTCATCGCAATGAAAGACAAAGTACAGAGAAGAAAAGAAAAACCCCCAAGAAAAAAAAAAATCTCGACAGAGAGAGATAGCGAGAGAGAGAGAGAGAGAGAGAGTAATACAATACCTCTTGTTGACGATGGCGGTGACCGGAGCTTTGCTTCATGGTTGAGAGGCTACAGAAATGGCGTGAACACAGAGAATAAGAACACCGAAGAAGTAGAGATTGAAGAGCTGGTTGTTGCTGCTGGAGCGAAAGGAGTGGGGTGCCCAGTTTAAAGGGTAACCACCTGTGTCGCAGATTAACGGTAGCGGCTGGTGTTGGCATTATAAACAAATACTGGGTTAATTAAGAAATCTAGCCCTTTAACTAAACATCGTTACATAATTAGTCCTAAGATCTTTCTTTACACTAACAATTATGATTTTAACAAAATTTACCTAAATGATATGCAGTGAATCAGAGTTAAAAAAAAAAAAAAAAAAAAGAGGCGGACTAAAACATTTCTAAATAAACTTCTATAAATAAAAAATTATAATAAAAAAATATCCTACAATTAAGAACTAAAATATTGTTAAATATTTATATGCATATCATTTTATCATAAATAAATTTATAGAGAGGCCGTTTGGATAACCAAAAATGATAAAAAAAGAATTAGAAAAAGTGCGTTGTATCAATTACTTTTTGGTGTTTAGAAGACCAAGCCAAATTCATCAAAATAATCCGTTAGAACGGTAAAAACAAGCCGTTTTTCACTGTTTCAACGATTTTGGTCAAAAACAAATACGAAAAGTTGACAAATGTTAAAAAAAAGTGAAAAAAAGTAGATAACTTTTTACAATTTTTTGTAACTTTTTTTTGTAAAAGTTTGTAAATTTTAAATTTTAAAAATAAATACACGAAAAACGAAAATGATGAAAATTGGTAAAAGCAAATAAATATTTGTAATTTTTTATAACTTTTAGTAACTTTTTGGTGTTTAGAATATCAATTTGAATTCATCAAAATAATCTGTTAGAACGGTAAAAAGCAACCGTTTTCACCGTTTTAACGGTTTTATTCAAAAACAAATATGAAAAACTGACAAATGTTAAAAAAAGTGAAAAAAATGGATAACTTCTTACAATTTTTTGTAACTTTTTTGTAAAAGTTTGTAAAATTTAAAGTTTAAAAATAAATGCACGAAAAACGAAAATTATAAAAGTGAGTAAAAGCAGATAAATATTTATAATTTTTTGTAACTTTCAATAATTTTTGACCCACCATACAGGGTCAACTCTCTCTTTTATATTTTATATTGTTGTCTTTTATTTATATTAGTAAATAAAATTTTGTTAAAACAAAAATATTAGCATAAGAAATAAGTATATTATTGCAAATTGATAGTGTTAGAAATCAACATATAAAACTTTTTAATTAAGGAATAAATTAATATTATACAATAAATTTGGGGATGGACTTGTAATTAACTCATAAAAATTTAACGCAATATAGTTAAATTCCACATCATTTCAATATTATAATATTACTCCTCTTTTTACAAGTATTATTAATATTGAACTCGACAACAATATTTTGTTACATATTTAAATTGAACTAATGACAATTAAAATACATATAACATAAATTATTTTACTCATTTTAAATTTTTAATAAATGATAAAAATCTACAATTTGAACATTGTCATATTACAAAAATATTATAAAAATCACTCCAAACTTTTTACATGATCATAGAAAGGCAAATAAGAAATATTATATAAATATTTTAATGAAAATCTATACTTCATCTTATGGTTAAAGTTGAATGTCAATAACGCTTGTGAATTAAGGTGTGTCAAGATTTACCTATATTTAGTCAAATATTCACGAAAAATTTGTAATTCACTCAAATAAATTAGATCCTATTTAGTTCACTAATTTTATCAAATTTTTTTTAACTTTTTCAAACTTTCTCTACCAAATACAAGATTAATTTTCTAAATTGTTTTTTTTTAATTTATATAAAATTTTACCAAACACTTAATACTAAAATGGCACGTGTTAAAATTTTATACAAAATTGATAAAAATTTCACTTGTGGAACCCTTTTTTAGGGGTGTTTGATTTATCAAACTCCCCCCAAATTTTACAAAAAATTATTAACTTTTTTAACCATATTTTGTCATATATCACTTTTATATTAATTTTATATATTTTTCTTATGTATATATATGTATATATTTTTTTCTATCCCAGACACCCCCTTAAAAAGTTGGATCTTGAAATTGTCAATCACTTTGGTGCCTTTTTTTTGACCCTTCAAAATTACATTAATCCCGTCCGGGTCCACGCGGGGAGCTGGTCGCGCCACCTTCGCCGGCCAAGTGCTAATTGCCCAAACTTAAACATAAAGTAAAAATACAGGGCGGCGTGTTAAGAATTATTTATCAAATTATACCCAATCATGACCACGGTGTGACTTTATCATTTTTTCTAAGTACATGATTTGACTTCTTTCTTTTTTTTAAGAATCGAGGGGTCAAGAGCCCAACCAGCTACCCCTTGTTGATAACAGGTTAAGTATTAATAAATAAGTAAAAATTATGGCATTGTTAAGGGTTCATTTGATTGATTAAATTTTAGTCAAAAAGTATAATAAAAATAAAAAGATATGATATAAAGGTGATAGATATTAAAATTTAATTAGAAGAAAGTATAAAAAATAATTAAAAATTGGTGAGTTTTAATAAATATTTATAGGCTAAATAGGGTCTTAGTATGTTAAAAAAACAAAATAAAATTTTTAACAATCTCTTAAAATTATAAAATTTTCTATTATACTTTTACATGTTCCAGTCTTTCAATATTACTAAAAAAAATCAAAAATTCAAAAGGAGGTTAACCAAATATAAAATTTTTTTTTAGCAATCAAGTTCTCCAAAGTTCAAAACTTTTGAACAAGTACTAGTGTGGCCTGAGCTCACGAAAGTATTCGAATGGTTTGCTTCATTTCGTTCTCACAGTTTAATGTTTTCAACCATTTAAACAGTTCAGCAGACGAGGCCTTGATCGGAGATTTTTTGAATCCGTTAAAACGGAACGTTTTACCACTGTTCATCTTCAAAAAATACTGTTTGAAAAAAAATCAAACATTAAAATTTATTTAAAATTATATTGTATCTTATTTTTCTTATTTTTTAACACTCGAAACGGTATCTATATTAGAAAAGTATAGTTATAATTATGATTTACAAAAACTTATTTGAATGTGTTTTTTTTTTTTTTTTTAATGATACAAAAATAGTACAAAAAATGTTATCATTGATAATTCAGGATCAATATAAAACTCACATGAGCTCATTCGTATCAAACGAGATAATATTTAACAAAAATATAAAACTTATTTAGTAAATAAGTCAGTTGGAATAATATCTAACTTAAATAACTCAACTTGTTTTATAACACTAGATGTGCATGGTATTATTTTTTAATTTAAATATACTTTAACATTTCAATCAAATCAATTTAATTATTACTCTTTTTCTGAAATAAGGTTATTGAAGAATATATATATATATATATATATATATATGCATATGCATACACACACACTATCATATAAAGAAAGACTAGAAGTATTGATAGAACTTAAATATTAATAAAAACAACTTAGTGAGAAATTTTAATTTATTTTATTAATATTACTTAACCATCAATAACAACTCGCAACGCTAAAGATGTGTATAAATAATTTTTTTAAATTTTATAAATTATTTAAGTAATTTTATCTTTATATTTTTTTATTTTTTATTTCCTTAATTATCCGCTACTTTTGTTTGTATTTTTAAAATACGCATTAATTACTAACAATTTATTTAAATGTCACTATTTATTGAGATAAACATATTAATTTTGAATTTAAATTAATTTTAATAATTAGTAATTAAAAATAAGAATAAATTTAAAAAATTAAAACAAAAAAATAATGAATATTTATCATTCACATACACTACTGCATGCATCTCCTTTTAGTTTCTTGCGGTTCACAACTGGCAACATAGAATTAGAATCCCAGTTGGACCCACAAAGTAGCAGCCTTGAAATGAAGGGTATCACTCCGGTGGCAGTGTTTGTTTGGGGGTTTTAGGGAAAATATCGAATTTCTAATCTCGTGGGCCTGCAAAGCCAGTGTTTGATGGCAATAAGAAAATAGTAAATGAGCAATCACTTAGGCTGTGTTTGTTCGAGGGGATTAGATAATGGGGATAAGTAATACACGGGATAATATATAGAATTAGATAAAAGATAAGATTAATTTTTTATGTAAGATTATTTTTTTGGTATTTGGTTGGTGGAATATAAAATGGGATAAAATATATGATTTGATATGTGATATGATAGGAAAAAATTTTAAATTTATAGATCTTAGCGGAAAACAAATCTGGAGGTAAGGTGTTAATAATACCACCACCCACCTACTATTATTGATCTCATAACTTACCGGATAACATATCTGTAGGACCTACAAATCCCACCATCCAGACAACACAACAAACACCCTTTTGTGGAGTCCATGGGATGAGTAATCCAATCCCACCTCTTCATATGGGAAACAAACTTGGCCTTAGGGTTGCTAATCCCCCAACATGGGATACATATCTTCATTTTATAGGAGTGTAATATTATTTATACTTCAATCTCGGACTTATTTTCTATCAAAATTTAAATGTTCAAAATTATTTCCTGTTACATCTCTTATTCTACTTTATATCCCATTAACCAAACATAAAAAATAATCTCACATAAAAAATTAATCTGATCTTATATCAATCTTATATAATATCTCGTAATATTGTTTATACCATACCATCCCATGCCACCAATCAAACATACCCTATGTGGGTGGGTTGTTATTGTGAAAGTTGGGGCACTCATTAGCTAGGCCATACATTATTGTTTCCTTTTCCAATGTCCATAAGGTGGCTGTGTGTGTGAGCATATTTTAAAATATGTATAGTTATAAGTCCATTAATTAGCTATATGTTTATTCAAAAAAAAAAATATTAGGTATATGTCACAATAGCGACCTCAAATTGAATACCAAAACCAAAAGCTGCTTCTTGACCTCATTAAGAAATAGATATAGAGCAAATTCAGATTTGAAAGATTATCATATAACAAAATAGTAAAGAAATTAAAAAAAAAAAAAACAAGTGAATTAAAAAGTAAATGTCGGTTAAAACCAAATTTCTAAATTAAATCATTTATATTTGATTTAAATGGTTCAATTTATTTAGTTGATTGTATTTTGAGATTATGCAAATTTTTAATTTTTGTTTCAATGTCTTAAAAAATGAAACCGAATCGACTGAACCAACCATATTATATAAAATTTATATTGATATATATTGATAAAATGTAAATATATTAAAATCGAACTCATTAAATTTTAAATTAAAATATTTAAAAATTGAACCGAGTGTGTTGTCACACTAATTTGTTTGATTTAATTTTTTATAAAAATTTTAATTTGATGCACACTAAAATCAAACCGACCTAATAAACGTTCAACAGAAAAAATGAGGGTCATATTTATGAATCTGAGAAAGTTGATATCGTAATTAATGTTAGGTTGAGACTATTAAATTAAAATTTAACAGATTAAACTTAATCACTTTTTTAAAATATAAATATATTTAAATCGTTAAATTTTAATTTTATGACTAACAATCAAATGGAACTGAGGACAGCGACTCCCTTCCACACATTTATGGCTTGTTAAAGTCAATTTAGGTTGGGGATTCGAAGGAGAACTTTTGTCACCCATTACATGCCTTCCTCCAAAGGCAGTCCAAAGCACTCACAAGCGACAGCTCAAGCTTATTCAATTTGATCCAAAAGAGGGTATAAAACTTCATCATCAAGCTAGCACGAAGTTTCCTTCCATAAAGTTGTCCGTACTACTGAACATGCATTAGTAATTGTACCTTCGCTAGTGGTGGTATTACGTAGATGAGGATGAAGAGGTTGAATAGAATAGAATCAATCACGTGCGTGAGTGAGTGAGAAATAAAGAGAGAAGGAATTAAACTTATAACGAATAATTATATATATATATATATGTGTGTGTGTGTGTGTGTGGAGGGGGGATTTTAAGATAAATATACTTTGAATCGATATAACTTTACACTAAATTGTTTTTAGAGTTAAATTTTCAATTGAAATAGGTAATCTCTTATATACTATCCATTTATCGTAATGTGGTGCTTACATGCACTTCTATTTGAAATTTTGTGTGACTAACTTTTGATAAAAAAAAATGTAAAAATTACTTTTTTTTTCTTCATATTTTTATTAAAATAGTTACCTAAAACGTAGGCAAATTTTAAATTATTAGTTTTTTTTGGTTGTTAATTTTAGATTATTAGTTGTTTAGTGTGTTTAAAAAAATTAGTAAAAGTAAAAAAAATTAGTAAAAGTTAGAAAAGGTTGATAGAAGTTGGAGATTTAATTTTGGTATAAAAAATTGGTAAAAATTAAAAAAAAAATTAGTAAAAATTGAAGATTTTGATGTGAAGTGAAAGTTCAAAATAATTAAAAAAAATTAGAGAAAACAATGACCAATGATCAATTTATTTATTTATTTATTATTATTATTATTTTGGTGGAGTACTAAGAATCACATTTTTAACGGGAGGGCTTTTTGGGATATCAAACCGGGGTTGTAAGCGTGAAAATATAAAAGCGATGCATTCTAACTACAGTCAATCTTGAACTAACATGCATGGTTGGTAATCAACCTCACTCGGAAAAAAACACGGTTAGGTGTCTGTTTGAACTGTTAAATTTTAATTAAAATATAAAAAATAAAAAAAATTTAAATTATTAAATATTTTTAATATATTTTTTAAAAAGTGTAAAAAATTAAAATTATTGAAAAAATTAGTAAATAAATTGAAAATTTTTTATGTAAAAAATTAAAAGAAACTTAATTTCTTGTTTTTTTTTTTCAAAATCTAATTTAACACTCCACGCACACTTTCGTCTTGGGTAAGGACACGAAAAAAGTGAATACCTTCGGAGAAAAATCAGAAAGAAGAAAAAAATAAAAAGATTGAAGGGAGAGCACGACAGTTGTGGGCCCCACCGCCTTCGCCCCCAACCTCAAAGACAAACGGTCTCTATTGCGTTTTATGAAGAAGGGAAAGACGGACAAGGACCTATGACGCGCGGATGGATCCGCTCCCCAAATCTGACCAAACCTTGCTATTGTGTTGGGCAGATCGTCAAGCTTCAAGCGAGAGAGACGCGTCGCGGGGATGAGACAATCCTAACGGTAGTTTAATTGGGTAAACGCGTTTAGTGTAACAAACAAGAAGTGATATAATTTGGTAAAATTTTTAGTTTTGTAATTTGTATAGTAAAATAAAAAATAAATAATTTTTAAAATTTTTTCATATTTTCAAGGAAATTTTAAAACTCTCTACAGTGCCTTAATTAAATTCTACCATTCCTTGAAAAATATTAAAAATTTTTAAAAATTATTTACATTTTATTTTACTGTACAATGCATTAGATATATTAATTACAAACTCATAACTTTTATTAAGGGGTGTTTGATTGGTCAAAACTAACAAAAATTTACCAATTTTTCATACTTTCTTTCAGTTAAATTTTACCACATCTTACTTTTATATCAAATTTTTATATTTTTACTATACTTTTTAACCAAACTTTTATCAACCAATCACCTTCTAAGTTTTACAAAATTTTTTAACTCCAAACCCATTCTTAAATATAGACTTTGACTAATTAACCAAAAAAAATATATAGACTTTGACCTAAAAGAAAACCAGATGTAGGTGCCCGCTAAATTCATCAAAATCATCATCTGATTCAAACATATGAAAATAAGCATTGATGGATGAAGCTTGAGCACCCGTGAAGCAAAGATCACAGCAGAGCGTCACACACACACACGCGCACACAAATATATATACGGCGCACGCACACGCACATATATATATGCATATGTATATGTAGGCAGGACGTACCTTTTTGGGTGGATTTGCTGATACCAGGCTCCTTCCTGCAAGCAGAGACGTCCTCAATTCTACTGAAGCTCTCGCAGATCTTCAAATGTCAGAAAAAGAAGACAATTTCCTTTTGAACGCAGGAGAGATAGATAGATGAGAGAGAGAGATATATAGAGAGAGATAGAGAGAGAGAGAGAGAGCAGTCTCAAATATTTATATTGAGAACTCATTTTGTTGAATCCAATTGGGCCACTTGGTCCTCAGTACAGTCACCTCCCCGGACTTTCAATATTTTTTGTGTGTGTGTGTGTGTGGGGGGGGGGGGGTCTTTAACGAGAATATGCTAATCCTACGCCTTACCAGGAAATGCATGGCATCATTATCTGATGTCGCGATTAAAAGTGAGGGGTTTGTTTTTCACTTATTTTTCATTTTTTATTTTTAATAAAATAAAATTATACAAAAAAAAATTTGTTTGATTTAGATAATGTTTTTTTAAAAAAATATACTTGCAATTTTAGAGAATAAAAAAAATAAAATATCACTTTTCACATAAAAAATATTTTTCAAATCACACAATGCCATAATTTTTTTTTTTTGGGTTATTAATTTTGACACCGAAGGTGTAGCTAATTAAAATTTATTTTTGTAATTAAAAGCCAACTAGTTAGGTAAACCTTCGTTTTGGAATACTACAAACTATAAATTAAGTTATAACACCTTATATATATTCAGTTTATGTATATTTTAATATTGAATTTTCAATAAACGCACATTATGTTTGATTATAATTCATATTTATATTAATATTGAAATTAGCAAGTTTAGGGTGATTTAAATTTTAATAATACAGATTTAATTAGATAGTTCAGACAAAATATGTTACTTATGAACGGAGACTATTTAAAGGAAGATCATTCAGATGAAAAATTTTATGGTCTAAATTTTATGCACGGCAATTGTTGTTCAAATGGAGTGCTAGAAGGGTTTGAACAAAATTAATGTTAAAAAGATTTGGATGGAAGGTCGCAATATCACGACCATTAATGTAAATAGTAAAACGACAGCGTTATCAAATAATTCCTAACTATTCAAATAATTAGTGTCTTTTTTTAATTTTTTTTTTTTTTAGACATTTATCTCAATGAAGCAAAAGTTTGTCTGAGCAAACTCTAATATAAATTATATTTATTATACTCGTTATCAGCGTGGCACTTATCTGAATCACATTAAATTTATATTTTTGTAATGTTTGCTAGTTTGTGAATTGAAAAACACCTATAAACAACAAATAAAAACTGAAATTGAAAGTTCCTCCAATAAGTTGATCGATCAACTGTAATTAACTTAGAAACTTATTAAATTCTGAACCATAGAGGAGTTGAGTCTTTGTCCTCAAAAGACTATTTAGTTAATTAATTACCGTCTTGATGTGATTTTTCCTCCACCATGGTGAGTGAATCCGAAGCAAGGCGTTACTGTGTCTGGATTCTTCTTTGTGGAACCTTGTCACCTACTGCGATTAATATATATTTCTCAGCCCCGCCGCGTAACTTTCGACCAAAAAATATATAAAAAAATAAAAGAAAAAGAAATATACATAGATCGAACACGTGTAATTATAAGCAGCGGTATATGATGAGATCAATCTCAATTAATTGCACTTCTCCCATTTCCCCTTAAGGGTAAGTTTGGAGTGCTAAAAAATAAAATAAAATAAAATAAAAAGAAATAAATTATGAATTCGTAATTTGTACAATGAGATAAAAAATAAATAATTTTTAAAATATTTTAACATTTTTTTATCATTTTTTTAGAATTTTTTATCATTCTTAACAGAGCCAACATTAACATTTGTGGGGGTTTTGATTTCAAAATTTTCGAGCTGCTAATCGATGGGATGTTACCGGTAGGCAGTAGATTAGGCCTCGTTTGGAGTAAGAAAAAATAAAATAAATTGAGATAACATGTGATTTTGGATTAATTTTGGAATCTTTTTTTTTTTAAATAGCAAACTGTGGGAACGGTTTTCCAAATCCGTTCCCACATATTCAAAAAAATTCACAAAAAATAGCGACAATGGTATGTGTTTGAAAGCTTTCGACACGAAAAATATGATTGTATAAAAAATTTACACATTCGGTTAACCTACTTCTAGATTTTTTTATTCTTTTAGCGAAATATTGTAATTTTTTGAAATTAGTGATGGTAGGAAAATTAGAGATAAAGAGATTGTTAGAGATTTATAGTAATTTTTGGAATTTTTTCTTGATGCCAAATGGGACCTTAATGACTATGAGAATGTATAAATTAATTTTAACAATTTAAACTGATATATACCATAATATCGATAGTTGAATAAAAAATAAAAGTTGTTTTTAGATACAATATTTGATAATAATCATGTCTTTCCTTTTTTTTTAATAAAAAATTATAATATTGACACAAGTCTAAAAATTATTTCATAAGTCCAGTCTATTTATTAAATTATTTTTGCAAGAAATTAAATTTTATGTTTATCGATGACTTTGATTAAATATATCAATTAATGTGCAAAAATTTACTTTTACCACAAAATACGATTGAATTTACATATATTTTTTTTATTATTATTTACCTTTTGATATGATGCCAAAAATGATAAACAGTAAAAATTCGTTAGCACTTTCCTGGGTTTGGAGAAAAGGGGAGTAAAAAAATGAAATAAAGTAAAAAATTTTTACCCCTTATTTGGTTTTCGATTTAATGATATATTAAAAAAAATAAAAACAACAAATGAAACCGAGCTTACTTTCTCTCTATTTTCTTTTCATATTTTCTTATTTTTAATTTTTCATAGTAATTGCCATATAATATTACATATTAATTTCTAAATTAAGCGGGCTAATAAAGGTGACATCAATTTAGCATAGTTCCAAACCGACAAAAATTAACTAATTGACACTAATCGATCTCAACCCAATCAGCACGCTTAATTGAGAAATTTTTACCTATTTAATAATTGATACCAACACTAATATTTTACCTAATTTATTAAAATTGAATCGAGAATGTCAGTATTATTGGTTAACCAATCAAATACTGAATTTTTGTACTCCTAAGTAAAAAGTTGAGTTTTTTTTTTTTTTTTAATATTCTAAAATTAGAGTAGTGAGGACTAAACAAATAGATTAGTGAGAACAATACTAAAAACTATGGCCTCGTTTGGTCGGCCAAAACTTATCAAAAATTACCAAATTTTGATTATTTTTTATATTTTCTTCCAATAAAATTTTAACGCATATTATCTTTATGTCACATCTTTCTATTTTTACTGTACTTTTTTGTCAACTTTTTTTTCTTCCAAACAACCTCTATGTATAATTATTTTTTTTTTTAAATGAGTAGAATAATTGCTCTTATTATGTCATAACTACCTCCACCCCTAATCACACATGCATACATGCACACATATGACAATGAATAAAAATTAAGCATAAATATATGTTCCCATTTAAAGCAACAAAAGGTTCAAGCAAGTCATGAGATGTCTGGGTCTAGGATAATCATCCACATGCAGCTGTGAGCTGGCCAATTGCCTGGCACATTATAATGAAATCTTCAGTCCCAAGCACCAAGCATAAAAGTCTGTTGCAGTACAGAACATCAAAACTTTCCATATCAATCTTTTTTATACGTAAAAAACTTTCTATATATATTCACTATTATATCGCTTCGTCCATAAGCTAGTTAATTAATATACTATTTTATAGAAGAAGAATATTTGTTTAGTACGTGCTTGGTGTGCTAAAATTTGACCCCCCCCCCCCAAAATAATAATAAATAAATAATAGATAAATTTTAGATTGTTGGCTATTTAGTTTGTTTCTCGAAAAGTTGGAGAAAGTTGGTAAAGATTGAAGAAAATTTAAAAAAGTTAGAAAAAGTTATTAAAGATTGGAAAAAATTAATTAAAAAAAGTTAGTAAAAATTTAAAATTTTTAGTATAAAAAAGATTGAAAAAAAATAGAGGAAGTTAGAGGTTTTTGCCAAATTTAATATTCCAAAAGAACACTTAATGCATTTTCCTACGAAGTTATGTTAATTTTTATCATTTTAAATTTATTTATAAATTAATATCACTGTTTTTGCTATTGAAATAGTTCCACATTTAAAAGAATTATAATCTTACAATTAATAACTCAATGATCAATCACTCATGTTTTAAGTTTCCACCAAGCATTTTTTTTTTTAGTTTTTTTTTTTTTTTATAGTTTTTTTTGGGAGGAGAAGAAGTGGGTAATCACATGCTTTACTTTTGCTTTCATTTTCCTTCTTCGGAGTTCCTTTTCCCTTTCCCTCAATCTTTCCATTTTCCTTGCCCAATAGTCGTTCGCATGGTCGAACATGAAATAGTGCTCCCTTTTGAGTTTTATTTAAACACCTTTCAACGTAAATATTATATATTTATACAAATAAATTTTAAAATATGATATACGTTCATAAATATTATTTTTAATGTTTTATTAAATTATAAAATGATAACGTGTCATGTTATAACGAGTCACTTGCTTAAAAAAAAAAAGATAAATTTACACTAACAGTGTATTAAAATTAAATTAATATCTTTTAAAAAAAAGTGTCAAAATTAGTAAAACGTAAATGACTGCTAATCATATAATTTATTATTTTTATAAAATCGTTATTATCTTTAAATATAAAGTTTTCAACTTTTCTGATCCGTTAAATATATCATTTTTTAAAACTAGTATAGCCAAAGATGGAAGAAGTAATAAGTACTTTATCAAAATGCCATAGAATAACCAATTAACTTGTTTGGAGAAAACTGAAGGAACAATGCGTAATTAATTAGGGTTGATATGGATGCACAAAACAATCTAAATCAATGCAACAATACAAAGTGTTGTTTAGAATGGCTAAGCACTGCTAAATTAATTAAGTAATTTGTCGTTCATAGGTAAATTATATTAGCTCCATTTAGTTTGTAAACAAATATCAAAATATTCTATAAATCTCTATTAACTTTATATCACATTAACTTTTTTCTTTCACCGCACGCATTACGAACTCTCAATTTATCTCACTCCAAACTCACCCATTATTGCACATAGCTAGACTGATGAAATAAGCCAAAAAAAAAAAAAATGGAAGTCATGCAAGTGACCTTTCAACTATAATTAAACCATAGGAAACCAATTAATTAAGGTACTTACCACACCAATAGTTAAGTGGACTATTCTCGAACGCTAGATTGTATATGCATTTGTCTTTCTTATCCCAGATTGAAGTAAAGTCAAATTAGGATTGAATATTTAATGGTGAGTCACAGTGCCATGTCCAATAATCAGCACAAGAATAATCAATTAATTAATATAAGCATGATCATTTGAAAGCTGTATTTTGTCTTTCTCTCAGATTAATTGGGCATAATTAACAATGGCATAATCTGTCATTTCGTTTTCTAATGTTTGTGTGTGTGTGTATATATATATATATATATTAGATCAAAAATGATTTGTTAGTTGTTTAGAATAATATGACTGATGAGAGCAATACTAGAACTATGGTCGTGCAGTCGTCATATTGTTGCATTTCAGCATTCCATTAGTAGGACTTGCATGCGAATGCAAAATTCACACAAATGAATGATTAAGATGTAACAATCGCATTGCATTGTCGTTAGACTTTCTCATGTAATTTATATGATAAAAGGCATATTAGATTTATAAATATGTATTAGGTATTGAAAGCTACATGTGTGATTAATGTCAACTTTGCTACCACCTTTCATTAATCAGACAACATGTGTAATCAAATTCCTATAAACAATTCATTATTTGCCATATATATTGCAGCTGACAAGGGTGATGAGAGAGAGAGAGAGACAGAGAGAGTTGCTGATCTTTATATATAACATTGGTTTGGTAAACCGTAAACATAGCATGTGAGTGATCACTCCAGAGAGAGAGGGAGAAGATGCTGTTCGCACTTGCATGGCACTGCTTTGCTACAAATATCATGTGGAGAATAATTAATCATAGAATCAATAACTCATTTGGAGTTCTTTAAATTAAGTTTTTAATTAGTTTGAGATCCGTCCACGGAAATCTAAGTCTAGGATCGATGTTTCTTCATGGTATTGCATTCTTTAATTAATTCACAAAGTTGTGTTATTTTCGTGACTACTTTTTAATAATAATTTTTTTTTGCATTTTTTTTCCTTTCTTTCTTTTTGTTTATGCACTAAAAATATACTGTATATTTATATATATATATATATATGATCATTTGAGGCTATAACTTTGTTCACTGATCCTTTATACAAAGGAAAGCCAATTAGTTTCCACGTACCAAAGAAAAAGAAGAAACATTCGGTGTGGATTATCATGTTCCCTTATCTTGTCTTGTCTTTTTTTTGGGGGCGGGGGGGGGGGGGGGGTTGTTAGGGTATTATAGATTTCCACGTACCAAAGAAAAAGAAGAAACATTCGGTGTGGATTATCATGTTCCCTTATCTTGTCTTGTCTTTTTTTTGGGGGGGGGGGGGGGGTTGTTAGGGTATTATAGATCTCTTTAATATATATATATATATATACACCCCATTAATTAATATACTAAGCAAATTAAACAGAAACAAATGAATCAAAAAGAGAGAAAAAATCATTAACTGAGGAAAAATAATTAATCAGATCATAGTTTTAGGAAATATAATCGTAATGGTCGATTTTAGAACTACATATAAATCAAATCTACCCCATGCAAGCAACCTAATTAGTCAAAGCATTGTTTATACGTCCACTACCGCAGCAACGTCCCAGAGAATCTTCGAAAACTTGAAATTAAGGAGGTCATGTTCTTTTAGATAGATAAACCAATTCAAAGACGGTCACTTTTTTGGTATTGTCCAATAATCTTAAAATTTTGTCAATTAAATTTCATTTAATCCTTATTAAAGTACTTTTCTTTTTCTTTTTGTCAATCAATCGTGCCTAAGGTTAAGTATAGATGAAATGGTATATATAGTACCATTTAAGATTTTGTTTGAGAAGAAAGTTAGCAAACTTATTTTTAACTAGTTAGTAACTAACTAAAAATAAGTTAGTTAATTTTGTGTTTGAGAAGAAAAAAAAATGATTTTTTTTTAGGTAAATTTTTAGTTTTTGTTAATTTGACATTTTTACTCTTAAAAGTTTAAAAAAAGGTTAAAACGTAAGAGGGTAAAATTGATCAAATACTGTTAAAACTAAAAAAAACTGGCTACTAGCCAATTTCCCAAACGGAGCCTAAATTTGGAATAGGCTCTAGCTAGGATTATACTAGGTCGCCATCGATCACTTCACTTGGTTTCTTAACTTTTTATGCAGTGCATATTTGTGTAAGTTATTTTTTTCTACTTTTAGATAGTTTCAAATTTTTGGTTTTTTTTGGACTTAATTTGTAGGCTTGAAATATCTGACAAGTCCTCAAGAGAATCTAATTCTTTAAATCAGAAAGGAGCCAAACCCTTGTGGTTAAGATTCCTCTGGTGGTTGGCCCAAAAAAAAAATAATGATAATTTAAAAAAAAAAAAAAACTCTGATGGGTTATTCAACCAAAGACCCGAACTCAATCCAACTTAGTTTGGGCGGTATACGTCTAGGTATACTGTATATTGATGTATTTGACATTTTAGTTATGGTTAATTTATGAGCCGAGGATCTGATTATATGATACTGATGACATTAGTGATAGCATATTGTCATAGTTTATTGTTAGCAATTCAAGCAATTAAACAACAAAGAAAAGAAGAATTACACGCGAGATTTACGTAAAAAATCCAAGACGGGAAAAACCACGGATAGAGGAGAAGAAATTCATTATATCAAAAAATTGGTACAAAAGTGATAGATTCAAACTGTATGACGCAAAAAGATATATATATATATATATATATATAAAACCTTAATTTCAAAACACATATTCTGCATATAAGACCCTAAACGGATCGGATTCGAGTCATAATTGGGTCAACCGGTCCCCTGCCCCTCTGCTACCACCACAGAACTCCAAAAAATTCCTATTTTAAAGTCGCACCTTGAACTTTTCAGGCCGAACCAAAATTAAATTCGGGTCACATACTCTTACATTTATGATAGTAATATGATGAAATATTAGTATGTCATATTACATAATGGACACACATAAATTAGTGCTCGCTAATTCTATAAATTTTTGTACAGATTAAGACTTGATTATGCATAATGATTAGACTGAACCTATGAGTGACGAGATTTAGTTATATTTTGTTGTTGATGGAGTTTGGGAGATTTTGTAAAAACCTTTAATGTTAGTTGTTTTATTTCTCTATTATTTTGGAGCCTTCATGGTATTGCATGGGTCGTGTTAAGTTCAATTATTATTTTATTGTTTTAGAGCACTATAATCTAGGGTTCTAATTGTTAAATATTTGTATTGTAATACTAAAACAATATAATTTTTCTCTTCTTTTCTCCTTCACTCTCATCCTATACAGCATGCATCTTTACTTTTCATTCTTTTTTTTTTTACAAAATTTTTAATTGTTTTTAAATTGCTTCCATCTCTCTTCTTTTTTTCTCTTTTCTCATCAACAAAACTTTTATTTCTTTGTCTCACATTGCTAAAATACTATAACTCTACATTTTTTTTTGCCTATAAATGACAAGAATTGTGGCTTATTATTTTAATAAATTTTAAAGAATTCATGAGTTCTGAAAAAGAACTTACTTGCTTGGGTTTTGAAAAGAAACGCATTTGCTTGGATTCTAAATCAGAAAGGGAACTCATTTGCTTGGTTCTGAGAGAGGACCCACTTGATTATAAATTTTATATAAATAAATTTATGGGTTTCAAAAAATAACTCACTTACTTATAAATTTAATATAATTGTAAAATATATATATTTCAAATATATTAGTAATTAATTTAAAAACACAAATAAAAAATAGAATTAAATTAAAGAGTACAAAAAAAAACTTAAATAATAATTAGGTTATTTCTCTTATAACATCTCTTAATATTTTTAAAATTTAAAATTACCAAATGTTAATTAGGTTTAAGAGTAATTATTTTTTTAAATAATTTTAAATTTAAATTGGTTATATTAACTATATTTATTTTATTTTATAAAGCACATATGATTAATAATAATAATTTTTTTATTTGAGTTATTTTTATAAAATTAATTACAAATTTATTATCAAATTCTATGTACACTCTATATATTCATCATTTTATTTTTATTTTTACAATCTTTGAATAAAATTAATTTTGTGATTGACTTTTTCTAAATCCTAATTCTAAATTTAAATTGGTACCATACTTTTTTAAATTATTAATAATATTTTTAATTTAAGTCTTTTTTATGAAATCAATTGAAAAATTATTACTAAATCCTATGTGATGTTCTCAATATTAGTTAACTATCATTGCAAAATTTACATATTTAAATAATTAATTAGGCTTAAAAGAAAAATTAATTAAATTTAAAAAAATCAAACTTTCTTCTAATAACAATTCTTAGTATATTTTAAATTAGGCATGGAAGTGCATAAATATTAATTAAGCTAGAGAGTAAATTTTTTTTAAGCTCATTTTAAAATGATATTAGTCATGTTGTTCATCAGTTAAAAATCTAATTAATAATACTCAGTATTTAAATTATTTTTATAGATTACAACATACAATTAACAAAAGTAATATTTTTAGTTTGAGTTATTTTTATAAAATTAATCAAAAATTAAGTTAATAAAATTAAGATTATTAGTATTTCTAACTCAAGCTAATTTTGTAAAATCAATAAAGAATTAAAAAATAAAAACATATATTAAAATTAACAAACAATTTGAAATAAAAAAGTGATTAGGTTGATTAGGTAATTTTTTGATTAAATATATATTTTAGAACAAATTTTAATTTTTATGATTGGGTCAAATCAAAATTTAGTTAAATACAAACTTTTGGTATTCATATGAAAAATTGAGCATGATTAAATCTATCAATTCACGAATATTAACACAGATAAAAAAAATAAAAAATAATTCAATAATTATTTTATGAAATTATACAATTTTATTAAAATATTTTATAATATATTTAAAACTATATTTTACGTGACCAAATATTATACAATTTCATGCATTGCACAAGTCAACACTAGTGATATATATGGAGCGTTTGGATTGATAAAAAATAAGACAAAGTGATATAATTTGAGATAATTTATAAGTTCTTAATTCGTATAATGAGATAAAAAGTAAATAATTTTTAAAAAAGTTTTTAATTTTTTAATATTTTACATTGCGCCAAATAATCCAGATATATATGTACGATTGCATGCGGATAACTCGTGTTCCTGAGTCACGGGAAAGCCAAAGCACGACGCGCATCCCTTCCTTCTAACTCTTGGATTCTTTGGACGAACTCCTCGAATTTACCTAACCATCTATTACGGTGAGTTAGTTCGTGAGAAATTTTAAAAATTATTTATTTTTATTTTATTATATAAATTATAAATTTATAAATTATTTTAAATTATTTCACTTAATCCCACTTATTAGTCACTTTAAATGCTCTCTTAATTAAGCTTTTAATGTGGGCCCTCAACTTGTCCTTCCTACCCTCGCTTCTAACAGGATTACAGTAACAGGATTACACTCTGCCTCGGCTTGTCCCACGCGGACCACGCCCACATTGATGATGTCCGCTTCGTTTGCCATTGGCCTTGTCTCGTCCGTACATTACTTTGGCTTTGATATTAACCGTCCAAACTTGTTTAAAATTAAGTCCAAAATATAAATAGAAAAAACTCATATTTTCACGCCCATTTTTTCTTTTATAAATACTTTGTCAATTAAATTAATTTTAATAAAATAATTTATTATTAAGTTATGTTCTTTATTAATATATTCTATTAAAAATAAATATTTTATTAAGATAAAATTTAATTATTTTAAGCAAATTTGCATTATCAAACATATTTTTATTTTTGTTTTAGAAAAAAAACATAAATATAATTAGAGGCGTTTGATGATATTTATTCTTTTTGTTTTATATTGAATAATTTTAATTTTTTTTATCTTTTCATTTTTTCAATTATCCACAATTCAATTGCAAAATTCAACGCTGACTGTAATTAAGAAAATTTCATATTTAAAGTCACTAATTTATGAGTCAGATCCTCGATTTTGAAATTTTTATTTGTCACGCCCCTATTTTAGGATACATATTTAGTTCCTTAAATAGAGGGGACACCTATACTTCCTCCGTCCATACTGTATTAGTAAACATTATTCAAATCAAAAATCTCATATTGAAAACACAACACAACCTCTCAGATTTATATTTATTCTTCGACATACTAAGCAAAATTTCACAAACACTTAAATAAACTCAAACTTTTAATTTCTTTCTTATTAAACCTAGCCTCAATCTGGTACTGTTGAAACTCTAAATTTATTTACACAAACTCCAAACACTAGCACATGGGTAAAATAAGAAAAATAGATCATTCAAAGTTTTCTCCGAACACACTCAGTTGAGGTATTAACCTTAAGATAATAGATAGTAAATACAAATCAAGAATAATCCACAGTAATTATCCAGACAATTATTCCACAATCGAATATTTATTAATTTAGATGTATCATAATTTAACAGTGATAAAAATATTTCAACACACAATTCCTCGTCACTTTTCATTAATCAATCATCATCATCATCACTAGGCCCCAACTAGTCATCACATAGTATATTTGCATGATAAATGATGCAAATGATAATGCAACACACATTCGACCCCATCTGACCTATAAGTTGAGCGCTCAATTATAGACAGTGGCTTTAATTTAGTATGTCCCATTAGCCCTATCTGGCCTGCCCCAATCTGGTCTCACCATTGGTTCCATCTAACTTGGCCCCATCTGGCCTCATTTTATTTATTCATTTTGTTTTTGCTGGCCCCATTTGACCATAATGTAAATGTAATGCACACAATTCATGCTGATATACAATAATGTTTTTTTTTCCAGTGAAATATTACTTCCTAAACTTATCATTCCACAAAATAGTCGCACTTCATATCTAACACAATAATACAATAATCCATAAATATTCAACAATTCACATCAAAATAATTAAATAGTGACACCAACAAATAAATAGATAAAATTTGTTAATGAATATTTAACACATTTTACCTTTAAGTTTAATACACCCACCTGGACAGTAAATATTCCGAGAAAATCAAACTATTGGGGTGGTTACTGCTGATTCTTTTCGGGTCCTCTGTTTAACCGAAATAAATTATGCAGATAAGACATCAAATGGTTGAAATATAACCCAAATCAAGTAATCATATAAATTTAAGAAATAGAATCTAACCACTCTATTTTCAGCATACTTAATTTATTTAAACTTCCCTGTAATTATTTTAAACTAACAAAATAAAATAATTTACCTCAGCAACTGACCCAAACCTCTAAATTTTCCTCTTTCCCACAATTTTTTTCTCACTCTCTGTTCTTTCCTTCTAACTATTTTTCTCCGTTCTTCCTTACTGTGTTTTTCTTTTCTCGCCGTTCTTCACTACACACAAGTGAGTTATATATATATATATATATATATATATATATATATATGTATATACGTATACTTGCGTGGGGGAGGGGTTAAAGTCCCTTGACACACTCCACCCCTCTCATTAATGTTTCTTTGACCTTTCATTCATTTTTTTTTTTTTTAGGTTTCACCTATAAGCTGCACACACACACACATACTCACACATATATATATATATACATATACATATATAATTGGGTCAAAGTCTTTGGCCCATTTTGTTGACTTTTCTATTTTATTTCATTTTTTGTCTTTACTTTCCTTGGCACGTAGCCAATCACCTCTCCTATATATATACATTTGTACACATATATATATGTATACATATAAACGCATTCTTTTCACACTAACTCTAATTTAATTTACTAATTAATGCCACTACTAAATTAAATTAATTATTAATCACTTGGTTAGGTTACCAATTAAATTAGACTAAGACTAGATAAATTTTAAAATAACACCAAATTAACACAATTAAAAATTTCTAAGTATAAAATAAAAATTAATTTAATTATGCAACCTAAATATGAATAAAAAAAATATAGGATGTCACATTAATATTAGAAGATTCAGTTTTTTACCAAATTTTAACAGTCTTAAGATTGAATATACACCAGAAAAATAAAAATACGAGTAATAGCATACAATTAAAAGAATCCTTGAAAAAACATAACTAAAAAAATATTACAAATTGTGAATTATCATTATCACATTATTTTGATAGAATAATATTTTTATTTTCAAAATAACAATCATAAAATTATTGTGATATAATTAAGCCTCAATTCGAATAACTATGAATTTTAAATCGATAATTTTAAAATTAAATTATCTTAAAATATAAGAGTGATAGTTAATTAAACTTGGGATATGGAAGTCCATATGAAATCAAAGTTGAGATGCCATGGAAACAAAAAAAAAAATATAAAGATGGTAAAACATTTGTTCACTTTACAGATTCATACTCATACAAGCCTAAAGTTATTGCAAATCTACCTGTTAAGTAAGAATGAAAGATAAAGGAGAACAAAGATGAAAATGAGTGACAAGAAGTGAAAAAAGAAAAAGGCAAGATTGTTCCTATGCTTATTGTAATTGAAGTACAAGGTAAGCAAATTTGTGAACCATCATCCACAAACATATTTGAAATCTTGTCATTATGTCAGAATGAGGAATACTCAATGGAAAAAATGGAATTTCTAAATAAAAACCTTACAGAGAAAATGGATGATAGAAGTGGGATGACTTTCTTAAGACAGCAAGAATGTGAGACCTCAATCCCTAATACCTTTGGTATTGAAAGAGAGATATATAGTTCAATCAAAACAATAAGAAAGTATGACTTCAAGTAATTATCGAACTCGCAATAAAAAGCTCCTGCTAGAGAGAATTCTGAAACTCAACTCAACTAGAGAACAAGCACTAGCAATTTTTTCCCATTTTAAGGGAGCTAATCTTAAGTCTAGTAAATAGTGACTTTATATTATTTGGACGGATTTAGGTATGAGTACATGTTTATTACCTATTCACTTGAGTTGTAAGTGGAATTTATTAGTGAATGAGATTATGTGTCTTTTGTATTTTGTTCTCCTTACATGGGGTGTTCTCCCTTTAGGGAGTTGTATTGAGCACAATATAAACTTTGTTTGGAATGACAAAAAACTATGAAAAACATTGAAAAATATTGAAAAACTCTAAAAGTTATTCACTTTTTATTTCACTACACGAATTATGAATTCACAACTTATTTCACTTTATCTTACTATAAGCGCACCCATAATATTCAAATTTTTTGGTAATAAAACTAAAACTTACCTACCCAAAAAAAAAAAGAGCGATGGTTAATTTATATATTAATACAGTGAAATATCTTTAATAATTATGTGCTAAATCATTACGTGGAGCCAATTTTTCTTAAAATAGTGAAACTACTATTACAAGAGATTCCAAATAATTAGGTGGCATTTGGTTTACTTTTCTGTTTTCTATTTTTTCGTTTTTGTCTTATGCGTTAAAAATCTCAAAACGAGGAAACAAAAAGTACTTTGTTTTTCTTATTTTGAGATTTCTTTATTTTGGGTTTAAAACTTTCAAAACGACTTTTTACCATTCTTTATTTAATGTGTAAACCCATATTCTGTTTTCTAAAACAAAATTTAAAAATACAAGTAACCAAATGAGTTTGAACTATTTTCCTTATTTTCAAAACCACAAAATGAAAAATGAGCTCAAAACAAAAAATAAAAAAACAAACTAAATGACACCTTAGTTTTTCAAAGTGATTTTAAATCCATTATGATTTATAATATTAAATAACTTAAGTTCATGATAATTAAAATCAATATTAAGACAAAAAAAATTGCATTTGAACAATTTTACTTAAATAAATAGCATAAATTCATAAATAAAAATACAATCTTAAAAAATGAAAAAATAACACTGACGGTCCCTAATATGATGAAAAATATACAAAGTATCATTGAAGTTTCTAAAATTTCATTGACAATCTTGTTTTGTAGATTTATTACAAATTCTTTCTGGCGTTACTGTGCTGCTAGAAAGGTTGTCATTGATGTTAGTGAAAAATTTAGTTATAATACCATAATACCCTTCGTCCAATTCAACATAATATTTCATCCCATTAAGAGGAATTGAAAATATTAAATTACTCTTACCAAATTTGTAAACACCTCATTTTTCCTATTTCAAAAAAATGCTATAAAAAAAATAAAGTTAGTGTCAATCAATTCAAGGAGAAGAAAAATGGATTCATTGTTCATAGTTAAAACATGCGGGACTTTTTTGATGCAACTATAAAATAGTCAAAAATCTAATTTGGGACAAACAAGTCATAGATCGTCAAATTCCAACTAAACGAATGAATTCGGAAGATCTAACAAGGAACCATTTACCATTTAACAATAAAAAAAAATCAAATATCTTAGTTTTAAAGTTATATTAAGTGGTCATGTTAATATCGGGTTAGCAAATAAACACTTTGAAAATGATTGAAATAGATTCGTTTTGAAAATGATTGAAATAGATTCGTTCATTCTAGAATTGTAGTTATGGTTAAAGATTTATGCATTCAATTGCATAATCAGTTGAAATCTCATTATACATCTCAAATATTGAAATTTGTGGGGAAAATTACCTTTACACCCTTGCACTTAGACCCTCAGTCACTTCTAACCCATATATTTAAGAAATGTGTACTAATACCTCCTGTATTGTTTCAAAAAGTAACAAACCCAACGTCGCGACGTTAACTGATAAAAAGTCAAAAATGTCCTTTGAGAGCTTATCAACCTCCACCCTTACTTTGATAATAGTTTCAGGGCTTAAGTGCACATTTTTGAGTATAGGGGTGCAAATGACTTAACTCAACTATCAACTACTAACTTTTTACCTTTTTCTACAATGACCAAATTTACTCGATCACATTTTAAACTTCTTTCAAATATTGAAGGATAAAAATATCTAATTAATAAAAAACTAAAAACTTAGCTATTAAAAAGTTAGCATTTTTTTTTCTTTCCAAACTTAATCTTAATGTGCACTGATTTCTCTTCATCTCCTCAAACTTCATCTCTTTGCTAGCTGGGTCTTCCAATAGTATCACCTTTGACATGTCTATTACACCTTCTATGTGCAAACATTCCTTATCATCCATTTCCTTCCCTCTAAATAACAGCCTCTGCAGTTTTGTTCATAATTATTAATTTTTTATTTTCATAAAATATTTTATCTTATTACTTTTTTAAAAAATTAATTGAACTTAATAAAATTTGTATTTCATTTTAATTTAATTAATTAGATTAATTAAATTAAATAAACCTATTAAATTATTTATTAAAAATAATTTAATTTAATAAATATAATATATATTAAGTTATAATTTAATTATATTATTTGTTAAAATAAATTGAATAAAATATAATTAATATATCATTTATTTTAGTTAATATAAAATATATTAATTATAATTTAATTATATTATTTATTAAAAACAATCTAATAAAGTATATTTTATAATAAATTAAATAATTTAATTATGATACTTATTAAAAATAATTTAATAAAATATAGTTCATACTAATTAAAGTAATTATTAAATTAAATTAAATTTGATTATTTATTCAAAATAATTTAATAAAATATATTTTATAGTGATTAAATTAATTAATTTAATTCTACTATTTATTAAAAGAGATTATTAAGTTAATTATTAAATTAATCAATTAATTAATTTTATTATTTATTTAAATAAATAAATTAATTATTAAAATGTTTGAGGAAGGATGTTGGTAGAGGAAGAACGACGAAGCACAAGATTTGGCTTATAAGGGTATTTTGGTCAGTCCATATAATCGTTTTTAGGTTAATATAACACAGTTGCAGTTATCCCATGAGTGAAACACACGCTCTATTAAATTCAACAACTCTATTAGGTTTGTCATTTTTCAGAACAGTACAGGAGATATTAGTGTAATGACCTGATTTTTTTTATTTAATATAATTTATATATATATTTGTGATTGTAATTTTTTATTTAAATTTAATAATTTATAAATTTTGCTATTTAATTTTGAAGTGTATTTAAAAAGATTGTTTTGGGTATATTTGAAAAGATTTTTAAATTTTAGGAAAATGGCGTAATTTTCCTAAACCTATGGGGAATAGGAAAGTAATTAAGTTGATTAGGATTTAAACACTGTTACTATAAATTTATAAAGTTGCATTTATTTTTGGTAAAAATAAAAAATAAATAAAACTCTAGAGAGAGAAAGAGAAAGGGAGAAGGAGAAGAAGTAGAAGAACGGCGGCTGGATTTTTGGATTTTATTGTGTTTCCTCTGTTTGTCGAACTTTGTCTTTTTCAATCTACTGAATTAATCTAGGTAAAGGGACAGAACCCTTATATTACCTGTGTATGTGAAATATATATATATATATATATATATATATATATATATATATATATATAATAATAATAATAATAATAATAATAATAATTCATTTGGAACCTGGCGGCCCACTGATTTTGGGGTTTGATGTGTATGTTATATGTACACATGTGTGTCCTGTGGGTTTGTGTGTGCAGGAGAAATGTTACATTGATAGTTATATTTATTTATTTAATTTATATATTTTGTCATTTAGTGATCTCGTTTGGCGTGAAAGAGCAATAGTTTAGTTTGATTTAAACATTGCCTGCAAGCTTTTGATTTCACATGCATATATGTATACGTATATATATATATATATGTAATTAATGCTCTGCAAGTGAAATTGATGTTTAAAAAAAAAGCGGAGAAAAAGTGGTTTCATTCCCAGATTGCGCGGCTAGAAGACAAAATTTTAATATATATATATATATATAATGGGCGGTACAGGGATTGCAACATTAAGTTTTTGATTGGTTTTGATTATAGTGGTATTGATTTTTAATGTAAAGGTGTGATTGGCAGTGTGCTCGCATGAGTAAATATATTATTTATAATTTATTTTAAACCATAGGAATTAAGGAAAAATTATTTAATGTGTAACAAAAAATTCAAATGTTGTATTTTGTTTGGGTTGAGGGGTACTAAAAATATCGGGTATACGTACCCAAGGGTTAAAAGTATCAAAATTCGCGCGGGGTTGGTTATCGATTTCAGTAGGCTAGTAACCTACGAACGAGCAGATGCCTAAGGGTGGCATATTATATTCCTAAGATTTCGGTCTAGGAAGCAGAAACTGAAAGATGGGGTATATTGGTTGAGTCTTGTTTCTACAAGACAACCAAATAGATATCGAAGGATGATGTATATTGGTTGGGTTTTGTTCCTGCATGACAACCAAGCAGCAGTACCTTAAAATCAATTTGTTTTTCTTTGATGTGTGATGTGGTGCTAAAACATAAATGATTGTAACGAAGATAAATTGATAAATTAACTTAATTTCTTTCTTGAGTTTGCTATTCGTGCATAATTGTTTCACTTAGTGGCATGCTAGGACATTATTGCATTTATATTATTATTCGGGTTCCGAGCACATGTGGTATTAGTGCCCATCCCTTTATAGTTTGTGATGCAGATAATAAACTTGAGTCAAGTGCTGGACCTTTTGAGCATATGATTTGAAACTTTATTTATTTTATGTAATTATTTTAGACTTTAGAGAATTATTTTTAGTGGATTTTAATAAATCTCTGTTTATGAGGTAACAGTTAATTGTTTTATTTTGAGAGATTGTTTGGATTAGTTTTGGAGCTTTGTTGCTTGGTTAGTTTTGACTAAGGCATTTATTTAAATTTAAAATTTAGTTTTATTTATTTTATTTTTTTTGCTCCATAGTGTGTGTGTATGGCTCTGATGTGGAACGGGAAAAGTTATTAAATGGTGGAATGTGTGTTCTTTTGTTCACATACTTGGGTTGTGAAACCTGGGGCATGACAATTAGTGCACATTTCTTAAGTATAGGGAGTGCAAGTGACTGAGGGTTTAAGTATAAGGGGTATAAAGGTAATTTTTCCAAATTTGTGAGCGCCGAACAACAATAGATTACTCCAAACACTGAAGTTTATAATTTAGATTTTAAAATAGTTCAAAATTATAAAAAAAAAAAACACATACCTAACCCTGATGATTAATTATGTGTGAGTAGATACTAATAAGAAGAACTACGCCTGATGTAAATTCTATAGAGTTACTTGAATTAAAAGAGGACAGTCTCTCCATTCCTCCTCCTAATTGCTCTCGGGGTGATAAAGTGGTATGGAATGGATCTAAAGATTTTTCTATTAAGGCTGCTTGGGAGGTGTTTCGTTCCCATTCCCCTAGTGTGCCTTGAAAGCATGTGGTTTGGTTCAAGTTTCATATTCCTTGGCACTCATTCTTCTTGTGGCTTGCTATATGAGGATGTTTAAATACTCAAGATCGATTTCTTTCATTTGGGATGGTTTAGCATATGTGTTGTCACTTTTGTGGGGATATTGTTAAGGATCATGATTATCTTTTCTTTGGTTGCCCTTTTCTATTTCGAGTTTGGAAGATCATTCTTGGTAAATGTGCAATAGAAGCTTCTTCTTTGTCTTGGTCAGTTACTCAACTTTAGATTTGCTTCACTTTCAAAGTTCAACTCTTCTTTCTTTTATTGGTTGGCTCTCCTTTACTGCTACTGTGTATACTCTGTGGAGGGAAAGGAAATCTTGGCTTCATGGTGGTTCTCCCCAGACTGAACTTTCTTTGGTCACTATAATCACGGATTTGGTTCGTTTAAGGTTATTAGAGTGTTCTGGCCTTTCTAACATTTCTACTAACCTCCACTTGGTTCGTAGTTGGAAGCTTCCTCCATCCCTTATTGGTGGCTAACTCTGATTGGTTTCCCTTTTTTCATTTGTGATTGGTCAAGCTTCATGTTTATTTCTTTGAGTTTTGATTGATGTAATCTTCCAGGGGTATGCCCTGTGTACTTATACTATATTGTTCATTAAAATAATTTATTTTTATCTTTTAAAAAAAAAAAAGAAGAACTACGCCAAATTAGTTCATTTGCTTACTTTTTTTCACTAAAGTTCGCGATTTCAATTTAAAGAAAAGAAAAAAATGAAATGCTAAAAAATAATTTTATAAAAGTTGATGACTTTAATTTCAAGAAAAGAAAAATTAGGGAGAAAGAAGAATAAATGTTTCTTTTGTCAGTATGTCTACTTCAAAAATCATAAGAGACTAATTTTGTCTTTCGTGTTTGAAAATTATAATGGTAATTTAATATTTTCAACTCATCTTAAGAGTTAAAATATTCTATTAGATTAGTTAACGGGTATTAATGACATTACAATGAAATCTATTATTAATATAAGTGATGTAACATCAGCTTTTTTATGACATACTAACACCAGAAAAAATCTGTAATATAATCTAAAAAGTACAAATAAATGATTACCACACTTTCAAAAACTACAAATATGTATATATATATATATTTATGTATTTTTATCAAATTTAAGAGTCATCGTAACTTACCTTTAAAAAAAAAAAAAAGTCTAATTACTACAAAGGCATGTTACCTCAAGCCAATTGCGCTAAAAAAAGGTTTGAGTCCAACAAGGGCAGCGGCCACACTGCAATAATGTAAACGGGGTTTATATTTGGGGTTTTTGGAGGCCGGTCATAATTTATAGACTATTAAGGGTTTAAGTCATACCCTTAAAAATTATTTGTAAATAAGTCATATGGGCACCGAAAAGACAAAAAAGACCTCGCGCATCTTTTCACTCACAAAACCAGTTTATTTGAAAACCTCCCTGTTTTATCGGAAACGTTCCGCGACTTTCCAACTTCTTCACAAATCATCTGAAAACTAATCAAAACTTCTTCCAAATCAAGCCTCAATCGATCCCTAACTTTTCGCCGAGCAAATCCACACATTACAGTGCTTCGCAATCAACAGGTACTATATTCGATTAAAGGTACTCTTTAGGGTTTTTCTTCAAAACACATATCGAGGGTTTGAATATTTATTGTGTGGTACTGTTTAGGGTTTTCGATTATCTTTGTAATAACAGGTTTTGTGGTACTGTATTATGTATTTAGTTTCTCCGAAAACGTATAATCGTTGCTATTTTTACAATAGCCTAATATGAAACATTACCACATACATGTGGTACTGTCATACATGTGGTACTGTCCGTCATTCGTTTGATATTTGCAACCATTTTTGTGTTTAAATGTGATGTTTGCATGATAGAGTCATGCGGTACTGCTTTTGAACGAGCATGCATCCTAAAAAAAAACAGTACCGCAGATATGTGGTACTGTCACACATGCGATACTGTCTCTCATTCGTTTGATATGTGAGCCATTTTTGTGTTTAAATGTGGTGTTTGCATGATAGAGTCACGTGGTACTGTTTTTGAACGAGCATGCATCCTAAAAAAAACAGTACCGCAGACTATGGTACTGTCACACATGCGGTACTGTCTCTCATTCGTTTGATATGTGAGCCATTTTTGTGTTTAAATGTGGTGTTTGCATGATAGAGTCACGTGGTACTGTTTTTGAACGAGCATGCATCCTAAAAAAAAACAGTACCGCAGACATGTGGTACTGTCACGCATGCGGTACTGTCTCTCATTCGTTTGATATGTGAGCTATTTTTGTGTTTACATGTGATGTTTGCATGATAGAGTCGTGCGGTACTGTTTTTGAACGAGCATGCATCCTAAAAAAAAACAGTACCGCAGACATGTGGTACTGTCACGCATGCGGTACTGTCGGTTATTCGTTTGATATGTGAATTATTTTTGTGTTTACATGTGATGTTTGCATGATAGAGTCATGCGGTACTGTTTTTGAACGAGCATGCATCCTAAAAAAAAACAGTACCGCAGACATGTGGTACTGTCACGCATGCGGTACTGTCGGTCATTTCATTGTATGTGTGATTCTCTTCTTTGTTTAATGGTGCTCTTTGCATGATATAATCATTCGGTACTGTTTTTGCGAAGCAAGCATATTTTGTGAGACAGTACCGCATGTGTGGTACTGTCAGACATGCGGTACTGTCATAGAAGTGGTACTGTATCTAGATGATATTGCATTTTATCTCTAACAGAAAATAAATGTTATGAAAATACAGGTATTGCTATCACGCTCATACAAAATCAAACATGGTGAACATCCAGTACCGTTCGAACCTAATCTCAGTCATTAATGAAGTTGAAACCATCAACTTGACAAAAGCACACCATATATATCTCAAACATTCTCCATTTTGGAAGCTCATCCTCACTATTTTAAACTGTGAAATTAACAAAGATTACTCGAGGAAAGGCGATGTTGATGTGGAAACAATCATCAAAGCATTTGACCCACAGTCCAAATCTTTCAACCTAGGTGGAATAAAGCTTCGCATCAGAGAGACAGAGTTGCGAACAATGTTTGCAATAGAGGATGGTGAACAACTGATAGACAGTGTCAAAAAAATCGCAAGGCCAGGCACTGAATTCGTCTCTCGTAGATTCTCTGGGTTGCGACGAATTAAGAAACAGAACATATCTGATGCTTTGCGGCAGGCTGCTGCAGAGCAAACACGCATTGGCAGAGAAGATGTTGCAAGACTTTTGACACTGTTCTGTTTGGCAACGTTGTTTGTCCCTAACAAAGGACATTCATTGTCGTGGTACTACACAACATTGGTTGAAAATTTGGATCAAATCCGCCAATACAACTGGAGTGCACATATACTGGAATTCTTGGAGAACAGTTTGTGCTCAGATTCTAGGAACAAAGGTGTTGCAGGCTGTGTCATGATGTTACCGGTAACCTTTTCATATCATATTCTATATTATATGTTGGTACTGTCTTATGAACTTCATTCAACTAATCAGCCCTATAAATGATGCAGTACTGGATCTGTGAGCACACCACTCTGGTCCAACAAGTACAGAAGAGTGCAACACCTAGATGTCTAGTCTGGGATCTCAAGCCATTGTCCAGTGCATTGAAAAAAATAAATCTCAAAAAGTTGAATAAAAATCAGGTACTATTTATGATAAAATAAATCATGTTTGCATGCTAAGAATATTCGGTACTATTTTTCCAATAGATTCATCTTCATCTTTTACAAAAAACAGTACCGCATACATGTGGTACTGTCATCCGTGCATTAGGTACTGTGTTTCAAAGAGCATGCATTCTTAACAAAACAGTACCGCAGACATGTGGTACTGTCAGTTATTCTTTGAATTTGTGACCTATTCTTTTTTCCATGTATGCGGTACTGTTTTGTTGTGTTTCATGATACTGTTTGAATGCTATATACATTCGGTACTGTTTTTGAACGAGCATGCATCCTTAAAAAAACAGTACCGCATACATTTGGTACTGTCATCCATGTGGTACTGGCAGCTATTTTGTATTTGTCACCTCTTTTTGTATTTCATGATACTGTTTGCATCTGATAAATAAAATCATTCTAGATTCAACAATGTATTCATGGACATACTAATGAATTATATAATTGATGAACAAAATATCAGGTAATTGTACCTGATCTTGATGATGATGATGAGGAGGATGACGAGGAGGAGGATGGACAACAACAATATCATGATGATAATGATGATGATGATGATAATTATGATGATGAAAGGACAGAAACAGAAGAATACATCATTGCGTCAAAAAAAACCAGTGATGATGAATTAGTAATTTCTGACATTCTTCAAAAACTGAAGACAAACATAGTGCATTTGAGCAAGACAACTGAAAGCGAGCGAAAACAAGAGGTGTCTTGTACTCCTGAACTCGATCAATCTGGTACTGTTCCATCTGCCATAGCTGAAAGTCTTCCAGAAACAGTACCAGAATCTGATGAACCAGAACAAGAGGCACCAGAACAAGAGGAACCAGAACAAGAGGCAAGACAGGCTGCATCAGCAGAAACAGTACCAGTTCAGCAAAGTAATGATCCAGTTGCTTCAGTTTTATCAATTTTGAACCGTGAACAAATAGAAGAGCTGGAGCAACAAGTCAAGGAAAAAGATGATAAAATTGCTGAATTGGAGAAGCAAATGGCAGAAAAAGATGATAAAATTGCTGAATTGAAGAAGCAAATGGCAGAAAAAGATGATAAAGTTGCTGAATTGGAGAAGCAAATGGCAGAAAAAGATGAAATTCTGACAAAGTTGTACATTGACAATGAAAATCTCAACCTGCAAAACACAAACCTGAAGGAAGAACTTGATAATGTGAATGCAGTTGTTGAATTATTAAGGTCTGAACTTGTTGAATCTAGCGTCCACCAGGTGACGCAGAAACATGCAGCAACTAGAAGGCCAAAGAAATCGGATACAAATAAAAAACAAACTCCAGCTGCAAACGAACCACCTTCAATGTACAAAAGGCTCAAGGACAAAACACGCCAAAAGAAAAGAGATCCTGAGTTCACATACAGTGGTAAAAAAAAGGTTGCCAAAAAACAAAAGGCAGATACTGCGGCAGTTGTCACGGAAGATATAGAATCTGACATTATAGACATTGATCTTCTACAACTGCCTACACATCAAACCGAGCCCAAGCAACCTTCGCTTAAGCAGATTATTTCAACTTTTCAACAAAACACACATCTATCGGACATAGAAAAGGAACGGATCTTAAAACTTATTGATAATGAGGGGAAAGCGTAAGACAGTATTTAACTCTTTCTTTTTTATTACTTGTCAATTATAAAAAAAATTACTTGCTATCATCTGGTACTGTTCTCTATTTTTTACAATAATTGGTACTGTCATTCCTTTATCTGGTACTGTTAACATAAACATTTCAAACTTAACTCATGTTGTTGTTTTTTTTTTTTTTTTGGCTGATCTTGTTGACATCTCACTGCTCACTGTATACACACAACACAGTGCAACTGTTTGGGCTGTACCAAATGAACCACTCTGCATGATCACCATTGAAGATATCTACAACCTCATAGCAAATGAGAGTATATCAAACATGGTAGGCATATATGATTAACTTATATTTCTACAGAATTAATAAAGTATGTTGACTATTTCTTAAATTCAACAAATTAATCTGATATTTACTAATCACAATATTTGCCCAGCTAATTGACTGTCATGCACGCTATCTAGAATCAACACAACATGAATCAGTCAACAGCACTTTCCCCAAAAGATGCTTATACTTCAGCAGTTTGTGTTGGGTAAGATTTGTGACCTCTTTCTGTGGTTAATTGTGCTTTTTGCATACTATATATATTCGGTACTCTTTTTCTAGAGCATAAATGTTTTCAGAAATAGTACAGCATATATGTGGTACTCTCGACCATGTGGTACTGTCAGCAAATGGCATGGATATGACTTCTTTTTTAGTTACGTGGCACTGTTTGCATACTATAATCGTTTGGTACTGTTTTTCAACTAGCATTCATCTGGTACTGTTTGCATACTGTTATCGTTTGGTACTGTTTTTCAAATAGCATTCATCTTATACATAAAAACAGTACCGCATACATGTGGTACTGTCATCCATATGGTACTGTCAGCCATGCGATGGATATGAGACTTCTTTTTTATTTTCATATTACTGTTGGCATACTACAATCATTCGGTACTGTTTTTACGAGAGCATGCATCTTGGGGGAAACAGTACCGCAAGCATGTGGTATTTGACAACATGTATTTTTTCTTGTTGCAGACATTTGTGGTATTTGAGAGACATCATGCAGCTCGAGACACTCAGATTGATCAAAAGTTGAAACTATCTGATACATACAGACTACTTGTATTCCCTTTGAATACAAGTGGAACGAGAATTCCTGCTGATCCCAACCATTGGACCCTTTTGGTATTGGATAGAGACACGTGGACATGGACACATTATAATTCCATGAAACCACGTAGAGCAAATTCCAAAGATTTGTATCTTGAGGATGCAAGGAAAGTGGTAAGATTCTGTATGTAAATTTTATACATAATTTCATTGGTACTCTTTTCTACTATTTACAACAGTACCGGTTCTGTTTATTAAAACTCATACTGTCTCCACATTTGTCATATTGTATCAGAAAGAGTATGTGGAATTGAAACTTAAAGACCAATACCTCAATGATCCAATAACAAAAAATATTGAACATACCAGCATGGAATTCGAATACCCAATTGTTTCTGCAGCAAATTGCCCACAACAAGGATCTACAACGTAAGCCACACCCTTTTTTATTCATGCAAATTGTTGAACACCTCTAACTAAATTCTTACAATCTATAACATCTTGTGTGCAGTGTTGACTGTGGGCCAATGGTGTGCTACGTAATGCAATGCATATCAAATGACGAGCCACTTGAACCCATGCTTTCAGAAGAAGCTGTACAAGCTTACAGAGCAAAAATGCTAACACAATTTCTGTCCATTAGTGATGTACAAACATTGTGATTGTAATTAAACTGTATTAGTGCACACTCTGTTTCTTTTTTAACAAAATACTTGTATATTCAACATTCTTTTCCTGTAAATTGAATGATACAGTTTATGCTAATACAAATAGTCAATGTCCAGTTAATGGTACTATTTGTGCAACATAAATAGTCATGGTTTTTACGATTTTTGTATGATAACTCTTGGGATGTTGATTCTTGTTATGTTGATAGTGCTGCAAAATAGTGCTGATTGATACTCTATTCGAAACAGTACCGGTATTAATATTAACAGTACCGGTACTGTTTTATACCGGTACTGTTTGTATGAAGTATCTCAATACCAACATATGCGGTAATGTCTCTCATTCGTTTGATATGTGAGCCATTTTTGTGTTTAAATGTGATGTTTGCATGATAGAGTCACGTGGTACTGCTTTTGAACGAGCATGCATCCTAAAAAAAAACAGTACCGCAGACTATGGTGCTGTCACACATGCGGTACTGTCGGTTATTCGTTTGATATGTGAGCCATTTTTGTGTTTACATGTGATGTTTGCATGATAGAGTCACGGGGTACTTTTTTTGAACGAGCATGCATCCTAAAAAAAAACAGTACCGCAGACATGTGGTACTGTCACACATGCGGTACTGTCTCTCATTCGTTTGATATGTGAGCTATTTTTGTGTTTACATGTGATGTTTGCATGATAGAGTCATGCGGTACTGTTTTTGAACGAGCATGCATCCTAAAAAAAAACAGTACCGCAGACATGTGGTACTGTCACACATGCGGTACTGTCGGTTATTCGTTTGATATGTGAATTATTTTTGTGTTTACATGTGATGTTTGCATGATAGAGTCATGCGGTACTGTTTTTGAACGAGCATGCATCCTAAAAAAAACAGTACCGCAGACATGTGGTACTGTCACGCATGCGGTACTGTCGGTCATTTCATTGTATGTGTGATTCTCTTCTTTGTTTAATGGTGCTCTTTGCTTGTGAAAACACTTACAGCTATTGTCACCAACAAATTTTATGTCCTTTAAATATAAGAATGACAACGGTACTGTCTGCAAATATAAAATTGATACACTATTACAAACAGTACCAGTATTAATAAAAACAGTACCGGTACTATTTTATACCGCTGTCATTCTCAATACCAACATTAAAAATGAATATCGCTGAATAAAAAACTATCACAAAATGGATTGAAACATACTCATTCTCATTATTAATTCAAAAACAGTACCATAACAAACAAACAATAACAGACTTCTTCACAGCATAATTTTGGGAGAAAAAAAAATAAAAAACAATTCAACTCAACGGCTCTTTGCAAGTCTTCTTATTATGAGAGCCCATGCGACCACAACGACCACAACGAATTCTTCGTACAAGCTCACCAGTTGATCTAATCCTACGCTTCTTCGGCCTTCCAGCTGGTCTCCGTGTTATTGGAGGTAATATTGAACTATTACTGTCTGCAAACTCTTGGATTATGTCTGTTGGTATTGGAACAATCACACCTTCATATGCCAATTTGTAATTATCAACATGAAAGTACTCATCAACAAACTCACTCAAAGGTCTGTTAATCCTCCCAATAACAGCAAATGCATGAGAGCATGGAAAACCAGAAATTTGCCAATCATAACAAGAACATGTACAATTCACCAAATCAACAGTTGTTGAAGGATTAGAAAATACTTCATAAATACTATCTGAACACATCTTGATGGTCCATGTTCTACCAGCATCAACAAGTGCATTAAACTTCTCTTCCATTCTTGGACATAGAACACCATTCCACTTTGTAGCATCGAGCTTTCTTATGGCAAACCATTCTATTAATTTAACCCTTATCTTGTCAACCAAATGTGCCACTGGCATATTTCTTGCATCAAGAATCCATGAGTTAAAAGATTCAATGGCATTTAAAGACATCTCACCATACCTTCTACTACAAGAATACGCATTAGTCCAATTTTGCACAGGCAATCCACTCAAAAAGTTATCCACAATTGCACCCCCTTCCCTCTTCAAAACATCTAACTTCTCCTTAAATGCTGCAACTGTGGGAGCATAAGCACACTAACAAAACAAGTTCACAATGTATTCACGGGATCCATTAGATCTGTTACCACGACTAAATTTATCTCTTAAATTGTTCTTCAAATGCTGTAGACAGAAAAAGTGATGACATGTAGGAAACTTAATTGGCAAAGATTCCATCAATCCAGGATTTCTATCGGAAATAATTGTAAAATCTTCAGAGGGGTTCAATATCTCACGCAAATGACCTAGGAACCAAGACCAATTATCGAAATTATCTGAATCAACAACAGCAAATGCCAATGGGAATAACCCTGCAGATGAACATAAAAACAGTACCGAATTACAAAACAGTACCGCATATTAAAACAGTTCAAAAAAAACAGTACCATTCTTTGTATGGTGTACTTGTGGTCGTTGAATAGCAGATACATTTGGTACTGTGTTATACGATACTACATCTTACTAAAAACAGTACCACATAATAAAACAGTACCGCACAAAAACAGTACCAAATAATAAAACAGTATCGCACAAAAACAGTGCCGCACAAAAACACTACCATTCTTTGTATTGCTAGATACATTTGGTACTGTGTTTATACGATACTACATCTTACTAAAAACAGTACCACATAATAAAACAGTACCGCATAAAAACAGTACCAAATAATAAAACAGTACCGCACAAAAACAGTACCGCACAAAAACACTACCATTCTTTGTATTGCTAGATACATTTGGTACTGTGTTTATACGATACTACATCTTACTAAAAACAGTACTACATAATAAAACAGTACCGCAAAAAAAGTACCACATAAAATTATGAACATTAACATACCATTATTCGCATCCTTGCCAGTAGCTGCCATCAGAATACCCTTGAAACGTGACTTCAAGAAAGTACCATCAATAAAAATGATAGGCCTGCAATATTTGAATCCACGTATACTGGCCCCAAATGATACAAACAACCGTCTAAACCGGTTTATACCGTCATCCACATCCAACACAATATGACTACCTGGGTTAAGATCCATTGCAGCCTTCACATAACAACTCAAGTTATTAAACGAATCAGCATACTCACCATAAATCATGTCTTTAGTTTTCTCTAAAGCACTCCAAGCCTTATCATAGCTAATTTCCATGCCATAGTTGTTTTTAAAAAATATAATAACGTCGACCGGCGACATTGAAGGTTTTAATGCTACTTGATCAACAATCAACTTACCTAAAGATTTCCTCCTCATCCTCTTAGACCTATCCCTAATAATTGTCGGACCACAACTGTGAATATTGTTGAATTTCCTTATGTAAAAATTACGATTAACTTTTGATAACGATGCAACAATTGACCACGGACACCCTTCAGCGAACTTTTTTGCACAAACAACTTCGACTCTATCCTTGTTATTCCTCTCATACAAAAATTCAAAGCCAACCTCTGTAGCATATCGACAAATTGCATCACGAAACTCATCAACACCTCCTACGAATTCCTGTCCCACGCTCAATATTAATGACGACCAATTAGAACACAACAATGGTTTATCCTTACGGCTTGAAATTGAACTACGATACACATCAACATCACAGTAATCATCATACGAATCCAGACCAGTACCAACATCACCAATTGGCACACTATTAGACACAGTACCGGAACTGCTGGAAACAGTACCGGTACTGTTTTGGATCGGTACTGTGTTCAAACCGCCGAAAAAAACATCAATCGATATATAACACAAACCAACCATGCGAGCCAACATAATCATATTTTGAAAATCAACATCGTTTCTCAGAAAACATGAAGAATGTTCATGGATTGAGTAACTAAATGATACATTTTTCAAATTCAAACTCGACCAATTCTCACACACCTTTAACGCAAAATCTGAAAATGACATTTCACAGTTCAAATTGACTACAAAAGTCTCTGTACCAAACTTACATAGCAGCATCAAATTCGAAGACATGACTGACCGAAATCGTTCACAGCACAAACTCACCCAAATGCGTAATCCAAATCCGTACGTATTCTTTCGACCGACGTTAATCTCACTGCAAATCGTGTAATCTGTATCTATTTCTTCATATATAATCCTTTAACAGACTTTTTATCTCACTGTATGCTTGTTCACGCGATCTATAAGGAATGAAACAAAAAACGGAAAACGTGATTCTCGGTTCCATAATTCTCGGCAATTTCATATCAGTTAATTATAGATAAAAGGGCATTTAAGTCATATTATAAATTATATTTAAAACAAACTCGTGGGACCCACTCAAAAGTGTGACTTAAATACAAAACTTTTCACATTAATATGACTTAAAAGCAATATTTTTTTTTTGGTATGACTAATATCTTTAAAAGATTACAAAGTATGACTTGGATACAATTTTCCGTTTATATTTTGTTGTATCTCCTAAACCGGGCCTTATACTATTGTAATCACAAAACCCAAAACGCAGTCTCGCGGTCCGTATGCCGTTCGCTAGGCGAACGTTAGACGTCCCTTGTTGCAGAAGAGCCTCCATGAGACAACCGGGAAAAGGAATCGGTGAAACAGACCCAAAAAAAAAAAAAAGGCAAAAAATCAAAATTTTATCATCTAAACAAACACAGCACATGAGGTGCGCAGGATAAGCAGACATGCCACTTCTCCTCCCTCCCGGTAAGTCCACCTCTCTCCTCAACTCATCCCCACCACAGCTCCGTAACTTCACTACTCTCCACAGCACCATCCGAAACGGACCTCTTATCGTGTCCCCGAGTTGTCCGGGCTTGAAACCCTCCGCTTCCTTCACTGGCTCTGCCAAAGCCCTAACTTTTTCTTCCAATTCTTCAATTTGGAGAAGAACCAGTGTTGGATTTTGCTCGCAGAATGACGTTTTTGAGAACTTAACGGGAAACCAGTTGCCCGAACAGCCCGAAAGTGAGGGAAGTCAAGGGGTTGAAGAGCTTGGTTTGCTTGGCAAGCCCACTCCCAAACCAGTTACCGATGAATCTGTCGATGAAATTGATGTAAAACCTCAAAAACCCGATGAGGATGAGGTGTTGAAGCCTTTCTTGAGATTCTTTAAGCCTAGGGACTCATTAGGAGGACCAGTTGATTCAGAAGAGACTAATGACGAGAGTGAAATTGAGGAAGAGACTAAGAGAGTCTCTGTTGAGTATTACGAGCCAAAACCTGGTGATTTTGTGGTTGGGGTTGTTGTTTCGGGCAACGAAAACAAGCTTGATGTCAATGTTGGTGCTGACTTTTTGGGTACAATGTTGACAAAGGAAGTGCTTCCCTTGTATGACAAAGAGATGGATTATTTGCTGTGTGATTTAGATAAGGATGCTGAAGAGTTTATGGTCTGGGGGAAGATGGGAATTGTGAATAATGAGGATGCACTGACTGGGGAATTGGTGCCCGGGAGACCTGTTGTGGAGCCCGGGACTGTGTTATTTGCTGAGGTTCTTGGAAGAACACTCAGTGGCCGGCCATTGTTATCAACTCGACGGTTCTTCCGGAGGATTGCTTGGCATCGAGTGAGGCAGGTCATTTTCTCACTTTTTTTATGTTTTATCCATGGCCACTGTGTTGATTCTCTACCAAATTTCATGGATTTGGTGCTTGACTTTATACCGTGCTTTCTCAATAATTGTTTTTGTTTTTGTTTTATGTCTATAATATATATTTTTTTTTTATCTCAAAATTATTTGCAACACAACCTTGTAATTTTTATTTGAAATAATATGTGATATGGGGATGGTTTCATTTTTTTCCCTTGCAAATCTGCTACATTTTGATTAAATATGAGGGAGAATGTCCGTGTATCTTGCATTTTACAGCAACAGATAACTGATAAGTAGTGCAAACAATGAGAATTAAACCTCAAATTCAACGAAATTGACTCTGTTCTTTTTGTTGTCAATTCATCCATGCAATCCTAATTTTTCCCAATCAAGAGGCAAAAGCTGATGATTTCTACCCGCCCCCGCCCACCAAATCTGAATTTTCTTTGATCCTCAATCTGCCCACATGTGCTCGTTGCTTGCCATTCTTTCTTGCTACCTTGCCACTGTCACGTGGGGCTTATCCACTTAACCAGCTTCCTAACCACTGGATTTGTTGAGCTTATTACATAGTAAGTAGTTGGTTCCGAATCCCACGTTTCAAATTGCTCCAACACTCTATGCAAGTTTTGTATCAAGAATAACTATATGTCACCTATTAAGCACAGGCACTTCATGATGGTGTTGATTCTGACATTTATCGGACACACATACTCCTTGGACATGCCAGGTGACTTGTCCAATTATTTTTTCATCTTTTCTTTAGATATATAATTAAGACAAACCTACATTTAAGTAGCTGAAATCCCCTAAAATTATAAAATTGTTAGTTCTATCTAATATTTTTTTATGTTTTGTAAATTGAATTAGTTTTATTGTGGATGTTATATTCATATATAGCTAACAAAAATATATAAAAAAATTATATATATATATATATATATTGCTATATCCCTGCCATGTCCATGTTTTCTTTTTTTGCTTTTTTTTGTTTTTGTTTTTTTTTTTTTTTGGTTTTTTTTTTTTTTTTAACTAGACATATCTATGTCCATATATGCGCTTTTTAGTTTGTCACTATGTCATATAAGAATTACACATGCATAGAAGATATGCATTAAACAGTGGATGCAATATTTATCATGATAACTAGTGAAATAATGGTATAATAGGATGTTTAATTTTTGTTGGTACAAAGCTATTGGTGGTTGTTTAGAATGTGTTGAAAATGCGTTAGCCAACATAATTGGTATCTTGGAAGGAGAATACACGCGATCCAATGCTGTGTAGGCCTCCGCTGCAGCAACATCATGCCGCATCGAAGGAAATTTTCTTGATGTTTCCTCACGTTTTCGATAAAACCTTTTCATAAGAGGATTTTAATAATGTTTTTCGGTGATATTAGTAGACGCTATTCTAATCAATTGTCTCACGACATTCTGAACCTAGCTCACGTACTGCCGTGCTCCACTTGGCTTGGAGAGATATAGCTCTGTTGAATGAAATTTGATTTTAAATCTCTAGCAAGTTCATTGATTAGAATAAAGAAATAACTCTTTCTATTGCCAACCCCTTTGCTCGCATGTCCTCGCCCTTGCAGTGAGGACCCTGCAGTAGGGGGCATTTTGGGAGAAATGCGAGGTTGCTCACTCACATTATCAACACTATGATCAACTCTTTGGGTTAGGAGCAAGGCGAGCAAGGCCTAAGGGCTAGTCACTTCACACTTTCGTAGGGTTGTCCCCGGAGGGGCACTCTGAGGAAGGCAATAACTTACAATGTGGCCATCAGGGACAAGCAAATATGTGGCTAGAGTTGGGTTGTGTCGAGGCTCTCCCTCAATTGGCCTAGGGAAAGAGAGGGAAACCCGTGCCTTTAATGTGTCTACACCAACATTAATATCCTTAGACACCATTGCTAGTTGTCACTCCCCTATTAGGCCATAGATCTCGACACCTTAAGTCTCCCAATACCTCGGATTGGCATCTGAGGATTTGTTATTTCCACCCCAAAGCCCCGTCCTCGAATTGACTTCTGAGGTGTATTCCCCTCATCGTTGACACTTATTCCTCTGGCACACTCAACCTTGTTACCATGCAATCATAAGCCTATTCTCCTACTAAATCTGCAAGGTCTATAAATACCTCGACCTACCCCATATTTAAGGGACTACTAAATTCAATATCTACCTACCAGATCTCTCTCTCTCTCTCTAGGTTGGCCCAATTCTCACCCCGCTTGCCTCCGGTGTGATTCTGCTTTTGATGACGACCAGCATTATTCTTGAACAACCGAGGAACTCTGCATCACTCCAATCCCTAACAGAGAATAGCTAGCAAGAGTCACTGGTGACTACACAATTGTTGTTGGACGCAGGGTAAGCTGGAAGCAGGGGAATGGAAATGGTTTACTATTGTTGATGGAGTGCATTTTCTTGAGTGGGTAAGTCACTGGCTTTGCCTTTACAAAAACTAAATGACTTATAAATTAGGACTTTGGGTGCCAATCAAAGTAGGTCTGGTGAGGCAGCTGCAAAGTGGTCGTGGGTGACAATTGATGAGATAACAGGTACCAATGGTTGCCAGTGAAGTGGAACACAGGAAAGTCTGGCCATTTCATTTCTGGTTAGCACCGTTGCCCATTGGAGGCTTTATATGAGCTCTTTATCATTCAAGGGGACTTTTTAAAATTCTTATCATCGTTGATTATCCTATTGCGGTTCAATAAATATGTATTTATTTATTTGTAGTTGGATGATATTTGCTTAGGATGCAATTTTCATTGATATCATGCTTTTTAGGCAGATTAAGCAACTTAATGAACCTATTGAGGTTAAAATTACAGAGTGGAACACTGGTGGCCTCCTCACAAGAATTGAGGTTTGGAGTATTTCTCTCTCTCTCTCTCTCTCTCTCTCTCACACACACACGCACACAAACAGAGGGCGCATGCTCATGCATGGTCCACTATCTTGGTGCATTGCATTTTATAATTTGGTTTTGCAGGGATTGCGAGCTTTTCTTCCAAAAGCTGAGTTGATGGGTAGAGTTAACAACTTCACTGCCTTGAAAGAGAATGTAAGCTGGCAGTTTTTTTTTTTTTTTTTTGTATTGTATTGTTTTGTTTTTTTGTTTTGTTTCTTTTGGTCCCCACCCCCCCCCCCCCAAAAAAAAAAGAGGTTCTCTTGTCAGTTTGTTGCATGGTGATGATTTCTTTACTATTTTGCATATACATGTGTCCTCTGTTTCTTTTGGACATCAATCAAAACTCTATACTGATTAACGAATCTGGATTTAAGGCTTAATATGAGAAATTCTTTTACAACGCTTACCAAAATAAAATAAAAAAAATGATAATGTTTAAGATTACCTCCTTGTCGGCACTGGGAATTGGAGATAATCTATCTTGGTCTCAATAATTTTATGTTCACTGCTGATGCCACAAGTGGTGTTAATGGATTTCTTCTGCGTGAAATGCGACAACTATTGTTAACATGGAGGTAAAAAGTTGGGAATGTTTCGTAGCTAGACTTGGACGCAACGGGGTTTGACTTCCATAGCCTAATGACAATTGTCTGTCTACCTTGGTAGATTATACGAACTTTTCAAGGTTAGTGGAAAACCAAAGATAGAATATATATCAAATGCCAAATCAGTATTATAAAAAGTAAGTTCTTCTCGCGAATTACTAGAACACTGAAGAATATAACAATTGCACCCAACTGGAAAGGCATCATATTTCACATAGATTCTTGGCTGGCCATGATAAATCGATAACAGATCAAGGGTGGTCCAATTGGCAAATCAAATTCATTGCTTTAGCACATTTTCACTAGTTTGTTTATGAGTTTCTGAAATTTTCTTTTTTGTCATTTATTGCCTGACCTGTAGCTTGGCTTTGTTGTATTTTCACTATTGTGCTTGCCTTTTTTGTATTAATTTATGTTCTTTACTCATTGCCATTTTCTTGATGATGTAGGTGGGACGCAGGTTACATGTTCAGATTACTAGAATAGATGAAGCTAACAATGACTTAATACTTAGTGAGAAGTCAGCTTGGGTGAGTTTCGTTCTTATTATATCAATTATCATGTGTTAGTCTCTTTTTCTTGTTCGATGTGCTACTTGGGTTTGATGTTCATACTTTCCACTATAAGCATGTATCTAGATAAATATATAGCCTGCTGACTTTAGTCTGTAATGCTGTAGGAAATGTTACACCTTCAAGAGGGAACACTCCTGGAAGGAACAGTTAGGAAAGTTTTTCCATATGGTGCGCAGATAAGAATAGGTGAAACAAACAGAAGGTGACGTTCATTTCACAATTGGGTTTGTAAACTTATTCCAAACTAAACTGCATGCTTAATTTTTTGAATTTTAATTTTTTTTTCTTTTTATATTTCTACATTTATAAATTCCTTAACTGAATTATTAACTATGAGTCTGAAGTATGTTCGGATCAGTTCAGCAAGCATCAAAATAGTCTCTTTGGTACTAGGACATGGATAATGACATGGAATTCTTGACAAAACTAAATGATATTAAGCTGAAAATAATTAGCGTGGAAGTGTTTGTGTAATGTTTTGAAAAAGTAAGAAGTGAAGATAACACATAACACTTCATTTTCTTTTCTGTTGTATATTGGAGGTAGAAGCCTAGAGAGATTGTATGGATCAAAGACTCAGACCCAAGATGTGAGAAGTATTTGGGGGAGCCCTTTCCACTAGGCTATCCCCTCTTCTCATAGGACCTGACAGAAAGGATACTTTGTATCTTATTTCATATGGTTGGATTTCTTTGCCAGATTAGTGCCTCTTTCTCCAGCCTTTTCGTTTATTATTAATTATTTAAATTTCTGGGAATTGTACAGATCTCTGATAAAATATAGGAGATGGTTCAGTTAGAATTGGGGCAGGATGGGGTTATTTTTGATGAAGTAATTAATAAGGATTCTGAAATTGCATGACCTATGCAAATACCCAATATGAAAATGCTTCAAAGAGTAAACAATAATCAAATCTACAATCCCCAATCGGAGATTAGATGCAAGAGTTTGTAGATTTAATATGAGATCCATGCAAAAAATCCACAAATAGACACAAGATTGTTCATGGGAAACACCTTTATCAAAGGAGAAAAACTTCGGATCCGTGATGTAAATCAGACTAAAAAACTCGAGAGAGTACAAATTTTTCCATTCAAAGTCACCTCGTGAACTACTTGATTTAGATCTCTTCTTTCTTGCTAGACACCCGCAATACACCTCTTCCATGAAGTTTCACCCTGTCCAACCGCAGTAGGAGCGGTTTCCCAATCTAGATTGTAGTTCTAGATCTAGGATTCAAGAATGGATTGATTTGCCATAGCAAACTAGATCAAAAGGCTGAATAATCTGGATAGATTTGCCTTTCATAGGTTTTCGCTCTCAAGAAGATGGTAGATTAGGTTTAGGCAGAAAGTATTACGTTTAGGGAATGTTTGAGGATATTTATAGGTAGAGAAAAAAACCTAAAAATAACCTTGGTTAACTGTATGGAAAAAGGGTAACTTTGGGGACAGATTATGAGCACTTTGCAGGCGTGAGTTGCTTGCAAGGTATATTGGAATTTTAGGCATAAGTTTGCATAATTCGCAGGCATGACTAGGGCGTGAGCTGCTCGCGAAATAAATTGGAATTTCACCACATTGTATAAGAACTCACGAGCACTTTGAGGGTAAGGATTGGTTACGAGCTGCTTATGAATAAAATTTTTTCCCAACTGCAGGAGAAGTCCCCTCCCAATCTAGACTGTAGCTTTAGATCTGGGATTCAAGAAGGGATTGATTTGCCAAAGAAAACTGGACCAAAAAGTTGAATAATCTAGGACAGATTTGTCTCTCAAATGTTTTCACTCTCAAGAAGATGGTAGATTAGGTTTAGGTGAATAGTACTACGTTATGGAATGTTCAAGGATATTTATGGGTTGGGGAAAAAATCCAAAAATAACCTTGGTTCGTTGTATAGGAAAACAGGGGTAACTTTGTGGACAAATCATGGGCACTTTGTGGCTCGCAAAGTATATTAGAATTTTAAGCTTAAGTTTGCATACTTCGCGGCCATGACCAGGGTGCAAGCTGCTCGCAAAGTATATTGGAATTTCAGCTCATTGTGCGACAGAAACTCATGAGCACCATGAGGGTGAGGCTTGGTTTGGTTGTGAGCTGCTTATGCCCTTTCACACCAGCATGATGACAAGTTGGAACAAATCTGTGCGGTCCGTGAAGTCTTAGGGGGTTTCCTATGAACATGCATCCTAGATAAATTAATGAAATTATTGTACTGAAGATGAGGTTTACGTTGAGACTTTGAATAACTTTAAACATTATATACCCTGGCTTTTCCTGTTTAACTTCAAGCTCTTCTTCCAAGGTCTTTGAGAATGAAGTGACAAACTACACGAGATTCGCTTTCTTTGACTTTCCATTTGTAGCTTGAGCTGACACAAACTTGATTTTACTTTTTTCTTTGCTGCCACATGACACATTTTCAACACATCCAATACCTGTTCGATCATTATGTTTCCTTTGAGAGTCAAAATGTTGTCAAGGCTCTTAGTGCTTGAATTCCGTTTCTTGAGTGATTCATTTGCCTTTGAAAGTTCCACACTAAGTTCCTTAATTTGTTCCTCAAAAGACTCGTTATGCATGGTTAGCTCACTTTCATGCTTTTTCAAACATTCTACTATTTCACTCAAATTGATCACTTTAGTTTTGAGTTGACTGATGTGATTCTTTGATTATTCAAAGTCACTTTTTAAACTATCCTTTTCATGTTCAACAGAATTTAATTTTGAAATAGCTTTGGCTTTTTGCGTTGCAAGAGTTGTGCTTTCATTTTAAAGTTCATCATAATTTTCTTGCTACATTTGATGGTCTTCTTGAAAATTTACTTTAGAATTAGAATCAGAAACTTTTAGGTTAAAAGTAGCATGACTAAGAGTATTCATGAAACTCATACCCACTAGTGTAGATAATTTATCAATGAAGCAGCAAAAGTTCAGACATTTAAGAAGTTATCTTCTGGGTCTGTTGACTCTTCTTCATCCTATTCATCATCTTCTTCCGTCTTTTATTCATCATCCCATGTAGCGGCAAGTATCTTTTGATTATTTCTCTTCATCCTATTTGCCCATTCAGTTGCAATGTGCCCAAAACCCTTACTTTCAAAGCGCTGTTTCTCTCCAGATTTTTCTTCCTTCTTGCTTGTTTGAAAACCTTCAAAAACTTTGTTCTTACCTTTGTTGAACTTCGAGGTGTTGTTTGAGAAGGGTTTCTTGGAGAAACTATTGAATTTCTTCATCAAGAAGGCAATATCATCAGCACTAATTTTGGAAACATCATTACCGAGACATACCCCCCCCCCCCCCCCCCAAAAAAAAAAAATCATTACCAAAACATCCTCTTCAAGTTTTACGAGTTGCAACAAGGACCAAGGACAAAAGTAAACTTCATTGGTCAATGCATGAAACTAAAGCTAAAGCGGTTAGTTAAAACTTCTTTATAATCAACCTGTAGTTGTTTTTCTATATTTACATGTATTTAGATATCGTTCATAGATATCTACTGCAAGCTTCTCAATATTAATTAATGGATCTCGTGAAGGTTTTTTTTTACATCCAATGTTGTTAAAATCGGGATTTTACCTAAAATCGGTTGAGGGGTTGTAAAATCGAATCGTAAAATCGTAAGATTTTACTTACAACTTAATTTTTGAAATCACAGTCTGTATAACATAATATTTTAACATTTAGAACTTTCAATTTGATACGATCATGTCGTTTGAGTGGAAAAACACTCACTTTATGACTAGTAATGTGGGTTCGAATTCCACCATGATCCTTCTATTAATTCACTAAAAAAATAAAATATAAAAAAACTAATATAAAAGAAAAAAATTCAAGATTAAGATGAAAATATATTCTACAACACGAACTTGAAAGTCTAAACCTCAAAGAAAATAACAAAAGTCTTCCAAACACACAAGTTACACAACCAACAGAATTTTTGCTGGGTCTCTCTTTGCTCGTCCTTCGTTTTTCCTTCACGCGACGGCCCAGGCTTGCACATAATCCACAGATTAATTACTTTTTACAGTTGAGTCTTCTTCTGGCCGTGTGAGGGTTTTAACCCAATTTGACTTTTTACGATTCTACCCCTCTTAATTAGTTGTAACTACAAAAAAAAACCTTAACTTTTTAAAATCGTTAAAATCGTAAAATCGTAAGTAAAATCGGGATTTTACCGATTTTACCCCATAAAATCGCTTTTTCACCGATTTTACCCCAAAAACTGATTTTGATGCGATTTAACAAGGTCTTGCTCTGTAACATCGTAAAATCCTACGATTTTATGATTTAAATCGCGATTTTAACAACATTGTTTACATCTTCTAGAGGCTTAAGACAAGGGGACCCACTTTACCCTTTTCTTTTCATACTTGTCATGGAGGTGTTTGTAGAATGATTAAGAGAGTGGAACAAGCTGGCCTTTTAATTGGTATTCCAGCTGGGAACATTGAACAGAATTCGATAAGAATATCTCACTTGTTGTTTGCCGATAATACCATTGTTTTTTGTGGGGCTGATAGATCATAGTTAGGACATTTAAGATGCACACTTCTAGGCTTTGAAACTGTCTCAGGCTTAAAGGTGAACCTCAGTCTGAGATCATTCCTATTGGCAGCCTTCCTAATCCGAGAGACTTGGCTGCAATCTTAGATTGCAAAATTGGATCTCTTTCATTTACTTATTTGGGAATGCCCCTGGGAGCCAAGTACAAGAGTAAAGAGGTTTGGGAGACTGTCATTGAAAGATGCAGGAAAAGATTATCAGATTGGAAGTTGAATTATCTGTCAACTGGGGCGAGAATAACTCTCATTAAAAGTGTCATTTCAAGCCTACCCTCTTACTGTCTTTCCCTTTTTACTGCCCCTGTCTCAGTCTTAAAGGAAATGGAAAAAATGCAAATAGACTTTCTGTGGGGGAGGCATGCTGAGGCATTTAAGCACAATTTGGTTGCTTGGAAGGCTGTTTGTGCATCTATTAAATCAGGTGGCGTGGGAATCAAGAAACTAAATTTGCAAAATGAAGCCCTACTAAGGAAATGGCTTTGAAGATATTCTAATGAAAATTCTACTACTAAGGAAATGGCTTTGGAGATATTCTAATGAAAATTCTAACTTGTGGAAGAGGCTGATAGTATCTAAATATGGAGAGGAAAAAGGTGGATGGTATATTACACAAAACTCTAAACCCTACGGTGTCAGCCTATAGAAAGGTATAAGAAAAATCTGGTCTAAATTTAAACAATGTGTGTCCTGGCAGTTGGGCAGAAGTGATAGAATTCTGTTTTGGAAGCAAAGGTGGATGGACGTTGGCTGTTTAGCTGATATTTTCCCTAATATCTTCGCCATTGCTGTTGATTGGGATGCTCTAGTTTCAGACTACTACACTGACTTTGGGCAATTTAGAGAATGGTTTATACTGCTTCGCTGTAATGTGAATGACTGGGAACTTGGGAATTTCTTTCAGTTGATGGAGCTGCTACAATCAGTTATTTGGGTTAACTCTGATGACACACTGATCTGGAAACAGTCTAAGTCTGATGTGTTCAATGTAAGATCTTTCTACAGTGTCTTGAAAAAGAAGAGGTCGATACTTTTCCATGGAATAAGATTTGGAAATCTGTGGCCCCTACCAGAGCTATTTTCTTTGCTTGGTGTGCAGCTCATGGTAAAATTCTAACTATAGATAATCTCAAACTTCGAGGTTATTCTATGGTAAATCATTGCTCCTTATGCCAATGTAGTGAGGAAACTATTGCTCACTTATTCATGCACTGCTCTTGGACTACGGAAATCTGGTACCTTGTGCTATCATGCTTTGGTGTTCACTTCTGCCCTCCTAATGATCTCAGAAGTTTTCTCTCATCTTAGTGGGGGCAACCTTTAGTAAAGCATAAGAAGGAAGTTTGGAACCTGGTTCGACTTTGCCTAATGTGGTCAGTTTGGAAAGAGCGCAACAGAAGAGTCTTTGAAGTCAAGGAAAGTAATGTGGAAAGAGTCAAAAGCTTGTTTTTTAATTGCTTATTTACCTGGGTCAATGTTGGTAAAGAGGTAGATCTTTCTTCCCTAATTCACTTAATAGATTCTTTAGGTAAGCCGGGTGAATAGTTTGTATTTGGTCTTAATTGTGAAGGCATCTTTTGGATGCTGTTTCTATCATTTCCATCAATAAAAATTTTACTTATCTTTTCCAAAAAAAAAAAAAAAAAGATATCGTTCATAGATGTCAGCGTAAAATGAAAGTTATATCCTTGTCTTTTTTTTGGTGTTTGTCTTTTCTTTCTTACCATTGGAGTTGTCATAATTTTTATAATCTTCCTCCAGTGGCTTGCTACATATTTCAAACATCAGTCGAGGCCAAATTGCTTCGGTCAGTGACCTACTTACTGTGGGTGAGAAGGTTAAAGTTCTGGTTGTGAAGTCAATGTTTCCAGACAAAATATCACTCAGGTAAGGAAGAAATGGGTTCTTATTTCATTTCAGCTCATGGATGATTCATTTGCTTAGCGTTTATTCACGTTTTCTATATTCTTTGTTGTTTCTTGTTTGTTAGCTTCATTCTTGGTACTTGAATTGGATAAAAACTTTACGATCTGCCTTTTTATCATCTGTTAAGTTGTCATTTCTTACTGATGTATTAATATTTCTGTTAAGCTATCTCTCCCTCTCTGCTCCTCCAACCTACATCCCCCACACCCAAAAAAAAATCGCAGATTATTTTTGTTCTCATGCCCTCTATGGACAAGATAACCCCCCCAATTCACAAATCAACTTAACTAAGCTTGGCCCAACCAAGTGGGGTCTGATTCACAAATGTCTTTCTCCATTATCTTGATAGAAGTAAAATTTATTTCTTCTATGGTGGATATTAAATGATGTGATTATGTTTTATCTGTTTGAATTTTGAAGAAATATGCTTTATATGCAATATTGGCACGTAAAACACTTGTCAGTCTATGCTTCAATTTTTTTACTCATGATGATCAATGTTTTGGTTCTTGATAATTCAACTAATTCATTGTGTTTTTCATGAATTTTCCCTTCTGATAGGGATGTGGACTCGATGTATTGTTAAAAAGCATGACTTTTCCTTCTTGTTTTTTTTCCCCCTCTGTTTTTGGGGGTGGGGAGGAGAACAATTGTTGGCATTCTATGGTTTGCCAGATGTCGGTCCCTAAATTATATTCTTTGCCTGCTGTGAATTTTCCTTTATGGAGTTAAATCTGACAGTAGTAGATTGTAGTCTAAGTTTTATGCTAAGGATTCTTGTTTTTATTTCCAAAATTTTTTGTTTGCAGTATTGCTGACCTTGAAAGTGAGCCTGGCCTATTTACATCAAACAAAGAGGTAGTTATATGCATTATATATATTATTAGTGTTTTTCCACTGCCTTTCTGGGTATTGTAGCTACCATTTTAGAGTAAAATTATGAGTGTTCTTGTTAACTTTCATTTCCTTGTGGCAGAAAGTATTTTCTGAAGCTGAAGAGACAGCAAAGAAGTACAGGCAAAAGCTACCAGTCATTTCAACAACTTGTAAATTAGAACCCCAGCCAAGCGATTCCTTTCCTTTTGATGATGAAGCAAAGTTATATTCAAATTGGAAATGGTTCAAGTTTGAAAAGGACTAATGATCCATTGAGTTGCTCCTAGACGTTGATGCTCGGAATAAGGAAAATTTGGGCCTTTTAGACTTTCACTCCAGCTCTTTCGCAGGCTGCCACATGCAGGGAAAAGGTAATATCTTGATCAGGCAATTTTTATATGAAGATTGAAGCTATTTCATACACCAACATGCTTTATGATTATTGTACTTCTTCCTTTCACAATCCATCCAGAAATCAAAAGAAACAAAGCATGTCACTGCATAGCCTAAAGAAGATATTCTATTGTTCCTTGGTGTGTCGTAGTAAGAATCTTTATTCTTTTATTTTTATTTGCCAACATAGTCAAGCTTTCTATTATTCTAGTACTTCCTAATGGAGCATCAATACAGGATCATAGTTGTTATGAATTTTGAGTGTAAAGCTTTTCTTTTTCTTGTACTTCAAGCTCATTGATTAATTCCTCAATGGGAGAACTAACAACTTGTTTGGTTTGAGGGAAAGTAGGAGGGATGGAAAATGGTAGATGAAAAGTGGGCATCAATACAGGATCGTATTTGTTATGAATTTTGAGTTTAAAGCTTTTCTTTTTCTTGTACTTCAAGCTCATTGATTAATTCCTCAATGTGAGAAATAACAATTTGTTTGGTTTGAGGGAAAGCAGGAGGGATGGAAAATGGTAGATGAAAAAGTGGTAGAAAAAGTGTTTTTTCCTTTCTTTAGTTTGAGTGGAAAAAGAAAAGGAAGGAAAGGGAACTAAGGAAAATTCTTTCCTACCCTCCATTTTTATCCTCCCAAAAGTGTGTGGAAGGCTGGTGAAACATGTCATGGAAGTGTTGAATTAAAATTTATCTTTTAAACAATTACTTTTTTTATCCTTCCTAGAATTTACATCAATACTGGGGATTATTGCGTATTTTTACTAGGGCATAATAGTATCATCATCATCTAGTGCTTGATTCATGATTAAATTCTCACAATTGATAACGTAATTTTGAGAGGGAGGATTATTGTTAATGTGTGTTCTTTATGCAAGAAGGATGAAGAGTCTATTTATCATTTTTCTATGTTGTTCTTGGTCCGAGGAATTATAGGATTTGATCCGTTTTGGAATGGATTGAATTTTGCAAATAAAGAAAAACAAGTGTTTGAAGTACAGTGGAGTATTTTGAAAACAAAAAGGAAGCGGTGGAGAGAAGCCTTTCTTGGCTGATTTGGCAGGGGATAAATTTTTTAGGGTAAAGAGCTCCCATTAATTTTTTGAGTGCTTTCAAGAATCAGAACATATATATGGGGGAGGGGAGGATGGACTCGAACTGTGGACTCTAAGACCTTACCATTATGCTGCCCCTCTTGATCATGTAACAAGCTTGAAATATTGTTTTCAAACTTGCTTGCTAAGTTTATTAGCGACAGCATACTTGCGAGTCTTTAGTCAAGCTTGTTCACGAGCTTGTTAATGAATAAATTTAATAAACAAACAAATAAGTTTTTTAATAAACAAACAAGTAAGCTTTTGAAGCTTAACAAGTCGTAAATTAATAAACAATGACTATATCTAGCTAGTCTAAGTTATTAACAATAAAGACTAAGTAGTTATAACCTTGTAAGCACTATTAGCTAATCAAATTATGAGCATGTTCACTCATTCTTAAACGAGCATGTTCAAAAACAGTAAACAACCTTATTCACGAGACTAATCGAGTTAAGTTCACCCTTGCTTAAACTTGGCTTGTTAATTTGTCGAGTATAAAAATGTGCTCAAACTTGTTCATTGACCTTAGTAAACGAACATAAACAAGCTTATTCGTGAGTAACTTGCCAAATACTTAGTTTCTTTGCAGCCCTATTCAAAATATCGTGACAGGAACAAATGTGATTTTGAGGAAATTTTAATGAAGGTGATTGTAAGCTTCAAGGGGTAGACATCAAAATGGAACTCTTCTTTTTTTTTTTGGGGGGGGGGGGTGCATCCTAGGGTTTCTATTTGTATTAATCATTTGTTTAACTTTTATCTCATGGTAACAAAGTCTATTAGGGGGCATATGGCGCAGATTGTCCATCAGTTTGATACTGCATACTAATGAATGAAAGGAGATGAAGATGAAAGTAACATGTGTCTATGCATCAATAAATGTCATATTGACTAGGTGATTAGCTCCCAATAGCAAGTCTTCCATTTTACTGGCCAAAAAAGAAAAAAAATTGTCTTCCATTTTCTTGTCTCAAAAGGCAGCATTCTGGAAAGTTGCCTTAGAAAATACGGCCTCTGTTTGTCTTGATAGAAAGTTGAGCTTTGAGGCCTTACCAACCCTAGACCCTATCTATACATACATATATTATGGAGATATATATATATATATATATTTGTATGTATGTATGGTTTGGTCGCCCTTTTTTGGCGGGGGCATTTATTTATATGTTGTGAAGCTGCTGTGCCTTATCTCCAGGAGGGCATCTCTCTTTTTTGTCTTCTTCATGTCCTCTATAGCTTAATTGTGTGTTCTTCTCTTTAGAAAGGTCACTCAAAAATGAACCAAGCTGACATGCCCTATTCTAATTAGGGCGTGGGGCTCCATGATTCTATTTACTTGTATTTAAAGGACAGAAATAAAGTTCAAACAAAGGTATACCCAAAAGTCAGTCCCTATGGATGTAGGACCATTACCCCTCTTACCTTCATGAAGTACACACAAAGGCTTGTTTGGCAGCTGGGCAATGATCAAAAGTTGAATTGAGAGCTTGGACTGTTAGCAATTTTCTTTGCCCCAGTTTGGAATTACACATTCTATTGCTTCTTGTTTCAAGTTTATTCAGAAGAGCCATGCATTTCCTTTGTTTTCAAATCTATTCAGAGTAGCATTTCATCATAAATTATGAGACTACCTATTGTGTCCAGCATTATTAATTTTTAATTGAGGTAAAGATACATGACTTGTATTAGTTTAATTTGGTTAATTGGTCTTCAAATTGCAATCTGAACTATTCAACTTTTTTAATTTTTTTTTTCCAAAATTGTAACCAAATCGTTGATGCACAAAAAAAAAAAAAAAAAAAAAAAAAAAAATCAAAACAAACTAAGAGTGCATTTGGAGTGGAAAAAAGCTAGTAAAATTTAATAAAATTTGTGAGTTCATAATTTGTACAATAAGATAAGATAAAAAGTGAGTAATTTTTAGAGATTTTTAACAAATATCAGAATTCAACGGAGCCTAAATCAAAAGGGTTGGTTTAGGTTAGGTTTCATAATTTTGCTAATTTTATTTTTCACCCTTGCATCTTATTATAAGGTTTGGTTTACTAAATTTTATCCAAAAAAAAAAAAAAATTAATTTTTACTAAACTTCTTCAAATTTTTTTTTTAATTTTTTCCGTCGAACACAATTAATTTTTATCAATTTATTTCAATTTTTTTTCATTTTTTTAAACTTTTTATTAAGTTTCTCCAATTTATATCAACTTTTACTGATCATCTTTGACTCTTATCAAATGTTACTTACTTTTACAATTACTTACCAAACACCAACACTCAAAAAGTAATGATGCATGTTAACTAGATGTGCAAAGTTGGCAAAATTTTGTACACTTAACAGCCTGATTTATATCTAATTCGTCAATTATTGAATTCTAGAAAGCCCAATTCACACACACATATTTATTAATTTTGTTAACTATAATTACAATTATGACATTACAATAGACAATGCATTTTCCTACCAAGTACTACTGAGAGCACGCACTATGCCCATGTTGGTTGGTTCCTCAATGGATTGATTAGCCTCGCACTCTCGTAGATTCTTCTGGTTCTTGGCTATGCAAGTGGGAAGAGAGAGAGAGAGAGAGAGAGATGGTCCTGAATTGAAATAAGTTGTATTCCTAAATCCTAAGACTAATGTGATGTTAGAGGGCTCTAAAATTAAGAGAGATACAGATATAATATTATATATATATTAGCTATAGGTTGTGAGATCAGGGAGACATGCAGCGCCACATAACATATTGTCTTGAACCCTTTATATACGAGTCATGTTCCTCTTATAGGGAACTAGCTGGACCCCCCCCCCCCCACCGCAACCCACATTTGAGTTCCATCTAATTTTTCTATGTATCTTACATTAATTGGTCCACCAAAGCTCCATATCAACTTTTAATATGAAACTTCCTTCACTTGATTTCTATATCCCATAATGCATACCACTCCCTTCTCTCTCTCTCTCTCTCTATATATATATATATATATGTACATATACATTTTATGTATCAGCGTGTAAAATTGTGACGCAAGTATGTGAAGAGGTGGTGTTACTCATCCACAGACGCTGGAAATAAGTAGGACTCGGGCAATATGTTTCTTTTACAAGTCTAAGGTTTCTTTTACTTGGCGCATATATATATATATATATATATATTTATGTATGTAAATGCATGAGTTAATGATACGTAGACCCTAAGAAATGGAATTATTATGGGGGAGTCAAATGACCGAGTCCCCAGTATCAGCTCTGTGCTAGACATTATTTAAGTTGTGTATTATTTGACTTGATAAATTGAGTGAATTAGACTCAAGTATACTAGCTAACTGTGCAAAGGATCAGAAGTGGGATTAGATCTATTTAATGCAGCCTTTTGATGATCACCTCAGGATTTGCGTTTACCTTGTGGAAGAGATTGAACCGGCAAGAAAAATCGAAAGGTTTACATATCTCTGGACATGATGAACCTCATGCACTTCATAGATTTGTGCGTTATAGGAACATATACATATGGTTGCTTTCTTCTTAATCCACGCAGAAATTTTAGAATTTTTGGTCAACAAAAATTGTATTAGAATGAGTGCTCTCTTAGAGAGTTTTAGTGTTGTATCCAATTTAGTCCAAAGCAGAAATTATTATGTAGTGATAAATACGGATTTTGGAAAAACGGTATTAGAGTTAAATCTCAGCCAAAAGTGTGGGGTCACACAAGACGCGTATGTAGAAAAAAAAAAGGGACCGGTGGTGATGTAGTTGAGTATAAAAAAACATTGGACAGACTACTGTTGAAATGCGGTGAAGTGCTATTTAATCGCATCAGTTGAGTGGGGTAAAGTATTTTTAATCATATCTGTTGAATAGGATAAAGTATTTTAAAACTGTAGAAGCACTTAATTATAATAGAATTAAAAGATTAAATATGATTTAGCTAGAATAATATTAAAATGGATGATCTCTTAAATAACACGTAAGATTTAGGTATATGGAACTCTTAAAGCATGTTTTCATTTAAAGGTTGTGACTATTGCCTTTTCTATATTAAAAATATAGTAATTATTTGTTCCTTTTTTTCCAAGTATAATAGAAGCTAAATAGAAATGTTGAGCTGACACAGCTAGTCTCTTCTTTTTTGTCAGTTGATCAACTTAAATTAGCACCTTTCAATCTAAAGCAATTATACGCTAATAATTAATGATCAAGCAATCCAAATTAGCACTCAAACTTTTTGCTTCCTTATTATCTTGCTTCATTTTAGACCTAATCTGGTCGCATTTGCGCGCTTTAACCAATAGTTAGTAGTCAATTATCAAAACTAAATCACACGTTAAATGGTGAAAGCGTTGGTTTATAGTTAACTGATTGATGATTAAATTGTTGTTATTATATATATGTATATTGTTTTATTAAGATAATGCTATACAGTATAGAACTCTTGCAGAAAATATGCCCAAATGAATTGGCGCAAGTAGTATTGTTACTATGGTTTTTGGTTGATCAATTTTTATTAAAAAAATAATAAATAAATAAATAAACTTTACTATTTTTTTGACTTTTTTTTTAGTTTTTTTCACTTTAACCAACTTTTATTGATTTTATCTAATTGTTACCAAATTCTTCAATTTTTTTAACTTGTACCAAAATTTTCCAATTTTTATCAACTTTATCTAACTTTTATCAATTTTTACCAATTCTTTTTAACTTTCTCTTATTTTTATAAATTTTTATCTGACACCCAACCAAAAACTAGCATGACATGTATCGCATTCTAGTGTAATGTTGTAATTTTTTTTTTTTTGGTGCTACAAAATAGCCATTTAAAATAAAATACCCATGCAAGAGGCACTTCAATTATGAGGTTAACATTGGTACATTATTATGATTTTTTTAAACGTTTTTTCAGGGATATAAATAAATAAGGCAACCGCTTAATTAGTCAATCCTAATACCAAACTCGTTTCTTTTTGGCTTACTATTATTGTCTCAAACCTGTTTATTTTTTAGTTAGAATCTCAAACCCGTCCTATCTCAAAAATATTACTTGAAATCATTTTATGTTCAATTGGTCAAATTATCTACCCAATTTGAGATAAAAATAAAAAATTAATTGACAAAAATGTTAAATTTATTAAATTAAACAAATTCATTGGTTAAGGGATCTCTAAATTTTTTTTTTTTTGCTTTTTTTGAAAGATAAAAGAAATGTAATATAAATAGTATAAATAAATATATAAAATACATAGAGGTATACCCTTGAAATAGCACATAAATGACATTTACTTTAGAATTTCAAAATTTTATTTTTGGTATAAAGTTGTAAATATATAAATATATATTATATTATATTATATTTTATTTTATTAAATGGGTACTTAACCGGTGTTCTATGGGTATCGGATATTTTATAAGTATAAATAAGTATCGGGTGCCTATTGGCAAATCTCAAACTTGTCCCAAATTCGTACGGATATTAAATTTCAATCCTAAATCCATTCCAATCCCATTAGGGTATTTCTCAACGGATTTTTATCACTTCACTTAGGTCGAGTATCCCATGTATTCGTCCCATTGACATTCATATGTTTTTTTTCCTCGAATGTAGCATTGTAGTATTTTTTTAATTATATTTTATTGATTTAATAATTAATTTATCCACCAAACAGCTAAAATTGTAACTTACTTGAACATGGAAATTATCTAATAGAATGGGCCTAATGTACAGATTCGGGGGGCTAACAACTCCCTAATAGCAATTTGGAGATCGTTAGATCAAAATATAATGGTCTAGATACTTCACGTGTTTTTTAAGATAAAAAGTTATAAATACATCTGAATCATTGAATTTTAATTTAACAATTTTCAATCTCAATGTTATAAAATTGAGATCAAAATCAATATCAACCTCCCCTTTTCTATTGTACATCATAGACAAATCTTTTTGTAAGATTGTGGAACCTATTGTTAGAAAAAATATAATGAAATAAAATGCCCATTTGTTAATATGAAATCGTCTAAAAATAAAATGACCACTCTCGTAGCACTATTTTCATAATTTAATTACATATTTAAATATGGTGTAGAATAAAATGCAATTAGTAAAAAAAATTGTGTTAATAATTTTGTCTTAGCAGCTTTCACGAGCTAGTCATAATTTTTTTTGTTAGCAATTAATTAATTTAATAGTTTGACTTATTTAATTGTGTTCAATGAAAATATTATAATCATTATTTATTTTTATATTTTTTGATTTTTTAAATATAAATATTTTTATTTCTTTAAAAAAAATCGAGAAATAGAATGTAAAAAACTGGACTTCTCTATTTCAAATGAGGAGTGAAAAATGTTGAAATATAATGGAATATCTATTTCAAGAAAACGATTGTTCAAATTTCAAGTAAGTATATTGCATGCACCGAGTTAGGTAATAAAATCAAAGTGTTAAAATAATTATTCAAGTTTTTACTCAAAAAATGACGTGAAAGTTGCATGAAGGGAAGTACAAACTTTCTCACCATTGCTCACCTTATAGTAGCCAAAAGGAAAAAGAAAAAACACTGCGAAACAAATGTGTTGCATGATAAACACATTAAGACTCTGTTTGGTTTGTTATAAATATTTAAAAATTTTTAAAAATTTTAAAATCTTTAAAAGTTATTTACTTTTTATCTTACTGTATGGATTTCAAACTTACAACTTGTTTTACTTTATCTCACTTTTTATCACTCCAAACACACCTTTTATAAGATTATTTTTGTTGATAACACATCACCATGCTTACAGCCACCGTAATTCTATCAGATACTTCAAATTATCTTCTTTCCTTTTGTTCTCACATTGATGTTCAAATTTCAACTAGAATTCGGAGGAATAATAAATTACAAGCAGTGATCAGCCCCTTGGATTTTAACGACATGTTTGGCCTAAAAATTATTTTTTTCGGATCACCTCTCGCAACGATTCTCAAATACACATTGGTAATCATTATAATTTGTTGAATATGCATCACTATGCTTACAGCGAATCTGTTTCTGTCCAATGCTTTAAATTATGTTCTTCCTTTTTGTTTCTACATATTCAAATTTCAATTAAAATTCGGAAGAATAGTAAAATACAGGTAGTGACCAGCTCACTAGACCTTAATGGACTATACCAAACTAAATCAAACCAAACAAAACCAAACTAAGCCTTTTTTCACTAGGTGGGGTCGGCTATATGGATTTGACGATGCCAATCAAATCTGTTTAGGGTCATATCCTCTATTAAATCTAGGTAGGCAAGGTTATGTTTAATAGTTTTTCTTTCCAACTTCTCCTGAGTCTTCCTCTTCCTCTTCCTCTCCTACTCCTAACAATCTCCATGCTTTCATACCTTCTAACATGTGTTGGATGCCTTCTAACATGGCCAAACCATCTTAATCGATTTTCTCTCATTTTATCTTCAATCGGTGATATTCCTATTTTATCTCTAATCTCCTCGTTCTTAATCTTATCTCTTCTTGTAATTTCGCACATCCATCTTAGTATTCTCATCTCCGCAACTGTCATCTTCTGAACATGATTATACTTTACTACCCAACACTTTGATCCATATAGTAACGCTGGTTTTACTGCCATCTTATAATATTTTCCTTTCACCTTGAGGGGGACTTTTCGATCGCACAAGACCCCTAAAGCACTCCTTTATTTGGTCCATCCGGCCTGAATCCTATGACTTACATCAGTGTTAATCCTTACATCTTGTTGCACCATAGATCCAAGGTACCTAAAGTTTTCTTTCTCTACAATCTTTTGTGTGCCTAAACTTATTTCTATGCTACCAGTTACTCTACTTTGACTAAATTTGCATTCTATATATTTCGTTTTACATCAGTTTAGCCTAAACCCTTTTGTCTTTAACGTTTCCCGCCGCAATTCTAGTTTAGCATTCACACTTTCTCTCATCTCCTCTACTAAAATAATATCATCTGCAAATAGCATATACCACAGTACCTCATTCTGCATATATCTTGTAATCTCATCCATAACTAGAGTAAACAAGTACGGGTTTAACGCTGAATCACTGGCCTAAAATGGACTATCTAGCCCAAAAACTTCTTCTTCCGAATCACTTCTCCCTATCAATTGCTCAAATTGAATCAATTAGCTAGCCACATTGGTAATCGTGATATTGCACTGCTTGTTAGTATCCTCTTCTAATTGCTTGAACAGCAATGCAAAATGGGTTGATGCTTAATTTATTTTTCTAGTTCTTCTCCATCTAATTGACAATTTGGTCCTAAAATAGGTGCTTTGAAAAATAGAGCTTTGCGTTCGACACAAAGTGTCACTACTGATCAAATCTTTGCCCACTGACAACATCTTTGATAACGAGGGAGCCTAGAACAGGTGCTTTGCGTTCAACCCAAAATGTCACTATTGATCAAATCTTTACCCATTGACAACATCATGATAACGAAGGAGTTTAAAACAGATGTTTTAAGAAATAGAGTTTTGTGTTCGACACAAAGTCACTACTGATCAAATCTTTGCCCACTGACAACATCTTTGATAACGTAGGAACCTAATTCATATTGTCTATTGTTGGAAGAGATTGAATTAAAGGAGAAAGTACTAACCAATTTGGCCTCATTTGGAATCATATCTATGAAAATTTGCAAAGTCTTGGGTGCTTAATGAAATATTAATGAAATTGAAAAAAATATTCGTTGAATAGAGTCTTAATTAATGCTAAGAGAACATTTGGTATGAAGTAAAAATTGTACATGCAAAAGATTACGAGAGTAATTGTTACTCCAATAACAGTTAATGGGATAAGAAGTTCATGATATTTACATTTAGATTGAGAGAGTAAATATTACCCAATAATAATTATATTATGTTTGCAATGTAAAAATTTTGAAGAGGTAAAAATTAATTGTGTTTGGAATGAGGGTAAATTGACTAAAAGGTAAAAGTTAATATTTAATATTAGTAATATATTAGACTAAAATAAATCATCATAATGATTGTTATTTTAATAATAATTAATTTTAACAAAATATATATTACTAAAATATATAATTTAAATAAAAATATCAATTATAAAAAATAAATTTATCATAGTTTTCTAGAAGTAATTAATTATGATATTGAATTTGTATTTGTTAAAAATTATTTTTATTTTGATAAAATAATTTAATAAAAAACTAACTTTAGTTTATTTAAATAAATTATTAATTTTACCAAGGCTCCATTTAGTTTGCTGTAATTCTTTAAAAATCTCTGAAAACTTCTAAAGTTATTTACTTTTTATCTTATTGCACGAATTACGAACCCATAACTTATCTTCATTTATTTTGCTTTATCTCACTTTTTATCATTCCAAACATACCCTAACTGATATTAATACTATACATAATCTACTAAGTTATTATCTATGAGAAGTAATTTTTATTTAATAAAATATTTTAATAAAATAAATCATTTTAATATATTTATTAAAAATAATTTTAATTTGAGAAACTAAATAATTTTAATCATAAAGTAATATTTCAATAGTTTAATTTAATAAAATAACATAAATTATATTAATAATAAATTATTATTTATTAGATATTATTTTGATAAAATAATTTAATGATTAATTAATTTAGTTTGATTAAATAAATTATTATTTTATAATATTTATTATAATTATTTATAGAAGAACATTGTCTAGAGTTTTATAAGAGTGTAAAGGAATGTTTTACGTATGTGGGTAATGGAAAAATGGTATAATTTTTTCATTACTCCGGTTACCCACCCCTACTCAGTAACAATTTATCTCCCATATGGGAGTAATTCTTACCCCCTGATAATTGTTACTCCCTCTTCTAAACTAATGTAATGGAGAGTAAAAACAATTTCAATAAAATTTACTCTTCATTATCCCAAAAATAAACATCTCCTAAACATTTGTTTTTTTAACACTTTATATGCTTTTTATTTAATAAAATATGAATAATATATTAAATTGAACACTACAATTAATATTTTTCTCAAAAATTATTTTTTTTAAAAAATTGAACCAACACTTTTCTTTCTATACAGTTATATGAAATAAAATATAAATATTTAAGATATACAACTTATTTAGCTTGATTTGCCTTTTGCACGAAGTTACATATTTGTCATGTGACTGCTTTTTGTCATAAATTTAAATAACATCACTAATTTAATTTAATTTGAGATACTGAGCTATAATTTATAGTATAATATAAGACAATTGATAATTTTTGAGATAAAATAAGATATTGTGTAAATTGACACGAATATTCTAAATTATTCAAAAATAAATAAATAAAATAAAACGGAACGAGTCATAATTTAAGAGGATCATATTTTTTTCTCTATTTTTTAATATTTTATTTGATTTGTTCCCACTAAAAATGGTATATTTGTCAAATGACTGGTCTTTATTAATAATTAAATTACGTATATAATTTAGAATAATTTAAAATATAAAATTGTACTTTAAAATGTGATGTAAGTTAATTAATAATTGAAGGAGGAAAGTGAAAACGGGTCATAATCACCCCCTCTCTTCAAACTCCTCCTAAATCCTTAACCTTTGCTGCAAACCCTAATCTTAACATGTGCACGCAGCCCCCCTCCTCTCTCTCTCTCTTAACTATGGAATTTTCTTTAGCCCTATTCCCGAAACAATCCCACTAGCTCTTTCTCGGTAAACCAAATCACCCACCCTTAATTATTTTTACCCACACCAATGTGATCACACAGTAAAAATAAAAAATAAAAAAATGAAAGGCCTTTACCAACTTTACCCTTCACATTCAGATGCTCCAATCAAACGTTCTCTATTTGCACGCCTTGGCTGTATATTTTACGGGAGGAGGCAGAAGCTGTGTTTGAGATTATTATATATGCATACTAGCAAGCCGTGCATTGCACGGGTGTGAATAATTATTTTGTTTAAAAATTAAACTGTGTTGTATTAATTTAGAAAAGAATTACAATAAGAAAAAAAATATTTCGATCACATTTATATTCTAACAAATAAAGCAAAAAAAATATTTTATTTTATTAAAAAAATAAGCTAATATGACTGAAACCCAAATTTATGTTAACTTAAAAAATGCCTTTTCCCGTAATAAGTTTGTGTTAATCACATAAGAAAATGCTATAATCTGTAAATAGAGATGTTCTTTTCATAATATAATGCTAAGCAGGCTTTTTTTATATGTTACGAGATACATCATTCTAATTAAGAGTGTCTTTGGTTTGTCAATTGTTGTCAATTTTTACTAACTTTTGTCAGTTTAATTTTTATTATTTTTTGTCAATTTTTATCAATTTTGGTCAAAATTTATTAATTTTTGTCAACTTTTATCAACTTTATTAAATTAATCTGACTTATAACTATCATTAGATTAGTTTTGTATTTGAACGATTGATAGAATTCATGTTCAAACGGATCGTATTTTTCGCTAGTTTGCTGAGTCAGAGCCAATTTGATTTAATACTCGTCAAACGCTTAACCTTTCTTACCTTGCTAATTTTTCGTGAAAATTAAAGTGTCAAATATTCTCCAAATAACGATAAAACATAAAAAAGAAAAAAAAAATTAAACATATCAAATTGTGCGATAAATGATTGATTTAATATGAATAATAACATACAAAGAGAACAAATCAATTTTAATCAAGTAAAACAATAGAGTATTTGCCTATATTTGTAAAATCTTATAGCAAAATATTGTCTTCATTAAACATTGGCATTAAATTAAGCATGCATAAAATTTTAATAATTTGTAGGCATTATTTAATATATATATAAATATAGATAATTTTTTTTCTAAAATAGCTCTATTAAGATTGTTAGTAGTTCAAAATATATACAAAATAATTAAAATATATAATTAAAAATAATATATCATAAAAATTTAAGAATACCATGTTTTGTTAATAAAAGAAAGTTTTCAATTAACATATGAAATACATAATTAGAGTATGTTAATTACATCAAAATGCCATTCTTATCATAATTAAGCATGTAGTTATTGTTATAAAATGGGGCAACATACTAACTTGTAATTGTTTCAACTCTATTTAAGGAAAATGTTACACAGATAAGCTGTTGATTTTCACTTAATACAACAATAACTCAAATGAGATTATAAAAATGAAACAAAACAAAGTTTACTTGAAAATATAACAAAGAGTATTAATGACTTTTGTTAATAAGATATATAATTGTATGTACTAAATGAGAGAGGAGGAGATGGTTTTTAATGAGAGATGGAGAAGGGAGAGAGAGAGAGGAAGAGGGGGGGAAGTTATGAGAAAAATGTAGAAAGATTATATAGTTTTTATAAGTTTTTACATGATAAATGGGTTAAAAAAATTATGAGTTTTGTCGCATTAGCAAAAACAATGTGTTGTTAATTTTTACATGGGATAATGATAATTTATATGTAATTAAATGACACAAAACAAAAATTATCTAAAAGTATAATAAAGGGTACTTATGAATTTATTAGTAAAATAAATATATACATTAAATGTAAAAGAAATGGAGACTTTTATGATTATTGTGAGAAATAAGTTTTTTTTGGGGGGAATAAATGTGAGAGACGAGAAAGAGAAAAAGAGATGCAGGCACGAGAGAGAGAGAGAGAGAGAGATTTTCAATAAAAAAAATGGGACACATCATATGAGCAAAATATTTACTTTCCCTAATATATTATCCGTTTGATTGATTAAATTTTGACCAAAAAGTATAGTAAAAATAAAAAGATGCGACATAAAGATAATAAGTGTTAAAATTTAATTGAAAGAAAGTATAAAAAATAGTTAAAAATTGGTGAGTTTTGGTAAACTTTAGTAGGCCAAACAGAAAATTTTAGATTTAAGGTTAGAGAGGAGAGAGAAGGCCATGCTCAATTGACAAGGAATATAGTGCCCCATTCATGACCCGAGTTCGGGATATCCTCCCCCAGTCATCCTCTTAAAATTAATCCTGCTTGTGCTAAAAAAAATGAGAATGAGAGTGTTCTAAAAAAATAAAAATGAAAGAGAGAATACTTTTTTTTAGAGAGTGGGGAGGTAGGAGCCAAAAAAAAATGGTAAGCACATGACTAATTATCAGAATCAAACTAGGAATAAAGTGTTTGGTTTATCAAAATTTATCAAAAATTATAAAAAAAAAATTATCAATTTCATTTAATTAAACTTGGTTACATATCATTTTCGCATTAATTTTTTATACTTTATTTTTTTTACATTTTTGCTATTCAAACACCCTTGAATATGTCAATTTACTATTTATTGATGTAATTGGCTTTTAAAAATTATAAATAAAATTTATTTAAAAGGCCTCTTTGGTAGACAAAAAAGGAGGAAAAAATACAATAAAAGTAAAAAGATGTGACATAAAAATGATATGTGAAAAATTTTAATTGGAGAAAAATACAAAAATTAGTTAAAATTAATGACTTTAGGTAAGTTTTGGTGTGACCAAACATGCCATTAGTTATATGTATATTCGACATTTTCTAATGCAAAGAAGCATAATATATCCTTAAAAAGGTGTAGCAAAAGGGTTTTCCGAATTCAGACCCGGCTCATGAGTGGGAGAATGAAAGATCATGGTTAATTGACATCAACCCATGCATCTAATATATTAAATATACAAAGGAATTATAAACGAATAATAATGGATGTGTTTGGAGTTGTATAAGATTATATAAAATAGTATAAAATTGTAAAAGTAAATGTCTCATAATTCGTGCAGTAAGTCAAGAATTTAAATTTTACTGTCTCGTAATTCGTGTTTGTAGAAATTTATAGAATTTTTTTTTTAGAGAGCTCCAAACGAAGCCAATATCTAATGGGATAGTCTTTTATGTAAGTATTAATTGCTTGCTAATTCTCTTACGATGGGGGTAGGAATTATGTCAAGATTACAGTTACATGAGGTATTAGATACAATTGAATTCGTTAAAAATTTGTTAAAAAATATTTTAAGAGGATTTGAACGGATTTGAATTAAAATTTAATATTTATGTAAATTTAGAATTATTCTGAATTTTGATTGAGAATTGTCACTGATTACTTTAATTATGAATTATTGTCAAGTGATTTACATTTTAAAATAATGGCTAAATAATTAATTTTGTGAAAATCATTTAAATGTATAAATAGTGGTTGAATTTTTATATATTTTATTCTTTCTAATTTATTTAAATGAGATATTTTTTTTTTGTTGAAAGTAAAAATAATAAACATTTTAATAGAAGAAAGTCTATATATATTTATTAGGTATTACAAAAGATACATCAATTAGTTTAAAAATAATAGAACACATCAATTATTTTAAAATTTTTAACTTTTAAAGAAGTATTTAGTGAGTAAGACGAGATGAGTTTAAATTTTAATTAAGAAAATAAATAAATTTGGAATGGTAATGTGTAAAATAAAATAAACAAGTTTAATAATAATTACTTAGGTGACATTTAGTTTACTTTTTTATTTTCTATTTTCTGTTTTCATTTTATGCGTTAAAAACTCATAACGAGGAAACAAAAAATACTCTATTTTTCTTATTTTGTGATTTTCTTTATTTTTTGTTAAAAGATCTTAAAACGACTTTTTATCATTTTTCATTTCATGTGTAAACTTATTTTCAGTTTTCGAAAATAAATTTTGAAAACACAAGTAACCAAATGAATTTTGATCTGTTTTTCTTATTTTCAAAGGTACAAAATAAAAAATGAATTTAAAATAAAAAATAAAAATAAAAATAAAAAAATAAATCAAATAACCCTAATTAATTAGGAAGACATTCTTTCCTATTGCCTCTCTAATTCAGAGTTTAATGCTTGTAATAATAAATTTTTGGTAGAAGGGAAAAGAAAAAAGTATAAAACATAAATAAAAAATATGAGTGAGCCACGTCATCATTAACGCATTCTCCCACTGACGATAGTATTATAGGTATATTTGGCATAATAAAAAATGTTAAAAATTTTTAAAGATTATTTATTTTATATATCACTATATGAGTTACAAATTTATAAATTATTTTATATTATTTTATTTTTTTTTATTCTTTATTACTCTAAACTATATATATATATATATATATAAATACAAAAGACACGTATTATCTGATATGTATTTTAAAAGAAGACATTGAATTGGTTGCTTAATCCAACACACTCTCTTTTACCTTTCGCAGTGTCCTATGCAGCCTCACTCCTATGTCATCGAGTCCCCTCTGGGCCTCTCCTCTTCCCTAGGAACTGTGTCATCTTCTCCTCCTAGCTCCGCCACCTAGCACGACTCTGTCCTACCTTCTTCGCCGGAAATCTGACCCACATACATACGTGGCTTGTGGTGATGCCCGGAAAAGTTGCCCGCATCGTGAAATTACAAATATGACCCTCCATTTGTTGAGTACTGTACATTGTATGGCAATATGTAAGGAACCTATTTTGGTAATTTAATTCCTTGCAAGAGAAAGATGATGCGGTGACAAAGGACATGGTTGAATAATTACTTTAAAATAAATATTTATTTTATACAAATTTTTAGCTAAAAATTCTAGTAAAATTGCATTATCTTTGCAATAAATAAAAATAATATTAACCATTTGATAGTAAAACAAAGTCTTTTTTTTTCTAATTTTATCGGATAAATTTCGTGTGCTGAATTTTAAATTTAAATAATACTAATTCAAATTTAACAAATTCAAATGTATTGAGGTTTTTGCAAATATTAAAATGGGGTTAGCCTCCAAATCTCTTTTTGTCCCATTATAGGGGCAATATTGGGATTTTAATTTACCTCAAAGTTTTAAGTGCCCGTCAGGGCGCCCAAATCGTTGCATTAAAATAAAACCGAGGGTATTTATAAGCAAGGAGCAGTGTTCGGGGTCTTTAGCAACACTGAAGACGTCACTGATAGCTCCAAGCTCCGCCACCACCAGAACCACCACCAACACCTCCGCCACCGTACAACCCTAAAACCACCCATGAAAAGAATGGCCACATTTGATGGAGTAAACTCTTCAAGAGCTGTGGTTTAAGTCGACCACTTTTTCTACCGCCGCCGCTACCAGAACCACCGCCGGAGCACTGGAGCCGGGAGGATAGGGTCAGTTTCCGGTAAGAGGCCAGAACACTCTACACCGGTAACTTTCCACTACAATCAACACTGTGGTCTCCCAACACAAACTTTTTCTTCACATGCATGGTTTTTCAACAGCACATTTTGTGAGTTTGAAGCATCCTCACCACCACAAACTCCTCTCTCACATGCATGTTGTCCCCTAGACTAGACATCCACCGCCGTGCGCCGCTGCCTCCACTTCCACAAAAGCCCAACTATATCAAACCCATTTGCTAACTTTCACAACTTATTCACTCTTCAGCTGTAGATGGCAAAACCAAGCCTTTCTGTTGCCACTTCGTTCTTCTTCTTGTTTTGGGTAAGCTTGACAAGAACAGTACTACAGGTGACCTCTCTCTCTCCTGATGGACAAGCCCTTCTCTCTCTGCTCTCACCTGCTGAACCTCATTCCAAATCATCATCTTCATCTTCTTCTGTGCTTCCCTCATGGGACCCATCAAGCTCCACTCCATGTTCATGGCAGGGGATTACCTGCTCACCTCAGGACAGGGTTATCTCGCTCTCACTCCCAAACACATTCCTCAACCTCTCCTCACTCTCTCCACAGCTCTCCTCTCTGTCATATCTCCAGCTCCTCAATCTCTCCTGCACCAACATCTCTGGCTCAATCCCTCCCTCCTTTGGTTCACTCTCCCATCTTCGCCTTCTAGACCTCTCTTCCAATTCCCTCTCCGGTCCCATTCCTCCCGAGCTCGGCCGGCTCGGATCACTCGAATTCCTTTTCTTGGATTCCAATCACTTGTTTGGTCAAATCCCCCCACAACTTGCCAATCTTTCCTCACTGCAAGTCCTCTGCTTGCAAGACAACCTCCTTAACGGGTCGATTCCATCCCAATTAGGCTCATTGGTTTCCCTCCAACAGTTCAGAATCGGAGGAAATCCTTATTTGACCGGCGAAATTCCCTCACAGTTGGGATTACTCACCAATCTCACCACATTTGGAGTGGCGGCGACCGGACTTTCCGGCGTCATACCACCCACATTCGGGAACCTGATCAACCTCCAAACGCTGGCGCTTTACGACACCGAGGTATTTGGTTCGATCCCGCCCGAGCTCGGGTCCTGTTCGGAGCTAAGAAATTTGTATCTGCACATGAACAAGCTCAGCGGTTCGATCCCCCCTCAACTGGGTAAATTGCAAAAGCTCACGAGCTTGCTTCTGTGGGGGAATTCACTCACTGGACCTATCCCTGGCGAACTTTCCAATTGTTCGTCTCTCGTAGTCTTTGATCTCTCCGCCAATGAATTAACGGGTGGAATACCGGGTGATTTGGGGAAGCTAGTGGTTCTTGAGCAGCTTCATTTGTCTGATAATTCCTTCACGGGTCCAATTCCCTGGCAGTTGAGTAACTGCACTAGTCTTACAGCTCTTCAGCTAGACAAGAACCAGTTATCCGGTCCAATTCCTTGGCAGGTAGGGAATTTGAAGTTCTTGCAGAGTTTCTTCTTGTGGGGGAATTCGGTTTCGGGCACCATTCCATCCTCCTTTGGGAACTGCTCTGAGCTCTATGCGCTCGACCTTTCGAGGAACAAGCTCACGGGTTCGATCCCAGAAGAGATATTCGGTTTAAAGAAGCTGAGCAAATTACTGCTACTGGGGAATTCGTTATCGGGGGAATTGCCTCGGAGTGTCTCTAATTGCCAATCTTTAGTGAGACTAAGGCTTGGCGAAAATCAACTTTTGGGTCAGATTCCAAAGGAGATTGGACAATTGCAGAATCTTGTGTTTCTTGATTTGTACACAAACCATTTCTCTGGTGGTTTGCCTTCTGAGATTGGTAATGTAACAGTTCTTGAGCTGTTGGATGTCCACAACAACCACTTAACCGGGGAAATAGCTTCCCAAATAGGCGAGCTTGTGAACTTGGAGCAGCTCGATCTCAGCCGGAACAGCTTCACCGGAGAAATCCCTTGGAGTTTTGGTAATTTCAGTTACTTGAACAAACTCATCCTCAACAACAATATGCTGAGTGGGTCGATCCCAAAATCTGTTCGAAACCTGCAGAAACTTACCCTTCTTGATTTGAGCTTCAATAGTCTTTCCGGCGAAATCCCTCCTGAGGTTGGTTATGTCACGAGCTTAACCATTAGTCTAGACCTGAGGTCCAATGGGTTTACTGGTGAAATCCCTGAGACACTGTCTGGTTTGTCACAGTTACAATCACTTGATCTTTCACGTAATGGGCTTCATGGAAAGATCACAATCCTTGGTTTTCTTACTAGTCTCACTTCTCTGAATATCTCCTACAATAATTTCTCCGGACCTATTCCTGTGACGCCCTTCTTTAGAACTCTATCTTCGAATTCATTCCTTGATAACCCGAAACTCTGTGAATCCCTCGATGGGACCACTTGTTCTTCTAGGCTAGTTCAAAGAACCGGTTTGAAATCTGCCAAAACCATAGCTTTGGTAGCTGTAATTCTAGCTTCCATAACCTTGGCACTTGTTGCTTCATGGGTTCTCGTGACCAGGAACCACAAGTACATGATAGAAAAATCCTCAGCCGCTGCTGCCTCTTCATCAGGGGCAGATGATTTTTCTTATCCATGGACTTTCATTCCCTTCCAGAAACTCAACTTCACAATTGACAACATCTTGGATTGCCTGAAAGATGAACACATGATTGGAAAAGGCTGCTCCGGCGTTGTTTACAGGGCAGAAATGCCCAACGGCGAGCTGATTGCGGTGAAGAAGCTATGGAAAACAAAGGAGGACGAAGAACCAATGGACTCGTTCACTGCAGAAATTCAAATTCTTGGACACATAAGGCACCGGAACATAGTGAAGCTCCTGGGCTACTGCTCCAATAAGAGTGTTAAGCTCCTTCTCTACAACTACATCTCAAATGGAAATCTGCAACAGCTCCTCCAGAGTAACAGGAACTTGGACTGGGAAACTAGGTACAAGATTGCAGTCGGCTCGGCTCAGGGTCTTGCTTATCTTCACCACGATTGCGTTCCTGCAATCCTCCACAGGGATGTGAAATGCAATAACATACTCTTGGATTCGAAGTTCGAGGCTTATTTGGCTGATTTTGGACTGGCGAAGCTGATGAACTCCCCTAATTACCATCAAGCAATCTCCAGAGTAGCCGGGTCTTACGGATACATCGCCCCAGGCAAGTGTCCTCGGAACTTTTACGGGTTTATCTTGCTATTAATTTAGTTGGTTCAAATTATATGCAAAATACTGCTGTATTTTCCAAATATGTATAAGATGTTCATTGTTAATATTGGAATACTCTGTATTAGGTTACGAGATATTATTTATTATATACTTATATTAGAATATTCTGTATCTTAATATTTAGTAAGTTATCATTACCACACATACTCAGTAATTAATCTGATGACTGAGCCCATAGGACATAGAGGTCAAGTACTTATGTGAAAGATTAGCATTTCAAGTATCTCAATTCCTTGAATATTAAGTGCTTTGTCTCGCATTATATACAAACTTTTTAACTTTGAAGCTAAAAGTTTTATATTAACTGTTGCTGCAGAGTATGGATATACCATGAACATAACAGAGAAGAGTGATGTCTATAGTTATGGAGTGGTGTTGTTGGAGATCTTAAGTGGCCGGAGCGCAGTTGAGTCCCAGCTCGGAGACGGACTTCACATCGTCGAGTGGGTGAAGAAGAAGATGGGAAGCTTCGAACCGGCAGTTTCCATACTCGATTCGAAGCTCCAAGGGCTTCCAGATCAGATGGTGCAGGAGATGCTTCAAACACTGGGAATTGCAATGTTTTGCGTCAATTCTTCACCAGCTGAGAGGCCCACCATGAAGGAAGTGGTGGCACTGTTGATGGAAGTGAAGAGCCCACCTGAAGAGTGGGGGAAAACTTCACAGCCACTAATAAAGCAGTCCTCAGTCCAAAGCTGAACCCCTTTTTTTTTTTTTTTGGGATCTTTCTTGTTCCTTCTAACGGTATGGATGATTGCAGTTCTTTCATTTCCCAAGATAAAAAGTAGAGTTTGTTGTGGGGGAATGAGAGGGGGAGAGCTTTGGGTGGTGTTATTCTTGGATTGGAGAATAGTTATGGGTTTGTTGTACAGTTCTTAGAAGCATGAATTGAGTTGATGATTTGCTTCTTGCTTGGTTATTGTTTTTTTTGTCCTTGTTTCTTGGAATTCTTGAGCTAAATTTTTGTCCTTGGAAGGAATGAAACAAAAGTAACATGCTCTAAGGAAAGAGAGTTTATTGTTGAATTTTTCCCATCATCTCCCCCAAACACCCCCCCGCCCCCCCCCCCCCCCCACACACACACACACACAAAAAGGAGAAAGACACCAACACAAGGTTTTTGCCTCAAAGCATTTCTTTTTTATGGGAAATTTAATTTGTCTACTCTTGCATGATTCAATGTTTCCGAAATTTCCAATTAGAATTTTTCCAGAACTTTGTTTTCTGGCCTTAAAGAGTGTGTGTGTATATAAATGTTAGGATGAGTTTATTTGTACTGTACTAATTTTTTTACACTCTATTTTTTTTTTTATTAATTGAAATTATATACCTCTCCCGTTTCTTTCATCATATATGTTGTATAATTATGTCATAAATACTCTTGTACTCCATTTTATTTTATTTTTATTAATTGAAATTATATACCTCTCCCTTTTTCTTTCATCATACATTTTGTATAATTATGTCATAAATACTCTTATATAAGAATTCAATTCAAAGCATATTTATAATGTCATAAATACCTTTATTTTGTAATAAAAATAATTTTTTAAGCAAAACATAAAGTAAACAACTCATCAAAATATTTTTGTTTTTGTAGATTTCTCTAGAGCAAGAGAGCAATTGTTACTTTATTTTTTTTTTAATTTTTGATAAATTTAAGTTTTATGGTTTGTTTGATAAATCTAACTTTTTGCTTAAATGTTTTTTCCGGTAAATTAATTTTTCTATTTTCTCATATTTTAATAGTTTTTTCCAATAATTTTTTTACAAAGTTAGCATAGAACTCTACAAAATGACTTAGGGTGGTGAGAATAGCTAGAATAACAAAAGGTTATAAAGAAAAAAAATGAAAGAAATTAATTTTTTATTTGATTAAATTAAAAAATAAAATAATACAAAATATATTTTTATATATTTTTAAAAATATAAATAAAATTTATTTTAATTTGTAAAGCATTTTTTCATTCTCTTGTACTAAAGTAGACCTAATAGTGTTTTTCCAAATTTGTAAATTTTTTTTTAATTAGCATAATTATGTAATTTTTAAATTGGTAATTTTGTAATTTTACTCAATAAAAAAAAGTAAGATAAAATAAAAGAAGTCATTTGTGAAGTACAAATAAACTCACCCTAAAAGTTATTGAATTAGAAAATATATCAGAAGAATGTAACAACAATAGAGGTGTAACTAAAATAGACTATGGATAATATTCAAATTGTTTTTCAAGTGATAGCCCATAAGTGTTTCGTATCATTCTGATTATTTTTTTACATTGGGGGGGGGGGGGGTGGTAACATCATCCGATGTCTATGATGCATTGAATTCAATTGGGATGTAAGTGAGACATAGACCTTTTTACAATCACATGCACGCCCACATATTCTTCAATGGATGGGTATGGAGCACCAAAGAGCTCTGCACCAAAAGAAACAAAGTATCAGTGGAGCCAAGAGAGGAGAGGTGAGAAAGAGCTCTAAACCAACATCACAAATATATATGTAGGACCAATGTCACAGGGTAAGAGGAGACAAGACAGGAACAAGGCCATCCCTTTTTTCTCACACCCCCACATGCCTCCAGAGATAATAGATTTGTCTCCCCCATCTCAAATACTCTTCACTTGGTGCATAAAATCCCATTCTATTTTGGATTATTTGGTTTGTGAAGAAATTATCAAAAGGCCCTTTGAAGAGGATGATGATCATGACCACCGGGTCAATTTTTTTTTTTTTTTTTTCCTTTTTTCCTTGGTCGTTTTCAGTAGAAAGTTCAAAGCAATGTCAACCTCACAACGGTAAAATCTAAACCCACCAAATGAACTGCTCAAATTGGCAGTCGCAATTGTGCTTAACTTTTCTCCCCAATAATCCGTCTGCCAAACTCAATACTAGGCAGTTGCGCTGCTAGATTGCCTACACAAGTTGAGATGAAAAAGTTGGTATAAAAGTAACACGAAAAAGTTGAAATTTTTTTTGATAAACCAAACACCTCCTTAATCTAGGAGTGACAATGTGATTATCACGTAATGAACTCCTTTGATCCTTTGTTTTTACAACGGAATGACTTTTTCCGTAGCAGTGAAACAAACATCAGGGTAATATTTATTGAGCACAAAGAAGTCCCACGGGGGTTGTTCCAAAACCGAATGAAGAACCACGCTAATCCATCCAATTGTAGTCGGGCGTACACATGAAAATTCAGGTTGGCCCACATCTGGTCGGGCTTGAAAATATACTAACCCAAAAACAGAACCGATAAAATTAGTTGATAACTTTTAGACCTAGAACCGAACGGACCTCCTGATAGCACCAAACGAACCCAACTCACGGAGGTTGGATTGGTTCGGTTTTCGAGTCTCTCAGATATTTTATGCAACCCCAAAAGATAAGAATAAAAAGCTGAAACAATACCAAACTTGGCTCAGTTTCAGACTCAAATCAGCAGGCACATTCTTATTCATCTAAATTCGAATACAATTTCAAAGCATTTATGATCAAGTCATCCCACCCCCCTTTCCCTATTAATAACAATTACTTGGCAAAAAGAAAAGAAAAGAAAAGAAAGAAAGGAATGCAGCATATAACAAAATGAAGGTCTCACTCCCACCCACCCAAAAAAAAAAAAAGGTTTGAGTAGGAGTAGCAATGCTGGGACGCATGATAAGTACTCCCTACCACTAGTAACCATAATCAGATATCAATCCAAGATGTGTACATATGTCACAATATTTTTAACCCAAAAACTCCATCTCGAAAAAAATGAAACACGAACCAGAAGACCAACCGAAAAGATAATTAAGAAGGAAAATCTCCAAATTCCTTGGCAAATAAAAACATTTTCCACAACGGAAAACAGTGCAACAATTACAATGTGTTCAATGCCCCCGTATTTACAGCTCAACAACAGGTTTCTAATTGTAGTTACCAACAATTCACGAAACAATGGTCTCAAAATGCACACAATCCTGGTCTGTCACGAAAACAGGTGTTGATCACAAAAATGTAGCCCGCAGTTAGAAATACAAATTCCACTCTTCTCATTAGTCAAGCCAAGCATGGCAATAGGACCTAGCACTAATCATCTAAACAATAGAATGAAACACCGGTCAGCTTTCTCATCCATCATCAACCAGAGATAAGAAACAATTTACTGGTAAAGCATAAACAACTACATTGGAATCAACAGAAAAGCGTGGTGCAAAAACACAGGCAGGACGAGAAACGTAAGGCCACTTGTATGTCATATAACATTGCCCTCTCTGAACCTATACTTTTTTTTTTTTTTGGTAGTTAAGTGTAATTTGGATTAATAAGAAAATGTATACCTCATTTTAGGGGCATACCCCGTATGACAAAAGTATTAATTACAAAATGAGATCCTCCAACTAGTACGTAATCTAATATTCACATCAGAGTTTTTAATAATAGGAAGTTAAGAAAATTTGATTCTAATCTCATACACAATATTTTTTACAATTGCCGTAACTAGAGATGAGAGCCCTTGAAGGTTCTTGCCATCTGTTCTTGCAATATGTGGTAAATTAGTGCTGCCCAAGTTAACTTGCATATCGCATTGCCAAAATTCCTTCCACTAAATTTACCAATAGCCCAGAAGATTTCTTCTTCCCATGGTTGTTTAGTCTTGCTGATGTAACATTTTTGTAGAATAATTTCCCTTAGCTCAGCTGAGAAGGGGCATTAGAAGAACAAATGGTCCAAATTCTCTAAAGCTTGTCCACACAAGACACATGTGGTATCAATACTCATGCCCCAAGTAAGCATCCTGTCTTTGGTGTTTAGCCTTCCTTTAATTGTAAGCCATAAAATAAAGGCGTACCTAGGAATGTGATTCTTGTCCACACAAGACTCAAGTGGGATCAATATTCATGCCCCAAGTAAGCATTCTATCTTTAGTGTTTAGCCTTCCTTTAATTGCAAGCCATAAAATAAAAGCATGCCTAAGAATGTGATTAAGGAACGAAAGCAAGTTGTGCCGTGTTACTTTCTGAGCTTTTTCCCGAATAGAATCCCAAGTTGTTGCAGCCTTGTAGACTTCTTCCTTAGATGCAGTCCATATGAATTTATCTATTGCATGAGAGTTTGGCATATAGCTAGGAGGCCTTTCAATAATAATTTCTCTAAACTCTCTTATGCTCCGGTAGGGCCATTTCCGTTGTCCATTGGAGATCACTTTTGAAACTCTTGCATCCTTAGTCAATCCAGCATCATAGGCAATTCAGGGGCTATATTTTGGGATTAGGGGGCCAATGGGGTGCCAATTAGAATACCAAAGAGAGATGGAGTCACCATTACCTACTATGTATTTAGAAATGCACCTTGCTTCTTTTCTGAGCTTGAACAACTTGCACAAAGTCACGAACAATCTGAAGGTGGTTTTATTTCCCAAAAGCATTTACCTTTAAGAAGATTGGAGTTGCACCATTCAACCCAAAGGGAAGAGCTTTTAGAGCAAAGGGCCCATATGTGCCTCATCATAGAAGCTTTGTTCCATTCATCAAGCAATCAAATACCAAGGCCTCCTTCATTCTTTGGCTTGCAAACTTCATTCCAAAAGCAACTTTGTTGCCCCATTTCTTAAGTTCAGCACCATACCACAAGAATCTTCTTAGTACTTGTTCTATAGCATTGCTCACTCTTTTAAGAAGAATGAAGTTAACGCTCCAATAGATTTGAATGCTAAATAGAATGGATTTAATGAGGACCAATCTACCAGCATATGATAGGCATTTAGAAGTCCAACTCTTCACTCTTTTGGTAGTCTTCTCTATAAGTTCCTTGCAATATTCAAACTTGAGTTTAGTGGAAATTAGGAGAACTCCCAAGTACTTGATAGGAAGCTCTTCTAATTGAAAACCAAGCAAGAATCAGAGGTGCAGCTTTTCTTGGTGACTCATCCCTGAGATATGAACTTTTGGTCTTATTCCCATTTGGTTGAAGCCTATAGTACTTGTGAAATTCATGAAGTGCATTGCGAATTAGTTGGAAAGTGGCCTCATTTGGAGTACATAGCAAGAATAAGTCATCAGCAAAACAGATGTGATTTATCGAATGATTAGTGCACTTGGGATGATAGGTAAAATCACTGCCTTCCACTAATTTATTGAAGAGCCTTGAGAAAAATTCCATAAGAATGAGGAAAAGGTAAGGAGATGGAGGGTCACCTTGCCGAAGTCCTTTATCACCTAGGAAGTAGCGTTCAAGAGCACCATTTAGGAAGATGGAGTATTGAGGAGAAGTAATGCAAGCTTTGATCCATTCAATAAATTTGTTTGGGAGATTGAGAGCTTGCAAAATGTCAAGCAATAGGTTCCATGATATTGAATCAAAGGCCTTCATCAAATCAATCTTCAAAGCACTTCTAGGACACAAGTTATTTCTATAGTAATTTCTCACCAACTCTTGCATAAGAAAGATTTGATCCAAAATGGATCTACCATTAACAAAGGCTGCTTGAGAGGAGCTAATGATGAGAGGCATTATCTTCTTGAGCCCATTGGCGATGATCTTGGAGATGCACTTATAAAGAGTTGAGCAACATAAAATGGGCCTATAGTTAGTGACCATGCTTGGATTAGGAATTTTAGGCACCAAAGCAATAATAGTAGAATTAACCACCTCCAGCAACTTTCCTGAATTAAAGAATGATCTTATGGCTTCAATGAAGTTGCCTCTAACAATGCTCCAAGCTTTTTTGAAGAAGTGAGAAGTGAATCCATTTGGGCCGGGGAATTTATGATTTGCAAAGAGAATAGAATGCTTTTAATTTCCTCATCAGTGATCTTATAATCAAGTGGACTGAATAAATCCGGCGAGAGATTGGATTGCATAACTTCTATGACATATTCCTTAGCATCTAGTGGGTAATTGAAGGGGGTCCCTAGCCGTTTCTTGTAATACTCAATAAAAGGCAAACTTAACTTTCTCATAATCCTCATGCCTTTCACCTTGATTATCCTAGATTGAGAGGATTTTATTCCTTGAGAAGCAAGCGTTAAACTTTCTGTGGAAGTAGGAAGTGTTTTGGTCCCCTACTTTGATTGCATTATCTCTTATTTTTTTCTCGTAAAAGGCTTCTTCAGTTAAGACACAGTGGAGATAGTCCTCAATAGCCTTGTTTTCTTTAGCTAGAAGGTCAAGATTGGGGTCCAATTGGACTTCACTTTGGAAAGCCTCAAGCTTGCCTATGGCTTCAGCTACCTTAGTGGGAAGGCCTCTATAGTGCTCAACATTGAATGCTTTGAGAGCTAGCTTGAGTAACTTGAGCCTGGAGTAGAGCTTGAACATAGGAGTACCTAACATGGGCTACCACACCTTCTCAACTACCATTACAAACTCCTTGTGCTTAGTCCAGAGGTTGAAGAACTTCAAAAGTTTCCTACCAGCTTTGAAATTGGGCTGAATGTTGATGATGATAAAACTATGATCTGAGACGCTAGCTATGAGAAAAAAGGCTTCCGAATTTGGGAAGTAATTGAGCCATTTTTCATTCACCATTGCTTTATCAAGCTTACTGAAAATTTTGCATCCATCTTCTTGCTTGCTGCTCCATGTATACAAACAACCTGAAAATCTCAAGTTTATAACTTCAATGGCTTCAAGGCAATTATTGAGCGCAACAACTACAGGCTTATCAATCCCTTTGCCTCCTTTCTTTTCACGCTCCACATTGAAGCCCCCCATAATTATCCATGGAGTGGAGTTATCAACCAATGCATAGTTAGCTTGCAACTCTTTCCATAACAATTCTCTAGCTTTCCTGTCATTAGAAGCATATATAATAGTAGCAAAGGAATCCAAGGATAGCATTTGATGAGTAATATGACAAAATATGGCTTGGTTGGAGCTAGATATGATGTTAATGCTTACTAAGGTAGGATCACATATAAGTAGGATTCTAGCTGCTGCTTCTTGTGAGTAATTACCAAAATGACAAAAAGAGGGACTAATGGCTTTACAAATATTTACTATATTATGGCTTCTCACTTTTGTTTCCAAAAGACTAATAAAATTGAGAGAAGAACTTTTTATGAGCTTCCTAATTTCAGCTTGCTTAATGGGGTGATTTAGACCCCTATCATTCCATGTAGCAAAGTTCATTAAAAAACAGTGGAAAGATTAGGGACCTTCGCTTGGGTAGCCTTGTTCTTATGGGCAAAAGCATGAAGAAGCTTCCCTTTTTCCTTCCTTTGAGATCTTAAGAGGGAGGGGTTCTAAATCTGTGGAGCAGGTGGAATGAGCATCTTCTTCACCTTGGGCTTCACCTTGGCTTCCATTTGGGGAAAGAAAGCGTTTATCCCTTAGCTGGGCAGAATGAGGACTTGCTAGCTTCATGGAGTCTTCCTTCCGTGTCTCGCTAGGTAAATTTTCCTTTGGCAACATATCTTGTCGAGAGATAACTGGTAGTGGATCATCAGGATTGCCTACTTGCTCGCATAACTCAACTGGTTGAATAGCTTCATTGCATTCCATTGATTGAGACATTACAATTTGCAGCATACTGTCATCTACTGCAAGGGGATTGATTTCAAGGGGTTGTGCTTCTTCATCCTATTTAAGGATATCAAATCTGTTAGATGTGGGTTGCATTTCTTTTGCTTCTTCTGCTGGTACTTGGTATTCATCTTTGGAATTATCTACCAGATCTTCCTTTGGCTGTTTTGGTTCAGGCCTCCAATCCTTTCTAACATGCTTAATGCACGATGATGTCTTGTGGCCAAACGCTTTGAAGTGTTCACAGGTTGATGGCAACATTAATACTCCACTTTTTGGTAATATTCTTTACCATTGCCAAGTCTATTTTGATTTCCTTTGGTGGGGTGAATCCAGCTTCAATTTCCACACAAATTCTTGCAAAGGCCAGCCTTTGTTTTGTAGCTGTTATCTTATCAGTGAATAGAGGAGTTCCAACTACACTTGTTATCTTGCTTAGACTTTTAGCCGACCACAAAAGGAGCTTTAGGTGAGGTAGCCTTATCCAAACTGGAACTGCATTGATGGCTTCTCGATCATAAGAACAGTCTGGTGACCATGGTTTCAATAAGAGAGGCTTGAAAAAATAAGACCATGGTCCCATCTCGAGTATACGTTGTTTAATTTCACTATTCTCAAACTTAAATATAAACACCCTAGTTTTTAGTACGTGCAGTTCAATACTCCCAAAGGATTTCCATCTTTTCTCTACAAATTGTTTCATTTGCTTGAATGATGGTTTCATTCCCAGCACGTATCCAACAAGAGAATTGTCCCTTTGGGCCAGCTCATTTGCAACCTCTTCTTCTGTAAAAGCAACTATCGAGCCATTTTCTTGAAGGGAAGGTTGGAAATATTCCAAGCTGAGCCCATTCCCTCTAAGCCTCTATTAGAAGCAAATAGTTGAGCCCATTTCAAATTGGGCTGCACATTGGCATTTGGATCAGATGGACCATTCTGATTAATAAGGGAGGGAAACTCCTTGCCATCTTTAAAATTTCAATTCTATTTCAATTCTAAGGGCATTGCCCAACAGACATCGAAGGCCTACTATTAACCGGTTTATTTTTTTACCTCTCAAGTAAAGGAGAGTTGTGTGTAGGTGACAGAGTTGACTTACTTGAACTTTCCAACTGCTTGCCACATGACAATAGATTAGGCTTTACACTGCATAAGTCAGAGTTCTGATCAGGTACGTACATACCACATTCCTTATCATGGTCTTCAATGGTTCAAGACGTGTCTTCTAGCATCCATCTTCAGGGTGCTATTCATTTCTTCTTTGCTGCTACTAGGCTCACATTCACGCGTTGCAATTACTAGTGATTGCCATGACAGTACTTGTGAACCTGTTTCAATGGCCTACTAGGCTCACATTCACGCGTTGCAATCACACTCATTTCTTCTTTGCTGCTACTTTGCTCTTCATTTGCATTGCTCCTCTTTCTGAATGATGGATATTTATCTCCCTTGCTGTTGCATTACCAGAAGCTTGCTCATCTTTTAACTTAAGTATCTCAGCTCGCAGCTCTTCTATGCTTCAACTGTGATGTTGAGCTTTGTTGGGCAAAGATGGAAGGGAATAAAACTAAACTTGCGATACATCTTTGCCTTGTAGATTGAAGGGGACATTGGACAGAATAGAAGACTTCCACAGATATCTCATCCAATCCTATACCATCCTTGCTAGGTTTCAAGAGAGCTGTAGAGATTGTAGGTTGCTTGAGGATTCCAGATTGATTAGCCATACGTTATAGAGAGAGAGAGAGAGGGTCAAGAGAGAAGCTCTCATTCTTTTCAAGCTTTCTTTTCTTTGTGAACCTAAACTTGCTATCAGATAAGCTGACGAGGTCATTCAATGCCTCAATTCAGCTAAGCATATCCAACCATAAGTAAGAGGAAGCATTATGAAGGTTGAATAACAATAGAACATTTTTTTCATTGTGACAGATTCCAGAACAATATAATATTTGAACGTAAATTTTCCCAGGCACAAAAATGGCACATTTCAAATCCATAACTAATCTGGTTGTATATATTTTCCACTCCATGAGAGTGTCATCCAACTAACATTTCCCATTTATAGCATACTCCCAACATGAATGACTTCCAAGTAAGTTCTCTAGCATATCCTTCAAAATCCAGCTTTTTTCCTTTTATGGCAATGGAAATCCGCAACCACTACCCTTCGGGTGTGCACTAGGTAAACCAATCAGATCCGCCCAAACCGGGTAAATCCATGAAAAATCCATGTGTAGGTTCAAAATCCAGATGTTTGGAGCCAACGGGTTAAGGCCAGGCCATTTAACTCCCACGGGAGTAAATGTCTCTGATATTTCAATTGTAAGAGTGAGATATCAAATTGATGGCCAAATATTGCAAGGAGCAAATCATTACCCCACACTAGTTACTCAAAAGGACAGATATTCAGTTGCCCACAGAATTAGAATGCAGATAGACAAACAAAATAACTTTTAGAACATTCTTCTATTGTGGGATCAAGTAGATTGGATGTTGGAACAGTGCTATTTTTTGGAATGATCTCTTTAGGATGAATGCTTTTAATTGGAAAATGGAAAGCCTAACTAGGTCCATCACTAGCTTAAGCACCATTAGGATTTGAGGTCAAGTCTCTTTTAGGGTGTAATAGGGTGGTGGATTTCCCTTAGAAGAATGTTTGGTGCAATAAATACCTCCTAAAGTAGCATTCTCTGTTTGGTATATGATTAATAGTAGAACATTCACAGTGTATGATCTCATTAAAAGAGGTATCCCCGTGGTGAACAGGTGTTGTTTATGCAAGAACAAGAATGAGAATGCTAATCACTTGTTTTTGCATTTTTTGTGGGCCAAAAGATACATGGGATCTAGTATTGAGTTGTTTTGAGATGCAGTAGGTATTTCCATTGGAGTTAAGACAAGATTTTGAATCCTGGTGGGAACCAAAGTTTGCAAAAGGAGAAGGAAGGTGTCAAGGCTATTACCTAATTTACCTTTTTGTCTAGGAGTTTTCAAGACATTGAAAGTCCAATGTATAGATGGAGAAGCACATTTTTTTTTTCTCTTTTGTATAGTTGGCTATCTGAGGGAAAGAACTGAAATTGCACAATCTCTTGCATTTTGTTGAGTATTTGGAAATTACCTGACTTCTGTTTTTAAGGAGCTTTTACATGGGAGGCATCTCTTGATGCTTTTTTAATACAATACTTCTTATTCAATTATTAAAAAAAAAAAATTGTTTATGTACAAGAGAACTGAACATAGTTGGAATCTTAAGCATAGGGAAATAAAAAAGAAATGTACAAGTAACCAAAACAAAAGGACATGCTTAAATGAATGAAAGGTGAGAAAACAGGGTCAAAGCAATGAGGGGGAGAAAGAAAAGTCATCCAAAATTGTGTAGTATTGTGTAGTTTAGGCTAATGAATGCCAGTGTCAGTAGTATACTTGTACTTTAAAGGTGCTACAAGGATTTGTAATGCAAAAACAAAAAACAAAGTTCTTTGAGGCAGTGAGAAAGACCATGATAGCTAATGGGTTAACATTTAGTGTGTGCCTAAGAGAAATGCCTAGTAGAAGTAATCGTTGTAGTGAGAGAGTTGGCTTATTACATTTATTGTAATCGTTGTAATGAGAGAGTTGGCTTATTACATTTATTGAGTTGGGTAATTTAAAAAAAAAAAAAAGGTTCTTGCAGCAAGTTATACCGTATATTGTCCTAACAGATTCATGATCATACAAAATAAAAAATTTTTGTTGATGCTGTTAAATTAAGCAACAGTCTGAAGAAAATGATTACAAGATGTTGTCACTAAAGGAATTAAAGGTTTCTTAATGTAAATCAAGGAAGATGATGCCTGCAGCAATTGCTTAGCTAGCCTTCACAACATGATGATGATTAGTCAGATTTCTTTCTTGAAGATTCTATGCATTTAAGAACTGCATGGGAAAAACAATCCTAACTTGAAAAAAAAAGAAGCATAATCAAAGTAGGAAACAAATGGCATGGTAGTCATTTGTAGAAATGTAAGAGGCCGTGCATCGATAGAAACATGTATAGTATTTCTATAAAAAATATATATATATTCATAAAAGGCCAAGGCACTTGAAAAAATATGTAAAATAATAATATTCTTCATAAAGAACTACAAAAGCACATGAAAAAAATATATAACAAGGCTTTGAAAACTCATGAACCAAAAAAATCACCAAGATTTATAAATACTGGAGGACATTTCCCCTCTTCTAAGGCACAAGATTAATTTCAATGCAGTATTACTATTGAACCACCTCTCAGGTGCAATTCATTTCTTCTATCAGTACTCAAACACAGCCAAAAGACACTATATCTTAAACACCCACGGAAGCAATATGAACTGTGTTAATGCTATGTTGTTATACCTTAGGGTTGGAAAGACACTTAAGCCACCCAATGAAAAAATTGGCATTAGTTGCACCATTAAATAATGACGTTAGGCAACAAATTAATAATTCATTACTAAACTAAAAAATCCAAGAAATGACGTTCCTAGAACATCCAACCGGTATTTAACGATGTCCTTGCTTTTTCATTGAAGGAGCAGATAGCCTTACTGGTTTACTTGTCACATTGAACTCCTCTGCAATTAGAAGGTACAACAATGTTCAACATCAAAGAACATTCTAATGATTATCTTTAATTCACTATCCAGAGTCACCATTGTTTCAACAATGAACAACTACTAAATATAAATGTCAACCATGCCAAATAACACAATCAGACTATGAAAATCCAAGGAACAAATTAAATATGAAAAAATTCAAGTAAAATGAGCCTCACACTAATCATTCAATTGTTCAAGTTCAGCCTTCAACTGCTCAATTTTGAGCCCCATAGACCTCTGAATAGCTGCTTTTTCTTTCTCAGGCAACTTTGCTAACAACCCCTCATACATGTCCAGAACTTCTTTAACCGCGTCACGGGCGCATTCTGCTTCTTCATCGAAATACACGGTTTCTTTGGCTTCCATGGCTGTCTCTATCTCCTCCCTCGCCTCTGCGAACTTTAGGTTGATCTCGTCGACCACTTTGCTCGTATCAGCACAGTATTGCCTCAGACTTTGGCCAATCCTGAACTGGGTCGACGGGTTTGAGCTGCTTGGGAGATGAAAATGGTAGATTATTTTGGCTCTCAGAGGTGAAAATGAGTCTGAAAGAAGTTGGTTTGAAAGAGTTGTGAGTGATTTCAAGAGAAACGAAGATGTGGGTATTGAAGATTGCTGAAAAGGGTGCCTGGGAAGCCGTTTAGCCAGAGAGATCGCCGAACGCTGAAGCATTTTGAGAGCACGAGAGAGAGAACAGAACAGAGCGAACACACAAAAAACAAAACAGAACAGTACTGAGGAAACACGAAACCCTCAATTGTACCAAATTGTACTCGAACGATGATCAAGTGGGCTAAATCACACGTGAGGTTGGAAAGTGAAATGGCCTGAAATCAAATCATGTCCGAATAAGGGCCCATTTACTATCAAACTGGGCCGTGTATGGAGTAAGCAAAAAAAACTTGCAAGGCAACATTGGCATTCGGTGCAAAACCGAATCGGTAAAACCAAGAAATCAAACTAACGTAGGATTTGGAGTTTCGAAAAGGTTTAAAAAGAAAAAAAATTAAAAGTTGATATAAAAAGTAACACATGGTAAAATTTGATTGAATAGAAGTTGAAAATTTTTTGTATATTTTGAATTTTTTGAAAAAAAATTTAAATTTCCAAACAGAACTTTAAATTAACTTTTTATATTTGACTTGATTCGATTTCTTTGAATTAACAGTTTTAAAAATTAAAAGATCAACTTGTGATTTTAGGATTAATCAAATCAAATTTTAATACTAGATATATATATTTTCTTTTGATAGGTAAGGTGGGGGAAGGCACCTCGGGTGTCGAACCTGTGTCAATGAGGAGACAGGGGAAGCTTTTACCACTTAGTCACGAGTTATCCTCTATTTAATACTAGATATTATCTGTGTCTAAAGGTGCATAAATATAATTTAACCATCAAATAATTCAAATGTAAATTTGTTTTATAAATTTACATGAAAAGCTGTAAAAATAACTTGTAAAAATAAAAATTATTAATTAAAAGAAACTAATATATTTATACAGTATTTAATAAAGATATAAAATTTTATTATTTATTACAAATATTATCACACTTTTAAAAATATTAATTTAACAACTTTTATAAAAACTAATATTCAATAAAGTATGAAAAGAGTAAGAAACTATTTTTATGTGAACTGACAGAAAAGACAGCTATAGTGAATTTAGGAAAAGAAAATTATTTCTAAGTATTAAACAAATTCAACAGTTAAAAATATTTTAAATTCAAAATTTTTAACTTACTTATTATATAGATGAGATAAAAAATATAATAGTGTACTACTTAAAATTTTAAATTTTAAGTACACTAAAATTGAATTTATAATTTAAATGTTTATTCTTTAAGAAATTTTAAAGAAAATTAAAGTTTAATTCTTTTTAAAATAAAACAACTTAGTTAACTCTGTCTAATAGGTATTCATAGGTTGTTTAACAAATTTGTAAAATTTTATTATTTATTACAAATAATCATATTTTAAAAAGTTTTTATAAAAAAATATTCAACAAAATATGGAAAGAGTAAAAAAATGTATTTTCATGTGAAGTAACCGAAAAGACAACTAAGGTGGGGAGGAAAAGAAAAATAATTTTAACCATTAAGCAAATCAATGATTGAAAATATCCCAAATTCAAGTTTTTTATCTTACTTAAGATATAGATGACACAAAAGTATAAAAGTGTATGTATTTAAAACTTTAAGTTTGTCTAATAGGCATTTATATATTTTTTAACAAAATGTATAAAATTTTATTATTTATTATAAATAATCACATTTTAAAAAAATATAAGAAGTAATAAATTTAACAGCTCAAAATATACAAAAGTTAAATTATAAACTTTTTTTTATTATGGGTGAGTTTAGAGTAAGATAAATTGAGAATTTGTAATGCGTGCAGTGAAAGAAAAAGTTGATGTGATATAAAGTTAATAGAGATTTATAGAATTTTTTAAAGTTTATTTGTAAATTAAACGGAGCCTATTTAATAAATAAATAATATAGAAAAAAATTATATAAGGTGAGAGAGTGTATGGATGGGTGAGGGGCAATGGTCTTTGGTTTTCGTGAAACGGCAATTCAAAACCTGTTTTTGTCACCCGTGCAAAATTAATCGTGACCATCAAATAGGTCAATGGTTGAAAATATAGGAAAGTCAGATCATGAGCTTCTTCATCGTATAATATATATATATATATATATATTAGTAATTGTCCATATTTAAATATATAGAAATATAATTTAACATGTAAATAACTTAAATTTAAATTTATAAAATAAACTTACATTAAAAAAGTGTAAGAATAACTGATAAAAATAAAAAATCATTAATCAAAAAAATTAAAGTATAAAATTTTATTATTTATTACAAACATTATTACATTTTTTTAAATATTAATTTAAAATCTTTTATATAAAAAATATTAAAAAAATATGAGAAGAGGGATAGTGAATTGTTTATCTTTATTGTATCATATTGCAGTTAATATGTATCATATTCATTAATTAATTTATTTTTACTTAATAATTAAATTAAATTAAATAGTTTTTAAAATAAATAAATAATTTAATATTAAATTAATTAATTCATATTAAATTAATATGAAATATATATTATTGAAATTTTCAATAAATATTAAAATTATATTAAATAATTTAAATTAGTTAATATATTTAATAATTTAATTTAATTTAATTTGTTTAATATCAAATATATTTTATTAAATTATTTTTAATAAATATCATAATTAATTTAATTTAATAAACAATATAATTAAATTAAATTAACATAAAATATATTTATTAAATCCAATTTATTTTTTTAAAAACTAATTTTAGACAATATTTCCTTTCCAAAAGCAGTTTCAGCTTTCATTTTAGAAAAAAAAAAGACATCAAAAAATACTTAAATAATGTATGGATACCTATTAGATAGAGTCAACTAATTTTTTTTATTTAAAATAAATACTTAAACTTCAGTTTTCTTGAAAATTTTATTAAAAAATAAACATTTAAATTGAAATTTTGGATTTCCTTAATGGCTAGAATTAATTTTTCTCTTTCTCTCAAATTTTCTATTTTTGTTGAATACTTTTTAAATAAAATATATTTGATATTAAACTTTGAAAAATGTGATAATAGTGATAATAAATAATAAAATTTTATACTTTAATTTCTTTTGATTAGTGATTTTTTATTTTTATAGATTATTTTTACATTTTTTCATATTAGTTTGTTTTATGAATTCAAAATGAAGTTATTTACACGTTAAATAACTTATGATTTGATATTTGTTCCAATCATTGCTAAAATTTTGTTACGTTATTACTGTTATTTTTTTCAAATTTTGAAATTTAAAATTCAAATTTATATAATAAAATATATTAGTTGATGTGACAGTTATATATGTAATGTGAAAAGAAAAGGTTATACTAAACAGTCTGTATTTTTCACGGACTTTACACATTAAATTATATTTCTGTACATTTAAGCACAGGCAAAAGAATTGAAATTTGGCATTTTAATTAATGAATTTATTTAATGGTTTGAATTATTTTTTTCTTTTTCTTCTCACTTTAATTGTCTTTTCGATCATTTTATATGAAAATTTTTAAAATGTGATTATAAAATTATTTTTATTTTTTTATATTTTTTATTAATTTTTAAAAAATTTAAAATTTTTTTGAATGTAATTAATATGCTTCAAAATTACAGCATGCCCGCTCGACACGCACATAAACGTCACATCTAATTGTTCTTAAAACTTAAATTTTAAATACATACACTTTTACACTATGTGTCATTTATACAATAAAGAAGTTTAAAATTTTCTACTATTGAACTTGTTAAATGGTTAAAATTATTTTTCTTTTTCCTCACTCTTCCCATATTTTTTTAGTACTTTTTATATAAAAAATGTCATTTATATAATAAAAAAGTTTAAAATTTTGAATTTGAGGTATTTTCAACTGTTGAATTTGTTAAACGGTCAGAATTATTTTTTTCTCTCCCTCTTCTCATATTTTTTTAATATTTTTTATATAAAAGATTTTAAATTAATATTTTAAAAAATGTGATAATGTTTGTAATAAATAATAAAATTTTATACTTCAATCTCTTTTGATTAACGATTTTTATTTTTATAGGTTATTTTTACACTTTTTTTAATGTAAGTTTGTTTTATAAATTTAAATTTGAGTTATTTACATACTAAAAAAATATTTCTGTACTTTCAAGCACGGACAATTACTACCTTAAAACCCCCACCCGCCCCAACCCAACCCCTCTCTCTCACTCACTCTCTCTCTCCCCTGCACCCCGGGCCCACCCCCTCTCCCTCTCCCCCAGCTCTCACACTACACACCCCCTCTCTCTCTCTCTCTCTCTCTCTCTCTCTCTCTCTCTCGTTGACACACACATAAATGTCTAATCAAGTGAGCTAAATTGTAATATAGATAATAATAAATACACACACATATATATAAGAGTGTGTTTGGTACACTGATTTTTGAAGAAAATCTTTTAAAGTAATTCACTTTTTTATCTCACTGCATAAATTACGAATCTATAACTTATCTTATTTTATCTTACTTTTTATCACTCTAAATACACTTTAAATATATATGTATATATATATATATATATATATACTAGCAACTACCTATGCCCGAAGGCACAGAACTATAATTTAACGTGTAAATAACTAAAATTTAAATTTATAAAGCAAACTTACATAAAAAAGTGTAAAAATAACTAATCAAAATAAAAATCATTAATCAAAAAAGATTGAGGTATAAAATTTTATTATTTATTACAAATATTATCACAATTTTTTAAAATATTAATTTAAAGTTTTTTATATAAAAAGTATTCAAAAAATATGAGAAGTGCGAGAGAAAAATAAAAAACAATTCTGACCATTGAGTATATTCAACAGTTGAAAATATCTCAAATTTAAAATTTTAAAGTTCCTTATTATATAAATGACACATAGTGTAAAAGTGTATATTTAAAATTTAAGTTTTAAGCACACTAAATTGAAATTTTAATTTAAATGTTTATTTTTTAATAAAATTTTTAAAAATTTAAAATTTAAATATATATTTTTAAATAAAAATTTTAGTTGATTTTGTCTAATAGGTATCTATACATTATTTAATAATAACAAATAATAACTCCATTTGGGGTGACAAAAAATTTTAAAAATTGTGAAAATATTGAAGAACTCTAAAAGTTATTTACTTTTTATCTCATTGCACGAATTATGAACTTATAACTTATCTCATTTTATTTCATTTTATTTCACTTTTTGTTACTTCAAACACACCCAATATAAGTAAAATATAATTTATATAATTTTACAAAATATAATATATATATATTTATTTGAACTTCAAATTTCAAAGTCATATGATGTGTTTTATTATATAAACATAAGATAATAAATAATGACGTAATGAAAATTTAGTGATGACTAGGACGAATGTCAAATCAAAGAATTTGTTTTATTATGACTCCGTTTGGAGCTCTAAAAAAATAAAATCTTACAAATATGAATTATAAGACAGTAAAATTTAAATTATTCACTCATTGCACGAATTACGAGATATTTATTTTTACAATTTTATACTATTTTATACAATTTTATTATATAGATAATAAATGATAACATGGCGAAACTATAGTGATGAGTAAGACAAATATTAAATCAAATGATGTATTTTATTATATAGATATATATTTATAATATGTTAAATATTTTTAAAAATATAAAAATTTTGATTTTAAATAAAAAAATTACTTGTTTGCATATCATTATCACAAAACACAACCACAAATACATATTAAAGTTTCCTTACACTAAGGCACCGTTTGATGTGCTTAAAAACAACAAAAAATTCTGAAAATTTCTAAAAATCTCTAAAACTCTAACATATTTTGGTCATTTCATAATTTGTGAAATCCCTATAAATTTCTATATATATATATATATATCTATATATCTCAACAAATTTTGCAAACCCCAATACTTTTTTTATAAACCCCAATAATTCTTTTACAAACCCTAATAATTCTTTTACAAACTTCAACGAATTTGACATAAATTCGTGAGAACGGATCGAAAAAATCGTTCTCACAATTTCTCTCTTCAACTTTCTCACACAGAAGTCGAAAAATTCAATAACTTTCAAAAAAATTCTGACATAAATCTGTGGAAATAGATCAAAAAAATCGTTCGCACAGTTTCTTTCTCTAACTTTTTCGCGCAGAAGTCAAACAGTTCAACAACTTTTAAAGAAATTCTGACATAAATCCGTGGGAACGGACCTAAAAAACCTTTTTCACAGTTTTTCTCTCAAACTTTTTTTCTGCAAAAATCCAAAAGTTCAACAACTTTAAAAAAAATTGACATAAATCCATGGGAACGGACTTAAAAAACCTTTCCCACAATTTTTCTCTCTAGCTTTTTTCTGCAAAAGTCCAAAAGTTCAACAACTTTCAAAAAAATTCTGACATAAATCTGTAGGAATAGACCAAAAAATCATTCCCACAATTTCTCTCTCCAACTTTTTACTGTAAAAATTCGAAAGTTACACTATTAATCTCCAAAAAAATGTGATTTTGGTTAGAAACGTCAAATGCTAAAAGATATCTCAAACCACATTTTTCTTGTTTTTTTGTTATTTTTTACCACTCTAAACGCTACCTAAGGTCCGTTTGGTGCGATGAAAATCGATGAAAATCTCTAAAACCTCTAAAAATCTCTAAAATTCTCCAACACATTTTGCACTCCTCCTATTTTGTAAAACAACTATAAATTTATATATATCTAAATATCCCAACAACTTTTGTTTTTACAAAATCCAATAATATTTCACAAATTCTAATAAATTTTCTACAAATCCCAAAATTTTTTTATATTTTTCAATAAATTTTGGCATAAAACTGTTCCAACAGATCTAAAAAAGTCGTTCGAATGGTTTTTTTCTCTAAAAATCTGACACAAAAGTCAAAAAATTTCAATATTTATCTCTGAAAAATATGATTTAGTAGTTTTATGCCAAATACTAAAAAATTACTAAATCACATTTTTCGTTATTTCCGTCGCAACAAAAGCCCCAAAAATAGGTAGGGTCAATCCTCATACTATTAATTATGAGAAAATAGATTTAACTTAAAAATAATAAATTATTACTTATAAAATGGTCGACTAAATTGAAATTAATAATTTAATTTAATGGAACTTCCTTATTAAACGATTAAATTACAGTTTCAAACCTTCCGAATTAAACTCTGATATCAAACCCAACCCAACCAAACCAATCTAATGCACCCTCACGTCGGCATATTTGAACCAATAACGTGGTGCCAAGTCATGTCAAGAAAGCCATATCATCATATTAAAATACAGTTACATTTGAACCATTGATTAATCCACTGCAGTCCCTGCAGTGAATTCTCCCACAATAACCCCTATAACCCGTAATAAAAGCTCCAGTGATCACCAAAACCACAATCCATTGTAACAAGACAACTTCTACCAAGAGTCAAACCCCAACCCCAAAACCTTAACAAATCCTCCATACCCAACAACCCCATTCAGCAAAGAGTGCATATATAAATATATAGATATATATGTGTATATAACAAAACATTGATCAAATTGAGTTTCAATGCAGATGAACTCCTTCCGAATGGGAAGTCCACTTCTCTTATATCAGAGCACATCTCATGCAGGCTACGCCTTGGGGACTCTTCTCTTGTGTGCCTTTGCGCTCTTCATGTGTGCTTCTTACTCGCGCAGATGGCAAAAAAGGAGAGATCCTGTAATACAACTCTACAACGAAGAGATGGTTCATGGGTTGGAATTCGGCAATGGCGAGGGAAGCACTACACGCAGCGGCGAAGTCTGTGTTTGGCAGAAGAACATTCTCATGGGTGGTAAGTGCCAGCTCCCAGAATTTTCTGGGGTCATCATTTATGATTCTGCTGGAAATATTGTTCCTCCTCCCAAAGCTGCTGCCCCAATTGCTCTCTCCCAGACCGAAAAATGATGAAGAGTTCCTGAATTCAGAGACTGTCGTGTTACTATGTTGGGAGCCCAACAATTGTCCTCAGTGGGTTTGTATTGATTCTAGTGAAATTTAAGGATTATGAACGATGTTGTGACGGAAATATAGCACTCAAAAAAAGCTTCAGGGTGTTAATGATTTGTAGTTCTCCCAACAGGGTCTTGAATAAAGTGCCTATGGTTTCCTGAAAATAACATCGCCTCTCTCAATCTTCTAATCACATCTGTTTCACCAAATACATAGCCACATGGTTTTAAAACCAAGAGGCAGAGAAATTGTAGTACAGCGATGGTTTTAGAAATCTGACGGTTATGTCATCTGACGGTTATAATGACATAACGCTGTTATATAGGTTATGATTTGGAGTTTTGCAAAAGTTTAAAAAACAAAAATAAAAACTGGAATAAAAAGTGTTCTTTGATAAAGTTTGATTAAAATAAAGTTGAGAACTTTTAGAATTTTTTATAATTTTTCAAAAAAATTTGGAACTCTATTGTTTTTAAACTCCTTCGTTTTTATTACGCCTCTTTTTTTTTTTTTTGTTGCGTTATATCTCCACTATACTTTATTATACCCATTATATTTCGTTACATCCGTTATTTTTTATTACTGTTACACCATGTACAACGATGCTAATTGTTAATTTCTAAGAGAAAAGAAAAGCAAGAACATAAGTAAAAACACAAGAACAAAACACAATATAATTATATTATCTAAATTTATACATAATTACGTTAATTTACAAATCATATTAAAATTTATCTGTAATAATCCAATATCTAATATATTTAGGAAGTGCTTGATTTACCCAAAAAATATAAAAAACTTATGTAATCAACTTTTTTTTAATTTTCTCCAATCAAATTTGAACACGTGTCATTTTTACACCAACTTTTTTTTTTATTTTTTTGCCAAACATATCCTTAATTATCGTACTACTACATTATCTTTCAAACAGTGGATAAAAAGTAAATTAGTTTACAATTCAAGGAGTCGAAAGAACCAATTTAAGAATTTGACCACAATTCGCCCTGAATTTACCGGAGGATTGTATGAAGTCCAGAGCCGCCATCACATAATCATCAGTGACCAGGAATGGAAGGAGAGGAATAAGGGAACTCTGAAAAAAAATATAATCAAATGCAATCTTTTACTAGGCTTTCTAATGTACACCCTGCAAAATTTGTGACTACATACAGCTCCATAAACCTAATTTGACAAAGAACTCTTTCCCCTGAACCCAACAACACTGAGTTTCGAATTTGTTGATTTCACACCACCAGACTTCGCGCTGCCTGTCATTTTCTTCCCACCAGAAACAGCTCTCTTCGAGCTCCCACCTGAATATTTCAATGGCTTGGGCGGTTTAATTGCTGTTTTGGTAGATTTTGACCGCGCATAAACTTTCCCAGATTTCGTTCCCGATGTCTTTTTAGCAGAAATGACCTTGCCCCGTATACTCGGTGATTTCGCGGATGCAGCTCTGTTCATCTTGTTTTTCTGGCTTGAAATTTTAACTGCTTTCGAATTCTTCTGCTGAGTTATTCGAGACCTGGCAGTGTCCCTCCTGATATTATCTGTGGTGATGGATTCCAAGCTCTCGTTCTTCATTATGGCCTCCTCAATCCGGGTGGCCAGAATCAGGTCCTTCTTGGCGACCAAACTTGTCACCTTACCTGTTTAAAGAAGGAAGCTTGATTTAAAAACTCATTGGTGGTAAATATATATATTTCCGAACAAATAAATTAACATAAATTGCTGTAACATTAATCGATAAGTGATTGCCTTCTATACCCAGAAGAGATGGATAGCAGAAAAATAACAATGAACGAATTGTTGTATCAGCCACAAATGCCAAAGCAAGGACCGATTTGCCAACACACTATTTTTAGGATAAAATTTTTCCCTTTAAAGAGACAATACCACTCTATTTGAATGGTAAATTTAATAGGATTTTATTTCATTTGATGAGAATTCTCACCGAATTCTTATGTTCAGAATTAAAATAAAATTTTATGAATTGAATTTGATTTTATTTCATAACTTAAATTCTGGGATTTCTATATCATTTGAAATTCAATCCAAAACAATAGAAAGTGATGAAGAATTCATTATTTTCTTAAACCATCTAAGAGAAATTTATTCTCATATATCATATTTACCAAATTTTTTATTTCCTAGTCAAATTTGTATTTCTCTTGAATCAATTCAATTCAATTCTTAAATTCAAAATATGTTCCAAATACAAAATTTTATTTACCAAATCAAATCTTTATTTTAAAATCAAATCAATTCTAAGAGAGGAATGTTTCCAAACGGAGTGCATGAGTTGCCATTTAAGATTTATCCTGAAAAAATTAAGCAATGCATCATACTTTAGACGTGTGAACTTTTCTACCAGATTCTCAGATGACATATTGCATTACTTTTTAGCACAAAATATTGTAGATGGATAAATTGAATCTTGAATTAATATATCCCCCATCACTGCATACACAAGCTCTCCTGTAATCTCTGGATCTATCTGCTTTCTCTTTTTCGTTTCTTTCTTTCTTCTTTTTTTTTTTTTGGGGGGGGGGGGGAGTAGGGGAATATAGGTCTTTTATTCGTGAAAGCAAAGCAAACAGTTGGGAGGAAGTAAATACCTTTAGCACCCATGCGTGCAGTTCTGCCAGTCCGATGGAGGTAGTCAATCTAAGAGTCAAACGAAAGGACAGCTCAACTTTCAAATGTTGGACAACAGAAATTGACAGCAAGATAAAAAGACCACCAACAACACAGACATAATGATGCTTACAGAGTTCAAGGGAAAATCAAACATAATGACATGATCCACGTCCAAGTCCAGTCCTCTAGCAGCCAAGTCCGTGCAAACCAATGTCGGGCAATCCCCATCATCACTCTTGAACTTTTCGAGGTTTTCAACCCTAGGTGAGGAGAATACAAAACTATTTAAATGAATTAAGGGAAATTGCTAACCGAGAAATGCTTATACAGTTGCACTCAGACAAAGAGCATTCACAAGCCTAAAATTTTTCGCATCACCCAAAAGAGAGGCAGGCAAAATTAAAAAGGGAAGTCAAGTAACTAGCAACTTCATTTTCTTTTCCTTTTTTTTTCCTTTCTTTTTCAACTTGAAGGTGTCAAAACTCCAGGTTATTTCTTACTATTTTGAGTTTATACATATTATATTAAAATAAATTTTTTAAGTGTTGTCATACCATTCCTTAGGTTCTCTGAAAATTGTCGTGTGTCTATGGTTTTTTAAGATGCAACACAAACAAGATTACCATGCTTTTCTTACCTTTGTTCTGCTGGCACCTCTCCATGGTAATTGACCGTAGACAATTGATTTTCATTAAGGAAGTGATCCACGGCACGACTAGAATTTAATGTGTTGCAAAACACCATCACTCTGTTTCCCTTTGCTAAACTTGGCTCGAGGACCTGTATGGGCATTATCAAATTGCAGAACATGAGTCCAGTTACTAATCATAATTATAGCAACATTAACTGAATTCTGCAACACGATTTTGTGCTAGCCTTTACTCATAAACTGTAACATTGCTACCGGCAAAGCTAACACCTTAGTACTTCTGCCAAATGTTCCCTAAACTCAGTGGGTAAAATAAGAATTCTCAGCTTTCTGTAATGTTTGAGCCAGGAGATTTAGAAGTTGATATAGGGCCTACAGGCCAACAAATTCAATAGGAAAAGGTGGAACCTAGGAGTCCATATACAAACTTGTGGCCCATATTTCCCAACTTCAGATTAAATTCTTCTCTTTTTTCCCCATTTATTGCAATCACCAACAATTGAAAAACATGGCTATCTTATATACAGGCCAACAAATTCAATAGGAAAAGGTGGAAACTAGGAGTCCATATACAAACTTGTGGCCCATATTTCCCAACTTCAGATTAAATTCTTCTCTTTTTTCCCCATTTATTGCAATCACCAACAATTGAAAAGCATGGCTATCTTAAAACACAAGTTTTCCTAGGGCTGTCTACCTAAACAAAACGATGTACCCCTCTTCTCATGCTTTGGACTGAAAATTCAGATATTTACCCATCAAATTTATCTATCAGAAGTGGCAAAAGCTTTAAGTACCACATGATACTCCTTTTGACAGAACACTATAAATGACATGTAAACATTATAAGTGGGAGTGTCAGACCTCCATTGACAATATGGTAGCTACATAAATAAATAAGAATTTCATTCTTAAGAAGACATTCTGCATACTGCTAGACAAGCGACTGAATATCTTTTGCTCAGGATAAAAAGATAGCTCATCACTAATGTTAATATAACTACCAATTCAAACTTCCACTACTTTATCATTGACGATAAGAACAGGAAATCACAAAGCTCAAAAGAAATGGACCTGTAGCAGTGCCTCCAACTTGTTTTCAGAACCTGAAAGTTTGATAAAATCATGGCGAGCAGAAGCAATTTTCTTATGCAATGTCGACGTGCGCACATGTACAATTCCTTGAAACTCCTCATCAATCAGCTTTTGCACTGCCTGCATAATATTACATAAGTTAATTGTCCTGCATGCATAAGATCAAAACCTGAGTAAGAGCAAATCACTAGACGATAACCATCAAAGATGCTGACCTGAGACTTCAATCAGACCACCGTCATATGGTTCCAAAATTGGGTTCATCTATGCTCTGATTATCTAATACCTTCATCTGAGAAAGGGTTTCTATGGTTTAAAGGCATAATTACATGAAACTAATATAAGATGATAAGATATACCTCTTACTTATCCAATGGCAGGTCTCTTGCACCCAAACTACTTGTTAACCAATAAATCTTTTGCACAAGTCAATTATGATACTATATCAGAAATAACCAGTTCACCAGTTCTTACTGTGAAAATTCTGCATAAGGTTTTCCGCTTGGCCCAATTTTCCTTGTGTCCATGTTAATATCTACAGTTACTATGTCAGCAAAGCCAATTTCCCTCTCTAGATTCATCAAAAATATGAACAATTTGAAGACCCTAAAGAAGATTTTCAAGGAAGTTTTTGGAGTAATCATTTGCTCCTCAACGAATTGTTCTAATTAGAAACAAAATGTGAAGTCCTCGGGAAATTCTTTATAGTGGAGTAGTCCTAAAAAAAGTTATACAAGAAAATAAGGCTTCATCACTTTTAAGGATGAAATTTAACTCAACAGACAGAGATACCGTGTAACATCCAATTAGTTTAAACCAGATATTATTATTTAATGTTTAAAAAAACGAAAAACAGATGTAACATTCTTAAAATCTCAAAGTGGCCTCACGACTGGACTTGTTTAGATGCCCTTGGAAAACAAAATTGTTGGTTCTGAAATCTAAGCAAAAGAAGCAAAACAAAGCAACCGAGAAGAAATGCGATGGATTTCACTTCACCATGAAACAGCATCTAATAAATGTACTTAGAAGATACTGACTGTACCTTTGTCATTGTTGCAGAGACCAAAACAGTTTGAAATCCTTCATCCTCAGATTTTAATGCACGATTTTTCAGGGGCCCAAGAAACTTGCGGATATCTGGACCAAAGCCACGATCAAACATGGTGTCTGCCTCGTCCAACACCTATGGAAGAATAATATCATCATTAAGTGTTTTAAGAGTTACTATCCTGTGAATATACTAAAGCAGTTGCACATTTTCTAAGATTTCCAAAGGGAGAAGAGAGGACATCAAAAACAAAACAAGGAAGAAGATAGAAAGATGCCCACTAAGTATTTGATGTCACCATAAACAATGTTCCCCTCCTCAATGTGTTGAAGAACCCGACCTGGGGTCCCCACTACCATGTCAATTGGAGTGTTCAAAGAATCTTCCTGGGGTCTTAAACGGCTACCACCACTGACCATGGTAGACCGGAATCGTGCATGATGGCTTATAGACTTTGCCACACGAAACACCTGCCAAACCATTTTGGTTTTAATTCATCAAAAGAAGTTATCATAATTTATTTGAGGTAAATATCCATAAGAAGTTATATAATAACCTGCTCAGATAGCTCCCTCGTGGGGCACAACACAACAGCTCGAGGACGCCTGGGCTTCATTAGCATACCATATAATGCCTCATCCCGTCTCAATAACTATAAAATAAGAAATTAAAAGCCTCTGTATTAATTACAAACATAAAGCCTTTTTGAATGTCAACAAACTGGCAAGCAGTTGCACTGTTCCGATCATAAGCACAATTATGAACTAGTAGAATAGCTGACTACTCATCAAATAAAAAAAAAAAAAAAGAATAACTGATTAAATATCAATTTAGATGGACGAGCAAACAATTCAATTCCCCAATGGTTTAGTGTTGGCAGATCCTACTAAAGCAAAATGGATGGTCAATACAGCAGCAAACCACAGTTTAATTCAATTATGCATTGATTTTAAAAGTGCAAGGTCAACACCATCATCATCATCTATCATTGTTTATTTATCAGGACACCATCAAACTCTCAGCTGTGGTCTCAAATTTTGTGTTCGGAGATCTATATATATAAGTGTAAGTATATCTCTAATACCCCCATAATTCAGACAATAAATCATCAAACTAAACAGTACAAGTAAATCTATATAACAAATAAGCTCAAGAGGATATTTTTAACCATTGAACAAACTCAACGGCCTGGCTTACTTTTTTTTTCGCCCTCTTCATTTTGATTGTCTTTTCGCCACTAATTTCCCTCCCCTTGCCATAACCACCCATCAGTTTCTCAACAGCCAAATTGAATATAACAGATTATTTAATTGTTTTACGAATTAATTTACAATTGAACTATTTGCCAGCCAAATTATCTTTTCGTGCCTTTAGGAACGGGCAATTCCTAGTGAATTAATGAATGAAGGAAAATGAATGAGTGATGGTGCGAGATTTACCTGAACAAGAGGCAACATGTAGGCAAGAGTCTTGCCAGAGCCAGTGTGAGAACCCAAAACCAAACTCTTCCCTTCAAGAACAGCAGGTATCCCAATACTCTGAATCTCAGTAGGGACCGAGATACCCATTTCCCCCAAAGCCCCCATCACCTCCTCGCTCAAACCCAGCTCCTCAAAACTCGAACCCAGGGCCCCACTTTTCTTCTTCTCCTTCTTCTTCCTCGACCCATCCTCATCCGCCGACTGCTGCTCCTGCGGCGGCGGTTGTCTGGGTTGTGGGGCTTTTGTTACGGAGCTCTTGAGATGCCTGGTTCTGAGCCTCTCGAGGAGGATCGAGTGCTTTATGGGTTGCAACGCTTCCTCTGGGGTGGCGGTGGACGTGGACGTGGCGGTGGAGCATAAGGGCCTAAACCCTACAACAAACCTTGGTGTTCGTGGTGGGAAGGATAGTTTGGAGAGTGGGAACTGCTTGGGTGGAGAGAGAAGAGAGAAAGAGAAGCGAGATGAGAGAGAGAGACTCAGCAATGTCCTTCCTGTTCCGCCACCGCACACCATTCTCGCTGCTCCGGAGACCTGGACACCGCGAAGCAACTATCTTTCAGAACTTTTTAAGATATTTATTTATTTTTACTGAAATTAAAAAGAATAAAAAAAAATTCTGTTAAAACCTTTTCCTATTTTAAAAAATCTATCCCCTCTAATCAAAGTAAAGCCAAGGCCTTTTTGAATTTGAAAGAGTAGAAGTAGTTAAAAAAAAAAGAAAATAAAAAATTATTTTCTCATTGTTTTGTTGAATTTGAATAAATAAATAATTAATTAATTATAAATATAAATTTAACATATTTTCTTCTCATTTTCTCTCTCTTTTTCTTTTCTCTCCTTATCTATTTTTCTTTCACAAGTTCCAAGCAAACATAGGGGAAAGAAAATGACTATTAAAAGTTAAAAAAAAAAAGAGCCAGAAAGTCAAAAAAAAAAGGAGGAAAATTTTTAAAAATAAAAAAATTTTATTTTAATAAATTGAAAAATATTACATATTAAATAAAAATAAATTTTAAATTTTCAGTGAGAATTCGAAAAAACCAAAATTCTGAACTTTTTCGATTAAAAATTTATTTTCTGAACTAAAAATTTTAAATACATGAAAATATTGTTGCAAATGTGCAATTGCGATGTCATAAAAATTTATATAATTTTAATTTTAAATAAAATTTTCAGTCTAAAACTTTTTTTAAAATAAATTTTCCCAATATATAATATTTCTTTTATGCAGTGTTATGTTTTTGCACGTAGAGTTCCACCCTTAGTCTCCAAATTTTGTCATTTTTGGATTAGGGTAACGGTGAGCTCTCTCGTTTGTTGAGAAACAATTCACATGAATTATATCTCATTCAAAAAAAAAAAAAAAAAATTATCACGGTTCCCACATCGAAAACTCATGTTGGTGTGTGTATAAAACTCTCACCTGACATGCCATGTTTGATATGGTGTGTTAGGTTTGTAGCCTATCTTTCCTTTCTGTCAAAAAAAATAAAATTTCGACTAATTTCCCGTCTTTTATCCCTCTCTCACTCTGTAGAGGTAGGTTAAGCTAAGGCCCATAAGTTGGGACTGGTTCCCACATTGGAACCCAGGTTGGTGTGTGCGTGTATAAAACCATCACCTGGTATGTTATGTTTGGCATGGTGTATTGACTTTGTGGCCTATCTTTCTTTTCTGTCAAAAAAAAAATTATCACCAACATGTTAAATGGAGATATTGCAATCTTTTAATAAATAGAGATATTGTGACAATTTGGTTTGATTTTTTTAATAAATGATTTATTTACAAATTGAAAAATTAACCAAAAAAGAAAATTGCGTGATTCGATTTGATTTTTTTGATAAACAATGGGCAGCGCGAATCAACCCGTACAGTAATATACACGATGGTTGCTTTTTGCTCAATCTGATTTATTTATTGAGTCAATTGTTTTATTCTAAGTTTAGCTGTAATTAATCTTGTTTGGCTGAATAAACTTTTGAATAAAAAAATGAATTTTAATCAAGTTAAATTTAAGACCATTAGATTATTTGAAAATAATCTAGTCATAAATCCGCAACACTTTAAAAAAAATTTAATCATAAATCCGCACCACTTCAACCGTTGAGTGCAAGAAAAAATGCAACCCTCTCCAACCCTCGAGCTACTATACCCATATTAGGGTAGCATCTGGCAACATAACCTATGCCAAAAAATTACCAACTTTTGATTTTTGAACAGTTGGCAAACCATCAAATTTTGGCCTTTTTTTTACTTTGCTAAAGGAACTTTTCAACTCAAAATTTATTAAAATTTATTAAAAATTATAAAAAATTATTAAAAATTAACAAAAATTACTAAAAATTATCAAAAATTCTAAAAATTTTACCAAACACCCAAAATTGTTGAAAATTACTAAAAATTACTATTTGTTTCACTAAATATACCAAAAATTATAATTAAAAATTTTTGATAAAAAATTACTAAAAAATTATTAAAAATTATGTCTCCAAATGCTTCTTGTACCGTACCATGATGGATTCAAACCAACAACCAAATATGTGAGCAGACCAACCAGAGCCACGAGAGCCTCGACAGCATTACTCATTGCACAAAAAAAAGATGTCTATTAATTCCCAAGACACAAGACAGTTACGCTTGACATATCATTTACACACATTTTTGGGCAAAATTATCTAATTCTCAGACATATGACAATTAAGTGGGCAATTGGGATTGAAGTGAAAGACATCGGCTCAAAAATGATACTGAAAATGGGTAATTTATAATTAATTAAGCATCCTCATAAGGAGGTATGCTCAATCGGATTTCCATTCATTCACAATTCCCATCCCTTAGTATACCATATAATTAATGGTTTTTATTTGGAGGAGGTTCGTCCACATAATCATGAGAATGTAAACCTAACATGACAGGAGAAATCACTTGTACAGTTCAGGCTTCAAGACCCCAACATAAGGCAAATTCCTGTATAATTCAGCGAAGTCCAGTCCATAGCCCACAACAAAATAATCCGGGCACTGCAAAGACAACATGAGAAATGACAACTTACGAAAATAAATATTTGACATACAATGACAAAATTAATCGCTAAAAGTCATGTTTGTTTTACGGGCTATAACACTGGACAGGAGATAACATTTTACTCTTATTCATTTATTTACTTTACTCTTATTCATTTATTTACTTTTTGATAATTAGGATGTCCGAGCGAAGTTGTGTACACCTCTCATTTTTATGTTTTATTCCACATTTAATTGCATATTTATTATTGGGAAAACATTGATAGAATATCATCTATAATGATATCCACACTGATGTAATCCTTATAAAATAATATGTAACCAAACATATCATTACTCACCAAAGTAACCAAATCAAGACAACGATCCATATTTGAGCCATCGCTTACAGATCATGTTTGTAGGACTACTACTTTTGAGTTGGACCTAACGAGCTATTGTAAGCAGCAAGAACAAAGCATATTACAAATAACAATTAACTAAAGAAAAATGATATTAGTACTCCAAATTTAGACTCCCATGCAACATCCCCCGTCACAATGAATAATACTTTTTGGAGTGTGAGCAACGAAAATTGATGCAGTAATATTAAAACAAGCAATAATTAAAATTCACTGGAGATGATCCAACGGGCTAACAAACCTGGAATAGAGACGTTCAACCAACATAGGCAGGGGAAACAATATACCACATCTCAAAAATATCATACCCAAGTAACCCAATTATTGCAACGAACTGAAAGAGATATACAAATTGGCAACCAGAAACATGTTCTCAACAGATGTCATATTGAGAAATGGGTATGATTGTTTAAAGCAGGTCATGCTTGGAGATAATTAACTGTTAAAATGACAAATAAATAATAAAATCCACTACAAAAAACCTGATGGGTTGAACCTCATTTGCATGATGGTCAACCATAATTCATGTTGACGTCAAAACCAGCAAAATTACAAAATTTCCAATGGCACACTAAAATATCATCCTCTAAAAAAAACTAGAAGAGATATTCAGGCTTTGTTCAAAGCCAAAAGTTGTAACTCCGCAATAGATTATGGTTCCATGACTTTTACATGGAAGTTCAAGACAGCGAACAGTTCTTATTTATTAAAAATTCGTTGCAAACCAGCCATTCATTGTGCCAATAAGGCAAAGCTAGCTAATAAAATTTATCTGTTCATTTTTCTGTTTCACTGGCAGGTAGAAAACTATCCCTTCAAATCAATGGCAATGCAATATTTTAGTAGGTAATTTTTGTTATTATTCCAACTAATTAGGAAATAGAATTAAAACCCATATTGATACATAACTCAAGACAACAACTTGGGATTTAAAGAGGCTCTCAAATTGTGCCCGCGCACATGAATGAGAGAAAGTACCTTAAAGCCGCAATAGTACTTTCCTCTGCCCACAAGCTCAAAATCAACCTTTCTTCTTGCTGGTTTATCAAGTAGAGTGCACACAGATACAGAGGACACTCCTTTGGATTTCAAATGATCAATGAGACAAGACAAAGTGTTCCCAGTGTCTACAATGTCCTCAACCTGATTCAAGGACAAACCAACACAGATACACTTAAAGAGCAAAACACTAAACACTAACTGTGTTTGAGATTAAAATGTATTAAAATATAAATAAAAAAGTTAATCTATTTAATAATACATGAAAATTTGTTAATAATTACTATCAAAGCAATGGTGCTACACTATTCCGAAAGTTTTTAAACAATTACTTTTTTTATAATGATCTTATATCCATCATAATTAATCATTTTAAACTAATCAAATCAACGATGAAATCCTATCTAAATTAACAAAATTGTATTAGAGCAATTATCCTAAAATAATTAACACAAAAACCCATAGGCTATGCTTAGTACGTGGGAATGAAATAGAATGGAGTGGAATAAGCGATGGGAATGAAATAAGGGTGGGAATGGAATGAAATGCTCGTTCCATTTCTTTGTTTAATTGCCAACAAAAATAATAGAAATAGAATGACATTCAAATTTTCATAATTTAATCACATATTTTAAATATAATGAAATAAAATGAAATATAATAAAAACTGCTAACATTAATTTTTTAAAAACTACAAAAATAAATTTCATTTTCGGAGCGTGAATTTGAGTAAAAAAATGGCTCAAGAGAAAAACAATCATTTTACAATTCAAATTCTAATTTCGCCAAAATTTTCTTAACTAGTAAAAAACATGTCAATAAATATTTTTTAATATTTTGAGATGCCTAAAATACAAATTTAGCCCAAAAACAGGCCCAAGGATAAAATAGTCATTTTACAGTCTAAATTTGGATCAGACTGAAATTTGTTTAATTATTAAGAAATATGACAAGGACATTTTTTTAAGCCTTTTAGGCACTTAGAATGCGAATTTGGACAAAAAATGGGATAGGGGGTAAAATCATCATTTTACAATTTCAGTTCAAATTGAGATGAAATTTTATTAGTTATTAAGAAACACATTGATAATTAATTTTTAACCTTTTAGGAAGCCTAAAATGCAAATTTGGGCAAAAAACGAAACTGAGGTAAAATGGTCATTTTACAACCCGAGTTTGGATCGAATCCAAATATGCTTAGTTATTAAGTAATATGTTTATTAGTATTTTGGAAAGTTCAAAATATGAATTTGAAAAAAAAAAAAAAAAAGGACCTAGGGTAAAACAATCATTTTATAGCCAAGGTTCGTTCAAAACTAAGATCAAGAGATAAAATGGTCATTTTACAATCCAAGGAGTAATTAAGAAAAATTTTTTTATTAGAAAGTAGTTGCTTGTTTTTTATTTTTCTTTTTTTTTTAATTTTTCGGATCAAATTTTGATTGTAATAGAATGATTATTTCATCGCCTAAATTGTGAAATGCATTTTCCTACTTAATGTGGGAATAGCTATTCCCATGTAATAGCATTCTAACTTAAATTTTTGATACCAAACGTGAGAATAGACTAAGGTGAGAATGAATTTAATTTTATCCTATTTCATTCCCACGTACCAAACATAGCTTTAGTTTCAAATTCATAGACACAAACGCAACTTAACCGTACTGCCATCCATGGTTGAAATTACAATTGATCGCAGAAGTGCCACTTTTTTTTATTTTTTAATGGCAGGGGAAAGAAGTAATAAATAAATAGGAAAAAAAAAATCAAACATTCAGTAGCAAATGCCTCTCGCAAACAAATATATACATGCAAACATTGATATAGTCCGAAACAAAAGTTGAAAAGAAGTCAATAGGATGGGAAATTATACCAGAATTACGTGCTTTCCCCGAACATCAATCTTCAAATCAAATGAAATCCTAGGAGCGCCGCTCGATTCTGTTCCTGTGCCATACGATTCGGCTCGAATGAAGTCGACGGCGACGGGCAGTTTGATCTTCCTGACAAGGTCTGCCAGGAACAGAAATGCGCCGGTGGCGACGCCGACGACGACTGGAGGCGACGAACAATCGTTGTCGTCGTCGTTGTTGAATTCATCTGTGATCTGAGAGGCGAGGTCGGATACTCGTTTGGCGATCTGTTCTTCCGTGAATAGAACGCTCTCTACGTCCTCCTCCAAAGCCATGGCCACACAGAGGTAGGTAGGGGGAGGAGGAATGATGGATGGGGTTGACGAGCCCGTATAAACCTTGATATATTTTAGGGCGGTACTATTTGCACAGTTGCCCATTACGAGTAAAACTATTCCATTTAATTATTTTGTTCTGTGATTAAAAATAATATAATTATTTTTCATAAATTAATTTTTACAAAATTAAACAAACGCAGTTAGACTTAATTTTTGATAAAAGAGGGAAAAAATAATTTAAGGGCTAAAATAGATTTTATTTATATTTCTAATTTTAATAAGTATATTAAAAATATTTTTTATTTTATTTTATATTCTAACTTAATCAAATAAAAAATTTATCTCTCTCTGTCTTTTTTTACACTCGAGTTATTTAGTATAGCTCTATATGAATATTAAAAAAATACTAAAATAAGTATTAAAAAAATTAACTTTTAAGAAAAAATAATTTATCAAATAAATCATAATTATCATTACCTTAAAAACTTTAATTGAATTTTTTTGATAATAGAAAATATTTTGAAATTGTAATTAAAAATTTTTACCATATTAAAGTTGTGACATGTCAAAAGTGAATTTTTCAAAAAATTAAGAAGATAATTGCCCACTTGTTAAAAACAATTCTAAGAAGACAAAATTATTTTTTTAAGTTATCTTTTGAATATTTTGTTTAAAAAAATATTTTTATTATAAAATAAGAATATTTATAACATTATAATTATTCATTAAATTAAATTTTCGCACAAGAGTGTTTATATCATTATAATTATACAAAATACATGATGAAAAGAAAGAACAATTTTTGTATATTTTAATTAATAAAAAAGTAAAGTAAAATACAACATGTTATTTATGGAGTACAAAAAAATCTATTTTATATTTTATTGAGGCGGTAATTAGAAATTTTGACCATATTAAGTAAAAGAATTTGAAAAACAGAAGGGAATATTGTTTATTTTATTAAAGGATAATTGGAAAACTTGATCACAATAACTTCCGTAGCAATTTTTAGATTATTTTCCAAAATAAGTTCATATTTTAAAATCTCATTGATTTCGTAGGTTATATGCTAGGTAAAGAAAGAGATCGAGAGATGAAAGTTTGACCTTTTTACCTCAGCGGGCAAAAACTTAATAAATGGGCCGTTTGAAAATCTAACTTTTGGTAATTTTTGTCATTTTTTATCAAAATTTAGTAGTTGAAATTTTTGATATATTTAGTAAAATAAATAGTAATTTTTAGTAACTTTTAATAGTTTTTAGATATTTAGTAAAATTTTTATAATATTTAGTAACTTTTTGAGTGTTTAATAAAATTTTTGATAACTTAATTTTAAGTTAAGTAAATTACTGTTACTTAGTAGAAAAGAGACAAAATTTAGTATTTTGTAAAATACCCAAATCTCAAAGGTTGATAATTTTACGTGAAAAATTGAGTTTCCAAATAGTATCTAAATATACCCTAGCAAGACTAATTTTAAACATTTTTACTAAAAACAAGACCAAAGTTTTTTGTTGTATAAACAACTCCTTACTTAAAAACGTTTACACACAAAGCCGTTTGTTGTATAAAAATTATTTATGAGTAAGGAAATAAAAAAATATATATTAAATAAATGTGCAATAGATCAATAATAGTCTGTACTCACTTGTCAAAAAAATAATAGTCCATAGTTTGAGTGAAAATAATTAAGTGATAATTGATGATACAGCAAATTCGTAAATTATAATTGAGTCACGTGTAACTATCCTCCATTCTAAATTGTCGGATTCTAAAGTGAAATACTGGTGTGATGCCTATCAAAAAATCTTCTATACTTAAGTTAGCAAAAAATTCAGTGTGAATTTTGATAGAAGTTTGCTATAGTAAAGTGGCATACCTTAAAAAAGTAGCAAAATTCACTTTACATAGAGGTTGGCATAGAGAATCATCAGTTGGCATTTTATTAGGGATGGTGTGATTTTTGAGAGTGAATATTTGCACAATTATGAGATATATAAGGGGCTCGTTTGGAGTAAAAAAAAAAGATAAATTGAGATAAAATGTAGTTTGGGGTTAATTTTGGCGTCGTTTTTTTTTTTTTTTTGAAAAATCACAAACCGTGGGAACGGTTTTTCAAATCCGTTCCCACAGATTCAAAAAAATTCAAAAAAAAAAAATGACAATGGTACTCATTTGAAATCTTTCGACACGAAAATATGATTGTATAAAAAATTTACACATTCGGTTAACCTATTTTTAGATTTTTTATTTTTTTAGCGAAATATTGAAATTTTTTGAAATTAGTGATGACGGAAAAATTAGAGGTAGAGGGGTTGTTAGAAATTTATAGAATTTTTTGGATATTTTTCTTATGCCAAACGAGTCCACGAATTCCATAATTGTTGCCCCCATGGGATAAACTGTTACGATTTAGAAAGGATCACTAATTCTCAGGAGAGAATCTCGGAGTATCTAGCGGGCCATAAGTCTTGCTCGGGATAGCGTGGTCGGGTGGACAATAATCAAGAAAAAGACCCAACCAGATTGCTCGGGTCCTGGTTGACTACAACCCGACTAGCTTGCCTCCTTTTAGGAGGTCTTTTGGTCTGATTGAGAATTGTTCCCATCAATAATAAAATGTTAAACTAAATAAATATGTAAAAAATAAATAATAATTTATAGTTTCAAATGAAAAAAATTCAAATTATATTAAATATAATAAAAGAGAAGCAGAATGAAACTGTGGTGCATAAAGGGATAGTGGCTTAATATAAAGTTTGCACGAAATAGCATAATTTAAATAATAAATTTTATGATTTATTATTTTTTGTTAAATTATATATAAGCCACTATCTTATATGCATTACATATTTGTTGTATTCTTTTATTATGTTTAATATAATTCAAATTTTTTATAAAATTTATCATTAATATTATTTTTTTTAAATTAAATTGATAAGAATTTTTTGTGTGAAAGATTTTTTTGATCCACATCAATTATATATATTTTTTTAATTCAATTTCAAACTATGATTTATCATCTTCTGTCTATAATTTGTCATCAATTTCAAGTTTCTTTTGACTAAAAAGTTCTCTTCTAAGAGTTCTTTCTTAATGATATGAATTAATTTTGAAACAACATATATATATATATATATATATATATGCTATCTAATAAGGAAAATTTAAAATGTTTACATAAAAATAAAATATATTAATTATATAATCTATTTTAAATTTCCTTTTGTCTAAAAAGTGTAACATCTAGTGTTTATTTTTTACTATTTATATGTTATTTTGGATCAATAAAATATTTAGACCGACATTTGGTCTGTTTAGTTTTGTTTATTTTTTTTTCTTGGGCCGAGTTTTACCACAGAGTAATATTTGGTTGGATAACTAGGCCAATGGCCCAACCATTCTTTTCTCTTTCCTTCTTTTCTTTTTCTTTCTTCTTCATTTTCTTTTCTCGTGGTTGCTTCCAGATACACGAAAGTGAGAGAGAGAGAGAGCTCCATGGAGGAAGATCGACGGATCAGGATAATATTCGACGCTGTGAACATCATGGTGGTATCTGTTTTCCAAGATTTTGCTCGAGGTAGAAGAAATTGACAACAGAAGTTCGGAAGCCAAAACTAAAATCTTCTTATTTCTTCTTTTCTCTTTGGATTCAAGGTAGGGGAGATTTAGATTTGTGTTCTACTCGTTACTAGGAAGATTTTGATATATTATTTGTTGTTCATTATTGAGATGTGGAGACTTGAGTGTATGTGTATATAATTGTAGATATACATGCATGTATATGTTTGATGGTAGCATGTTCTTAAGTTATATTTGAAATAAAATCCATAGGATTTGTTGTAGTAATATTTTGATAGCAATTCATGTTTGTCTTGATAAGTTTTGGACTCGAGTTAGTTGAATTTGGCTGGAGTTGGCTGGGAAAAACAATATACAGTGTTTAGAACTCAACCTAGTCGAAGCTTGAGGGTGCGGGCTACTTGCGGGTAGCTTGTGACCCCTATTGTTGGAATTTGGAATTGGGCAGCTTGAATCTTTAGAGATCCCATTGAGTAGGATGTGAGGTCAAGCCGAAGTTTTGCACTGCTTGTGGGGAGGCTGCGACTCCCTCTAGATTTTTCGTTTAGGCTATTTTCACCTCATTTTTCTTAGGTATACATATATATGTGTGTAGAACATCTTTAGATAAAATTATGTGAATTATATGAGATTTAATTGAGATTTGAATATAACATGTTTGTTCAATGTTAGGATATGAATTATGAAATTTATATGATGTTAAGTTTATACTTGAACATAACATACTATTATTTTAATGTTAAGATATTAATGTTAATCATACATGATTAAGCATATGATGTACATGGAGGTAGGGGTAGGTATCATTAGGTATCATCCAGATATAGTTGTGATTATTGATTGGTCGAGAGTGCCATATGAATATTGTTGACGTGCCGAGGCATGGGTCATGTACATTGACAGGATCCATGATTTTGAGAAAAAGGATAATCTTCAATTGATATATATGACCAGAGCTTAGTCATTTGGAGTTGGGACGTTAATTATGAGATATGGTTATGAGATTTTCTCTAGACAACAACGGGACCTTGCTTGAGATAAGTAAATGCCTGCATAAGAGTATAACACGATTCTCTTAAGGTCAGGGAGTGCAACACGGTTCCCTTGAATCTTACATTGGTGGGGTATAATACGGTTTCCCACCTGTGATTATATATATTAAGATTATTGTTTGCCGTGAGTATTAAACGATGCGGTTGGTGACCCTGCGTATTTTGTTAAGCGCTGCCCATCTCAAGATAATGTTAGAGGTAGATGGAGAGTAGAGAATACATTGGTTATTGCATTTCATTACACTTGCATTATTATATTATATATTTTGTGGAGACTGTTGTGAGTTATATTATATGTTTGATGATTTTTCACTCGTGCACTCTAGAATGTTCTACCTACTAGGCAAGTTTACTCATCATATCCATATTTTAGGTGGCTTGATGGAGCTAAGGAGCAGCCACTCGAAGCTAAGTTAAGACTGATGGATTTGACTTAGTTATAGATTTTATCTTATCTTTTGAACAATTATACTCTTATTTGTGCCACCCGGGTGTGGTTCCAAGCTTATTTACATTTAAGATTGTATTATGATTATGTTATTATGACTGCGTAAGTTTAGAATTGTGTCATCGGGGAGTGTGTTAGTTTTTTTGTTATTATGATGTTGTTATTATTATTTTTATATGGGAATGAGGAACAATATTAAATGGTTTGATTGTCATTGTTATATCATGACTTAACTTTGGAATAAGTTTTTATTTATTTTAATTGGTTTTCACTCATGTCGTTCATCTCAGAAAATTAATTTAGAGGCGTGACAAAAAGTCTCTTATAAAAAATTTTAAAATAATTTATTATTTTATATTAAAAAATTATAAATTTTAAATTAAAAATGTCAGATGCACTCCTTTTTTAAATTTACCTTCACGTTCCCCTCACAATGGCTAGTGCTTTATAAAGTATGCAAAATTAAAAATAAAATATATTTAGCATTGCCCTTTTAAATTGTATTCAAATTAACTTAATGTTACTAGGTATTCATTTAAATTAGACTATATCCTCATTTATTTATTGATTAATGTTATCAAAACCTTTATTAATAATATTATTATATTAACTTTTAATAATATTATAATGTACAACAATATAATATTATTATTACTATTTCACATTAAGAGATAATAAAATATTATTTATTTATTGAAAACAATATTATTATCGACACTTTTTACTTATGTAATTCTTTTAGGCATGTAATTGTTAAGAGTTTTTAGTTATCTTTTCATTGCATAAGTTTTTTTTTTTTTTGGACAATTCAAATTTTTAAATTTGTAGAAAAAAATTTAAACATACGTACGAAAGAACAACTTTCGTTGGGTTCTCTTACAAAGAAAAAGGGGGAAAAATGGGTCTCAAGTTCGTTTGAAACTGTACAAAAAATAATAATAATAATTTATTTAATTATGCCCCTCTCTCTCTCTCTCTCTCTCTCTTACACACACACACAAACACACACAATAACCGTAAAAAATTAATTTACTTAATTATGCTTATTTCTATTTCTCTCACTCACTCACACACACACACACATATACTCCTTAAAAGCAACAGAAAAAAATATTAAATGCCCCTTGCCTTTTTGAAAGAATTATATGGTTTTGAAAATGCTACTACATAAATTTATTTGTAATATATAATATTTTGAGTTATTTGTTTTTGCATCTCCTAACAAATTCCTAATTTTTACTAGGTGATTTTTTTGAGGTGAAAAGTATTTTTTACTGTCTGCTAAATTAAAAAAATTATATTCATACGTCTTGTACTTGTACTTAGACTAAAATGAATTTATAAATTGTGTTAAATTTTTTAAGTGAAAAAAATAATACAATCCATTAAAAATCAAATAGAATTAAAAGATGAAAGTGTATGAAATACGAAATACATATGATGTAAATGTCTTTCTGAAGTTTAAAAGTCAAAAGTATTACACTTAATAAAAAATAAATTTATTTATAAAATTGCCATTAATTTTTGTTACATACTTTGTTATTTCATTTTGCCTTTTAACTTTAACTCGGAGGGTCAAACTTGTATAATAACTCAAAGTCTCATCCCACCCCGTTCATCAACTATCTGTAGAAAAGTATATCAACTAATTCCATCACCATCAACTTGTATAAATTAAAATCTCTCAATCAACTATCAAAGTATCTCAATATTAATTTTATCCTATCAACAATTATTTATATATCACTTAGGGTAAGCATCAAATCACAACTCAGATTAGCTTCAAAATCATAGAGTCATGAATAATGAAGACGAATTTTATTTCTATGCTATTTATATATGACTAAATCTTATCAGCAGCTAACTATGTATCATTTAGGTGAGTCAGTATCAAAGTATAAAATTACATAATCATATTAGCAGCTATCTATATATTACTCAGGTGGGTCAGTATCAAAGTATCAAATTATCCTATCAGCAACTATCTATATATGACTCAGGTGAATCAGCATCAAATCACAGTGTTAAGGGTATTGTGAAGTAAATTTCAATTTAAAATACTATTAAAAGAAAATGTCAGAAATTCAGGAGAGCTCAGTTGGAGTAGAGAGTGACACCTCATTAGGCCACTCATCAAATGATACAATCCACCTGGATCGGTATTCAAACCCAACCCATGATTAACTCTGTGAATAAACTTTATCTATTGAGCTATCTCATCCTCTCAAATTTATTATAATTTGTAAATATATATGTTGAAATTGAATGGAAGATATGCCCAAAAAAAAAAAATTGTTATTAATGGTTAGCCTTGACTAACTTTGAAGGTCTGGATTTTTCGTCAAAGTATATCTAATTCCCCTAATCTCTCTTGTTTTTTCCTCATCCATAAAAGAGGAAAACTTTCGCAGCAATCAATCCAACTGCAAGCCAACCGAAGTACAAGAATTTGTTACACAAGAATGGCAATTTTCAAGAGCATTTTTATGCTCTTGTACTTTGATCAAATAAATAATTCTCAAATTACTTGGAACCAAAACACTCTAAATAATTCTAAGAACCTACAAAATGTTTTGTTTGCCACTTGACAATAACAAATATAATTTTAAATTTGTAAAAAAAATTTAGGATAAATTAATTAAAAATTTTATACCTTTATAAGATAATTCTTGGTCCAAAGAAATTTGAGCTACAAGTGAACTAACATTGGGAGGTGATATGACAACAAATAGTTAATTATATTAAAAAGTTATTAATTTTTTTATGCAGCTATTTTTTAATAATTTTTTATACCACAAAATCATCCAATCACACATTTTATTAAATTGAAAACAAATAACAATAGCAATAATGTAGGTGACATTTGGAGTGATAAAAAACAAGAAAAAACGTGATTTGGGTTAATTTTGGTAGAATAATCCGTTAGAACGGATTTACCAGACCGTTCTAACAGATTCAAATTTTATCACTCAGTTTTTCAAGACCGTGGGATGGTTTTCCAAATTCGTTCCCACGTATTCAAAAAATTTCGTAAAAAATAGCAACAATGGTACTCGTTTAAAAGTTTTTGACTAGAAGAACATAATTATTAAAAAAAATTTACGCATTAGATTAACCTTCTTCTGAATTGTTGGTTTTTTAAGCAAATTTTGAGTTTTTAGTAAAGGCGGGAAAAATTTAAATTAATAATGATGGAAAACAAAATAGAGTTTTTTGAAGATTTATTTTGTTTTTTAGAATTCCAAACGGTGCCGTATTTGAGATTGTTAGTTTACAAGTTTATTCTTTTGTAATCAATTTTTGTTTTTTTTTCGAAGAACTCAACCAATTTGTACATATTTTATTAAATTAAAAGAGTGTTTGGTTGGCTAAAATTAATTAAAATTTACTAATCTTTACTAATTTTTTGTACTATTTTTTAATCAAATTTTACCACATATCACTTTTACATCAAATTTTTATATTTTTACTATATTTTTTATTCAAACTTTTATCACCTAAACACCTTTGAAGAGGGTTATTCTTTTACATATTCGAAGGAAAATTTCAAATTTGACACTTTGGCGCCAAACGATTAAAATCAGCAAAAAGACTTGCCAACAAGAAGACAGCAATCGCCGGCTCACCCCGAACGCATCCCCGATCAACGATGTCCACCGTCTTCATTGCCGTCCAATGCTTCCAATGCTCTACCATGCAGGCAGACACCCCCTGCGTCTCTCTCTCTCTCTATACGTTCATGTACATATAAATATAATATGTGTTTTGGTTGTCGATCTTGCTCATTTACATGTGAAGCAGCAGAAGAAGAGCAGCAACAAGTGGATCTGCGTGGTATGCAACCAGAAGCAGTCGGTGCGGAAGGTGTTTGCTCAAGGTTCCATGGCCAGAGACGTCCGCAAATTCGTTCAGAGCTTCAACATCTCCCGCCAATTCGCCGACGAACGACACGTAGACGAAACCCTAGTCCCGTCGCCGGAAGACGCCAGCAATCAGCTCCGGAGCAATCACATGAAGAGGACTGACTGGAGTGAGTACATTGACCCGGAGGACAATCGCGATCTCCGAGTTAAGGACGAACCAGGTAGACATTCAAAGTTCAAGAGTCAACCGTTGTTCAATTCGTTTCTTATTATTCAATAAACTTGATACGCAGAGGATATGTTCGAGGAAATGATTGTGAGAGAGTTGCCCAAACCACTGTTCAAAAAGCCCAAATTGATCGCCCATTCCAGCAGCTTTGGGCGTGAAAAAGATTCCAAGCCTGTTTTCTCAAAGAGGAATTCGATCCAGCTTGTAAGATCTCAAGGTAAATGAGATTAGAAAAACTTCTACAATCTACGTATTAAAAAAAAAAGGAAGCCAAAATCGATCAATCTTCTCAGACCAGCTTGATTAGATACAAACATAGTTTCTCTACATATAAAAATCCTTACTTGCTAACCATTTCCCGAGCTTCCGTAGAGAAGGAGCTGCGAAGGTACCGGCCAACAGCAATAAACTTCTCTTTCAAAGAGAGTGATGATTACAGAGTGCTCGATGATGAAGACATCCTCTCTGCAGACAAGGAATCAAGTAAACTTCTGACAACAATGAGCAAAGGGGCTTCGAAATGGAGAACTAATGGAGCACAAGAACACAAGCACGATTCAGGAACAGCCAAAGGAACTTCTAAATGGAGTGAATTCATAACTGAAGATGATGAGAATGAAGAGCTAATTGCAGATGAAGTGGCAAGGAGATGCAAGCCAAGAACAACAGAAGGAGCTTCGAAATGGGACAATTACATTACAGAGGATGATGATGAGTTGCAGCTCAGAAGGGGGAGAGAATTTGCCGATGGCACATTTCAATTGGATGATGATGGTGTATTTGAAGCCACCTTACATGAACAAAAGGTAGAAGAGGATGTCCACCCTGATTTTCTATGAGCTCTCTCTGGGGGTCGGTTGGGTGTTCTGCCATTTACATTGCATATATGTATATATCGCAAAACCATGAAATGAGTTGCAACTGACAAATACAGTTTCTAATGGCAAACTGTGATTCACAGACTTTGGAGATATGCTTTTTTCCCCAAAGACATTCTGACTTTGTTTGGTCTGTGTTTTGGGGAAATTGATTCCTGCTGCTGCTTTTTAACAGATTTTGATCTTCATAAAATTCTTTGAATTAAATACCTTCTCTTTTATTATATACGGCTAAGCACTGGAGCAATGCTTATATTGTACCAATTCATCAACATTTCAGCAGTGCAGCAAACCAATGAAAATGAAGTAGAAGCATATAAGCACCTTCAATCCAAATCATTGGAACTGTTGAATTTAAATTTTTTTCCTCCCAATCTTGTTACTAAAATTTTAATATATATATGTATATATATTATATTATAAATTATTAAAAATGCCTAAAAGAAATCAACCAAATGAGCACATAGTCGCTTTTGGCTTATTTTGCCACACATCATAGTGGTTTGAAGGATACAATTTCCTTCAGTTTCTAATAGACATCCTCACTCACTCCTCTAAAAGTATCTAATTCTAGTGAAGAAGAAAGTTATTAGTAGTCATGCATCAGAATCTACAACCCTTCGTCGGTTTTAAACTCATTGTAGAACCTACACCAATCAATAGTTGTAATTAAAAAGATACTAACTATCATGTAATCGTTAATCATTTTGAGACTCGTTGTGAAACTCGCACCGATCAACGTTTGTGGAAAACAATTGTGACAATTTTAGTTGTTCATACTTCACTGCTCCTTTTTAAAAAAAAAAAAAACATAGCCCTGTGTTTTTTTTTTTTTTTTTTTTTAAATTATGATCAAATTTTGGAATTCCTTCACATTCTTAACAAGCCTTCTTGAATAAACGGTTACTCATAATTTCAAAAATATAATAGACATACATGCCCAATATAAACACCAAGTAATAACTAATATTAATTATTTATTAGAGGTTTAAAAGTAGGCATCTGATACCCCTCCAAATCATAAAAGAATAAAGCAAAAATTATATAATCCTAGTAAAATTCTAGGCCATAATAAATAACATATCCTAAAAATTAGTATAAAAAGAAAACACTCAAATAATCAATAATAGCTTGTCAAGCCCTATATAAAAAGATAGGCCTGCACACGACACATATATGAAGATACCAAATCTACTAATCAAAATTAGGCTTTGCCTTGCTTCATTCATTCAAGGACAATGAGCCTATTTGATCACCAACATCACATCCAGATGAAGCTGAGCGAAGGACATCCAAAGCCTCGGAAACTTTCTTTTTCAGAGCATTTGGGGACTCGATCAGATGGAGGACCTCAGTTTCGTCCATCTCCAGCAGCATGTCAATCACTTTCCCAGCATATTCGTGCTCAAGCTGCTCCACAAGTGGACATAGTTGTTCCCGTAGTATCTATCATTTTTGTCATAAAACAATTATGATGATTCAGAATCAAGATTTCGAAATAGCTCTCAGTTCTTGACTTCTTATTTATTTTAAGTACTCAAAGGAGAAAATAACTCACCGAATGTTGATTCTCTGGAGTCGCAGAAGCTAAGGCAGAAGCAAGTGATGGCATTGGCACCGGCCCAGGCTGCTGCTGAACATCCAATGGAGTTGCTGACATTAGCCTCATTTGACCCATTAGTCCTTGAGGAACCGTAGACGGATCCATCCCAAGACGTGCATTGGCAATGTGTCTTAAGCCTTGGTTGGAGTTGCGATGCATCAACTAAATTTAAAATTATGACAAAATATCAACCCAAGAACACTTCAAACCAAATTCACAAACAAGATGAAGAAGGTGAAGTTAAAAAAATGGCTTAGTGACATAGGGGAAACAATAATGCACCTGTAGCTGCTGCATCTGCTGATTGATCCCACCTCTCTTGGTGACTACTTGTTGTCTGAATTGTCGCTGCCTCTGGGGTTGGAATGGCAGAATGAAGTTCTGGGCAACACTAGGGTACATTCCAGGCAAGAGTTGTCGCTGGAAGCCATAGCCAGCAGGCTGAGGAGGTAGCAGACTGAGCATACTTTGACTGAAAGACAATGGCTGAGCAGCAAACTGAGATGACCCGGGGTGAAATCCAGGCATCCGAGGTAAAGGTGCTACTCCACTTGATGCTTGTAATTGTGAAAAATGAGCCTGAAAAAACTCCGCCAAAATAATTATTGTTGGTCTTGACAAAAGGGAACGTGATTATATGATGACCCTAATAGATTAAAGCTATTAAAAACACTCCGAATTGATTTGACTTCAAAAAAAAAAAAAAATCCACAACCGCGGATATAGTTTTATAGAGAATTGCAAAACCCTTGATATTCTTATCCTTCCAAGCTAAAAAGACATTATAATCAGGAATTCAAACAACGACAGCATACAATTTCAAGGGAAGAAGCATTTGTTCAACTGACAAATCCCAGCCCCAATACCAGTGTCATTTTTCAAAGGCAAGGAGAGGATATCACTGTGTTAACTGGAGCACCATCACGTGGAGAACCAATATCAATGTGAGAACCAATGTCATCTGAATTTATAATCAATCACTTTTTGTTATCTATGGACTATGTTTTAAAGTTGCAGAAAGCTGATTTTACTTCATAGGATACTCAGAAGGGTAAAGACTTCCACTTGCACCGAATATGTACATGACCTTTCCCCTAAAAATGTACGTGTGAACTCGCAAAAAGGGAGAGAGGGAACTATATTGCATAAGTAGGAAACGATGGGAAGGAAAATCACCTGCAATAGTACCCTCCTTTCTTCTTTGCGCTGAGCCACGGCAACATACAAAGGTTTCCGTCCAATCATCTTCCCATTCATTGCAATCAGCTGAAGAACATGGAGAACAATAAATATGAACATACACGAGATTAGTCCGCCAATTTCAAAAAGAGAAGGTAACTCACAGCGCATGTAGCTTCCTCGGGGGACGAGAAGGCCACAAAAGCAGAACCAATGCTCATCCCTTGTGGATTACGCATGACCTGAAAAGGTTATTGCAAAAATAAGTAAATAAAAGGTTACCCAGTAATCACAAATTAAATAAATGCAGTTAAAAAAAAAAAGAGAAATAGGCAAGATTTTAAAGGGGCCAGAGTGAATATACCTTGCATGATGTTATGCTTCCAAACTCAGAGAATAACTCTCTTAGTTTTTCATCAGTAATGCTGTCATCAAGATTTTTGAGATACAAATTAGCACCTCGTAATTTTTCAAATCTACTCTTTCTTTCCTGTTCAAATTTTGCTTTCAATTCTGCCACCCTGTCTGCCTTCCTTTGAGCCTTTCCCACATACAAGACTTTTTCACCATTCAAAGAGGTCCCGTTCAAGTTCTGTACCGCAGAAGCAGCATCATCTGGGCTCTGGAAATTTACAAAACCAAAACATCGGGATCCTCCATTTACATCCCTCATAACAACTGCACTAGTGATGGGACCATACTTGCCAAAAATTTTTGTAAGGTCCTCGTCTGTGGTAGTTTCAGAAAAATTTTTCACGTAAACATTAGTGAACTTTGGCGATCCATTCACCCGATTCCTTTCCTCGCGTCGAACAAAATGTCCTACATAAACTTGCTTATTATTAATCAACATGCCATTTAACTGTTCAATTGCATTCTGCGCATCTTCGTCCCGGTCAAACTGCACAAACCCATAGCCTTTTGATCGACCACTGGCATCAGTGGCAACCTTGCAAGAAAGCACAGTGCCGAAGGCAACAAAAATATTTTGCAACGCCTTGTTATCTAAGGAAGTGTCCAAGTTTTTAATGAAAACATTAGCAAATCCAGTCTTCTGAATTATACTAAGATCTCGCTGCAAAAACATAATCCTGATAGGTTTCCCATTGATAAGTGTGAAATTCAAAAGCTCCCGGGCATTAGCAGCTGCAAATTTTCAGATTAAAAACAGGGTGTGATCCAAACAAGGCATCAAAAGTCACCACAAGAATGGCTTACTAAAACAATCCGCGCATTAAATTATTCTAATAATTCCATCAAAATACTGAGAACAAATATGAAAACAATTGAAAAAAAAAATTCAAAAATTGATAATAGATATTCAACCAATTGCAGAGTTTTAAAGCAGATTGCAACAGGAATTCAACAATTGCAAAATCTCCCATAGCTTATGTCCAATACTTTCTTGGAATAAAAACTCCCTGAATATACCAAATTGCAGCAGACCCACAAGACCCGAGAGCGTCTAGCCGATGTGTTCACAAATAACTTGCAAAAATGCAAATGTAGCATTGTTTGATAACATAATTTAGCACTTTAAATTGAATACACCAAGTGATTTCAAAATTAAATGCATCTGGCAGCGCACATAGTCGTATCACATTTAAGTCTAAAAATTGATTACAAATGGATTTTAATTTTTAAGCAAGAGAAACTTAACAGTGAATGCTGAATATAACCTAAAAACAAACCTACGCCTCTAAACTATATAAGCGGGTGCCAATGTCTATCGTATGCGCCGACAACTAGGGGACTGTTTGGCACTACCAAAAAAATAAAATTTTTACACTTGTGAATTACACGTGGTACTAGTTGGGTATTTGATAAAAATTTGTAAAAGTTAGAGAAAATTAAAAAAAAATTGGTTAAAGTTAAAAATATTTAGTAGAAATTGAAAAAAATTTGTAAAAAATTTACTTTGTGTTTGGTGAAAAAAGCTAAAAAAAAAAAAAAATCCCCTAAATAAGAAAAATAGATACGGGACTTCAAGGAATCAAAGTTAACCCTATACTTAGAAACACAAATCAAAATAACTGAATAGTAACAATCCAATCAATAAAGATGATCACTTCACATAATTCATAAGGCACTCGAGAGTCAAAATATTCCACTACTGTACAATCACTGCAACTATATATATAATCCCACAAACCAACACATGTACATATTTGTGTATGTTTATATATTCTGTTCAATCTGCATACTCATGCACATATATATATATATATATATAGATAAGAATAAAAAAGTAAAAAAAAAAAGAAAGCAGGGCAATATATATATATATATATTAATTCTGTTCAGTGGCTAACCATCTTGGGCGCTGCAGAAATTGACGTAAGCGTAGCCAAGTGATAGTCGCGTTGCCTGATCCCTACAAACCCTAACAGACACCACTTGCGCCACTTGGTTGAACACATCGTACAGTTGCTCCTCGCTCACGCCGGAGTCGAGATCCCCCACGTACAGCGAGGCATTGTCGAGCCCTTGCACCGCTGCCTGAGTAGGAATCGCCGCCGCCATAGATCTCTCTCTCTTTTTTTTTTTTTTTTCTCTTTTCTGTCGGGGTGGGGTGGGGTGGTGTTAGGGATTCCGGGACGGTAAGAGTGAGGGGGGTCAATATTTATAGGTTTGGAAAGGAAAGGAGAGGTTGGCAGACTGCTGGGAACAGGTTCCTTGCAGTTAAAGAATTCTTATACAGGACAACCTCCTATAACGAATCCTATTATTATTAGTATTACTACAATTTACCGATCGATTCTCGGATTCTATTTTATTTTTTTATTAACTAAATTACATAATTATTTTGTTTTTATAAAAAATATTTATAATATTAAAATTATACAGTAAACTTTATTAAAATTTTGAAAATAATTATATAATTTTATTTAATGAAAAAATAAAATAATTCGCGAGAATTCGAGTGTAAATAGCTGTATTCTTATTATTATTAATAATAGTCTTTTTTACTATTATTATTATTATTAAATAATATTTTTATACTTTTATCGAGGCGATATCAATTTTTAATTGTTAAGGTTGAACCTTTTACCCAAATATTAGAACGGGCAAACACTGTGGCGTATTTTTAGTTAAATTTTTAATTTATTTAAGATGTTAAAAAAATTATCTCAAATAATAAATAATTATTAGTTAAAAGATACTTAAGTAGATATTAAGTAATTTAAGAATGTTTAAAAACAAAAATTTTAAGAGTAGTGGATTTTTAAAAGGTATTTAGAAAATAAAAAAACTAAAAAAGTAAAATTACTTAGATAACTTAGGAAAACTAAAAAATTACTTATACATTAGTAACACTACTTTTAAATGGTGAATGGTTATCAAGGGTTGTTAATGGAAAAATAAATAAATAAATAAATAAATAAATAAATAAATGCTTCACTTAGTTGTTGTTCTCATTAATTTTATGATTTCACCGCTACTTTTAGTATTTACTTTACAACAGTATAGATATAGTGTGCGTTTAAAGTGTTAAATTTGACCAAAATATTTTTAACTTTCTTTAATTTTTTTTTTTTCAAATTTTCTTCGCATAAAAAATCTCTAATTTTTATAAACTTTCTTCAATTTTTATTAGCTTTTTTTATTTTTGTAATTTTTTATTAATTCTTTTAATTTTTCAACTTTGTCACACTTTTTATAGAACATGCCAACAGCACCTAATAATTCAAAATTTGTCTACTTTTGTTTTATTGTCAAAATTTGGTACTCCAATAAGACATATAAAAGGTGAATATGTACACAAAAGGGTGTTTGACTCACCAATTTTACTTAAAAATACTTTTACTAATTTTTTTCATTTCTTCTAACTTTCTCTACCAAATGTATTTTTAATTTTTACTACCTAACTACGATTACAACCATTGATCTATGCGAGTCTCAATCGAAACTAAGGGAATGTTTTGTATGAGGTGAAAGTTTTTGAAGTGAAACATTATCGGGGTAACTATTAACCCAATAATAGTTAAAAGAGTAATAAGCTATCATACTTATGTAGTTATGTTATGTTTAGTTTGAAAAAATAAATATTATCCGGTAATAATTATATTATATTTAGAATGTTGAGAAAGAACGTTGCTTAAGAGAAAATGGTAAAGGAATATTTTACAAGATAAAGTGAAAAGGGTACTCATTACTCCCCGATACCTTTCCTCACTAGTAACAATTTATCCTAGTGTAATTTTTACCATATCTTCCAAACTAATTTAATGAAGTGAAAAAAATTCTCTCAGTAAAATTTACTCTCTGTTACTACCAAAACAAACATGCCCTTGGTTGTAAAATTGTAATAGCATAATAAAAAGTTAATTTAACAAATTCAACAAATAATAATTAAAACATGAGTACGTCAAATTATCATTATTTTCATAAATTATAGACGTAAAATCTTATATATAATTGAACATATGAGTACTTGTAGTTTGTTAAGTTCCCCCATCTGCTTTTTTTTTTATATATTATTTTTTTTATAAAAATTTAAAAATATATTGGCAAGTTATACCTGAATTTACTTTCTAAAAATTTTCACTAATGGCATATAATTTATGTTTCAGTGATAAAAATTAAAAATAGTTTGGTAAGTTATTCTATTAGAATTTCTTTTAAAATATATATATAAATGATTTATGTTTCAGTGATAAAAAATTCAGAATATTTTGGTAAGTTGTCTTACCTAAATTTCTTTAAAAAATATATATATAAATTTTTAAATTATATTGGTAAGGTTACGTTTTAAATTGCTTGATAAGCAAGTATGATTAATAAAAAAGATAATTATTAAATCAAAACTCTTAAGGGTATTTTTGTCATTTAATCACAACTTGGAAAAAAAAAAGGAGAAAGGGAGGCATCTTTTGGAGTGGTTATATCATCCCCAATATTTAAATCGGACACGTCTACGTTTTAGTATAAAAATATGTATCGGGTAATTTGTTACTTAAGAAATATAATTTCTATTTTTGAGTATTTTTTTTTATTTCTTTTAAGTACACGATTTACCTGATATGTGTAATTTTTAGTTTAAACGTGGGCAATTTTTTAATTAAATTTGTGCTATTACAAAAGAAACCAAATAATTTCTAAAATTGTAAATCCTAATTAAATTCTCTTTAGTTATCATTTCTTTTATTAGAAGGATATGGTTTCCTCTTAATACAATTAACTAATAATTTTAGAAACTTGCCACTAATTATAACAATAAAACTGGAACCACCAATCTCACTCGGAGATTTACATTTATAATTATATTAATTAAGTTCTTACATTTGTGATTTGTTGTGACATACATTTTTTCTTTATAAACTTTCATATAGAATTTTTCATGAAACATCTCCGTTAATTTTTCTAGGTCATTTTTCTTTTCTAAAATAGAAAGAAAATAAAAAATAAACATATATATATATATATATATATATATATATATATATATATATATATATATATCAACATCTATAAATATTTTTTATTTTGGAAAAGATTTATGCACCGTGATTCTCTAATGTATATTTTTTTCTATTCTAAAAAATTATTAAGAGAAATTAATGAAGAGCGATATTGAACATATAATCTTTAAACTTATGTTTTTGCTAATCTTTTTGAAAATTGTTCATGTAGGTGCCCCTACCCATTTTTAAGGGCTAGAATGATTAGGAAAAAAAATTACTCTTTTATCTTTTAAATTAATGTTAAAAAAAAAACTACTCACTATGTAAATGATGTGATAATTGGTATGTTCAAATTTTGACAAATTTTAAATAAAATGCCACTCTTCATCTTGCATCTAAAATTATTAATAAATAAAATGGATATTTTAGAAAATAAAATTAAGTTTATAAAAATATCTCTTATCTTTTGATTCTTAAGTGTATGACTTGGCTACATCTGCCTTTTTTTTTTTAACTAAACTATTTCATTAAATGATTCAATTTTAACAATATCTCATTATTATTTTTCTTATTTTTAAGATAAAAATATTAAAATAAAGAAAAAGTTCTAATTTTTTTTATTTTTAATGAAAAATAAAAACTTTACAAAATTTTCTCAAAGGTAAATAAATTTTAACATTTATAATTTGATATTAATACGTTTAATCATTAATTGCAACTGAAAATTTGTATAACCTATGTTCAATTATTTATATACGGTATTTTTACAAAATTTACATATTTCAATGTAATAAACATTTTTTCTTGTAAATGTGGTGTTGTATTCATTAATTTTCAAATTTAAAAAAATAATTTGAATTTGAGAAAATAGTGTTCTAAAATTAACAAAAATAAATACAAATTATAAATTGAATAAATTGAGAAATGCCACTAGTGTATTATCTTTAATAGTATTTTTTTTGTAAAAATAAAAATAAAAGTCAAATATTTTTTTCATGTGTAAAACCATTACCTAATTTTTTTATTTTTTTTATTATTATTGTACAAATTCGTATATATGACACTTAAATTTAATACATTTTTACAAATATCAATTTGTTAAAAAGTTAGTAGTAATAGATTATTAGTTTATATTTCAAATTAAATATCTCAATTAGAGATACTAAAATTAAATAAGGTGTGCACGTGCTTGCACATGCTCCCTTTACTGACATAATATTATTGCTCATAGCACCATTAACGATGAAGCTTCCAATAACAGTGAATTCACTTTGTCTGACTCTCTTTGAGAAAATCACTAGCATGAACCATAAATTTGAGAAAACCACTGCTGTGACTATCATGGATTTGAAAAAACCACTATCGTGACCCATGAATTTGAGAAAACCACTGGCATAAATAATAGATTTGAGAAAACCAATACCGTGACCCATGGATTTGAAAAAACCGTTGCTGTGACCCATAAATTTGAGAAAAACCAATGGCATGACCCATAAATTTGAGAAAACTAGTGGCATGACATATATTTAAGAAAATCATTGCCATATAAGACTTGAACAAATTACTTATTATAAAAGAGTTTCTAAAATTATTTTTATTTTGTATTTAAAGTAAAAATCACTTATATCCCTAAATTTTAAAAAAATCTATCTTTGCACCTCTTGTATTTTAGACTAAAAATAAAAGTGGTTTGCAAAAAATTTTTAATAATTATTTCAAGGAGAGCTAGAATAACTACAAATTTGAGAAAACTATTGGTGTAATCCATTGATTAGCTCTAAAAATAAAAGCTACTAACTTAACGTATAAGATTATTCTCTCAGTAGGTTTGAGAAAACATTGGCATGAAAGTTTCTGGATTTGAGAAAACTACAAACATAAGAAAAGTGGTTTCCAAAAAATTTACTTGAGAAAACTATTGGAGTAAAATTACAAATTTGAGAAAATTACTTGCGCAAAAATTCCTAAATTAAGAAAAATACAGACTTAGAAAAATAGTTTGCAAAAAGTTTCCCTAATTATTCCAGGTATAGTTGGAATAAGTATAGATTTAAGAAAATAATAGCTGTGGAAGTTTCAGGATTTAAAATAATTACAGACTTGAGAAAACTATAGTTTTATAAAATCTATAATTATTCCATCTATCCTCGTGATAGTTACAAGAACTTTTTGCAAATAACTTTTTTGAAGTACATAGTTTTCTCAAATCTCAAATCCACAAGAAGAATATCTTATAGGTTAAGCCTGTATATTTAATTTCTAGAGCAAATTATGATCATGCTAACAGTTTTTTCAAATCTACAGTTATGTGAATTGTCCTTGCAATAATTCTAGGAGCTTTTAGGAAACCACCTTCCTTCTTGTAATAATTATGGGAATTTTTTAAAAACCATTTTTCCAAAGTATGTAGTTTTCTTAAATTTAAGAACTTTCACATTAGTTATTTTCTCAAATCGATAGTTATTCTAACTGTACTTGGAAAGGAAAAATTCTGTGGGCTTTATACCTAATTTATGAGTCCCGTCAATGGTTTTCTTCCTAGGGGCAATATAAATATATTGTAACTTCAATTGGTAAGTGTCATGGTCTTCCAAAACTTTCAAATCAGAGTTGTTGTGAAGTTTTATGCATGTTTATAGAGGAAGGAGGGGATGAAGATGGTCGATTTATTAAGTCAATGCTTTTGAAAGATCAGATAAATAGTTTATGAAAAAAGGTTCATGTTTATGCAATTTTTTTTTTTAATTTGATGATCTTGGATTGTTTCAGTTTTGTGATATGACTAATTTATTCATGGTTCATAGATCATATATTTTTATCTCAATTAACTCTTTTGTGTGTTAAATGTTTTGTTTCTTATAGTTTAATCTACGATGATGGCGGCAAATCATTTAATATTTTCTAACAATATAAAACTATTGCTAGTCTTGATGCAAAATAAGAGTAGTAGTGCTAAATTTCTTAATAATGTCTGAAACTTAACTATAGCCAAGTGCCAGAAGATGTGGAAGGACCACAAGTGTAGCGTGAAAAAAAAGTATTTCACGCCATGCAAGGGAGCACTAGACATCCTTTAGCGATATCCTCCATGCGTGGTCCCAGAGCAATGGCCAGACCTTGTCTCCTACTAGTGTAGTGACACAGCTCAAGTATAATTTAATTAAGGTTTTCAATTTATTACATTTAAGTTGTTACTTATAATTGTTATTAATTAGTTATAATTCTTCAAACGCAGGGTGAGTTGACAACGAACTCAACGAATCGAGCTAATCTTGGCCCACTACACACGACTAAGGAGAGGCATATCCAGGATATACTCTATAAGTTATATAGTCGTATTTAAATTTATTACAAAATTTGTTTATTTTTTTCACATTAGTAATTGTTGCATATTCTGTTCATAATTTAATTTATCTTTAATGTAGATGCGGGCAAAGAGGACCCCGATCAATTGACTTCATGTATTCGAGAAGATACACAATCGTCATTACCTTGGTGTACGGGCCATCATTAAACAAGTCGAGGCACGCCTAGCTGAGCTCCCAGAGGCTGAGTGAGAGTCAACTAAAAGGCGCAATGTCATATTCGTCGAGGTTGCAAGTAAGGAGTTCCAGCCATTTGGGACTTCTAGAAACGAACCGCATGGGTATCCGAGTTATGGACGCTCGAAATGACCTCGAGTATATTCCAGTTGAAACTTGAAACTTATAACTTAGAACTTAGGATTGAACTGCTTAAACTGAGCATATGGCGTCCAATTTGAATGGAACTTGACAAGCAGAAAGTTCCAACCATTTGAGACATGCAAAAACAAGCCGCGTGAGAATCTGGGCTATGGATTGCTCGAATAGCCCGAAGTAGATTCTAGTTGAGACTTAAAACTTAGAACTTAGAGTTTATGAGTGAACTGTTCAAACTGGACATAAGGTGTTTGATTTGAAAGAAACTTGACGAGAAGCGAGTTCTAGCCATTTGGGATTTGTCAGAATGAACCGTGTGAGAATCCGAGTTACAAATCACTCGAAATGGCCCCGAGATTATACTTTTAATTTAATTAAATTTAAAAACTTACAAGTTAGTTTTGTTTATAATTTTAATTTTAAATTCATTCATTATAATTTCTATCAATATTTAATTTAATTTTTTGTTAATCTATTTCAGGTTTGATGGGTTCTCATGCAGTTCTAACTTAACCCTTACTCAAAGATATTTTTTTTTTTCTCTTTTGTAGAATTAAGGATAATGTAATAATTATTTTAATTTTAATTTTATAAATATTTATATTTTTGTGGATAAATAATTATAAATATTAATTTGAATGTACAGGTTCAATCAATGTACAGGTTTTGTTGTATGAATATATAGGTTTTTCTTTGTTTTAGCAAAAATAAGCAAGTTTAAAAAAAAATTATTATCGACACTTTTTACTTATGTAATTCTTTTAGGCATGTAATTGTTCTTTTCGTTGCATAAGTTTTTTTTTTCTTTTTTTTTTGAAAAATTCAATTTTTTAAATTTGTGGAAAAAAATTTAAACGTACATACGAAAGAACTTTCACTGGATTCTCTTACAAAGAAAATGGGGAAAAAAATGGGTCTTAAGTTCGTTTGAAACTGTACAAATAATAATAATAATAATAATAATAATTTATTTGATTATGCATCTCTCTCTCTCTCTTACACACACACACAAACACACACAATAACCATAAAAAATTAATTTATTTAAATTATGCTTATTTCTATTTCTCTCACTCACTCACACACACACATTCACTCCTTAAAAGCAACACCCAGAAAAAAATATTAAATGCCCCTTGCCTTTTTGAAAGAATTATATGGTTTTGAAAATGCTACTACATAAATTTATTTGTAATATATAATATTTTGAGTTATTTGTTTTTGCATCTCCTGTTCTTAAAGGCCCAACAAATTCCTAATTTTTATTAGGTGATTTTTTTAAGGTGAAAAGTATTTTTTACTGTTTGCTAAATTAAAAAAATTATATTTATACGTCTTGTACTTGTACTTAGACTAAAATGAATTTATAAATTGCGTTAAATTTTTTAAGTGAAAAAAATAATACATTCCATTAAAAATTAAATAAAATTAAAAGATGTAAGTTTATGAAATACGAAATACATATGATCGATGTAAATGTCTTTCTGAAGTTTAAAAGTCAAAAGTATTTTACTTAATAAAAAATAAATTTATTTATAAAATTGCCATTAATTTTTGTTACATACTTTGTTATTTCATTTTGCCTTTTAGCTTTAACTCGAAGGGTCAAACTTGTATGATAACCCAAAGTCTTATCCCACCTCATTCATCAACCATTAACAACTATCTGTAGAAAAGTATCTCAGCTAATTCCATCACCATCAACTTGTCTAAATTGAAATTGCTCAGTCAACTGTCAAAGTATCTCAATACTAATTTTATCCTATGAACAATTATCTATATATCACTTAGGACTTGATTGAATGGTGCTAAAATTTCAGGGGAATATCAGCTAATTCCATCACCATCAACTTGTCTAAATTGAAATCGCTCAGTCAACTATCAAAGTATCTCAATACTAATTTTATCCTATCAACAATTATCTATATATTACTTATGGTCCGATTGGATGGTGTTAAAATTTCAGGGGAATAAGTTTTAGAGGGGATATAAGATAAGAAGAGGTATTATTTTTAGAGGGTTGGCCCATATTGATGTGATATTTATAGAAGAGGATAACGTTTGACTTGATTTGGATGTTTTATAAATAAGAGGGGGTGAATGATGGAAAAAGCAGTTAAATGACTTTTTTACCCTTGTGGTGTCCTAAATTTGGTTACCTATTAAATTAAATATTAAATTGTAAAACCCACTCTATTTAATTATTTTTGGACAATTTGAAGTTATATTATTTATTTCATTAAAAATTTAATTTTTTATAAATTTATTTAAAGAACTTTTTTTTTTTTAATTATCCAATTTTTTAAATATCCAATGTACTTTTGAATGGTTGGTTATTATTCAATTTTTTTAATGATATTTATTTTGACTTGTTGGCTTGTCTATTATTTTTTTACTAGCATTATATTTATTTTGATCAAGTTAATAATACTATTAACGAGGGCTAAAAACGTCAAAATAAGCTAAGAGGAGGTGAAAATCTTTGGCTAGCCTCAACCCTGCCCAAAAGTTATATGCAGAGGGGGGGAAATGTAGACCCATGGCAACAAATAAATGGAGAGAAAGGAAAAGTGTGGGCTGTTTGGAGTTTCCAAACCATGCCAAACGTGTGGGACCCACGGGTATTAGTTTTAGGAGGGGCTATTACTGCATCCAAGCAGGGCCTTAGGGTAAGCATCAAATCACAACTCAGATTGGCTTCAAAATCATAGAGTCATGGATAATGAAGACAGATTTTAATTTTATGCTATTTATATATGACTTAGGTGGGTCAGTATCAAATCACAAAATCTTATCAGCAGTTATCTATATATCACTCAGGTGAGTTAGTATCAAGGTATGAAATTACATGATCATATCAACGGCTATCTATATATTACTCAGGTGGGTCAGTATCAAAACATCAAATTATCCTATCAGCAACTATCTATATGACTCAGTTTAATTAGCATCAAATCACAGTGTCAAGGGTATTGTGAAGCAAATTTCAATTTAAAATACTGTTAAAAGAAAATGTCAAAAATTCAGGAGAGCTCAGTTGGAGAAGAGAGTGACACCTCCCTAGGCCACTCATCAAATAATACAATCCACCTGGATCGGTATTCAAACCCAACCCATGATTAACTCCGTGAATGAACTTTATCTATTGAGCTATCTCATCATCTCAAATTTATTTATAATTTGTAAATATGTATATTGAAATTGAATGGAAGATATGCCCCAAAAAAAAAAAATTGTTATTAATGGTTAGCCTTGACTAACTTTGGAGGTCTGGATTTTCTATCAAAGTAAATCTAACTCCCGAGAGATTTACAAAAATATAATTAAAAAATAAACATTGTACAGAAATTGATCGCGACAGATGTATTGACAAAAATCGATTCGGTGTCAACAGTGCTACTGATGACACAGTAAGCATGTCGGCAATAGCTTTGACGATACCGAATTCTCCATTATTTCGTTGGTATCGGCAATAGTAGTGATGAGACCTAAGACACGTGTCGTCATTAATATTGACGACATTGGTTTCAAGGTACTTGAAATCGTCACTTCTAGTGGCGACACCCTATAATTCCCGAGCCTCTCGGCAGTAGATGGGTGTGCGTGATGTGCATCAGGTAGCCATCAATCTCCCTGGACCATTTTAATATTTTTAGCTCATTTTGTTTAATATAAAAAGCCATCAATCACTTCTAGCTCATTTTGTTTTTTACTTGTTTATTTTGTATATTTTATATTTTAAAATCTCAAAATAAGTAAAATAAAAAATGATCTATTTTAATATTTTTTATTTTAAATTAAAAATGCTAAAAATAAATTTTTGTCATTTTTTATTTTATGTATAAACTTATTTTTTATTTTTTAAAATAAATTTTAAAAATACAAGTGATCAAATACGTTTTGAACAATTTTTCTTGATTTAAAAAATACAAAATGAAAAAATGAGCTAACAACGAAAAATAAAAAATAGAAAAACAAACAAAAAGTTACCTTAATTAAATAATATTATTTATTTAGGACATGGTTTGTTACATGGACTTTTCAGTTAGGTAAACCAATAATAGCTATCTTTCTTCAGGTTTTTTTTTTTTTTTTTTTTAAGATATAACTTTTTTATATGACTTTCCAGTTTGGTTTTTTTTCATTTTAGGAAAAATAGTAATAGAAAATAAAAATAAAAAACATAAATAAGAAAATGACAGTGTTATTAAATAGGTTCTTAATATTAAAATTTTAATTTTAATTTTATATTTTGTTTAGGCATGATTTTATTCTTTATTTCAGCACATTTGTTTTTGGAAAAAACAATAAATATAGATATAAATAATATAATTAAATTGTAATTTATTATATTTTATATTTATTGAATTAAATAATAGTTAATAAATAATTTAATTTAATTGTTATGAAACATATTTTACTAATTTTAATGAAAATTTTAAAACTAATTAAATTAATATTTATTAAAAGAAAAATTAATAATAGTAAATAAAATTGTATTTTCATAATGTAATTTTAGTTTTCATTTTAGAAAAAATGGCAATAGAAAATAAAAAACAGTATATAATTTTATAAGAAAAATGACAGCATTATTAAATGGGTTCTTAATATTAAAATTTTAATTTTTAAATTTGTATTTTTGTTAGGTATGATTTATTCTTTATTTCAGCACCTTTTTTTTGGGGAAAAATGATAAATATTTCAATATGTAATCTAATAATTACTTTAATTAGCATTAAATAAATTTTATAAAATTATTTTTAATAAATATTATAATTAAATTATATGAAATATATTTTATCTAATAAATTTTTAATATAATTTATTTAATCATTTAGATAAGGGTTCTAAATGATTACAAAAAATTATATTTTATTCAGCCATTTTTAAAAATTAATATAATTAAATTATAACTTATTATATTTTATATTTATTAAATTAAATAATTTTTAATAAATAATTTAATTTAATTGTTATCAAACATATTTTATTAAATTTAATTAATAATAAATTTATTATTAATAAATTTTAATTAATAATATATTTTATTAATCTATTATTAATTTAATTAATAATATATTTTATCATAAAAGTGCCATCTTTTATACAAAAACGATAAATTTATTTCAATGCCCTCTTTTATTTTTTAAAGTAATGGAGCTACTATTAAAAAAAAATTTCAACCGGTTACATTTTTATGGTGATTTCAAATCCACTATTTTAAACTCCTTAAATCTATAATCAAGTCTCGATTTAAATGAAGAAAAGTAGATTTAAGCAATTCATTTTATATAATTCATTAAACTAAATCTAATCTCAATCAAAATAAAATTTCATAAGTAGGAAGTATGTTTTTGTAACATCCATAAATGATTAAATCTACTAATCAAATTAATTATAAATGATTAAATAAAATATGTTAAAAAATTATTATAAATGATTAAATAACATGTATTTCATATAATTTAATTATGACATATATTTTTGTAATTTAATAAGATTTATTTAATACTAATTAAATTAATTATTAGATTGTATATCTATATTTATTGTTTTTTCCAAAAAAATGTGCTGAAATAAAAAATAAAATCATGCCTAAACAAAATAAAAAATTAAAATTAAAATTTTAATATTAAGAACCTATTTAATAATGCTGTCATTTTCTTATTTATGTTTTCTATTTTTTATTTTCTATTGCCATTTTTCCTAAAATGAAAAAAATCAAACTGGAAAGTCATATAAAAAAGTTATATCTATAAAAAAAAAAAAACCCAAAGAAAGATAACTATTCTTGGTTTACCAAACTAGAGAGTCCGTGTAACAAACCATGTCCTAAATAAATAATATTATTTAATTAAGGTAACATTTTGTTTATTTTTCTATTTTTTATTTTTCGTTTTTAGCTCATTTTTTCATTTTGCATTTTTTAAATCAAGAAAAATTGTTCAAAACGTATTTGATCACTTGTATTTTTAAATTTTATTTTAAAAAATAAAAAATATGCATATACATAAAATAAAAAATGATAAAAATTTATTTTTAACATTTTTAATTTAAAATAAAAAATATTAAAATAAATAAAATATGTCATTTTTTATTTTACTTATTTTGATATTTTAAAATATAAAATATACAAAATAAACAAATAAAAAACAAAATGAGCTAGAAGTGATTGATGGCTTTTTATATTAAACAAAATGAGCTAAAAATATTAAAATGGTCCAGGGAGATTGATGGCTACCTGATGCACATCACGCACACCCATCTACTGCAGAGAGGCTCGGGAATTATAAGGTGTCGTTACTAGAAGTGACGACTGCAAGTACCGTGAAACCAGTATCGTCAATACTAATGACGATACATGTTTTGGGTCTCGTCACTATTATTACCGACACTAACGAAATTAATGGAGAATTCGGTATCGTCAATGCTATTGCTGACATGCTTACTGTGTCGTTAGTGGCACTGCCGACACCGAATCGATTTTTGTCAATATATCTGTCGCAATCGATTTATGTACAATGTTTATTTTTTAATTATATTTTTGTAAATCTCTCCTAATTCCCGTAATCCCTCTTGCTTTTTCGTCATCCATAAAAGAGGAAAACTTCCGCGGCAATCAATCCAACTGCAAGCCAACCAAAGTACAAGAATTTGTTACACAAGAATGGCAATTTTCAAGAGCATTTTTATGCTCTTGTACTTTGATCAAATAAATAATTCTTAAATTACTTGGAACCAAAACACTCTAAATAATTCTAAGAACCCACAAAATGTTTTGTTTGCCACTTGACAATAAAAAATATAATTTTTAATTTGTAAAAAAATTTTAGGATAAATTAATAAAAATTTTTATACCTTTATAAGATAATTCTTAGTCAAAGAAATTTGAGCTACAAGTGAACTAACATTGGCAGGTGATATGGCAACAAATAGTTAATTATATTAAAAAGTTATTAATTTTTTTTATGCAGCTATTTTTTAATAATTTTTTATACCACAAAATCATCTAGTCGCACATATTTTATTAAATTGAAAACAAATAATAATAACAATAATATATTTGAGGTTACTAGTTTATGAATCTATTCTTTTGTAATCAATTTTTTGTTTTTTTTTGTTAAGAATGTCAACCAATTTGTACATATTTTGTTAAATTAAAAGTGTTTGGTTGGTTAAAATTAATTAAAATTCATCAATTTTTACCAATCTTTTGTACTATTTTTCAATTAAATTTTACCACATATCACTTTTATATCAAATTCTTATATTTTTATTATATTTTTTAACTAAACTTTTATCAACTAAACAGTGTTAATCTTTTACATATTCGAAGGAAAATTTCAAATTTGACACTTTCGCGCCAAACGATTAAAATCAGCAAAAAGACTTGCCAACAAGAAGACAGCAATCGCCGGCTCACCCCGAACGCATCCCCGATCAACGATGTCCACCGTCTTCATTGCCGTCCAATGCTTCCAATGCTCTACCATGCAGGCAAACACCCCCTGCGTCTCTCTCTCTCTCTCTCTCTCTCTCTCTCTCTCTCTATACGTTCATGTACATATAAATATAATATGTGTTTTGGTTGTCGATCTTGCTCATTTACAGGTGAAGCAGCAGAAGAAGAGCAGCAACAAGTGGATCTGCGTGGTATGCAACCAGAAGCAGTCGGTGCGGAAGGTGTTTGGTCAAGGTTCCATGGCCAGAGACGTCCGCAAATTCGTTCAGAGCTTCAACATCTCCCGCCAATTCGCCGACGAACGACGCGTAGACGAAACCCTAGTCCCGTCGCCGGAAGACGCCAGCAATCAGCCCCCGAGCAATCACATGAAGAGGACTGACTGGAGTGAGTACATTGATCCGGAGGACAATCGCGATCTCCGAGTCAAGGACGAACCAGGTAGACATTCAAAGTTCAAGAGTCAACCGTTGTTCAATTCGTTTCTTATTGTTCAATAAACTTGATACGCAGAGGATATGTTCGAAGAAATGATTGTGAGAGAGTTGCCCAAACCACTGTTCAAAAAGCCCAAATTGATCGCCCATTCCAGCGGCTTTGGCCGTGAAAAAGATTCCAAGCCTGTTTTCTCAAAGAGGAATTCGATCCAGCTTGTAAGATCTCAAGGTAAATGAGATTAGAAAAACTTCTACAATCTACGTACTAAAAAAAAAAGGAAGCCAAAATCGATCAATCTGCTCAGACCAGCTTGATTAGATACAAACATAGTTTCTCTACATATAAAAATCCTTACTTGCTAACCATTTCCCAAGCTTCCGCAGAGAAGGAGCTGCGAAGGTACCGGCCAACAGCAATAAACTTCTCTTTCAAAGAGAGTGATAATTACAGAGTGCTCGATGATGAAGACATCTTCTCTGCAGACAAGGAATCAAGTAAACTTCTGACAACAATGAGCAAAGGGGCTTCGAAATGGAGAACTAATGGAGCACAAGAACACAAGCACGATTCAGGAACAGCCAAAGGAAATTCTAAATGGAGTGAATTCATAACTGAAGATGATGAGAATGAAGAGCTAATTGCAGATGAAGTGGCAAGGAGATGCAAGCCAAGAACAACAGAAGGAGCTTCGAAATGGGACAATTACATTACAGAGGATGATGATGAGTTGCAGCCCAGAAGGGGGAGAGAATTTGCCGACGGCACATTTCAATTGGATGATGATGGTGTATTTGAAGCCACCTTACATGAACAAAAGGTAGAAGAGGATGTCCACCCTGATTTTCTATGAGCTCTCTCTGGGGGTCGGTTGGGTGTTCTGCCATTTACATTGCATATATGTATATATCGCAAAACCATGAAATGAGTTGCAACTGACAAATACAGTTTCTAATGGCAAACTGTGATTCACAGACTTTGGAGATATGCTTTATTTCCCCAAAGACATTCTGACTTTGTTTGGTCTGTGTTTTGAGGAAATTGATTCCTGCTGCTGCTTTTTAACAGATTTTGATCTTCATAAAATTCTTTGAATTAAATACGGTCTCTTTTATTATATATGGCTAAGCACTGGAGCAATGCTTATATTGTACCAATTCATCAACATCTCAGCAGTGCAGCAAACCAATGAAAATGAAGTAGAAGCATATAAGCACCTTCAATCCAAATCATTGGAACTGTTGAATTTAATTTTTTTGCTCCCAATCTTGTTACTAAAATTTTAATATATATATATATATATATATATATATATATATATATATATATATATTATATTAAAAATTATTAAAAATTCCTAAAAAAATCAACCAAATGAGCACATAGTTGCTTTTGGCTTATTGTGCCACACAGCATAGTGGTTCGAAGGATACAATTTTCTTCAATTTCTAATAGACATCCTCACTCACCCCTCTAAAAGAATCTAATTCTAGTGAAGAAGTATGTTATTAGTAGTCATGCATCAGAATCTACAAGCCTTCATTGGTCTTAAACTCATTGTAGAACCTACACCAATCAACAGTTGTAATTAAAAAGATACTATCATGTAATCGTTAATCATTTTGAGACTCGTTATGAAACTCGCACCGATCAACATTTGTAGAAAACAATTGTGACAATTTTAGCTGTTCATACTTCACTGTTCTTTTTTTATAAAAAAAAAAAAAAAAATAGCCCTGTGTTTATTTTTTAAATTATGATCAAATTTTGGAATTCCTTCACTTTCTTAACAAGCCTTCTTGAATAAATGGTTACTCATAATTTCAAAAATATAACAAACATACATCCCCAATATAAACACAAAGTAATAACTAATATTAATTATTTATTAGAGGTTTAAAGTAGCATCTGATTCCCCTCCAAATCATAAAAGAATAAAGCGAAAGTTAAATAATCCTAATAAAATCCAAGGCTATAATAAATAACCATATCTTAAAAGTTAGTATCAAAAGAAAACACCCTAATAATCAATAATAGCTTGTCAAGCCCTATATAAAAAGATAGGCCTGCACACGACACATATATGAAGATACTAAATTTACTAATCAAAATTAGGCTTTGCCTTGCTTCATTCATTCAAGGACAATGAGCCTATTTGATCACTAGCATCACTTCCTGATGAAGCTGAGCGGAGGACATCCAAAGCCTCGGAAACTTTCTTAGCTGAGCGGAGGACATCCAAAGCCTTGGAAACTTTCTTCTTCAGAGCATTTGGGGACTCAATCAGATGGGGAACCTCAGTTTCGTCCATCTCCAGCAGCATGTCAATCACTTTCCAAGCATATTCATGCTCAAGCTGCTCCACAAGTGGACATAGCTGTTCCCGCAACATCTATCATTTTTGTCATAAAGCAATTATGATGATTCAGAATCAAGATTTCGAAATAGCTCTCATTTCTCGGCTTCCTATTTATTTTAAGTACCCAAAGGAGAAAATAACTCACCGAACGTTGGCATTGGCACCGGCCCAGGCTGCTGCTGAACATCCAATGGAGTTGTTGGCATTCTCCTCATTTGACCCATTAGTCCTTGAGGAATTGTAGACGAATCCATCCCAAGACGTGCATTGGCAACATATCTTAAGCCTTGGTTGGAGTTGTGATGCATCAACTAAATTTAAAATTATGACAAAATATCAACCCAAGCACACTTCAAACCAAATTCGCAAATAAGATGAAGAAGGTGAAGTTAAAACAATGGCTAAGTGACATAGGGGAAACAATAATGCACCTGCAGCTGCTGCATCTGCTGATTGATCCCACCTCTCTTGGTGACTACTTGTTGTTTGACTTGTCGCTGCCTCTGAGGTTGGAATGGCAGAATGAAGTTCTGGGCAACACTGGGGTACATTCCAGGCAAGAGTTGCCGCTGGAAGCCATAGCCAGTAGGCTGACGAGGTAGCAGACTGAGCATACTTTGACTGAAAGACAACGGCTGAGCAGCAAACTGAGATGACCCGGGGTGAAATCCAGGCATCCGAGGTAAAGGTGCTACTCCACTTGATGCTTGTAATTGTGAAAAATGAGCCTGAAAAAACTCCGCCAAAATAATTATTGTTAGTCTTGACAAAAGGGAACGTGATTATATGATGACCCTAATAGATTAAAGCTATTAAAAACACTTCGAATTGATTTGACTTCAAAAAAAAAAAAAAATCCACAACCGCGGATATAGTTTTATAGAGAATTGCAAAACCCTTGATATTCTTATCCTTCCAAGCTAAAAAGACATTATAATCAGGAATTCAAACAACGACAGCATACAATTTCAAGGGAAGAAGCATTTGTTCAACTGACAAATCCCAGCCCCAATACCAGTGTCATTTTTCAAAGGCAAGGAGAGGATATCACTGTGTTAACTGGAGCACCATCACGTGGAGAACCAATATCAATGTGAGAACCAATGTCATCTGAATTTATAATCAATCACTTTTTGTTATCTATGGACTATGTTTTAAAGTTGCAGAAAGCTGATTTTACTTCATAGGATACTCAGAAGGGTAAAGGCTTCCACTTGCACCGAATATGTACATGACCTTTCCCCTAAAAATGTACGTGTGAACTCGCAAAAAGGGAGAGAGGGAACTATATTGCATAAATAGGAAACGATGGGAAGGAAAATCACCTGCAATAGTACCCTCCTTTCTTCTTTGCGCTGAGCCACGGCAACATACAAAGGTTTCCGTCCAATCATCTTCCCATTCATTGCAATCAGCTGAAGAACATGGAGAACAATAAATATGAACATACACGAGATTAGTCCGCCAATTTCAAAAAGAGAAGGTAACTCACAGCGCATGTAGCTTCCTCGGGGGACGAGAAGGCCACAAAAGCAGAACCAATGCTCATCCCTTGTGGATTACGCATGACCTGAAAAGGTTATTGCAAAAATAAGTAAATAAAAGGTTACCCAGTAATCACAAATTAAATAAATGCAGTTAAAAAAAAAAAGAGAAATAGGCAAGATTTTAAAGGGGCCAGAGTGAATATACCTTGCATGATGTTATGCTTCCAAACTCAGAGAATAACTCTCTTAGTTTTTCATCAGTAATGCTGTCATCAAGATTTTTGAGATACAAATTAGCACCTCGTAATTTTTCAAATCTACTCTTTCTTTCCTGTTCAAATTTTGCTTTCAATTCTGCCACCCTGTCTGCCTTCCTTTGAGCCTTTCCCACATACAAGACTTTTTCACCATTCAAAGAGGTCCCGTTCAAGTTCTGTACCGCAGAAGCAGCATCATCTGGGCTCTGGAAATTTACAAAACCAAAACATCGGGATCCTCCATTTACATCCCTCATAACAACTGCACTAGTGATGGGACCATACTTGCCAAAAATTTTTGTAATGTCCTCGTCTGTGGTAGTTTCAGAAAAATTTTTCACGTAAACATTAGTGAACTTTGGCGATCCATTCACCCGATTCCTTTCCTCGCGTCGAACAAAATGTCCTACATAAACTTGCTTATTATTAATCAACATGCCATTTAACTGTTCAATTGCATTCTGCGCATCTTCGTCCCGGTCAAACTGCACAAATCCATAGCCTTTTGATCGACCACTGGCATCAGTGGCAACCTTGCAAGAAAGCACAGTGCCGAAGGCAACAAAAATATTTTGCAACGCCTTGTTATCTAAGGAAGTGTCCAAGTTTTTAATGAAAACATTAGCAAATCCAGTCTTCTGAATTATACTAAGATCTCGCTGCAAAAACATAATCCTTATAGGTTTCTCATTGATAAGTGTGAAATTCAAAAGCTCCCGGGCATTAGCAGCTGCAAATTTTCAGATTAAAAACAGGGTGTGATCCAAACAAGGCATCAAAAGTCACCACAAGAATGGCTTACTAAAACAATCCGCGCATTAAATTATTCTAATAATTCCATCAAAATTGTGAGAACAAATATGAAAACAATTGAAAAAAAAAAAAATTCAAAATTGATAATAGATATTCAAACAATTGCAGAGTTTTAAAGCAGATTGCAACTGGAATTCAACAATTGCAAAATCTGCCATAGCTTATGTCCAATACTTTCCTGGAATAAAAACTCCCTGAATATACCAAATTGCAGCAGACCCACAAGACTCGAGAGCGTCTAGCCGATGTGTTCACAAATAACTTGCAAAAATGCAAATGTAGCATTGTTTGATGACATAATTTAGCACTTTAAATTGAATACACCAAGTGATTTCAAAATTAAATACATCTGGCAGCGCACATAGTCGTATCACATTTAAATCTAAAAATTGATTACAAATGGATTTTAATTTTTAAGCAAGAGAAACTTATTTATCAGTGAATGTTGAATATAACCTGAAAACAAACCTACGCCCCTAAACTATATAAGCGGGTGACAATGTCTACCGTATGCGCCGACAATTAGGGGCTGTTTGGCACTACCAAAAAAAATAAAATTTTTACACTTGTGAATTACACGTGGTACTAGTTGGGTATTTGATAAAAATTTGTAAAAGTTAGAGAAAATTTAAAAAAAAATTGGTTAAAGTTAAAAATATTTGATAGAAATTGAAAAATATTTGTACAAAATTTACTTTGTGTTTGGTGAAAAAAGCTAAAAAAAAAAAAAAAAATTCCCCTAAATAAGAAAAATAGATACGGGACTTCAAAGAATCAAATTTAACCCTATACTTAGAAACACGAATCAAAATAATTGAATAGTAACAATCCAATCAATAAAGATGATCACTTCACATAATTCATAAGGCACTCGAGAGTCAAAATATTCCACTGGTGTACAATCACTGCAACGATATATATAATCCCACAAACCAACACATGTACATATTTGTGTATGTTTATATATTCTGTTCAATCTACATACTCATGCACATATATATATATATATATAGAAAAGAATAAAAAAGTAAAAAAAAAAAAGAAAGCAGGGCAATATATATAGATATATTAATTCTGTTCAGTGGCTAACCATCTTGAGCGCTGCAGAAATTGACGTAAGCATAGCCAAGCGATAGTCGCGTTGCCTGATCCCTACAAACCCTAACAGACACCACTTGCGCCACTTGGTTGAACACATCGTACAGTTGCTCCTCGCTCACGCCGGAGTCGAGATCCCCCACGTACAGCGAGGCATTGTCGAGCCCTTGCACCGCTGCCTGAGTAGGAATCGCCGCCGCCATAGATCTCTCTTTCTTTTTTTTTTTTTTCTCTTTTCTGTCGGGGTGGGGTGGGGTGGTGTTAGGGATTCCGGGACGGTAAGAGTGAGGGGGGTCAATATTTATAGGTTTGGAAAGGAAAGGAGAGGTTGGCAGACTGCTGGGAACAGGTTCCTTGCAGTTAAAGAATTCTTATACAGGACAACCTCCTATAACGAATCCTATTATTATTAGTATTACTACAATTTACCGATCGATTCTCGGATCCTATTTTAATTTTTTATTAACTAAATTACATAATTATTTTTGTTTTTATAAAAAATATTTATATTATTAAAATTATACAGTAAACTTTATTAAAATTTTGAAAATAATTATATAATTTTATTTAATAAAAAAATAAAATAATTCGTGAGAAATCGAGTGTAAAGTGCCGTATTCTTATTATTATTAATAATAGTCTTTTTTACTATTATTATTATTATTAAATGATATTTTTATACTTTTATCAAGGTGACATCAATTTTTTTTTTTTCATTAGAGAGAGGAAAGACTCGAATTCGAGTCATACGCGAATAGGAGAGACTTTTAACAACTATCACGCCGATATCAATTTTTAATTGTTAAGTGTGAACCTTTTGCCCATGACTAACAGCAAAACTGTCCTGTTAAGGGCGGCGCGGGTAGTCGATTTTTCGAATAAAACTTTCACCTACTATTCGCCAGTATATTAGAACGGGCAAACACTATGGGTGTATTTTTAATTTATTTAAGATGTTAAAAAAATTATCTCAAATAATAAATAATTATTAGTTAAAAATACTTAAATAGATATTAAGTAATTTAAGAATGTTTAAAAACAAAAATTATAAGAGTAGTGGATTTTTAAAAGGTATTTAAAAAATAAAAAAACTAAAAAAGTAAAATTACTTAGATAACTTAGAAAAACTAAAAAATTACTTATACATTAGTAACACTACTTTTAAATGGTGAATGGTTATCAAGGGTTGTTAATAGAAAAATAAATAAATAAATAAATGCTTCACTTAGTAGTTGTTCTCGTGAATTTTCACCGCTACTTTTAGTATTTACTTTACAACAGTACAGATATAGTGTGCGTTTAAAGTGTTAAATTTGATCAAAATATTTTTAACTTTCTTTAATTTTTTTTTCAAATTCTCTTCGCATAAAAAATCTCTAATTTTTATGAACTTTCTTCAACTTTTATTAACTTTTTTTATTTTTGTAATTTTTTACTATTTTTTTGTAATTTTTCAACTTTGTCACACTTCTTATAGAACATGCCAACAGCACCTAATAATTCAAAATTTGTCTACTTTTTATTTTATTGTCAAAATTTGGCACTTTTGTTTTATTGTCAAAATTTGGCACTCCAATAAGGCACATAAAAGGTGAATACGTACACAAAATGATGTTTGACTCACCAATTTTACTTAAAAATATTTTTACTAATTTTTTTCATTTCTTCTAACTTTCTCTACCAAATATATTTTTAATTTTTACTACCTAACTACGACTACAACCATTGATCTATGCGAGTCTCAATCAAAACTAAGGGAATGTTTGGTATGAGGTGAAATTTTTTGAAGTGAAACATTATCGGGGTAACTATTAACCCAATAATAGTTAAAAGAGTAATAAGCTATCATACTTATGTAGTTATGCTATGTTTAGTTTGAAAAAATAAATATTATCCAGTAATAATTATATTATATTTAGAATGTTGAGAAAGAATGTTACTTAAGAGAAAAGGGTAAAGGAATATTTTACAAGATAAAGAGAAAAGGGTACTCATTACTCCCGATACCTCTCTTCACTAGTAACAATTTATCCTAGTGTAATTTTTACCATCTCTTCCAAACTAATGTAATGAAGTGAAAAAAATTCTCTCAGTAAAATTTACTCTCTGTTACTACCAAAACAAACATGCCCTTAGTTGTAAATTTGTAATAGCATAATAAAGTTAATTTAACAAATTCAACAAATAATAATTAAAACATGAGTACGTCAAATTATCATTATTTTCATAAATTATAGACGTAAAATCTTATATATAATTGAACATATGAGTACTTGTAGTTTGTTAAGTTCCCCCATCTGCATTTTTTTATATTATTTTTCTTATAAAAATTTAAAAGTATATTGGTAATTTATACCTGAATTTACTTTTTAAAAATTTTCACTAATGGCATATAATTTATGTTTCAGTGATAAAAATTAAAATATTTTGGTAAGTTATCCTATAAGAATTTCTTTAAAAAATATATATATATATAAATGATTCATGTTTTAGTGATAAAAAAATTAAGAATATTTTGATAAGTTGTCCTATATAAATTTCTTTAAAAATATATATATAAAATTTTAAATTATATTGGTAAGGTTACGTTTTAGATTGCTTGATAAGCAAGTATGATTAATATAAATGATAATACAATTTCCAATTTTTAGTATTTTATTTCTTTTATGCACACAATTTTTTTATTAAATTTGTGCAATTACAAAGGAAACCAAATAATTTCTAAAATGTAAATCCTAATTAAATTCTCTTTTGCTATCATTCCTTTTATTAGAATGATACGGTTGTCTCTTAATGCAAGTAACTAACAATTTTAGAAACTGACCACTAATTATAACTTGTACAAAATAAAAATAAATCTCACTCGGAGATTTACATTTATAATTATATTAATTAAGTTCTTACATTTGTAATTTGTTGTGACATACATTTTTTCTTTATAAACTTTCATATAGAATTTTCCATTAAACATCTCCGTTAATTTTTCTAGGTCATTTTTCTTTTCTAATATAGGAAGAAAATAAAAAAAAAAAAACCTATATATATATATATATATATATATCAACATCTATAAATATTCTTTATTTTGGAAAAGATCTACGTACCGTGATTCGTTAATGTATATTTTTTTCTATTCCAAAAAATTATTCAGAGAAATTAATGAAGAGCGATATTGAACATATAATTTTTAAACTTATGTTTTTGCTAATCTTTTTGAAAATTGTTCATGTGGGTGCCCCCTGCCCATTTTTAAGTGCTAGAATGATTAAAAAAAATCACTCTTTTATCTTTCAAATTAATGTTTAGAAAAAAAAAATACTCACTATGTAAATGATGTGATAATTGGTATGTTCAAATTTTGACAAATTTTAAATAAAATGCCACTCTTAATCTTGCATCAAAAATTATTAATAAATAAAATGGATATTTTAGAATATAAAAATAAGTTTATAAAAATATCTCTTATCTTTTGATTCTTAAGTGTATGACTTGGCTACATCTGTCTTTTTTCTTTAACTAAACTATTTCATTAAATGATTCAATTTTAACAATATCTCATTATTATTTTTCTTATTTTTAAGATAAAAATATTAAAATAAACAAAAAGTTCTATTTTTTTAATTTTTAATGAAAAATAAAAACTTTACAAAAATTTCTTAAAGGTAAATAAATTTTAACATTTATAATTTGATATTAATACGTTTAATCATTGATTGCAGCTGAAAAATTGTATAACCTATGTTCAATTATTTATATACGGTATTTTTACAAAATTTACATATTTCAATATAATAAACATTTTTTCTTGTAAATGTGGTGTTGTATTCATTAATTTTTAAATTTAAAAAAATAATTTGAATTTGAGAAAATAGTGTTCTAAAATTAACAAAAATAAATACAAATTATAAATTGAATAAATTGAGAAATACCACTAGTGTATTATCTTTAATTGTATTATTTTTTGTAAAAATAAAAATAAAAGTCAAACATTTTTTTAATGTGTAAAACCATTACCTAATTTTTTTATTATTATTGTACAAATTTGTATATGACACTTAAATTTAATACATTTTTACAAATATCAATTTGTTAAAAAGTTAGTGGTAACAGATTATTAGTTTATATTTCAAATTAAATATCTCCATTAGAGATACTAAAATTAAATAAGGTGTGCACGTGCTTGCACATGCTCCTTTTACTGGCATAATATTATTGCCGATAGCACCATTAATGATAAAGCTTCCAGTGAATTCACTTTGTCTGACTCTCTTTGAGAAAATCACTGGCATGAACCATAAATTTGAGAAAACCACTGCTGTGACTATCCATGGATTTGAAAAAACCACTATCGTGACCCATGAATTTGAGAAAACCATTGGCATAAACAATAGATTTGAGAAAACCAATACCATGACCCATGGATTTGAAAAAACCGTTGCTATGACCCATAAATTTGAGAAAAATCGATGGCATGACCCATAAATTTGAGAAAACTACTGGCATGACATATATTTAAGAAAATCATTGCCATATAAGACTTGAACAAATTACTTATTATAAAAGAGTTTCTAAAATTATTTTTATTTTGTATTTAAAGTAAAAATCACTTATACCCCTAAATTTTAAAAAATCTATCTTTGCACCTCTTGTATTTTAGACTAAAAAGAAAAGTGGTTTGCAAAAAATTTTTAATAATTATTTCAAGGAGAGCTAGAATAACTACAGATTTGAGAAAACTATTAGTGTAACCCATTGATTGGCTCTAAAAATAAAAGCTACTAACTTAATGTATAAGATTATTCTCTCAGTAGATTTGAGATTTGAGAAAACATTGGCATGAAAGTTTCTGGATTTGAGAAAACTACAAACATAAGAAAAGTGGTTTCCAAAAAATTGATTTGAGAAAACTATTGGAGTAAAATTACAAATTTGAGAAAATTACTTGCGCAAAAATTCCTAAATTAAGAAAAATACAGACTTAGAAAAATAGTTTGCAAAAAGTTTCCCTAATTATTCCAGGTATAGTTGGAATAAGTATAGATTTAAGAAAATAATAGCTATGGAAGTTCCAGGATTTAAAATAATTACAGACTTGAGAAAACTATAGTTTTATAAAATCTATAATTATTCCATCTATCCTCATAATAGTTACAAGAACTTTTTGCAAATAACTTTTTTGAAGTACATAGTTTTCTCAAATCTCAAATCCATAAGAAGAATAATCTTATAGGTTAAGCCTGTATATTTAATTTCTAGAGCTAATTATGGATCATGCTAACAGTTTTTTCAAATCTACAGCTATGTGAATTGTCCTTGCAATAATTATGGGAGCTTTTAGGAAACCACCTTCCTTCTTGTAACAATTATGGGAATTTTTTAAAAATCACCTTTCCAAAGTCTGTAGTTTTCTTAAATTTAAGAACTTTCACATTAGTTATTTTCTCAAATCGATAGTTATTCTAACTGTACTTGGAAAGGAAAAATTCTGTGGGCTCTATACCTAATTTATGAGTCCCATCAATGGTTTTCTTCCTAGGGGCAATATAAATATATTGTAACTTCAATTGGTAAGTGTCATGTTCTTTCAAAACTTTCAAATCAGAGTTGTTGTGAAGTTTTATGCATGTTTATAGAAGAAGAAGAGGATGAAGATGGTCGATTTATTAAGTCAATGCTTTTGAAATATCAGATAAATAGTTTATGAAAAAAGGTTCATGTTTAGGTAATTTTTTTTTTTTAATTTGATGATCTTGGATTGTTTCAGTTTTTGTGATATGACTAATTTATTTTCATGGTTCATAGATCATATATTTTTATCTCGATTAACTTTTTTGTGTGTTAAATGTTTTGTTTCTTATAGTTTAATCTACGATGATGGCGGCGAATCCTTTAATATTTTCCAACAATATAAAACTATTGCTAGTCTTGATGCAAAATAAGAGTAGTAGTGCTAAATTTCTTAATAATGTCTGAAACTTAACTATAGCCAAATGTCGGAAGATGTGGAAGGACCACAAGTGTAGCGTGAAAAAAAAGTACTTCACGCCATGTGAGGGAGCACTAGACATCCTTCAGCGATATCCTCCATACGTGGTCCCAGAGCAATGGCCAGACCTCGTCTCCTACTAGTGTAGTGACACAACTTAAGTATAATTTAATTAAGGTTTTGAATTTATTACATTTAAGTTGTTACCTATAATTGTTATTAATTAGTTATAATTCTTCAAACGCAGGGTGAGTTGACGACAAACTCAACGAATCGGGCTAATCTTGGCCCACTATACACGACTAGGGAGAGGCATATCTAGGATATACTCTATAAGATATATAGTCGTATTTAAATTTATTACAAATTTTGTTTATTTTTTCACATTAGTAATTGTTGCATATTCTGTTCATAATTTAATTTATCTTTAATGTAGATGCGGGCAAAGGGGACCCCGATCAATTGACTTCATGTATTCGAGAAGATACACAATCGTCACTACCTTGGTGTACGGGCCATCATTAAACAAGTCGAGGCACGCCTAGCTAAGCTCCTAGAGGCTGAATGAGAGTCAACTAAGAGGCGCAATGTCATATTTGCCGAGGTCGCAAGCCGGGATGGGCACAACCACATGCACGGTGTTGGTAGTGGCATGCCTAGGTCTACGGTTCAGTAGGTCATAGCAACTGCCTCAACTGCTACCTCCAGAGGCGTACGAACGAGGGCATCGAGGTCCTTATCGCTATTTACTTGGACACTTTCTGGGCAGACTTACGTGATCAGTTTTAGGCCGAGGTTCGAGACGAAGTCTAAGCTAAGCTCTAGACCGAGGTTCGGGTTGAGCTGTTTACCTCGATTCGAGTTGAGGTCCATGCTAAAGTTCGAGCTGAGGTTCAAGACGAGGTTCGAGGTGAGATCCGAGCTGAGTTTCGTGCTAAGATGGTTCAGCATATGGACCATATATGGGATGAGCTGCGGGCAGAGTTCCATAACTCATGACATCCCAGTCAGGTAACAAATTGAGTATTAACCATACATTTATAAATTAGTAACAAATTGAGTGTTAACTATACATTTATAAACTATCTTATTGTTTTGTTTTCACATGGAGAAAATAACTAAAATTTTGAACTGTTAAATGTAGGATGCCGATGATGACACTGGAACACACCAGTCTCCAAGACATGAAGATGATCATGATGAGAAATAATTTTAAATATTTACAACTACATAAATATATTCTAGTTCTAGAAATTCCATTGCTGTTTGTAGTTTATAATATAGATATTGATGTTCCATTAATGTTCCATTCTTAGAATTAAAATGTAAAGTCGAACATAAAAACTTGAAATATAGGATTTCCAAAGAGTTGTCGAGCATAAGTTGAAACTTGAAACTTAGAACTTAGGAGTGAACTGCTCAAACCAAGCATACTGCGTCTGATCTAAACTGAACTCAACAAGCAACGAGTTCCAGCCATTTGGGACTTCTAGAAACGAACCGTATGGGAATCCGAGTTATGGACGCTCGAAATGACCCCGAGTAGATTCTAGTTGAAACTTGAAACTTATAACTTAGAACTTAGGATTGAACTGCTTAAACTGAGCATATGGCGTCCAATCTGAATGGGACTTGACAAGTAGCAAGTTCCAACCATTTGAGACTTGCAAAAATAAGCCGCGTGAGAATTTGGGCTACGGATTGCTCGAATAGCCCGAAGTAGATTCTAGTTGAGACTTAAAACTTAGAACTTATGAGTGAACTGTTCAAACTGGGCATAAGATGTCTGATTTGAAAGAAACTTGACGAGAAGTGAGTTCCAGCCATTTGGGATTTGTAGGAATGAACCATGTGAGAATCTGAGTTACAAATCTCTCGGAATGGCCCCGAGATTATACTTTTAATTTAATTAAATTTAAAAATTTACAAGTTAGTTTTGTTTATAATTTTAATTTTAAATTCATTCATTATAATTTCTATCAATATTTAATTTAATTTTTTGTTAATCTATTTCAGGTTTGATGGGTTCTCATGTAGTTCTAACTTGACCCTTACTCAAAGACATTTTTTTTTTCTCTTTTGTAGAATTAAGGATAATGTAATAATTATTTTAATTTTAATTTTATAAATATTTATATTTTTGTGGATAAATTTGTGTTCTCGTAGTATATTTGAATGAACAGGTTTAATCAATGTACAGGTTTTGTTGTATGAATATATATGTTTTTCTTTGTTTTAGCAAAAATAAGCAAGTTTAAAAAAAAATTATTATCAACACTTTTTACTTATGTAATTCTTTTAGGCATGTAATTGTTAAGAGTTTTTAGTTATCTTTTCATTGCATAAGTTTTTTTCTCTTTTTTTTTTTTTTAAATTCAATTTTTTAAATTTGTGGAAAAAAATTTAAACGTACGTACGAAAGAACTTTCGTTGGGTTCTCTTACAAAGAAAATGGGGAAAAAATGGGTCTCAAGTTCGTTTGAAACTGTACAAATAATAATAATAATAATAATAATAATAATAATAATAATTTATTTAATTATGCCTCTCTCTCTCTTTCTCTCTCTTACACACACACACAAACACACACAATAACCGTAAAAAAATAATTTATTTAAATTATGTTTATTTCTATTTCTCTCACTCACTCACGCGCACACATACACTCCTTAAAAGCAACACCCCGAAAAAAATATTAAATGCCCCTTGCCTTTTTGAAAGAATTATATGGTTTTGAAAATGCTACTACATAAATTTATTTGTAATATATAATATTTTGAGTAATTTGTTTTTGCATCTCCTGTTCCTAAAAGTCTAACAAATTCCTAATTTTTATTAGGTGATTTTTTTTAAGGTGAAAAGTATTTTTTGCTGTCTGCTAAATTAAAAAAATTATATTTATATGTCTTGTACTTGTACTTAGACTAAAATGAATTTATAAATTGTGTTAAATTTTTTAAGTGAAAAAATAATACAATCCATTAAAAATTATATAGAATTAAAAGATGTAAGTGTATGAAATACGAAATACATATGATGTAAATGTCTTTCTGAAGTTTAAAAGTCAAAAGTATTATACTTAATAAAAAATAAATTTATTTATAAAATTGCCATTAATTTTGGTTACATACTTTGTTATTTCATTTTGCCTTTTAGCTTTAATTCGGACGGTCAAACTTGTATGATAACCCAAAGTCTATCAACAACTATGGGCTCGTTTGGAGCCATAAAAAAATCAAAAAACTTTAAAAAAACTTCAAAAGTTTTCAAATCCCTCCAATCACATTTTGCCACCTATCATTTTTACATCACATCAATCCCATCTATTGGTTTTTTTGGTTTTTTTTGGACTCCAAACGCCCCCATAGAAAAGTATATCAACTAATTCCATCACCATCAACTTGTCTAAATTGAAATCGATCGGTCAACTATCAAAGTATCTCAATACTAATTTTATCCTATCAACAATTATCTATATAACACTTAGGGTAAAAGCATCAAATCACAACTCAGATTAGCTTCAAAATCACAGAGTCATGGATAATGAAGACAGATTTTAATTCTATGCTATTTATATATGACTTAGGTGGGTCAGTATCAAATCACGAAATCTTATCAGCAGTTATCTATATATCACCCAGGTGAGTCAGTATCAAAGTATGAAATTACATGATCGTATCAGTAACTATCTATATACTACTTAGGTGGGTCAGTATCAAAGCATCAAATTATTTTATCAGCAACTATCTATATATGACTTAGGTGAATCAGTATCAAATCAGTGTCAAGGGTATTGTAAAGCAAATCTCAATTTAAAATACTGTTAAAAGAAAATGTCAAAAAGTCAGGAGAGCTCAGTTGAAGAAGAAAGTGACACCTCACTAGGCCACTCATCAAATGATACAATCCACTTGGATCGGTATTCAAACCCAACCCATGATTAACTCTGTGAATGAACTTCATCTATTAAGCTATCTCATCATCTCAAATTTATTTATAATTTGCAAATATGTATGTTGAAATTGAATGGAAGATATGCCAAAAAAAAAAAAAAAACATTTGTTATTAATGGTTAGCCTTGACTAACTTTGGAGGTCTGGATTTTCCGTTAAAGTAAATCTAATTCCCGTAATCTCTCTTGTTTTTTCGTCATCCATAAAAGAGAAAAGCTTCCGCAGCAATCAATCTAACTGCAAGCCAACCGAAGTACAAGAATTTGTTACACAAGAATGGCAATTTTCACGAGCATTTTTAAGCTCTTGTACTTCGATCTAATAAATAATTCTTAAATTACTTGGAACCAAAACACTCTAAATAATTCTAAGAATCTACAAAATGTTTTGTTTGCCACTTGACAATAACAAATATAATTTTTAATTTGTAAAAAAATTTTAGGATAAATTAATAAAAAATTTTATACCTTTATAAGATAATTCTTAGTCCAAAGAAATTTGAGCTACAAGTGAACTAACATTGGGAGGTGATATGGCAACAAATAGTTAATTATATTAAAAAGTTATTAATTTTTTTTATGTAGCTATTTTTTAATAATTTTTTATACCACAAAATCATCCAATCACACATATTTTATTAAATTGAAAACAAATAATAATAACAATAATATATTTGAGGTTACTAGTTTACGAATCTATTCTTTTGTAATCAATTTTTTGTTTTTTTTTTAAGAATGTCAACTGTTCGGCAATAATTTTACCTTCTTCTCCGTAGACTCCTTCTCTCCCTTGTTCATTGAAATCCCCTTCCGGCGGCCTGCAAGCAAGAATATAGTAAAATAAAGCGGTCGGAGTTGGTCTCCGACCAAGGACACTCCGATGCTTAAGTCAGTTTCTTGTATAAATATAAGCTTATGTAAATCAAGAGAGATGGAGAAGAAGATCAGAGAAAAAGGAGCCGAAAAGAGAACCCTCACACTGTCTTGGTTTTTGATATTTATAGATGGAGTGTCTATCTTACTTTTTGTTGATTTGACTATCGCTTTATCTTGATGTGACTTAAAGTGGAGGTGGGTGGCTAATATTAAATGTCAGATGATGTAAACTTCGGGAGCCGTGTGAAAGTGTAGTACATAAAGTAACTATACAACATAACTAGCAAACTATCTAGTCCCAATTTAACCATAATATACCTCCCTGTTCGGGGGTGCAATTTTTGGTCGGCAGACCACTCTTGTGGTCGGGCAAGCTATTTTTATACCTCACATTATGCCCCCACTCTGGTCGGGATAATTTATTACCCGAGCAGAGTAAAGTAGAGTAAAACTTATAAACTTTTATCCTTTCCGTGTATAAAATAAACAATATGAGCTCAAAAATTGAAATTCATCAACAGTGGAAGTATGCAACATAGCATAGATATACTTCAACAACAGTATAAACGGTTTATGCTTTTTATGAGATGCAAAGATAGAATCATGCTAAATCGATTTGCCTGTGCAAGTAATTATGTAAAGCCATAAGTCATAGGCATATGGAGGGCTTCTCATAACTTTCCATAATTTTTCTTTCCACCTCATATGTAATAAGACTTCAGAAATTAGAATGTTTCAGCAATAAAAGACAACGGGCAAGTATTGATGCACCTGGCCTTCCTAAGTCAAGTAAGACGAGGCGAACTTGAGCCTGATTATCGAACTCTAAAGAATTCAAGAATCGAACTTGAACAATATGATTTGATTCTATTTTGAATAACCTTTTGTCTGCAGGATTGTTCGACATAGTACGGATGTTAATCCAAGAACCTTAGTTTACTTTTACTACACTGGTAGGCTTAATATAGCTCTGAATAATTCTTCAAAAACCATTTGGCATTTGAGCCGCAATAGATTGTCAGCTTTGACTGCGTAACAGACGAAAAAGAGGTAATTATCTTGAAGAAATGATGTGTCTTCAGCAGAGCGATCGACCGACTTGTCCCAATGTCAGTTTGCCGTAGGTGGGGGCTACTCTCGACCATACTTATGGGTTGGGCAATCTTTGCGAGGGCAATACATGTATGTAATAATGAACCTATCTATGTATATATGTATATAGAGTTGAAAGCCTTGCATAGCTGTGCAAGCCCTCTTCTTTCTTTCCCCTTCAAATTTGATCTTGTACTGAAACAATTAATGAATTTGGTCTTGTGCTAACTACTGACCGACCGATCTTCCAGTATAATAAATGGACATTTATGTTGGTAACACAAGGAGTTGAAGTTATTCTCAGTGTTCGCCATTGAATTCCGAAACATCTCACGTAATCTTAAAACTATCCTTCCAGTTTGTTCATCTCATTCTATTGGATGTGCTTGGCAAAGTTTGCATGAGGAATAGATATGGGAGCTTGAAATACAAAAATCAGGTCCTTATCTGTATAAGAAGTCTTACTTACTTTACATGTAAAATTTGCATATAAGATGCTCGGCATGAAAGTTGCTCGGCCAAAAGCTGTTTGGCCACTGAAAGTTGCTCGGCACAGGTTTCTTTCAAGCTGCTCGGGAACAAAGTCACTAAGTTGTTGCTCTTCATCAACTTTGGCTGTCGCTGGGCATGACAAGTACATTGAGAATAATTTAACGCTCCAGCTAAAACTTCATATGAAAGAACCTGAGCATCCATGAATAAGGATGTAACTTTGAATTCATCGTTTGCCCGATTAAAGAGCCAAAATAAGATGAGAGAAACCTTTAGACGGTCATCAAAAAAGATGAGAGAAACCAGTGAACTATGATCTGCCGGGTTGCAAATCCTTTCACTAGTGCTAACAGGGGTAGAAAAAGAAAGAAAACCAAATTAAATTGGGCTTTATTTTATGACAACTTTAAACGGTCATAACTTTTTGCTCGGGTGTCTGATTTAGGTGATCTTAGTGCCTATTTCATGTATTTTTTCGAGATCTATGTGACCAAACAACCTATGGTGGTTTGCGATGGTCAGAATTCTAAAATAAGCTCATCTTCATCACTTTTTTGGACTTTTTCCTTGGGCGCACTAACTGTGGCTTTGTTTCAACATGAATATGTGTTTAAACTTTGAAAATTTTGTTCGGTAACTCATTTACAAAGTAATAACTTTTATCTTGTTCAGGATACTTCTAATAGCGTTGCTTGAAGAGAGAAGCCATGCTCGGGGCTAGTTTTAAATAGTTGTTACCTCGTTTGATGACACTAACCTCTCTTAGAGATGTGCTTTAACTTACTTAGTGATACTCTGCTCAATGAGGATGCAACCGACCTCAAGATGTGCCTTAAACCATGCTCGGGAAAGGAAGCCGAGCTCCCAATATGCCTTAAACTTTGTTTGGGAAAACCATACTTCGGTATATGCTTTATATCTTATTCGAGAGAAACAGACGAGCTCGGGGGAGCTTTAGACTTAGCTGCCGGAGAGAGGGCTGAGCTCAGGATAGAGAGCCGAGCTTGGGATATACATTACACCATGCTTGGAATAGAGAGCCGAGCTTGGGATATACATTACACCATGCTTGGGATAGAGAGCCGAGCTCGAGATATGCTTTACACCATGCTTGGGATAGAGAGCCGAGCTCGAGATATGCTTTACACCATGCTTGGGATAGAGAGCCGAGCTCGGGATATACTTTAATCTTGCTGTAGGAGAGAGCCGAGCTCGGGATATACATTAACCTTACTGTAGGAAGGAGCCGAGCTCGGGATATACATTAACCTTGCTGTAGGAGGGAGCCGAGCTCGGGATATACATTAACCTTGCTGTAGGAGAGAGCCGAGCTTTGGATTTGCTTTACCCTTGCTGTAGCAGAGAGCCGAGCTCTGGATTTGCTTTAGATAGCCGTGCTCAGGTTTTTAGTTGAACTTTGCTGGAGAAGAGTGGCCGAGCTCGGGTATGCTTTGATCCTTGTTCGGGAATGAGCTTTAAACTTACTCGGGAATGCACCCTATGCTAGGGAATAATATGCTTGGGGATGACTTGCTCAAGAGTATTTTTAGCATGCTCGGGACTAACTTTGTTTGGGAGATACCCTTGCTCATTAGTACCCTTGTTCATTTGCTCGGGATAACTTTCCTTGAGGGAAGAACTTGCTTGGGATTGATAATACTTCTTTGATCCAGGAAAATGTTCACTATGCTTGAAGAAGAATATGCTCTAGATAGCTTTATACCTTTCAATATGCTCGGCATGGTGTGGATATGCTCGGCATGGGATTTCCTCATGCTTGGAAATTAGACTTTTTGCAATGAACTTTATAGAAATATGCTCGGGAATATGCTTATAGACTGAATCTTTCCACCACTTACTCGTGGATAGGCTTTTGAGTTGGGTGTCTCACCATAAAGCGCTTGATAATATGCTTTCAAATTAAATCCAGCCATCACAATATGCTTTTCGAATATCTTTCGGAAATGACCTCGGGAAAATTCTTTTGAAGACAACCATACCTGAATAAGGTCGAGACATAACTTTCTAATATAAACTGAGTTAGAACAACCTCGGGAAAATGCTTTTGAGATGACCCGAGCCAAAATATGCTCGGGAACTAGCTTTCTGAGATAATCCGAGCTAGAAATATGCTCGGGAACAAGCTTTCCGAGATGAACCGAGCCAAAATATGCTCGAGAACCAGCTTTCTGAGATAAACCGAGCCAAAAATATGCTCGGAAACTAGCTTTCTGAGATAAACCGAGCCAAAAATATGCTCGGAAACTAGCTTTCTGAGATAAACCGAGCTAAAAATATGCTCGGGAATAAGCTTTCTGAGATAAACTTAACTTTGTGAGGTCGGCTACCTTTAATTTTTATATGAATGTGAGAACTTTGCTTTTTGTGCAATGGCAAGCTTCCTTAATGATAGCTTTTGCTTCTTGAGAGCTTTGGCTTTTTGGGAGCTTCTGCTTTTTGAGAGTTCGGCTTTTTGGTAACTTTGGCTGCTTTTTGGGAGCTTCTGCTTTTTGTGCCAAAGTTGTGCTTTCATTGAGAGCTTTTGCTATTTGGGAGCTTTTGCTTTCTATGTGCTTTTGCTTTCTGAGGGCTTTTGCTTTCTGTGTAATACTTTTCAATGAACCAAGGAACCGAAACTTGGTTTAAAGAAAAATCCGGTCAGTCAAAAAATCGGGGTTGTCGCAACTGGGACAAGCCAGTTGGACGCGCTTTTGATAATCCTTTTCAATAAACCAAGGAACTGAATCCTGATTTAAAGAGAAACCCGGTCATTCAATAAATCGGGGTTGTCGCAACTGGGACAAGCCAGTTGGACGCGCTTTTGATAATCCTTTTCAATAAACCAAGGAACTGAATCCTAATTTAAAGAGAAATCCGGTCAGTCAAAAAACCGGGGTTGTCGCAACTGGGACAAGCCAGTTGGACGCGCTTTTGATAATCCTTTTCAATAAACCAAGGAACTGAATCCTGATTTAAAGAGAAACCCAGTCAGTCAATAAACCGGGGCCGAACCGACACCCCAAGGGGGTGTGGCTCCCTTTCTGTACCAACGTTCGAAAAACCGAACGTGGCTCCTTTCGATAATCCTTTAATTTTGTGCATGTCTCTGAAGCTAGAGTAATTTCTTTCATGGAAATGCCTTATCTGTAATGCTTTTCTGTAAAAACTTTCAGCAATAACAAATAAACGAATAATGCTTACATGTACAATAATTGTAAGAAACTGACGTAATCTGGCAGCTTAAGAATGAGATGAAAACTGATTGAATAAGGAAATAAAGAAAAATGTAAGGTTGCTGATAAAAAGGGCATGCTTTCGAGACAACATAAGCATACTCGGGAACATCGAAATCATGCTCGGTTGTTGTTTGGCAAGTCATGCACATGTTCAAATTCCGGGCAGTTCAGCTGTTCGGCTAGCAGTTCTTCCGCTCTTTCGGGTGTTCTTAGTCAAAGTCGGCAGCAGAAAAGCCAGCAGTAGAATTGCTCGGTAGTCCAAAGATAACCAACTTCACACAGCGTTCAGACCAAAAATGAATTTGCTGTTTGATTATCATAGAGAGAGAAGAAATATTTATATATTTATATATATAAATATATAATATATATTTATATATAGGGAGAGAAATCTATGTTGCTGTTGTTGTTTTTTAACTCCACGTATCTTCATCTGAAACATTGCCCGGCAAGCCTAGACTTTTTGATCGGAGTGCTCGGCAAGCTCAATAACTAATTAGAGTGCTCGGGAATTCTGGAAGTAAGTCACCTTGCTCGGCAAATTTTCTAAATAGCGGTGCAGAGCTTTGTACTTCAACTTCTTCTTTAGAGTTGCTCAAGGAGCTGACGTTTTCACTTATATAGGAATATTGCTCGTGAAACTTGGAAGTTCGGGACTGCTCCGAGAATAATATATTTGTTCGGCGATTATCCGGAAGCTCAGGTAATTGCCAAATTTGCTTGAAGGAACTGCAGTGGCTCACGAATGTTAGAAGTACCATTTGGAAGAATACATTTATATATATATGTTCGGTGGACTTTGCTCTGCTAAGATTTTGCTCAAAAACCATGCGTTAGAGACAATGTAATAACCCATAATAAGACATGGCTTATACAGAAATTTGAACATAACCTTTTTGATAATAACAGCACAGATTTTATTGCGGGAAAGAAAGCTCCCAAAAGTTGAATTATGCCCCCAGTGGGCTAGTAATGCCTCCGACGATACTAAACTGAACAAGTGCTCCCGCAACAATAGAAAAGATGCTTTTGCTAGTTGTAGAAAAGATGCTTCTAACGGCAATTAAAGAAATGCTTACAGTAGTGACAGAGAGAGTCAATCTTGGTAGATCTATTACATGGGCACAAATACGCGCCCCACGGTGGGCGCCAAATGTTCGGCAATAATTTTACCTTCTTCTCCGTAGACCCCTTCTCTCCCTTGTTCATTGAAATCCCCTCCGGCGGCCTGCAAGTAAGAATATAGTAAAATAAAGCGGTCGGAGTTAGTCCCCGACCAAGGACACTCCGATGCTTAAGTCAGTTTCTTGTATAGATATAAGCTTATGTAAATCAAGAGAGAGGGAGAAGAAGATCAGAGAAAAAGGAGCCAAAAAGAGAACCCTCACACTGTCTTGGTTTTTTATATTTATAGATGGAGTGTCTGTCTTACTTTTTGTTGTTTTGACTATCGCTTTATCTTGATGTGACTTAAAGTGGAGGTGGGTGGCTAATATTAAATGCCAGATGATGTAAACTTCGGGAACCCTGTGAAAGTGTAGTACATAAAGTAACTATACAACATAACTAGCAAACTATCTAGTCCCAAATTAACCATAATATACCTCCCTGTTCGGGGGTGCAATTTTTGGTCGGCAGACCACTCTTGTGGTCGGGCAAGCTATTTTTATACCTCACATCAACCATTTTGTACGTATTTTGTTAAATTAAAGGGATGTTTGGTTGATTAAAATTAATTAAAATCCATCAATTTTTACCAATTTTTTTGTACTATTTTTCAATTAAATTTTACCACATATCACTTTTATATCAAATTCTTATATTTTTACTATTTTTTAGCTAAACTTTTATCAACCAAATATCTTTTAAGAGGGTTAATCTTTTACATAATCGAAGGAAAATTTCAAATTTGACACTTTGGCGCCAAACGATTAAAATCAGCAAAAAGACTTGCCAACAAGAAGACAGCAATCGCCGGCTCACCCCGAACGCATCCCCGATCAACGATGTCCACCGTCTTTATTGCCGTCCAATGCTTCCAATGCTCTACCATGCAGGCAAACACCCCCTGCGTCTCTCTCTCTCTCTCTCTCTCTCTCTCTCTCTCTATACGTTCATGTACATATAAATATAATATGTGTTTTGGTTGTCGATCTTGCTCATTTATAGGTGAAGGAGCAGAAGAAGAGCAGCAACAAGTGGATCTGCGTGGTTTGCAACCAGAAGCAGTCGGTGCGGAAGGTGTTTGCTCAAGGTTCCATGGCCAGAGACGTCCGCAAATTCGTTCAGAGCTTCAACATCTCCCGCCAATTCGCCGACGAACGAGGCGTAGACGAAACCCTAGTCCCGTTGCCGGAAGACGCCGGCAATCAGCCCCCGAGCAATCACGTGAAGAGGACTGACTGGAGTGAGTACATTGATCCGGAGGACAATCGCGATCTCCGAGTCAAGGACGAACCAGGTAGACATTCAAAGTTCAAGAGTCAACCGTTGTTCAATTCGTTTCTTATTATTCAATAAACTTGATACGCAGAGGATATGTTCGAAGAAATGATTGTGAGAGAGTTGCCCAAACCACTGTTCAAAAAGCCCAAATTGATCGCCCATTCCAGCAGCTTTGCGCGTGAAAAAGATTCCAAGCCTGTTTTCTCAAAGAGGAATTCGATCCAGCTTGTAAGATCTCAAGGTAAATGAGATTAGAAAAACTTCTACAATCTACGTATTAAAAAAAAAAAAAAAGGAAGCCAAAATCGATCAATCTGCTCAGACCAGCTTGATTAGATACAAACATAGTTTATCTACATATAAAAATCCTTACTTGCTAACCATTTCCCGAGCTTCCGCAGAGAAGGAGCTGCGAAGGTACCGGCCAACAGCAATAAACTTCTCTTTCAAAGAGAGTGATGATTACAGAGTGCTCGATGATGAAGACATCTTCTCTGCAGATAAGGAATCAAGTAAACTTCTGACAACAATGAGCAAAGGGGCTTCGAAATGGAGAACTAATGGAGCACAAGAACACAAGCACGATTCAGGAACAGCCAAAGGAACTTCTAAATGGAGTGAATTCATAACTGAAGATGATGAGAATGAAGAGCTAATTGCAGATGAAGTGGCAAGGAGATGCAAGCCAAGAACAACAGAAGGAGCTTCGAAATGGGACAATTACATTACAGAGGATGATGATGAGTTGCAGCTCAGAAGGGGGAGAGAATTTGCCGATGGCACATTTCAATTGGATGATGATGGTGTATTTGAAGCCACCTTACATGAACAAAAGGTAGAAGAGGATGTCCACCCTGATTTTCTGTGAGCTCTCTCTCAGGGTTGGTTGGGTGTTCTGCCATTTACATTGCATATATGTATATATCGCAAAACCTTGAAATGAGTTGCAACTGACAAATACAGTTTCTAATGGCAAACTGTGATTCACAGACTTTGGAGATATGCTTTATTTCCCCAAAGACATTCTGACTTTGTTTGGTCTGTGTTTTGGGGAAATTGATTCCTGCTGCTGCTTTTTAACCGATTTTGATCTTCATAAAATTCTTTGAATTAAATACCTTCTCTTTTATTATATACGGCTAAGCACTGGAGCAATGCTTATATTGTACCAATTCATCAACATTTCAGCAGTGCAGCAAACCAATGAAAATGAAGTAGAAGCATATAAGCACCTTCAATCCAAATCATTGGAACTGTTGAATTTAATTTTTTTTCCTCCCAATCTTGTTACTAAAATTTTAATATATATATATATATATATATTATATTATAAATTATTAAAAATGCCTAAAAGAAATCAACTAAATGAGCACAGTCGCTTTTGGCTTATTGTGCTACACATCATAGTGGTTCGAAGGATACAATTTTCTTCAGTTTCTAATGGACATCCCCACTCACCCCTCTAAAAGTATCTAATTCTAACGTTATTAGTAGTCATGCATCAGAATCTACAACCCTTCGTCGGTCTTAAACTCATTGTAGAACCTACACCAATCAACAGTTGTAATTAAAAAGATACTAACTATCATGTAATCGTTAATCATTTTGAGACTCGTTGTGAAACTCGCACCGATCAATGTTTGTGGAAAACAATTGTGACAATTTTAATTCTTCATACTTCACTGCTCTTTTTAAAAAAAAAAAAAAAAAAACATAGCCTTGTGTTTTTTTTTTTTAAATTATGATCAAATTTTGGAATTCCTTCACTTTCTTAACAAGCCTTCTTGAATAAACGGTTACTCATAATTTCAAAAATATAACAAACATACATCCCCAATATAAACACAAAGTAATAACTAATATTAATTATTTATTAGAGGTTTAAAAGTAGGCATTAGATACCCCTCCAAATCATAAAAGAATAAAGCGAAAATTATATAATCCTAGTCAAATTCCAGGCCATAATAAATAACATATCCTAAAAATTAGTATAAAAAGAAAACGCCCAAATAATCAATAATAGCTTGTCAAGCCCTATATAAAAAGATAGGCCTGCACACGGCACATATATGAAGATACTAAATCTACTAATCAAAATTAGGCTTTGCCTTGCTTCATTCATTCAAGGACAATGAGCCTATTTGATCCCCAACATCACATCCAGATGAAACTGAGCGAAGGACATCCAAAGCCTCAGAAACTTTCTTTTTCAGAGCATTTGGGGACTCGATCAGATGGAGGACCTCAGTTTTGTCCATCTCCAGCAGCATGTCAATCACTTTCCCAGCATATTCGTGCTCAAGCTGCTCCACAAGTGGACATAGCTGTTCCCGCAGTATCTATCATTTTTGTCATAAAATAATTATGATGATTCAGAATCAAGATTTCGGAATAGCTCTCAGTTCCTGACTTCCTATTTATTTTAAGTACCCAAAGGAGAAAATAACTCACCGAATGTTGATTCTCTGGAGTCGCAAAAGCTAAGGCAGAAGCAAGTGATGGCATTGGCACCGGCCCAGGCTGCTGCTGAACATCTAATGGAGTTGTTGACATTAGCCTCATTTGACCCATTAGTCCTTGAGGAACCGTAGACAGATCCATCCCAAGATGTGCATTGGCAACGTGTCTTAAGCCTTGGTTGGAGTGGCGATGCATCAACTAAATTTAAAATTATGACAAAATATCAACCCAAGCACACTTCAAACCAAATTCACAAACAAGATGAAGAAGGTGAAGTTAAAAAAATGGCTAAGTGATATAGGGGAAACAATAATGCACCTGTAGCTGCTGCATCTGCTGATTGATCTCACCTCTCTTGGTGACTACTTGTTGTCTGAATTGTCGCTGCCTCTGAGGTTGGAATGGCAGAATGAAGTTCTGAGCAACATTAGGGTACATTCCAGGCAAGAGTTGCCGCTGGAAGCCATAGCCAGCAGGCTGAGGAGGTAGCAGACTGAGCATACTTTGACTGAAAGACAACGGCTGAGCAGCAAACTGAGATGACCCGAGGTGAAATCCAGGCATCCGAGGTAAAGGTGCTACTCCACTTGATGCTTGTAATTGTGAAAAATGAGTCTGAAAAAACTCCACCAAAATAATTATTGTCAGTCTTGACAAAAGAGAACGTGATTGTATAATGACCCTTATAGATTAAAGCTATTAAAAACACACCGAATTGATTTGACTTCAAAAAAAAAAAAAATCCACAACCGTGGATATAGTTTTATAGAGAATTGCAAAACCCTTGATATTCTTATCCTTCCAAGCTAAAAAGACATTATAATCAGGAATTCAAACAACGACAGCATACAATTTCAAGGGAAGAAGCATTTGTTCAACTGACAAATCCCAGGCCCGATACCAGTGTCATTTTTCTAAGGCAAGGAAAGGATATCACTGTGTTAACTGGAGCACCATCACGTGGAGAACCATTATCAATGTGAGAACCAGTGTCATCTGAATTTATAATCAATCACTTTTTGTTATCTATGGACTATGTTTTAAAGTTGCAGAAAGCTGATTTTACTTCATAGGATACTCAGAAGGGTAAAGACTTCCACTTGCACCGAATATGTACATGACCTTTCCCCTAAAAATGTACGTGTGAACTCGCAAAAAGGGAGAGAGGGAACTATATTGCATAAGTAGGAAACGATGGGAAGGAAAATCACCTGCAATAGTACCCTCCTTTCTTCTTTGCGCTGAGCCACGGCAACATACAAAGGTTTCCGTCCAATCATCTTCCCATTCATTGCAATCAGCTGAAGAACATGGAGAACAATAAATATGAACATACACGAGATTAGTCCGCCAATTTCAAAAAGAGAAGGCAACTTACAGCGCATGTAGCTTCCTCGGGGGACGAGAAGGCCACAAAAGCAGAACCAATGCTCATCCCTTGTGGATTACGCATGACCTGAAAAGGTTATTGCAAAAATAAGTAAATAAAAGGTTACCCAGTAATCACAAATTAAATAAATGCAGTTTAAAAAAAAAAAAAGAGAAATAGGCAAGATTTTAAAGGGGCCAGAGTGAATATACCTTGCATGATGTTATGCTTCCAAACTCAGAGAATAACTCTCTTAGTTTTTCATCAGTAATGCTGTCATCAAGATTTTTGAGATACAAATTAGCACCTCGTAATTTTTCAAATCTACTCTTTCTTTCCTGTTCAAATTTTGCTTTCAATTCTGCCACCCTGTCTGCCTTCCTTTGAGCCTTTCCCACATACAAGACTTTTTCACCATTCAAAGAGGTCCCGTTCAAGTTCTCTACCGCAGAAGCAGCATCATCTGGGCTCTGGAAATTTACAAAACCAAAACATCGGGATCCTCCATTTACATCCCTCATAACAACTGCACTAGTGATGGGACCATACTTGCCAAAAATTTTTGTAAGGTCCTCGTCTGTGGTAGTTTCAGAAAAATTTTTCACGTAAACATTAGTGAACTTTGGCGATCCATTCACCCGATTCCTTTCCTCGCGTCGAACAAAATGTCCTACATAAACTTGCTTATTATTAATCAACATGCCATTTAACTGTTCAATTGCATTCTGCGCATCTTCGTCCCGGTCAAACTGCACAAACCCATAGCCTTTTGATCGACCACTGGCATCAGTGGCAACCTTGCAAGAAAGCACAGTGCCGAAGGCAACAAAAATATTTTGCAACGCCTTGTTATCTAAGGAAGTGTCCAAGTTTTTAATGAAAACATTAGCAAATCCAGTCTTCTGAATTATACTAAGATCTCGCTGCAAAAACATAATCCTGATAGGTTTCCCATTGATAAGTGTGAAATTCAAAAGCTCCCGGGCATTAGCAGCTGCAAATTTTCAGATTAAAAACAGGGTGTGATCCAAACAAGGCATCAAAAGTCACCACAAGAATGGCTTACTAAAACAATCCGCGCATTAAATTATTCTAATAATTCCATCAAAATTGTGAGAACAAATATGAAAACAATTGAAAAAAAAAATTCAAAATTGATAATAGATATTCAAACAATTGCAGAGTTTTAAAGCAGATTGCAACTGGAATTCAACAATTGCAAAATCTCCCATAGCTTATGTCCAATACTTTCCTGGAATAAAAACTCCCTGAATATACCAAATTGCAGCAGACCCACAAGACTCGAGAGCGTCTAGCCGATGTTTTCACAAATAACTTGCAAAAATGCAAATGTAGCATTGTTTGATAACATAATTTAGCACTTTAAATTGAATACACCAAGTGATTTCAAAATTAAATGCATCTGGCAGCGCACGTAGTCGTATCACATTTAAGTCTAAAAATTGATTACAAATGGATTTTAATTTTTAAGCAAGAGAAACTTAACAGTGAATGCTGAATATAACCTGAAAACAAATCTACGCCCCTAAACTATATAAGCGGGTGCCAATGTCTACCATATGCGCCGACAACTAGGGAGCTGTTTGGCACCACCAAAAAAATTAAAATTTTTACACTTGTGAATTACACGTGGTATTGGTTGGATATTTGATAAAAATTTGTAAAAGTTAGAGAAAATTTAAAAAAAAAATTGGTTAAAATTAAAATATTTGGTAGAAATTGAAAAAAATTTGTAAAAAATTAACTTTGTGTTCGGTGAAAAAAGTTAAAAAAAAAAAATTCCCCTAAATAAGGAAAATACATACGGGACTTCAAAGAATCAAATTTAACCCCATACTTAGAAACACGAATCAAAATAATTGAATTGTAACAATCCAATCAATAAAGATGATCACTTCACATAATTCATAAGGCACTCGAGAGTCAAAATATTCCACTGGTGTACAATCACTGCAACTATATATATAATCCCACAAACCAACACATGTACATATTTGTGTATGTTTATATATTCTGTTCAATCTACATACTCATGCACATACATATATATATATATATAGATAAGAATAAAAAAGTAAAAAGAAAAAGAAAGCAGGGCAATATATATATATATATATATAAATTCTGTTCAGTGGCTAACCATCTTGGGCGCTGCAGAAATTGACGTAAGCATAGCCAAGCGATAGTCGCGTTGCCTGATCCCTACAAACCCTAACAGACACCACTTGCGCCACTTGGTTGAACACATCGTACAGTTGCTCCTCGCTCACGCCGGAGTCGAGATCCCCCACGTACAGCGAGGCATTGTCGAGCCCTTGCACCGCTGCCTGAGTAGGAATCGCCGCCGCCATAGATCTCTCTCTCTTTTTTTTTTTTTTCTCTTTTCTGTCGGGGTGGGGTGGGGTGGTGTTAGGGATTCCGGGACGGTAAGAGTGAGGGGGGTCAATATTTATAGGTTTGGAAAGGAAAGGAGAGGTTGGCAGACTGCTGGGAACAGGTTCCTTGCAGTTAAAGAATTCTTATACAGGACAACCTCCTATAACGAATCCTATTATTATTAGTATTACTACAATTTACCAATCGATTCTCGGATTCTATTTTATTTTTTTATTAACTAAATTACATAATTATTTTTGTTTTTATAAAAAAAATTTATAATATTAAAATTATACAGTAAATTTTATTAAAATTTTTAGAATAATTATATAATTTTATTTAAGAAAAAAGTAAAATAATATGCAAGAATTTGAGTGTAAATAGACGTATTCTTATTATTATTAATAATAATCTCTTTTATTATTATTATTACTATTAAATGATATTTTTATACTTTTATCAAGGTGATATCAATTTTTTTTTTTTACATTAGAGAGGAGAAAGACTCGAATTCGAGTCATACGCGAGTAGGAGAGACTTTTAACAACTGACCTACAAGCCACGTCGATATCAATTTTTAATTGTTAAGTGTGAACCTTTTGCCCATGACTAACAGCAAAACTGTCCTGTTAAGGGCGGCGCCGGGAGTCGATTTTTCGAATAAAACTTTCACCTACTATTCCCCAGTATATTAGAACGGGCAAACACTATGGGTGTATTTATAATTTATTTAAGATGTTAAAAAAATTATCTCAAATAATAAATAATTATTAGTTAAAGATACTTAAGTAGATATTAAGTAATTTAAGAATGTTTAAAAACAAAAATTATAAGAGTAGTAGATTTTTAAAAGGTATTTAAAAAATAAAAAAACTAAAAAAGTTAAATTACTTAGATAACTTAGAAAAACTAAAAAATTACTTATACATTAGTAACACTACTTTTAAATGGTGAATGGTTATCAAGGGTTGTTAATGGAAAAATAAATAAATAAATAAATGCTTCATTCAGTAGTTGTTCTCATGAATTTTATGATTTCACCACTACTTTTAGTATTTACTTTACAACAGTATAGATATAGTGTGCGTTTAAAGTGTTAAATTTGACCAAAATATTTTTAACTTTCTTTATTTTTTTTTTCAAATTTTCTTCGCATAAAAAATCTCTAATTTTTATGAATTTTCTTTAACTTTTATTAGCTTTTTTTTATTTTTATAATTTTTTACTATTTTTTTTGTAATTTTTCAACTTTGTCACACTTTTTATAGAACATGCCAACAGCACCTAATAATTCAAAATTTGTCTACTTTTTGTTTTATTGTCAAAATTTGGCACTTTTGTTTTATTGTCAAAATTTGGCACTCCAATAAGGCACATAAAAGGTGAATACGTACACAAAATGATGTTTGACTCACCAATTTTACTTAAAAATATTTTTACTAATTTTTTTCATTTCTTCTAACTTTCTCTACCAAATATATTTTTAATTTTTACTACCTAACTACGATTACAACCATTGATCTATGCGAGTCTCAATCAAAACTAAGGGAATGTTTGGTATGAGGTGAAATTTTTTGAAGTGAAACATTATCGGGGTAACTATTAACCCAATAATAGTTAAAAGAGTAATAAGCTATCATACTTATGTAGTTATGCTATGTTTAGTTTGAAAAAATAAATATTACCCAATAATAATTATATTATATTTAGAATGTTGAGAAAGAATGTTACTTAAGAGAAAAGGGCAAAGGAATATTTTACAAGATAAAGAGAAAATGGTACTCATTACTCCCGATACCTCTCTTCACTAGTAACAATTTATCCTAGTGTAATTTTTACCATCTCTTCCAAACTAATGTAATGAAGTGAAAAAATTCTCTCAGTAAAATTTACTCTCTGTTACTACCAAAACAAACATGCCTTTAGTTGTAAATTTGTAATAGCATAATAAAGTTAATTTAACAAATTCAACAAATAATAATTAAAACATGAGTACGTCAAATTATCATTATTTTTATAAATTTTAGACGTAAAATCTTATATATAATTATCATTATTTTTATAAATTTTAGACGTAAAATCTTATATATAATTGAACATATGAGTACTTGTAGTTTGTTAAGTTCCCCCATCTGCATTTTTTTTATATTATTTTTCTTATAAAAATTTAAAAGTATATTGGCAAGTTATACCTGAATTTACTTTTTAAAAATTTTCACTAATGGCATATAATTTATGTTTCAGTGATAAAAATTAAAATATTTTGGTAAGTTATCCTATAAGAATTTCTTTAAAAAATATATATATATAAATGATTCATGTTTTAGTGATAAAAAATTAAGAATAATTTGATAAGTTGTCCTATATAAATTTCTTTAAAAATATATATATAAAATTTTAAATTATATTGGTAAGGTTACGTTTTAGATTGCTTGATAAGCAAGTATGATTAATATAAATGATAATACAATTTCCAATTTTTAGTATTTTATTTCTTTTATGCACACAATTTTTTTATTAAATTTGTGCAATTACAAAGGAAACCAAATAATTTCTAAAATGTAAATCCTAATTAAATTCTCTTTTGCTATCATTCCTTTTATTAGAATGATACGGTTGTCTCTTAATGCAAGTAACTAACAATTTTAGAAACTGACCACTAATTATAACTTGTACAAAATAAAAATAAATCTCACTCGGAGATTTACATTTATAATTATATTAATTAAGTTCTTACATTTGTAATTTGTTGTGACATACATTTTTTCTTTATAAACTTTCATATAGAATTTTCCATTAAACATCTCCGTTAATTTTTCTAGGTCATTTTTCTTTTCTAATATAGGAAGAAAATAAAAAAAAACCTATATATATATATATATATATATATATATATCAACATCTATAAATATTCTTTATTTTGGAAAAGATCTACGTACCGTGATTCGTTAATGTATATTTTTTTCTATTCCAAAAAATTATTCAAAGAAATTAATGAAGAGCGATATTGAACATATAATTTTTAAACTTATGTTTTTGCTAATCTTTTTGAAAATTGTTCATGTGGGTGCCCCCTGCCCATTTTTAAGTGCTAGAATGATTAAAAAAAAATCACTCTTTTATCTTTCAAATTAATGTTTAGAAAAAAAAAATACTCACTATGTAAATGATGTGATAATTGGTATGTTCAAATTTTGACAAATTTTAAATAAAATGCCACTCTTAATCTTGCATCAAAAATTATTAATAAATAAAATGGATATTTTAGAATATAAAAATAAGTTTATAAAAATATCTCTTATCTTTTGATTCTTAAGTGTATGACTTGACTACATCTGTCTTTTTTTTTTTAACTAAACTATTTCATTAAATGATTCAATTTTAACAATATCTCATTATTATTTTTCTTATTTTTAAGATAAAAATATTAAAATAAAGAAAAAGTTCTATTTTTTTAATTTTTAATGAAAAATAAAAACTTTACAAAAATTTCTTAAAGGTAAATAAATTTTAACATTTATAATTTGATATTAATACGTTTAATCATTGATTGCAGCTGAAAAATTGTATAACCTATGTTCAATTATTTATATACGTTATTTTTACAAAATTTACATATTTCAATATAATAAACATTTTTTCTTGTAAATGTGGTGTTGTATTCATTAATTTTTAAATTTAAAAAAATAATTTGAATTTGAGAAAATAGTGTTCTAAAATTAACAAAAATAAATACAAATTATAAATTGAATAAATTGAGAAATACCACTAGTGTATTATCTTTAATTGTATTATTTTTTGTAAAAATAAAAATAAAAGTCAAACATTTTTTTCATGTGTAAAACCATTACCTAATTTTTTTATTATTATTGTACAAATTCGTATATGACACTTACATTTAATACATTTTTACAAATATCAATTTGTTAAAAAGTTAGTTGTAACAATTATTTGTTTATATTTCGAATAAAATATCTTCATTAGAGATACTAAAATTAAATAAGGTGTGCACGTACTTGCACATGCTCCCTTTACTGGCATAATATTATTGCTGATAGCACCATTAACGATGAAACTTCCAGTAACAGTGAATTCACTTTGTCTGACTCTCTTTGAGAAAATCACTGGCATCAATCATAAATTTGAAAAAACTACTGCTGTGACTACCCATAGATTTGAAAAAACCACTATCATGACCCATGAATTTGAGAAAACCACTGGCATAAACAATATATTTGAGAAAACCAATATCGTGACCCATGGATTTGAAAAAATCACTGTTGTTACCCATAAATTTGAGAAAACCAATGGCATGACCCATAAATTTGAGAAAACTACTGGCATGACATATATTTAAGAAAATTATTGCCATATAAGACTTGAACAAATTACTTATTATAAAAGCGTTTCTAAACTTATTTTTATTTTGTTCTTAAAGTAAAAATCATTTATACCCTAAACTTTAAAAATCCATCTTTGTACCTCTTGTATTTTAGACTAAAGTGAAAAGTGGTTTGCAAAAAAAATTTTAATAATTATTTCAAGGAGAGTTAGAATAACTACAGATTTGAGAAAACTATTGGTATAACCCATTGATTAGCTCTGGAAATAAAATCTACTAACTTAACGTATAAGATTATTCTCTCAGGAGATCTAAGATTTGAGAAAACATTGGCGTGAAAGTTTCTGGATTTGAGAAAACTACAAACATAAGAAAAGCGGTTTCCAAAAAATTGATTTGAGAAAACTATTGGCGTAAAATTGCAGATTTGAGAAAACTACTTGTGCAAAAATTTCTTAATTAAGAAAAATATAGACTCAGAAAAATACTTTGCAAAAAGTTTCCCTAATTATTCCAAGTATAGTTGGAATAAGTACAGATTTAAGAAAATAATTGCTATGGAAGTTCCTCGAGCTAAATATAATGACGAACTTGAGAAAACTATAGTTTTATAAAATCTATAATTATTCCATCCATCCTTGTAATAGTTACAAGAACTTTTTGCAAACAACTTTTCTAACGTCTATAGTTTTCTCAAATCGTGGAACTTTCACACCAAAAGTTTTCTCAAATATGTAGTTTCGCGCTAATAATTTTCTCAAATCTCAAATCCACTAGAAGAATAATCTTATAGGTTAAGCCTGTAGATTTTATTTTTAGAGCTAATCTATGGATTGTGCTAATAATTTTCTCAAATCTACAGTTATGTAAATTGTCCTTGCAATAATTATGGGAACTTTTTGGAAATCACTTTCCTTCTTGTAATAATTATGGGAATTTTTAAAAGCTGCTTTTCCCAAGTCTGTAATTTTTTTAAATTGAAGAACTTTCACATTCAAATCGATAGTTGTTCCTACTGTACTTGGAAAGAAAAAATTTTGTGGGCTATTATACATAATTTATGAGTCCCATCAATGGTTTTCTACCTATGGGCAATGTAAATATATTGTAACTTCAATTGGTAAGTATCATATTCTTCCAAAAGTTTCAAATCAGAGTTGTTGTGAAGTTTTAGGCATGTCTATGGAGGAAGAAAAGAATGAAGATGGTCGATTTATTAAGTCAATACTTTTGAAAGATCGGATAAACAATTTATTAGAAAAGGTTCATGTTTATGTAAATTTTTTTTTTTAATTTGATGATGTTGGATTGTTTTAGTTTTTGTGACATAACTTAATAATTTCTTCTCATGGTTCATAAATCATATATTTTTATCTTGATTAACTCTTCTGTGCGTTAAATGTTTTGTTTCTTATAGTTTAATCTATGATGATGATGGTGAATCCTTTAATACTTTCCAAAAATATAAAACCATTACAAGTCTTGATGCAAAAATAAGAGTAGTAGTGCTAAATTTCTCAACAATGTCTGAAGCTTAACTATGGCCAAGTGCCGGAAGATGTGGAAGGACCACAAGTGTAACATGAAGAAAAAGTACTTCACGCCATTTGAGGGAGCACCAGATGTCCTTCAGCAATGTCCTCCATGCATGGTCCCAGAGCAATGGTCGGACCTCTTCTCCTAGTGGTCCAACGACGTAGTTCAAGTATAATTTAATTAAAGTTTTGAATTTATTACATTTGAGTTGTTACCTATAATTGTTATTAGCTAGTTATAATTCTTCGAACACAGGCTGAGTTGACGACGAACTTAGCGAATCGGGCTAACCTTAGCCCACTACACACAATTAGGGGGAGGAATGTCTAGGATATACTTCATGAGGTATACAGCCGTATTTAATTTTTTACAAAATTTGTTTATTTTTTCACATTAGTAATTGTTGCATATTCTGTTCATAATTTAATTTACCTTTGATGCAAATGCGAGAAAAGAGGACCATGATTAATCGATTTCGTGTATTCAAGAGGTTACACAATCGTAACCACCCCGATGTGCGAGCCATCATTAAGTAAGTGAAGGCACACCTGGCTAAGTTTCTAGAGGCTGAGTGAGAGTCAACTGAGAGGTACAATGTCATATTCGCTGAGGTCATCAGCCGAGATGGGCACGGCCACATGCACGGTGTTGGTAGGAGCATACCCGGCTTTGTGATCCGGCAGGCTACTACAGCTACCTCGATTGTTACCTCCCAGAGGCACACGGCCAAGGACATTGAGGCCCTTATCACTGCTCGCTTAGACACATTCCAGGCAAACTTATGTGATCAGCTCCAGGCCAAGGTACGGGATAAAGTCCAAGCTGAGGTTCAGGCCAAGCTGCTTGCCTCAGTTTGAGTTGAAGTCCATGCTGAGGTTTAAGCTAAGGTTTGAGACGAGGTTCAAACTGAGATCTAAGTTGAGTTCCGTGCTAAGAAGGTTTAACATATGGACCATATGCGAGATGGGCTACGGGCAGAGTTCCATAACTCACGACATCCCAGTCAAGTAACAAATTAAGTATTAACCATACATTTATAAACTATCTTGTTGTTTTGTTTTCACATAAAGATAATAACTAAAATTTTGAACTGTTAAATGTAAGATGCCGATGATGACACTAGACCAGGCCAGCCTTCAAGACGCAGAGACGATCATGATGAGATATAATTTTAGATATTTATAACTACATAAATATATTCTAGTTCTAGAAATTCCATTACTGTTTGTAGTTTACAAGATAGACGTTGATGTTCCGTTCATATAATTAAAGTGTAAAGTCAAACATAAAAACTTGAAACATAGGATTTCCAAAGTAATTATCGAACATAGGTTGAAACTTAAAACTTAGAACGTAGAACTTAGAAGTGAACTGCCCAAACCAAGCGTACTGCGTCTAATCTAAATGAAACTTAACGAGCAGCGAGTTCCAACCACTTAGGACTTGCAAAAATGAACTGTGCAATAATCCAAGTTATGGATCGTTCGGCATGACTCCGAGTAGATTCTAGTTGAAACTTGAAACTTAGACTTAGGAATCAACTGCTTAAACTTAGCATATGGCGTTCGATCTAAATGGAACTTGACAAGTAGCAAGTTCCAGCCATTTGAGACTTGTAGAAACAAGCCACGCGAGGATTTGAACTATGGATCGCTTGAATAGCCTGAAGTAGATTGTAATTGAAACTTGAAACTTAGAACTTAGGAGTGAACTATTCAAACCGAGCATAAGGCGTCTGATTTTAACGAAATCTGACAAGCAGCGAGTTCCAACCATTTGGGACTTATAGGAATGAACCGTGCGGGAATCCAAGTTACAAATTACTCGGAATGACCCCAAGTTTATACTTTTAATTGAATTAAAATTTTACTAGTTAATTTTGTTTATAATTTTAATTTTAAATTTAGTAACTATAATTTCTATCAATATTTAATTTAATTTTTGTTAATCTATTTCAGGTTTAATGGGTTCTCTACAGTTTTGAAATTGACCCTCGCTCGAAGACATTTTTTTTTTTCTCTTTTGTAAAATTAAGGATAATGTAATAATTATTTTAATTGTTGTTTTATAAATATTTATATTTTTGTGGATAATTTCATATTCTCGTTGTATATTTGAATGTACAGGTTTAATCAACGTGCAAGTTTTGTTGTATAAATGCACAAGTTTTTCTTTCTTTTAGCAAAAATAAGCGATTTTATTGTATGAATATACGAGTTTTTCTTTATTTTAGCAAAAATAAGCAAGTTTTTTTAAAAAAAATTACTATACATGGCCACTTAGAGATAATCATTTAAAAACTTTTGCCGTCAGGCTTATGACTGCTTTGAAATAGTCGGCAAAAAAAATCGGCCAAATTAAATGTCGATTGCTTTTGGCAATCGACAGCATCTACGACTGCCTTAAGCAATTGTGCATTCCTTTTCTTGACCCAAGCATTCACAACCGTCACGAAACAGTCATCTATACCTCTCCAGTAGTATATGGACAATAAAATTATGAATCAAATAATTTTTCTTATAATTTTATTACCGCAGTATTGTTTGGTAAAACTACTAAAAAGTCAACTTTTGACTTTTCAATAATCATCATCACGCTTGTGGCAAGAAAATGAGAAATCAACTTTTCCTTTATCTATAAAATTACAACCACTCCTACAGTTATACCCAAAAAAAAAAAAACAAATACAAATACAGTGTAATATATTTTAATATATTCAACTCTTATCCTATTTAAAAAATAGAATTGAATGGATAACTCATCAATTCATGTTGATATTTTGAATCTAAGTTTGACCTCGTTCCATAAACAACCAAAAATTACATTAGTCTAGCAAATATATATATATATATTATTAACTAGTATATATTGATTTCAAATTCATAATAATACAATTATTAAATTAAAAGAGCTTGGTGACGAAACTTATAACAGAACTCCTAATAATAAAGTAGAGATTAATAATGAATATCTCTAATAATATATGATTTTTTGGGGGTCCCTAGAACCCAATGGAACCAATAGAATAACTCCTAAATAATAATAAAAATTGAATGTATATTATCACTTAGGCTGTATTTGGAGTGATAAAAAATGAAATAAAATGAGATAAGTTATGAGTTCATAATTCATACAGTGAAATAGAAAGTGAATTATTTTTAGAGATTTTCAGAAATTTAAGTAAAAATCAGTGCACCAAATGCACCCTTTGTAGCATAAACGATATTCTAAAAAAATTATGGCATTAAGAAAATTAAATTTTTAATTTTTGTGAATAATATGTGATTTAATATAATTAGAAAATTAAGTATATAATATTCGATCACCACTTACAATATAATAAGAAATGTTAGAGTTTAATGAATAATATGTGATTTTAAACATTGTCAATTAAAATTTTCATGTAATTAAAATTAAAAATCGTTTTCATATTCAAAATTGATTAGTTTAAACTTCAAAATAGAAGATCTAATAACATTGTAACATGTCATTGTCATCAATTAATTTAAACATTTTGAATCTAGTATTTAATATAATTAGAGTTAAAGATTATTACGATATTCAAATTCAATTATCTTAGATTTTAAAATGGAAGATCCACTGATATTGTGATATAACATTGAAGTTCAAAATTTAATATTTATGGTATTTAAATTAACTTTTGCACAAATCATTTAAGGTCACATGTCATTTTTTAAAATTAAGAAATTCAAAAATTTAAGAAAATTAGGTTCAATGTTCAACCTTTAAGAAGGTTATAACGAACAACTATAATATGTATAATAGATATAAAGGAAAATGAAAATTAAAATAGGTAAAATATGTATATAATAAAATACAACACATTTTAAAAATGTTTCCCTCACAAACTAAAATTCAAAAGCTGAAATTGAGTTTTATTTTTCAACAAATGGTTGAAATCTTTTATAAACCAAAGTTTTTTTTTTTCAAATTTCTGTCAAGTCTTTAGGTCACTTCACATTTTAATAGACCATTGGGTTGAACTTAATAATGATTCTTGAAGAGTTGCATTAATAAGGATAAAAATTTTTAATTTTTGAAAAGAAAATTTATTTTAAAGTGAAAATGTGTTAACATATTTCAATTTTAAATACGTGCATATTTAATTTTAGTTGAGAAGTGCTATTGACACGAGTTATTCGCTATAAAAAAATAAAATAGAATAAATAAAAATAAATTTATTTATTAATTTCTAAAGTAAAATAAAAATCAAATAATTAAATAGTACACACTTATCCGGATCACTACTTGGAACTATTTTTTTTATTTTTAAATAAATTTATTTTATTTATAAAGTTTAAATCACAAATGATAAAATTTAACAGAAGTGATTATTAAGATCTCAATACTACCTGAAACCTAATTTTTATTTTCTGCAAAGGAGAAGAGCAAATTTTAAAAATATAAATACTTAGTTTTTGTTTAATTACTAACAAAAAATGAATATATCAAAATTTTTCGTAGTTCCAAACCTTGGAAAATTTATATATATTCACCTCGCTAACATAATAAATTTTTTTTAGAATTGCCTTAAAACTTATCTTGACTACCACTTGTGAATAGTCAATATGAAATCCATTTATTTTAAGTTTGTAAATACAAACTTAACAAAAAGGGGAGAAAATGTGATTATGTTCCCTTATGCATCCAAAAAAAAAAAATTAATAATTTGACCGCGAAAGATTCACTCTCCAAACCAAACCCTAGGGAGTGAATTTTCCGTATTTTGCATTGCACACACTATCCCTCAACATATACGGCGGTAAGTTACGGACTCGCGTAATGACGAAGATTCGAACCTATACTCAAAAACTGAATACGATTCGTTCAGTTAAGGAAATCAATCTTACCAACCTTATTGCGCTTTGTGCTAGAGAGCTGGTCCCAAAACTTGCTAGGGAGAAAATTTAAACCTAAAAACTTGAGGTAATAAACCCCTAACTCTCATATTAAAGCTAACCTAACCTAACCCCTTAGGGTTTCCCTGATGCATCTCTCTCTCTCTCTCTGGAATTGCAATGAGAGATCTCTACATACCTACTAACTGGGGGCCACTCAAAGGGCACGTGAGTATCCCCCCCCCCCTCCGGCTCCTTTGGCAACATTAATAATTACATTTTAATTCATAATCCAAAATCCAATCCCCATTCCATGAAACTCGAACCCACGACCAACCACCCTTATAAGTGAATAAACTCTAAGAATTTGAGCCATACTTACCTCCCACAAGACTTCAATTCACGTACCATCGGTGGTAGATATTTTTACCAAGAATAAGCATATATGGTAGAGGATGACACAGCATAAATTCATTTCAAGCTTAGAACTTGAGCTTAAGAAGTCATGCACCAATTGAAAACAAACACCATCAAATCGATTCATTGAGGTGTTTGACTCACCTATTTTTACCAATAATAATAATTTTATTAATTTTTTTCGACTTTTTTCACTAAATACATTTTCAACTTTTATTAATTTTATCCAAATTTCTATTAATTTTCTCTAATTTTACAAAATTTTACCAAACATCCAATTAATAACTAACATGACATATATCGCATCCTAATGCAAAGAAAAGTAACACTTTATTTTGTTATTATTTTTTATTTTTTATTTAATTTTATTATTATTTTTTTTTTTTTGAGGTGCCAGACAGCTTCAATATACTTGATGTTCATAACACTTTCAGTTATATGTTTTATTTTTTTATTTATATTCTCAGTTTTTCTTTTTTTTTTTTTTAATTAGAAAACATATTTGATACAGATGTTGTAAAAATAAAGTCAAAAATATGGTATCATAATAGTATGAAATGGAAGACTCAAAAGAGTGACGCTGGTGGGTAAGGAGTAACCGTAAGGGGTGGTTCTGAAGAATGAAGGTGGTGGCCGTGGGTGATAAAATGATAGTAGTAGGAAGTTATGGTGGTTTTTGTAGTAATGGGCACGGACGGAGCCATGTAAAGATAAATGTAAGTAGGCAAGACCCTACCGGTTTATGTATAAATTTTTTCTTAATTTTACACATTTGACCCCCCTTAAAATTTATTTTTATCTCAACTTATACAAATTTTTGACCCTACTTATCGAAAATTTGACCCCACACATAACTCAAATTTTTGACATCACACACAGTTTAAATTTTTAACCCTACTGGTCAAAAATTCTAACTCCACCACTAATAACGGGTGGGTGAAAAAGAATGAAAACAATTTAAAAGGAACAGATAAGAACACTTTTTAAAATTTTTTTACTACTGGTTTAAAAAATTGGGGGGGGGGGGGGGGAATTGTTACCAAACATGTTTTTCTATTTTAACTTCCCAAAATTTTGGGGGGGAAAAAAAGAAACAGAAAACAAAAAAGCGATTATCAAATGAAGAATTTGACAAAGCACGACTACCATTTTTCCAGAATATACACAAAACACATTCAATTGTGAGAACTTAGCATACAATGGGTGCAAAAAAAAAAAAATTGTGTGCATCACAAGGACAATCTAAATTAATTGCCCAAAAAAAAAAAATTAGGCAACAAGAGGATTGCAAAAAAATTGTCAAATTGTTTACTAATACCAATTTAATTAGCATGCACAGCCACCTTGTTGCTCTGTTGCTGAAGCAGTTTCGGGAATGCCCTGGAAGTATCTGGAAAAAAAAAAAAAAAAGGATGGGTAACTCAGAAGGTTATTTTGTGAATATGGATTTCATAACAACTTGACCATGTTCTAAAGAAGAAATAATTCCATAAGGAACTAAAGAACTGATATTGCATTTAGAATAATAGATCTAAGATAGATGGATTTTGTATTTTGATTGTTCTAGGAATAAGGAGAGCAACAGGAATTCAACGTAGCCTTATGGATGGATTTCAGGATGTTTATCACTCCAAAAAAATATGTAGCAAAGAAGTCACTTATTTGACATACATCTAATCAGTGCTGCACAAGAATCATAATTGAGTATATTTTTTTCCAAGCTCTCCTACATCCCAATACAACTTCAATAGCCACTTTCTGTTTTGAAAAAGTGAGAATTCAAATAGATCAACTAATTAGACAGATACATCAGTACGTGGGCATACCCGGGTAGTACAACAGAAATAGGGTGGAAATTATCTACATAAAGGCGGATAAGGGTCATTCTAGGAAAGAATAAAACTACTAAAAGCCAAGGCCAGCATGGCGGAAGCAACTGCAAAAACAATAGCCCCACCAGGAAGAAGACATCCGTAGCCGAAAGCATAGACCAAGCATAGCTCAAGAGCTTAGGCCATAAATCAATTGGGACATGACCAAGATTGCAACAACAATAAAAAAAGTTGCAGTTTTGTAGAGCCACCACAACTGGGGGGCAACCACATTGCTAGGCTCAGGCTCTACCAAGAGCTAGCCATGGTTCAAAGTCTCGGTCGCGGGCATTGTATCGGCTTGAGAATTTTTGATGCGGTCGCGGTGTCACGTCGTGATATCGGGCGATACGTAATATTTTAACTTTTTAATTTAAAAAATCAAAAAAAATATAGAAATATTCAAAATAATAAAATGAATATATTACATAACCAAAAATATAGTAATGATTTTACTAAACATTAGATAACTACTTATAACATGCGAATAAGCTAATTTTTTTTCCTCTTTTACACAAATCACCGAGAAATCGTTTGTCTTGTCAATTTCTCGCTGCGACAATTAGTCGTCTTAGTGTATCACCAAGATATTGGCTTGTCTCGGCCGTGACAGCACGAGATGACTACTCTTAACACATTTTTTGATGCGGGTTGAGATCTCGTCGCGCCATCCATTGAATCCGATACGTCTCGGATGATATCTCGGCGTCTCGGACGATATTTTGAACCATGGAGCTAGCTCAAACCTGCATTATTGCAGCAACAAAGAACCATAAACGCTCTCAGAGCTCAAAAATAGAGTGGGGAAGATTCCACCCTCTCAAGTACCATATATTGAAATGGGACTTAAGCACATTTATAAGCCTGTATGGTCTACCTCGAACACTTTTTAGAACTTCCTTCTAAATCGAAAAGATGTCTCTGTAATCATTTTGGAAAATCATTGCATTTGGCATTTGGTATTCATCAATCCAAACACAACTAATCAAGTCTAGCAAAATACATACTATCCAATGCTCTAGATGCTAACAAGAGGAGGGAGGGACTGCACTGGGTGCAGATAATGGTATGTTCACTACAGATGACGGGAGGATGGGTTTCGAGATTTGGGACAACCAGTAGGCTGTGGTAAACTGCATGGGAGACAACAACCTTTGGCAGCTAGATGCATGAGTGGTGGACTGCCAACCTTTGGCAGTGGCTGAACCAGAAGATTTGGTGCAGGGGCAGGTATCTCTGACTGCGGATTGTGTGAACAATGGGTATCAAGTCTCAGAGTAGGTTCTGAAGAGGGTATTTTAAAAAAATTCTGGGAGTCTCTTGTGAGTGTTTTGAAGAGGAGGTTCTCAGTTTGATGAGGCCATTGAACAAAGTTGGAGGCAGATCAAAGCTTCTAGCCCCAGAAATTTGAATGTGGGCAGGCAGAGAGGAAAACGGGAATTGAAGACATTGTAGTAATCGATTATATATGACAACAAAAATATGGGGTTAGGGAAACAAAATTCTGGCAGCAGGGGGTGCTTCTGTATTAAGTCAATATGAGATAGTAAATCCTCAGCTAGATGTGCAGGCCATCAATGTAGCCAGTAATAGAGCCTCCATCAAAGCTGTTTTGAGGAAATGGGGTCCAGAAATGGTTTGCCTGCAAGAGACTAAGGTGATAGAGAATGTGGAAGCTGCTGCCAGAGGCATTTGTGGTGGTAGGTTTGTAGACTGGGTGCATCTTGCAGCTATAAGAAGGTCACGGGGTATACTGGTGCTTTGGGATAGAAGGGCGGGGGTTCTTGTTGAGCAGGAGATGGGATCCTTCCCTATCTCATCTTTTTAAAGGGGTTGAAGACAATCATCTGTGGACATTCACTTGTGTTCATGGCCCAATTGATACTAGGGATAAAACTGAATGTTTGGAGGAGTTATATGCAGCAGCTTTTAGATGGAGGGTTCCATGATGCTTGAGGAGACTTTAAGGCTGTTCAGTTCCTTGTTGAGAAGGAGGGATGTTGTAGAATCACTAAGGAGATGCAGGATCTCTCTTATTTGATGAATGAGTTGTGTTTGATTGACTTACCATTGTCTAGGCGGTCTTATAGTCACAGTCAATCCAGATTAGATAGATTCCTGGTCTCGCCCTCTTGGGAGGATATGCTCCCAGGAGTGACTCAGCAGGCCTTACCTAGACTGATTTTAGATCACAAGCCCTTGTTGTTGGACTGTGGTGGGATTAACAGGAGCAGAAGCCCTTTCTCATTTAAGAACATGTGGTTAAAAATTGAGGATTTCAAGGAGAAGGTTGATTTCGGTAGAACAGTTATCAGCTCATGGTCTGTCCTTGCTTTGTGCTTGCTAAAAAACTTTTTTCAACTTCTGAGAACAGATTTGAAAACGTTGAACAGAGAGGAGTTTAGGAGGGTTGAAGTGAGGACATCTGTTATTTTAGAAGAGATCCATAGGCTTGACAGGGTGGAGAATAATGGCAATTTCTTGGAGGATGACAAACGGAACAGAGAAGAGTTAAAGGAGGAATTTGGCAAATTAGCCTTGATGGAAGGGATCAGTTGATATCAGAAATCAAGGGAGCTTTGGTTGAAGGAGGGGGACTGGAATACCCATTTTTTCCATAAGATGGCTAATGCACACAGGAGGAAGAAATGCATCTAGAAGATAGGCTTGAAGGGAGAGTGGTGGAAGATGCAGAGGAGATCAGGGAGGGGATCACTAGCTGCTACCAAGGCTTGTTCTCAAAAGGAGTAGCTTGTCGGCCTTTGATTGATGGCCTTGAGATGCAGGCTATTAATGAGGAAGATAGTGTTTGGTTAGAGGATGCTTTCTCCGAAGAAGTGTGGAGGGCGCTTAGGGCTATGAATGGGATAAAGCTCTTGAGCGAGATGGCTTTACCATGGATTTTTGGACTCATTGTTGGATACAATTAAAGTGGATGTGTTGGGTTTATTTCTAAATTTCATGATCTATGTAAATTCGAAGAAAGCCTTAATGCCACCTTCATGGCATTGATCGTTGAGAAAAGAAAGCAGAAGACACTAAGGACTTTCGCTCTATCACCTTACCGGGGGTTGTATATAAATTGATTGCGCATGTTCTAGCTAACAGGTTGAAAAGGGTACCATGAGGTATTATCTAGAAGTCGCAAAATTCCTTTGTAGAAGGCAGGCAAATTATGGATGCAACCTTAATCGCTAATAAAAGCAGTTGATTCGAGAGTCATAAGCAGTTTGCCCTGGTTTAACTGCAAGTTGAATATTGAGAAGGCATATAACCACATGAACTGGGATTTTCTTATCTACCTTTTGGATAGGCTGGGATTCAGGGAGAAATGGATGAGGTTGATTACACAATGTATAGCAAGAGTGGGATTCTCTGTTCTGGTTAATGGAACTCCTTATGGGTTTTTTCAGTCTTCCAGGGGCCTCAGGCAAGGGGATCCTTTATCTACTCCGCTCTTCATTATTGTTATGGATGTCTTCAGTAAGATGATCCACATAGCAGTTCTATGGGGGCTTCTGGAAGAATTCAAGATTAGTAAGCATAACTCCTTGGTCGTAGAAGTCTTCCACTGACTCTTTGTGGATGACACTACTATATTCTGTGGGGTGGATATTCAACAATTAAGGCACCTTAGATGCGTGCTCTTCTGCTTTGATGTCATGTCAGCCTTGAAGGTGAACTTGGGTAAGTTAGAATTAATTCCAAAAGGCAAGATCCCCATGATGGATGAGTTGGTCTCAATCCATGAGTGCAAATGTGGAGAGCTTTCCTCTACCCATTTGGGAGATACCTTTAGGTGCTTCAGCTAAATCTCAGGGAATTTGGAAAGGGGTGATGGAGAAGTTTCGCAGAAGATTAGCTAGGTGGAGGGGGCAATATTTGTCAAAGGGAGCAAGGGTTACGCTTATTAAGAGTGTCATATTCAGTTTGCATACAAATATTTTGTCCTTGTTCCCTACACCAATACCAGTTGTGAAAAGACTAGGAAAGCTCAAGCGTGACTTCCCATTGGGCAGAGTTGGTGATGAATAGAAGTTCAATCTTGTTCAATGGGAGACTGCTTGTTTGCCTTTACATCAAGGTGGTCTTGAGATTAGGAAGTTGAAAGTTTTCAATAAAGCCCTATTGGGTAAATGGCTTTGGAGATTCGCGGGTGAAAATGATTGGTTATGGAGAAAGGTGGTTGTTGCTAAGTATGGCTCTTCGTGGAGCGACTAGACTTCAGAAAAGGCATCAGTCTCATGGCATTGGTGTGTGTGGAAAAGCATCTCCATAATTTGTCCAGAGTTTGTAGAGTTTTGCTAGGTGTTATTAGGGAGAGGTAATAAAAGGAAGTTCTAGGAGCATAAGCGGAGAGGAGCTCATGCTAGGCTTTCTGAGGAGTTCCCTGCCCTCTTTGCTATTGCAAGGAATCAAGAGGCTAGGTCGATGAGTACCTTCAATGCATAAAAGTGTTCAGAAATATGACTCTAAGGAGAAATCTTCAGGAATGAGAATTGGAAGAATTTATGGATTTGATGCAGCTTTCATATGCTACCAAAGACTAAAGAAAGGAGAATGCATTTAAAATGGAAGATTTCAAAACAGGGTCGTATATCTGTTAAAACCTCTTTATTTACATCATACAGGGGAGAGGGCGGCTGCTTTCTGTTGGAGCAAATTGTGGAGTTGTGGTGTTCCTACTAGAGTTGCATTTTTTTATTATGTTGTGCGATGCATATTATAATTTGAGAAAAAGAAGAATTGTTATCGTTAGCTGGTGTTTCCTTCGAAGGAGAACGGTGAATCAATTCCTCACATGTTAGTCTATTGCCCAATAGTCAGAGAATTGTGGGGAGTGGCATTATTGTGCTTTAATGTGCAGCGGGCTTTTGCTTGAGGGGCCCTCACGTTTTGCAAGAGTGGTGGGATTCTCAAGATGGGAAACAAAAGAGAAAGGCTCCAATTTTGAGTTCATTTTGTATAGGGTGGTTAATTTGAGGTGAAAGAAATAGGCGCACTTTTTAGGGTATAGAGATGCCTACTCCACAGCTAAAAAGTTTTTTTTTCCCCCATTTTGTTTAGGTGGTTGTCAGGGAAGATTACTTCCAATGTTCTTAGTTTTTTGGTCTTCATGGACAATATGAACAGTTATGATTTTAGTTGTCTGGCTTGGTTATTGGTGCGTTATTCTTTTGCAATTGGGCAGCATCCCTTGATGCTTTCAAAAGTGTAGATATTGCTATCCTACACACCAAATACATTTCTTTTTTACATTTCTTGCTTTTTGTCGAAGAGGGGTGAGCAAAACTGATTCAAACCAAAAAACCAAACTGAATCTTCTGGTTCTTCAATCTAATTGGTTCAACGTTTAATTTATTATTTTAGTATTTTGATTTTCAATTTTGGTTTTTCTATTTAAATTTCGGTTAAACAAAAAATCAAATCTATATGCAATAAATTAAATATAATATTAATATATAAGTTTATAATATAGCTCACCTCTACTTATGGATGCTAAGGTAACAAATACACCAAGGCTGCGTTTGGTTGGGAGGATAGAATGGTGGAGATAAATAACATCATAATATAGTATATGGGATTCGATAATATATGATTTATTTTTGGTGTGGAATTATTTATTTAGTATTTGGTTGGTAGGATATGAAATGAGATAAAAGATGTGATTTGATAAGAAATTATCTTGGAGCTTTGTATCTTGATACAAAATAAATCTAGATGAGGGAATATATCATTCCACATCCCCCTAGGATGCCATATCCTACGCTTTAAGGATATGGAGCACCCATTCGGGATGCTATATCCATAGCAATTTAAACAAATCAAACATGGGATATGCTGGGCCCCACAGATAAGTAATCCCAATCCCATAGTTATTTCTTGCAATCAAACAGACCCCAAAAGGAAGACATGGCTGAGAAGACAAAGTGTGGTTCAAACCTAGACCCCCCATCAAATACAATATCTAAATTTTCTTCACCATTGATTCTCCAATCTATTACACATTTTTTTTTTTATCAAAACTTTAACTAATTCCCAAATAGCAAATCAAATTATTCACAAAATCTTTCCCAAAAAAAAAGAAATTGAAATCCAAATTCAGTTTGGTTCTTTATATAAAACGAAATCCAATTTCTATATCCATTCGGTTTTTTTAACTGGGATCAAAATAATTTGAATCGTTCGTTTTAGTGCAGAATACACACCCCTACTGAAGATGTTGTATCACTATTGACATCACTAATGAAAGTTGTATTTTATATATAAAAACCCCAAAATTACCATGAATAATGATGTGAATATGAACATTCTATGCAAGACTCTCATGAAAGGAATTTATAAATAGCATTTACCCTTAAGTGCTACAAACACCATAACTAAGCAACCACAGCAACGACAACAAAAACACAAAGCAAGATCACAAATGTTCAATAAAATTATTCACAGACCATAAAATTATTTACAGAGCTAGTTTTGCATAATTTTGATTTACACCCATTGATATTTGACAAGGACAATTCCAAACTATGCATTAGCAACTACAATGATTTAATATTGTTGATTTGGTTCTCCTAATATAACATCCCAACACCTGATCATGCACTGGGTAGTTATACTGGGTCTTTAACTGTCTAGCCCGTAAGTTACCACCTTACCACCTTGCATTAGCATACAACCCAAATCTTCCCTGGATGGGTCACAGTAAACTACGTAACCCAATCCCTTCTCCGAGATTACAAGCACTGGCACAGATGTCAATCTATTCTTCAGCTCTTGAAAATACCGTTCACAGGTCTCATTCTAGTCAAACTTACTCCTTTTCAAGTCAGCCTAGCCATTAGTCCAGCTAACCTCGAGAAGTCATGAATAAATCTTCAATAATACCCTACCAAATTTCAAAAGTTCTGAATATCAAAAATTGTCCTCAGTCTCGACTAATCCATGATTGCCTCAAGCTTAGATGAATCAACTGCAACTTCTTCCTCAAAAACCTGTTCGAGGAATTTCGCCTCCCTGAGCCAAAACTCATACTTTCTCAACTTAGCATAGAACTAGTGATCCCTTAAGGTCTAAAATACAACTCTCAGATACTTTTCATATTCCTCCTTTAACCAGAAATAAACCAGAATATCATCAATGAATACAACTACAAACTTATCGAAAAATCTGTTGAACACTCGATTCATTGAGTCCATGAATATGGTAGGAGCATTGGTCTACCCAAATCACATCACCAAAAACTCATAGTAGCCATACAGAGTCCTCAATGCTGTATTGAAAATGTCCTCTTGCTTCACCCTCAATTGATGGAAATTGAATCTCAAATCAATATTTGAGAAAATGATTGAACCTTTCAGCTGATCAAATAGATTAATCATTAGTAATGAATACCATTTTTTTTATCATGATCCAATTTAGTCTTCGGTAATTTATGCACATTCCGAAAGTTACATCATTTTTAGCTGCAAAAATTGTTGGCACAACCCAATGTGAAGTACTAAGATAGATAAATCTCTTAAAACTCAACTCCTCTATCTGGTATTTCAATTTTGTAAACTTTGCAGATGCCAACTAATACGAGGCTATAAAAATATGCTCTATGGCAGGAATCAAATCAATTCCGAATTCAACCTCCCGCTCAGGCGGCAATCCAATATTTCATCCAAAAATTCACAAACCACCCGTGACAACTCAACTTTGCCACCATCCACATCCTCCAAGGCCATACAAGAAAAGAAGCTGCATAAGTCCACTCATCCTTGCCCATTAAGAGAGGGTAAGACCTGAGGATTACTGCAATCACAAAAAAATCGTGTTCGATCACCTTCAAAAGTAAATGCGTCACCTGACTCTTAAAACAATCTATCGCCACTAGATAGACTGACATCCAATTCATGCTAAGAATCACATCAAAACTTCCCAAGTCTAGCACAATCAGATCAAATACTAACAAGTGCTCACAAGCTGAAGCCTCATCACTGGTAGCGATTTCTCAACCCTTACAAATCCGATTTAACAAACAATAACCCTTGATCAGTGTTTCAAGTTGTAACGGTGGAACCAACTCATCCATAGATAAATTTAATGCAGACATGAATAATGTAACAATAAATAAGTGGAATGCTCCAGTGTCAAGAAGTACTATGGATTTGGAAACATAGACAAGAAAAATACATTTAACAATTATCGGCTCTGCTAGTCCATCATTCCGTGTCATAGTAAAAACTCATTCCTGAGTCAAAGTTGTTGGTGGCCTACCACACTTTCGATGCTGGGGTCCACCCTAATTCCTTTGATTCTGTTGAACTCTGCTTGTAACACCCATCTAATACTGTTGTGTCTCACCCTAAGCACCTCTCTGAAATGGTGTCTGCACTGACTGTGACCCTGCTACTCTGTATTGGTTGAGCCAGTTGCAAAGGTCTCATAACATTGCCACTCCTCTGCCCCTATGGGCAAAACCTTTGGATATGGCCTTGCTAGCCACAAGTGTAGCAAATTCTTATCTCAGTCCTCTTCTCAAACCTAACCAACCCACCTTTAAAAAGACATTGAAACTGGCAGTGTTAAGATTTTCTATAGTTATAGCAAATGTAAGAACTCATATAGACAACCTTCTTGTTGTTGACTAAGTTGGGATTGCAATTCTTTGTTGAAATTTTTTATTCCGTGGCCCATATGAACTCTATCTCTGCCTTTTCTTATTTCTATTGTCCTATTGCGGACTCTTGCCCTATCTAGTCTTGTTTTGTGCCCCAGTTTTTGCCAGGTTCTTCTCCACTATTATTGTCCTTTCAACTAAAACATTATACTGATTAAGTCCCAATAGAACTATATGATCCCTTACTGCAGGTCTCAGCTCCTTTTTAAACCGCATGCACTTAGTGCGTTCAATAGACACCAATGCCTTAGCATACTTGGCTAATGCTGTAAAGTTACGCCTATAATTTAGCACAGACACTGACCTTTGAGCCAAATTTTGGAACTCATCAAATTTGGTAGGACAGCGGAAATAAATAATCTCTAAAACGCTCCTTCAAAGCACTCCAAGTGAATTAGGATGCTCTACAAGACTCTTTTATTGCACTCCACCAATCTGCTACAATTCCCTCCATCTAAAACGCGGCAACAGAAACTCTGGCCTTATCATCATTGAGGTGCGTCACTTCAAATATCTTTTCACGCTCATGTAAAAACTTCTCAACTTCCTCAGTGTCTGCCGCACCAATATAAGTGAGAGGCTTCATTCTCCAAAATTTCTCATATAGAGCCATAGACAGACTTACTTGCATTCCTCTAGCAAACATAGTTCTTACATGAGTATGAAAAGATATTTGAAGTGATACAACTCAATGATGATAAGGCCAAAGTTTTTCTTACTACGTTTTAGATGGAAGTAACAGCAGTAGACTGGTGGAGTGCAGTGAAGGAGTCCTGCGAAGCATCTCGACTCACTTGGAGTGCTTTGAAGGAGCATTTTAAAGACTATTTCTTCCCACCATCCATCAAGAATGCCAAACTTGATGAGTTCCTAAATTTGGCTTAAGTGTCAATGTCAAAGCTACATTATGGGTGTAACTTTACAACATTGGTCAAGTATGCTAAGGCGTTGGTGTCTACTAAACATACCAAGTGCAGGCAGTTTAAAAAGGGGTTGAGACCTGCAGTTAGGGATCGAATAGTTCCATTGGGACTAATTAGTGTAATGCTTTAGTTGATAACGCAATGGCAGTTGAAAAGAACTTGGCAAAAACTAGGACACAAAATGAGGCTAGATAGGACAATGGTCCACAATAGGATAATAGAATTAAAAAGAGGCAGAAAGACAGTTCATATGGGCCATAGACTCAAAAATTTCAAAAGGGGATTACAATCCCAGCTCAGTCAACAGCAACAAGGGTTTCTACATAGAGTTCTTACATTTGTCATAATTGAAGACAACCTAAACACCGTCAGTTTTATTGTCTTTCCAAAGGTGGGTCAGCTGGAACTGAGAAAATAACTGAGATAAGAATTTGCTACACTTGTGGCCAGCAGGGTCATATCCAAAGGTTTTGCCCATAGGGGCAGAGGAGTGGCAATGCTATGAGACCTCCATAGCCAACTCAACCAATATAAAACAATAGGGTCACAGTCAGTGCAGACTCCGTTTCAAAGATGTACTCAAGATGGGATACAGTAATATCAGATGAGTGTTCCAGGCAGAGTTCAACAACATCAAATGAAGTAGTGTGGACCCCAACAGGGTCGAAAGGGTGGTAGGCCACCAACAGCTTTGACTCAAGGGCGAGTTTTTACGATGGCGCAGAATGATGGACTAGCAAAGCCGATAGTGGTGAAATGTATTTTTCTTGTCTATACTTCTAGATCCACAGTACTTGTTGACACTAAAGCGTTCCACTTTTATTGTTACATCATTTATATCTGCATTAAATTTATCTATGGATGAGTTGGTTCCACCATTACAAGTTGAAGCACCGATCATGAGTTACTCTTTGCTAAACCAAGTTTGTAAGGGTTGTGAAATTGCTACCTGGGATAAGGCTTTGGCTTGTGAGCATTTGTTAGTATTTGATCTAACTGTGCTAGACTTGTGAAACTTTGATATGATTCTCGATATGAACTGGTTGTCAATCTATCAGGCAGTGATAGATTGTTCTAAAGGTCAGGGTTCATTATTCACTCTTGAAGGAGACCGAATATGATTTTCAAGTGATTGCAATGATCTTCAGGTCTTACCCTCTCTTAATGGGTAGGGACGAGTAGACTGATGTAGCTCATTTGCTTGTATAGCCTTGGAAGATGTGGCTGGTGGCAAGTTAAGTTGCAACGGCCAGTTTGTGAATTTCCAGATATATTTTTGGATGAAATACTAGATTGCCGCATGAGCAGAAGGTTGAATTCAGAATTGATCTAGTCCTAGCATAAAGCATATTTTTATAGCCTTGTACCGATTGCCACTTGCAGAGTTAGCAAAATTGAAATCCCAGATACAGAAGTTGAGTTCTAAGAGATTTATCCATCCTAGCACTTGATCTTGGGGTGTACCAACAATTTTTGTAACTAAAAATGATGGAACTCTCAGAATATGCATAAATTACTGAAACTAAATCAAGTCACGATAAAAAATTGATATTCTTCAACGAGAATTGATGATCTCATTGATCTATTTAATTAGCTGAAAGGTTCAATCATTTTCTCAAATATTGATTTGAGATTTAGTTTCCACTAGTTGAGGGTAAAGTAGGACGACATTCCCAAGACAACATTTAAGACTCGATACGCTCACTTCGAGTTCTTGATAATGCCATTTGAGTTGACCAATGATCCTGTTATATTCATGGACTTAATGAACCAGGTATTTAGCAGATTTTTGGATAAGTTTATAATTGCGTCCATTGCTGATATTCTAATTTATTGCCAATTAAAATAGGAATACGAAGAGCATCTGAAAGTTGTACTTCACACTTTAAGGACCAATAGCTCTATGTCAAGTTAAGCAAATGTAAGTTTTGACTTAGGGATGTGAAATTCCTCGGACAAATTGTTTCTAGGGAAGGAGTTGCAATTGATCAATTTAAGGTTCAAGGCAATCATGGATTGACCAAGACCTAGGACAATTTTTGAGATTCAAAACTTCTTAGGTTTGACAAGCACTACCGAAGATTTGTTTGTAACTTCTCAAGGTTAGCCGAACCAACAACTAAGCTGACTCGACAAAAGTCAAGTTTGTTTGGAATGAGGCCTGTGAGCATACTTTTCAAGAGCTAAAGAAGAGATTGACATCTGCGTCAATGTTTGTAATCCCAAAGAGGCAATTTATTATGATGCATCTAAGGAAGATTTAGGTTGTGTGCTAATGCAAAGGGGCAGCTTATGGGCCTAGACAGTTAAAGACCCACGAGCATAACTACCCAGTGTATGATCTGGAGTTGACAGTAATCATCTATGCTTTGAAAAGCCAGATACACTACTTGTATTATGAGAAATTCTAGGTGTTGTTCAATCACAAGAGCCTAAAATACCTTTTTATTCAGAAGGATCTGAATCTAGACAAAAGAGATAGATGGAGTACATGGAGGATTACAATTTTAAACTCCAATATCACTTAGTAAGGCAAATGTAGTTGCTGACGCACTTAACCAAAAGACTCGTGGCACTTTAACGAGTATTGTCGTGCGAAAGTAAGAAATGATGACGATCCTTGGAAAGTTTCATCTAGGGCTTCAGAAAGATGAGAGTTATGCTATTTTGTGCGCTATAATTGTTCAGTCAATCTTGTTGAGCCGTGTTATTGAGGCTCAAGTGTCAGACGATGATTCCGATGCTATTCGGGCTAAATTGTTGAGGCCTGATGAGATGCTAAGATGAGCGATTGGTGCAAATAATGGTCTGAGGTATTTGGAAAGACTTTATGTTGCCTAATTCTATCCGAGATGTGGTTCTAAAAGAGTTCCATCGCTCTAGATCTGCAATAGATCCCAGGAGTACGAAGATGTACCATAACTTGTGTCGTCAATTCTTTTGGGCTAACACGAAGAAGGGTGTGGCAGTATTTGCGAACAGGTGCCCTACCTGTCAACATGTTAAGGCTAAGCATCAGAGGCCAGCCCGTCTTCGGCAGCTTTTACCAATACCAAAATAAAAGTGGAAGAATATTATGATGAACTTTGTTTTTGGCTCACCGAGATCTCCAAAGCGAACAATATTATGTTATGTGGATCGTGAGTCATTACACACTAAAGCCCTATCACCTATGCAAGTTGGAAAAGGAAATTACATAATAGAAAGATGGGCTCCATAAATAGAAAATCACTAAAATGCCGAGTGGAAGTATTTTAACAAAAGAGCCTTCCCCGAGATCTCCAAAGCAAACAATATTGTGTTATGTGGATCGTGGGTCGTTATAAACTAAAGCCCTCTTACCTATGCAAGTTGGAAAAGGAAATTGCATAATAGAAAGATGGGCTCCATAAATAGAAAATCACTGAAGTGCCGAGTAAAGTATTTTAACAAAACGGCCTTCACCAGTAAATCATAGTAACTTAAATAGACATAGTACCATAATGCTGGCAAAGGAAATAAGAACCATGAAGAATGCCGGCATAAAATTTCCTCCAGAAGTAACAAACTAGGTTCGCTTTAGAAAGACATGCATGACGTGATATTGTCCTTGAAGGATCTTTTGAATTTTAAGAATGTAGGACACCTTTTAAACTAATTACTTTATAACTTAATACAGGCCCCAAATAGCATCATTTATCTACATACTACACAACCAAGGAAAAAAAGCCCATCTCCAAAACAAGCACTACGAATACCGATACACAACATTTACTTATTTCTTTTTTCCTCCAGACATGCACCACATTTGCTAACCAACAGAATAAGTAATCCACAAGTAGATCATAAAGTATCTGAGCCAAGTCGTCAAAGTAAACTTACATATCCTGGTCATGCTCATTGGCCAGAGCAGTTTTGGCAGTGGACATGAAGGCAACATCAATGTTGATATCCTCTTTTGCAGATGTCTCGAAGTAAGGTATGTTCCCTTTCGAAGCACACCATTCCCTCGCTTTCTTCTCAGAAACCTGTTTATGGAATATATTTGAATCAAAAATAAAAAAACATTCAAGCTTAAAATAGAACCACAATTATGATTCCTTACCACTCGGCTATTTCCACCATCAACATCAATCTTGTTTCCAAGTAATATGAATGGAAATCTCTTTGGATCAGGTGGATTTGCCTACAAAACAATTAAACCAAGTTAACGCTAAGATGTGGCTATAAAATCACTGAGAACTAATACTCTCATCATATTTTTAGAGGATTGTGCTGACATGGAATGTGTTTTTTACCAGGTACAAGCAGATTGACCATTTACTCAAGCAGTAAAGCCCCCAGATGATAGAGGCAAAAAGTAAAGGTGTAGTTAACACATATTCACTATCTCACCTTCTCTCTCTCTCTCTCTCTCTCTCTCCCCCCCCCCCTCTATCTCTCTATCTCTCTTTTTTTCCTTTTGGATAAATCCCTTCATCGCTTTCTCTTCCCTCTACATAAAAACTTCTACCCACTTCCTTGGCGCCTCTTGAATTAGTTCATTAATACAAAACCAGGAAAAGACAAACCAAGGAAAAATTAGGATAAACGAGATCAGGAAGTTGAGACAAAAGTGGATTGTCATATACACCTAAGCATCATTGCCCAAAGTCAAATGTTACATCATGAGAAGTGGTCCTTCCAACTAAAAGTTCGAATATATATACATATAAATTCTTCTCTTAATAAAGCTTTGAGTTTTGAATTATATCTGTGGAGGCAAAGAATCACTCGTAAGGCTATGAATACGAGTCAAAGACACAGGTATATCTAATATAGGTAATAGGCGTATGCATTATGCACATAAACTAAGAAAGTTATTCTGGTTAACAAATTTCTGAAAGACACTATCTTTCTCTAAGGGTTTTCTAAATATTTTAATCTTATAATAGTAAAGTTACGTTAAAAAATGAGGTTATACTCTATGAACATGGACTTGGACCTGACTAAAAACACTAATTAGTCTCATTATATCCTGATTTCCTGTCTACGAAGCTGCCCCATCTTAAAAGATACTTATCAATATCAGTTAATTGTCAAAGCTCAGGTCCAGAAAAAAGGCTAACATAAAAGCCTTCACTGTGCCCAAAAAAAAAAGGGAAAAATAAATTGCCAAAGCCTAAGAAGCTGCAGGCTGCCAATAAACTGCAGGGGTAACCATAAGGTCCATCCATGATAATGATTCATTTAGGGCACCAGTTTTTTAAGTGTCAATCAACATCAGGTAAAGCTATTCATATTCCCATATAAACGTCGCTGCCTTTGGGTTAAAACCATGTCTTCAGATTGAGTGGGCTTAACACTTCATTTCTTTCTTCAAAACACAATTGTACCCCTACCGACACTACATAGAAAAAGTGCAAGCTCCTGCATCCTGCACTAAACCACTAATTCATTGACAACCTATCCGCAGTTTGCAACCCCATCAGCAGCAACTTATTTGACCTTCTTTAAGGAATCGTTCATTTGTAATATGAAAACTTAACTTATGCAGAAGAAAATTTAATTTAAAAGTGCTCCAACACTTTATAGTGGATCCCAAACAAGAAGCACCTGAAAAAAGGCATCCAGGCCAAGAACAGGAAGCGTACAATCCAAGTCATTATCACAATATGACGTATTTTTTACATCCTGAACTCCAAAATACCAACTATTGGAAAGATTAAGACAAAGCAACCCCAAAAGAATGAAGGACAAATCCAATCATCTTCAACTAAACAATATGAGCTTTCAAAACTAACGAACACGTTGTCTACCACAAATGAGAGACTACTGGCATGTCATCGGCCTCGCTATAACCCTCCATTAAACCATAAATCATGGGATTGAGACTAGATAGTTGAAATTTTCATAAATGGAAGAAAGCATAACAATGTTGTCAATGCTACGCTGAGTGTCTTGCATTACTTACACAAATAAGTTATCAACACTTAATCAATCCGTCCATCTCTAAACTGAAAAACAGTCAGAAAATGGATAATAAAAGAAAGGTGCATTAAGAGTGCTCCAGATATAATTAAAAACACAAATATACAGAATTTTTTCCATACTATGAATATAAGGAACTTATATTAATCAAATCTCTCCAGTATTGTGATATATGTCAATGAAGGGTAATTTTGTTGTCATAGTTAAAAATAAAGCCTGCTCTCTTTCTATTAAATTATTATTTTACACTGTTGTATGCATACAACATATACCTAACATACACAGTGCATAAGATCTACTAAATATATTTTTTACATCATAGATTATATTATTTTCAATGCATACTATGGTAGGCAAAAATGAAAAGAGAGAAGGCATTGTCCACAATATTAGGAGCATGCCCTCTCTTATTTTAGATTCAATGATATAACACACTAAAAATAGCATATGAAAATCGTGCATGTCAAAGAACAATACAGATTGACCGCAATTCTAAATCAACATATCAATTGTTTAGTTGGTTAATCAAAAAGAAAAAACTCAGGGTACCAAGCATGAGGTAAGTTCATGTCCGAGTGTGGCCACTATGGAAACGGTGATGATAATGCAAATAATTTTAATTGATCTCTTTGCTAAAAATTGAAATAAAAATTCTCTAAAAAGTAACATTGAACCAAGATATTCAAATCAAGCAACTTTGAATTGAATCCTTTGCAACAAAAAGAAATGACAGCCTAAAACAGCATCATCTATTTTAAGAGTCTGAAAAGTTCGAATATTTTGTAAGATTGCACATAATGTGCAATTTAAACCATTAACCTCACCAGTTGTTTAATATGCATTTACACATTCATTAAGACAGATAGATATAAATGGAGGTGTGCATATACATTTATCTGTGTGTATGTATATATATGTACATGTAGAGAGAGAGAGAGAGAGAGAGAAACGGAGTGGCCACCAGGAAAAAGTTGTGTCCACACCAAAAAAATGTCAAAATTTTTTAAATACTGGCAGAAATGAGGCAAGGCTGCATAGTTACCTGTTTGAGAAATTCTTCGTGCCAATTGTCAAGGCTATCAAATGTTCTCAAGACATTGACATCATATACTAGAACACAGCAATCTGCCCCTCTATAAAAGGCCACTCCAAGACTCTGAAACCTCTCCTGCCCAGCTGTGTCCCATACCTACCAAAGCAGAGTACACAATCACACAGCGAAAAGATACTCGCTAAGAATACTCTTAATAAAACCGCCACCACAAAGCATAAAAATGAAATAGCATCGAGAACCCACTTGTAGAGTGACAAGCCTGTCATCTATTTGTAGTTCTTTGGTGACAAAATCAGCCCCGATTGTAGCTTTATATTGCTGACTAAATTTCTTATGTACATATCTATAAGCAGTTAACGACCCACAAATTCTAAATAATCCAAAAAACACAATGCACTAAAGAAAATATAAACAGAAGCACATTAAACTTACACAAAGCTAAATCCAGATTTTGAAATTGTATTCCAAGATTAAAACTAGAAGAAAAATAAAAGCTATTACATATAGAAGGGCAAATCAGATGACTTGCAATTAATCAATCAACAGGGAAACTCAACAATATGACCCAAAATACACATTGTGTTCAAATCAAAAAATAAAAAGCTTCGAAGATTTAAGTATAAAAATCCAGAAAACAGAGAATCCCCAACACATTCGCATAAAATTTCTCTCTCACATATCAACTTGTCAACTTGAAGGATACTGATTCATCAAGGATGTCTTGCCAACCCTGACAATGACAAAAAATAAATAAATAAATAAAGAGTAGATGTATGCAAATCAACTTCTCCTTGAACCCTAGAATTACAAATTAAAACACAACGTAAAGAAATAAAGGGATTGTAAATTAATCTTACCCACTGTCGCCAAGGACGATAACCTTGAGCAAGGTCCGTCTACGCATGGACATGGCGAGCAAAGAGGAGAAAAGCTTTTTCGAATCTGCAAACCAACTTTTGGAGAGAGAAAGTGTGTGATTTAGAGAGAGAGAGACAGAGAGAGAAGGGGGCGCCAACTTCGCTTTCTCGTATTATTCTGTGGAGTATTAATTGGCGTACAGACAAAACATAACGTGAAAGTCGCCGCCCAAGCTTTCCCAGTATCGTGCTTTGCAGGGGTGAGCGTGATACGGCTCGAAAATTATAATTTTTAATTGTATATTCTTTAAAATAAAAGATAATAATTAGGGCCCGTTTGAAGAATTCGAGTAGTAGCCGACTTTGTTTTTTAGTTTTAATAGTGTTTGGACAATTTTACTTTCTTATATTTTAATTTTTTTTTAAACTTTTAAAAGTAAAAATATCAAATTAACAAAAATTACTTTTTCACTTAAAAAAAAGTCACTTTTTTTCTTTACAAACCAAATTAACATTTTAGGGAGCTACTAGTTAGCTAACTTTCTTTTCAAACCAAGCCTTAAACTGACTAAATGATATATATTATTTTAATATTAATTAAATTGAATTATTTCAATTTGATTACGGTTGGTTCGGTTAAATAAATTTATAAATTAAATATATCTTTTTACAATCTAATTGTAGAGGCAAAGTAATAATTTTTTATTATAAGTTCAACAAAATATCATCAAAACATTAAAATTCTAAATTTCAAATTACAAAAGCTAACGTATATTTCCAATAAACCATAACTAAAAAAAATAAAATTCATAATAAAATTAAAAAAAAATAGCTTGAATTTTAAAAAAATAAAATAAAACAAAAAAATAAAATAAAAGGACATTTGGCTGACAAGTAAAACAATATATACTTAGATGCTTCAAATTTGCTTCAAGAAATAGATTAGATGAAACAAGAGAAAATTAGATAGAAATAAAGGTAAAGAACTCATCTATATATTAAAAAATCAGGAGTAGTATATTTAACTATGAAAAATTCAAGAGTTATGGAATTTCAAAAACTAAGTGCATTTAGTGTTATAATTATTTGTTAAACGAGTACCAAGCAGCAATCTAGTAATATTTTAACAGTTTTTTGTAAAATTTTAGAAGTTATGGAATTTCAAAAGTCAAGTGTATTAAAAAAAACCAATTAATTATATATAAATATATATTAAAGATGCGTTTAGCACTGTAAAAAATTTTGAAAAACTCTAAAACTCTTTGAAAGTTTTCAAAAGTTATTCACTTTTTATCTTATTACACAAATTACGAACCCACAACTCATCTTAAATTATCTCATTTTATCTCACTTTTTATCACTCCAAACATACCCTAAATATTAAGTATTTCAATCCGGGTAGTTCAATTTATTTGGTTTTAAAATTTCAAAACCATAACCAAAACCAATAACCGTTATTATTACAAAACTTCACCAAACCGATCGTTGTGAAAATAATAACTGAATTAAACTTTTTAAATTTGGTTTGTATGATTTAAAAATCAAATTTTGACCAAATTATGCACACCTCTAGTGGTTGGACCCGAAGAAAAATATTAAATTTAATATTAGGATAAATTACGCCTAGACCTCTAAATATTTAGATAATTATATTTGGACCCCTCATCATTTAAAAATTACAAACACCTCCCTTATTTTGAAAGTTGGTAACACTTGGACCCTCCGTTAGTATGCCGTTAATATTACTGTTAAACTGATGATGTTAACCAAAATTTTTTTTAATATACCAAATTTACCCTTCCTAACATTTAAAATTTATATAATAATATAAGCAAATGGAGAATCCAGACTGCCACTATCGCTGGTGGCACCTCCTTCGCCTCCTCCTTGGCAACTTGATCTCCTCCGCCTCTGCCTCCTCATTCGCTCAGATCTGTCCAAATGCTATCACTAAGTAGAGTGAAATCTAAATTTGCTCAACGTATAATTTGGACTGAGAGAAGTTCCAATCTTCATGTGCATTGATCAGCTCATTGCCTATTTACAGACCACATCTACCGCTAGCGAGTAGATTAACAACATAATCTAAACCACATCTTCAAATTTTTTTTTTGAAAGGTAAAGAAATAGGGGTAAATGTATAGGAATTTAATTGCCCAACGTCCGAATGCATCATTAAAAATGAGCAACGTTGGATAGTGAGAGGAACAATTTTCTAGCTTCACTTTCAATGCCAAATAATCATCATCAATACAAAGTACAAGCAATTTCGAATCAAAGTGAAGCCAACCACATCTATAGACCCAAATCAACAAAACCCCGACAAATTGAACGTTTTTGTTAAATTTGTTACCTTTTGGTGTCCCTCAAGCTAGGTTAACAGCCAAAAGCAATCACTTGTGCACCAAAACTGGGATTCTGATAGGGCATTTGCTGACTATCGGGGAACCCGTGAGGGCGCTTCAATGATGCTGTCCCATTCTTTGCAGATTGCGAAGGCGGTAACTCTCGGTGCCAGTACAGGCATGGGAACCAATTATAATTTTCAGCTCACCAGTGATAACAAACCTTCCAATTTCTATCATCATTCAAAGGTCCGAGGGGGAAACCTCTATTGTTTGCCGCACGTAGCTTTAGGCACCACACCGGTGTTACAGAAGAGGCTCATAGAAATCGATTCACAATCGACACAATTGATTCGCCTCTGTCACAATCAAAGAAATTTTACAGAAGAAACCCATGGAAATCAAGATGGCAGATCAACATTGCTCATACCAAGTTGCTAATTTTCTGTCACTCATAGCTAGCATACCATAGCCAAGAAGTCCTCCTTATCACGCGAACGCCACCACACCGAGTTATAGAATGATGCCTAAAGTGTCGAATCTAGCCTCACCGTAGGTAGCGATCACCACCCCATCGAGATCGACACCATGTTCGCCGTCATCTCAAACTTGAAATTCTCCTTCAGCATCACCCTCGATTGAGTACACAGCCACGGGCATTAGGGCTTTGAGCATCTAAATGGAAAGGTATATGCGAGTGAAGTTGGAGAACCAGAGACTGAGGGAGTAGAAAGTGCCAATTGGGACGACGGACTTCAACCAGAAGTCAAGAGAGCTGGAAACGGGCTCAACGAGCTTGAGGACGCGAACGAGGAGTTGGATCAGAGGAGTTCTAAACTGAGATGGCAATGGAGGGGGGAGAGAGAGAAAGAGGCGTTACAAGTTGCTAATATTTGTATCATTTGTAATTAATTTAATTAAGTTTGACGGTAAAATTGTCTTTTCAGTATATATTTTAACAAAGTTAGCTTCAAATTAACGGAAGGAGATCAGAAGTTTTAAACATTTCAAAATAAGGGAATTTAATATAATTTTTAAATATTGAAGGGGTCTATGTGTAATTATCTAAATATTTAGAGAATCTGCGTATAATTTACCCTTATTATTATTCAAGCCAGGGATGGCAATAACATACGACAGATTTGATATTAATGGAGAAAAATGAGAGATAAAAACTAAAATTTGATAAATAAGGTGGGAAGCGGAATTACCATAAAAACTACTCAATTTTTCTAATTAAATTTACACTATTTGGAATTGTGGATTCAATAGAATATGATTTCATTAATAATTCTACCAAAAATTTTATATATTTGATTTTTTATTTTATATGGCTTTAATATTCAAATTTATGACATCGTGATACTGATAAATACTATAATAATTAGGATATATGTTTTATTCTGATGATATCATCATCTATTATTATTTTTAGTATGGGAATAAATAATAATGGTAGATGTTTGATAGTTATTATTTAATTTGACTTGATTTTGAATTAGGTTTTATTTATTTTATTTAGTTAGCATATTCCAATGCTATCCATATTGGACAACGAGATTAGAGGCATAATAATGCAAGAAGAGTTCTTTAGGCGTTTTAAATCTAAGGCGACAAAGTCGTAAAAACCAACTACGAAATTTGGTATTGGGCCCGCCTAGATTTGATTGAAAATGACCTAATGGTCAATACATATTGATTTGCAATGGCCTACGATGGTTTTCGGGCTTTCATCACTGTGGTCTTCAAATGGCCAAGTTTACTATTTTTTGAAAGTTTTTGGGCCTTAGTTTCTTGGATTAGATGAATCCGTTTTGAGTTGGAGTTTTGGGAGAAACCTTGTAATTTTCTATTTTTTTTAGATTTACTTTTATTTCAAACTTTTTGATTTTGGTAATTTTTGTTAATTAGTCAATTTTATGCCTTTTTAGACTTAGCCCATTAACATTAGGGTTTCTTCTTCTATTTAGGCAATCGTAAGCCTAAGAGTAATTTTTTATGATTATTGAATGAAAAACATAGTGTGTCTCTAAAAATTCTTATTGCAATAATCTCTTATACATTTCCCTACATCACAAGACAAAAAGCACATCGTGCTAACGTTAATCAGAGAAGAAGGCCCAATAATCTATGCTTTGATCAAAATGCCCAATCCCGATTCCAAAACACACTCAAGCCCAGACAAAATGATCATATAAAGTCCTAAAATGAAATATTTATAATGCGACAAATAACAAAAATAAAAATTTTCATTATTACATTTAATTTATTCTTAATGTAAAGGCATTTAAGATGGTCATCAGACAAATCATACTTCCCTTAATGAGTTACCCATAAAAAGGATAAATATGACAAAAATATTGTAAATGTTAAATCCCAAATCAAACTCAGTTAATCTTGTCTAAGTAATCAAAATAAATATATATATATATATATGTATAGAATTGGCTATAATATGATTCTATTCTAGTTGAGTTCACATTAATATTATTTATCAAAACATGAAATAATTAAATCTATAACAATATGCTCAAATCTAGGCCAACTATAACAACATAGGAAGATGTGCAATAACATACACAAGCATGGACTAGCTAATTAAAAATTCCATTCGCTCTCCCATTTCTTCAAAATTCATTATCGAGCGTCAATGGTCTATGTGACAAGGAATTCCAATCATCTCGCATCAATGGGACCTAGTATTAACATTGGAAACCCAATAATTGGGCCACAGTAAATCACATGGTTCAGAGTTTTAGTTAAGGAAAAAAAAAAAAAAGAATCACTTAAAAAGGTCAATATATATATATATATATATATACATCTTGTGGGTCGACCCGACAAAATCCAAATTTACATGACTATTCATGTCACAACACTTGTCATTGTATTATGCAATTGAATCGATTGGATCAACATTAGATAATTGATTTTTCAATTATTTAAGACGATCCTTTAGTTTTGGGTTCAGACATTTGGACTTGAATGAAAATTGGACCCATTTTGAGTTTTATACATGTGATCCGACTCAAACAAATGTAGACTCTTATGATTTGTGCTGATTTAATTAATCACCAAGCAGTATTAACATATGAGCAGTGCTATTGTTTACTTAAAAAAAAAAGAATTCTGTCAAAATCACCAAAATAATTCTATCAAAATAATGCAAAGACTGTGTGCGTGCGCAATAGTATCATTGTAAATGAGAACACCCAATAAATTATATTGTTGTTACAAAGAACTGTTATCAACATATGGTTCTGGTATCTTTTTCAGATAAATTCTTACGACAATAACATTTTACTTGAAAGAATTTTTTTTTTTATAACATTGAAATACGTAAGTATTGTCAAGATTTGAAACTGTAAAAACATGCATTGGAGGGCAAGGATGGGGGCCAGCCACACAGGAAGGGCAAAATGCATAAATTTATTAAAACTAGGGGCGTTTGGAAGCACAATTTTTAGTAATTTTTGGTATTTTTCTGTCAAAAGTTACTAGTTATAATTTTTGGTATGTTTGGTGAAACAAGTAGCAATTTTTAGTAATTTTTTACAGCTTTTGAGTGTTCACTAAAATTTTTAGTGACTTTTAGCATTTTTTAGCAACTTTTAATAATTTTTACTAATTTTTAGCAAACTTGGGTAGCTTTTGAGTTGAGAAGTTACTGTAACAGAGTAGAAAAGTAATAATAATTAGTGGTTTACCAAATACTTAAATATTAAAAGTTGGTAATTTTTTTATAAAAATTTTACTACCAAACGCCCCCGATAACAAATTTTAATAAATAGAGAGAGAGCAACGATTTATATTTTTAACTTTTAATTATAAAATATAAACTATCTATATTAATTCCAACAATGGTGGAGGGAATGGTAAATGCAAGGCCAACACTTTTGCTCCAATATTAACATGTATTGTTAAAAGAAGCAGCACCACCATCATCCGCACAAAGGAGCCATTGCTATCAAATGAAGGTTCCTTGGTGGTTACAGTTTAAGGGCTGGTAGCTCATTTCAAATTCTTCTTCCTAATTAATTATTCAACTGAAAAAAAATATATATATTTTGGAATTTGCTGACAAAAAGTCAAAAACGCATTCCTCGTGGAATTCATTTCCTCGCACCTTCCGTTATCACTTCCAAACAAATAACTTTGGGGGACATTTCCTAGACATTTCTCTTGAGGTAAGCACATGTTCTGACCCTCGATGAAACGGCCGCCGGAAAACAATGGAAAAACGTAATTTGGATAATTTCCCAACGTTTGGCATTTAGTCATCAAATCACATTTTTGAGATATAAATAATCATGTTAGAATGAATTTTTTTCTTTTCTAACGGATTTCGACGGTAACTTTCTAACTTTCGTGTCAGAATGTTGGATTTTAAATTTGTTCTAATAGGTAAATTTATGTCAAAATTTTTTAAAATTTGTTAAAAAAAATTTAAAATTTGTAAAAAAACTATTGGAATTTATAGAAATGTTATTAAGATTTGTAAAAGATTTAGTGCTTTGTAAAAATTCGTTAGGATATATAGATATATGTATATATATATTTATAGAAATTTTACGAAATATAAGATGTACAAAATGTGTTAGAGAGTTTTAAATCTTTTAGAAAATTTTCAAAGATTTTCTAACATTTTCATCGTTTTTCAACACTCCAAACGCACCTTATACATACACACATTATTATATAGATGTAACATTAGATAATCACAGCTAAATTACACAAATAAATAAAATGATAGTCGCACACAATGTGAATGCACATCTCTAATATATATATATATATATATATATTTGCATATATAAGTGCAGCCTACTATTAAATCAAAATTAAGAAACGTAAATAGGAGTGAGTGAAAAACAAATAATTAAAATTTTATTTTTCGTTTTTGAAATCGTTAAATTTTTTATTGTAAAATGCATAATAATTTCTTTTTTTTTTAAATATTATCTCCTCTTTTAATCAACATAGAAAGTGGAAAACAATAAATAAATAAATAAAAGTATAACAATAAATTATTGAAGTACTAAATATGGTCGACAAATATGTTTCCTATTAGGAATCTGACAATTCACCGCCCCCCAAAGTCATAAATTAGTGGCTAGCTATCTTCATGAAAGCAAATAAGGGAATATCGAAATCCATCAATATTTCTTCCTCGGGGTTTCTCCCAAACCAAACAGGGAACAAAGTAATCGGCTGGGTGGAAACTTCATCCTTGGGCTTTGACCATTCTCCTTTGTCGAATCTAAAATTCAACCCCGCCTTTTCATGCTCAGAGCTTAAACATTACAACTATATTGGAGGTATGCTGTTTGATTATTACTTTATTTGTGTAATTAATTAAATATATGAAAATTAAAATAATGTGATTATTAAAATTTTATAAAATGATATATAAGGTTTAATTTTTAAAAATTATTTGATTTAAAATTAAACTTAATGAGAGATTGAAACGTATTTTAAAAATTTAGAAGTTCCCTCAAAATTAAAGTTCCATAAATTTTAAAGTCATACAATTACTCTTGATTTTTACTTTATATAATAGAAATGCGCGCACCTTAGTAGACAGGAATGGGGTGAGCAAAAATACTAAGTTCCGTTTGGAAATTAAATTTTTAGTAATTTTTGATAATTTTTTTATAAAAGTTGGTGGATAGAACTTTTTATATACTTAGTAAAACAAATAGAAATTTTTTGGTGTTTGATAAAATTATAATTTTTTTTAGTTTGGTTAAAATAAAATAGTCATTATACCCAACCAACTCAGCAAAAATTTTTTTAGCAAGCTATCAACTTAAAAAAAAGGGTAACTTTTGTGTTGTATCAAATACCTAAAATACTAAGGGTTCGTTTGGTTTGAAAAAAATAATAAAAAACTCTATAAATCTCTGTTAACTTTATATCACATCAACTTTTTTCTTTCACTGTACGCATTATAAACTCTCAATTTATCTTAATTTATCTTAATTTTTCTTACTTTTTCTTACTCCAAACATACCCTAACAATTAGTACTTTTTTTTCTTTTTTTTTTTCTCCCTCCAAACAATGCGTAAAAGGCATTGGAGTTTGAGGCTAATGCACCCCCTGAGGCCGAGATCTAATCTTTGGGGTACCATTTGTTTAAGTGAAAAATAGAAGGATGGGAGAGGGAAGAGAGATTATCATCTATTTCCATGGTTTGGTCGGAGAGATAAATGAAAAAAAAAAAAGAAAAGAAAAGAGGGTGAGGCCCATTATTTTTTTTTTCACTCACTTTTGTGTGGAAATGAGTAGGAAATGATGAGAAAGAGGGGGGATTGAGAGAAAAATATGGTAATAATTATAAAAAGTGGTACTCAATTTTTTAAAATAAATTTAATTAAAAAATAAATTATAATACATACAAACACACACACACACATTTATATTTTCTTTCCTTTTTACTTTTCTACTCGACTAAACATACTTTCTTCCCCTCCATTTTTTTTCCCTCCCCTTATTCCTTCCTCCTACTCTTCCCTCCTCCCACTTTTCTCCACCACTGAACGTATTATAGGGCCACGTTTGTTTATTGGACTTGAACAAAGGATAGGGAGATATTATTTGTGAGCCCTACAAATGAAATGTTTGACTTGTAATTGTTTGTCTGTAGCCAAATAAGTGGATTAAAAAACGCAAGAGAATATGGTATTATTTATATATCTCAACTCTAAATTTATTTCTCGCCAAGATTTAAAAATTTACTTACAAAAAAAAAAAAAATTTAAAAATTTAAAATTTATATCACATCAATCTTTAACTTTTGAATTTTTTTAAATTTTTTTAAATTTTCAAACACCCCGACGTCGAGAGTCAACACTTGGGTCGCTCATTCAATGTACATAGTCGTCCGCTGAACTCCGTCCCTTTCACAATATCACTCTCGCTTGTGGCCAAGCATTGGGGTCTATAATGTGTGTGTTTGAAGTAATAAAAAATGAAAAAAAATTAAATAAAGTAAAAAAAATTATGAGTTTGTAATACGTGCAGTGAAAGAAAAAAGTTGATATAACAAAAAATTTATAGAGATTTATAAAATTTTTTGAAACTTTTTGGAGCTCCAAACGGTGCGGAAGTTACTTAAATGATAATTACATTTGCAAGAAAATTACTACTTTTGATTTTTATTTATTTATAATATTTAGAAAAGATTAATTTTGTTATCCATCTTTCAAGGAAATTGAGGCTAAATTAATTGAATAGGGTTGGAGTCGAACTCGGCCAATTCATTTGATAGTATATAATAAATCGGGTTTTTTTTTTTTTTTTCATTTGGCATGATCTTTTTTTAATCAAAATTTATTTTTATTTTTATTTTTTGATAATTTTCAAGCATGTCATATATGTTTATAAAAAAAAATTATGAAAAGAAATGTTTCAAAATAGAAAAACTCACTTACGAGTTAAGAAAATTAAATTTTTTATTTTGTTGCATATGTTGGTTTTTTTTTAAATTTTAAAAGTTTTTTGTTGCAATTTTTTAATGAATGCGGATAATATACCTAAAAAATTAAAAAAATCAAATTTTAGTATAAAAATCGTATATAAATGAAAAATCTAAAACAAAAAAAAAAAGGGGTTAACTTTTTCTACGTTATATACTAGAAAAAGTCTAAAGGAGATCTCTCAACATCGTTTTCTCCGTTCTGTCCTTTATTCAATGGGATAGTTAATGCTGATGTGCTGCTTATAGAAGTACATTTCCGTTCAAGTAAACAGACAATAATTAAAATAAAAGACATTTAAATTGAATTCAAACAATAGCTTTGTTCATTAATTATGAAAATATGTACATTAATGACAAAATATATATATATATATATATATATATATGTACATTTATCAGTAAACATGGCGGTAGTTTTAGAACTTATGGGTGTATTTGGAGTGATAAAAAATGAGATAAAATGAGATAAGTTGTAGGTTCGTAATTTGTGCAGTGAGATAAAAAGTGAATAAATTTTAGAAATTTTTAGAATTTTTCAGAATTTTTTTTTTATTTTTTAACACACCAAACAGTACCTATATATGTAGCATTGAACTACGTATTTTAAACATATGTACATTGGTTATAAAAGCATATACATTTAAACTTTTATAAATTAAAACTCTGGGATCATGAAAATTAATTAATTAATGAGATGTTATTTAATTAATAAATTAATAATTTACTAATTTATACATTAATTAATAAAAAATTTTATTTATCAAGATTTTTTTATTTTTTTTCAAAACATTGAATTTTGTGAATGTATAAATATTACCTAATTATCAAATTATGAATTATCATAATACTTTGTATTTATTTAACCAAAACAAGTTGATGAAAAAGGTAAAGAAGATAAAGTTGAATATATATGGTGTGTGGTTGGAGTGAAAAAAAAGTGAGATAAATTGAGAATTCGTAATGCGTGCAGTGAAAGAAAAAAATTGATGTAATATAAAGGGGTCGTTTGGTTTGCTGAAAATCTCCAAAAAATTCTACAAATCTCTGTTAACTTTATATCACATCAATTTTTTCTCTCACTACACATATTATAAATTTTCCTTAAATCATAATTTATCTCATTTTTTCTTACTCCAAACAACCCAAAATTAATAAAAATTTATAAAATTTTTTTGTTATTTGTTTACAAATCCAACGGTGCCACGATAGTTTTGTGTTACAGCCTGTCTCGCGCAAAATTGCACCTTAGCAACAGTCAAAAGTCAAACGTAATTCTGTCAATTATTCTTTTTTTTCTTTCATTTTTCTACAAACCCAAGGTTCAAAGTATTTTTACCGTATAGTTGAAAAGATGTTTGGACTAATGTGACTTAAAACTCATTTTAACCTAAACCCGTTCATGAGATAAATATCTTCTCATAACTGTTCTTCCCCATGTATTGAGGTCTTGTCGGTCCCCCATTTAGGAGCAAACCCCACTCACCTTTCCCATCACAGTTATCTCACTTGATAACAATGAATTAGGGGCGTTTGGTAATGATTTTTTGCTAAATTTTTTTTTTTTAAGTATTTGATAAATTATCAATTTTTATTATTTTTTTATTTTATTACGTTAATTTTTTAACTCAAAAGTTATTAAAAATTATCAAAAATTTTACTAAACACTCAAAAGTTATAAAAAATTATTAAAAATTACTACTTGTTTCACCAAAAATATCAAAAATTACGAATAGTTACTTTTGTAAAAAAATTAAAAATTACTAAAAATTTTACTTCTAAACAGCTTTTTATACATTTGATATTCTTTTATTAACGAAATTTGAGAAATTAAAGGTTTGCATTACAGCGGAATTAAGAGCATCAAAAATGAGTTACTAACAAAATTTAAGAGGCATTTGCCCTAAGCATGCATCAAATTTAGGTAATTCTATCGCTTACTTGATCAAAAGAAGTATTTTGTAAACTGATCCTTATCTACAAATCACATATTATCTAATAAAAACTAATTAATTATTTTCATGCGCATAAAAAATAATTCAGACTAATATCTTTTGGAGTCATATTTATAAACATCGCTTTTAATTTGCATCTGTTTCATTATTAGTTCACTTCAGCTCAAACAGCATACAAAAAATATTATTTTGAATAGCGTCTTTTTACTATGAATTTGTGACTGAATACTTTTATTTAACTGAATAAGTTAAACGAATTGTTTTAGTTTGATGCATACTATGGATATAATCTTCAAGGAAAATTAGAAGGTACATACATATATTTTAGGTTCAAATTAAGGTAACCATATTCTATTAGTAATGGAGGGAATCTCAGACATATGGCGTGTATATAATTCAGACACGTGACGTGCATCCGAAAGAGGGACAAATTGGTGGTTGGGAGTACGACTCCTTTAATGCGCATTAATAAAGGGATACAAAAGGTATTTCAGTATTCACTGTCGATGACAGCTCTTGTTACGTCCGTTCCAACTATATGGCGTGATTTTGACCATATATCATTACACTATTACTCATGATGGCCAAATATAGACGACATGTGTCAAATAACCTATAAATACTTAAGAAATAGAGAAGAGAGATAAGTATCAATTACTTTACAAAAACTCTACCAAATTATTTCTGAACTTTCCCTTCTTCCATACGTATTCTAACTTGACTGTCGGAGGAGTGTTCGATTGAATATCGCCCGATCAACAATTTTTTATTTTAGGATTTGAGTCACGAATTAAGAAATCTATGTCAGAAATATTCTTATATTTGATCGGACACTTTAGTGGAAGACTTAGAAATTTTTTTTTTTTACACATCAAATAACAGTGCATATATGTGTGTATATATATATATATATATTTTATAACAATAATGATTCAATAGTATGAAATGATGACATTTTCAGAAGGGTGCCTGTTGAAACTTCTGAGAAAGAACTATCAAGACCGTCATGGTAATTACCAAAAAAAAAAAAAAAAAAAGACCGTCATGGTGATGACCGAAGCGCATAGAATCAAAGAATGACACGTTTCAAACTAGGAAACTGAACATGCACTGCAAGGAAGGTGTTCACGAAGGGCGTTCACGAAGGGGATTTCCCATATGTATAGAAATCACATTATATATAAATGTTATGGAACCATAGTATAAGAGCTATTGAGTTATATATATAATAGGTATAATAATATATCTATGGAAAGTCTTTCTTTATGGTCTTTGCCCTCTTTCCACACGGCAGCCACCATGTCCAACTTCGCATTCCTAGCAACCAACAGTACCCCTCAACCCAAGAACCCTAATCATCATAATCATCACCAACATCATCTTCATCATCATCAAACTAGTTACAGCACAGCTTGTATAATGGATGGTTACGATCATGATGATCACCATGATCATCAAGACTTCGACCTTTCGAGCTATCTTTCCTTACTGGATGATCAACTTCACCAGGAAGATGATCATCATCTAGTTTCTACGTTCAACGGCACTGCATCTTTTTCGCAATCTCGGGTTCCACAAGAAAGGAGCAGTGGAAGTTCATCCAATTCCATCAACAATGTGACAAGAAACGATCAAATGTAAGTGCATGCTTAATGAGTGTGCCTGAACAAAGTTTTGGTCTTTTCAATTTCTCTCTCTCTCTCTCAATACTAATTTGTATATGTGTTTGAATATTGTATCGTTGTGTAGGACAAGTAGAAGTGGATTGAAGAGACTTAAGATGGATGTGCGATCTAAGGTTGCATTTCGGACAAAGTCTGATCTGGAGATCATGGATGATGGATATAAATGGAGAAAATATGGGAAGAAGATGGTTAAAAATAGCCCTAATCCTAGGTAAAATTATCATTACTATTATTATTTCAATTTCTGATCTTATCATCCTTCAATTTCATCCAAGCTGATAATCATGGAAAGTGAAGCAATCATTCCTTTGATTGTCAAGTGGATTTGATCTCTTCTTTTACCTAAACTTTTGTTATTTTTTTGGCTCCCTAATTAATTAACTTAGTAGTGACAACTTTTGTCCCCCTTGACGTTTTTTTTTTTTTGTCTACATATGAAATCTGTGGACTCAGATCTATGGATCCACTAGAGGATTTCATTCTGTTTGGACCACCTATATATATATATATATCCATGCATATCACCTGGATCTGTAGGGTCAAATATAGGTTCTCCATTTCATTTCACAGAAAGCAACTCCATTTCATTTCAAATATAGGTTCTCCATTTTTTTTTTTTTTTTTGAATTATCTTGTGGATGGGATCAAAGCAATTCTTATATTTAGAAAGGAGTTGGAATATTATTCACTGCATATGTATATATAGTACTGTTTGCAGACATTCCCAAAATCTGCATATATACTCAAGCATAAACCTGAAATCTTGATCTTTATTAATGGAAGTAATATCCTACTAGAGATAACTAGCCTTTTTTTTTTTTTTTTTTCCTCCTAAACTCCACAATGTTCTAAAGCCATTTAATTAATTTATATATCAAGCCTTGTTTTGAGGAGATCGATGTGCTTCCCACACAAACTATACATAGTTGTTCCATTAACTCATCCACATCTCATAATAGTGTTGATTGCCAATTCCTTGCATGTTCATGACAAGAATATTACTCCTCTTCGTCTTCACCATCTTAATCGAGCAACCTCTTAGTAAATGGTAAAGTTGTAAACTATTCGAAATCAGCTCGACTTGATCAAATTTATTTCTTTTTATTTTTTTAATTTAAAAATAAGAATGGACTTACATGAGACTCGATAGAAGCAATTACCCCATTAAATCATCTAAAAATTATGCTAATTATCTCATCATTTTTGTTATCATTTATTTAGATATTGTACTTTACCTCTATTATTTTTTTTAACTTTTGCCATTGTTCACGTAAAAAGTATTTTGATTTATAATCTTAGATCTGTCTCAACTTGAAAATCTGTTCGAACTTAATTTGTTAAGTTTTTGTATTGATCTCAAATGAGTTTTAAAGCAAATAATTTTATGATTTCATAAAGGCTTATTAAACTAATTTCAAAATTAAAAAAAATTACAAATTATATATTTAAGTTTGATTTTATTTCATAACGAGTTAATTTCAGACATAACTTTAACGAGATGAACACAAACGTAGCTCGATCTCTTTAATTTATTATATACTATCATCGTAATTAAAATGAAAGTTTACAATTTCATCGTAATCCATGAACTGATCAAACTAAGGTTCTTCGTAACATTTGTTGAAGTAATTATAACTATATATATGTTACATATAATTTTATCCTAATTAAAACGAAAGTTTACAATTTCATCGTGATCCATGAACTGATCAAATTAGGATTCTTTGTAACATTTGTTAGAGTAATTATAACTATATATATGTTATAATGTTACATATAATTGTATCTCTTGATATCTATTACTGATCAAACCCTTGCACTACTTTATGTTGGTGAGAATTACAGGAACTACTACAAGTGCTCGAGTGAAGGATGCTATGTGAAGAAGAGAGTAGAGAGAGACCGAGAAGACAAGAGTTATGTGATTACAACATATGAAGGGATTCACAACCATGAGAGCCCCAGCGTGATTTATTGCAATGAAATGCCTCTAACTTCTCCTAGCAATGGGTGGACTTTGCAAGCTTTGTCTTCTTCTTAATGAAACTCTATATGTATATGCCCATCTAGTGAACACCTGTTTCTGTAATAATTAGTCATGTCAACTAGGTAAACCTTAATGGAAGGAATTCACTTCTTTTTTTATCGTACTTCTGCTGTCTCTAAATTAAAGATCTATCTCTTTTCTAAAAAAAAAAAAAATTAAAGATCTATCAAGAGAAAAAAAAAAAAAGTAAAATGAGATTCAAAATATTACTTCTTTTCGTTGGTAGGAAAAAATAAGAGAATTGAAAAATTAAAAATAATTAAATTAAAAATCTAATTTATTAATAAATACTTTTTATTTAAATTTAAATTTTATGTTAAAAGTGGGGCTTGACATCAGTGTGATGTCAGTTCGGGAACAATCGAACTCAGAACTATCGAATTAAAATCTAATGATTCAAATAAATTATCATATTTTTAGAAGCCATTAAATTAAAATCTAACAACCTAAACACATTCACATAATTCAAAAAAATATGTGAATATGTTTGAACTATTAAATTTTAATTTAATAATTCTAATTTTTATAGTTTAATTTGCAGATGTTAGGTCCAACAGATTTCAATAATAAATAACTATTGTTATTTTTGTTACGAGTGACGCCTAGATGAGAGGTGTGCATGCAATGTTTCTGTTATAAAGCTAAACAAGTTTAGGAGCTAAAAGCACAAATTGATTCATTGTGTATTAATTAATTTGATAGTCCTCTCAAATGTGTGAATGAACAATTTTGACTAGTCTTGTATAGACAAATATTATTGAAATTTGTAAAAATTTTATTCGGATTAATTACCAAAAAAAAATTTATTCAGATTCGTTGAAATTTGTAGAGATATGTAAATTTATAAAAATTTACATAGTTTAAAGTAGGAAAAGTTTTTGTAAAAAATTATAAAAAATTATGAAAATTTTTAAAATTTTTTAGAAATTTTCGAAACTTCAAATGAATCTAAATCACACATATACTATCAAAATGGAGGGAGAGTTAAACACAGGCCCCGTTTGGCATAAGATAAAACTTCAAAAAACTCTATAAATCTTTAACAATCCCTCCACCTCTAATTTTTCCGCCATCAATAATTTCAAAAAATTTTAATATTTCACTAAAAAAATAAAAAAATCTGAAAGTAGATTAACCGAATGTGTAAATTTTTTATACAATCATGTTCTTCATGTCGAAAACTTTCAAATAAGTACCATTGTCGCTATTTTTTATGAATTTTTTTGAATTCGTGAGAATGGATTTGAAAAATCGTTCCCACAGTTTGTGACTTTTTAGAAAAAAATGGCGCCAAAATTAACCCCAAATTACATTTTATCTCAATTTATCTTGTTGTTTCTTACTCCAAACGGGGCCTCAATGACACGAGAAATGAAATTTTAAAATAACTAATGCCAATTACCAACTCTAGTCTTAATATAACTTTTTCACTTAAATTTAATTTTTTTAATTTTTGTTAAGTTCTGGACATATTATTTGCTTATAAAACAAACAAATTACAGAAAAAAAATATTTTTTTAAATAAGACAACCTACGTATTAGGCAACGTTGCTTCTTTTAATTTGAAGTATTATTCTGCAAGTTTTTGATGAATATGAATAATTGATGAATTTTGTAAGTTTTAGTAGAAAAGTTAAATTGATGAATTTGGTAAATTATAGTAGAAAAGTTAAAAAATATTGGTGTAAAGTTGTAGAAAGTTTGGACTTGCCAAACTCGTTATTACTTTGAAAAAAAAAAAAGAGTATGATATGTTTATTAATTATGACGACATAATCATTTTCAATCAATCCTGATTAGAAAAGTGTCAATTTTAAAGCTAAAAAGAAGGGACCGTTTGATGAAATAATTTTCAACGGAAATCAATCAACTTTTAGTTATTAAATGTTTAGTAAAGTATCAATTTTTATTATTTTTTTACTTAATTAACATAACTTGTTCAACTAAAAAATTATTAAAATTTTTATTAAATTCACAAAAAAACTTAAAAGTTACTAAAAATTTAAGTAAACACCGAAGAGTTACTAAAAATTGCCATTTGTTTTATCAAACATACTAAAAATTTTAATTACTTACCAATTTTTGACAAAAAAAACTATTGAAAATTAAATTTTCAAATAGCTCCCAAATTTGATCAAAAGAAACTTTCCTCTTCGAAAGTGTGATTCTAGCGATATGTTTTTCTATCCAAAATAGTAGAGACAACACTCATATAAAAATGTAAGGATTGGAACAAAGCCATAGAAAGTGGTTTTCGTGCTTTGCGTGGGTTGAAATAAAAAAAAAATATATATATATATATATATATCAAAATTGTATTCGGAAAAAGAATATTGAAAGAAGAGAAAAATGAAAGAAAAATAAAAAAACAAATGCAAGAAATTAGAAAAATATAAAATTTCAAATATATACTTTTATTTAAATGTATATAAAAGTACAAGAGAATAAAAATAATCACAATGTATTAGTCATTTAATTTAATTAATTACTTACATTTTTTATCATAATCAAAACCAGAGAGAAGTTTCAAATTTTTATCTCACTTTTTCATGACAAATTATTGACCCAAATACAATCTAAGTGGATGCGAGAAAAAAAAATCAACAGACAATGAATAAATAATAAAAAATATAGAGAAAATAATCACAAAAAAATATTTTATTCTTGTTTTTTTTGGTAATTAAAATATTTTATTCTTATTTGAATGAATAAAAAACTATAATAAAATAAAAGGTATTTATTAATATATTAATTTTTTAATTTTCTAACTTCCATTCATTTTGCCTTTTATTGTCTATCACAACCCAAATAAGAGAATGGAAAATCCGTATTTCTTCTCATATATTTAATGGATAGAGAGATATATGTGAAAGGATGAAAAGAATAAATAATAAAAAATATTTGAGCTTCTTAAGAAAAATCTAAAAGAATTTGATGAAAAAAATGAAGTGAAAATAAAAAGAAAAAGATAGGAAAAATGAAAAAAATATAAAATCTTAAATACATAATCATATCTGAATAGATTTAATATTATTATAATAAAAGACATTGCTTGAGTTATTAATTTTTTACATTTTATACGTTTTTCTTTACATTTTGTATTACAGTCTAAATAAGATAAGAAATTTTAAATCATTCCTTTTTTTTATGACAACCTAAAAAATTAAGTAAATATGAAATAACATAATAAAAAAGATAAAAGAATAATTAATAATATTTAAATTTATCCGAAAAACCTAGAACTCTAGAAAATAAAAGCAATAACACTTAATAAATAATGGCAAAAATAAAAAAATTGGTAAACATATGTCCATTGAAAGTGTATTGCAACTTATTATATAGAATAAAATAAAAAAGTCAAAACTCTTAAAAAAAAATAGTAACACTTGAAGAATAAAAAAATATAAAATAAGGGCAAAAAATATAAAAATGGTAATGTCATGTACGTTGAAATTATGACTTATTAATAATAATAAAAAAAAAAACAACGCAATAACAGTTGAAGGATAAGAAATTTAAAAATAAGAACAAAAATAAAAAAAATTGATAAAAATATACACGTTGAAAATGCAATACAATTTATTATAGAGAAAGAAAGAGAGTAAAGGGTACAATTGGAAAAGAAATAGCCTAAAAAGGCGTTTGAAAACCAAATGATGTTTTCACTTAAGGCCTGTTTAGTGCAATGAAAATTGTTTAAAAATTTTGAAAATCTCTAAAAACTTTTGAAAATCTCTAAAATTTTTTAATACATTTTACAGTTCTCATAATTCGTGAAACAACTATAAATTTATATATTTTTACATATTCCAATAATTTTTTACTAATTCCAATAATTTTTTCCAAACACCAATAATATTCCATAAACCCCAATAATTTTTTACAAATCTCAAAAACTTTTCACATTTTTCAATAAATTCTAACAAAAATCGTTTTGACGAGCAAAAAAAATCGTTTGGACAGTTTTTCTCACTAAAAAATTGACACAAAAATTAAAAAGTTTCATTATTCTTATCTGAAAAAAAACGTGATTTAATGATTGTGCATCAAACGCTCAAAAATTATCTAAATTATATTTTTTGTTATTTTTCATTGCACCAAATGCCCCCTGATTATATAAAAAGAGAAAAGAAAAAACACTAACCTAAAAAAGATGAAAGGATAAAAAGGTAATAAATAAAATTAAAGGGGCATGATTGGAAAATAGGAAAATAAAAGGAAGGTAAACAAAAAAAGAAAAAAAAAAAAAAAAACAGACAAAGCGGAAAAGACAAAAGGACGAAAAGATAACAAATAAAGTTATGAGGGGCATAATTAAAAAAATAAAATAAAATAAGGACATTCAAAGCTTAAGCTAGATTCTCCCTTCCTCTATCGAGTAGATAGACAGAACTACATGTTAAGTCTAACCCGTTGGATTTTGAGTCAATATGATAAGTGACTAATAAACATTTATATACATGTGTGCGTGTATGTGTGTCCTACGTTAACAGCTACGGCCTCAAGTTCCTGCTTAGAGCCCGTTTGGCAGTTCAAAAAAAATTAATTTTTGGTAATTTTTTAGGTGTTTTTTTTGTGCACTTTTTTGTGTGTTTGGTTGAACAAAGTGTATTTTTTAGTATTTTTTTGTAACTTTTTAGTGTTTGGTAACTTTTTACTGTAACAAATCAAAAAAGTGATAACTTTTGGATGTTTGGTATGTTTTTTACTGTAGCAAATCAGAAAAGTTGTAACTTTTTGTTTGACTTTTTACTGTAACAAATCAAAAAAATGAAAAAATTTGTGGTTTTGCCAAACACACCAAAAGTTACAAAATGTAACTTTTGTTATTTTTTTACTAATTTTTGAGTTGCCAAACGGACTCTTAGTTGGGGATTACATATAAAATTTTTAAAATAATACTAAACCCCCCGGGGGACTTTTGTTTAGAATGTGAAAATTTTAAGCGTGGACTGTAACTCAATGGTTAAAAGACTTTCCTACTCGCTCATGAATAGAGTTCGAGTCTTCTCCCTCTCCCTTATAAATAAAAAAAAAAAAAAAAGAACATTACCTTTCAAAAAAAAAAAAAGAGAATGTGAAAAACCAACGGTTATGGCTTCCTAATATAACGGTTTCTTTTGAATGTTGACATTCTAACGAACCAATTAATGTGAACTTTTTTTCGTTGTGTGAATATTGCATTTAAATTTTGACTAAATATTAATGATCTTTTAGTATTTAAAAAAATACTGTTCCTTGAAAAAATATCCTTTGAAAGAATATTTTTAAATGAATTTTTTTAGTTGAGAAAATATTGTTTTGAAAAAGTACTTAAAAATGTCACTTCAAAATGTGTTTTTTTAAAAACATCCTTTCAAAGAATGTTTTCAACTTAATTATAATTTTTACACATAGAGAATATTGTATGTAAATGTGTATCCTGTATATTATATGTAAATATGATTAGCAATACACATAGAATGTATAGGGTTTTTCCCTAATTTTTTTGATTTTTGAAATTGTTGAGTTACTTATTGAAATTGTTAATTTAAAAATGTTGGAAGAAAAATAGTTGGATTAAACTATTTTTGACTTAGGAAGAAAATTTGTTAGGTTAATTTTTTTTTTTCATTTTTGCAAATTGTTAGGTATTTTCCTCTCTAGCCTTTTCTTTTCTTTTTTTTTTTTTTTTTTTTTTTTGGAGCAAAGTCTTCTATGGACTTTGAGAATGTTTAGAAGGAGTCCCTCTAACTCAAAGTAAAATCTTACAATTCCTAGTTGCAAAGTTAATTTCAAAATGTAAAATTAAAACAATGTAAGCGTCAATTAGTTATTAATTATTTATTTGATTTCTTTCTGGCAAAATCTTAATATTTCTCTAATATAAAATTTTCTCAAGTGAATTTTTGTATATTATTTAAGAAATAATTTTTAATTTTTTGAATAAAATTGGTCGTATCTCATTTTTTGACTTATATTTTAATTTATAAATTTAGTGAATTAAGTTCTAATTTTGTTATTTATAATTTTTTCTAATAGATTACGTTTTGAATTGTTCTTTTTGAAAGTATGTATTCTATATTAAATGTATGCAGATGAATACATTGTGTATGATAGTTTTCAAATATTTTTGGTATTTTTCAACTTTAATTTTTTATTTATATTTTGCATGTAATATTTATTATATAAATATATTAATACCGCACTATTTTAGTGAAATTTAAGTGAACAAAAGTAAAATATTTAAATCTTTGATTCTTGTTAAATGCAACAAGATAAATTTAATTTTTAATTTGTAACAATATAGTAAAAATTATAACCATATTAAAAGTTTTCTTTGAAATGGTATTTTTAAAAAATACCCTTTTGATATAGTGTTTTTAAAAAAACATTATTTAAAAGGACATTTTCTAAAAGCACTTATTCAAATAGTGCTTTCTCAGTTAGGAGTATTTTTCTAAATACTAAAAAATCATCTATACATGGCCAAAATGTTCTTGAAATATCAGCACAACAAAAAATAATAACAATAAAAAGTGTCAACTTCTCCCTTATTAAAATTAATAATTGACTATTATACCCTTTTGAAAATTAGGTAGAAAAATAATATATAATAGTCCCCTAGGGTTAGTTTAAGTGGCTCGTGGGTATGCTTCTCATAAAGACTATACGAGTTAGATTCTTGATTCAAGTGAGATGTGCGTGAGGGACAGTGTACATTTTCCCCATTTACTCATCAGTTACGTAATTCGTTAAGAGTTGTAATAAAACGGTGAAGGTTATAGGTCACCAAAAAAATAATAATATATAGTAAACTATTCAAGCACCAAATAAACATGGATAATTTTTTATTTAATTATTATTATTTATGCACAGTATTGATGAAAAATAATATTGGACTAAAAATATACATTAATTCATTAGATACCCAATTTATTATACATTTGGATGGTTAAAAGATAAAATTTTTCCTTTTTAGCATGTTTTTAATCGGTAGAATATAAGTTTTTTCTCTTTTTTTTTTTCATAATAATCAGATATTATAAATTTAGAATTAGAATACTACTTAAGTTGACCTTTCTCATGGGCCGTGACTAATACAAAAATTATTGTGTAGATTTTGATGTTGTATCAGTCTTTCCAATTAAATTTCTCAAAAACTTTTCAATCACATTACATGTTTGGTTCAATGGAATGAAATAATTATTTTATATTTCTATTTTATTATTTTGTTTGATACATTTATTTAAAATATTATTTTATATTTATTTAAAAAAGGGCATAAAATGGTAATATGGGAATAATTATTCTATTGTATTCCTTTCTATTCAGGGATGAAATTAGAATTTTTGATGGGGCCAAGCTAAATTTTGTTTTGTTTTTTTTTTTTGTTATTTTTTCTTAGGTTGAATTTAGGAGAGTTGACTACCACTTTAGTAAAGGTTCTTGTGACTCATAAGACTATCCCTTAAGATGGCAAAAAGATAAGTTAAAGAGATTTGTTTTGCACTATAGTCTATAATGTGCTGCCACCTTAATCAATTTGTATAAATGTCTACACTCCCAATGAATGTCTTTGTCTTTATTATTATTATTATTATTATTATTATTATTATTATTATATATTTTGTCAAAAGGAGAGTTTATATGAAACAATGGCATTTGCCAATATTCATTTCGGTTCTAAAGGGAGTGTTCAATTGTTCGCCCAAGCAAATACGAAGCCATAAAAAATAAAATAAATTAAGGTCAAAGTCGTAAAAGAAAAGAGCCTCCATTGTTGGCTATTGATAGAAGTATCAAAATAAACAGCAAATGGCTGCTGTAGATGTTGAAGATTGTTTGTTGCTTCAATAAAAGAACCTTTGAAGGTTGATCCACATTGAATCAATTTGTTAGTTTCAATTAGGATCATTCTTATACTAAGAAGAGAAATATTACGTTCAGTCACGGGTAATAATTTCAATTGTTGATCTGTACGAACTTTACGTAAAATTATAAAGATTAATTGTTAATCGCGATTGACCAATTTTAACTATTAATCTATGTGAATTTCACTTAAGTCCTGTAAAGATCAACCATTGATATCAATTAGTTATAGATTTGAGGACTAATTGTAGCATTGTTCTAATGAGAATAATTTGTTCATATTGGTTCATATAAAGGGCTTTAAATCAAAATTAAAGTGAGCCTTAAAACCTAACAAAAATAACACCTATTTTTGCAATGTCAGAATTTGCTTTTAAAAGTACATTGGTTGCCTGCATGGGACACGCAAACATTTCTGGCAGATGGTAAAAATAATTAGAGGAATTAAAATAAAAATAAAACTTATTTTATTTCTAGTGGACAGTAGAGGAAGCCTAAGTAATGAAGTATTTCCAATTTACTCTATTTAAAAACAAACTTTTGATATCTAATGATGGGATGAATTAGCTGCCTCATCAAATGTTTGGTACCATAGCTCAATTCATTCCCTAATGACCTTCCTACAGCAGATTCACAAAATCACCATGAGAAAAAATAAATAAATAAATAAATAAAAATAAACAGACAATCATTCTTGAAATTCACCTTGGCAAAATGAAAAAATAAAATAAAAAGCAAAGGGAATTTGAAGTGAAATTCATCTAACCAGAAATCATCAATTTCATTTGTTCAGGTACACCTTCAGTATTATTTGATTGCTGCTTCTTTTGGACAAAAAAAATAGCTGGCTAATGCAGACTGAAACCATCTTGGTTATCTGCAAATGCCAAATTTCCACTGTGAAGAAACATGTGGTTAAACCATTCTACAAACATTTAAAGTCATACGGATCCTTGCCTAGCTAGGAACTAGAAAACTCCTTGGAATTCTTCTCGGATATTTTTCCGTTACACCGTCAAAAATGATTTTGAAGTAGACCACGAACCTCAACTATTATAATGTCCACATGAAAGGAAGACTGATGAAAATCCACTTACATAGAGGTGGTAGGGTCAAATGCAGATCCAAGAAGAGAACCTAGCAAGAATATGAATAAATGGTACTTTCATACGAGCAAGAAAATACTAGCAAAAATAAGGAAATATAAGGAACGTAAATCCCTAAATTAGAACACAAATGAAGTAATAAATCATGGAGGGAAATTATCTCGATTTTGTTTTGTAATATATATTATCCTCTAATAAGTTTTTTGCTGGATTTTTCATTTTTTATTTTTTTAATTTGGGTATATATCATCTACGTGAACTTGATCTCAAACTATTATTATCACAATTCACACTTCACAGAATCATATAATTTTCTTTATTCATTCTTAAGATTTCAGTTCTGAAACTACATATCATTCATGGGTAAACATTATCAAGTGGAACAACTATAGAGCATACCTCAGCTTCACGAGCAAAAGCCATTCTCTACTGGATGTCCTGATCTGTCAAAACCAAATGATGACTCCAGCCACCCTTCAGCCTTAGCCCGTTCAACATAGCGTGTGAATTGCTGCTCAGCATCGGGAACATCCAAAGCCAAGTCATCAAGTGAATCCGCCACTCTCCCAAAACCCTTCATCATCTGATTCATGGTTATGAGACCTATGCTGAAACACTCTCTCAGTAAACCCCACAACCTATCATTCTTCTTCTCCATGACTGTCACCAGTGATTTCTTGACAACCTCATGGTGAAAAAATGGCATGCCTAAGTCCTTTATGCAGCGACAGGCTTCCCTTTCATCCCCTCCAGACTCAAACTCCTCTAACAGATTTCGAATCTTGTCCTTGACATCCTCAATGGCCCAACCATTCCTGCTGTCTCCCCCACCACCCCAACACCTTAATATCCGTTCACCAGAAAGTCGAGCCTTTAGTAATGACTTGGCCATTTGTAGCACTTTGTTCCCTATTGACTCTGGCCCCAGACACTGGCTTCCTATCTCCTCCAGGTGTAGTGGGGCCAGGACCTCATCCACCACAGCTCTAGCCAAAAACATTGCCAGATCCTCCACAACAACTGGAATGTCAAGTGCAGTATCATCTGCTGCTTCTATCAACATGACAAAGCCATTCACCACGTCATCAGCTGGAAAACACAAGGAGGACAATAAAACCGAAGCCATTTCTTTCTCTCTATTTTTTCTATCCATGGCTAGTGTTATTAGTTTCTTGACAAAGATAGCATTAAGGTCAGAAGAAGAAGAACTGTTCTCTGATTCTAAGCAACGGATCACCTCTGAAATATCATCAGACAAAAAATACTCCTTAATCATGGATAGAGCTTTCACCTTGAAGGCCTGGGCAGCACTATCTTCTAAAGATCGTTTTTGAGCCTCTGACGACAGTGGCTTCAATGATGAGGTGCACAGCCATCCCTCTGATGCTGCTTTTGAGATCAAGGACTGCAATATCCGCCTTGAATTTGGTATGTCAAGTGACAAGTCATCAATGGTATCAATAATCCGATCAAATCCCTTTGATATTTGACTTGAATTGATCAAACCTTCTTCAGCAGCAAGCTTTAACAAATCCAGAAGCCGGTCTTCAGCTTTCCGCTTTTCCATTGCCATTACAACAGCCAGCTTAACTATCTCATGGTGGAAAAATGGAACTTGCAAATCCTTAATGCATCGACAAGCCTCTTTCTTGTCACCACTCACTATATATTCTACCAGCAGATTGTTTATCCGGCCCTTGACATCCTCAACTGTTTTGTTTCTGCTGCCTCCCCAGCGCCGTTCAATAATTTCACAATGGAGTGGGGCTGATAGGTAGTTTTTGTCAGCTCTTCTGATGACATCAAAACCCTTTGAATCTTTCGATAAGGAGGCCATTCCTTTTGTTAAAAATGCAGGAGGAAGTATGTCATCAACCACAGCTCGAGCTATGAACACTGCAAGAACATCAACTGTCTCCGGTATATCCACAATCAAGTCATCTGCAGATTCAACCAACTTAACAAAGCCTTTGTAAACTTGCGGGGGATCAATGACATCAGAATAAAGCGAGGACAATAAAACAGAAGTCATTTCTTTTTCTTTGTTGTGCCTATCCATGGCCATAGAGACAAGCTTTTTTACAAAATAATAATTGTAGCTCGGCATTCCGAGTTCCCTTAGTTCATTTGCAGCTGAGGCAACATCGTTGGTGGCAAAATATTCCTCCACTATAACTGAAACCTTTTTCCTGTACTCCTCAAATGAAGAGCTCAATTTTCTTGCACTTGATTGCTCATTTTCCTGTAATCAAACATTTTTATCTTGGTGACACGATGAGCAAGAGGCATTATAAGCCTAAGAAACTTGGAAGATAAAATTAAACAGCTGTCTGCTCTTAATAAGATGGTTAGATGATAATTTACAACAAAAACTCCTAAACAAAAGCAGTGTAGACTGCTACCAATTCACTTTAAGCAACATAAGGAGTGCAAGCTGTGAGTGACTATCTCAAAAGAAGGGAACGGCAAAGGATTTACCTCCGTGCTGGCATAGTTTTGGTCATTAGGGTCAAGAGTATAGCTGTCATCTGTATCAAGTAAGCCTCCCCAAGTTCCTTTTTCTCCTGAACCACCTGCTGAAAACCACATTTAAATCTAAAGAGTTCAGAAGGCATCTTATCCTACAGAAATGTGTGTTAACTGCAGAAAAAACTTTAATGGCCATGTGAATTTGAATGTTTTCAATGAATAAAAGGTCTCTCCAAGGATTTTCAGCATCAAAATTTAATAAAGGTCATGTATTATGAAACTTGTGTCCATACTTCAGATTAAGAAGTTAACCTTTTTTAGGATGTCCACCTCTTCCAGATAGCAGATGCCTGTCACTCTTGAGGGGACTCCCCTTGCCTGTGCCGTGTTTGCCCCAAGGACTCCCTGGGGACTTCGGTGACTTTGGAGATCTTGGTGACTTTGGGGAGGTGGAAATCTCCAACGGAGAAGCAGATAATGGATCTGCGCTCTCCGAAGCAGAACGAAGTAGCTCGTGATGCTCATTCAAGATATTCCCATCAGGGAAATCCATGGTACAAAGATTTTGAAAGCCACTATCCAAATCCAACTAATAGTTGAAAGTGACGACAGCACATATGGAATCAATCTGGTGGCTAATCACAATGAACACATCAACCAGAATCTGGAGCTGCAATAATCCTATTCCCCCCCTTGTGCATTTGCAAATAGGACCACCATCCAATGTGCTTTCTGCTACATCACAAATCTCTACTCCATTTGTGCTTAATAATAGATTCACAATCAAATATCTTAAATCTTAGTCCACTGGGCTCCAGCACCACAAGAACCTCAAAAGAAAAGGATCAAACCCCCCCTTAAAAAAAATAAAATAAAATAAAAAATGGAGAAAATTGATCTGAAACATTTATAGAACCAAAAACAGAAAATCTAAGGGGACACATATCCAACATTTGATACTCAAAAACAATGTAGTGTTCAAGAAGCATTCAGGGAAGTATGGCACCGGCAGGAAAATTACAGTTCCATCAAGCCAGAGAGATACAACTACGGGAAATTAGCAATGCAGTCACTGTTACATCAAAAGAAGCATATAACACAAAATCACACATATTTACGATTTCACAGCATTATTTTTTTTTAAATCTGTGAATAAAAACAAACAAAAAATTGATTTTATTAAAAATCTCTATTCATTCATTTCCAGGAGAGAGAGAGAGAGAGAGAGAGAGGGAGGTCCGGGATGACAAAAAGTTTATTCTTACCACAAATGAGAAACGAAGAGTCACAACTCGCCGGAGTGAATTGACACGCCGGCGTCGCGATGAAGTGAAGACGACTCAGCTCATCAAAGCATCAATCCAAATTTTTTTCTACTCTTGTTTTGGTTTTGCCTTTTTTCTTCTTTATGTGGGGGGATTTGAGTTTCGGTTTGGACTGTCTGTGAGGGGATGTTCGAGCGGAGGTTACGGAATGGCCGTTTGGTTTCAGTTGAGAAATGGACGGAGATCCATCGTGTTGTGTTGTCCGTGCCGTTTGAAACGGAAAAACCAACAAAATCGCAGCGCCTTGTAACTGTACGTACAGGAACGGAGAGGGGGGGAATCGGGCAAGAGAAATCCTTTTGTTATTGACTTTGCGTGGCTTCCATTCATTGGTGTGTAGCAGTTTTTGTTATTTTTTTACCCGACCGAATGTAAAAACACTCGCAGGCGGTTTGATTGTAACGCTCAGGTTTTTCTTTTTTTTAATGTTTAATTATTTATATTTTTTTAATTTTATTTTATGTTGTCTTTTTTTTTGTATAAAAATTAAAACTGTATTTTAAACTATAATTTATTTACATTAATTAATAAAATTTATTAAGCTAGGGACGTGACACTCGTAACCCTTCTGTTAGAGAATCAAGTTACACCCTTATTCACGCATCTGCTTAATTCAAGTATAAATTAATATAAATATCATCTCAAGATTAACGTCCCAATTCTAATAATTAAACTCTAATCATATACATCTACGGGGGATCATTCAGTATTTTGAAAATCTCGTTTTATTGTTTTTCTCAAAATCAATGATCTCCTCCATATATACGACCTGTTTCTCGGCACATTAATAATATACACATGGTACTTTGAACCAATCAAAAATCATAATACCAAACCATATGATGCAACCCCAACTGCATACACATGATATGCTCAATTATGTAAATAAATATCCTCTCAATATAAAAATGCTTTACCATTAGGTTTGGTAATGATTTGGGATTCATTTCATTTTTAAAAATCAATAATAATTGGGTATGGGTATAAAACAAGTTTTTAGAAATCAAATTCAATATTTTTTAAAATTCTAGTAAACACCGTCCGGACACGTAGACGCTAGGGTCACTGTCCAGACAGCAACACCAAACGTCAGCATCCTAGTTTACTACCAAACAGTGTCCGGACACCAGCACCCAGGACCCCGATTTCTAGATTTGTTTTCAACAAAACCCCAATTTCAAAACAACCCCAAATCACTCATTCAAGTCGCAAACTCAACAATCAATCATATATAAACATATAAACATCTTAATAACACTTTTCTACAATATTAGATTTAAGAATAACTCATAGGAATGTAAAATTTCAACATGAATATGCATATATATACACATCTATATATATATAAATCTCAACCCTAATCCTTTAATATTCAACCAAATCAAACATGTAGCATATCAAAATTCTCCTAAAAACGTCTAAAACATAGATATAAGTCCCACATACTTCAGATCTGAAGAAAAAAAATGAAGAAAAGAGTGGAGAATCTTGAAGCTCTAACACTTCTAGTGAAATCACCACAATTCAACACCACCACAATAATCACGACGTCAGAAATACTAAGGATCTACTATTTCCTTTCTCCGAAACATACTCTCCCTCTCTCTACTCTCACGGAAACTAAAAGAAAAAGAAAAAAAGAAGACAAAGGAAGAAAAAAAAGACAAGAAAGAAAAATAGCCAGGCTCTTGGCCCAATTGTCCAACCTAGTATCACTTTGGGCCAAACTCGGCCCAAGAAAATAAAATGAACTCAACTGAAGAGACCCAATCTCAGACCAAATATTTGATCAGTCCAAAATAACACATAAAATGGCCAAAAATAGATATTGACAGTTACAAATTGTGTGCTATATTTTTTAATTATTCTACTTGGAATTAGCTAGTTTTATTTAAGAAATATTTGAATTATTAATTTATTTATTTTTTGGTATGTATGGATCACTGGATATTTTAAAGGGTTATTATCCTTGAGATGATTAGGGGTCTACCGTAATTTAAATGGATGTGATAGCATATGATTAAAGAACCTATACATATATAGGGGTTTGTCAAATTAGGGTTTATTATATTCATTGAGAGAGAGAGAGAGAGAGAGAGAGAGAGGAAGAGGAGGAGGAGAGGCTGCGCGGCAAATTCAAAGGGGTTTGATAGATCTACTGTTTAAAATATATAATAATAATAATAATAATAATAATAATAATAATAAGAGAGGTTGCTAATATGTGTAAACTATTTCTTTTGTTTGACATTGAAAGACGTGTAGTGATTGATATATATATATATATATAAGTATATAGAGGATCAAATGGATTGTTGGGTTAGAATAAAAAAATTATTTGATCGTGGTGTGACAGATTGATTGAAGCCTTTATGATTTCTGATTATATATATATATATATAATATATAGTAATTTGATTTTCGTGACTTGCCAGATCTTCGATTGACTTTGCAAGTATGTGGATATATTTATATATATAGTAGTCACATAATGTTGACTAAAAAAAAAATCATTAGATTGGCATTGCTATCAGAAGTTTATTGGATAATTGAAATTAGGTAACTATTAATATTAATTAGTTTATTGAAGGAGAGTTAAGAGTTTATATTTAATAATTTATTAATCGTAAATTTATGATAGACGTTAAATAAGAAGTATTTATTTTTGTCTATTCAGGATCGTGATGAATTATTCAGATTTATTTTACATTTATGTCTTTGATTATTAGGTGAGTGATTTGACTTGCTAGTATTAATTTTGTAAATTGTTCCATGCATAAAGTTTTTCAAAGTTAAATTTTTTGAATTATTCTTTTTGAAAAATTCTATTATTTTGATAAGAGATTATATATTTTATGCTATTGAGTATAGGGAAAAATTATTTAAAAACTTTTAATCAGTTTAACTTTATGGAAATTTGATAAACAATTAATTGTGGTTATTGGAATTGAAATAAAGTCCAATGGATAAGCTCATTAAGTGGTGTGAATCTGGCAATTAGGAATAGGCTTGTGAAAACTGTGTTCTCAATTATTATAGAAATAGACCCGTGAAAATCATAATGATCTCAATCATATTGGCTTAGGGAAGAACCGAAGAGGCAAATGAGTGACTCTAAGTATGATGTTGGATCTAATGGGCACTATCCATGAGAAATTATGTTGGCACATATAATATTTAATTCCCATATGATAACTCACAGATTAACAGTCATCGCCAGTATTGTGATTGATACGTTGATTTGTGACTGTTAATGCACTCTTACGTACATGGTTTTTTTCTTTAAATTACTATAAATTATGCATGAGAATTATTTAATTCAAAATTTCTTAGTTATATTGTTTATTGAAAATTTTATTATTTTCAAATTACTATTATTATGTTTGACTTGACAACCTATTTACTGGACTTTTAGCTCACCTCTCATTTTATATTTTCAGGTGAGCATAAAAAGAACTAGTCATTGACTCTGGCAGATGAGATCTTAAATTGTGGCCTCTTAGGAAAAAGTTTTATGATCATTTTATGAATCTTCTTTAGTTGTTGGACTAAAGTTTTGATAATTTAGATTATTTTAATTATGGATATTTAGATGTTTTGAGTTTGGAATGTTAGTAGAATATTTTTCCAATCTTTTAAGTTGAGATGAAAAGGTTATTTTATCATTGATGTTTCTTTCATTGATTTTATTTTATATAAGTACTGGGCTTTCATTTTCCTTGAGTTAAGGTTTATGGTACTCGGTTGATTACATCTTTAAGTGATGTGTGACACTAGGTTTCGTGTGCACTAAAAAGTATGTTGTGTGTGCATGAGACTAAGGATGGGGAGGTCGTGTGCACCAGAACAAAGGTTGTGTGTGCACTGCGCACGGGGTATATAGATTATATGTTGTACAAACTAAAACAAAGTTTACATGTGCACATGGTATATAAGGAACAAATTATGCGCACAGAGAGGTTGACTAATTTGTTATAGGTTGCTAGGCTAGGTATACACACTTATTGTGCGCATGGGATAAAGGTTTAAGGGTATGGGAAAAATCGAATGTGGTTATTGATCGCACAAGATTTTATTTGCGTCTAAAAGATATATGTAATTAAGGTGACGTGCGCACAAGAGGGGTTCAATCATGTGCAAGGAATCTGAATATTTGATTTGCCAAATTTGTTGAAGAATTTGTTTCCTAAATTACTTAGATTTTCAGTGTGTATATATAAATATATATATATATATATGTGCGTTTGTACTTATTATAAAAATATAATTAATAGAGAGATGACATATTATATATTTAAGAGAGAGTTATTTTATAGAGAGTTTAAAGTCTTTTTGCTTATTTTACTCATCTTTGAGAATTTGCAAGTCTTAGAGGATTCCAAGATAACTTTCTAAGGAGTGGAAAAGTACTTTCACTTGATTTAGATACATTGACAAGTTAAGTAGGGTTTGAGCGAATTTGTGCGAGAAGTGATAGAAAATTTAATAAAATCTTGTAATGTAATTTTATATTGAAAATCATTTGGATGGTCTCCGAGAATCAAACCAAATTGTTTCCTTACTAATTAGCGAGAGTTTATCTGTTATTAATTGTGCGCTCGTTGTGATTGATTATTTGTTCATTGGGAGTTGTTTGCAAAAAAAAAATAAAAATAATAGGAAGATAGAGAAAAAAAAAATTTTCTTCTTAAAATTTAGTGAAAAGGCCATTTTATCCCAGCCTTGACTTTACCCGTCTAGGACCCAAGGAACGATCCCAATGAGTCCTTAATTCGTCATAGCCGGTGAGTTTTGTTCCCGGATTAGCATCCATCAACGTCATGACAATTCAAAAGGACAGGCATGATGGTCAATTTTGCCCAGAAAAAAATGCTAATTTATTTCAAACAAATTGACTTATTTTTGGGCCCTAACCACATTATCTTAACTTATTTTGGTTTACGTTATAATCAAAAACGAAATAAGTCAACTTGATTACCAAATGGCCCATGAGAGAGTAAGCTCATACAATATTTATTTTATTTAAGGTGTATTTTAAGTGACAAAAAATAAGATAAAACGAAATAAAATAAGATAAATTATAAATTTATAACTGGTATAATAAAATAAGAAGTAAATAATTTTTTTTAAAATTTTTAATATTTTTTGAATTTTTTACCCTTTCAAACAAAACATTATACACCACAAGGCAAATAATTAATACAGTTTGAGACAAAATTAAATAATTTAAAATAATTTATAAATTTGTAATTGATGTAATAAAATAAAAAATAAATAATTTTTAAAATTTTTTAATATCCTTCTAGTACATCAAGCGTACCTTGAGTTGTCAGTGGGAAGGCATAATTGTGTGTATGAACGGAATCGAAGGCATAGTTGGTTAGGGTTAGGTTAAAGACAGAGTACAACCAAACCGGGCCAAAATGCAAATGATTTGAGCAACTGAGCAATTGGGTCCCATTACTCACCCAAACACGAGCCAAGTGTTTTCCATTGATTTTTGCATTGCTTTGGGTTCGGCATGTGGGTGTCAGGACGGTGCCTTCAAGGCAACTCCTCATTACCCATCATGGCTCGTGTAAAAAGCAAAACTAAAAGGGTTCACAAGCACAACTCACCCCATCTTGCTTTTTGCACGAGAGAAATGGTTTCTTACGGCCCCTCTAGTTTACAAAATTTTGTCAAATTTTCATTTTAAATTAATACTTGTAATTGTTTTTTAAATTTTAAGTATTTAGTAAAAATTAATAAAATTAGAGAAAATTAATAAAAGTTAAAAAAATAGTAACAGTTGATTTTATTTGGTAAAAAAATTTGAAAAAAACTTGAAAAAAAGTTTCAAAAATCAATTTTTTAAATAAAAAGCGATAAATCAAACACTTTGACGTGACATAGAACTTTTTTGTAAGATGTATTCTCCACTCTTTTGCAACAAATATTTTATGCTAATTTTAAAATAGTAATTGCCTTGCCAAAATGTGATAAAAACTGTTAAAATTTAAGTTGAGTTTAAAATCACCAGTAACACAAACAAAACTAAGACAAAGTAAAATAAACAGTTTTATAATTTTAGGAAACAGTTCACTTTTATCACACATTTTTAAAAATTATGAAGTTTCAATAAAATTTTAAAATTTTTAGAAATTTGACTTTCAATCTAGTCACAATCCAATTGAAGCAATAGATTTAAATAATAAATTCAAGTTTTGTTCAGTTATAACATTAAAACATTCAAACAAATTGTGATAAATGTAGGGTGCCAAGGGATTTGATTTGTTTTATAATTCTTGTTCGCAATTTGGGATGGTAATTTTATTCATACTTAATTGATATCCATAAATTCTACTTGTTATATATTTTAAAAAAAAACTAAAATGGGTATAGGTAAGCGTAAATTATTGATATAAGAAACTTTTATTTATTTATTTATTTACTTAGTAAATTTTTGAACATTTGTTTTAATCACATAAAAAATAAAAATTTAAGATAACATAATCATCACAATGCAAATAAAAAAATTTCTCATTAGTTTGAATCTCCTCATGATCACCGAAGGGTTTATCTAGTCGTTAATTTCAAGATTTCAGGAATTAGTCGAGGTGCAAGTAAACTGGTTCGCATGCTCTCAGTTACAAAAAAAAAATCTATTAATATTTTTTTATTATGCTAACGTAAGTATAAATATGATATGAATAAAGATATTATAAATAAGGAAATAAATAAGATTGAGCTTACCCCTATCTTATTTACAGTGTTGAAGTGATAAAAAATAACATAAAATGAGATAAAGTGAAATAAATTATAAGTTCATAATTTGTGTAGTGGGATGAAAAATAAAAAATTTATAAAATTTTTTAATATTATTTATTTATTTTTTAAAATTTATTGCCACTCCAGATGAAATCTTACCCATATCTATTCGCAATCTTTAGTTGTACTTTCTATGAATTCGGCGTAAGTAGTTTTTTTTTTTTACCCTCGAGAATTTTACATAATTTGAGATTATGTTGAAATTTGAACCCATTGTTTTAAAACAGAGCTCTATTTCTAATTGACCCGCTCAAACAACACGCTCTCTTAAGTAAACGCCCACAAGAACAAATCGAACGGCTTCGATTGAATAAGATCAAACCGTGACAAACTTCGGGATTCTGATCTTTTGGAACTACGGTTGTGATCTAACTTTGATCATGCGATGGATCATATGCAAAAGTGGTCCCAGGTGGTTTCAATTTATAAAATGCATTCCGACGCACCTACGCATAACTCCGTTCGGCGCTAATGTGCGGTTCCCGCGAAGCGAAACTTGGATCAAACAACGCGCCACTTTTTCTCTCTCTATGCAAAGGCCCCCCCTCTCTCTCTCTCTCTTTGTGTGGATGTGTGTCTATATATATATATATATATATCTGCGTTTGAGGTTTGTTTGGCGTTTGTGGAATTGATTGACGCCAAGATGGAGGCAGCGATGGGGCTGATGAGAAGGATTCCTCCAAAGCACTCAGAGACTGCGCTTTCTGCTCTGCTCAGCCTCATACCGGAGCACTCCTCAGATCTCCTCTCCCAAGTCGATCAGCCTCTTCAGGTTCCCTTTCCATTTCAATCTTCTCAATGCAATGCGTACATTCATATTTGTCAATACGTACATCTGGACATTTTCTATGTGTTCTGTTAATTTTGGTTTTTGCTTGTCATGATGAAGGATTTGGTAATTTGATGCGGTGTATTGTAACTGCTGATTTTTGTTTGCAGTAGTTGTTGAGGATTTGAGTTTGGTAAGTACTTGTTGTTTGCCTGAATGTGAAATTGGTTTTGGTCTTCCAGCGATTTGTGCAGAAAAAAGCGGCTTATTTTTAATTCGCTAGGGTTTCGAGATGTTTTGTCCTGCCCTTGGGTTGATTTGTATATATTTGCTGTTTTAGATTGTGTGTTAGGCTTTCCAGGGTTTACAATCTCTGGTTTGTTTTGGAATTATCCTACCCCTGTTTGGATGGCGAGAAAACAGAGGCACGGGGAAGAGAATTTTACAGCTCGTGTATTTAGTTATGATTTGTCTTGTTTGCTTTGATGGATCACCTTTTTATGTGGTGATGTAGTACGGGTCAAATCAAGTGTTTGATTGGACTTTGATTTTTATCTCTCTTAAATTGATACTAACATGGTGTACCTCAGGTTCTCTCTTATATCCTAGTGCTTTGATTTCATCGTTATTCTGTCAATCTTTCCCTCTAGATTCTGTTTATTAAGAATCTTCCGGTTTTTGGTTTTCATCTTTGGAAATTAGAACTTATTTTGGGACTTGTCTATGAATTGGATTAAGATTATGTGTGAATTTGAAGAGTTCATTGCCCAGCTGGTCTTGGATTTCTATAACCTGGGAAAAGGGGATTTATACCTTTTGTGAAGACTTAAGAGTTGGTGATCGAGCACTGGTCATTTTATTTTGAAATCCTTACAATGGAGTTAGAGATGGAGACAAACAATGTAATGAATATGGATAGTAACCTTTTTTTTTTTTTGTCATTTAATAGGTTTTCAATGCTGTGGTTATAAAATTTAATTAATTTTGGCCTTTTGTATGTGGTGTGTATGACTTAAAAAAAATGCAATAGCAGAGGCTGCTAGAAGAATAAAATGACATTTTGTCCTCATCTCTTTCTTGTCTTGTTTTGTTCTCCTGGATTTTTTTTGTTTACTGGGCTCTTGCTATTGCCTTCTCCACATACTTTTATTGGGATTTCACTGATTTTTTTCTGAATTATTAGGTTGCAAATAAATTGGTTTTTGTTCTATATTTATGGATTTACCTCATATTTGTCAGCTTGACTATCACACCCTTCTGCCTACCACATCATCTTGTTTTAGCTAGCTGCATATCTAAATATCCTACATGTTCCAATTTTTTTATACAACCTTTTCTGCCATTTACTGCATTTCTGTAGCTAATTTCTGGAAATTACATAACATGAAAAATCAAAAATAAAAAATAAATCTGGAATTGATACATTTTCTTTTGGTTTTACAATTCTACTGGCCTTTCAGGCACCATATTTTCTTATATAAGACCAATATTATCTAAGTAAGTGGAACTTCTTGTTTGCTCTAAGTTAATGATAAACATCCTAATTTGTAACGTGGGTAAACTGCGAGATTTTGTTGTTGCAGCATGTGATTCCTGTTGCATCTCTCCCTTGTGCTTTTGTCATAATGGGTGAAAAATTGTAGAAATGATTGACCTCTAGGAGATATCAAATCAAACTATGTAAACAACCACTAGTAAGAAAACTGACTAAAAATAAACTAAGTTGCAGAAAAATAAATCGATCACAAGAACATGCGAAGACGCTGAATATAGCGAGGGAACCCTATAACCCTCTAGGTAAACTTTGAGTCTATTACGTGATTAACCTGAAAAGCAATACAATAGAAATAATATAAATTACAAGAGTTGCCTCAATTGCAAGATTCACTAGAACCTGTCCTTACTTGAATCTACTCTTGCTTGCTAGACCCCATGATGCACTAACACCCTTGCGATTATCTTTGTCTATCAACTTGGCTAGTACTCATTGTGTCTTCAAACAGCATTTGCTAGAACTCACAAGTGTTCAAAATAATCTTTAAGACAATGAAAATGTAATGTTCATTCTTTCTTCTATGAAGAACTCTGTTATCTCTCAATGGAGTATCTTCTCTAGAATATGAGTATAGGACATTTTCTCTCATTATAATCTCCAATCAAAATTTCTTAAGAAAATACTTTGAAGCTCTGAATGTTTTTTCACCAATGTCCCCTTAAATAAAAGAAAACTCTAGAGAAATCAAAGTCTAATTTGGTGTAGGAATGATAAAGGTTTAGGAAATCCAACTATGTTTTGGAATAGGAATTCCACCAAGTTTCCATAGCAAAACTTCTCCGGAATTTGTTGTGAATCTTGTGTGTAAACCTTGTCCCAGTACGTATGGATTGGTGCACAAACAAGTAAGGAAACTCTTTAATGTTACCTAAAAATAGCTATGAAACCACTGGCGCACCCAGGGGGCAGATTTTCCAAAGAGCGAAGTGTGGGGCAGTTTGCTGGGCCGTTTGGGCATTGGCTTTTCTTGTAAACAATAACTGCTAGGGCAGTTTTTAGGGTGCTGGAACACTTAACTGTAACCGTTGGGGTGCTCTGCTGGCCTGTTTTTCACAATTTTTCATTTTGGTGCAAGCTGGACCATTTCTAAACCTGTTGTTTTGAATCAAGTTTTGGTCTGAGCCTAAACTTCATTCAAATACAAATACATGATTTTGGAAAGCAAGTTGTCACAAACACTGGGAAATGCACTTTTACTTTCCATGCCATGGAACCTGGCTTACCAGATACCGGCATCTCTCTAGCATTTTTTTGTTTTTTGGTAATGACAAATATTGCTTTATGTTTTTGAGAAGTTCTTATTTTTAATAAACTTGTAATGTGGTTTTCATCTAATGTTGATGTTTCATACATCAGCGTACCAAGCAGAATATTGATTTCTCTTTATTGTTCCTTATATTTAATAATTTGTCAAGTTTCTTTTGAATTGGGAGGGACAGGTTTTATGTGATGTGGACTGTGGGAAGGAGTTCATCTTGTGTGAATACAACAGAGATGCTGACTCCTATAGGTAATGCTCACCTCCTGAATAACTGTAATTGAAATGAATCCTTTATGGCACAGAAACTGTCTTTCCGAAAATGGTCGCGTTTAACAATTGATCCATGTGAAAATTTTAATTGATCTTCGGATTGACATGACACTTCTTCTTTAGTGAATGGTGGTCTGGTTTGCATCACGATATGCAACCTGTCATGTTAACTTCATGCTAACACTTGTCAACTACTCAGCAGTGCCTTTGTCCATCTATTTATGGTTTCAGTGCATGAATCTTGTTTCATCTTGCTACTTAAGGCTAGGTATTTGACTGAATTATAGGCCCTAATTCCTATCCTATTTTATGTTAAATTAGAAACAATCATTTATTAATAATTTAATCTTACCTTATGATTGCTGATACGAAATTTTGTTGCAGATCGCCATGGTCAAATAAATACCATCCACCATTGGAAGATGGGCCTTACCCTTCTCAGGAGTTGAGGAAACTTGAGATTGACGCAAATGAAGTATTTGCAATTTATCGTGACCAGTGAGGTCCTTTAACTTACCTCGTCTACTGGTTTGTCATGCAATGAAAGAAGTGTTCTTCTCCTGCCTCCCAATTTTTTTTTTCTTTTTTCTGTTCAGCACCCCTTTTCTATTATTATTTTTTCTAATCAGTTGAAACACAATCCAGAATGTTGATGTTAGATGGATTTTTCTTCTTCAAGATAGCAATTGATGTCAACTTAAAGGAGATGTGATCTGGTGCTAAAAAATGATATGCATTCAATATTAAAGGCATGCTTACGAAGAATTAGTAGCAAATTGTTTAACCAATATTTCGGTAGGTATTATGAAGGTGGCATTTCGTCAGTATATATGTGGGAAGATGAGAATGAAGGTTTTGTAGCTTGTTTCTTGATAAAGAAAGGTGATTTTTTCCTCCTCTAAATCCCTTGACCAAAAGTTTTGTATCTTTTTCACTAACTTGTTATAGTTCTTGAGCCATGAAGATGGCTCAAAGTCAGGACATGGAAGGAGAGGTTATCTGCAGGAGGGAGCCTGGGATGCTATACATGTTATTGAGGTAAGCTTATCTGCCAAAGACTCTTATGTAGGACTCAAATATGTAGAATATCTGCCCCCGTCCCTAGCCCTTCCTCCCTGAAAATAATAATGGGAGCCTGGGATGCTATACATGTTATTGAGGTAAGCTTATCTGCCAAAGACTCTTATGTAGGACTCAAATATGTAGAATATCTGCCCCCGTCCCTAGCCCTTCCTCCCTGAAAATAATAATGGGAGCCTGGGATGCTATACATGTTATTGAGGTAAGCTTATCTGCCAAAGACTCTTATGTAGGACTCAAATATGTAGAATATCTGCCCCCGTCCCTAGCCCTTCCTCCCTGAAAATAATAATGGGAGCCTGGGATGCTATACATGTTATTGAGGTAAGCTTATCTGCCAAAGACTCTTATGTAGGACTCAAATATGTAGAATATCTGCCCCCGTCCCTAGCCCTTCCTCCCTGAAAATAATAATGATAACAATAACAATAATAACTACAACAAAATTACCCCCCCCCCCAAAAAAAAAAAAAACACAACAACAACAAAAACAACAATAATAATAGGTAAATAAAATAAAATAAAATAAACTCTCATTTTAGCTTTCTGTTGAGTATTCCATTCATACTTTCAGGTGGGTCCAGAGGAGGAAGAAATGGCTCATTACTGTTTAACAAGCACTGTTATGCTTTCATTGACCACACAGAATGAGTCATCTGGCACATTCAATTTGTCAGGATCAATTAGAAGACAGGTAGTTTATATTGATTTGACGTGTTTTAAACTGTTTGCATTTTCAAGACATCTTTAGGAATCAAAGATAAGCTCTACTTAGAAAATTTTGCATCCCACTAATTTGGTTCCTGGTTATTGTAATTGATTAAAAATGGATCAGTAATTATCTCACCAGGTGGGTTTCTTTGGTTTGATTGGGGATGAATACTGTCTGCCAACTAAAAGAGAAATTTTGAACTGGTTGTGGCATTGAAATTAAATGTCTCTGGCATCATGAGGGCTTAGACCAGGAGCAGATATGATATGGTTGAATGAGTTTCTATTTTTGACACCAATTGAGCTATTGTATAGTGCAGTGGTTTTTCAATGCAAAAGTTGAGTGCCGTAATGGATCTTTAGGTTGGAGGGAATCATATGTTCCTGGTTTATTAATTATGCTTGTTTGGAAGAAAATAAAAAAAAAAGGATGAGAAATATTTCGCTGGAAGAATGAAGGAAAACTTAGAGACTAAAAGCAATATCATGGAAAGACTTGTAAAAACCATGAGAGCAAATGGTTGAGTGAAACTATTTGAATTGGGCTTTAATTTTCCATTGGGACTTGGGAGGAACAACAATGAATCAGTGCTGATTTATGGTACAAAGAGAAAGGAACCCTGAGAATGTAGGTTATTTACATTTGGGCGGAAGGTGAGTGATGGGAGGTAAAGGCGCAGGAATTTACCAAAAGTAATTGAACTAACTCTGTGAGACTTGAGCCCTTATATATTAGAGAGGCTACTCTTGCGTTTTTTGCACCTGTTTCTGTATCAAGAATTCTGCCATCATTGCCACAGAGAGAGAGAGAGAGAGAGAGAGAGAACTGGTGCCTCTATTTCTAATGGATGACAAGCTTTGCTGCCAAGTTTTACATTTGATAGCTTAATGCAACTTCCATTCAGATACCCAGTGTAAGTAACAAAAGGCAAGCAGTTCCAGTTTGTTTATGGATGTCCAGACAATTTGCATTTCCACTGTACTTTTTTTGTGGGCGAGAGAAATTATAGTGTACCTTCCTCAATGATGCTTGGAACCCTCTTAATGCTACTTTGCATATCCAGTTCACATAACCTGTAACTAAAATCCAACAGGAGGCTTATGCCAATCCTTTCTAGCCATTCAGTCCCTTTGTCACGTTCTAACTCATGCACGATTGTGTCTTTTTTGTACCACATCCATCAGTGCCCTTGTGTCCTTTCCTCTTTCTTGTTAAACCGTCAGTGTGTGTTTTCAGATCTTCGTTGCATTTGTTCAAGCCGTATTCAAGTATTGCATATCATCTTGTCACTGGTGACATCTCTATTTCCTATTATCAAAGATAAAGTGTCACAATATGTTACAGCAGCTTATGGCATCTTAATAAAATGTTTCCCTCTCTTCTACAAATTCCATTTGAACTTCAACTATTTTTGCAGACAAGCCTCCATTAGTTAAGCTTCGAATTCGTTCATTCAATTCTATTTATAAACAGTCATGTTCAGCAGAACCTGCGCTTTTGAAGTAATAGCTCTGAGCTAGCTTTATGGTGTTTTCTTTGAAAAGTTAGTTAAATTCTTCATCTTTCTTTTTTGTTCAACAGATGAATATGGATCTTTCAGTGGCAGATGGTCATCTATGTAACATGGGAAAGATGATAGAAGAAATGGAGGGTAAACTGCGAAATTCACTAGATCAGGTATTCTGGTTTTTGTTCTAGCATTATTTGATCTTTGTTAAAGGGTGGTCTTAGAGTAGCAGTAAAATTGTTCCATTACGATTTATAGGTCAAAAAGTTCGAATCAGTCTCTCTGTTTGTAGAGAAGAGGCTGACTAGATCTGACACTCCACAAGCTCCATTATGTAATGCGAGACCTTTGCGTACTGCGTTGTCTTTTTTTCATTATTTGATTTACGTAATCCTGCTACATAGGTGAAATATGAAGCCTCTCGATAAGCAGAGTGTCAACGGACTCTGCACTTATGAATCCTGTGATTACTGAATCCTTTCTTTGAGCCTTTGGATCGGGCTTGCTTTTATGATTATGGGTGTTTGTGGTCCAAATTTGTGAAGTTTGTGGTCCATTTGTAATCCCAGGTGTACTTTGGGAAGACAAAAGAAATGGTATGCACACTGCGCCCTCCATCTGAAGTGGTGGAAATGAGGCTGCCCGACAGCTGATGGTGGTGTATATTATGGCCTTTTAAAGTGATAAATGTATGTGGATTAGTTTTGTAGACGAGACTTGCTCATCAGATTTATGTTTTGGCCTTGAAGTGACAAATTTGTAGGATTAGTTTCTATTTTTGCTTGTCACTTCGTGTGATATTAGTGACAATTGTCTATTGGATACTGTGTTTGCAATATTTTGTAGTCTTGTTAACAGGGCACCGGTGTACGAAACTTGTGGTTATGTGAGGTTGGGGAGGGATAATGTACGCAATTTTACTTTAATAATTGGAGAGATTTTTTCAATTATTGAACCTATAACTTTTAGGGGTGCGTTTGGTTGGCTACCAAACGTTGAAAAATTCTAAAAGTTTTTGAGAATCTTTAAAAGTTATTTATTTTTTATCTTACTGTACGAATTACGAATTCACAAATTATCTTATTTTATTTCAATTTATCTTATTTTTTATCACTCTAAATGTACCTTAGATCACTTTGTTTTGGGAGTGATAATTGTTATGTTTCATGATTCATCTTTATTTCAGGTCTTGTTTGGTGTGGTGAAGGTTAAAAAAAAATTTAAAAAATTTTTGAAATTTTTTAACACATTTTATACTTCTCGTAGTTTGTAAAATTTTTATAAATTTATATATATTTACATATCTCAATAAGTTTTTTTTTTAAATTTAATAATATTTTTATAAATCTCAATAATTTTTTTACAAACCTTAAAAATTTTTTAGTAATTTCAAAAAAATTTTGATATAAAATCGTTCGAACAGATCCAAAAAATTGAACAGATTCTCTCTAAAAAGTTGACACAAAAACTAAAGACAATATTATTTGTCTCTAAAAAATGTAATTTAATAATTGCATGTCAAAATATTAAAAAATTATTGAAATTATATTTTTTTGGTTACTTAAATCATATTTTTTATTATTTTTCAACGCATTAAATGCAACCTTAATATGTGGGTCTCATGCTACTCTGCTATTACAACAAAATTAAAAATAGTTTAATAGGAAGGAATATTTAAGGACAACATTAAATGCAATAAGAAAATAACAATTAAATGCAATAAGAAAATAGCAGATGACTGACGGTTGTTGACAGATACGGCTCCAGAATTTTTATCGAGGAACATCCAATATTCAGGAAGGAGAAAAATGATTGAGTTATTTTTGAATTAAGAGTACAAGAAATATTATTTTTTAAAAAAATAAATTATTTTTAATTATTAATTGATAAATATATTTTTTACAATTAATAATTTAAGCACTTAGAAGACTTAAAATTTATTAAGAATATTCCTTGTCATAAAAAATATATATATAATTATTATTAAATTTTATTATCTATAAAATTTATTATATTATACATTATATTTATTGATAGTATAAATAAAAGTACACAATGATGTATTAAAAAAATATACTTTATTTTAAAAAATATCAAATTTAATTATTGTAAATTTCTTTTATGTAACATAATTTTGAGTTAACTTGAATTAAAAGAAAAAAAAAAAACAAGATATCATAATTTTTAATTAATTTAATTTTTTAATAAAGCACAAATAACAAGAATGATACTTCTATAATTTTACATTGAAATTGAGGAGACACTTCCCAACAAAATGTGGCTCCGCCACTCTTTACCGAAAGCTGCTTTAGCTGTTTGATGCAATCGATAGCTCAAACCAAAACTTACCCGAAAAAAAAAAAGCGCCCTTGCACCGAGTAGGCTCCACTAATTTTGTTTATTTAATAAATGAACCCAACTTAAAATGCGGAATTTGAAGTCCGTAAACTCTCTGAATCAGGTACAGGATACCAGCACAACTTCATCAGCAGAATCTGGAATTTCTTAAAATTAAACAGCCAGGCAAAGTGTACTAAATATTGCAAAACATCCAAACTAAAGTATCTCCAAAAACAGTGGTACATTTGACACAAACGAGCATTAAGCCTTTGTCTCAGGTTCCCCCAGCAGCCGGTGCAGCTTCTTTGGTATTCTTTTCGCCAGAGGCTCCTTCTACGGTCTCCTCTTCTTCTGTGTCGCTGTCATCAATTCCTGCAGACAAGTTGAATAGTTTTAGGTAGGAATTGAAAAAGTAAAAGCTCATTCCCCTCCTTTCGAAGTCTGATCTATTTACATACATTCGGAAATTGTATTTATGATTTGGACCTCCCAAAAAACTTTTGACGTATATATTAAGATATGGACAAAATATTGAATGAAATATGTAAACGCGTCACGAACATTTAAATGTAGCATATATTGCATAATATATTGACATAAAATACAATTACTATTTAAAATAAGTTATTGGAATTAGAGGGAAGAAAAATGAGATTCTAATATTCCGTCTACATAAAAGATTAAAAAAAATAAATTATCATCAAATGGATATTGTTGCTTTTAAAGTTTTTAGAAGTAAAAGAGGATCCAACTATCTAAATTTGACACAGGTGTGGATGTATATCCCATGATCTTGCCCTTGTCACATGTGTGCACATAAGTACGCTGGAATCCGATGTATATCTCCTAATCTTGTCATACGTGTGGATACAGTACACTGGAAGAAATAAAAGAGATAATGTAACATTACTGCAGATGCAAGTATATCAAAACCTACCTTCATCCTTGTCGGCATCAAAATCTCCACCATAGCCCATGTTAAGTTTCTGAAAGAAAACAGAAAAATGAATGACAAAGAAACACGAATAGTTGGTAAAATGCATTTAAAATTTTTGTGATGTACAGGAATGATGACTGAAAAAAAAAATGTAAAATTTACGTGACAAAAATGCTACCCACCGAAAAATCAAAGTCACCGAAGTCCATATCAGGTCCAGCTGAGAAACCAAAACGTCTAGTTAGTTTTTTTTTACCCCTGGGAGACGATAGGGATTATAATTTGAGAGCAAAGGGAGACAACTCACATTTACTATCCTGCTCTTCATCTTCATCAACCCATTTTTCCCAGTCAACTTTCAAAAAGGGTGGTTTTCCTTCCTGCTTCAATAACCTGCTCCACCATTTATTCTCTGCCTTCTTTATAAGATAGCATATATTTCTCAAGCCAACATTAGCCTTGCTCTCCTGCAATTATCATGCTAATAAACCAATTAATTACCAGTTATAGCTACCAGTTATTATTTTTAACCAAAAAAAAAAGGACAGGCAAAGAAAGAACTCATTTGTGTCACTTACATTTATATCCACCTTGTCATACAGATCCATATCTATTTCATAAGGTATGTTATCTGCTCCACCGGTAGCAGAAAAGAGAAATTTCCCCTCCGGCTCCAGTTTAAGCTTTACATCTTTGGCATCCGGTAATTCAATGGTGATGTATACTTTATCAGACCTCTGTGCCCACTTTACTGTAGGATGTCGGCTGATCAAATAAAATGTTGAAAGAGCAATTAGATAGAATACATTATAAAGGACATCAGTGTATCAGTTGAGCGCTTAGGTCAGTATTTTGCATTTAACGTGCAGAATTTGGTAGCTATGGTTCTACTAGGACAGGTAGTTCCCACATGCAATTACCAGCGTCATATCTATGATCTAGAAAACATAACACTAGACAAGTACATTAATAAGAGCCATGTATGCTTATCCCCTGGATTTCTTCAAGAGCTTATTGATTGCAGATACACTAATATTTCCTAGCTTGAAAGCTCAAATCCACACCCCCCCCCCCCCCCCAAAAAAAAAACCGAAAAAAAAATCCTCTTTCTTTTTGATGGCCATGGATCAAGTTCCCTCAAGCTTTAGCACAAGTCTATGGAAAATGCCATGTCAGTGTAGGAAAGTTAAACTTCATTCATTAAGAATGACTCGGAAATGAGACTTCCAATGAGAAGATTCAATTCAGGTAGGCATCCAATGGGATGTCCAAATTCCAGTAGCTTTAGTTCTAAGAACTCAATAATTCAAGCAACCAAATAATGAATGACCCATAACCATGTCAGGCAATACTGAACTCTAATTAGCCCACTAACCTCATTCATGCTCTAGAGAGAGAGAGAGAGAGAGAGAGAGAGAGAGAGAGAGAGATCATCATCATCTAAGTACTCAACTTGGGTCAGTCAAGGATATTGAGACCTGGTGTGCGCTCAAGCTTACATAAGTTTGATAAGAAAGAAGCAAAAGTACCGTTCAAATTTTTATTTTCAACCGCCAACATTCCAAACAAGTGTACCCAGGTATGCAACAACATATAGCTTTTGTCTTCTTACCCAGTTTCTTGGTTAGAAGCATATATATACAATCCCTAACTCTTGCCAACCTCAGTTGATCCTAGTCACTTGGTGTGATCTATTCATACATAGGATCATTATTGAGTTGCATGGATACTTAAGTTAATGCCATAGACCTTTTGGGTATGCTATATTTCCACCCTAACAAAGCCATGTCAGCTGTCAGCAGCCAACCAACCATCACCAAGCAAGCACTTACTAAAGTATTCCCAAGCCAATCTAGCATGCAAACATTACAATTAGCTCCACAAAACTTTAAGCAATTTCAATAAGATAATTGACCTTAAACCAACAAAGGGAAAATCTCACTCAAAACAAAGTGCAATACTTCAAACTAGTCCATAGAACTGTGAACATAAAGCTAATTAGTTAAAACATCCAATATCCTAGACATCATTCACTTGCAAATAAAGAAAATTTAGTTTGATGTAATTGCCACAACTCAACCTCCAATTTAACTACATGGTTCTCAAGTCTACAAACATCTCTACAACTCCTCATGATGCTCAACCCAATTAACAATCACAAATACGCACTAGTACCTTAAAACATTTTACGATTATAAGATTCCCATATGCCTATAGTGTGGAAAAGGATCAGAAAATATAATTTCAAAGTTTTGCCCTCTAAATTCAAGAGCTTGTGCAGTTGCAAACACAAGGACCTATATATCCCATTAACCTCTAAATATAAATCACAATAAACACTGTTTTGGGCCTGTAGCCACTTCAAAATTTAATAAAATTTAACTTGCTCTTGCAAAAATCTAAATATTTTCACCTTGGTCCCCCTCTTAACAAAGCTTATGGATTGTATGTGTCTTTGCTGGCAATCATAGACCTACAAAAGCATAGTTCACAAAAGACAGAACCCCCAAAATTCACAGCTCCTCACCATCTTTTTACATTTATCCAAGTGCAACACTCCAACAATCCAGAAAATTATTCTATGTGAAATGACTTCTATTGTGATTCAAACATGCCAAGATTTGATTCTTGGGGAGACAAGGTTAAAAGGGGGGCTATTAGAAATTTTAAAAAAAAAAAAAAGAAAAAATTCAGGGGGGCATTTTTAATATAATTACACTCGAACTCTAAGAATTTTCTGCAGCTTTGGGGCCACTACCAAGATGGAACCCATCATTGCTTATAATGACATCAACCATACCATGTAGACTAAAATCATGGACAGTGGACTCCATCACGCCATGAAATAATCATTTGAAATAATTTCTCCAATAATCCAACTCCAATACCAAATGAACAATACACCACAAATATTGATAATTAAAAAAAAAAAAAAAATAATCCCAGTCCCATCCCAAATTAATTGAGGTTGGGTGCATAAATCCTCCTCCTCCATTCTTTTCAATTTTCTTATATGAAATTAAGTTTTTTTTCCTCAGGAAAAAAAAAATGATTAGCAAAATTTAATTCATTTCCGCAGTATTCTCTCTAGATATATCTCATATCTCAACGTATGAATGCAGGCGTCCGCATCTGCACTCCAGCAACTAAAACCCTAATTGTGTGTGTGTGCGCGCGCGCGCGCGCGTGTGTGTAGAAAGAGAAAACAGAAACGACAAAAACAATGACAAATTGCTTTCACAACTACATAGGACCGTAGGGTTTAAGCAAAAACTAGAGAGAAAGATAGGTGGAGAAAGAGTGAAAAAGCAGAAACAAATGTTAAGAAAAGAAAAAAAAATGCGAAGCAGAAATATTAGAATAATACAACATTGATTTGTATAGAGCACTCCAGTAACTAAAACCCTAATTACCTGTGTATGCGCAGAGCGAGAGAGAGAGAGAGAACACAAATAACAAAGACGAATTGCTTTCACTAACTTCATAGGACCCTAGGTTTAGGCAAAAACAAGAGAGAAACAGAGGCGGAGAAAGAGCGAAAAAGCAGAAACAAATGTGACAAAAAAAAAAAAAAAAAGATGCGAAGCAAAACGATTATAATAATACAAGTATACAACATTATGCAGATTAAAGACACAGAGGTAAACGACACACATCGATCATACAAAAGCGAGAGAAGAGTGGAAGCGAAGAAGACGATGATTGATACCTCATCTTCGAAGTTCTTTAGAGATTCCGAGAAGAAGCGAAGCCAAAGCAAATGCAGAGAGCCCACTGAACGCTTTGTTCTTGGTCTCTTTTCACTGTACAAGGATATATAGCCTTAACACATGTATGGTGCAAAGGGGCAGTGTAGTCATGCAGTTTATTTCAAGATGCCACGGGTAGTTACTAGATTCTTCTTTGGCCGCCCCATTAAAAATGTCGTTAATAATTATCCTATTTTAATTTTTAAAAATTTACGGTAAATTTTTGTCTTCATTTAATAAAAATAGGATGTCAATGCGTAAGGTATCCATTAAATTAACAAATTTTATTACTAAACTCGTTTATTTTTTTATTTATTGTTATTGTTTCAATCTTATTTATTTTTTTTAGTTAAAATTATAAACTTGTCCCGTTTTAAACCCGTAAAATTCAATTAAGTTTAACACATAACTATTGGTTATATTGGCTCGTTTGGGATACCAAAATCTATCAAAACTCACCAATTTTAACTAATTTTTTATATTTTTTAAATCAAATTTTTTCACATATCACTTTTATGTCATATTTTTCTATTTTTATTGTACTTTTGACTAACTTTTTATCAACCAAACATATCCATTGCCTGCATTTATATGTATATTTTTTTGGCCAAACCATTAAAAAAGTAATTACAAAGAAAACTAAACATAAACAAATTTCAACATTTTCAACACAAATTTATTGTTCTATCATTAAATAAAGTAGAAATAAAAATATTCAACAAACTTACAAAATTAAAAAAAAACTAAAAATAAAAAAATTCAACAATTCTATAAGGAAACTTGGAAACTATTTCTAAAAAAATGTGCAATGTTAAACTGCAAAATAAGAAAATTACTTAAAGTAGACCAAAAGATAAAAAATCATGAAAATGTTACTAAATTCAAATTACACTTTTTTTTATGTTCTCGCAAAAAAAAAAAAATTACCAAAATAAATATTGACTTCTCAATTGTACCTAATTCTGATTCTTAAACTCCTCTTTATCTTCCTTAACTAGGCCCAACTATCATTCCTACAATTTTTAATAGTTATATTAACAAATATAACTTAAGACATAATGGTAAAAAATAACAAAAATAATAAACAGAGTAAAAGAAATATAATCATCAATATTTTTTTTTAGCACGCAACTTGAATCCATAAATGATTCTATCCTATATAAGGGGTCATTTGAAGCACCAACTAAATTAAAAAAGTTTTAAAAAATTTCAAAAGTTTCAACTTTTTTAAATTCTAAAAAATTTTAATTTTCTTAAAAATTTATCAACATCCATTGGAACAAACAAAAATAGTACATTCAAACGGATTTTGTCAATTTTTTAAAAGTTAGACTGATATTTATACTAAAAAGTTATACAAAACGTCAAAAATTTTTAAGAATCTCCACTAGAATTTTGCCACGTGTCACTTTATATAATTTTTAACAACTTTATATCAAATCAAACACAAACATCCAACTATCATTTCAAAATAATTTTTTACACTCTAAATTCTAAAAAATTTTACTTTTGATTTTTTTGGCACTCCAAACGGCCTTTAAATGGCACACACGTAGACACACACACACACACACACACACATATAAAAAGAGAGAGAGATTTGAGTACTTGTAGACTAGCGTTATGTAGCAATGACCAAGCGATGAGAAGTATAGCATGGATCCTTTATGCGGCACTAATCTTAGGTAACGATAGAGTACAGAACAGAACACAGGTACACAGAAGAGGTTTATTGGATTCAACCAAGGAATAAGACTAGAAGAAGATGGTTTGAATTGTATTTGGGGATTGTGACAGCAAAATGATAACTGATAAATAAACATAGGGTAAAAGACGATAAAATTTCATAAATGATTTTATCATAAATTTAAGTAATTTATTTTAGGAATAAAATTGTGAATATATAAATATAAATATAAATATATATTATATTATATTAAATAATATTATATTAAACGAGTACTCAACAGATACCCTATAAGTATAAATAGGTATCAGATACCGACTACCCTATAGGCAAATCTTAAATCCGTCCTAAACCTGTACGGGTATTAAATTTTAATGCCAAATCCGTCCTAATAAGTTTTTTATCGAGTTCAGTCGAGTCGAGTACTTTCGTGAACTCATTAAATTGACATCTCTAAATAAAAGCTCTATTTTTATTTTTTTATATGTTTAAAATATTGTGAGTCTCGATGATATAATGGTTTAATTAATTAGGTATATTTTTGTTTGTAAAAAAAAAATACTATTATTATGGTTATTTAAGACCTGTTTGATAATGTTATCATTTTTTTATTGATGTTTTTTATTTTATTTTATATTGTCATTTTTTAAAAAAATTGAAACTGTATTTAGTAAAAATATAATTTTATTTATAAAAATTAAATTTTATTTTAATAAAATATTTAATTTTATTAAACCTTTAAAAAATTAATTAAATTTAATAAAATATGTTTCATATTACTATAATTAATTAATTTAAATGAATTAATTTGTTTAATTATTAATTTAATTAAACTATTTTTAAAATAATTTAGTTCAATAAATATGTATTTTATATAATTTAATTACATTATTTTTAATAAATAATTTAATTAAATATATTTCATATTAATTTAATTACTTAAATTAAATAATTTAATTTAATTATATTTTTGTATATTTTATATTAAATTACTTAATTAAATTAAATTAATTATATTATTTATTAAAAATAATTTTAATTTAATAAAACATTTGAACAAAATAATTTGTTTTAATATGATATAACAAAAATGGTTAGAGTGTTAAAATTGACAAAATTTTTATAACAAAAAAAAAAGAATTACATATATATTTTTTTGTTTATGTTTCTTTGTTTAATTTTTTTTGAAAATAAAAATAAAAATAAATTTATTAAACATATTTTTTATGAGTTTTTAAAAATTTATGAATATAAATAAAAAATAATAAATATAATTAAAGAACTTCATTCGCGGAAACAAGAAACATACAATATAATTATATTTAGGGTACATTTGGTGCATAAAAATTTGGTGAAAAATTCTAAAACCTTTAAAAATCTTTATTACATTTTTACACATTCTTATTTTCTCAAAGATTAAAAAAAGTTCAATACCTTTAACAAAATCGATAACTAGAATTCGGTTAATTAAATAGTAAAAATTTTTTCGCCATTTTCATCATAGACTCCCAAACTACCGAATGAAACCCATTTTGATTATTTTTTATGGAGTCGTAGAAATCGTTCCAATAGATTATAAAAATCATTCCCACGGATTCGTGTGGCCAACTTCCGTAAAAATCATTCCCACAGATTCGTGTGGCCAGCTTCTGTAGAAATCATTCCCATGGATTCGTGTGGTCAACTTCCGTCCAAACAATTTTTATAATCTGTTTGGACGGATTGTAGTGAAAAGAAATCACGATTGCCCAAAATTTTGAATTCATTCAAACAGAAATCTAATTTGTTGGAACGAAATCTTATGGTTCTCTTTAAAAAACGTAATTTGAGATGTGTACACCAAACGTAAAAAGTTTTGTCCAACTACATTTTATCTCATTTTTATCTCTCCAAACACACACTTAGTAGTGTTTATGTTTATTTTTTTATATTTTTTAAATTTTAAAAATTAAAAATAAAAATATATTTGATAGACATGTTTTTATTTTGTTTTACAAAAATAATTAAACTTAGGCCCTTTGTGAGTTTAGGAAAGAGGAGAAAATAAAATAAAACATTAGTTAGGAGAAATAGACAATAAGATAAATAACAATATTTTATTTATTTATTTATAAGTTTAGGAAATAAAGGATAATAATTTTTCTCTTTATTTATCAATTGAAAAAAATAGAAGAAAAATAAATTATATATTGTTATTTTACAATTAAATCATTTGAAAAGTTTGAGGATTATTAATTATTTAACTCTCGATATGTTTATAATTTTTTTATTATTTAGTTTATAAGTTAAAAAATCATTTTCAAAGTTTCATTAATTTATTTTTCTCTTTCTTTATTTCTTCCCACTTTTGAGAGGATAAATTTTTTAATTTTTAACACTTAAAAACTAACAAACAAGTTATAGATTCTAAAATATTTTATTTTTTCTTATTTTTTTCCATTATACTTTATTCAAATGAATTGTTAAAATTTAAAAATATAAATAGAAAAATCACATTTTGACACTCATTTATTTTTATATATAAACAATTTGTTAATTTTAATACTTTATCTATTTTTTGTATCATATTAAAATGAATTATTTTACTCAAATATTTTATTGAACTAAATTTTTTTAATAAATAATAGCTATTGTAATATTTATTTATTAAAATTAAAATAATAATTTATGATTAAAATGAATTATTTTATTAAACTAAAACTATTTTTAAAAAATAAATTATATTATTTTGATAAATAATAATTACTTATTAAAACAATTAATTTTAGTAAAATTAAACTAATTAAATTACATACTAAAATAATTTATTTTATTTAGAACTAAAATTAATATTAAGATAATAGTTTATTATTTAATTGATTTACTTTTGAAATTAAAATTTTGTTAATTAAAAATTAACTTTTAAAATTACTTATTCTATTAATATATTTTTTTAAAATTAAATTAATTTTAATAAATAAAATAACAATTTATTATTGAAATATGTTATTTGTTAATATACTCTCTTTATTATTAAAATAAATAATCTATAACATTAAATTAATTAATTTAATAATATTTTATTAAATTAATATGAAATATAATTTATTAAATTTAATTAATTTTTAAAAAATATTCAGTAAAATTAAATATTTTATTGAAATAAAACTAATTATGCTAAATAAAATTACATTATCAAACACGTTTTATATTTTTATTTTAGAGAAAAAATGACAATTGGAATGAAAATAAAAAATAAAAATAATTAAACGTAAACAAAATATATATATATATATATATATACATATTTCGAACAAGCTCTATGTAACATTTATACCTAGAATTAATATATTTGTTAATAAAAGTTCTAAGAAAGAAAATAAAATATCATTCATAATAAAAATTTAAAAGTTATTCATATATTTAAAGAAAAGAATTAATACATTGAAGATTTTACAAACATTACCACATTCATAATAATTGATTAATGCACCATGCAACCGTTCGATTCAAATTAAAAAAATTTAACCATGAAACATGATTGAAAATGAATAGAAATCTTATTTCAATGCAAATTCTAAGTATTTTGCAAATGCAATGAAAGGGAAAATAAGAGAAAAGGTTGTAAGATATTTGAAAAATACACAAATATATGTTTTACATATATGTTTGAGATTCAAAATTTCAAAAGCAAACTGATAAAATTTTCCTAACTTTTCAAAACTGCTGCAAAACGGTTATCATTATTCGAATGACTATACATTTTTGCGTACAAGTTTGTCAGTATGTCTAAATATTGTTTATCATAATCGAAATGAACATTAGAAAGGCTACTCTTTTTTGAACTTAAGGAATGCTTCATCAGAATAATGATGCATTTCTGGCATTAAAGTGCATATTTGTAGGAATGATGTTGAGTTTTTGATTATTCATTATGTAAATTTAAATTTATGACAAATCCAAATAAAAGAATTAAATTTGGAATTAAAAGACAATATTTTTTAATTGGATAGGGAATGAGATTCAAGTTTCTTAAATCAGACAAAGAATGGGACTTCCTAATCAGAAAACAATTGTGTTTCCTAAAATATTATTGATTTATATGAAAAAAGAAACTTAAGCAAAAAATGAGACTGGAGGAAGATAGATTTCTAGAAAATCAAGGATTGTCCATAGTGCATCAACAAATTCCAGTACAATTTACAAGTAAGTTGCAGGATGCCCAATGGTTTAAGTATAGAAGAAACAAGCTGAAGAAAAACCAGTAAACCTCGCTGACAAAACGAGGTTTTCACCCCTAGATAGTGCACCTCACTCAGAGGGTACAGGTTCATCTGAGGGTTCGATTTGTCGAATTTGCTGAAGATTCTATTTCCTAATTAGATTAAGTCGTTAGTTTTTTTATAAATATGAGTCTATATACAACGTAAGAGACACAATTGAGAGGGAGCATATTTTATATAGTTTTAGGGATATAGAATTATTTTGTAAGAGAACTAATTTGTCTTTCTTCTTTTTCAATTCATTCTTGAGTCTGTAAATTTTGGAGGATTCTAGGGTACACTTTTTGACGAGTTGAAAAGTTTTTTCACTTGGTTTAGACGTATTGAGAAGTCAAGCAAAAGGTCGAAAGAATTCATGCGATGACTCATAGAGAGTTTCAAGTAGGATCTTGTAACCTAATTTTATAGTAGAAATTATTTTGAGATTTTTTCCTAGATAGGATTTTCGTTGTTACTTCTTGGTGCTTTTGCATATTCTATTTATTATGTGTGATTGCATCATCTAGAGTGATTCGGAAATTTTAATTGGTATCAAAGGCAGTGTTCGCCTAGGGTTTTTATCACACAAACAAGATTCTGGAGGCTAGCTAGTATTTGTCAACCCACTGTGTGAAGTAACCCACAAACTTTCAACTTTCATAGCAACTCTTGATGAAAAGAATTTCCTAAGTATCACTACTTTTTATAAAAATAATTTTGAAAAATCAACTTCTTCTTTAGGTACAAAGACTAGTACCCCTTAGTGAGACAGAGATAGTTACATCAACTGAGATTGAAGAATCAGATGATGGAATTGATGATTTTCAAGAAACTTACAACCAATTGTCTGAAAAATTTTGTAAAAATCTTAGTGCACTGTCTAAGGGTTGAATTCTTGTCTTGCCTGCGAGACTCACTGGTTTTCTTTTCTAACTCGTTTCCTCTATACTCGAACCATCGAGGGTAACTTGCAACTTGTTTGCGAACCATACTGAAATTTGTTGATGCACTGTAAAGAATCCTTAATTTTCAAGAAATCTATCTTCCCTTAGTTTTATTTTTTTTATTAAGGGTTCATTTGGTGCGACGAAAAATAACAAAAAACAGTGAAAGATGTGATTTAAGAAATTTTTTGGCATTTGGCCTACAACCACCAAATCACGCTTTTAAGAGATGAATAATGAAATTTTCTGATTTTTGCATCAGTTTTTTAGAGAGAGAAATCATTCGAATGATTTTTTTGGTTCTGTCAGAACAATTTTATGTTAAAATTTATTAAAAATGATTAAAATTTTTTTGAGATTTATATAAAAATTATTGGGATCTTTAAAAATTTGTTGGGGGTATATAGATATATATATATATAGAAATTTTATAAAGTATAAGAAGTACAAAATATGTTATAGAATTTTAGAGTTTTCAGAAATTTTTGTTGTGCTAAATGGATCCTAATTAGGCAATTTGAAAAGTTGGAATTACGGCAGTCTCACATTATTTTGATATTTTTTATTTTTGAAAATTAGGAAATTCAACTTGTTGAATTAGAAAACTTATGTATAACTTCAATATTTGAAATTCTTTTGTTGCAGGTTTTATCATATTTGGAAACTATTTTTCTTTTCAAATTAGAAAACTTGTTTTAATTACAAATTTAATTTTTTTTATTTAGATTTATCATAAAATTTGACTTTACACATTAGAATGATGACTTGGATAATCCGAATGAACTTTTGCCCAGCTATTATTGTTTGAATGACCTTTGTCACTTTTCTCTGGATGATTATCCATTTTTTGCAATGCTTTACTTCATTCTTTTTCCAACTTCACCTCAATATTATCAAACAATGCATGTAAAAATGATGAAACACCCTTTTGAATATTATTTTATCTACGTAAGGAATTGGAACAAATAAACTGGTTATTTCATTTAAAATAAAACTTTAAACATAAAATGGTGTAGAATGTATCTTAATATGTAGCTAAAATGCCAATATATATATAATGTTTTTTAGTAATAATGTGTTTTATAATAAATAATTGAGCTATTAAATTTAATTTAAAAAAATTAAATATTAATTTAATACAATAATTTCGTACACTTATAACAAAAATTTGTTTCGTTACATTGGAATTAATAAATAATTGCAAAAAAAAAAAAAAAAAACATATATACTATTAACCAACATTTGGTTTGCTATTGAGCACATTAATATGTTTAGTGTAGAAAAAATACTGTTAGCTGAGAAATCAATATTTAAAATAGGACTTTTAAAAAATGCTATTTTAAAAAGAGTTTTTTCAAAATACTATTTCAAAAGGGGTTTTTTTAAAGTACATTTTCAAAAAATATTTTCAACATTGTTATATTTTTTACCAAATTGTTACAAATTACATATTAAATTCATTTTGTTGCATTTAATTAGAATAAAAGATTTAAATATTTTGTTTTTGCTCACATAAATTTCACTAAAATAGTATAGTATGAGTATATTTATGCAATAAATATTTATATGGAAAATAGAATTAAAAAATTATAGTTGAGAAAATACCAAAAATATTTGAAAACAATCATACATAATATATTCATCTATTTACATTTAATATAGAATACATACTTTCAAAATGAACAAGTTCAGAAAATAGTCCATTAAAAAAAATTCTAAATAACAAAATAAGAACTTAATTCATTAAATTTATAAATTAAAAAATGAGTCAAAAAATGAGATACGACCAATTCCATTGAAAAAAATTGAAAATTACATGTTAAATAATATAAAAAATTCACTTGAGAAAAGTTCATACCAAAGAAATATTAGGATTTTGCTAGAAAAAATTTAAATAAATAATTAACAATTAATTGAGACCCATATTTTTTTAATTTTGTATTTTAAAATTAAATTTAGAACTATAAATTATAAACTTTTACCCTTAATTAGAGAGAGTCCCTCTAGAAATTCTCAAAGGCCATAGGAGAATTTCCAAAAAAGAAAAAAACCAACAATTTGCGAAAAAAGGGAAAAACAATTTTAACCTAATATTTTTTTTCCTAGGGCCAAAAATAGTTTGACTCAACTATTTTTCTACTAACAATTTTAAACCAACAATTTCAAAAATTAACTCATCAATTTCAAAAATAAAAAAATTAGGCCTAAAAAAAAAAACAAATCCTATACATTCTATGTGTACAACTAATCATATTTACATAAAATATACAATATACACATTTGCATATAACATTCTCTCAATGTGTAAAAATTGTAACTAGATTGAAAGCATTTTTTGAAAGGGTGCTTTTAAAATATACCTGTTGAAGGGGCATTTTAAAAAATCTTATTTGAAAGAGTGTTTTTTAAGAGCACTTTTTTAAAAGATGCTTTCCTAGCTAAAAACATTCATTTGAAAGTACTCTTTCACTCTTCCTAGCTAACAATACCTTTTCAAATACTTAAAAATCATCAGTATTTAGCCAAATTTTAAATATAATATCAGTACAATGAAAAAAATTCAAAACTTACATAATAATTTTCGAACATTTTTGGCTCAATAGAAAAAGAAAAAAAAAAAGAGAAAAAAGAAAGAGTCGTACCTATAATCTAATTGTATTTGATAGTAGTTAAAATCAAATGGGATGTCTAGTTTATCAAAAAAACACTGAAAATTTTAATTTGTATCAATTTTAAAAATTTTCTCTAATCAAATTTTGACACGTGTCATTTTTACACTAATTTTTTATTTTTTTATCCATGCAAACACCACCTTAATATTGGTTGAAACTTTATCGTTAGATCCCAAAAAAAAAAAAAAAAAAAAAAAATTGTTCCATAAGTCAAATGCTTTTGATTTAATCTTTCATTATTTATTTCACAATAATAAATTATTGTTATGTTTGAAATGTAAATTTATTGGTAAAAAAAAAATAATTTAATAGATTTTTGTTGCATTATGGTGAAAAATTACATAATTTAATATATAAAAGAAATAAATAGAAAAATAATTTATTAATAAATAATTTTATTTTATCCTTAATTAGAGTGAACAAAAAAATATATTTATTTTTTCATTTGTAGCCAATAATCGGTGATTTAAGCACAACGTCACAATTTGATTCAAATTCAATTCCCAATTTCCTTTCCGGTTCCTTATTGGAAAAGCATTTCCTTTCCGGTGAAATAGACCTCGAGTAGCTCGGGAAATGAAATCCTCCGGAAACAGTTTTCCACAATGAGAAAAAGAAAAAACTAAAAAGGGGAGGCTTTCTGGCACATGTCTAGATCGGACATGATCGAGTCGCCAAAATATAAACACTTCCTCCCCCCCCCCCTTTTTTCTCTCTCTCTCTCTCTATGTACATATATAAATATTTATATGTATACACACAGCTTATATACATGTATACATGATACTGCGAAGAATCTCTGATACATGATAGTCTCTTCAGTAATACAGAATCAGAATTGAAGAAGAACAGCGATGCCGAGGAAGAGGAAGCTGAGACTTACGTTCTTCTAATAATTGATGGCCAGTTCTCAACATCGTTGCGTTTTTGGTTCGACACATGACTTAACCCTTTCTTTTTCTAATTGCGATTGGTTCATATGTAATTAGTGAAGCTCTGTTTGGTTAATTGGAAATTGTAGGAAAAAAGGAAAGAAAAAAGAATCTTTTTTTTTCCCACAACCTAATAAACCCTAAATTGTTAGAGGATTCGCAGTTTCGATGTATTTTATTGTATATATTATATATAATGTTTTAAGAGTGTATTGATGTTGTGGCAATTGGCTTTGTTTCCTGATGTTTGTGTGGTTCAATGTCTTGGCAGTTGGTAATATACCCTATGATGCCACCGAGGAACAGCTTATACAAATCTGCGAGGAGGTTGGGCCTGTTGTGTCCTTCAGGTAAGTTGTTGGTGAAGTAAAGTAGTACACTATTGTGAAAACCCTAGAATTTGGTACCTATATGACTTGTGAAAGATTCAAAAATAAAAAGATGGAAGGATTGGTCTATAATCATCATGTTTATTATGGTATTCTAAATTTGCATTTGATTTGTTAATGTAAAACAAAATCGAGTTCTTTTGCTAATATTTTTTATCTTTTAGTTCAAGCGGGGATGTAGAATATTGGTTGACTGACTTTGTTTCAGGGCATGTTGTTTGCTACTAAATATATATATATATATATATATATTAAATTAAAATAAATTGATTAGGATGATGTGAGCTTACAATTCAACTCAACTTAGGCTTTGTTTGGGAAGCCTCAACTTCTGGCTACTTAGTTCCCCCCCCCCCCCCCCCAAAAAAAAAAGACCGAATTTATTCTCTTACATTTTAAACTTCGTTTTAAACTATGAAGGGCAAAAATGTCAAATTAATAAAAAGTTAAAAAGCTAGCTACTAATTTTTTTTTTCCTTCTTTTGTGTGTGTGTGTGTGTGTGTGTGTAGGAAGGAAAAAAAAGCTAGCTTTTTAGTAGCTAGTTAATATCCGGCGAAAAAAAATAGTTTTTTTTCCCCCCTTCCCAAACTAATCCTAAATTTTCAGTAGCTAGCTAGTAGTCAATTACAAAAAAGCTAGCTTTTTTGCTTTCTAAACTAAGTCTTAGTCTTTTCTCAACTAAACGGGGTCTGTACATGGACCACTCTCTTATTTTGTTATTATTTTTTCATTCCTATCGGTTGAAAATCTAGCTCATTGTAGAACCCATCCAAATTCTTTAGATTCTACCTTGTGAAAGTGAAAAATGCCTGATAATTTAACCAGATCTCTAGAGATAATTCTATTTGTGTTGATTTCTCTTACTAAATCTATTTTGTATCTTTAACGAGATGTCAGAGTTAGAACTTTCTTTTTTTTGAAATGCAATGGTTTTTTTCCCCCTTTTCCAAAGGAGGCAAAACACGGCATTGTGGTTTTGTGTGGCATTAGTCTTTATAAAAGAGTGGCATCCCCTTGATGCCTTTCTTTACCAAGTAAAAAAAAAAAAAAAAAAAACTAATTTTTCAATTCCTTTTAGTGATAGTGATTTTAATGTTTGATTGGTTCCGTTTCCTCTTATTCAGATTAGTAATTGATAGAGAAACTGGGAAACCAAAAGGTTATGGATTCTGTGAATATAAGGATGAAGAGACTGCTTTAAGTGCTCGTCGTAATCTCCAGGGTTATGAGATCAACGGCCGACAATTGCGAGTTGATTTTGCTGAAAATGATAAAAATGCAGACAGAAATCGGGAACAGGTAAAAGATTGAGATATGTTTCTTGTCATTATTGCCATTATTATTATAATCCTGCTGTTCATGTAATAGCAACCCTTTTTTTCTTCTGTATTGGATGACGTACTACATTATGAGTTTGAAATTACTAATATAAGAGTCAATGATGCCCAAGCATCAATCTCGCCTAACTGCTTTGACATAGATGAATCATGAGGCATTTGTGCATTTTATAATTACTGAGGTTATGGTCGAGATATCAGTTTGTGTTATATGCACCTGCATTCTAGTTAGGTGGTCGAACATGGTATGGAATTGGTATCCTAATGTTTCCACTAGCTAATTTGTGGTGGCAGGGTTTTAAGATGCCAGTCAATGCTTTAGTAATGTTTCGTTATACACACACACACACACACACACACACACAGTCGCAGGTGATGCTACTTGTAAAAAGAAGAAAACTTGGAATCTGATTGGAGGTCGGCAGCTGATCTTTTGCCATTAGTTCAAGAGAAAGGCAATTAATTTACCATTTCTTTTCTCTGGGGGAGAATAAAAATATACTACTTGTTAAGGTTGGTTATGAGTTTAGTATCTCTTCTTCCTTGATCTGAAAAAATCCTCCCTAAAGCTTCTAGTGTATTCTGGGCTGGCAAATTTGCAATTAAAACCAAATGAATTAAATGAAATCAGTTCATCACTAGCCTATCTTAAGCTGATCAACTATCAAATTAAATAGGTCTACAACAGTGGGAACTTTACGATCTGTTTTATTGGCAATCCACAGATTAGGTCTGGAGGTGTTATGTAATGACAATTCATATATTTTGATTTGGGCATCTGTTTTATGGTGCCAAAGATTAGGTCTCTACTTAGGTGACCAACCCTCACATCCTTGAGTAACGGGAATGAGTTCAGGGAATGGCTGGGGGCACATCAAGTTGTAAAATAACATACTGAATAAATAATGATGCAAGAAAAAAATGTGCAAACATTGGGGTAGTCTTGAAGGTTTGAAACTGTAATTCAAACAGTAGTAATGAGTATGTCCTGCTGCTAATATCAATGCAATAATAGAACCATTGCTCTAAGAACTGATGAGGGTAGATCAGCTTTTGAAGTTTCTGCTCCTTTACTGGGTGTGGCATGAATAATTGGCCCCATTATATATTTGAATCTCATTAGAAAGTAGATCAAATCCTTTGCCCCTTATGACTTAGATGTTAACATGATGAGTTTAACAAATTGGGAATATAACTTAACTATGAGCTCTAACTCACAAATTGGTCTTGACGAGCTGGACTAGCAATGATATTGAGTCCTATGTGATGCTCGTAATTGTTAATTTCTTTGCTTTTCTGTGGGATGGGTGCTAGATCAAGTGATGAAATTAAGTTTTCAGGGGGTATTTGGTGTCACCCTATCATCTTTTTGTTTTTCTAGTGTGTATTACTAAAAAGCACGGATATGGACAGTGCACATTAATTTTCAAAATTATTGGAACACGATATGAAAGGACACATTAATAAGTAAATATATTATTATATATGCATATACAAGGACTACTACTTGTTCATTTTTGTACTAAAGATACTTCCATCTTTTATTAATATCTATTTTAAAAGATTTTGGTTACATAGTTTAGAAGTTTTAGGTCTTAAAATTCCTAAAATAAAAAAATAAATGTAAATCTATATTATTTTATTTTATTATTTGATTCCAAGCTTCTTTTTCCAAACCACAATATGTTACACATAAGTCTAAGTTATGAAAGTGTACCTCTCAAGTGTTTGATGAGTGTAGGTATTTGATACAGCACGGCAACACACTGGTACACCACTATCCTAGAAATATCCATGCTTCATAGGTGTCTTGTATTACCTATAGTATCAAAAATGGTTCAAGAGGGGGTAAAAAGGCCAAAAAAAGAAAAAAAAGAAAATACAAGAAACTTGCATCTCTTTCTGATCCTAATCTGTACCCTGAACATAAAGAGGATAAATATTTGAACTTTAGGAGATCAGGCTACATGGCTGGTTGTCCTATGCAAATTCCCCTTAACTCCTCAAATCCCCCTGTTTCTTTAGGTTAATCCTATAAAGCTCCTAATTTAAAGCACTTACTTGGACAGTTGCTATTCACAACTTTGGTGAATGATATCTAAAATAGGTGATGTTCAATTCTGAGATTGAATAACAAATACTCCTTCCTTATACTGACCAAGTATTCACTGCTTGCAACAATTCTGAGTTTGAATAATAAATATTCCTTTTGCTAGCCAAGGATTTGTAGCGAATAAATTATGGATTTGAAATCTTGCTACTGGCATATTGGAAGCTTGATGGACTCGTCCCTTGAGGAAACAATGTAAGCACCACACTACCACAAGCATGAGCTTCCAGAAACAGTCATATTTTTGAGGTTGTGTTATATAGATCTTAGTTCGAAGCATAATATATAAACTTAGGAATGAGATTTAGTTACCTCAAATCTCATACCGTGCTCGTGTTATATAAACTTCTAGAAACAGTTATATTTTGGAGGTTGTGTTGTATAAAAACTTCCTTGAAACTCTAAATTTAGTTTCAACATTTCAGTTAAAAAGTAAGACCTCGGGTGTGCTCCCTAGAGGCACCAGTTCGAGTCTTAAGGGCCATTGGACGCTTACCTGATCGTACTTTAGGGTGCTCAAGACTAGTTGAGGTGTGTGTAAGTTGACTTAGACACATTGAGTTATAAGAAAAAATATATTCAGTTTATAAGTATTGTAACACATCAACAGTTTGTGATAAATTTTTAGATACCATCTCACTTAAAACTTTAATCTTTTGGGAAAATTGTTGAGTTAACATGGTATGAGATTTGGGGTAAAGTTCCTCAGTTCAAATCTCACCGCCATTCAAAAGTCGCATAGGTAAAGGTCAATAGTCACATGTGTTTGGTTCTTTAAAAATAGTCATCTAAATACACATAAGGGGGTGTTTGGGGAGAAAATAAGTTAATATAAATAATAAAGTTGTCCTTTTTTCTAATAACTTAAGCTTCTCGGACAATTAGTGACTTAACAACCTGATGAAGAAGTGGGTATCCATTACCTAAGTTATTGCCTCTGAAATCAGGTTATGTTTTATTTGAGTAAATTGATGCTAGTTAGAGCAAAAACATTCATGATGAAATCTCCTTTGCATGGCTATTGTTATCGCTTTTGATTTTTTGTTTTTTTTATATGTTGAATCATCTTTTGAATATTCGCAGGCCATTGATTGAAATAATAATAGGTGTTAATGTCATATACTGTTGTGAGTTTAATACAGAAATAGTTGCATTTTCTGCAGGGTCGTGGTGGTCCTGGGATGGTTGCAAATGTTGGTTAGTTTACTCTATTCTTTCAAATTTTGGTGATTTTGAGTTTTATCTTTTTCATTAATATAACCCATACTGCAGACCCTTCAAAGCAATTTGGTGGCCCAGCAGTTGGTGGGGATGCTAGTTTCTACCAGCCAATTGGTCTCCAAGTAGCTATGACTGCTGCGTCCGTCATGGCAGGAGTGCTTGGAGGCGCTCAGGCTAGAAGGGATGTGACTCAAAATGGTTTGCAAGGTCAGCCCGCATTATATAGTGATCCATTAACTCTTCATCTGGCCAAAATGTCAAGGAACCAACTAAATGAGATCATGTCTGAACTTAAGGTATGCATATATGATTTAACTAAATTACAGCTGGCCTTTATGAACAACATCAAGTGTATGGTATGGTTTTATTCCATTATTGATGATTGACAGGTGATGGCTACACACAAGAAGGAACAAGCCCGTCAGCTATTGCTTTCGAGCCCACTGTTGCCTAAAGCTATTTTCCAGGTCATTGTCTGTCCTGTGCTGCTCTTTTAAATTATTGGTTTCTTTTGCCACTTTTAACTTCTTACTAGGAGATTCATGCCATCCATTTTTTCATGAATTAGGGCCTTATTTCTATGTTTTTTGCTTATGCGTCTGTGTATACATGCGAGATAAAAAGTAAATATAAATAATAAAGTTGTCCCTTTTCCCACCAGCTTAATCTTTCATGTTCACGTATAAATATTAAAAAAAAAAAAAAAAAAACAGCTTGAGCTTTTAGTCGAGATCACAACAGTCTAATGTGAATGTTTTTGACACAAACTCTCTTATATAAACATGGAGAGAGAATGTGTAGTTCTTAGTATTGAACTTTTCAGCTGACAACCAAGCTTTATCACCCATACATACAATTTCCTTGTGCCTTAAATCTGTATGTGATGACTGGATATTTGTCAGAATATAAAAGAGATGTCTATGAAAATGGAGGCTGTTGGAGTGAAACTGCTGCCTAATAATGGTGGGAAAAATATTGTCCTGTATAGGTTAATGCAGAAAATTTTCATTTTTATAGAAACCAAAAATGCTTGTTCATGTCTGCATTGAGTTGACATGAGGGAAAATATCAAATAAGATTAAGAAGAAAATTGCAGATAAGGAGAGTGAAATTTAGGAAGAGCTTTACATGAAAAAATACTTATCCATATATATATGTATGTACATCTGTGTATTGACAAGTTTGACATAACGCTTTATTCATCTCTCCAGCATCATCTTATTCCACCTGTTATGGATGTTCATGGCATATGTGCTCATAATAAAAGCTAAGCACGGGTGAATTTTTTTTTTTGGGTAAGTAGCACGGGTGAAAATTGTTAACAGAGATTGTACCTTCTCATGGAAATTTGTTTACTGTCATCCTACTTATAGCTTGAAGCTGACATTTTTGGTAGAATTCTCCATCCAACCTTATATATTGGGAACAAACCATGTGGCTATCCTCCATATTACAGCTGGACTGAACATGTGATTGATGCCAAAAGCTTCCAAGAAGGCTTATACAAGTTCTTGTAAAATAGAGTGCGAGAGCGAAAAAAAAATTCATGATTTGTTCATATTCTGCTTCTAAGGGCTTTTTATTGTTAAATTAGATAACTCAATTTTAACAAATATGTGTCCATCTCTGTACTCTATGACTTCCAGCTGCAGCACTCAAAACTTGTCATCCCATTTCCATTTTGTTTTCTTTTTCTTGTGGTGAAACCTCACTGAACAGAACTAGAATCCAAATGTCAGCTTCCTGTAACCCAACTTGGAACAATTTTAGGTATTTTTAGTTATTCAGTTTCTTGAATTTTATTTATTTGTTAATAGTTTTATTGGGCAAAAGAAAGAGAAGCCGTAAAAGGCGAGTCAAATGTTGGTCCAAGGGTACCCTGTGTAAACTACTTAAACACACAAACATGGCTTCCATGTGGGATAAGTTCTTTTTAGTGGAGGGGAGGGAAATCTGAGAACCAAGTCAGAACTTGGAAAATCTTAGTTGTTCTAATTGCGCAAGTCTTGCCTTATGGTTAGATTTCCAAATGGGAAAACACTTGATTCTTCTCTCTGTGCGTGTGTATATCAAGTTGATCTTCCTCACTCCATTTTCTTTTCTCCTTTTTTTTTTTTTTGATGAATAAGAAAGAATTTATAAAGAAGGCATCTCTGGTATACCGCCATAGTACAAAAACCCCATGTCTAACCACAGCAATGACATGTCAAATAATATCCATATGCCCAATGAAATACAAAAAATAAGCCAAATCTGGTTCTTTACCCCCTCCTAACCAACTAAACAGTATCCCCCAAAAAGTGCTTTTTAATCTATACAGAGAATGTTTCTTATCGCGAAAGCATCCTGTATGCTTCTCCCCCCAAATGAGCCACGTCAAACAAAAAGGGATTGGCTTGCACACTTCCCTTTTGCTCTTATGAATCCTCGCACCACACCACTCTTGAAACATTGCTTTACCCCTTGGGGGAAAACCCAATGCATGTCGAAACAATATAGTACCAGGCTGTATAGATCTCCTGCCCATTGACAATGTACAAAGACATCTGTAGACTCCCCTCCCTTGCTCCATTTTCTTGTTCTCATGTCATGTGGTACAGTGGTAGTCATTACAATATTCCATCGGGAAGTATGAAAGATGATTTGTTTCATTTTCCTTAGCAGTTGTCTAGATGTATTGTGGATGATATTTTCTGATTCTTCCATATCTAGGATTCCTTATTTCTGGAGCCTACTTGTGTTCCTTCATTGCAATTTAGTTGTGACCTTGTCTTGTACAGCACCTTACATGTTCTTATCTGACTCTGATTGCAGGCACAGATAATGCTAGGAATGGTTACCCCACAAATGGTTGGTTTAATTACCTCGACATTTTTTGTTATACAGTTGTTCTGTTCTCTTCAGTGTTTGATATTCTGTGTCAGAAAGACATTGTATTTTCATTTAAACTATGCAGTTGCAGACGCCAAATATTCGGCAGACTTCAGGTCCACTTGCACAGTCTCTATCACAAGATGGTCAACAGGGTCAGCAGGCAGCAGTTCCAACTCTTCCTGGGCTACCCCCTCTTGCACAAAACAAGATGCCATTTGGGTTGATGCCTAGAGGGCAAGAAGCTCAAGTATCTTCCCTGTATCCCAGTCCTTTGGCTCACAATCAGTACTCTGCTCCCCCACAGCTTCCGACACAGCCTCGAGTCCAGCTTCCACAGCTAGCCCAGAACCAAGTTCTAGAACAAGGCATGTTGCCGAGTCACTCTGGGATTTCAGCACCACCATCCATACCCCCACTGCCCTCGGTCAGTTCATCTGGTAGACCACAAGCTTTTGGGGTGAATTTATCTTATGCCAAGCAGCAAATTCAACCACCTTTGTTACAAAGCCAAGGACAGGTTGGAGCTGTTAATTTAGGGCATAACAGTCAGCTGGTTGCTCCAAGTTCAACCCTTCAGCCTTCTTTTTCGACTCGTCCACCATCATCAGATCAAAATTTTCAGGTGCAGATTTCACTTCTATATTAGTGTTCATTGTGGGAGACCATCAAACATGAATACCTGGTAGAAAAGATGCTGGGCATCCCTAAGCAGCCTACACATTGAAGTACTTGTTTGTCTACTTATTCTCATTTAAAAGTAGATTTCCGTAACTTATTGTCTAACGTACACTGTTTTATTTGTGGCTACATCAAAAAGTTTACTTTTTATTTTCCCTAGAAGGGTAGTCTTGCATCAGCAATTTGGATATTTACCTGAAATTGGAAAATGAAATTTAATGCAAATTAGCAAATTTTGGAGGTAAATGAGAATGTCACAATATTTGGTTGGCTTAAATTTGATTGAAATGCATGCCTTACCCTTTTGAATATTTTTAATTGTTGAAATACTTCAAAATCCTTATAAAAATAGTCTTAGGCTATGTTTGGAACATGGATTTGTGGAGGGAAAAGAAAAGGGAAAATAGAGTTGCTAATTTGTGTTATTTTGTTACCCTTAATTAAGGGTGCGTTTGGAGCGTCGAAAAACATCGAAAAATGTGGTTTGGGTAAACTTTTGGCATTTGGCGCGCAGCTACCAGCCCATGTTTTTTAAAGATGAATAGTAAAACTTTTGACTTTTGCATTATCTTTTTGGAGAGAGAATCAGTTCGAATGGTTTTTTTGGGTCCGTTTGAACGGTTTCATGTTAGAATTTATTGAAAGTTGTTAAAAAGTTTTTGGGATTTGTAAAAAAGTTATTGGGGTTTGTGAAAATGCTATTGGGGTTAGTAAAAAATTTATTGGAGTTTGTAAAAATTTGTTGGGATTTGTAGAAATATATAAATTTATAGAAATTTCACAAAGTACGAGAAGGACAAAATGTGTTAGAGAGTTTTAGAGGTTTTCAGAGGTTTTCAGAGATTTCCCACATTTTCAGTGCGCCAAACAAGCCCAAAGTGAAAATTAAATTTTCTTGACTGATATCTATTAATTATCTTCTCATTTTTCTAACTCAACCCAAATGATTAAATAAATTTGACATTTTCACTTCGTTTTGCTTTCATAGGATTGCCCCTCACTTTTCTTTACCCTCCACACATCTGTTTTCCAAAAATAGCATTAGTGTTGTGACTGGAAAAGGCAAATCTGTCTGCAGTCCCTTGATGTTTGCCATTGAACAAATGCACTGTGCAGGCCAGAGCAACTGTTTCATATTTCCTTTTTCTTTTACCTTGACAGTTATAGGTTTTATTAGAGGTATTATAATTATTTTGAGCATAGAATTGATGTTCTGCATCTATTTACTTTTCTAATAATAGCCTGGCACCTCGATGTTATTGGGCATTCCTGATACCATAAATAAGGATGCTGTTAGACCAGCTCAAGTTACCAATGCTTCAAGTTGGGTCCACAGAGTTGACCCCTATTCAAGCTTGCCTTCAGAATCATCTGAGAAAGCGAACATGGCCCATGAGACTGCAGATCCAAGACACCCTTCAAAGCTGTTGAAATTGGATGATGGAAGGAGTACCTCCTCAGCAGTAGGTGTAAATGTGCCATCCACTGTGTCTGGACCATCCCAAGTTTCTGTTGCTGCAACGTTTGGAAATCAAATTCCCAAAGCAGAAGAGGCTCCTAATGCTGAGAAGCAGGTTCCTCCGGTAATGTATTTCTCTTTTGTGACATTACTATTTTACATCCATCTATTGTGATTCATCAAATCATTGTTCATGCATCTGTTGGTGGTTCTCGAAATAATGAAATGATTATTCCTGTAAGCTCTCATTGCTTAATGCCAGGAAATATTGAACTTTGGAAGTGGGGACACTGATTTTTTGTTGCATGACAACTTCATTATATCAAAGAGCAAATATTAACTTATCAGAGATATTGGCTGAATTTACCCTGACTGGATAGCATTGCTGGTTCCAATGCCTTCTACACGTTTTATTATTTATATAAAATGAATTAAGTTATTGCTCAAATACTAACCCTGTTTGTAATTTTGATTCTTTTGACATGGGTTACTATGGACTGGGATCTATCTATTTGAATTCTTTGGGCCAATTAGTTACATGGAGGATAGATAACCTCAAGCGAGTCAGCAACTGCCAGAAGGCTAGGTTGCTATAATCCTTTCTTCTGGGTGCATCTTAACAAAGATTTTTTTACATGCCAGTGGTTAATTTGCTACAAAGAGTCAGGAAACTGGATTAAAATACAAAATACCTCTTATTGGTTTCTGTTTGCTGAACTAACATCATGAGCCATGATTTGCTGCTATTATAATGCTAATAGAATGGTATGGATTGTTTTTTTTTTTTACTTAATAATTAAAAATCAGATTTATTAGGAAGGCATCAAGGGGATGCCGCTCATGTGCAATAAACTAGGATTATCCATACTATCACCAAAGGCCGAAAATGCTATTCAAATTTAGTTCAACAGGACCCACAAGCCAATTATTCAAAATGGAAAGAAAATTAATTTTCAACCTATGGAAAGGGATCTCTAATTTTATTTTTTAGGAAGTAAATATTATAAACTAATAGCATGAAAGGATGCTACCCAAAGGGCAAAACAAAACACAGATAAGGCCCGGCCAATGAACCTAATATCTAAATGAGACCTCTAAATCTTGAAACAGTCGTCAATCTTCTTTCCTTCCAAATCAGCCAACACAAATAGAAGTACATAATTCTTCATCATTTCTTCTGAGTTCTATGAACTTTTGCTCCCCACCAAGATCTAATTGCTATCTTTACATCCCTGGGAAATGCACATGACGTACCAAAACAAGATAAGGCCAAATTCCACAACTCCTTTGCCCATTTATAATCTTTTAAGGCCAAATTCCACAACTCCTTTGCCCATTTATAATCTACAAAAAAGATGATGAATTGATTCACTCTTTCATTTGCAAAGGCAACACCAATTGACAATATACCATCCGCTCCTTGTAAGATTATCATTTTGTTAGAATTTTACCATGCATCAAACACCAGATAATAAAAAATTAACCTTCATAGGTGCCCCAGAAGACAAAATATGATGCCAAGGGAATAGGACTTCCCCGCTACCATACATTGCACCATAGAAAGACTTCACTGTAAGAACCCTTGCCTTGGTCCCAAACCATCTTAATCCATCCATCCCTTCCCCCAGCTGTTGTGATTCTGTGAATGTAACAATTGTGAAAGATTTAGATAATTTTCAATTTCACAATTTTGAAGATTTCTTCTAAAATTAAAGTTTCAAAGTTTCAAGTTTAGCTGGTGTTTCATGTGCAAATAGGCTGGAGACTCCACAGACTGCTTGCTGTTTCATTGTGGAGTGGCAAAAAAAACCTTTGATATACTTTTTTACTACTATTTGGAGACGCATAGGTAATGCCATGGTCAAATCTTTGTTACAATGCTGGAAGCATAATACGAGTAGAATGGATGCAAGCAGAGTTTGGAATATGGCCCCTTTGTGCCTTTTTCCGGTGCATCTAGAAACAGAAGGGCGCTTTTGAAGGTGTCAAAACTCCCCTTGTTTAGAGTCAGAAGCTTGATGCTGTTTTTATTATTTTTTGGAGCGAATTTTCTGGTCCCTTCTCGACTGGAGTCGTGGGAAATCTTGGAATTTTTTTTGTGTATAGACAGTGGAGTATTTTACGCCTCACTGCAAGTGATTACACGTTCCTGGGCTATTTTCTGTGAAAGCATTTTACTTGTTAAAAAAAAAAGGGTAGTTTTGTATTTTTTTTTGGTAATTAGTTTTGTATATTTATTACAAAATGGTTGCAACTGTCATTGATCCGGCTGTTTGCTACCAACTTGGAAGTTGAAACTGTACATGTATAATTATTATCAACATGTTACCTGCTGATTTGTGTGTGTGATTGAAAACTTGCTGCATTACATTGTTCAGTTCACTCTCGAAATTCTTGCCACAAAAGAATTGCAAACTAGTTGGTTTTCATTTTTCCTGGATTTCTATGTCCATAACTGTATCTACTTTGATTGATGAACGTACGATTTGCCGAGAAGATAATGGGATCCAGTGCATACTTTTGTTATCTGTATGACTTTATCATATATGTGATTTCAGACTGGTTAAGATCTGACAATTTTTTATTTCTTAAATTTTTAATTATCTGCACAGTAGCAGGCATGCGAGACTGTGTGGTTCATTACCCTTAACCGTTGTTTATTTATCTTCTACAGTTGCAGCTTCCTCCTGAGGTGGAGTCTGCCTTGCTGCAGCAAGTACTGAGTCTGACACCAGAGCAATTGAGTTCACTGCCACCAGATCAGCAGCAACAAGTCATTCAGCTCCAACAGATGCTTCGGTGAGTTCAGTTGCAGCCAATTTGTTCAACTGGGTGACGCGAATGTCCCTGGTGAAGCCGCTATAATCAACCTGGGCTAATTTTTACTTCTTCCGAAGTTCCCAGGTTAGATGACTGTTGCTTCCAATCAATTCCAAATAGTTTTAAAATTATTGTTTGCAAAATATCTGAGTCGAGGACCCTAGATGCATCAGGAGTTATTAAATTCTTGTAATGGTTATAAGCTTATTATTGCAAAATGTGAATCAATGATAAAGCCGAATAGAAAAATTTTGGGGTAATGTTCCCTTTTCTGGATTTGCAAAAATAATTGATCCCATTTCTACATTTTGACTTGTATCGTTTGGTGCTAGTACTGCTTCTTTGTTTCTGGATTTACAAAATGATTTGGCGGGGTGTTATTTCAAAATAGTTGAAAATTCTATTACATGAGGTACAATCAAGCACTGTTGAATGAACATCAAAATGCAGGGGAGATGGTCCAAATAGTGGCAGGTCTCCACTAAATTAAATGTAATCGGCATTGGGGGTTTGATATGGGTTAACTGTGATATGTATGAATTTGTTGATGTCATCTGGTGGCTTCCTGATGTTTCAATTTAGGGTTCTTGATGCTGATAATATGTCATTGGACATTGGCCGAGATGCTGAAGAAATATTATAATCCGGAGGGTCGGATCTTGCAGCCAAGTGGGAAAATCTGGAGGATTTTGAACTTTATATTTATTTAGATTGCACTCTTTTGTTGTAAGTTGGGGAAGCAGAATAAAAATCATGGTATAAAAATTGTTGGTTCGTGTATCCTTAGATCTGATAAGAACTGATTCTGCTTGGAATTGGGGCAAATTGATTAGTAGTTACATTTCCCAAGTCTGCTGGATTTTCAAATTATTACTATATTATTGTTGGCACTCTCTTTAGGCTTCGTTTGAAGTAAGAAACAATTAGATAAATTGAGATAAAATATGATTTGGGGTCAATTTTGACGCTTTTTTTTCCCCTGAAAAGTAGCAAACCGTGAGAACGGTTTTTCAAATTCTTTCTCACGGATTAAAAAAAATTTACAAAAAATAGCGATAATGGTACTCGTTTGAAAGCTTTCGACAAGAAGAATATGATTGTATAAAAAATTTAGACATTCGATTAACTTACTTTCAGATTTTTTTATTTTTTTAGCAAAATATTGAAATTTTTTGAAATTAGTGATGGTGGGAAAATTAGAGGTAGAGGAGTTGTTAGAGATTTATAATTTTTTTTTTTTTTTTTTTTGTAGTTTGTTAGTATGTTAAACCGACCCTTGGTGCTGAAATCGCAGTCGTCAATTGCATTGACGTGCAGCTAAACTTGTCCAGGTTCAAGCTTCTTCAATTTACGGAATGATGTGAGAGTTTTCTTGAACAGTTGTCTATTTCTGCTAGTTCATGTATCCATCCATCCTGTGTAACGGTGGCGTGTACTTTAGGGCTATGTTTGGATCATAGATTTGTTGGTGGAAAGAAAAAATTGAAGGAAAACAGTAGAGAGAGAAAAAATTGAAGGAAAATAATAGGAAAGTAAAATGAAGTGAAAAAAATTAAATTTATTTCATTTTTTTTTATTGAGTTGTAATGAGATTGAAGTGAATAAACATTTATCGATAAAGTTTAATTTTTAAATAGTTCAGTTTATAAAAATTGTACAAATTATTAATTTTATTTTGTTCCAAACGTAGCATAGAAAGTTGAGTTTTTTCGTGAGGGGAAAAAAAAAAAAAAAAAAACAAAACACAACCACAAAAAAAAAAAAAAAAAAAAACAAACAAAACATTAAAATGGTTAATGTCTCCTCTTGGGATGATAAAATTTTGCACTGAAATCCTCTCCAAAGTGAAGTGCAATAAAGCCATTTAAACTCAGGGCATATCTAATTACTAGCAATTATCTGTACTTATAGGTATAGAAAAATATAATATAATTTAACATGTAAATAGTTTAAATTTAAATATATAAAGTAAATTTACATAAAAAATTGTAAAAATAACTTATAAAAATAAAAAAATTTTTTTTGGTGACCATATAAAAATAAAAATTACTAATAAAAAGAGATTAATATACTTGTATATTGTTTAATAAAAGTATAAAATTTTATTATTTATTACAAAAAAATATGTAAAGAGTGAGAGAAAAAAGAAAAATAGTTCTAGTAATTGAGCAAATTTAACAGTTGAAAATATCTGAAATTTAAAATTTTAAACTTTCTTATTATATAAATTATCAATTGTCACGATAAATGACCTTCTTTATTATATAGATTATCACATTTTTTATAATATTAATTTGAAAACTTTTATATATAAAAAAGTATTAAAAAATATATAGGAATAGTGAAATATTATTTTTCATGTGATGTGACCGAACAGATAATCATAGTGGAGAAAAAATAAGTAATTTTGACCTTTAAATAAATCTAATGGTTAAAAATATACAAATGTCAAATCAATGAGTTAGGAAATAGGTAAATAAAAAAGAAAAGTTGTGATAATTAGGACTGGGAATTCATATTTATTGATTTGAGTTTTACATGGATTAACAATTATTGACCTAATAGTTATTTAATTCTCTTTTTATTTAAAATTAAAAAAAATATAATTTTTAAATTTGACTAAACTAACGGCACAGAAATAGAAATTAATTTAATTCTCGCTGTTAGAACATAAAGACCCTTCTTCACATTGGTTGATGCGTTCACATCAATTTTTTATCTCCACTCACACCAACTATTTTATATATATTCACCGAACCCTCACACTCCCTTGGAAATCGAGCCCTCAGACCGTCACCTCTCCCAAACCCCTAATCCCAACCGCAGAGTTTACGTAAGGCAACAGTCACGTGAAGTGTCGTTTCTTATTATATAGATAAAATGATGGAGAATATAAGCATTTTGTGCCTATTATTCCGCTCGCTATAGAAAGTTACTATATTTATAAACACTGCCCATGTAACCAATGGCGTACGCAAGAATTTGGGCTAGCGTAGGCCAAATCACATATAAAATTTTAAATTCTAAATAAATACATAAATAATGATAAAATATAAAATACTATACATTGATATCAAATACATTGTCACTTTTTTACTTTGTTACAATAATTTGCACTATTCAAAAGTTACCAAAATTTTTACCAAACACATAAAAGTTGTTAAAAATTATCAAAAATTGCTAAAAGTTACCAAAAGTTACTAAAATTACTAAAAATTGTCAAAAATTTTACCAAACACTAAAAAATTGTAAAAAAATGCTAAAAATTTTTTGGTGAGAAAACTCTAAAAGTTACTAAAAGATGTCTCCAAATGCATCCAAAAATTTTTTTATAAATATTTATAATTTTTTTATATCAAATAATTTTTTTTTTTAAAATTCCAACATAAACCTTCACCTACACTCAGCACCACGTGGCTCTGCCACTGCATGTAACTGAATAACTTAAAAGAAATTGATATGACTTGCGGTGGATGGTCTAATACTGAATAAATGAGTATCTCTTCTAACGGAAAAATATTTTATTTAATAGAGGCCGAAACCACACGTGGGTTCAGCCTAAGTGAATCTAAGTCCTAGCCCAACCCAAGCCTGTAGATCCTTCGGGTTTGCCATTCGAAGAATTTAAGCTGATTTAGATGTCATAACATGATGGGACAAATCAATTTTTAGGCAAAGTGATTATTTTTTCATCTAATATTTTGGGGACGTTCGGAGGTATAAATTTTAATATTTTTTTTTCAAAAATTATGAATGGTAATTTTTAGTATATTTAGTTAAACAAAAAGTAATTTTTAGTAATTTTTAATAATTTCTAGTAACTTTTTACAATTTTTAGGTGTTTGATCAAAATTTTCATAACTTTGGCAATTTTTAGTAACTTTTGAAAACTTTTAGCAATTATTGACAATTTTTAGTAACATTTGGTAACTTTTAAATTGAGAAATTATTGTAATCGAGCAGAAAAATGATAAAAATTGATAGTTTATCAAAATCAAAAGTTGGTATTTTTTTTTTTACTAAAAATTGTGCCTCCAACCGTCTTTTTTTTTTGGGGGGGGGGGGTGAAGTTATGCAAACAATAAATGGGGTTGTATTATGTCAACCTAATTAAGATGTAATCGTGATGCAAGTTCATCACCTCTCTAAGTATCGTAAAGCAGCTAATTAAACATAACAAAGTTTATAATTTTCATTTTTTTTCACTAATTGCCTTTAATAACCATTTCTAGTAAAAGGTAACAAAGTTTCATAATTTTCATATTTGCAGGGAAGTGAATTTTGAAAACGAATTTATTTTAGAAATTGCACAGTCACAGTTCATGTAAAATATTTGAAAATGTGTTGTTATTGGAAACGTAAAACGAAAATATCTTTTTATTAAATTAAAAAATATAATATAATATTAGGTTTTCAAATAGAAAATGCAAAATCATCTTACATTTTTACGTTTCTTCTTTAACCAAAGTGCTGTATAGTGTTCCCTTAAACTTAAAAATATTCATTTACTATTTAATTAGAGCAAAAAATGTATTATTATATTGCATTTTTCAATTAAATAAAAATATATTTTCATTTTGTATTGTCATTAATAGTACATTCCAAAATAATTTCAGATAAAAAGTACTTTCTCAAACTATTTACCAATTAAAAAAAATCACTTTTAATCGAAACATTTTTATACATTTCACTTAATTACTTTGCTCCCTTCACTTAAATTTAGTTCCACTTTGTCTAACATAGTCACCTGCAAGATATCTTGAATCCCACATTTTTATGCGAGGTGCGTACAAAATAATAATATAAGGTAAATTTATGGCACCCATTAAGACTTCGTTTAATAATATTTTTATTTTCATATTTTTAAAAATTGAAAACAAAAACGCGTTTAATAAAAATATTTTCGTATTTTTATTGCCAAAAAAAAAAAAAAAAAACTGTTGCCTGAATTGGACCAAAAACGACAACACCCCGGAAAGTGCTTCGATGTTGTTTTTATTTTTTTTTATGAAAATAAATTTAAACAAAACTGAACCATCAGTAAACTCAAAAACAAAAACTCTCTGAATTAGAACATTGATCTCCCTCTACCACGTTAGGTCTTCTCTTTTTTCTCCTCCTCCTCCTCCTCCTCCTCCTCCTCCCTCTTTTCCGTGACCACTTTCTTCTTTTTTTCTTTTTCTTCATCTTCTTCCCTCCCTCCCCCCCCCCCAACCCAGCGATCCCTTCATTGCTGTTAAACAGGCCTCCTCCTCTTCTTCTTCTCTCATGTGATGATGATCTGGCCTTCACATCTCCAACTACCGGATCTGGGTTTACCCCTTCTCTTTTTGTGGACTTTTTTTTTTTCCCTCTTGTTACCAAATTTGTCCTAATTTTTGCTTCAAATTTGTGCAGATCTATACCCTAACTTCTTCCTTTTTTTATTTTTTTGCTCAACAATGTGATTGTTGAAGAAACGGAACACGAAGAATTATCTGAAGAGCCTCCTTGACATTTTGTAATAAACATTTTTCGATGTCGAGAGAATGAGAGAGCTTAAGAGCTCAAATCCAAATTTTCTGCATTCGATTTGACAATTATTTCATTTTATGTGGGAAATGAATATATATATATATATATATATATATATATATATATATATTTCATCAATTTTTCACTACACTCTCTAAACCAAACATGTTTTTCACCTATCTAAATATTTTTCGGAAAAAGAAAACGAAAAATAAGTGAAAAATAGTAAAAACCAACACAGCCCTGATATCCCAGCCAGAAAGTTTCTGCATGACCCCTGAGGTTATGAAGAGAAACACAGCATGATCCAGTCTATCTCTGTACTAGAAGTCTAGAACATGTTTAAAAAAATGTTAGCCCCCCCCCCCTCCCAAAAAAAAAAAAAAAATGAAGCACAGCTGAATTAGACGGGTTTCTTCATGCTTGTCCACTTAATAATAGGTGGGTTTCACAAGAAAACCCTCCGTATTGTCCTTGCAGCAGCGCGGGACATCAACTTTCCAGCCAGATCAGCTGGCAAACGAAGTACCTCTTGTTGTAAATCTGGTGGGAGCTGTGGGAAAAAATATATATATGTCATGTTTTAGTCAGGAAACGACAAAAAGACTGGAACTCTTCACATGACTCAAAAAAAAAAAAAAAAGAAAAAAAAAAGCAGTAAAAGGAGACGAAAGTCGATGCTGGGGACAGGTTTTTCTTTTCATTGTTACCAATGACATGATGATTCATGAGCTCTGAAATGAAACTGAGTCAAAAGCAAATCCGAAACACTTGAGGCTTGATACATACCTCGAGAATAACAGAAATAAGTGGTACTATTTCCCGAACGGATGCCAACTGATAAAGTACCACTGACGCTTCCTCTGAGTATGGTCTCTGATTTTGGTATGGGCTGGCAAATTCCTGGTTGGTGCCCAAGTCATTTTGAAAAATGATAAGCATCATATTATAACAAAACCATAAATAATTTCCTTTGCTTTGGGAAAAAAAGAGAAACATATCCACTCAATCATATCAGACATTGACTGGTTGATTTTGCAGCTGCTAGTATTGCAAAAGTTAGATTTTGTCCCTTAATAAAACATTTTAATGAGAAGTGAAGTTCTATTGTTAAGAGATATTGTAGGTGACTGAATGTCAGTTGCTAAAAAATTATATCGAGAATGTAATATTTTTTTTATTTATACACTAATTTCCAGGATAAAATACATGTATAATAAGCAGTGTCAGCCAATATCATGTCCAAAATATTTTGACCCTATTTTGCGCAAGTTCTGTATAAAATGAATAGAGAATACCGATGAATTAGGGTGGATTTTGCAGTGAAAAAAAAAAAAATCGTACATACACCAGATTTTTTTTTGCAATTTTCACATCTACCAACCTTATTTTGCTGTCTCTTTTTCCTTTTATTCTCGTATTATTCTTCCTAGTGCACTAGTTGTTCAGTAATTAAAGGTTCCCTCGAAACAAATGAAACACATCAATGAAGTATTGGAATACTGCATTGAATATTATATATTACACAGCATCAGATTTCTATTTTCACCAGGGTCACAGATGTGCCTTTGAACATTTGTTTCGCCCTTAGACCGTTACCATTTGACAACTCTATTCTTTATTATTTTGTTCCCGTATACTTCTTCCTAGTGCATCAGAATGTTTGGTGATTAAACAATGCCTCAAAAATGGTATGGTATTGAAAATCATTAGAAACAAGGAAAATCAGACAATTTGACGAAACAAATATTATATCAATGGAGTCCGCTCCCACTCTGATTTTCAACCAAGGAAAACCTTTCAGTAACAAAGTTGACATCAGAATCTAATCTAGACATGGCTAATATATTCAGATCGTACAAGTGCAAACAGGTTTAATAATTTTCCATGCACTGCTCATAATAAAGCATATAAAATGTGACGGGGCATTTACGTAGTGGTCAAGACACAGCATGTGCATTCAGAATTTTATTGATTTTTCCTTACTGGAGAACTGTAGAATGAAATGTGCAGCCACCAAATATAACTATACTCTCTCTCTCTCTCTCTCTCTCTCTCACATACACACACACATACACACACACACACACACACACACGCACGCACAAGCAAGCAAGTGGATACGGACTCATGCTTGCACGTGCACTTATGGATATCAAACCATAACAACCGCCCAAGTCACCTGTTACTTTTTGTTTTGTTTTGTTTTTGGTTTTTGTTTGATAATTAAGTCACCTATTAAACTTTTGCTAGAATATTTAAGATATTCTATCATGTTCTGTATCTTTAGAATATTCTATTACTAGCTGTGAGGATTTGACTGAGGGATTTGATTTATTCTTATTTCCTAAATTAGTGTAATTCATTATTATAAATACAAGCGAGTTGAAAAACTTTCCACTTTTCGTCAAGGTGCTCAACCATTATCTGAATATTATAGCAATCTTAAGGCCTTGAGTGATCGTCTTTTACAATTTCGCCCATTTCCAAAAACTAAGGCTGAGATGATTCGACAATGGGATGAGCTTAAAATAGTTTTGCTTCTTACTGGCCTCAATGATAACCTCTGCAGTTGTAGGGATCATCTTTTGGTAGGAGAGACTATACCTTTTATGGCCAATGCTTATTCTCGTCTTCAGCGTTCTTCCTTAGGCCATTACTCTCAACCAGCCTCCTCAACTAGTGGCTTTGAATCTGCTACCCTTATTAGTGATTTCGGTGGCCGTGGTTCTCGTGGTGGATCTCATGGTTCTCGTGGCAGTGGCCGTAGTTCTAGACGGAGCACCAAGAAATGTGATCATTGTGGGAGCACTAATTACACTGAACCATTCTGTTAGAAGAAGTATGGTTATCCTGAGCAAGCCCGTCATGTCACCATTGAGCCCAATGGCACTGACTCTTCTATATAGAGCACTTCTGGTTTGAGTAATCCTGTTACATCTGGTACCACTTCTCTGAGTCCCTTTTCTTCTGCTGAATTGGAGGCTATTGTACAGGCTTTTCGCACCTCTCTCTGTTCTACTGCTACTTTAGCATAGTTAGGTAATATTACTTGTTTTACTTCTCTGTCCTCCTCTCCATGGGTTATTGACTCTTGTGCCAGTGCACACATCTCAGGTAATCATTCGTTATTTTCTAACTTAGCTTCCACCAATCACAATATTACCTTAGCCGATGGGTCTTCCTGACCTGTAACTGGTAAAGAATACTTTCATCCTTCTCCCTCCTTAGCCTTACCTTTTTGTCTTTTTGTATCTAACTTTCTATTTAATTTGTCATCCGTTAGTCAATTAACTAAGTCTTCGAACTATTCTATAACTTTTTCTCCTTGTGCTTTTAGGATCTCAGGACACAGAAGACCATTGGTTCAAAACGTGAACGGGCTAGTGTATACTATCTTGATCCTGCTAGCTTTACTCCTCCTCGTTCAGCCTTCAGTGCAACCATATCTCCTTTACAGTAGCAACGTCAACTGGATCATTCGTCACTCGCTAGTCTCAAGCTTGTTATTCCTAGTTTAGAGTCTATTTCGAGTCTTGAATGTGAGGCTCGTCCACTTGGCAAGTACCACCATAGTTCGTTTTCAAGTGATATAACTAATCGTGAGTCTCAACCTTTTGACGTAGTCCATACGGACATTTGGAGTCCTTCAAGAGTTGCTTCTATTAGTGGATTTTGATATTTTGTTATTTTTATTGATGACTATTCTCACATGACTTGGTTATTTTTTATGAAAAATTATTCTGAGCTATTTGCTATTGTTTTAAAATTTTATAATGAGATTCTAACTCAATTAAAATCCTCCGCTCTGATAATGCTGTTGAGTACACAGTCTACCATGAACCAATTTTACGTTGAGCGAGGCATCCTTCATCAAATTTTATGTGTTTATATCTCTCAATAGAATGGTGTTGTTGAATGCAAACACTGTCATTAACTGGTTGTAGCCCGTGCTCTTCGTTTCCAAATGAATATTCCAAAACAGTATTTGGCGATACTATTCTGATTACATGCTATCTTATTAATCGGGTTCATTCGCTTCTTCTTGGTAACCGGTCCTTCTTTTCCCTTTTGTATCCTTATGTTACTCCTTTTTCTCTCCCACTTCGTATCTTTGGTTGCGTCGCTTTTGTTCATAATTTGGAACCTAATTTAGACATTTTCACCTCGTGCTTGTCGTTGTGTCTTTCTTAGTTATTCTCGCATTCAGAAGGGTTATCAGTGTTATCATCCTCCTTCTTGTAAATACTTTGTTAGTGCTGATGTTACCTTCTTTGGGGGTGAAGGGGAGTTTTTTCCTCACGAGGGGAGTCTTTGCTTCGCTCTCAAGAGAGGGAGTTAGGGGTGCACAAAAAAACTGAACAATCCGAACACCGAACCAATTTGATCACAATGGTTCAGGTTAATTCAGGTCTATATCATTTTTGGTTCGGTTCCGAGTTGAAAAATTAGCAAACCAATATTTTCGGGTCAGTAACTGACCCAAAACTGAACCGAAAATAACCTAACCCGAACCAATCCGAATTAACCCGAAAATAATATAATATACAATATATAAATAATACATAATATTTATGTAATTTTATAAAAATAAATAATATTAGGATTCAGGGTTGTTTTAGTGTCTCTAGCTCTTAGTTGCCTGCCCAGCCACCTTTCTCCCACAGCCCCGCCTCTTTTTCTCTCTGCTCCACTCTGCTGTAAACTTGAAATTAAAAATGTTCTTCGTACATCTGGTGCTGATGATGAAATGATGGAGTACACCATTCTTCTGAGAAATGGGATATTAGAGGCATATTCTGGGATATTTTAACACTTTAAAAATTCTCCTAAAACTCAACTTTCGATTCCTTATGCACCTCACATCCTCCAGTTTTTGGACAGCATATACATGGAGAAAGACATGGATGATATGGGGATGAAAACTACCATCGACGTCCTTGGAGATACAACGAATACTCTGGAAAGTCATGCTTGTTCTTTGATTTAGCAATCTCTGTCAAGCAAAGACTTTTTTAAATGACCCAAACTGACTCGAACCAGACAGAACCGAAAACAGAACCTAACCAATCTGATATTTTTGGTTCGGTTTGGTTTGGTTCCAAATTAAAATCGGTTTGATTTTGGGTCCAAATTTTAGGAACCGAAAAAAATTGTTTTGGTTATGGGTTAAGTATGAATCTGAACCAAACCGAACAGATCCATGCACACCCCTAAGGAGAGTCATCTCCTATTACACAGATTCCTTTTGCTGATTTGCCACCACCCGCTGTCTCAAGTGTGTCACCACCTTTATAGGTATATCAGTGCTGTACTCGTCCTAAATCGATTACTTCTGTTCCTGTGGATCTTGAGCCTGAGTCCACTTTGTTCCTGTGGACCCTGAGCCTCTTGAGACACCTGTTGAGACTAAGCCTTTTGAAATTGATAATCTTCCCATTTCTCTCAGTAAAGGTAAACGTGTGTATGCTCAACATCCTATTGCTAAGTTTGTTTCATATCATTGTGTATCATCTCGTTTTCAGTCATTTGTTTGTGCCTTGTCTTTGGTTTATCCTCCTATATCTTATAAGCAGGTATTATTATCACCTGACTGGAAGAAAGCGATAGATGAGAAGATGCAGGCATTACAGCACAATCATACATGGGAACTTATCTCTCTTCCACCTGAGAAGAAGACAATAGGATGCCGGTGGGTGTACACAGTGAAATATCTGCCAAATGAATCTATTGAGAGACTTATGGCTTGGTTGGTAGCCAAAGGATACACTCGGACTTACGGTGCTGATTATCTAGAGATCTTCTCACCAGTGGCTTGTCTTAATTCAGTTCATATTCTACTAGTGGTTGCAATGAGTAAGTCATAGCCTTTATTCTAGTTAGATTTTAAAAATGCTTTTTTGCATAGTGAACTTCAAGAGGAGGTCTATATGATTAGGCCCTTGGGAATGTTACTACAGGTTTGTCGCTTACACAAAGCTCTGTATGGACTTAAGTAATCTCCACGGGCATGGTTTGATTGGTTTAGCTTTGCGCTTATTAGCTATGGTTTCCGATGATCCACATCTTATCACTTAGTATTTGTGTCAGACATCTTCTGGTGTTATTATTTTGGTTGTGTATATGAATGATATTATTATCTTAGGTGAAGACGCTGGGGAAATTTCTGCACTAAAGAGTTATTTGGGGAAGCAGTTTAAGACAAAGGATCTTGGAGCATTACGCTATTTCTTAGGGATTGAAATTGCTCGTTGCTCATAGCGTATCTCACTATCTTAAAGAAAATATACATTGGATTTATTCTCTGAGACTGGCCTTGAGATCTTGTCCGGCTGATACTCCAAATACTTTTGTTCATTAAGATTCTAAGGTGGCAAACCCTTCTCTGATGTGAGTAAGCTGATTTATCTCACCGTGACATGACCTAACATTACATACGCCGTTGGAGTTGTTAGTTAGTTCATGCATGATCCTCGTCAGCCTCACTTTAATGCTGTGTGTCGCATTTTGAGGTATTTAAAGAATTCACTTGGACAAGATTTACTCTATCGTCCTTCCACAACAATAGACGTGGTGGGATATAGTGATGCAGACTGGGTTGGTAGTCGTTCAGATCACAGGTTGACTTTTGGATATTGTACCTAGGGATGGCTATCTCGGCCGACCCGTTCGTACCCTACCCGATCCCCGCCCCAAACGGGTAGGGGATTCGGGGATTTTTTGGGGATTGGGTAGGGTATGGGGGCAATTTTTAAAAAAATTTGGGGATCGGGTAGGGTATGGGTATGAGCCTGTCCCCGCCCCGTACCCTACCCTACTCGTTCCCCGACCCTCTCCATATTCTCTTGTATATATATATTTAATTTTTTAGTATATTTGTTACTACAGATTTTTCAGTAAGGTAGGAAATTAAGATTTTGAGTTTCTTTATCTATAAATTTCCTATTAAATTACTTTGTTTTCCAATTTACAAAGAAACTATAAATTGAGATAGACCAATTATGAATGTTTCTTTATTTACTTTTCCTATCTTAAACCATAGAATCTATTAACATGGTAGGAAAATAGAAACTTAATAAGTGCTTTCTAAATATGTATATATGATATTTTTTTTATTTTTTAAATATGCATTAGGGTTCTACTCTATTTTTTTATAAGTCATATTTTAGAATTTTTGTATTTTTATATTTTTTTTCAATTCAGGTACCCGTTTGCCCACGGGGATCTCCATTCCCCGTTTGGGTCGGGGATGAGTGGTAAAAATAAATCTCCAGTGGGGATCGGGTAGGGTATGGAGATTGATTTTAGTTTGAGGATCCGGTATGAGGATACGTGTACCCGTCCCCTACCCGCCCCATGCCCATCCTAATTGTACCTTTGTTGGCGGTAATCTTGTTACTTGGCGTAGTAAGAAACATGTTGTAACTCGGTCTAGTGCAAAAGCTGAGTATCGTGCTATGCTCATACCACATCTAAGATGCTCTGGGTTCATTTTTTTCTTCAAGACTTTGGCCTTTCAGTTCTAGTTCCAAAGCCTATATTCTGTGACAATTAGGCTGGGATATTCATCGCTAATAATTTTGTATTCTATGAACGAACCAAGCACATTGAAGTTAACTGCCACTTCATTCAGGATCTCTTGCTTAAACGGGATATCGCTATTTCATTTGTACGCTCTGATTCTCAATTGGGAGATATTCTTACAAAACCATTGGCTCGATCTTCGTTTCAAAAATTGTCTACCAAATTGGGTATGTTTGATCTCTATACTCCAGTTTGAAAGGAAGTGTTAGAATCTTTAGGATATTCTATTACGTGCTATATATTTAGAATAATCTATTAATAGCTGTGAGGATTTGATTGAGGGATTTGATTTATTCTTATTTAATAAATTAGTGTAATTCATTATTATAAATACAATATGAGGGAGTTGAGTATGATTAACTCACTCTCTCAATTCTTCTTTTATTTCTTTCATTTACTTTGATAGATAACTGGCATGTGTTAATTATCTTTGACTCAAATAACACCTTAAGATGGCAACTACTAAACAAGTGAAGGCTCTTACCATGTTAGAGCTTTCATTCTTTTGAAGCCCTGATAATAAGAGCACAAGCCGTTGTAGTGTTCTCAAGTTGATGACATCTTCATCTGTCATGGAAGAGAAAGAAAGAGAAGAAACAAAAGGTACTCTTGCAGTTGCTGCAGATGTTATAGAATCCAGGGTTGCTAGGCCAAGTGCATCCAAACCCTGTAGTTATTTGCAGATACATTCATCAATAAAACAAGAAACTACACCATTAAGATGACAGAGACAAAAAAGTTTAGGCAGAAATTTCATCAAGTTTTGTTAATGCTTGGTTATTTATTTAAGGCAAACAAACCATAAACAACAGATTGGCCGTCCAACCCTACATTGCCACCGAAAGGGTATAACTCTTAAGTGAAGTTATTTATAGCAAATCATAAACATTGAGGAATACATGAATAGTAACCATTCAAACAGTTCTACAAGATGGATCTACTGACTGATGGCATAAGTGATATAAGAGAGGCAGTTCTTACCTTACTTTTTCTATTATCTCCTTTTGCCTTTTTTTTTTAATCGATCTTATTCTTTTTCAGTTGGTTCAGCACAAGATATACACAAGTCAAAAGGGATATTCATTTTAAAGAACATTTGTGAATATCCAATTGTTTTGTGTGCCCCTTGCTTCATAAACAGTGTGTGCAGAAAATTGCAATAGCAATGAAAGTGTTTTTGAAGGAATATCTGGTCCAACAACTAAAGGAGAAATCAACCAGTTCTGAGATTATGGTGCTTTCTACTGGTGATGTACAATTCCTTATGAAGAAACAATTGAAACAAGACTAAACAATAGCCACTAGTATTCAGAACTCTGTTGTCCTAAGAACATTAGAAATGGTTGGAAAAAAGCCAACTGTGAATTGCTCATTCTTAATTCGATCCTAAAAAATAATTATCAATTCAGAATTCTGCTTTTATTGTGATTTATTTGTGTAGCTCTTTGCCATTGGACCAAAATGATTAAAAAAGGGGGGGGGGGGGGGAATGCAAGCAACAGAAGGAAGGAGATCAGAAACATTTCTTTTAATAATTGGTTCAAACCTAAGACATAGATATAATACAATAGATACATAGATATGTAAAGGGAAACATACAATTCAAAAAATATAATAGCAGCTAGGGTCATTATAGCCACTGTTCAGCTGAAGACTGAATTACTTTTGGGCTTACATAACTGTCAGCCATAACTAATGGTGATCCTGAAGAATTCTTTGATCCCTCTAGAGGGCTGAGGCAAGGGAATGATCATGGCAGCTTCTAGTAGGATGTGTGATAGGGCATCAGAGGATGGATGGCTGGAGATTACACAACTTCTGTTTGCCGTCAACTCTATGACTTTTTTTTGGCCCGGGGGGGGGGGTGGATTCCTCGCAATTGGGTTATTTAAGGTGCATTTTACAGTGCTTCGAGGCAGTTTTGGGAGTAAAGGTGAATTTAAACAAGTTAGAATTGATTCTTCTGATCGGAGAGGTACAAGAGGTGGGAGGTTTTTGGGTTGTTCTGGGTTGTAAAATTGGTAGGTTTCCATCTATAAATCTTGACTTCCCTTTGGGTTCGGCTTTCAAGGCAGTTAGAGCGTGGGATGAGGTTGTTGACAATTTTCAGAGTAACAATTAGGGTGGAAAAGGGAGTATTTATCCAAAGGAGAAAGGGCTACATTGCTTAAAAGCACTTCATCCAATCTTCCATCTGCCATTTATCACTCTTCAAGATGCCAGTGTTGATAGTGAAAAGTTGGAGAAAATTCAGAGACATTTGCTGTGGGAGGTCAAGGCGATCAATTTAAATATCATTTAGTGAAATGGAAGGCAGTATACTCTCAGAATAGGAGTTCTGGGCATTGGGAAGCTTACTGTGATGAATGACACACTACTGGAGAAGTGGCTTTGTAGGTTTGCCAATGAAAGGTACCATCTATGGAGAAATCTAATAGCCTCCAAATTTGGCATGGCTTAAGGAGGATAGGCCACCAAGGATTACAAAAGAACGTGCCGGATGAGCTTGTGGAAAAGCATCCAGAAAATTTGGTCCAAATTTAGAAGGCATATCTCATACTTATTTGGCAGATGGGACAAAATTATGTTTTGGCAGAATCAATGGTTAGGAAGCAGTTGTCCCAGGGACTTACTCCGTGACATTGTTTCCAATGCGAAGAATAGGGATGAAGCTATTGCTGACTTCTTCCATTTTTCAAACAGGGGTGTTATCTGGGACGTTGAGCTGAGGAGGAATATTTTTTATTAGGAGAAGGACCTTATGAGATTGATCTCACACCTTTATGAGGTCAAAAGTTTGATAGGGGAAGATAGGGTAAAATGGGCTCAAGGTCCGGTAGGTATGAGGCTGAAGCCATTTAACAAAAGTTTGGAAGGTAGCGGAAGGTGGAATTTTCTTGGCTTAGCGTATAGAGAAATAGAGGGCCTCCCAAGGTGGCCTTTTTAGTTTGGTGCATGCTTCAGGTGAGAATACTCATGATGGATAATCTCATAAAAAAAGGGTTGACCTTGCTTAATAGATGTTGCTTATGCAAATGGGAGGCAGTGTCCATCAATCATTTGTTTATTTAGTGTGCCTGGATGAGAGAAATTTGGATGCTAAACCTTAATTGTTTAGGGATGTGGTGGGTATTCCCCTCAGGGGTGGGACTTGCTCTCAAGTTCTAGTGGGGAGCTAATATAGGCAAGAAGACAAGGAAAGTATGGAGATTAATCCCCTTCTGTCTTTCATGGGAGAAGTTCTCAAGATACCGAGAGAATTCTTTGTGTAGAGTGAAAACCGTCTTCTTGTCTCTTTTGTATAGCTGGATCTCTGGGATAGAGACCTGGAATTACATATTTTTTTTGGACTTCATCGAATCTGTGGACATACCCTTACTCGAATAGTCAGATTATCTTTTTGTACTTGGAAGGCATCCTCCTGAGGACATTTTTTTTTTTTTGAAAAGATAAGTAAGTTCTATTAAAAAGCATCGACGAGATGCCAAAGTAAAAGAGCAAAATACAAACTTCCCCCTACTTACTGCATGCTAGCTATAGAAAGTAGAAAGGAATTAAGATCTATCTCTTTTCCTTCTTGAGGACATTTAATATAATATTTTTTTACTTATCAAAAAAAAAAAAAAAAAAAGAAAAAGAATGAAGGAGAAGTCATTGTTGATTATCCAATTTATTTTTAATTGGATATAAGCATGTCTTCCCCTTGACTAATACAATACAAAATGTATTTACCTCATTGTTTCACATGGTAGATGGAATTTTGTTCTGTGTGATCTTGCATCAATGACAAATAAGCTACTGCTTCCATTCCTTTGTGAGTCTTGCATCTAGAAGCGTGTGATAATTGTGAAAGCTATATTTACATTGTTGACCTATTTTCTAACAAGTTAAATTCTAGGGCAATTGCTAGTCTAACATTAATATCAGAGATTCATTCTAGGTAGTCTCATGTTCAAGTGTTCTTGTATGTGTTTGTCCCCAATTATGTTCATTAATTCATACTCAGTTGTCAGGGTCCACTATGTGAAAACCCATTATTGTAAAAGAAATTAGGTGAAATCTTCATCTACAAGGTATGAAAGACCATCTATCAACTTTCCTCACCTTTTCAGATGGATCACTTAAATAAATCATTTATAGAAATAGCATTGTTTATGAAGAAAGCTCAAATAATGAACTAGTTTCCAAGTTTTCCTTGTCATAACATAGTGGCCTCACAATTTCCTTGGCTTCAACAGTTGGTGATTATTGAAGGCATCCAAAACAGTACCTTAGCAAATTCCTGAAGAAGTATCTCTCTCACAAATGTACCCTGCCATATTTTCAACCAAATTTGAGCTTATTTTTATGATGTACTTTACAATTATGAGAATGAAAAAGAAATAACCTTTTATCCCATAATACCTTCTCGGTTAATGTGAAAGAAAGGAGTTGCTTCACAACCATCCTGGTATCATTGGCTTCCATTTGCTGTTTTACCAGGGCCCTGTCTGTTCTGGCACGAAGAGACTATCAGAAGGGCATGTCAGGCTCTGGATAAATTTGCTGGTGGAACCAGAACAACACCCCCCCCCCCCAAAAAAAAAATCTGATTTGGGTTTTGCAGTCATTTGACACGCAAAAGAGAAAAGGAAGAAAGCAAAAAACTATAGGAATTGTTCCCAGTATGTGAATCCAAACTTTTTAGGAAAGATGATCCTTGCAAGCAATTTGTAACCTCTAAAATTTTTCATCAGTGGGCCAACAGAAGATCAAGATAACAGCTAATGACACAAAGTGAATAAACATGTAAAACTTAATATGAACATAGTATCTCATTACAGGGTTACTTTTAAACCCACAATTATGACTCCAAAAGTACCAGCTTATCTGTTTAACAAAAGGTGATTACTTGTGGCTGAAAGTCGTATCATCCAATTGAACTAAAAATGTAGTTGGCTCTCTGAGACAAGGGCAGATTGGTTGAATCAGATTGAACTATACTATATTGCTTCAGAATGCAGTAGGTGTTTCCAAATTAAATTAAACTGGTGGTGGAGTCTTGGTGGGGTCACTGGGGTGCAAAGGTGTCTAGGAGGAAAGATTGGAGAATCATTTCTTTCTACCTATGCTGAATCACTTGGATGGAAAATAACAGAAGATCTTTGCAAGGTGTTTAGTCTCCATTATTTAGGGTGAAAAACATTTCTGTCTACATGATATAGATTAATGGGGATCATGTTGGATATTTCCATAATGAATTGGATAGGATTATTTAGGCATTGAGAATTTTTGGAATTGATTTATTTTCTTTCCTTTTATTTCGAGATTTTATTGTGATTTGTTTACTTTATTTTAGGAAGTTATTTGATTTGGTCGTCAGCCCTAGCTTATATAAGGGTTGGGAATTATAAGAGATAATCAGCTTTTTAAGAAATTAAATTGAGAAATTAAATTGAGAGTTTGATTTAGTTCTTTAGTTATAATTTTTTTTTTTTATTTTTGATTTTGTGTTCTTTCTCTGTTGTGCTACGTCAAGTGGTATTAGAGCATATCGATTCACTGTCACCTTTCGAAACCAAACCCTAGCCGCAGCCGTTGGAAACCAAACCCTAGCCGTAGCCGTTTTAATATTTCTGATGCCGATTATTATTAGAATCATCATCACCAGTAAAGGTTACTCCACTGATCCACCTTCGTTCATCCTTGTCAGCCTTGTACCATCGACCAGTCGATCGTCGGTCTTCTTCGATAGTGTTAGGAATAAAAGTTAGTTAGGAGCTATTACATATTGTTACAGGTTGTTAGCAGGGTTGTTACAGGTTGTTAGGAGGTGGTTATCAATGGGAAGGTTGTTATTGTAAGGTTGTTAGAACTGTTAGGAGGTTAGGGAGCTGTTACAACTGTTAAAACAATTGATAAACTGTTAGATACAGCTATAAATAGCCTCCAAAGGACTGAGTACAGGTATTGATGAGTTTTTCTAAAGAATTATGACTCTTCTCCAGTTTTCTTTATCTCCTTATCTCTCTCTCTCTATTTCTTTCTTTCCTTTTTTCCTCTCGACAGCCTTTTCTTCAGCCATAACTCTCTCCCAATTCTTTAAGTTCTCACTCTCAATTTCTAAAGTTCCTAACAAATTGGTATTACAGCAGTCGTTCCACGGTTTTTTTTCACAAATTCTCAAATTTTTCTCGGCAAAAACACACATCCCAGCGAGTAGAGTCACCGACGATTGCTGTAGTGCCTGAATTTCGACAACCGAGATCAAGAAATGGCAAAAGGAACCAGGCTAAAGTCGTTGGAGCAGCAAATGCACACATTGCAGTCTAGACTGGAGTCTCAAGATCAGAAAATAGGAGCCATGGATCAAAGAATGGTGCAGGTGGAAGCTCAGTTAGGTAAGATTGATGTTCACTTAACAAAACTTGAGGTATTAGACAAAATCCTTGAAAATCAACAAAGGTTGGATGAGATGTGGAAGGAGAAAACAAGGAAGGAGAAAGAGATCACACGGAAAGAAAAGGAAATTCAGGGGGAAACCGTGGGTGCTGCGACTTTAGGAGGAAAGGGGTTACTACCTAACCCCTACATCGAAGTAGAAAGTGCCGAAGGAAGTCATTGTGGGCCTAGAAGAGAAGGAATTAATAAGGAGTAAGGAGAACAGAGGAGAAGGACAGTTTAAAATGGGAGAATTTCAGAATGGAGGACCACAAACTATAGCTCCTAAATGGGAGATGCATTATTTTGATGGTACCAATCCTAGCGGGTGGATAAGGAGGTGTCAAAAGTATTTTTTGATAAGCCAAATCCCTGAAAATCGTAAGGTAGAAATTGCTTCAATCTTCTTGGAGGATAAGGTGGTTGTATGGTATCAAGGGGGGATAGTTAATAGAAAGGAATTGATTTGGAAGGAATTTGCGGATGCATTACAAGAAAGATTTGGAGAAAAGGGCATGAAAGATGTGGTGGAAGAGTTCAATAAGTTGAATCAAAATGGGGCTGTCGAAGAATATCAGTCCAAGTTCGAAGAACTTAAGGCACTCATGGTGAGGGAGAATCCTAATTTGACTGAATCTCATTTCATCTCCAGCTTTCTCAGTGGATTGAAGGAAGAACTCAAGCCATTGGTTAAGGTGTTACGACCAAAAACATTAAGGCGATTGAACAAGCAAGATTACAAGAATTAGCTTTGGATGCTATGTATAAGAAGCAGAGATCATGGACAAAAGGAGGAATGGGGAATTCTGGGAGTTCGAAAAGCTAGAATGCTGAAAGCGGGAGTAAAAATTCATCTAATTGGAATGGAGGAAGAGCAATAGGGAATGGAAATTTCAAGAGCCAAGGCAACTTCTCTAACAATAGAAGTTCGCTGAACTTAACAAGAAACTCGATGGCCAACAGCACAGCAGAAACAAGAAAATAGCCGGGGCAGTGCTTTAAATGTGGAGATAAGTATTTTGTGGGCCATGTTTGCAAAAAGCAGCTTATGAATATGGAGGTAGAAGAAGAAATTGAAGGTATAGATGCTGAGGAACAGGATCAGGGGACAGAAGAAGAGGAAGAGGAGCCAGATATTGCTGAATTATCCATTCATGCAATGAATGGACAGTTTTCTCACAGCACTATGAAGTTCAGAGGTTTTGTGGGAAACAGATCATTATTAATACTGATAGACAATGGCAGTACCCATAGTTTTTTGGATGAATAAGTGGCAAAGGAATTAAAGTGTAAAACAACAGAAGCAACTCCATTACCTGTCACCATAGCAAATGGGTAGAAAATGCTTAGCTCAGCCAAAACTGAAGGGTTCTACTGGAAGTTGCAGGGCCATAAGTTTGTGGCTGAATTGAGGTTGTTGAAATTAGGAGGATGTGACATGGTGTTGGGCACTAATTGGATCAAAGACTATAGTTCAATGGTCTTTGATTTAAAGAAATTGGAAGTATCCTTTGACAAGGAAGGAAAAATGGTGCAATTAAGAGGGAGTGTGGAAGAGGCTACTTTGAAGATGATTTCTGGGAAAAGGCTACAATCATGGATTAAAAAAGGAATCCATAATGTGACAGCCCAACTGTTTTCAATCACAGCTATGGAGGAAGGAAAAGCTGCTGTTAAAGCCCCAGACGTTAGTCAAACTGAATTGAATTCTTTGCAAAAGCTGTTATTAGACTATGAGGATCTATTTTTTGAACCCAAAACCTTGTCTCCACCGAGAATTTTTGACCATACCATACCTCTTAAACCAAACTCAGAACGAGTCAATATTAAACCTTATAGATACTCTCCCGTCCAAAAGAAAGAAACTGAGAAAATGGTGGCCGAAATGCTAAATCAATCTGTCATCCAACACAGTCACAGCCCATTTGCCTCTCCAGTTCTGTTAGTCAAGAAAAAAGATGGAACTTGGAGGTTTTGTATTGACTTCCTACAACTCAATGCCCTTATCATTAAAGACAAATTTCCCATACCCATAATTGAAGACTTATTAGATGAACTACATGGGGCACAATTCTTCACCAAATTGGACCTAAGATCTGATTATCATCAAGTTAGGATGAGACCAGAAGATACCCACAAAATAGCTTTTAAGACACACCAAGTCCTATATGAATTCAGAGTTATGCCTTTTGGCCTTACCAATGCCCCAGCGACTTTTCATGCCTTAATGAATAATGTATTCAAACCTTATTTGAGCAAATTTATCCTGGTATTCTTTGATGACATTTTAGTATATAGCCCTTCCTTCCAAACCCATTTAGAACACCTTAAAATAGCCCTACAAGTCCTCAAGGATAATCAGCTTTTTGTTAAGAAATCAAAATGTTCATTTGCACAAAAGCAGATCGAGTATTTAGAACACATCATTCATGGTAATGGGGTTCAAACAGATTGTAAGAAGGTGGAAGCAATGGTGAATTGGCCTGTGCCTATTTCCGTGAAAGCATTAAGAGGATTCTTGGGTCTCACTGGTCACTATAGAAGATTTATAAAGCGATATGGGCAGATTAGCAAACCACTGACAAAGTTACTTAAGAAAGAAAATTTTTTTTGGGGATCTAAGGAGCAAGCAGCTTTTGAGAAGTTAAAAAAGGTGATGACTGAAGCTCCGGTATTAGCATTACCTGATTTCACTAAAACTTTTGCAGTGGAAACTGATGCTTCGGGGAATGGAATAGGGGCTGTGTTAATGCAGGAGGGCAGACCACTCGCCTTTCTCAGTAAGGCTTTGAGTCCAAGGAATTTGGGTTTGTTTGTGTATGAGAAGGAGCTGTTCGCTTTACTAATGGCTATAGATAAATGGAGACACTACTTGGAAGGAGAGAAATTCATAATTCAAACAGATCATGAAAGCTTGAAACACTTATTGCAACAAAGCTTGCACACTCAACTTCAGAAGAAGGGGATGACAAAGCTTTTGGGACTGACATATGAAATTGTGTATAGAAGAGGAAAGGAAAATAAGACAGCAGATGCATTATCCAGAATTTTTGAAGGAGAACTGAAGGCTGTCTCGGCAGTGGTACCTACTTGGCTTAATGAAGTAGTGAGCAGTTACAAGGGAGACAAATTTGCTGAAGAATGTATGGCAGCATTGCTGGTTGATCCTGCTTCGCAGATAGGGTATGTATTTGCAAATGGAATTCTGAAATTTCATAACAAGATCTATGTGGGAACTGGGTCAGATTTAAGGCAGAAACTGGTGCAATTTGTGCACAGTTCAGCAGTAGGAGGACATTCAGGAATTAGAGCCACCCATCAACGACTAAGGCAGCTGTTCTATTGGCAAGGACTCAAGAAAACAGTAATCCAATGTGTGACAGAATGTGATATCTGCCAGCAATGCAAGGCAGAACACTTACCTTATCCAGGATATTTGCAACCATTGCCCATTCCTGATCAACCGTGGACTCATTTGTGCATAGACTTTATTGAAGGATTGCCAAAGTCACATGGAAAAACAGTTATTTTGGTAGTAGTAGACAGATTAACAAAGTTTGGACACTTTATGGCATTCTCTCACTCTTTCTCAGCAATAACAGTAGCCAAGGAATTCTTTAATGTAGTGGTGAAAATTCATGGTATTCCTCAAAGTATTGTGTCGGACAGGGACAAGATTTTTACTAGTCTTTTCTGGTAGGAACTGTTTAAACTCTTTGGAACTTCTCTAGATATGTCTACAGCCTATCACCCACAGACGGATGGGCAATCGAAAAGATTAAATCAATGTTTGGAGGGGTACTTGAGGTGCATGACTTTTCTTAATCCAAAAAGCTGGGTCAATTGGTTACCAATGGCCCAATGGTGGTATAATTCCAATTTCCATACAGCCTTAGGGCTGTCACCTTTTGAGGCATTGTTTGGATTTAAACCTACCTCTATACTAGCAGCTATAGAATAGGAACCTAAAGTGGGAGCAGTAGAGGACTTTATTCAAGAAAGACAGCAGATAATGCAAGCACTTAAACTCAATTTGGCTATTGCACAAAACAGAATGAAGCAAATGGCAGATTAGAACAGAACTGAAAGGGAATTTCAGGTGGGAGATTTGGTATATCTCAAGTTACAGCCTTATGGACAATCTTCCAGCACTTATAGGAATTCACCTAAATTGGCTCCAAGGTATTTTGGACCCTATCCTGTTGTAGCTAAAATCGGATTAGTGGCTTATCGATTACAACTACTTGCTAGCAGCCAAATTCATCCTGTGTTCCATGTATCACTGCTGAAGAAGAAAGTGGGGCTGACTACTACCATAACCAATGCAATTCCTCTTATGGATGCTCACGGTATTTTCAAGCTGGAACCTTTGGCAGTATTGGCAAAAAGGATGATTCAACGAAATGGCAACAACATTCAGCAGTACCTAATTCAATGGGTTTCTCTTACACCCAACGAAGCAACTTGGGAGGATTGGCCTAAACTACAACAGCAATTTCCTAACTTTCAACCTTGAGGACAAGGTTCTTTTGAAAGGAGAGGGTATTGTTAGGAATAAGAGTTAGTTAGGAGGTGTTACATATTGTTACAGGTTGTTAGGAGGTGGTTATCAATAGGAAGGCTGTTATTGTAAGGTTGTTAGAACTGTTAGGAGGTTAGGGAGCTGTTACAATTGTTAAAACAGTTGTTAAACTGTTAGATACAGCTATAAATAGCCTCCAAAGGACTGAGTACAGGTATTGATGAGTTTTTCTAAAGAATTCTGACTCTTCTCCAGTTTTCTTTCTCTCCTTATCTCTCTCTCTCTATTTCTCTCTTTCCTTTTTTCCTCTCAACAGCCTTCTCTTCAGCCATAACTCTCTCCCAATTCTTTAAGTTCTCACTCTCAATTTCTAAAGTTCCTAACAGATAGATCCCAAAACCACCAGACAACGAGGTTGAACTCTCAGGATCTATTTCAAATCATCTTCGAAACCAACTACTACCGCTGTTCATCTCGTTGGGAGACCACGACCACCAGTGAGTCTCACCAGCCTCGTCGTCTTTTGACTTTCTCGCAAAGCTCTGATGACTAGTCGGTGACTCTCCGGCAAGTTACAGAGGTTGCCCAGAACACCGCAGACCCTTCGATGACCTAAAACAACATTCTGGTGAAGTTCTAACCAAGCTTTGGCGACACTTTGGCAAACGGAAGTATGACTCTCCAGCGGCCAGCAGTATTTTGATTTTAAAAAAAAATGAATTTTATAGTTTAAGTGGGCACTTCACATAACTTGGAGCAAATATTTGGATTGAGGTACGAATTCACTCATTGTTAATTGTGATAAATCCTTATGTCAAATCGCAATGTGAATTGCATTCTGGCCAATTTGTTTGACTAATCTTATTTCTCCTTTGAAATTGTTTAATTGTTGCCTATCTTGAAAAAAAAAAAAAAAATCAACCAACCATTGCTTACCTAAATTTTTTGTTGAGTTTAATTTATTAGGGTCGTAATTCGTATCTAAGCATATTAGGATTTTAATTTTTTATAACTTTTTTTTTTCAATTTTCTTTAATATCAGCATTTGAGAAAAAAAAAATTGCTTCTATCCTCTTCTTACCATGAATTTTGAAACTTAATCTTATTTTCCTAATAAGGTAGGATTTTGTTCTATTCGTCAAACTTATGTCTAAGATCCTCCTTATTTTAGTGGTACTCCTGATCCTCACAAGTTCCTTGTTTGGGTGGATGATATTGAGTACATTTTTTATTACCATGACCTATATGATGACCAGTGTATTCACCTGGCCAAAACAAAATTAACCAATTATGCTAGAGAGTTTTGGCAAACAGTCGAGTTATACTATGACAGCATAGGTAATAGACCTGTTACTTTATGGGCCGTAATGAAACAAATTTTGACCGATCAATTTGTTCCTAAAGGTTTTAGGGATGAGGCATAGTCTCACTTGATGCGCCTTAAACAGGAGCATTCTTCTGTTGATGAGTATTTGGGTCAATTTAAAACTATTAGAAAATGGTCTGATTTATAGGATGAGCATTATGCCATTAGTAGATCTATCCAAGGGTTAAGACCTTGCATCCGTGTGAAAGTTAAGCAATACACTCCTAAGACCATCAATAAAGCTTACTCTAAAGCTTTAGAGATTGAAAAATATTATGAATTTGAGTTTCATGAGTTTACGTGCAAAATGGTTCCCCTGATACTCAACATATACCTCCCCAAGCGTCTAGTATCTCACATTTTGTTCACCTGACTTCATATGTTCATCCACCAAATGACCATGTTAAGGCTTCATATCTTATTCCTATAGCAAACTCTTTTTACATTCACTCCATCTAGTAGTACTTCTAATGTTAACTTGTTATACTTCTATATTACCTTGTTTTTCAGAGTCAAATTGCTCTGAACAAATTATTGAGTTGCTTCATCCACCTCCCAAATCTAGCGTCCCTATGGTTTCTATTGATACTTGTGAGTCTATTATTGATTCTCCTCTTTTGACAGTTAAATCCTTCTCTGATCATGATGACCTACCAAACAAAATATGTTTAAAGTGGTTCACCACCGTCTTTGTCATCTTTATCATATTATGGGAGAAACCTTGAAGTACAAGTTTCATGCTCTATTTATCTTGATTTTGTTGGTATGTTTGAGAATATCATGAATAATGATCGTAGAGATTGTATGGACTTTATCATTGGTGATGGTTACTTCTTTAGGGGATATTATTTACATATCTCAAGAGCTTCATTTAGTGATTGCATTAGTTGGGAGTTTTTTTTAAGTCTATGTCCAAGTTGTTCTTTGATGAGATCATTCAGTTGCATAAGTCCTTCTCACTTCTAGTGTATAATGTGTAATAGAGATGTTCTTGCACACATTAAATAGTTTTTCTTACAAGTTGTGTGCGCCATCTCTTACTACTATTCTTTTAATATCATTGAGTTTCCTTCCGCTCATTCGTCTTTGAAGGATTCTATTTTGACAAATTTGGTTGCCTCATCACTCATCATTTATTCTTAGCCATGTACTCCACTTCTTTTTAATAATGCTGATATTAAATGCAAAATTGGGTTAAATAATAATTATTATAAATTCCCTTTTTTTGCTTTAGTTATGGATGAGATTACAAGAAATATTCAGGATGAGGTGCCGTGGTGTATGATATTTGCAGATGATATTGTTTTAGTAGATGAGACGAGAGAAGGAGTGAATGCTAAGCTAAAATTGTGGCGGGATTCGTTAGAGACAAAAGGGTTTAGGCTAAGCCGATGCAAGACGGAATATATGGAATGTAAGTTTAGTCAAAGTAGGATAACAGTAGTATAGAAGTAAGTTTAGGCACACAAAAGATTGTAGAGAAAGATAAATTTAGGTACCTTGGATCTATGGTGCAACAAGATGGAGGGATTGATACTGATGTAAGTCACAGGATTCAAGCTGGATGGACCAAATGGAGGAGTGCTTCGGGAGTTTTGTGCGACCAAAAATCCCCCTCAAGGTGAAAGGAAAGTATTATAAGGTAGCGGTTAGACCAGCGCTGCTATATGGATCAGAGTGTTGGGCAGTAAAGCATAATCATGGTCAGAAGATGGCAGTTGCGGAGATGAGTATGCTAAGGTGGATGTGCGGGATTACAAGGAAAGATAGGATTAGGAACGAGGAGATTAGGGGCAAAGTAGGAATAGCACTGATTGAAGATAAAATGAGAGAAAACCGATTAAGATGGTTTGGCCATGTTAGAAGGCGTCCAGCAGAGGCACCTGTTAGAAGGTGTGAAAGTATGGAGATTGTCAGGAGTAGGAGAGGTAGAGAAAGACCCAAGAGAAGCTGGAAAGAAACCATTAAACATGACCTAACTTACCTAGATTTATCGGAGGACATGCCCCTAAACAGATCAAATTGGCGGCGACAAATCCATATAGCCGACCCCACCTAGTGGGAAAAGGCTTGGTTTGGTTATAAATTCCCTTTTGATGTTATTGGTGAAAATAAATATTTTAATGGATGTAACTCAATAATGACTTATGTATTGCCTACTTGTTACCTTATATCATCTTGCCAAAATTTGCAAGCCATAGATCTTAAATCATTTTATATCATTTGTGATCCAAATCCTAATGCAATATTTTTTTTACAGTGCCATGTGATATTAGTTTTGTCGTAATTTACAATGCGGAGAACTTGTTACCTTATCGAGGCATCTTTAGGCCTCAACTATTGTTTGTAAGTTATGGTAATATTTTCATGCCAGTTCTAGTTCCTCCACCTCTTCAACGGCGCCCATGTGTGTTCAATATTGAGGACCTCATTTTCCTTCAATTCTGAATATGTCTTGCCAAGTGGAAAATGCAATCGAATACTAATGCACATGTTTTCAACTCAACGGAGTCTAGTTTTTTCAAGCGGTGGAGAATGATGGGGATCATGTTTGACATTTCCATAATGAATTGGATAGGATTTTTTAGGCATTGAGAATTTTTGGAATTGATTTATTTTCTTTCCTTTTATTTTGAGATTTTATTGTGATTTGATTAGTTTCTTTTAGGAAGTTACTTGATTTTGTCGTTAGCCCTACCCTATATAAGGGTTGGAAATTGTAAGAGATAATCAACTTTTTATGAAATTGAATTGAGAGTTTGATTTAGTTGTTTAGTTATAGTTTTTTTAATTCTTGTTCTTTGTGTTCTTGCTCTGTTGTGCTATGTCATAGACAGTCTGCAGATAGTAGGGCACCGAAATTGATCGGTTTTTTGTCCTTTGTTGAGAATTTTGATTTTTCAAATAAGGTTTTGTCTTTGATTCTTTTTGTGTTTGGATGGCATCACTTGATGCCTGATTAAATAAAATTTTTCTTCACATATTAAAAATATTGTTATATTTTCTGCTGTAAAAATTTAAGCTTAAAGTCACCAAAATAAACAGAACTCAACAAAACCTAAATCTCAAACAATTAGGGTTGGCTTTATAAATTCTCTCCCTCCATTCATTTTTGTCATGGACTATATTTTCTGAGGTTATATGAAATTTCTTTACAATTTCAGTCCATATAATCTTAAATCTATCTTTGGTCCTCTTTACACATTTTACTAGGATTCACTTAATCTTACTGGTGCATCCCTATGTCTACGTTTAACATGACCAAACTATTTTAAACGGCAATCCCTTTCATTCAACTTCTCTTCTATTAGTACCACCTCAATTTTATTTTAAATGCATTTATTACTTAACCTATATTTTCTTATATTATCAAACATACATTGTAGCATCTCCATTTCCACTACATTCATCTTATAAATTTCTTAATGACCCAATTCTCTGTATCACAAAGTATAGTTGATCTTATAACTGTCTTATAAAATTTTCCTTTCATCTCAATAGGTATTCTCCAATCACATAAAGCACACGCAAAGCACTTCTCTATTTTAATCACCCAGCTCAAATTCTATAGGTAACATCCTCTTCAATCCCTCCATTTACATGAATAATTTATCTAAGATATCGAAAATGACTGTTTTGTTGGCACTTATTGATTCTCAACTTTCACCATGCCCCTAGTTATAGTTTTACTTTTACTTTTACTGGATTTAAATAAATAAATAAAACTAACATAAAAAAGGAAAAAATTGATACCATACCTCTGTTAGCAGGGATTCTAAACGATCTATCTTGAAAACACCATCCTATTGACAAAAACATGAATCAGAATTATGGTTTGATAAAGTACATATCATATTACAAATTCAGAAAGAATGAACCTGGGAAATGTAATTGTGCCACATGGCATTTTATTGGATACTATATTTGCCACACGTGTCTTCATTAATTATTGAAAGTAATGTAAGTTTTATTAATTAATCATTACCAAAATCACACTTAGAAAAGAAAGAATAAGAGAGAATTGAATTGATTTCTCCCTTCTCCCGCGAATTTTATTTACAATGAAAGATTTACATCAAATAAGGAAATAATGCAATTACACAGGCTGTCAATATTAACTAAGGAAAATAAAATTATATATTATAATATGCCCCCTCAAGGTGGAGCATATAAGTTGAAAATGCCTAGCTTGGAAGAAAAACTTTGAAAGGAAGAATGAGACAATAGTTTGGTAAGAAAATCTGCCAACTAGGAAGATGATCGAACAAACGAAGTACTTAATTTGTTGCGAAGCAACTGATCGCGAATAAAGTGACAATCAACTTTAATATGCTTTGTGTGCTCGTAAAACACAAGATTATTAGCAATGAAGATAGCAGCTTCATTGTCACAATACATAGCCATAGGACCAAGAATACCAATACCAAAGTGACATAGGAGAAAGCGAACCCAGCATCTCAGAAGCACTATGAGCCATAGCACGATACTCAACCTCGGCACTTGAACGAGTCACAACCCGCCAAGTAACCGAATTAGCACCAACAAATGTATAGTAACCCGAAGTCAAACAATGATCAGTCCGACTGTTGGTCCAATCAACATCACTATAGCCAGTGATAGACAGTGAAGAGGAAGGACAATACAAGGGGCCACAAGTAGGGGGAATGCTTCAAATATTGTAGGATTCGACAAACAGCCTCAAAATGTAGATGAGGATTATACATGAATTGACTTACCACCCCCATCGCATAGATGATATCAGGACAGGTAACAATGAGATCAATGAGCTTTCCAACAAGACAACGATAACGACTCACATTATTAAAGATCTATCCGAAGTAGCATCTAGCTTAGCAAAGGAGTCTACAGGAGTATCAACTGGACGAGCACTTAGGAAACCAGTTTCATAAAGCAAATCTAGAACATACTTACGTTGACAAAGTGAAATACCCTGCGAGGAGCTTGCAATTTCAATCCTAAGAAAGTAACGACGGCAACCAGCATCCTTAGTATGGAACTGAGTAGAGAGATATAATAGCGGAAGCATCATCACCAGAAATAATAATGTCATCCACATACACAATCAAGACAAAAGTACTAGAAGATGTACAATGTATAAACACCAAATGATCAGCAATAGAGCGAGTATATCCCACAGCAAGAAGAGCAAAGCTGAAATAGTCAAACTAGGCCTAAGGGGATTGTTTCAATCCATATAAGGCATGCCGTAAGCAACACACAAGATGCTCATTGCAAGGAATGCTATAACCAGGGGCTAATCCATATAGGCTTCTTCTTGAAGCTCACCATGGAGAAAAGCATTCTTAATGTCAAGTTGATGTAAGGGCCAAGAGCGGCTAACTGCAACAGCAAGAAGAATCCGAACTGAATTTAGGTGAGCAACAGGGAAAAAAAGTCTCAGAGCAGTCAACACATACATCTGAGTATACCCTTTGGCAACTAACTAAGCCTTAAGATGCTCAACAGAGCTGTCCGGAAGATACTTAACATTATAAACCCAGCAACAACCAACAATTTGTTTTCTAGTGGGAAGGGAGATGAGTTTTCACGTCTGATTTTGATGGAGCGAATGCATTTCTTCGTGCACTGCGTGTTTCCACCCAAGAATAGATAAGGCCTGTTTATATGAGGTAGGAACAAAATAGAAGACAAGGCACAAACAAAGAAAGAGAGAGAAGGAGAAAGCCGATGGTAAGAGATATAATTAGCAATAGGATGGCGAGTACAAGTATGCGTACTTTTCTGTAAAGCAATAGGTAAATCAGAAGATGGAGAAGAAGTAGGTACCTCAGACAAAGTGGCAGGATCAGCCGGCAAGGAGAGGATAACCTTCCTATAACAATCGCGTCGGTAAACTTATTGTGGAGGAGCAAGAGATCCAGATGCAGTAGTAAGAACAGGGAGAGTAGGTGAAACTGATGGTTCTAACAATGTGGACGAATCTATGGCAGAGTCGAGAGAGGAAGATAGAGGCATGGAACAAATGTAGAGGATAAAGGAGCAGGAAGTGTAGGAGAATGCACCCCCTCATGAGAAACAATGAGATTAGAGGACAAGAGGTTACCGCAAGATGAAAAGAAAGCAGTAGACTCAAAAAATAGTGACATCAGCACTTACAAAGTAATGACGGGAAGAGGGGTGGTAACAATGATAGTTTTTCTGAGTGCGGAAATATCCTAAAAAGACACGAGAATGAGGTGAAAGTTTGTCTTGATTGAGATCAAGGATGTGAACAAAGGCAACATATCCAAAAATATGAGGAGATAGAGGAAAGGGAGACCAATCTGGGTAAAGAATAGAAAAGGGGGATTGGTTGGACAAAACAAGTGTGGGTACCTTATTAATAAGTGAGCACAGCATCTGCCCAAAAAGGTTTCGGAACATGCATGTGAAACATCAAAGTACGGGTAACATACAAAAAATGACGACGTTTGTTGTGAAGTGCAAGGACAAGTGGTCTGATGGATAATATCCTTATCAATACAAAGGTTTGAACAACAGTCTAAATATATTCTAATGCATTATCTGAACAAAGAACTTTAATTCTCTTGTCAAATTGAGTAATAATTTCACTATAAAGCGAGAAATAATAGAAGGTAAATTAGATCGTTGCTTCATTAAAAAAAGCCATGTCATACGGGAAAAGTCATCAACAAAAAACACAAACTAAGAAAAACCATTAATACTTTTAAAACGGGAAGGACCCCAAACATCTGTATGAACTATAACAAAAGGTTCAAGCTCACGACTAATACCACGACTAGAAAAGGAACTACAGTGATGCTTGCCAAGCTAACAAACTTCACATTCTAGACTAGACAATTAACTCAAATTTGGGACAATAAACTTCAACCTAGCTAACAAGGATGACCGAGGCGAAGATGCTACTGAAGAGGAGAGAGAAAAGCATGAAGAGTTGTAGAACTCATATGCTCCGGAGGACGATCACGATCAAGATAATAAAGGCCATCCTTCTTATGTCCTAAACCAATCATCCTCTTCGTCGTGAGGTCCTGTAAGCACAGGTTGTAGGAAAGAAGGTTATGAAACAATTTAATAATTTGGTTAGCTGACTAACAAAGAGTAAATTAAAAAAAATTGAGATACATAAAGACTAAAAAGGAGATTAAGAGATGATGAGGGGCGAAGGGTCCCTCTACCAGACACAGGACGAGAAGAACCATCAACTAATTCAATATTATGACGAATGTTACTAAGGTCAAAGAATAAGGAAGAATTACCAAACATATGTGAGCTGGCGCTTGCATCGATGATCCAAGAGGGAGAAGATGAGTCTACAAGAGCCGAATTACCTGAGTTGGCCAAGGTAGCAATAGAGGATGAGAATTAGAAACACGCAAAAACTGAATAAGCTCTTGAAGCTGTGCCAAGCTTAGGGTGAATGTTTCCTGATAATCAAATGTGGTAGCTCCAGTAGTAGGCACTGGACGTGACGAAGATGAACTACCAGACACTGCACGATTAGAAAAATGGTATGCCTACTCAGGTTTCCCATAGTTCTTCTAGCAATAAGGCTCAATATGATTGGTGCCACTGCAAAAATCACACTTACAGTCACCTTTACCACTAGAAGAATGCCCACCTCAAGAACCACCACGAGTATTGCGTCCACTATGATTGGCACGAGAAGTACCCTGGGAGAAACCTCCACAACTATGACTAACAAGGGCAGAAGAATCAATAGATGCTGAGAAGTGATCATTAGTTGTGGTCAAATGACCACCCAAGGATGATCGCTGTATGCAGGCATAGGCACTAGTAGTAGGCAAGGTTTCACTTGCTTAAATTTGATCCTTAAATCCTTGAAGAGCAACATTAAGGCCAGATAAGAAATTACCAATCATAAATTCCTCCCAATACTTTTTCTGTTGCATCAAATTCTCACTAAATGTTCTGTATTGTAGCAGCTGCTCCCATAAGCCCTTTAAATGATTGTAATAATCAGACGAAGATCTCTCCTCTTGTTTTGTAGAGAACATCTGCTCATACAACTCATAGACTCGAGAAATATTACTCTTCTGTGAGTAAGACTCTGCAAAACAATCCCATATCTTCTTAGATGAATCACAAAGCTCAACGGTGGCGACAACTAAGTCCTCTAAATTGTGCCATAATAATCCCATAACAACTGCATCCTCACTCATCCAAACACGAAATTGAGGATCAATCGAAAGAGGTGGTTCATCAGTAATATACCATAGTTTATCTTTCTCCCGAAGAAAGGTTTTCACAGCATGTTCTCAACTCAAATAATTCGTGCCATTCAATTTCTTGGGTGTGATAGAACGAGGGACATCATCAGCTTTAATAAATTACAGACTGAGGCATGAGAGTGACAGAATTTATGTTTTCAGACTTTGACAAAATTAATAACCAACAGTAATTAAATAAATCTTAAAAAAAATACCAGCACAGTCGCCAAGAAGCCAAATCGGAAGTAATCAATCCTCCACTGACGTCCAAAAGTCAAGCAAAGGTAAATTCCAGTGTTTCAGTATTGTCACGGAGTCGTCCAAAACAAAAAGAAACAAAGCAACAGGGGCTAAACTATCTTCAATTTTCAGCTAACAACTGAAGAAAAATTGCAGCAACCAGTGATTGATGACACATCCCAAAAAAAAAAAAAAAAAAAACTAGAACAACAAACGAACGAACCAGACGACGAACAGCTCGACAAATGAACGAACCAGACGACGAACAAGGAGGCGACTTTGCTTTCTTCAAATCATCAAGTCATCAAGCACAAAGACAAATGGCTCACCTACATCAGGCGTTTGCTGTTAAGAGTCGCCAGAAGATCTCCAAGAGACGCACCGGCACGCGCTAAGAAGCCTTAGGTGCGTGGGATCAACAGCCGTGGTGGTGATCGGCGCGTGAGGTCGTGTTTGACAATCTCCGATGACGAACTAAACTAGGTTGAGATCGTCTGTCACTAGCAATCCCTTTGGGGTGTTCGGAGGTAAACTCGGATGGTTAGAAGACTAGTCAGCGGCGAGAGATAGCGTAGCGCAACGACGAACTTCTAGGTTTTTTTTTTTTTTAATTGAATAACGCTCTAATACCAACTTAGAAAAGAGAGAATAAGAGAGAATTGAATTGATTTCTCCCTTCCCCCATAAATCTTATTTATAATGAAAGATTTACATCAAATAAGGAAATAATGCAATTACACAGACTATGAATATCAAATAAGGAAAATAAAATCATATACTATAACAATCACTATAATAAGAATTAATATACTTCAATAAACATAGGACACTTATATTTTTGTTTGTGTATGTAATAATCTAAATGTGATGAATATATGACATGAATTAATATACTTTAATAAATAATACTCGTATACTCATAAATAATACTCTTATACTCACTTCTCTAATATATATATATATCATATAACATATATGTCAATAATTATTAATTAATCTGTCATTATATTTTACATAGTTAAATAGTAATTATAATTATTAAAATTAATATTATACTTTATTAGATAAGATTTATTATATGTTAGCTCAACAATCACATTATACGTTTACTCCATTCTTAATTTAATAGCAACAAAATTACTATTGTGAGATAATTAAAACATTTAAGATAAAAATGTTCTAGAAAAGAATGTTGCACAATTAGACTAGCACTACAACTCCATAATTTATATAACCATTAATATAATTCATATATTCTGTTCCATTTTTTTGTCTTTTTTATTGTCTAATTATTTTTGCAATTAATGTTTCTCTTGATGTTTTCTAAGGTTCGAATAAAACATTCTATGAGAATCAACAATGTTGTTGTGGAATTTAGACGTTCGCTTAAATTTACTTAACTTTTTTTTTTTTTGGTTGTTTTTTGTTGTATTTTTATTGTTGTTATGGCATATAATTAATTTTATTGTTGTCATTAAAAGTTGAAGATTGTGACATATTACGTTTTTTTTTCTCAAGTTTGAAAACAAAATTATGCATGAATCAACAATGTTGTTGTGATAGTTAAATAAAACAATTAAATTTAGGGGTAAATGCCTTTTTACCCCTTACACTTAAGGTGAAAATCACTTGTACCCCTGAATTTTAAAAACCTACCTTTTCATCCCTTCTACTTTGGATTAAAGTGAAAACGTTAAAAAATCTGTCAAACATAATAGTTTTGACTCTAAGTAAGTTTAAAAATTACATTTATACCTTGTGTATTTTATATTATCTACATTTACACTCCTGATTCTATTTAGTTTTGAACGGGTATTTTTGTTTTTTTCACTTGAAAATTTAACGTTGTTTATAACTTCATTTTAGCTCAAAATATAAGGGATCCAAAGGTAAGTTTTTAAAATACAGGGGACGTAAGTGATTTTCAACTTAAGTACAAGGAGTACAAATACAATTATCCCTTAAATTTACTTCCATTTTCTTTTGGTATTTTTAGTTTTGCTACCAAAATTTTAAGATTGTGACTAATAAAACAAGTTTTTTTTCTTATTATTATTAGTATCATATGTAAGATCTAAGTGTGATGAATATTAATATAATTTTTCAACTACAATGAAAATTATTACATTTAGAAATTAACTGTAAAAATTTGAATAGAAAATAATTGTTACAATAATACTTCAAAATACCTGTACAATGGACAGGCTTGAATACTAGTATGTTTTATCAAAAGCAACTCCGGTTTAGAGATAAAGTATTGCCATACAGGGAAATAAAATTTAGATAATAAATAAACCTTCTGTGAATGCACCTTATAAAGAAGAGCTTGTACAGAAGACTTCAGCTTGGGAGAGCTATCAGTTAGCACTTTTCTTGCAATCCAAGGGTAGGTACTTCCCAAAACTTTGTAATCTGGATTGAAGCTGATGGCTATTCCCTCCAAAACAGCAAGGCTAAAATTTGCAAAAAAATAATTTTGAAGTCCTCAAAAGCATGTCATATAGAAAATTGTGACATGAAAAACAGTAAGGATATCTAGAGTTACTCAACAAATCAAACAAACCATATGAACAAGCAAATAATATACACAACAACAGGTACAAAAGCATGACTACCTTCGAATAACAAGAGAAAAATATGAAGGTATTTGAAATTTGAACTTGTACCTGTAAAATGAAAGAAACAATAAAGTTCAAAGATGGAAAGTTCTTCGAAGAATTTTAGACCAAGCATAAAGGACAGAAAAACAGTTAAAACAACAGGTGCATGCTCTGCAAATAATGAACACCTTTACTTTGAACAACAATATAAAATTGACATTGCTGTAAGATTTTGTTATCTTTATTTTCAGGTACCAATAGTGAGTGAAATACATTATTGAAATAGTTTGATATACCTTATTGGAGCCATTTCTTAATAGCTAAGCTTTATAATTGGTGACTTAATATGGTATCACAGTTCTAATTGGGTTCGAGTCTCACTATCAATTTTTTATTTTTTGTTCGTTCTTATGCACTCTAATCAATTTGTATTGGTGCGCCTTACTTGGTTTAGTTCATTTGTCTTTACTCCACATGCAAGTTGTGGGGTCACACGTGGGGAGGTGGTCACACGTGGGGAGGTTTGAAATAACTTTGATATACATTGTTGGACCTTTTTCTTAATATCATAAGTTTTTAAGATAATTGGTGACTTGATAGATATGATAGTACAAAGTTTTAAAGGATCATTTTCATATAATGGGGCATGCCATTGCCAATAAAATCAAGTAAATATCAATATATTTCAAATACATCATGGCATTCTATTCTTTAAACCTTCAGTTATTTAATTGTTTAGAATGTTAGTCACTAAGATGGGGATCATGATAGCCATTTCTAGTTCAAATATTCTAGTAGGGGATGAAATATAAATTGTATAGGCTAATTTTGGGAGGGAGGACTTTATGAGTTTTAATTTATTTGTTATCCTTAAATTTTGAGATTCAATTGAAGTTTGATTACTTTGTTTTAGGAGATTACTTGATTTGGTCTTTAGCCCTAGCCTATATTAAGTGTTGAAGATTGTAAGGAATATTCAGCTTTGAAATAATATTGAAAGAAATTAAGTTTTATTTTGTTAGTTAATATTTTCTTCGTTGTTCTTGTGTCTTCATTCCGTTGCGCTACGTCCAGTGATATTAGAGCAAAACGATCCATAACCATCACTGTTTGAAGTAGAATTTCGTCATTGTTTTGTTCGAGCAATTCCAACCACTGTTCTGTTCGTGTTCTGTTTAAGGGAGAACCTACTGAACCAGTGCTCGTCGACTCAAAAAAAAAAAAAAAACTTATCTTCTTCTCCTTCATTGTCACCACTAACGAACGACCCATTGTCGTCATTGCTGCCGTCAATGCCGAGCCATTAGCGACCCCAGCCACAGACAATGAACCACCAGCATCCCTCGTCGCCGACTCCTTCTTGGAGCAATTCCAGCACCGACAAACGTCCAACGCCACGTCGTATTCAAGCCTTCATCGTGATTAGCATGAAGCATCTTTTAGGCGATAAAGAGGTAAAGCAACACCACCACCGACATCCCCAAAAACACTCCAAGAATTACTTATGATGCTGAAATTCCCAAAGGAGCAAAGGTGTCAAGTGTGATTGATAATGGGCAATGGAAGTGGCCGTTCCCAACTACTTGGGAGCTTCGGGAGGTAATAGAATCTCTTCCCGACTACTCTCCTCAACCGCATTTACAAGATCAATTTGTTTGGCTTGCTTCAAAAAATGGGGATTACAATGTTGTTGCCACTTGGAATGCTATTAGAAGACAATCTTCAAAGGTAATGTGACATAAGCTCTTATGGTTCCCTTACCATATCCCTAGGCATAGCTTTATTCTTTGACTTGCTATTAGGGAAAGACTCTCTACCAAGGATAAACTTCTTGCATGGGGAATGATTGTTGACTCTACATGTGTCCTATGCGGAACTAGTCTTGAAAACATATAGGACCTCTTCTTCTCTTGCCCGTATTCCACTAAGCTACGGGCAAAAGTCCTACAAATGTGCTCAATTGTCAAGTCTACCCAACCATGGCAGGAAGAGATCACATGGGTAGTTGGTAAGTTTAGTGGGAAAAGATTCAGCAACATCATGTGCAGAATAGCATGGGCGGCATTAGTTTACCACATATGGCAAGAACGCAATACAAGAACATTTAAAAGACTTCCATCCTCTACTACAAGATTAGTTAGCAACATTAAGTATGAAATAAGATTAAGAGCTTCCCAATTTCCTGTCATTAAATAGACTGAAAAAAATGCTAGACTTTGTAATATGTGGGGAATCCCTTTTTGTAACTAAATTGTACAGGGGGTATGCCCCTAAGATGTAAATATTTTCCCGACTAATCCAAATTATACATACTTACCAAAAAAAAAACACACCACCACCGGCATCACTTCACACCAATGACCAGAATCAGACCTCCAACAAAACTCCAGCGACCCCAGAACGCTCCAAACTGTGTTTCGTAAGAATACGTGTTCTCTATTTGAAGCTATGCTTAAATATTCTAGTTGGTTTGAAAAGATATTAAATTTGCATGTCGGGCTCTCTTGACTCACAATTATGTAAGATTTCAGTTATCAAAGAGCCACCATTTCCCCATATTCCTACTACCATAAATCTACACGCAATTATACCGGGTCGTTTTTATTAATTGCATATTTGGGACATTTACTTTAGCCTAGCATATTTTTAATTACTTGTTTCAATTTGAATTGATATCAGTATAGAATCTCCATCTCATCACCCCTATTAAAAAAATAAAAAATAAAAAAACCTTTACAGTTTATCTTTTAAGCCCATCTCCTTTACCTTTTCACACCTTACTTCATATCCCTTTCACCATAGATCAAAAAGTTTCTACCATAGAACAAAATGTGAACACACTCTAGGATTCAATGAACCAACTATGTGAGGACTTTGATAGACTAGCTAGAACTCTAGGCAAACGTCAAATGGATGATTAGAGGGATGACATCCCTATTCCTCCCTGACAAATGCTAGATCCTTTCTGTAGTTCCACTGGTTCTGTTGGCTTTTATTCCGATGGCCATGGCCAACCACAATTTCCTTGCAATCCTCAGGGGAGAGACGATGAGGATGATGCAAACTCTATTTTAAGTTATGGTAACAAATTCCCTCAAGCTGATCGTGTCACGAGGGTAATTATGGGGTTAAACCACTTGTGCAATACCCTAGAAACCACCACAATGACAATGAGTTTAACAACATAGTCAAAGTTGTTAAGGTTGACGCTCCATCTTTTGATGGACAATTAGACCCCGGTGTATTTTCTGATTGGCTTCTTGAGATTGAGGATTCTTTTAGGTGGTATTGTATGTCTAACTTGCATCAAGTCAAGTTTGCCTAAATGAGGTTAGTTGGGTCCGCCAAACGGTATTAGCAGCGTGTCCAAATTGAGAGAGATATTTGGGTCATTGAAAGTTAAATTGCAAGAGAAATACCTACCTGCCTATTATAGAGACCAACTGAATGATCAATTAATGAACTTAAGGCAAGCGTCTCTTAGTGTCACTAAATACATGTTTAATTTTGAAACTCTTTTTATGAGACGTGAAATCAAGGAGGAGTCTTGGCGAACAGTAGGTAGATTCATTAATGGGTTGCAACCCGAACTCAAGAAAGAAGTTAGTTTGTTTTCGCTTGATTTTTTCATAAGGTTCTATCTATTGAACAACTGTATAAACTCTCCACCCCCAAAAGAATGACGTCTCAATTCCAACAGTCCAAATCATTCTCTTCTTAGAAACCTAGTGGGAGTTTACAAACTGGATTAGTTGCTTCACGAGGAAGTAACAGTCCTAATTTGAGAAATCAGGGCAAACAAGGTACTAAGCCTAATTTTTTTGGGTTCTGCCCTGGTACTTTTAGTATTCAATGTCATAACTATCATAAGCGGGAACACATTGCTGCATGGTGCCCACAATGAGCACTTGTGCTCAATCAAGATCTAGATCCGTCACCTCAGTCTGATGAGTTCGAGCAAGTAAATGGTTTTGATCCTGAGGATGGGTGTAAGGAACAAGAGGCTGAGGATGAATTCCATCTTGGTGTCATCCGGTGCATCTTATCAACCCATATAAAGGAAGAAGATTGGAAACGCACTTGCACATTTCAAACTTTCCTTAAATGTGGGGCTAAGGTTTGTAAGATTGTCATAGATGGGAGAAAGTACCATGAATGTAGTATCCACTCAAGCACTTAATACGATTGGGCTTAAGCCAAAGCCACATCCCCATCCTTTTCGGGTAGCTTGGGTAGATGCAACTAGTCTTTTTGCCAACCATAGGTGTTTAGTCCCTCTCCAGATGGGAAGTTACTCTAACAAAGTGTGGTATGATGTTCTTCCTATGGACGTTGCACGTGTTACTTGGTCGTCCGTGGATTATGATATGGACGTGATACATCATGGGCGCTCAACGTCCAATGCTCCCAGTACCTTTATGAGAGTCATGACTCAGGTACTACGTCTTTTTCTATGGAAATTTTTGGTCGTATATTTTGATGACATACTTATCTACAGTAAGACCAAGAAAGAACACCTAAGTTATCTTAGGTAGGTTTCAGAGGTTTTGGGAACTGCACAACTTAATGTGAATATCAACAAGTGTTCGTTTATACAATTCAGGTGTCTTGTATTGTGTTCATCATCTCTGACCAGAGAATTGCAACAAACCTAGAAAAAATGCGAGCTATTCGTGAGTGGCCTGAACCTAAGACTATTTCAAAGGTTCATAGTTTCCATAGGTTAGCCACATTCTACAGGAGATTCGTGAAGGGTTTTAGGTCTATTATGGCTCCAATCACAAATTGCATGAAAAAGGGAGGTTTTCAATGGACCACGGCTGCCACTAAGGCATTTGAGGAAATCAAAAAAAGGATGGTATAAGCCCCTATTTTGACACTCTACTTTTCTAAAGTCTTTGAGGTTGCTTGTGATGCCTTTGGGGTAGGTATAGGAGGTGTTTTGAGTCAAGAGGGTCGGCCGATAGCATATTTCAATGAAAAGCTTAATGAATCTAGGAAGCAATACCCTACATATGATAAAGAATTGTTTGCTATTGTCCGTGCTTTGTGGCATTAGCGGTATTACCTATTACCACAAGAGTTTGTTTTATACTCTTGCCATCAGGCCTTAAAATACCTTCATTCCCCCCCCCCCCAAAAAAAAAAGAATTGAGCATTAAGCATGCTTCATGGGTAGAGTTTCTTCAAGAATATACCTTTGTTCTCAATCACTGCGCAAGCGTAGAGAATAAGGTTGCTAATGCTTTGAGTAGGGTCACTCTCACTTTGCCGTCTATGAGTGTTAGTGTCATTGGTCTTAATAGGCTCAAAGATGAATAACCGACTTGTCTAGACTTTGGCTTAATCTTTCAAGATATCCAGGATGGTAACCGTTGTGAGTTTGTTGATTTTATTATTTGAGATGTTTACTTGTTTTGTGGGTCCAAGTTGTGCATTCCTCGTACTTCTGTTCGAGAATTTTTAGTTTAGGAGTTACATGCGAGGAGGTTAGTTAGCCATTTTGGTGGGATAAGCTATCGCCTTAGTCGAAGATAGATTTTACCAGCCATCGTTAAAGAAGAAAGATGTGGCCAAAATTGTTTCTCAATGTCACACATGTCAAGTAGCAAAGGCTAAAAAGCAAAACTCTAGCTCTATGAAGCATAGATACGGATATAGGAACGGGTACCGGTACAGATATGGGATACGGCAATTTTTAAAAAATGAGGATACGAATACGGCGAAAATACAGCAAAAAAATAAAATAAAATATATTTTTTATTTAAAATATTTTTGAAGATAACATCTATATACTACTAGACATTATATAAATAACAATTATATAGCATGAAAAATACCATTCAACTCATACAAAAGCTAGATTTAATTTTCAATTTGTGTTTTAAAACCATAATATCCTAATTTTAAAATTCATATATTTTCAATTTATATCACTATTTTAATATCAATACGACACAAATTTAGAATAAAAGAAAAAATGAAGAGAAAGTTGTGCACAAATAAAGGAAAGCAGTAACGAAAGCAGCAACAAAAGCAGCGAAAGACAGTCGAAAAATCGCCGGAACTACTGGAGTCAAGCAAACGTGCGCTGTCAAGGTTCGTCAAGGTTTAGGGCTTTTTTTCATTCATGCGTCTCAGGTATAACAAAACAGAAAAATAAGTATTAAATTATATTTTAGTTAATTACAGTTTGATTCCCACTAAAATTTTTATCGTATCAATTTTACCCCCAAACAAATGTCTAAAATATTACATTTGGACCCCCGCTGTATCCCAAAAGTATCCTTCTCGTATCCTAACCGTATCCCAGCCGTATCCTATGCAAAATTTAAAATAAAAAATTAGGATACACCACGTAGCGTATCCGATACATATCTAGCCGTATCCATATCCGCGAAGTACACGATACAAGTGCGGCACTTAATTTGAAGTATCCGTGCTTCATAGCTCTGGGTTGTACACACCCTTACTTATTTCACACACACCATGGCAGAACGTCAGTATGGACTTTGTTCTTAACTTACCTAAAACTGCTAGACGTCATGATTCCATTCTAGTAGTAGTCGATTGGTTTTCTAAGATGGCCCACTTCATACCCTGCACCAAAACAGCTGATACTTCACACGTGGCTAAGTTGTTCTTCAAAGAGATCGTCAAACTGCATGGACTACCCACTTCCATAGTGTCAAATAGGGATGTTAAGTTTGTGAGTTACTTTTGGAAGCCACCATGGAAACTATTTGGTACCTATTTGAAATTTTCGTCTGCATTTCATCCCCAAATTGATGGCTACACTGAGGTAATTAATTGAAGCTTAGAAGATATGCTTAGGTGTCTAGTTGGGGAACGTCAGGAAACATGGGATTTGTTACTCCCTACCGCTGAATTTGCTTATAATAGCTCTATCAATCGTTCCACTGGTAAAAATCCTTTTGAGTGTGTTCATGGTGTTACCACTCGCCAACCTATTGACCTTATTTCCCTATTATCTGATAGTCGGTCATCTCAATCAGCTAAATCTTTTACCCAACACATTTATGATATCTATGTTGATGTTCGACGTAAAATTACGACTAGTAATTTAGATTATAAACTAGCTGTTGATGCACATCATCACAATGTTGCATTTAATGAAGGGGATTATTTAATGGTTCGTGTTCGCCCAGAGCGTTATCCTAAATATTCTTTCAAGAAATTGCATGCACGTGCTATTGGACTTTTTTGTATCCATAGCAAATTGGGCCCTAATGCTTATTTAGTTGATTTACCTATTGATATGAATATTAGTCCAATTTTCAATGTAGAGGATTTGTTACCTTACCGAGGCACATTCGAGCCTCCAGTCTTTTCTATTGGTACCTCTGCAGGTCACTCAGTTGGCTTTTCTGTTTTGTCACCGGTGCCAGCCATTCCACCTCTTCAGCAGCTGGATGTAGAGCAGATCACTGATGTGCTTAAATTTGAGACCATCATTTCTCTTCAGGAGCGCCTTCAGCGTTTTGTTGTTAGGTAGAAGCATAGACTAGACTTTGATGCTACTTGGATTACCAAGAAGGAGTTCCACTGCATTAATCCTCAGCTCTGGGCGAATTATCTTCGCCAGCACTCTACGAAGCACAGTTCTTTTCAGTCTAGAGGGAATAATTGAGATCATGAGAGCCGTTTCCAGTTCAAATATTTTAGGCCGGGACGAAATTTGAATTGGATATGCTAATTTTAGGAGGGAGGATTTTAGCAGTTTTAACTTATTTGTTTTCCTTAAATTTCGAGATTTGATTGAAGTTTGATTGTAATTTGATTACGATTTAACTACTTTAGGAAATTACTTGATTTTTGGTTTTCAGCCCTACCTATATAAAGGGTTGAAGATTGTAAGGAACACTCAACTTTGAAATAATATTGAAAGAAATTGAGTTTTATTTTGTTAGTTATTATTTCCTTCGTTGTTCTTGTGTTTTCATTCCGTTGTGCTACGTCACACCATCTCACTCAAAAGCTTAAGTTGTTAAGAAGGGGGCACCTTTATTATTTATATTGATTTATTTTCTCTCGACAAACGACATGTACAAAAACTCCTATGCCTCATTAAGTTGCAAAAGACTATTGCATCAAGATTTTCAATGTGTCAATAAACCCTTTATTTTCTATTAATGTTTAACTCTTCATTTTATTATTGGTTGAGGATTAAACAGTCGATAGACTAATGCATTAAAAGTTGACGGCCTCGATACTGCATAATTTTCATGTTTGCACAACAAAGATTTCTAGGGCACAATGCCTAACAAATTCTTCCTATACTTGGAGCATCAAATAAAACCACAAAAAATATTTGCCAACCAAAATTGACTCTCAACCGGAGAAAGAGAGCGCACAACCAAGTCATACTGATACACGGATGCAATGCAATGTGATATTTTCTTTCAAATGTAAAACTTGTAAAGACATTGATAAGATTATTCTATAATTGTAAATAAGTGAAATTCTATTGTGAAGCCTCATCAAGCCTATGTTGGAGTTAAAACAATCTCCTAGGTGGGTAAATTTAGACGTTTTCTCTACAACTAATGGCTGGAAACCTCCTATAAGAAGGTGAGCTCAATCCCAAGACCGAAACCTCCCATAAAAAAGGTAAATAAGTTATATAAAAATAAATGGAGATTTAGGTTTCTCACTGCCACTAAGAGAGCCTTGCTCTCTCTCCTCCACCTCTGGTGATTCTCCGCCTTCTCAACACTCACCATCCTCCGTAGTCTCAGACTCTCAACACCCACCAGTACTTCATAGATAGTGTACTCAACACAAACCACCAGTTTGGAAGATTTCGCACCAACAGATGGATGCGACATTCCTTTACCTCATATTTTGTATTTTCCTTTTGCTCCCCTTTCTGAGGAGGTCTTTCAGGTGTTTTTGCTCCTTTCGGTTTAAATTAGAGCATCACGAAATTTCTACATTTAAACCCAACCAAATAAAGTATGCATTATAATTTCTAAACATTCAATATTTTAAATTGACCACCCTTATATATCACAAAATATTATCCTGAACGGAAGAAGACAATTTTTATTTCACCAACACGAGGAAGAAACATCCGAACATCCAAGTAGGCACATCAACATGTTTGTATGGTGCAGTGCTCAATTAACTTGCAAATCAATTAAAAAATAAATAAAAATCCATCAAAACACCTTACATCGTGGTTCCCAGGTTTCCAAGAAGATCTCCAAAACTTATGTTGCGCACCCCTTTGGCAACAGCATTTTGGAATACGCCTACAGAGAAAATGCCTATATGAGGACTACTGGCAACAACAAATAGATATATGCCCTCTAGTCAAAGAATGTAAATACTGTACAGTCTTCATTCATATGAATCTCTTGTCTACAGACAGTAAGTAGAAATCAAGCATTCATGCAAGCATGGAAGGCAAAAACCTGTCAATGCTTTTGTGACAGCATCCTTGTCTGCTGTTGCCGGAAGAAGCCTGTTCAAGATTATCAAATGACCCAAACTTAAAAATGCTATAATCCATAGAAGTAATCTCTTTAGCAATTAGAAGGGAAGATAAACATGGTACCCAAGTGTAACAAAGTCCTTGGCCAATGCATCAAAATCACGATTTACAAGATGGAGACAAGCTTCAATAAATCCATCACGAAGTTCTTGTTTAAATTCACCCATCATACCAAAATCTGCAAGTAAAAATATTAAAATTAGTTGTGCGATATATGGAACATATACCCTACCATTCAATTATCAATGCAAATGCAGAAGCCGTGAAACAAGTTGTCAAATGAAAAAAAATAAAATAAAAAACAAAAAGGATAACAAAGATTTGAAACGTTAACCAATATGACTGCAAGCAAAACATCACTCTAACCAAGCCATTACCCTATGTTGGTGGCAAAATTAATACTATGTTTTTACTGTCTTTGGTAGGTTTTGCACATAAGCCAAGTAAAACTCTTAAACCTGTTCATACTACCAAGGAGGTGGGCAAGGAACAAAATTTCTGGTTTTGCCTCCATCAAAACAACCAAAACTAATAGATAAAAAGTAAACATTTGTAAAATATTAAATTTAATAAAGCTTATTTAATTTGTCATAAAAAATATAGTATAATATAGCTTAAATAATTTATCATTAAAATTTCATGTGTTTAAATATATTTAAATTTATGCTTCCACACGTTTCTATGCATTTTTTGATTTTTGTAATATGACTAATGTCAAAACATTTATTTTCCATACTTTTCCAAATTTTGATCCTTGAAGGTAGGCAATAGGACTTCTCAAAAATTGTTTAGCTGTTAAGTGGGTATTCAATGGTTAGGCAAGTGTCTGTGCGAGTTAATTGGAAAGCCCATAAGCCTTTCAAGCATCTTGTTGAGAAAGAAGAAAGATGGGAATATGGAGAGCTATTTGTATTCTCTGAATTATTTTGAACGATACAAATATTAGGCCTATTTACAGGCAAATGAGGCCATTAATAGATAAAAACACAAATATAATAATATCATAAAGAATAGAAATAATATCATTGCCATAATAATGTGAATAATATTAGGAAAAATATCAGTGACGTATTATTTCCATAGTACTTTAACACTCCCCCTCAAGCTTTCAAGGTGATAGTTTTAGACACCAGCTAGAGTTTGGAAACTGAAGTATGAAAAGTGTCAATTATGTCTTAATCCATTGCAAGAATTCACCAAATCCGCAACAAGATGACAGAGAAAACTGTTGAGAGAAAGCTGTGAAATATAGGCAAAAATAACTGCAAGATAGCAACGAGAACAGCAAACGGTTGTAAAATTACAGCAAAAACGGTCGTGGAAGCACTGAGCAGTAAAATATCAGAAACAGCAACACAACAGTGAGAACAACTGAACAACTGCAAAAAAACAACAAAAAGGGAAGGAAACAACAGCGAGAATGGTTGTGAAATATTTACATCGCTGCAAAACAGCCAGAACAACAAAATAGCTTCAAGGATGGGTGGAAGATAGTAGCGATTATGACTGCAACACGCCAGCAAAACATTTTCGAAAGTGGCTGTGAGACATTAGAGAAGACGACCATGAGACAACAATGAATATAGTAGTGATAATGGCTATAAAATTGTAGAGTTCCCCCGAGACAACGATGAGATTTGTTGCGAGAAAGCAACAAGAACACCAGAAAAATTTGTTGTGATGCAGGATGGAGGATGCAACAAATCTTTTTCCTAATAAAGAGATTACTTCTATGGAGGATGCAACAAATCTCATCTATTGTTCCATATAATAAGACACAAATTCATCATTTATAATTCAAGAAACAAAAATAAACACGGCAGGATATTATGACAATCAATAACATTAATGATGGAGTATGTGATCAATGTCATTTGCAAAAACTCTCAGCAATACTAGTATAAGAAATAGACTCATTGTCAACTGCTATTATAAAATGCAAAATGCAAAGGACTCCTTGTTTTCTTTCCTTCCTCTCTTAGTTACTTTCTCAATTATATTTATCTTTTCATTCAGTTGCTTGGTTTGGAAGATCAAATTCACATGTACCAGTACAGTCTCTTCATATGCCAAAACATGTCAACAGAAATTAAACAGGTACCTAAATAGGCTAGCTTTCCGTCATATGTACGGAGAAGGTTTCCAGGGTGTGGATCTGCATGATAGAACCCATATTCAAGAAGCTGATTAAAAGAGCAGTAAACTCCTACCTGCAAATTGCCAGGAAAAAAAAATTTCCATTGGTAAGTTTGCAGTGTATGTAGATGCCATATTTATTTTAATTGAAATCATATTACTGCATGTTGTTTCAAAATTGACCTCAACCAAATACAGATCCTTCACTTCTGCCAACTTTTGCCCCTGCACACCAAGAAATTGACAATTGGCATAAGCTTATAAATTTTGAAGTTTACAAAAATAATAGTGCAAGAATCAGCTTCAAGAAAGAATGGATTTTAATGATCATTTAAGTGGTTGTGGAAAGCTTACTACAAGGCAGGTCTCACAAAATAATTGCTCTCAGTGAACTTTTTGTGACAATCAAAGCATGCCATATTACCTCTGACTATCATCACTCTAGCATGCACATGCGGAAATTGGCAAAAGATGAACATGTACAGGTAATTGTCATATTTTTGGGCATTCATCAATAGATGATGTGGCAATATGGTGATTGGAAGATAACTATACAACCCTGAAACATTGTTTGTTTGCAATGTTTAGGTCCCATAGCAAGAAAGAGAAAGCGAGAAGTAAACAAATTGAGGTAGAAAAATTTTTTGGGATGAAATCTGCAGTATACCTCCTCTTACAACTTATATGGTGATACTATTTTCTTTCCTTTGTAAGAGGCCATTTGGCAACCCAAACTTTCACCAACTTTGCACAAAATTTTGACATGTGTCATCTTATTTGGGTGTTGAGTGCTGGTATAAATTTGTAAAAGTTGGTAAAAATTGAAGAAAGTTCGAGAAAGTAGATAAAAGTTGGTTATGTGTATGGTGGAGAAGGTTGGAGAAAATTTGTTAAAGTTGTTTATTTTTATTTTTATTTTTTTAATGGAAGTAGGTGAACCAAATGGGGCCTAAATTTCTTAAAGAACAGACAACCAACATTTTCCAGAATCCTTTTAACAGTGTCATTTACTCTTTAGTTACCTAATTCCCAATCTGTATGCCCAACCAGCCACTAAACTTATTCTTTCTGCAATTTGATTCCCCCCAACTAAACAAAATGAATCAGCGGATCTAGGTAAGCATGAAACAACACATACCTCCACCCATTGCATGACAAGGACCCTACGAGTTGTTTGCTCCATACACATTTCTGGAATTATAACATCTTGTAGACTACCATATAGCTGTCTGCTAGCACATATAGTAGGTCAGAGTCAGAGCATCAATCTGCACTTTTTCCTTTTGCTTTTTGATAGAAAAAGAATTTTATCAATCTGCAAAATGATATTAAGGAAAGTTCTAGAATTTGTCCCAAGTATATATAGTTGGAAGTGTTTAGAAGTAGTTTCAATTGGCAGAACATGAATTCAAATCACGAAAAGATTTATTACCATTAATGCTTCCACCATCACTGCCACCACATCTCATCTAAAACATGCAAAATGTATTCAGATGAAGGTGTTTTAAAATAATAATTGGTTCGGTAAAAAATTCAACATCTTCAACGGATCCTATCAAGTCGAACAGAGAAGACACTTCAATAAGAGCCAGACATAATATTCTTGTGCAGAGGTAAGTGCCCAGCAGTGGCAGTGGTAGGGGGATTGAAGGTGGATGCTGATTTAGGCAAGCCAGCTCACTTTTGTGGTATATATCAACTTCACGGCTTACTTCATTAGGTTACTGCAGAGCAGTTTAACTCAATATCAGGATGCCAATGTGTTTTAAGGCAGGTGCCAAATGATCTACCCCATGGGTTTTAGTTTGAACATCTGTTTTCAGGTTATTGAATCCTTTGAGATTGTTGTCATCCAAGGACACAGACCAAATGGAAGTTTAAAAAACAATGAGACTGTACTTGGATTGTAAAATGTGCAGGAAAATAAAGGCTTCTATGATTCCAATATATAACACCACATCTAATAAAACAAAACTTATATGTTACAGTTACTCTTACCTAAACCTGAGTCCATTATTTGCTTCTTTCTTATAGTCCATCTCCTGCATTCAATGTGATTACCTGTATTCAATATAAAGCACTAAGAATATTCCTCTTAAAATGGGAAGAAAAAGAAGGAAAACATTTAATGTACTCCAAAACTAAGTGTACACATTTAAAGTTAGTAATAATCAATTTCTCAAATAGAAAGGAAAACCAATTGTCATGAAGATGATGAATGCATGTTAAAGTTAAAACACTACATTTGCCCTCGCAACATCTCAAAATGTTGGCAAGAAGGAATTTGTCTCCTGTAAGTTGCAATCACTGAAACTTGGATTATTAGACTGGTAGATTTAAGGTCAAAGACTCTGCTAGGCCTGCACAGTTGTTGGAGCCAAATACGCTGGCCGGTGGATCCAATTCCAAATAATAATACAATCCACATTACAATTGTTAGAAGTGGCATCTCTCCAAAGTTCATGTAGCCAAAACGAAAGCCTTGCGATGAGCAAATAGCAATTGAATAAAGTATGTAAAAAGAAGTTAATGTAGAGCTGAGAACTTATAGGTGGTGTGAGAAGCCATCTGAAATAATCAAATTATGTGCAATATAGACTAAAAGACATCAAGTGACTTGATTCAACTAGAAAATGCCACAAGAACAACTGCAAGGCAAAAAATAAAAAATAAAAATAAAGTGTGCCTAGAGAAAGGGAAAAGCATGCCTCGACTAGATTTTTCACTCTACATCAAGTTAAACGGCTGAACAAACTTCTATGGTCAACCCACAGCGCGCAGGATTTAAGGCTTTCATGAATAGTGGTATCATTAGGAGCAACATCAATAATTTAAACCACCTTCCCAAAAAGTAACACCAGGAAAAGAAATAATCAATGCACCAGGTTGCTAGAAGGAACTAGAGACATTGAATTATTATAATAAGAAGATCAATACATACCCGAAATAAACTTGATGCCCATTCATCAACAACTGCCTGCAAATTAAAGATCATCTTTACAAATACAGCTAACTTGAAATCTGAAGAAACTTTCAGGAACTATATCTAGGTACATCACTGGGCACTCGTGCATGAGACACTACTAAGTCAAAAGTCATAACCATCAGGATCCAATAATTTTTTGTGTTTTTATTTTAGTTTTCATTCCCAAACCATAAGGTGAAATGAGCTCTCAGAACTCCTGCCTCCTGGTGTTTCCCAGGAGGCAGGAATCCCAGTCCACACTTGTAGCTTAACAAAATGTTGGGCATCTTAGCCACATTACAAATGGTCTTAATACCTGAAGATCAGTGTTGAATTTTCCAGCTCTCCTAATCACACCCACAAGAAACCGCAAGATTAATATGTCCAAGGAAATGGCAGCTTGAACTCCAGGCCTCTGCACTTTGACAGCAACGACCTTTCCACTACGCCGAAGCCTAGCTTGATAGACCTTGTAATAGAAAAATACAATAACAAAGTAGAAGGAAGGACAACTGCATGAGTTTCAATTTCAAGTTTAATGCTACGTGCCAAACTAACCCCAGAGCAACAACTTCCAAATCTAGAGCAACACACTAATTACAAACCTGCCCAAGAGAAGCTGCTGCCATGGGCTCTGGTGAGATCTCAGAGAAAAGCTCATCTATTGACAATCCAAGTTCTTGTTCTATTGTATTAAAAGCAACTTCAGTTGAAAATGGTGTTATTCGATCTTGCAACAGTGAAAGCTCATCCAGATATGAAGGTGGTATCAAGTCCTACAAGAAAGATATCCAAAAACCATGTTTATGAGTCTCTATTACTGGACAAAGTAAATAAGAATATGAAAATAAACCCCTATGTTGGAACTTGGATATGCATCTATATTTATACATTATCATAAGGCTTGGTTTGGAAGCACAGATGAACATAGGAGAGTGATTGGAGAATCCTTCCGTGTGGTCTCAAAATCAACCAGAAAAGAACAGGGGCTTATTAGTGGAGGCCCTTTTTTGGGCCTCCATGAGCTTTGGATAAAAAGTTATTTGGCTTCACCTATATAAATTTACCATGGCATGCATGCCTCTTTCCCTGTGTTAACATTACTCCAAGTAATCCACAAGCTTGAACCAGCTATTGCAGGAAGTAGCTCTTGCTGCTAAGGTGCGATCAATGTGATTATTAGCTCCTAATATTATTTTCATGTTTCCTAAATTGTATCACTGAGGAACAATATCAATTAAAAGTAAAACAATTTCAAACAGCTCCGAGTGTGAGCAGTATTTTGTTCTCATTAGATATCCGATTAATATTTTTTAGGTGTGTAAAAGAACATTAGGATTTATGTAACATGATATAGTTGCAGCAATACTTGGAAAAACTAATTCGTTCTAGAGATGTCAAAGCTGAGGAGCATACAAGGAAGCAATTGAGATGATATGGAGTTAGATAAGAATGAAGACCACTCCTTATGTTAAAGACAACATCTAAAGAGGAAGTCTGAAGAGTAAAGAAATGAACCAAATTATAATAGAGAAGTCAAGAGAACCTTTCCTCTTCTTCATTTTTCGTTCTTTCTTTTTTATTGGTAAGTTGGATAAGTCAAAAGAACATGAAGTCATGATTCTCTTATTCACTTCATAGTCAAGAGTTATGCTCCAGTCCATATTTTTGTTGACCATAGAAAATCAAACTTGTGAAGAGACAAGCTTTTGACATGCTCAAGAGTATGGATTTCCAAAACTATCCCCTTACTTCACTTTATCAGATGTATTCACACTAACCAAAAAGAATGACCTTGTAAAATCACAAGGCAATGTACTTTAACTTCTCAAAAAAACAAAAAGGCAATTAGTTTAGAACATCCCAAAATGGGAAGATGGACAAAGAATAGTAGACATAGAAAGCACATATTTCTCATTTTTATCATATATTGAACATTTCCCAGCAAGTCCATAACATAGAATCTGGAGACAATTTTGTTTTTCTTTATAGTACCATAGCAGATAATACTCCTCCCGCGTAGAGCTGCTCCACCAATTGTCACTCTGCTAGATGGCAGCACCTTTTGCTGGAGGTTAAGCCCTTTTATTATTCCATCTTTTTCTCCATGATTATATGTGGTTGACGGTCAACAATTAAATTATTGCAGCGGGAAACATGATTCAGAAATCAGATCAACCCTGTAATGAATTAAACATATTGTCTACGTAGAGACATTTATGGCCTTGAGCACTGACAAGGATGTTTCATTCTAACTTGGAGGTCATGAATTTGAACCAGGAATAAGTCTCGTTGCTTGCAAAGGGAAGACTTCTTACACTTAACCCTCCCCAAACCCCACAATACGGGAGGTTTGTACACTGAGTCTTTTCACATACATAGAAACATTTAACTTAGAAACAGGAGAGAACTAAAAGTAGTTGAGCAAAAGAATTTTCAACTTACTGCTCGAGATGAGATAGCCTGAGCAATTTTTACGTATGCCTACAAAGCAAAAAAAAAAAATAAAGAAAATTTATGAATTGAATGAGTCTTAATAAAGAAGAAAAAATTAACTCTAAACAATTAGCAGTTTATAAGCTTGACTAACGAGTTAGCACGGGGTGTTATATAACTAACAAACAACAAAGGACAAAATACAAGTCTGTATATCAAAGAAATTCTTCGCTTAGAAATTCAATCTTAGTCGACAACGTTTTGAGAAAGGAAATCCCCGGAGCTTTTCAACACACTTTAATGCAATGTTCGATAATCTTTAACAGCAAAGAGAATGGCATGGAACCAGAATCATTGCAAAGACTGCACAGATACCAATTCACAGCTCCAGTGACACATCAACGCTGTAAGGTAGCAAACTTGGATTTTTTTGAAGCTTATTATTGTAATTTGTCATTATGTGGCGACATCCAATTACAGAAACATCTTTCCAATAAGTGGTACATGTATAACTCTTGAAAATAGAAAGTGGAGAGTATTTTTTTTTTTTTTTAATTGGAGGAAGCATAACAACAATCCTACTAGCTTTAGAGATCACATTACGAACTGAAAAAAGATCTTTCAAACTTAATCAACAAAAGTTGATTTGTTTTATTTTAAGCACCTTCAAAACCTGCTGAAGTTATCAGCCCATCACATGTCACATTCTAAGATCACTAGTACCTCCTCTCCATCTTCAATAACCAAAAGATTCTGTATTATTTTCTTACTCAGCTGGGATCCTTAATACAATTTCTCCAATGAATTTTGCGGAAATGTTCCCATTGCCAGAGCTGAATGCCATATAATTCTTGGGAAGCTCTCAAATGATCTGAAGTAGAGATTGAGATCAAATGGGTATTTGTTCTACCTGACCTTCCTATGTTACTGCATTTGTAGTTACGTATAAACTCAAAATTAATCTTTCACTGCTAAGCAAGTGTTCCGAGAGTAACTGTTAATTTGCAAAATGACACCTAGGCAAGAAAGTTTCAACTTCACTAATCATTTTCATATATGAAATTCGGGATAATTAGTCTTTCCCAGAAATTAGTCTAAAGCAATAGGGTGCCACACAATTATGAAAAGAGGAATAAGCATGGGGTAAAAAAGGAATAGCAACTTCTCGTTAAAGATACATAGTTATGTCTTACTCTCTGCGAGAATTGATCTCTTGGAACTGTACAATTTCAAATTCTTACAATCTGAAATATGAATAAGGACACTAGCTACCAAATAGAATTTGATAAGAATTGAGGATGAAGATGGATTTTGACTATGAATGAGTCAATAGCTGGTCACAAATTGTAAAAGACTAGTGAATGAGCAAAATATACCGGACCAAGTTGTATTAATATTTTCCGCAACTCTGCAGCTCGAACCTGCAATCAACCAAAAATAGAGTAAAAGTTTCAAATATTGCAGGATAGAACAGTAATTTGAAAAGAAACAACAATGACCTCGAACATTTGCTCTGAGCGCTCGGTGATGCTATCAATGTATCTAAGGGCGAACCATCTGCCTAGGGTAGTCCCTACTTGGGCGACGCGGCGCAGGAGGAGTAACGGTCTCTTCCGATATATCGAGGCGATCTTGGAGATGTTGTAGTCCGTCAGAGAGTCCGCCTCCGAGGTGCTGAGCTCAAAGAGGTATCCGGAGTATTCCGTGAACGCATCTACATTGCCTCCGCCTGCCGCGGTCGCAGCCGCGGGTGGAATAATCCCCGGCCGGCGGGCGGTACTGGCAGCCGTACTCCGCCGTTGCAGGCGGCGATTAAAACTCAAACTGGCGGGAACTGACGGACACGGCGGCTGCACAAGTAGCATAAGGGGTGGCGCGATTGGCTTGTTGGTTACGACGGATGCGAAGAAATTTGCAGTGCCAGGCCAGCGGAATTTTCCTTTATCTTCTTTTCGTTATCTTTCAAATTAATTCGGGGGGTTTTATTTATTTATTATAAATTGTAGTTTTGGTGATGCCACGTGGCATGCGGACACGCGGGACGTTGATTGACGGTCGGGTTTGGAAAAATTCGGATATGGTTCTCGTGACTAGCGCGGTTAGGCAAAGCTTTAGCGTGGGGCGTTTTCCGATCAATGGTTGGATTTACAGGCTGGACATCCCAATTTTCTGGATTAGCTCGCTCCAGTGTGCTTGTACCATGGAATAGGCTAACGGCAACCCGGGGGGCATAACTTGATCAGCAAGCAAGTTTTCTACCTGGTCTTGCTCTCGGCAGAGGGAGTGTTGGAAATCGTAAAAATTAATATAATTTTATAAAAATTATAATTTTATAATTTTTGTAGAGAGTAAAAAAAAAATAAATTTATAAATATTTGTAGAAGTTTATAAATTTTTACAGAGTTTCAAACGAGGTCATAAATGTTAATCATCTTGTCTCAGACTGTAAAATGCTATTCTTACTCTATGTACTCAATTACAATTATTAATATTTTACTATTTTTTACAAAAAAATAAATAAAATATATACAAACTAATTATTAGTTAAAAATATTTCAATGCTAACATGCATTTTTAAACTTTTAAACATATGAAGCGCTTTTTGAAAGTCAAATTTTAGTAATTTTTTATAATTTTTTGATAAATTGATAAGTGAATTTTTTTTGTGTGTCTAGTAAAATAAATAAAAATTTTTAATAATTTTTAGTAACTTTTAATTGTCTGATAAAATAAATATAAATTTTTAGTAATTTTTTACAATTTTTAAGTATTTGATAAAAATTTTGATAAGTTTTAAGTTGAGTTGAGATAACTATTATACAATTAGCCAACTCATTAATGGTGATGTTTTAGCAAACTGTCGCATTTAGCAAAATGAATAAAAATTGGTCTTTTACCAAATATTTAAAACACCAAAAGTGTGTGTTTTTTGGGGGGTTCTAAACGGTGCCCAAGTGAGAATAATAATAATATTTATGTAAAAATCTAATTGAGGCAAATTAGGGCTAGTATGTAAAATTGGCCCAAGCTCCGAACCCCAGCCCATGGCTAACTTGGCCAACCCGAGCCCATTGAAGTTAGGGAAGGCTTGGGTTTTGCTTTTGAAGCTCAGCCCAACCAAAATGTTCTCTGAAGTCCCCACCAAAGGCCCACCCAGACTTAAAATGGAATTTAAGTAAAAAGGTTCAAAAGAGCAAATTATAATTTACTCAAAAAGTTCAAATTATGTTGATAATAAACAACAACAACAACAACCAAAAAAAAAAAAAAGAAGAAGGAGCTTGCAGTTTTTAGGGTTAAGAGTATATAAAAGGAAAACTATTGTAGGCTTTCGGGGATGGGAAAATGACTCATTTGTAAAAAGGAAAATTCAATGACTCAATTGAGTTAAATTGAGTCGAACTAAATTTCAATTTATTCAAAATAGACTTGAGTTATTTATATCAAGGTCAAGCTCGACTCATCAAAAAGTATTTTAAACTCGAAATTGACTCACGAATAAATATATATTATCTTATTGAGTCAGTTCACGAATTTTTAAATCGAACTTTTTTGAATTTGAGCAAAACAATAAATTGAACTCAATTGATCAAGTTTTAATCACAAACTGAGTTTGAGCAGCCCAAAAAACGTTTGGCTCATGGCCAACCCTAAATAATTCAAAATTATTGTTGTATTAAATAAATGAATTTTATAATGGTTTGTAATGTTTGCCTGATATGTCTTTTTAAAGACCCGTTTAGTAAAATTGTCAGTTTTTAATTTTTGTATTTAATTTTTGTACTTACTTTTCCAATTTGTATGTTCAGTTTTATATTTTTAGTTTTTATTTTCATAGTAGAAAAAAAAAATAAAAACTTAAAAGCACATTTGGGAATGATAGTTGTTAGTTGATAGTTATAGTAGTTAATTAATTAAATTAATTAAATTTAATTATTTTGATTATATTATTTGACAAAAATAATTTATTAATAAAAATAAAATATATTAAACATAATTTATTATATTATTTTTAAAAATAATTTAATAAAATATTTTTTATTTAAATTAAATTTATTAATTAATTAAATTTTATAAAAAATAATTTAATTAAATAAAATAAAACATATTAAATATAAATTAATTATATTATTTACTAAAAATAATTTATTGAAATATTTTTCAATTAATTTAATAAATTAAATTTAACTATAATTAATTTATTTTAGTTAACTATTAATTATTCATTAAATTATATTTAAATGCAATTTAATATATTGAATATATAATTTAATATATTAAATTAATTATTGATAAAATTAAGTACTAAATAAATTATATTTAATATATTTTTATATATTTAATATATTAGTATATTTAATATATAATTTAATATAAAAATTAATTTTATCAATAATTAATTTAATATATTAAATTATATTTAATATATTATTTTAACATTTTAATCTAGTAAAAATAAAATATATTAAATATAATTTAATTATATTTATTAAAATAATTTGGTAAAATATCTTTTAATTAATTTAATTGATTAAATTTAATTAATTTGGTTAATTATTAATTATATTTAATATATAACTTAATATATTAAATTAATTATTGATAAAATTAATATCAATAATTAATTATTAATTACATTATATTTTATATTTTTTTATTATATTTAATACTAGTATTAACCCGTGCCTACAACACACTAAACAAAATTAGTATTATGTTTCTTATATAGTTGAAACTTTAAATAAAATGTTCAAATTGAATGTCATACCCCTAATTTAATTGTCCGGGACGGACAACATGGGATATAAAAGCTAATTAAATTAAATAAAAATTTATACTAATGTCAAGTCATAATATAATAGCTGTAATGACCCGATTTTTTTTGAATTAATATAAGATATATATATTTGTGATTGTAATTTGTTAATTAAATTTAATAATTTATAAATTTGCTATTTAATTTTTGAAGTGTATTTAAAATGGTTAATTTTGGGTTATATTTGAAAAGATTTTAAAATTTTAGGGAAGGGGTGTAATTTTCCTAATCTTATGGGGAGTAAGTAAATAATTTAGTTTGTTAAAATTAAATTCTGCTATTTATATATATATACTGTAGTATAAAAAAAATTAGAAACCCTAGAGAGAGATAGAGAGAGAGACGAAGAAGAAGAGAGGAGGAAGAAACGGTGCTAAAATCTGCAAATTTAGGTAAGGGGCAGCATTCACTAATTGATGTGCTTGATGGTGTATGTGTTTATATATATATATATATATATACACAGACTTAATTTCTTGTATGACACTGCAGAAACGATTTCTATTTGTGATTGAAGGTGACCCGTATTAATTGACCTTTGTATTCGGTATTGGTTTGCTTTCTATTTTGTCTTCATGTGTTAAAAGAAATATATATATATATTTAAGGGTCGGACATGATTGATACAAGTTTGAAGCATTTAATTTGAAACAAATATATATATATATATATACGGACTTACGTGTATGTTGGGAAGGAATGTATGTTGGGAAGGAAGGCTTTGACAATTGTAATTGTTTATTTAAATATTGATTTGTCTTTTAGTGTCTTGATGAACGTGAAAAAGCATGGACTTGTAGGATTGAATTGCTTGACTTTAAAACATTGTTGACTTTAAAACATTCATCCAAATTACTTACCTAGCATGATTTAAACACTTAAAGCATCTTTTAAATAATTTTGTTTAATTTGTCAAAAAGCTAGCATAATTCCCGGATCATGCCACCTCCATACATCTTTCCCAATACTTTTCTTAAATGATATGGTTAGATAATCAAAAAGTAAGTATGATTCTTGGATCATGCTACCAATTGTATATGCATGATCTTACCTTAGTTAATTTGAAGCATGATTATTTTCTCCACCGATAACTTTCTCTACACTCCTATGATTCTTATTAATTGTGTGCTTTCAAAGAGAAGAAAAAAAATAAGAGAGAGAAAAATATATATTTTTATCAAGTGTGGTTGGACATTTGGTGTTATTTGGAGGAAGAAAAAAGGCTTGGAATTTTCCAATTGGGTGGTGTTCAAAGCTCAACTCCTTTTTCCTTCACAGGCTTGGTTACCAATATCATCACTGAGGTAGGATGACGAACCTCCTAAAATATATTTGATGCCTTCAAATTTGAAGCTAAAGCATTTTTTTGGGTTTAAAGTATGAAATTTGATTGTGATAAAAAAATAATACCCGTATATTGGGGGTAGGGAAGCCGAAACTTTGACTGATGTAGCCCAATATGCTGACAGCTCACTGTTTGTAACTTCTGATGTGTTCTTGCCCCTAAAATGGTGGAATTAGGCTTTGGCTAAAACATAAAAGTTGTAGCCCTTTAAGTTTTCTTTCCAACCCAAAACGATTTGCATCAATCCGATTTGTGAGTCAAAAGTTATGTCCAAAATACTGAGCACGTGTAAAACTGTATCGTCTGAACAAACTTAATTCAAGACTGTTTTTGCACCTTTAGACCTTAGAATTTTAAAAAGTGTAAAACATGAAAGTTGTAAGTCTTAAAGTCTAATTTTTATAGATATAAAGTTTATAGATATTGGATTTCTGCTCTATTTTATATGAATTTTCTTTTAAGCTGTTGTCTCTGTTTAGCCTTTAATTAATGCTTGTTTGGATTTTTTTTAGAATATTATTTTTAAATATTTATTTAAATTTTCAATTACCTTCTGTTAATTATTATCATGTTAATAATTCTATTGATGTGTAATTTTGTTCACAAGGCCTAATATAGTAAAACACTTATAATATTTGATATAATACTGAAGTGGACTCTTAAGTTGATTCTACTTAGTTATTTTCCAATTGATATGAAATTATTTTAAACTAAATATTATGTATCATTTGACACTTTAATATTTATGATAGCTGACTTAGACAATTAGTTTCATCATAGATAGTTGGATGACTTATTCAAACTAAAATGACTAATTAGAACCAAGTATTTGATAAAAATGTCAAAATGAAACAATGGACTTATTTTTTTCTCATTTGGTCTTCCTTAAATAAATTTGATTTATTTTAATTGATTCTTTTAGGCATTATTTTGTCAACCTAGCAAGTTATATAACTATATTTTTATGATTAAGTGAATTTAATGAAACTTATTTAATATCTTTCTAAATATTGAAATAATTCTATGGATATTTGTGGATATCTTGAAGCCGAAAACCTATGATAAGAGTTTGGTTATAAATAAGATGATAATTAGAAATTTATTCAAATTACTTTGAATAAAATAAAACTTATAAATTTTTCTAAAATTAAATATGAGTCCAAAGAGCTATTTACTATCTTTATATTCCACAAAATAATAAAATAAAAAGGTAAAACAGGCAAAAACTGAGATCGCAGCCAATGATGTTCGAACTCGCGACTTCAAATCGCAATTAAGGTCGCCCACTCACTAAGCTGCCAACCTCGGCTTAATTAATATGTCATTAGAAATAGTTTTATTCTTATCAAATGTAGTATGGAAAACTTGTCAAAATAATTAACTAAAATACTAATTTGAATTTTAAATTATTTCCAGCTACTTGCTACTTGTTAATTTACATGTAGTACCTACCTTTGTGATGATAATATTGGTAACTAAGTTAAATATTTGATTTATTAATAATTATTATTGAATTATGGATTTAGATAAAGTACTTAAAAATATACTGTATGTGATTGAATAATCCCACTTTTAATTCATCGCCTGGGGACATTGCCGGTTGTAATTAAAATGTCTTATTACCCTTGGGAATGTAAAAGGGTGAAAAAAAATTTAAGGTATTCGGTGCCAAAGTTATTTTTGGCAATGGGGTGATGGATGGGTAGAAATGGCCTTTTAGATGAAGATGGAAACATATGCATTTTATTTGGGAGATGCTCTTTTCTGACCTGGCACCTAGCCAGTCAGGTAGCTGGTCGCGACGGCTAGGTTTTTGGTGGGTGACAACGTCGGTATGCATTAGATGCTAAGCCCGTAAAGTCACTGGTTCCCAAGGCTGGGGGTAGAGGATGATAGGAGTATAATTATCTTAGGAGGATTTAGAATAAACTCCTTTACCAAATTTTACTGTGACTAGCAACCTCTCTTATTTATGTATGAATGATGTGTTGGAATTATTTAATTCCTCTTGATGAATATTTATATATATATGTGTGTGTGTGTGTGTGTGTGTGTGTGTGAAACCTGTATCGCTACGGGATTTGATCCCAAGACCTTGAAGATCTGAATCTGAGATCCCTACCACTGTGACACAAACTTTATTGTGATACACACATCAGTATTTAACTATTTTTATATGTAAGTAAAATAGTAGTTACGATGACTGTTTCATCGAACCGTTGTAAGTATAATTTACACTATTTAGTTGGGATCTATTGAATTAATTGTTACATAAACAGTATGCCACCTAATTACATTCACTGTAGTGAGTCACTTAATACAGTGTAGCATTACAACCACTGCATATAGGCACCTAGGAGATTCTGATTACTGGGCTTTAGTAGCTTACCACTTGTGGGAATATTTTTTTCAGGATATTAAGTACAGGGATACTGAAGATGAGCTGGAAAGAGATTAATTTCTCTTAAATATTCCATCAGAAGAGTAATCTATTTTTTTTCTTTCCTGCACAGTGCTGAAAGACTTTATTTTTGTGGTCTGTAATAATAATTGTTGGATGATTGTAATTATTAAGTTTAGACCTAATTTACTTTTATTTGGTATGTAATGTTAATCGCGTGGTTGGGTTAATCGCGTGGTTGGGACACTTAGATGGCTCTGTAATATTTTTTTTTTATCTTTATTTTGTGCCCTGTAGTTGAAATCCCATCACATGATTCAGTCTAATGACTTATAAATATTGTTTGGGATAAATAAGGGATTTTGAATATCTTAAATTTTTCTTGCGAATCAACCCCAGTTTGGAGGAAAATTTTAGGGTGTGACAGCGTATTATTATCATCTTATTTTTATACCCAACAAATAAATCTCAAGTCACCCTTAGGCATTCGGTTATGAAAATTCAGGGCGTGACATTGTACATCAACAAAAATTTTAAAAAAATAAAGAAATATTACATGCAATTTATTTCATATTACTCTGCCAGGAAATCAATCACATGGAAGGAAAAAATTAGAAAAAATTAACAGTTGCTCTTCTATTTTAGGGATTTGATGATTCGATAATATGAAATTTACTTCACATTGTTTGTATAAAAAAAAAATTAATCATATTTAATAGCCTTGCTTTAATAAAATCATCTTTTATGGTGTTTCGTTTAAGATTTAATGAATAAAATAGAAATATATAGGGTGAAAGTATACATAAGATTATCAAAAGATGTAGTTACAGAATAGTAAAAAATAGAGGATGCTAGTTTTACAACCATAAATAAAAAGAGAGAGTAATTACGGTATTTGAGATGTTTTGCACTAATTATCTTCTATTAATGATAAGGTTAGTTTTGTAATTTTGTAAAACAAAAAAATATAAGGAGTGATAAAGTGACAAAAATTTTTGAAGGATTGCCGATCTGCCCACGCATTCCAATATCAGCTGCTCGGTTAGCTAATCAATGTATAATTGTCAGAAAAATGTTCCAAAAACAGATCCGGTTAGGAATCTTCGGCTGCGCCATCATAGCCCGCCAGGTGTCAAGGGCAATTAGGCTCGCCCGCACCACGGTTCCCCAGGCCATCGGTGGCCGCTCCTTCAATTATCAATTATTGTCTCACAGTACACCACAATTATAATTTCTCACATTTTAAATTACAGATCTGTTTGGTAACATCAAATCTTATCAAAAATAATAAATTTTAACTAATTTTTATATTTTTTTAATTAAAAATTTTCATTTATTACTTTTATGTTACATCTTTTTATTTTTATTGTATATTTTTCTCCACTTTTTACCTATCAAACGAGCCTACACCAAATTACTTATGTTGCTTAAAATTATTGGTAGAAAATAGTCATGTGACCTTATGTGAAGGGAAAAACAAATAAACAACCAAGAAGATTAATCCCTTCGACCTTAATACTTATGTTGCTTAAAATTATTGGTAGAAAATAGTCATGTGACCTTATGTGAAGGGAAAAACAAATAAACAACCAAGAAGATTAATCCCTTGGACCTTAATAGGCTGCGTTTGGTGTGTAAAATTTTGTTAAAAATCTCTAAAAATCTTTATAAATCTCTGTTAACTTTATATTACATCAACTTTTTTCTCTCATTGCACGCATTACGAATTCTCCCCAAACCATAATTTATCTCAATTTATCTCATTTTTTCTTACTCCAAATAAACCCATAATCAGCCTACCAGGTTACGAACCTGAAGATAATTCTTACGAATCACGTCTCTCCGCTAGTTACATGGATTGAATCAACTACTTACATCAGTAATCGTCATCTTACACTGCTCGCTGGTGCTATTGTTTATCGCTCAAACGACCAAACAAAATAGGTCGATATCTCCTTTTCTGGTTCTCAATCTATAGAAAATGTAGCCCTGAATTGAGCGCTTCCAGAGATAGAGCTTCGCGTTCCACGTGGAGGTATCATTGCAGATTTTGCTCATCAACCGCATATTCGGGGATACAAGTGCGTGGTCCACATCATCCATTATAAAAAATGAGGTGTTTGAAAGTTGAAAAAATAAAAAAAAAAAATTTAAAAATTGAGATTAATGTGATGTAAAAATGATAAGTGACAAAATTTGATTGGAAATATTTAAAAATTTTTAAAATTTTTTGAGTTTTTTTTTAGATGCCAAACACACTAATTGAAAGAAGGAAGTGTTAATTAATTTAGGATTCGTTTGGAAACCTAAAAAAATATTAAAAAATTGTAAAAAATTACAAAAGTTTTCAAATCCATTTAATCAAATTTTACTACCTATCAATTTTATATCATGTCAATCTTACCTTTTGGTTTTTTTTTTTTTTTTTATTTCTTTAGGATTCCAAACACACCCTTAGTCTCTTCTCAGAAAGGTATGAAAATTGGAAAATTATTTATTTATTTATTTTCATTATTAGTTTGATAAAATTGAAAACATTCAATGAATAACGCTATAATTCCAAAAATTAATTTTGTTAATTCTATGTATATGCTATTTGTTAAATGAAACATAAAAAATATACTAAAGATAACGTTACAATTATGATTATTCCAAAAATTAATTAAGAAAATTGAACCATCACTCTCTCTTTCTTTGAGTTGTACATGATATATAAGTGTTATATAAGCTATTTAGTTATTAAAATAAATAATAAATTATAAAAATTATCCCCATAATTTACACCTAATTTCTATAATTCTAATTAAAAGGGTCAAAATTTTATTCAAATCACGTTTCAAATTTTCAATTTCGTCTCAAAATCTGCCAGCAAATCTCACGTGCCATTCACATGCCCTATGGATAAGCAAACAGCAGCTATATATTTCAGCGTCTGCTGCGCGGTTAGTTGAGTGACGTATAATCGCCAGAAAAATGTCCGGAAATCCTATCCGGTTCGGAATCTTGGGCTGCGCCAGCATAGCCCGCAAGGTGTCAAGGGCAATTAGGCTCGCCCCCAACGCCGCCCTCCAGGCCATCGGCAGCCGCTCCGTCGAGAAGGCCACGAAATTCGCGGCGGAGAACGAGTTTCCGCCGTCGGCGAAGGCCTATGGCAGCTACGAGGCGGTGATCGACGATCCAGAAGTCGACGTCGTCTACGTGCCTCTCCCCACCAGCCTGCACTTAAAGTGGGCGGTGCTCGTCGCCCAGAAGAAGAAGCACCTGCTTCTGGAGAAGCCGGTGGCGATCAACGCGACGGAGCTGGACACCATTCTGGAGGCTTGCGAATCGAATGGTGTGCAGTACATGGACTCTACCATGTGGATGCACCACCCTCGGACGGCTCGGATGAAGGAGTTCCTCTCCGATCCTGGTCGATTTGGGATCCTCAAATCGGTATTATTCCAAACTCTTTGGCTTTTGATTCCTTTGCCTTTTTTTTCAGCTTATTTTTGATCTGTTTCTTGTTCTTTACAAAATTTTGAATTTGGAGTCAATTTTTTTAAAATATATTATTTTTTATTTAAAAAATTGTTAGTATATATTTGAAAAATTGTAGCGATGGCTTCCCCGTACCTAACTTTTGAAAAAGTTAAGCAGAAAGCAACAAAATGGTTTATTTTTTTCTTATTTTTTTCCCAAATATCTATTACTATTACATAAAAAACAATACTTTATCGTTAAACAGTTCAGAGTTCAAACTCTAACTGAGTTTTAATAAAGTAAAGTTTGTGGGGGGCATTTGGATTGCAAAGTTACTACTGTTTAGGTGTCAAAGTGTGTGGTGAAAATTGATAAATATTAATAGAACTTAAAAAAATTAGTAAAAATTAATTTTATATTTAAGTGAAAAATAAAAAAATATTAAAAAATTATTTTTTTTAAAAAATCAAATTTGATAAACCAAAGCATCCTCCGTATTATCTAATCCCTTGCCTAGAAAAAAAATCCGGTAGCAGGTGCTAGAATACCCCTAGTGTGCAGGGTCGATTTAGCAGTTGTAGTGACAGCGATGGTGATATTCGGTTTTTGTGCGGGTCCCATTTGTGAGAATATAGCCGTCCAAATTTGTGTAGAAGTTCCTTTAAAGAAAAAAAAAGGTTATTTTAAGATTATTTATTCATTAAAGAAATATTCGTGCTATAATATTCTCCAATTAAAATTAAATATACACATATTTAAAATTAAAATATGTTAACACTTTTTTTTAAAATTAAAAATAAATTAACTTTTTAAAAATTCAAAATTTTTGTTTGTCTCAATACAATTTTTCTGATATCATAATTAAGTTTAACTCAATGACTATCAAAATGTGAAGTGACTCAAAAATTACATGAAAATTTGAGAAAAAATTTTAATTTGTAAAAGATTTTAATCATTAGTTGAAAAATAAAACACAATTTTAGTTCTCCTGTTATTTTTAAAATTAATGTATAAATTTTCACAAGGTGAAATGATAGCAATATTTTTTGTAATTAAAATTGTTTAAAGTGATGTTTACCAATTTAGGTGCCCCTACAACATTCAAAGTTTGCATGGTACAATACATTTTTAGCGATACAACAATGTCAAAATATATATATTGCAAGTGTTTTGATTGATGTCATCCCATCCCATGAAGAACTTTTTAGCTAGCCATGCGATCTTTCTAAATAGTTTCTAAATAGTTGTTGTGACAAACTCTGTAATTAAGAATTTAAATATGATAATGAAATAGAAAAAAATAATTATGGATAAAAATAAAGAATAATTATAACATATAAAGATACAACGAATTACGTGGTTCAGCGTAATTTTTACGTCCACGGGCGAATACAGTAAAAATATTTTTATTATCACAAAAGGAGAATACACAAATGAGAAAGACACAAAATATTTCGGTATTGAAATTAAGATAAAAAGTACCCGATATATATCTCATCCTATATACTTAAATTCTCTCACACCTCTCTATACTTTAATATTTTATTTATTTAATTTTTTTCTTTGCACTTCTCCTGTTTCCCCATGCTTCCTTTTTTATACTGGACATCTAAACTAAAATTGCCAACCTAACGGTGATGACAAACTGAACTTCAAAAATGAATGGATGAGACAAAGTTAATCCCCAACATGGGATTGCCAGCTAATTATCAACAACAACAGTTAATCCTTGTATTCCAATTTCTATTTTTACCTACATGCACCATTTTCTTTGCAATGTTTCCACCACGTTTGATCAAAAGACTTTTAACAATGTACATATCTGCATGGTATTGCAACAGGGACTTTTCCATCGTTCTTTTCTCTCTTATATTTTAATTCAATCTTATCTTAAATTTATTAAATTAAAATTTATAATTATCTAAACGGACCGTAATAATAATAACTGTTACTAAAGGATTACTCATAATATCTTTCTTACCATTTATCAAAGGGTAAATTACATTTATTTTTCATTAACATTTAAGTAATTACATTTATCACTTGTAATGTTTAAAAATTACATTTACTTCTTTTATTTTTTTAGCCATTTTTCACTTATCCAAGGAATCCCTCTGAATCCACATGGATAACTAGATTTCTCTTGTTTTGAAATATTGTTAACATTGACTTCTTTACGATAATTTTTTACGATAAAATCAACCGTTAAACTTTTAACAAAAAATGTTAAAATAATTAAAATTTTAAGTGCTTTTCTTATTCTCTCTCTCTCTCTCTCTCTCTCTCTCTCACACACACACACATTTTTATCAATTTGTTTTTACAAAAATTCTCAAAAAGTAAAAAAGGAAAAATATAAAGTTTCTGAGAATTTTTATAAAAAAAAAGGTTAGTTTGATATTTTATGTTAATTTTTAGTGAATGATTTTATTAGAAAATGGTCAACATTAATAACATTGTAAAATAAAAAAGATAAATGTAAATTTTAAATATTATGGGTACTGAATATAATTATTTAAATATTAAAGGGAGAGATGTAAATTTACTTTTACCACATAACATTAACTAGATGATGCATGGGTACCAAATCTCGTATTTCCTTTTGGCCTTCATGAGCAACCATTCATCAATCTTTTGTGTTCTTGTGTTCCAATAGATCAACACCAGTTTCTTCTGCAACCCTGGCCCCGAGTTCCTCAAGAACGACATTCGCGTAAAGCCAGATCTCGACGCTCTTGGAGCTCTCGGCGACATCGGATGGTACTGCATTCGAGCAATCCTCTGGGCTACCGATTACGAGTTGCCTAAAAAGGTCACAGCTCTGCGCGATCCCGAGCGTAACGAAGCAGGGGTGCTTCTAACCTGCGGTGCTTCCATGAATTGGTCCGACGGCAAAGTGGCGACCTTCTACTGTTCTTTCCTGGCTAATTTTGCGATGGACTTAACGTGCACCGGAACGAATGGATACTTGCGCCTTCACGACTTTGTGATTCCGTTTCAACAGAACACGGCGCTGTTTTATACTGCTTCTGAGTCCCAGTTGGAGCAACTTCATCTAGCGTGGGGACCGATTCCGAGCGAACACATTATTGCGACGGATCTTCCTCAGGAGGTTCTCATGGTGAAGGAGCTTGCTCGTTTGGCTGCCAGTGTTGAAAGAGACGGTGCAAAACCCGAGAAGAAGTGGCCGATTATCAGTAGGAAGACTCAGCTGGTGCTGGATGCTGTCAAGGGGTCGATTGATGGGGGTTTTGTACCCGTCGAGGTTGGGAATTAATTGTGATCTTTCCATTCATGTTTAGTATTGGTCGTGAAATTATGTGGAAACACTGTCTCTGTGTTGTCTGTCTGTTTGATTATTGATGATGTACTTGGTATCCTACACTGTTTGTTTTAATAAATAAATTAGACGGTTTTGGATTGTCAAAAAAAAAAAAAAAAGTCAAAATAATTTTGAACTTTTACCATTTTCTTATTAAATTTTATCATGGGTCTTTTTACATCAATTTTTAAATTTTTTTTCTTGACAAATCAAACGCTACCTTTTGATCTTCGTTGCTTGTTTTTGTCCTTCCAGCCTGTTATTTTAAGAAGCAAAGTACATTTGCAGCAGTTTATTTTGAGGGTGAGGATTACAGCGGAGATTGTTACTGTCAAAATTCATATTTATTTTAATTAGTTGACAAATTTACCCTTATGTCACTCTAAATATTTAGGATGTTTGAAAGTTTAATTATTAATAATTTTTAACATTTTTATTAAAAAATTTAATAAATCTATGTCAATTTTTTTTTTTTTGGCCAAACGGTGCCTCAATTCCCCCCTTCTAAAAAATCTCCTCTCCTCTTTCTCTCTTTGATCAACCCCAACCGGTCTCTTCGCTGAGGCTTGAGCTACAAACCAGAATGGTCATAGTCCACGTCACCTCCATTTCCAACAATTTCACTGCTTTTTGAATCATAAGAAGGTATTAAGGTTAAAAAAATCTTTAATATGCACGTGCGTCGTATGTGTATATTTAATTTTTTATATATGTAAATTTTGAAAATAAGTTAACATGTAAATTTTAAAAATAAATTAACAATTAAAAATAGAACTATTTATTTTAGAAAAATAAATTTAGGTTAAGATATTTATATATATATTTTTTATCAATAGTAGTTTCAAAAATCCACTTTCACCCAATTTTTAAAATGCAATTGCATCATAAAACTAACAATTTCATTGCAATAGACTAAATTAGACCTAAATTTATACTAAAAATAAGTGCTTGACTTTTAAAAAAATAGTGTAAATAAGAATAAATAGAGTAAAGAATCAGTATCAATTCAAACACTAAAGAGATAAAATCATTTTTATCTGCTATTATTTGTATTTCTCAGCCTCAATTCTCTCTCTCTTTCTCCCCCCTCTCCCCATGAATGAATTAAAAGTAATAATGCGGAAACAACCCCTCTTCTTACATCCTTATTGTAAAAACAATTCCAAGTTGCACTAGATTATAAATAATAAATTGGTTGAATTTATTTCAAATGTAATCTACATAAGAAGTCTTAGGAAAACATATGGTACAATGCACAAAATATGTAAGAGAATTAATGCACCACACAATCTTTATAAATAATAAATTCATTTGTTATATACGTCATGTTACATTAAGTGATGTATAAATTTTTACTAAATTTATTTTATAAATTTATATTTTCATTATATACAACCCAAAGTTAATAGAAAGCAAAATTAATGCACCGCATTCATACAACAAATTTTAACATAATTGACAATTTATACTAATGAGGGACTAAAGAAAAACTTGAAATGAATTTACAAACCAAATGCATGAAATAATAGAAGTAAAGTTCACTTGCACATTTATAGAACAGAAATAGGGTCAAACAAACGGGAAAGAATTTCATATATGTTTCATCTACAATTATAAAATTTCACTATATTTTTTAATTTTATCGGTAGAACGAAATATAATATTCTATATCCCAGTATAATCAGTCATTAATTAGGTCATTCGAACCAAAAATAACCAACCCTAAAAAATGTAGGGCAAAAGCACACACTATGTGTGTGAAAATAATTCTTCTTCTCCAATTCTTTTTCTCTTCTTATTTTTTTACCAAGTGTTCTTTTTATTCCTATAAATTAATTATAAGATATGAAGTTAGAAAACGAAGTTAAGAGGAGTTGGGTATTTATAGAATTAAAAAAATTACACGGAGTTTCACAAAAAATAGAGACACCAAAATTGGTTTTCCCTTATATTGGTATTAAAATATATGACAGAGAATAATATGTTTGGGTTATATTAAAATCTTAAAATTTTAATTGAACAATTAAAGGAAGATTTAAACTTAAATTTGACAAAAATAAAAAATAAAAAATAAAAGCACATAAGAGTGTAAATTGTAATTTACTAAAACATTTTCCTTTTCTTTTGTATTATTATCATCATCGTCGTCGTCGTCGTCGTCATTATCATAAGCACTTGAAAATCTTAACCACATATTTTACACAAAATAAACGTGGAAGATTGTATTGATTAAATTTGATTAAATATATACTATAATTCACACAAATCGTATTCAACTGATTAATACATATAGTCTCATTCAATCCAAGAAACAATTTTACAATTACAAATATTTTTACAAAATTACTTAATAATAATTAGAAAATTTTAGATATGTTTGTGAAATGAGAAGAGACTATTTTTATTTTTCAAATGTGAATTTATATTAAAGTCTAGAAAATTTTATAAGTTGGTTGGACTTTATACACACACATACTTATGCATACATATATGTTTGTATTTTTGCATTTATAAGCTAATCCTATGCATAAAAAGAGTTTCAAAATTGTAAATAATTACAAACAAATAGAAATGATAATCATGGTAATAAACAATTTGAGAAAAATGCAAAAGAAAACATGTAAGTTGAATTTTGATCAATTAAGTTTCAACACGTACAAGAGAGTGAAAATACTGTTAGGTGCGGCATCAGTATCCAAGAGAATCTATCATGGCAACCACCACCGCCCTCTGCCATACAAAAATTAGTTACAAGTATTTCAATTACCACTAAGGTTATAGCTATGAATACACATATCTGTGACGGCATTTTTTACTCGCAAAATACAACAATCTCTTCGAAAATATAAATTATAATACTATCCATAAATGTTACGACTCTAAAAGATGGTTTGTTTTTTTGGTAATTACTCTGGAAGATGGTTGGTCAGGGAAGATGGAAAAGGGGGTTAGGGATAAAGGATATATTTAGGTTTATATCACAAAATGAAGGTAAAATAGTTAAAAAAATATAATTATTCAATCTTTAATATTCTCTATGAATATTATAATTATGGAAGATGGAAGGTCATGTAAGATAGAAGAGGGGGCTAGGAAAATATAATTTTAAATTATTCAGCTTTTAAAACTCTTCATAAATATTACAATTATTTTAGGGAATTACAGATGGGGAATAGGAATGAAGGATATATTTGAGTTTGTCTCACAAGATGAGGATAAAATGGTTAAAAAAAAGTTTTACAATTATTCAGACTTTGTCATGGAAGAGGGGGGTTAGCGATAAAGGATACATTTAGATTTGTCTACAAAATGAGGGTAAAATAGTTAAAAAAATTACAATTATTCAATCTTCAATAATTTCTATGAAAAGCATCCATAAAGGAAAGTATTATTCATGAATATCACCTTAAAAAAAATTCTATGAAAATTAGAATTATGTCAGATAGAAGATCATGGAAGATGGAAGAGGGGGTTAAGGAAATATAATTTTACAATTATTCAGTTTTTAAAACTCTCTATAAATGTTATAATTATAAAAGATGGGAGGTTAGGTAATTATGGAAGGGGTTAGGGATGAAGGATATACGTGAGTTTTTATAGTAAGATGAGGGTAAAATGGTCAAAATTTTTTTTACAATTATTTAGACTTTTATAGTAGTATAAATGAATGATAAAAAAGCCACGCACTAACTCTTAAAATTTTTGGTTAATTTGAAAATCAAGAACTTTTAATATATGTCTATGAAAAATTCTTTATAATATTGTTTCAATGGAGAAAAAAATTCCTTTCATATCTTTTACTATTCAAAGTACATTACTTATATATTCACAATGTGCTATTTACAGTACATGACTAATTAGGGGTATGCATATCCCTCAAAAGAAGAATTCTAAAAAATTTAATGCCATAATCTTCCCCCACCAAATCTTTAATTATAGTATATTGACAACTCACACCAACGCATGTGTAGATATCTCGAATACTTAACTAAGATTTTGCTTGAAATAACCTTTTTGAGACTATCTACCAATTGGTCTTCAGATTTCACAAATGGAAAGTAAATTGTCTTGTCTTCAAGATTTTGTTTGATGAAATGTTAATCTACTTTGACATGTTTGGTACAATCATGCTAGATTGTGTTATAAGCAATATCAATGGCTGCTTTATTGTCACAGTACAAATTCATTTCGAACTTAGGAGCTTACCAATTTCAATTAATTATCTTTTAAGCCAAATAAGCTCACAAAGACCTTTGGCCATTCCTCTGAACTCTGTCTCAACATTTGCTAATGATACCATCTTTTGTTACCACCTTTTGTTTCTTGTTCCTCCATGTGATCAAATTACCTCCTACAAAAGTAAAATAGTCTAATGTAGACTTTTTATCATCAATATTTCCTGCCTAATTTGCATGTATGTACACTTCAACCTTACAATATTTATTCTTGGAGAACATAGCCCTCTTTCAGGAGAGGACTTTAAGTAGCAAAGAATCCGTATTAATACATCCATGTCATCCTTACTTGGGCTCTACATCAACTGACTTATAATATTTACAACATAGGCAATGTTTGAACAAGTATAGGCTAAGTAGATTAGCGTGCCAACCAATCTTTGATATTTTTCTTTATTTGTTGGCACCTGATCCGTATGCTTTTTAAGTTTATGATTTTGAATGACTAGAGTATTTGTTGGCTTACAGTCCAATAGCTTAACTTTTGATAGAAGGTCCAGTACATACTTCCTTTGAGAAAGAAAGATACTTTGCTTTGATATACTTTGCTTTGATCTTCTCACTTCAATTCCCAAAAAATTTTTAAGCCCTCCATGGTTCTTCGTTTCAAATTTGGTTGCCAATTGCTCTTGAAGTCTAGCGAAGTCACGCCCCTAACTTAATTGTCAGGGACGGACGGCATGAGAATATGAGAATAAAATAAATTTAATAAAAACCTATGCCAAAGTCGAGTTTCAATGCACTAACAACCGACAGAACAAGTAAATATGTTCCTCATTCCCATATAAAATAAATAAACATCGTCAATCGCGGTAAATTTAAGGCCACACCCTGGTGACTAAATTTAAGACTGACACAGTCGCATAAGTCTCATCAACAACAATGCAATCTCATATATAAATTAACTTTGGGACCCACACCCCCAGGGCACACACAAAGGGGAATACAACATCTCAATATAAGTAAAATTCCGTAACAGATCAATCTATCGATCTCAACTTAGTTCCAGCTGGCTATTTCTTGGCCTCGTCGGATCACCCGTAATATAGATAGAGTAAGTTGACCAACTCATTAGGTAGAACCATGCAAGTGTGTTCTAATGAATATGCTCAAACATACAATATAACTCACAATAATAGCAACCAAATATAATATAAAATGCACATGTCATGTTATGCAATGCAAACATCATATAAAAATACATATGTAATGTAGTGTAATTCTCCAATTCCCATCTACTCAAACCTTATCCCAAGTTAAGACCGGACTCGGGCTACTCTTACCTGAGCTGCCTACGTATCATATATCGGGAATCAGGTCACCGTAGTTCCTGATTTTTTTTCCCTTATGTCATGACCAAACTCATGATCAATATAATCATCCCTACATCTCATCAATAAATGTAACAATCACATTATCTCAATATATATATATATACCAAATGGGGAACCGTGTTACATCCCCTGGCTCGTCTGCTAGGGAACCGTGTTACACCCCTATTCAGGCATCTGCTTATCTGAAGTAGGCATCCGCTCATTTCAAGCAGGCATCCGCTCATCTCAAGCAGGGTTCGGCTACAATCCGGAGAAAATCCCATAATATCTCACTTCAATATTAATGCCCAACTCCAAATGATTAATCTTTAGTCATATATATATCGACTGGAAATTATCTGGTATTTTCAAAATCTTATATATTTGTCAAATCGCGAACCCAGTCTACATATATAACCGTGACTCAGCACGTCACAATATAAATGTGGCACTCTCAGCCAATCAATATCCTCAACATAGACCAGATGATGCTACCCCAACTCTAATGCACATAATATGCTATATCATATATAATAATTCTTTTCCACAATTATTAACATAAAAGAAAGCATGCCTTAAAATCTCAAAATTTACAATTTTTCTAACATCTTCCCAATTCTATAACATCAACTATAATTTTCCATAACTCTAGGAGCAACATTATGATCCTCCCCAATTCTTTAGGGGTAAAATTGAATTTTGTCCAAACTTTAGGGGCTATTTTGTAATTATTAAACCTTTGGGGGTCCACTTTGTAATTATTTAAACTCTTGGGGTTGACTTCGTAATTATCTAAAACTTTGGGGGCTATTTTATAATTATCCAAAACTTCAAGGGTCAATTTGTGATTATCTAAAAGTTTTGGGCCCAAATTATAATATCTCTAACTATTTTCCCTATTCTTTTCTCTTTTTTCTTTTTTTTTTTCATTTTCTTTTTCTTTTTCCCGTTTCTTCTCCAGTGAACGCCCAGCGAAATGGCTTCCAATTTCGGACTGACTTCCGATTGTCAGTCTAAATTTAATCACTTCCATACAAAATGAACATATAAAAATTTATCCTAAAATATCTATATATCATTTATGTAATTATCATAACTCAAAAGTATGAAAAATTTAACATATATACACATATATATACACACCCGTATATATAAATATACACACACATATCTCACAAAATTTCACCAAATCAAGCATATAAATATACCAAAATGATCCTTGTAACGTCTAGAACACAAATATAGGTCCCATTTACCTCAGATCTAAAGAGAAAATGAGAAATAAAGATATTTTAGTTTAGTCAACAAACCTTTAGGCGTCGATTTCTCTCACCTCGAGCAAAATTACACGAAACGGACACCGCCATAGCGTTCACGGCGTCGAAAACTATCTGAGTCTACCTTCCTTCCTTCCCAAATCCCTCTCTCTCTTCCCTCTCTTTCCCTCTCTCTCTCTTTTCTCTCTCCCCGTGGTCTCCCCTGGAAACCCACGACCTAAAAAAGAAAAAAACCTGAAAAGCAAGAAGAAAAAAAAAAGAAATTGAAAGGAAATGAAAGAAGAAGAAGGAAAGAAGAGAAAAAGAACGGGCCCTAGGCCCAGTTTGTCCAATCCAACACTACTTCAGATTATTTTCAGTCCAGAAAAATAAAATAATTAAACTCTATCTCCAATTTAATATTTTATCAGCTCAAAATAATATATAAATTGTCAAATTTAAATACTGGGTGTTACAAGCGATCTCTTCGACATCATCTCTTGTAATGATCATATCATCTACATAGATTATAAGATTTATTATTTCCCAATCAATGTTTCAAGAACAAAGTATGATCTCAGTTACTTTGTTGAGGCCTATTTTTTTTCATAGCTAGGCTAAAACAGCCAGACCACAAATCGGGTGATTGTTTAGCCTTTGTAGTGTTCTTTGTAACTTACATATAAGCCCAGTATTAGCAGTTGTATATCATGGTGGAATATCCACGTAAACTTTCTCCTCAAGATCACCATGAAAAAAAATGTATTTTTTTACATCAAACTAGTGAATGGTCAGTCTAAATTAGTTATAAAAGACAACAAAACTCTAACTATATTCAATTTTGCCACTAGTAAGAAGATTTGTTTTTGATAATCTATGCCATAAATCTGTGTATATCTTTTTGTGACTAGTTTCGCCTTGTATCTCTTGATAGATCTATATGCCTTGTACTTGATAAAAATCACTTATTTGTATCTTACTGCTTGTTATTCATTTGGCAATGGAACAAGTGTCCATATATTCATTTTTATGCAAAGCCTCCATTTATTTTTTTTTTAATTGTTCGAAACCAGTTTGAATCTGCTAAGCTTTTTGTACCTTGTTCGGAATATGAATTGAGGACAACTTATGGGCAAGAGCCTTGAGGGATTCTGATAGCTTCTGAGTGGATACATAATTTGCAATCGAATGTCTAGGTCTATTCTTTTTAAATTCTAGTGAATACCAATTTGGTGGCTTGCCACAGTTATATCTAAAAGTTAAGTTGGAATCCAAAAAATTATTCAAATCATTACTAGGGGAATATATAGTAAGAGAACTTACCTCAGGAATATTCTCAATAGATGACCCTTTGGCACCAAAGAGTGAAGGGGCTTAATTTCAATTTCTGGTGGCTCATTGTCATTTCATTCTTCTATTGTTTCCATTCTAGTAACTATCTAATTTTTTTTCAGTAATTGACACACCCTTATGTTTCTTATCTGTCTGTATTCGAGTGTTGTCATTTCGCCAATGCCACCAATTTTGCTCTTCATCTTGTAGCTTCCCTGAAGAGTAAAATTAGATGCTTAAGGGGAGAAAAACATCTTGGACTCCACGAAAGTGACGTCCTCGGTGACATGTGCGTCTGGTTGTGGGTTGTAATAATGATATATATATTTTTTTAAGTAGTGTAATAATGATATCTTTTTTTTTTTTTATAAGTAGCGTATCCTAAAAAAATATAGTGAATTGCACATAGATCAAGTTTAGTTCGTTGATTTTTAGGGATACGAACAAAGGAAACATACCCAAAGATTCGTGGAGGAATCATCAAAATAGACGGTAAAGAGACATGATGAGAGAAAGCATGTAATAGAGTTTCAAAGTAAACACTTTCGAAGGCATGTAGTTTAGTAGTTGGACTGCAATGACAACAATATTATCCCAGTACCCACTAAGCATATGTGCTCTAATTGAGAGAGCACGTGTCATTTATAAGATATGCTTGTTCTTCAATTCGACAATGCCATTTTGTTGTGGCATTTGAGTGCAGGAGGTTTCATGAAGAAGAGCATGAGTCTGGATGTAAGCTTGAAAGTTCTAATTATCAAATTCACCACCATTGTTTAAATAGAGAATTTGTACTTTTGTTTAATATTGGGTTTTAATCATAGTATAAAAAGATTGAAAAACACTCAACACATCATCTTTATATTTCAACAAATATAACCAAGTCATTCGAGTACAATAATCAATAGAGGTTATAAAACAAGGAATATAAGGTAAAGTAGTGATTGAGGAAGTTCCCTGGACATCAAAATGGATTAGGGCAAAAGGAACATCACTTTTAGTTAAACTTATTTGAAATGGTACACAATGACTTTTTGTGAGAATGCAAGTTTTATATTGAAAGTTGAAATCATGTAAATTTGAGAACAAAATTATGAAATAAGTACACAATGACTTTCCTTTCTACTGGTAGTATGATTTATTATATTAGCTTTACCTTAACTGAAATTGTCCATCTAATGTAACCCATCATACTTAGTACCACGCCTAATAATCTCTTTGGTGAGAATATCTTGAAAGGCAGGATAGATTAGGATTACACAATTTAGTGATCAGTGGCTTGTCTTACAAACATCAATTTATTTGAAAGAGATGGAACTAGTAACGTACTGGATAAATATAGTGAACGTGAGAGAGTGACAGTTCTAGCCGCTGTAACTAGATACGTAACTCCATTTGCTTTAGCAATACTAGTTCTCTGTGGTTAAATGATTTTGACAATGTCACTCAAATTGAATGTCATATGCTCGGTTGCCCTAGAGTTAATTATCAACTACAATAATTATCCTTCTTATAGTTCTGCAATGCATAACCACAGCTACCTTTATTATTTAGGGTGGTTAAGTCATGTTTATGTGAGGTTCCTCTCGAGCAACAAAGGATAGTTCAGGTTCAATTGTTATCCTAGTTACCTGTCCTGAGCTTCCACTTGCAACTTCTGCTTGTTGTTTTCGTACCTTGAGCTCGTCCTACCACTCAGGATATCCATGTAACTTAAAGCAAGTCTCATGGGTATGTTTTCTATTGCCACAGTGTGTGCGACCATCGCCCTTTGATTGTCTTTCCCTTGGTTGGCTTTCCCATTTTCATAGAAGGTGATCTAGTATTGGTAGTTTTGAGAATCAATAACTGTGATTTCTTTTCTCTAATTCCTTTAGATGCTATGACAGCAGCAGTGGTGGGTTTTATACCTAGTATTATCGCTGCTACCTAATATCTTCTTTTCAAACGTAAGCATGTTTAACTGTGGGAAACGACTATAATTGCAGTACGTCACTTAGGATCTTATCCACTCTAATTATTTGATCCATCATGAAATAGATAGACTTAATCTTTTTGGAAGATTGAATTATATTTCTGAATATCATTGGGACATTTCATCACGTTAGGAAGTTGGAAATTAATCTCCTTCAAAGCCTTGCAAATCATTATAATACTTATCAATGGATCCTCCATTTTATCTCATTCTAGTCTCTCTATCTCTCTCTTTTTTTTTTTTTTTTTTTTTTCTAAGATCATAAACTTGAGATGTATCAGTTCCACCAAAATAAGTTGTGGCAATAAAACTCATAACATATTGCCAGTCGAGAAACAGATAAAATTGCTAATTAAGGATCGGTCCATCGAGTCGATCAACCATCCTTTGATAATTGCAATTTTAGTCCTCCATTTTTGAAAGCTTTTGTCTGCCAGTGAAGATCTCCATTGATATATCCTAATTTGTGATTACCAGAGATATACATCTTGACAATTTAGGACCATAAAGCATAATTGGTGTTGTCCAACTTAATGTCGATTTGTGCAGTAGGGGGTTATATATTGATGTATGAGATAGAATCTGGTCGTGAGATAAAACTTCTATCATTCTCGTGCTCAGGTCATCTAGTATAGAGTTAGCAGGATTCTTATTGTGTTACTCTACACCAGAAGAGGAGTCTTTCATAGTCTTTGATTGAAGCCATGTTTTATTTTTATTTATTTATTTTTTTTTTTTTGGGTTTTAGTCGTAAAGGCCCAAGAAGGATTGCTCTAATACCGTGTCTCAATGAAGAAAAAAAAAAATTCCTTTCATATCATTTATTATTCTTGGTATGTTATTTATATATTGATAATGTCCTATTAATACTATTCTACTAAAGCCTCTTTTTGGAGGAGTTGAAAAAAAAAAAAACTAACTTTTGATTGGTAATACACCAAAAGTTATTAATAGTCTTACATGACAAGTTGTCAACACACTAACTTTTATTAAGTTGATAAAAGGTATAGTGGCCATCTCACTTTAATCCAACTTAAAAGTTATCAAACTTTTTATCAAATATATAAAAGTTATCAAAAATTACTAAAAATTTTTATTTATTTTATTAAATATTTAAAAATTATTAAAAGTTACTAAAATTTTCTGTGTTAACAAATGCACACAAAATTTTACCTGCCAATTTTTAACTGAAAAAGGAAATCAAAATTTACCTAAAAATTGAACATTCAGGCGACGCATAATTAGAGATATGCATATCTCTTGAAAGATTGAATTCTAAAAAATCTAATCCCACAACCTTCTCCAACCAAATCTTGACAACTCACGCCAACGAATATCAGTACTCTATTGTTTGTTTATTATAATGTATTATATATATAGGCCCATGTCACTCGAGATCTGAGCCCCAAGGACAACATATATTTTAGTCTATTCTAAGAGATATGTTGCATATATAATATAATGTATTATCATCTCTTGTTAACACGTGTTTCACGTGTGCGAAGAGGTTTAAGAACCAAGGATGAGCAAGCAACATTTGTATTAATATTAAGACTCTATTTACTATCAAAATTTAAGATAAAAAAAAATCCGTTAAAAATTAATTTTTATTTAAATTTATTTGCACATATATGGTGTTTAAATTGGTTGAAAAAAAAAAAAAAGTTTGTCTTAGCTTTGCTTACATGTTAATCTGATTAAAATTTTTTATAGATAGATTGACTATTTTATACAAAAGTTATTATACTATTTTCATAATCAATTGAGTAGTACTATGTTATATATTTAGTAATTAGTAAGGTTAGAATTAATTTTTTTAATAATAATTTTAGAAATTCAATAAAAATAATTTATAATTCGTTTAAATATAATTTATTAAATAAATTAATGTAGTAAATTTAATTATCAAAATTTTATATCTAAACTATTCTGTAGGATACGAAAATTAAGTGTTTTGCAAAATTAAAGTGGTGTTTGATTAGTTAAAATTTATCAAATTTTATTAATTTTTTTATAATTTCTTTTAATTAAGTTTCATCATATATTATTTTTATTTTTTTACTTTTATTATTATTATTATTATTATTATTATTATTTTTTACCAACCAAGCGCCACCTAATAAATGGCTGCCACTCAGACCAAGGAATAAGCAAAGGACAAGTGTTCAGTCTCAGCTGCTCCAATTAGCTCTAATCGCCGGAAAATATGTCGGAAAAGCAGATCCGGCTCGGAATCTTGGGCTGTGCGAGCATAGCCCGCAAGGTGTCGAGGGCAATTAGTCTCGCTCCCAACGCCGCTCTCCAGGCCATCGGCAGCCGCTCCGCCGAGAAGGCCTTGAAGTTCGCGGCGGAGAACGGGTTTCCACCGTCGGCGAAGGTCTACGGAAGCTACGAGGCGGTGATCGACGACCCAGAGGTGGACGCTGTCTACGTTCCTCTCCCCACTAGCCTGCACTTGAAATGGGCGGTGCTCGTTGCCCAGAAGAAGAAGCATCTCTTGCTGGAGAAGCCGGTGGCGATCAATGCAACGGAGCTCGACACCATTCTTGAAGCTTGCGAGTCCAATGGTGTGCAGTTCATGGACGCTACCATGTGGATGCACCACCCTCGGACGGCTCAGATGAGGGAGTTCCTCTCCGATCCGGATCGTTTCGGTATGCTCAAATCGGTAAGCCCAAACTAATTTTATTTATTTATTTATTTTGCCTTTGTGTGTCTTTTTATTTATTTATTTATTTATTTTTAAAACTTATTTCTTTATTTTTTGATATCCATGTTGTACTCCTTTTTCTTTCCAAAAAATTGGATGAGCAATATTCCAACGCATAGTGTCTGTAGCATCAAAAATCTCCGACACAAACTCTAATTTCCTCCAACTTCTTTCGTGCCAAAATCTTGGACGTTCTCAAAATTTTATCAATTTTTGTTGAGAGAGAACGTCCAACAATGGAAAAGTTACTAATTTTTTTTTTTTCAAACACCCCGTAGTAAAAGAAATTTTATAGAAAAGTTTGGGAATGTATACATAATCCCTTTAAAAACTACCAATTACCTTACATTCTCTACTCATCAACTGCCTCACAACATTTTATTGTACTCGGGTGCGAATTCAGAATTTTTAATTAATAAAAATAAAATTATATTTTAAAAATAAATAAATAAAAATTAAAAAAAGCAAGCAGGCAAAATCTTAACAATAAGAATAAATTGTACATACTTTTGTTTAATATTTGGATAATTACAATAATTACTTATAACATTTAAAATTTACATTTACTTTTAAGGATGTAAATGAATGGGGTACCGTGTAATTAGTCAATTTCATTGCCAAACAGTCAATTTCATTACCAAACTCATTTGTTGTTTGTTTACTATCCCAAATTTGTTTATTTTTTTAGTTAGAATTTCAAAACTTATCTAGTCCCAAACCCACAAAATTTGTCCCAAACTCGCAAAATTATTTTGTTCAATTGGTCAAATTACTCGTTAAATACACAATTTAAGATAAAAAATAAAAAAATTATTAAGTGACATAAATATTAAATTTATTAAATTGAACAAATTCATTAGTTAAAAGACCTTTAAGTTTTTTTTTTTTCTTGAAAGGTAAAAGAAATATACTATGAATAGTAGAAATAAATGTACAAAATATACATGGACATGCTCCTGGAACAATATAATAATAATCACATTTTATAAAGGTCTTTCAAACCCAATATGAAAGTTGAAACAATTCATGACATGTGAGGAGAGTATACAACAAATCATAAATTAAACAAGTTTAAATGAATTATCTCAACAAAACATAAATGACCTTGCCTTTAGAAGTTTAAAAATTTTATTTTAGAAATAAAATTGTAATTGCAAATATATAAATTTGTATTTCATTTTATTTTATTAAATGGGTACTTAACGGGTATCATATAAGTATTAGGTATCCTATAATTGTAAATGGGTATCGTGGTATTTTACAGACGAATCTCAAACTTGTCTCAAACTTATACGAGTATTAAATTTTAATCCAAAACTGGTCTCAATCCAATTAAGATATTTCCTAACGGGTTTTTATCGGATTCAGTCGAGTCAAGTACTCTTGTGTATCTGTTCTATTGAGATTTTTATTTATCTTTTATATTTTTAAATATTGTTAACATTTATTATTTCTTGATAAAATTAATTTTTAAAACTTAATATAAAATGTTAAATTAATTAAAATTTTAAGTATTTTTTTATTTGACCCCTCATTTTTTTTTTTTACAAAAATTCTAAGGAATAAGTGTAAAAAAAATTAATAAAAACATAACGGAATAAGAAATAAAATGGAAAAAATATTTAAAATTTTAATTATTTTAACATTTTTTTTTTTTTTTTTGGGTTGCTGTCTGGTGTTTGGTTCTTGTTCGAACAGGTTCACAGCATTTTCTCCTACAACCCCGGCCCCGAGTTCTTCAAGAACGACATTCGTGTGAAGCCAGATCTCGAGGTTCTCGGAGTTCTCGGCGATGCCGGATGGTACTGCATCCGGGCACTTCTCTGGGCCGCCGATTACGAGCTGCCTAAAAAGGTCACAGCTCTGCGCGATCCCGAATACAACGAAGCAGGGGTGCTTCTAACCTGCGGTGCTTCCTTGCATTGGTCCGACGGCAAAGTGGCTACCTTCTACTCCTCTTTTTTGTCCAATCGGACAATGGAATTAACATGTGCCGGAACGAACGGATACTTGGGCCTTCGCGATTTCATTATTCCATTTCAACCAAGCAATGCGCGATTCTGTGCTGGCTCCAAGTCCAGGTTTGTGCAACTTGAATCGGAGTACGATTTGTGCGAACCGATTCCGAGCGAGCACGTCGTTACGACGGATCTTCCCCAGGAAGCTCTCATGGTGAAAGAGTTTGCTCGTCTGGCGGCGAGTGTGGAGAGAGACGGTGCGAAACCGGAGAAGAAATGGGCGGTTATCAGCAGGAAGACTCAGCTGGTGGTGGATGCTGTTAAGGCGTCGATTGATAAGGGATTTGAGCCTGTTGAGGTTGGAAATTAATTGAGATCTTTATATTTTTTGTTTGGTATTTGTGCGATGAAATTGAGTGCTATTACCACCATCTCTCTGTTTGTTGTTCGCATGTTTGCTGCACTGAGGCAGCAACATTTGGTGTACGATTTGATGATTAGTGTGTCTGTAGGGAAAAATAATTTGGAATGTTTTCTTCTTATGGGCTTGGAAGTAATTTTTATTTTTATTTATTTTTGGTGAGTTGAGTTGGTGAAGTCATGTGTTGTATTACTAGACCACAGGAGTGGTTATTTCTTGGATGACCTCAGATCTTGTATGGCGCTAAATAATGTTTTTGTGGCACTGAAGTGGGGACTGAGCTTTTTTTGCTCCTTTACTATGCTACTGTTTAGTGTGTCAAAAAATAAAATAAAATAAAACTTTAACATCTTAAAATTACTAAAATTTTCTATTACAATTTTATATATTGTCATAAAAAAATTTAATATTTTGCTAAAAAAATAGAAAATTGAAAGGAAGTTAGCAGAGTGTGAATTTTTTTTTTTTTTTTTGGCAATTATATTTCTTAAGTTGAAAATTTTCTAATGAGTACCATTGTGGCTTAGGCTTGTGAAATTTTTTGAATTTATTAGAACGAATTTGAAAAAATCGTTCTAACGTTTTACCACTGTTCATTTCCGAAAAATGAATTTAGAGATTTTTTGAATCCGTTAAAACGGATTTGGAAAAACTGTTCTAATGGTTTACTGTTGTATAGAGAGAGAGAGAGAGAGAGAAAGAGAGAAAAGAATTATTAGGTGTACAGAACATTGATTGGAGATTTTTTTGAATCCGTTTGAACAGATTTGAGAAAATCGTTCATCTCCAAAAAATACGGTTTGGAAAAAAATGCCAAATGTCAAAATTTATCCAAAATCATGTTTTATCTTATTTTTTTCTTATTTTTCACCACTCCAAATGTACCCTGGATATGGTGGGCATTTGGTTCTTAAAAAATTAAAAATTTTTACAAAATTCTATCTATTTTAACCAAAATTTGTATATTTTTTATCATTTATTTTAAAAATCTAAATTTTATAAATTTTTGTCCACCAAACATTTAAATTTCAAAAAAATATATATACAAATTACAAAGAAAACTAGAATAATTAAAATTTAATTAATTAATTATTAATAAATTATATTAATAAACAAATAATTAATTACTTATTTAAGGAGAGAGAGCGAATGAGGGGCAGGCGGGGCAAGTAAAGGGCCAAAGAACAGAAAAAGAAAAAGGAAACAGTTACACTGAAAAGTTAAAACCCGCGGGAGGGCGTGGGGCGAGCGGGCTGGTGGACTGGGCCGGGCCAGGGGCGAGGATGGCCCAAGCCAGACCTTTACATGTCTCATCCAAATTACAAACTAATAAAAAAAATAACATAACTCAACAATACGGTTTTGAATTCATGAAAACAAACGCAAATATGAGAACTCTAAAATTTCAATTAATATGCATTAATTGAATGTATAAAATATGAGATTATAAGACACGATTGTTAGACTAATAAGGAAATCCTCAGTTCAATAAGAAAAACTTCATTAAGAAATCTATGATTTTATTCTATGGAGAATAAAATAAGGTTTTTATTTATTTATTTGTTGATGATTCAGAGTGTCTAAACTAGTTTTTTTGAAATGAATGACCGAGTAAATCTCTAATGAGTCTGAGAAGATTCGAACTACTGATCATTGAAAACAAATCCAAGGTCTTATTGGAAAATTAGGCTTTCGTTCAAAATAAAAAAATATTAAAAAAAACTAAGCATTAATCTAAGACACAAAATAATCTTAAAAATCGGGCCAAAAACTCATCAGTACTAAATATGCTGTGACGAGCCATTCCAACAGCATTGGGCCGAGACCAAAATTCTTTCCTCTCCCCGCCTCGTCCGTTGAAAATTGCAACAGGCAGATTTAAAGAATTCACTTAAATGTGCTACGTTTTGGGTCTCGTTTCGTGTCCAGCTTCAATGAACTCGAAAATCTGTCCCAATTTGTCATGCATCATAGAGTTAATTACAAGAGCGAACATATGTATATATATATATATATATATGCACACGAATTAATGAGAGAGAAGTCGAAAAAGACTATGAATGTGAAGAGTCATTAATTAAACGTCACCCGAAATTTAAATGTCAAGTGCCATAAATAGAATTGAAACCACCATTCACGCCCCAGAGAAAGAGGAAAATTTGGTCTACACTTATTAAATATATATATATATATATATATATATACGTAATAAGTAAGATTACAGATTGTTACTTACCAAAAAAAAAAAAAAGATTACAGATTGTGCTCCAAAGTTAGATCTCCAAATATATACAAACAATGACTAAAGCTCCAGTGCGTTTTGGAATCTTGGGTTGTGCCAACATAGCACGCAAGATGTGCCGCGCCATTGCGCTCTCGCCGAACTCCGTCCTCCACGCCGTAGGAAGCCGATCGCTCGACAAGGCGTCGAGTTTTGTGCTCGAAAATGTATTCACGGCGGCGGCAAAAGTCTATGGCAGTTACGAGGCTGTTCTCGACGACCCCGAGGTTGATGCGGTGTACGTGCCCCTCCCCACGTCCCTGCACGCCCGCTGGGCTGTCTCGGCTGCCCGGAAGCGGAAGCACGTGCTGCTGGAGAAGCCGGCGGCGCTGAATTTGTCGGAGCTCGACGAGATTCTGGAGGCCTGCGAATCCAACGGTGTCCAGTTCATGGACGCCACCATGTGGATGCATCACCCTCGGACTTCTGAGATGAGACAACTTCTCTCGGATTCACAGCGGTTTGGACAACTAAAATCGGTAGGCACCCCCTATTAGCTTGTCGTGATAAGAAAAACAGTACTCGTAATATCGAAAATTTAGAATACGTTTGGACTGAATTAAAGATTTAAAGATAAAAATAATTGAATTATAAAATTTAAATTAAGTAAAGAGTTTAAAGGCAAATGGGTTAGAATAGAAAAAAATTAGAAAAGGGCTAAATTTAAAAAAAAAAAAAATCTTTTTTAACTAAAAAAAAATTGAGCCAGGTTATCCAAACTGTTGTCTGGAATAACCTAAAGGTATGTCCGCCCTTATCTATAATTAGAATGATTTGAAAACCTTAGATGAGGGTAACGCTGGTTGCATAATTGTGGACGGATCCAAACAAAATTTTAAAAATTATAATAAAATTCTACTACTTTTGTTATTTTTCTATAAATTATATATTTTTTTTCATATTTTGACTATACTGTATTTTCATCTTTGCTTGTATTTACCTTCAAAATGTAACTTCTCTCATACTTAAAAATGTAATTTTGTGTAACTAATGTAAATTCTGATTCCGTTCTATGCATAAATTTTCAGAAGTCGAAAAAAAAAGAAAGAACAAAGATTTTTATTTTTGTGTGTTCGAGGAAGAAAAAAAATTAATTTTTTAGTAATTAATTTTTTAATTTTTTTTGTTAATTTGATATTTTTAGCTTTTATAGTTTAAAATATAAAAAGAGCAAATTTGGTAATTTTTTAAATAACTAAAAAAATAGAATAAGTGAAACTCTTTGCAACTCTCACCAAACACACACTGGTGTCTCCCTCGCGTCGATGGTACATGCACTTTTTCAACTTCTTTTCGCATTTGAAGCTAGTTTCTTCTTCTTTCTTCTCCCTCCTAATCCAAAGTTGGAATGCTCGTGACTTCCCATAGATCCACAGCTGCTTCACCTACGAATCCGACAGCGATTTTCTCCGGAACAACATTCGCGTAAAACCGGACCTGGATTCCCTCGGAGCTCTAGGCGACATTGGTTGGTACTCAATCCAGGCTATCCTCTGGGCCGCCGACTTCGAGCTACCCCAAACGGTAACAGCTTGGCGCGGTCCGGAGATAAACGAAGAAGGCGTGATTCTCTCCTGCGGATCTTCCCTGCATTGGGAGGACGGGAAAATAGCAAGCTTCTATTGCTCTTTCCTAACCAACCTGTCAATGGACCTGACCGTTCTGGGAACGAAGGGGAATCTGCACGTTCACGACTTCGCTGTGCCTTTCCAAGAGAACATTGCCTCGTACTACGGTGGCTCGCAGTTCAGAGTACCGGTGATGAGGGAGCACGCTGTGATGAGTGAACTCCCCCAGGAAGGTCTAATGGTGAGGGAGTTTGCTGACTTGGTTATGAGGATTAAAGGAGGGAATAATGGATCGGAATTACCTGAGAAGAAGTGGGGGATCATCAGTCGGAAGACGCAGCAGGTGGTGGATGCAGTTAAGGCATCGATTCATGGAGGTTTCCAGTCTGTTGAGGTTGTGAGTTAGATTCAGGTTTTTTTTCTTTTCTTTTTTTGGACTAGCACGGTCGTTAAAGTTCATCAGTTCTTCAAATGGCGTACTTTTTCTACGTGCATCTCTTATTTACTTATTTATTTATTTTTTATTTTTATGAGTTTTAATTTATTAAAAATATTTTAAGTTTCAAACATCCTTCAATTTAATACAACTTTGCAAAAATTCTACCTTCACTGTTTTTTTTTTCCGTATCAGTTACGGTTCATCTATTTTATATCGATGACTGTCGATATATTTTATCAAAAATTATCATAATCGTAAGATATTATTTATTTTTAAAAATTAAAGGTAAAAATGTGCTGATAACTTTGTCGTCTCATTTTTTTACAAAATTTTTCCTTTTAATTATACCAACCGAACACCTTCTTAAAATATTCTCCGTTAGTTTATTACTTTTATTTCAATGTAGTGTATTTATAAAACATTTGCGTGTCGGCAACTTGAAAGAAATAATAAACTCGTATCTATAATGGAGTGAGGTTGGCAACCTCCTCAATAATAATAATAATAATAATAATAATAATAATAATCATCATCATCTCTATATACAATCTTAATGTTCTAAGTATTTATATTAATAAACAATGCTCCCTCTCAAATTATAATATATATATATATATATTACATTGCCTCTTCAAATTATTCAACATTTACTTCCATTGATCATATAGTAAAAGTCATTTGATTAACATTTTATAAATACATTGTGCGTTGCATAGATTAATCACTATCGTAAAATGTGAAATATATTGTTTTTATTATCATTTAATGGAAATGATTTAACTTAATGTTATCTAATAAAATTATTTTTAATACAACATTCCAATAAATGAATTAATTGTCTAGTTAATCTAATATAATAAATTATCTAATTAATTTAATTAATATTAATTGTTCTAGAATTAATTTATTATCTAATACAATAATTAATTACTTATTTATTTTGTTATATTATATATATTAATTTTGTTAAATTACTTTATCATGTATTTTTTTTATAATTAATTTATTTGTTGTTAATTAAATGAAATTTGAGTATCTAATTAATTTATCAAATACAAAAAAAAAAAATTATCTCATTAATCTAATAAAATAAGTTAATTGTTTCATAACTAATTTATTATCTAATGCAATAAATTAATTAATTTTTAATTTTATTAAAAATTATATTATTTAAAATTTTTAATGTATTAATTATTTTTAATTAATCTTTTGTTTTAATTTCTATCATATTAATTGATTTTTAGCTTTATTATGTTGTACATTTATTATACTTGAAAATATTAATTTTTAAATTTATATTAGTTTTAATTTTAAGGTCTTTTTAAGCATTAGCTATTAGATTTTTAACTAAATAGCATTTGCTACTAGATTTTTGACTAAATATTTGACTAAACAAATATAATTTTTTGGTTCTAAAACCTGAAAATTGGTTTGAAGAGTTCAATTATTCATTTGTTGTAAACAAGTAACAAGTAGTTAGTTTATCGAAATCAAAGTAAAAATTAAAAGAATGGGGTTTTATTTGGTGAAGGTAAAATCTAATTGTACAAAGAATGAAAATTAAGTTGTAAATTGAAAAATGTTATTGTAATTGAAATTATTTAAGCATAGAGTGGTTGAGAATAGAACAATATGTAGAAATAAGGGTATCTGATCATAAGACTTGTGCATATATATACATATATATGTTATTTGGATTGCGAAATTGGCTATAGAAGCATCACTTTCTGATTAACTTCTTTATATTACTTTCTGCCTCATCAGTTTACTTTTGGATATATATCATTCTGGCGAATATACATAGAACACATTGTTATGCATTTTATGACACATTCTTACCAATTTATTCAATCTTTGGAAAACTCTCAAAAGCCTTAATCCTTGAATCCAAAGAATGTTTTTTGGAAGCAGTACATGCATTAAGAACAAGCCAACCCACAAGAAGAAAAAAATGATGTTGGCTCTGGCAAGGGAGCCCTTTTACCCAATTAAAGCCCATTGGGCTTTTCTTAAAAGGCCTCAAGAAATGTTCGAATCCAGGATTTGCTCTATCGGTGCATGTGGAGTTCTCTGCAGAATCCACGTCTGTGAATAGAGTCCAATTCAAACAATAGTGTCACTCGCAATTATCCCTGACATTTCCCATCCACGTAATGGTTAAAGGTCTATCCATCAGCTCTTTTTCACGGAGTTTTACTCTGATGGAAAGACTACTCCCTCGCATCTAACTTGGAGCTGTCATGTGTATGTTTATACACGTAGTTGGGGAGATAAAAAATACAGTGGATGGGGACAAACTTAAAAAAAATACAAACGACTCTAATTTTAAAAAATAAATAAAATAGTTAAGAAATTCACATTTGAATATATATATATATATATATATGCAGTAATAATTTATCAGAACGCAATAATATATCATAAAAACTCAATAACCCAATTTATCAAAACGCAACAATATATCATCAAAACTCAATAACCCAAATATATATATATATAGGCCTATTTTAGCCAACAATACAACTTAGAATGAGAGGATATAAGTTTATTAGTTTAGCAGTGATCCGTTCAATATAATGAATTAAAAATTGTGACTTACACCGAAATAATATAGAAAGTCAATAAGACGAATAAAGAGAGTTTTTGTTACAAAGAAAAAGAGACGATGAGAAAAGATAAAGAATTTTGTCAAAAAAATAATTTAATTTTTAATCTTTTAGAGATAAATTAAAATAGTGGGGTCGTGAAGACAATACTAAAAAAATATCTATAATTTTTTATTTTTAGAATGAGTTCGACAATTGACTTCATTCAACCCCCTATCTCCGCCTATTAAATGTCAGCAGCCTGCTACGGAAACATTATATATTTAAGCTAAAATTAGGTTACCCACCCACCAGATTTTGAGTGGACTCCATTTAGTTAAATCAAATAATTCCCTCCTATTATGTATAGTTCTATCAAGGAGCACAATTATATACATATATGGACACACACTTTTGTTGAGAGTGAGAATAAGGTGGACAAACTTTTCAGCTTTTAGAGATTTCATGTGATTGAAATATCTGCCGACACCTGACTTTTCTTCTCTCAAATATATCTTTCATTTATTTATTTATTTATTTTTTAAATTGTCTTGTGAGGCCATGACTTTAACATTCTTTTACCCTCTTTAAAACTCTTTTATATATTAATATTTTAAAAAATACTAAGCATATATTAAAAATAATATAACTAGAGATCTTATCTTATATAAAGTCTCTTGAAAACTTCAGAATTTTTTTATTAATATTTAAAGAAACTACTAAAATACATTAAAAAGAAATGCTAAAAATACTCTATTCTTAACTTCTAACACTTCATATTTTCTCACAGTGGTGAATAATACTTATTTGGAGTATAAAAAATTAAAAAGTAAAATGTATTTAATATTTTTCTATTAAAAATAATATAACTAGAGGTCTTATCTAATATAAAGCATGAGACAAAAAGATTTAGAAGCCGTTTAAAGTGTAAAATAATTCTAAAAGTTAACGAAAGTAAAATTTTTTGAAATTTAGAGTATAAAAGTTATTTTGAAATGATAGTTGGATATTTATATTTGACTTGATATAAAGTTGTTAAAAATATAAAGTAATATGTGATAAATTTATAGTGCAAAATTTTAAAAATTTTTAGAGTTTTGTGAAAGCTTTTGATACAAATATCAGTTCAACTTTTTAAAAAATTTACCAATATCTGTTAAAATGTACTATAATAGTTTATTTCAACAAAGTTTAGGAGATTTTTTGAAAAAGTTAAAATTTTTTTGGAGTTCCTTTGGAGCTCCAACCGGCCGCTTAGTTACCTTAACCTATGGCCTGCCTACACTTGTGCTAAAGTATCGGAACCTTTCCTTGTAATTAACTGTGTCGTAAGAAGGAAGCACAAGCTGCGGGAGAGCTGCTTGAAAGTTCATCACAATCCACTTGCGTATGACTAGAGTACTAGGAAAATTTATTCTTCGCAAAGTGGCTCAATTGTGGCTGTCTATGGAGATTGTATAGTCTTGTTCGCTAAAGTATTTAATGAAAATTAATTGGTAGTGAAGAGAGAGACTCATTAAAATTTTATATTAATTTGAGTGAGTACTACTTCATTGACATAGAATAAATTTTAAAGCATTATCGTACCTACTCGCTCACACGTTTGAGTACAAGTAGTGCATAATGGCAAACTCAAGAATGGAATTAGGAATTTAGCATGGTGAGGGTCAATTTTTATAAATTTTAATTTTTTTCTTTAATATCAAAAATATAATCTTATAATCAAACAATTTACTTGAGAATTTTTAATAAGTGATATAAATTGATGGTTATGTGTTTAAAAAATCTGCACTCATTTAAAAATTATTCAATTAACTAATTTAGACTATTAATACTCTAAATCAAGAAGTCCAATGTCTTATTAATGATCAAACTTAAGAATCGAGTTTTATATGTTATTAATAGTTTAAAGTAAAAGGGCTGGATTGCCATATTAAAAAAATATATATATCTATAAATATCATAATATATAAATATATATGATTTTTTCCTAGGCCAGTAGACAGATGCATTAATGATTATTTTTCATTAGAATTTTATTATGGTTTGGAAGGGTACTATTTTATCACTATTGATCGAATAAAACTCTATACGTCTCATCACATCACATGCAATTCTTACTTGTAAGTTTGAAAAGTGGAGATAAATTATTAGTATTAGAAGTACATAAATAAGAAGTCGATAAGTAAAAAGAAGAGTGAACACTCCCGCAAGTTTAGTTAAGCAAAAAGAGTGCGTGCACTTCTTCAAGTTTAACTTTAATATTATGTTAAAATATTAAATTAAAATTAATTGACAATAAGTGAAAAAAAAAATTCATTAAAATATTATAGACAATATTTTGCGAAGGTAAGATGAATTTCAAATAATAACAAATGCGACCGCACCTACCAATGTCCAAATTTATACTCATCCAAGAAGATCTTCCGGTCACGTGATAGAAGTTGAAACCGAACATAAAGTTACTGTTTTTCTTAATCCAAGAGAGAACGATACTTCGGTAACATTGCTGATGTTGCTAATGCCAAGGCACCGATTATTGGGTGTTGTGTGTGTATATATATATATATATATATATGCAAACTCGATTAATTTTTAATAAAAACTTCTCAATTCAATTAAGAGGGCGTTAGAGTGATGAAAAGTAAGATAAAATAAGATAATTCGTGAGTTCATAACTCGTGCAGTGAGAAAAAAAATAAATAATTTTTAAAAATTTTCAGATTTTTTTACCGTAGCAAATGCACCCTAAATTAATTTAGTTGTGCTACCATCGATGTCGTTAATATTTCCAAGAAATGAAATTCCCTTGTCATTTTGGATGCACGAAAAACGCAGCCACACTCTCACTGTGAGCACAAAACGGCATATTCTTCTGCGTTTCACTTGAAAAAAAGAAAAAAAATAGTGGGTCCATGAAAAATGTTCTTGTAAATCTTTTTTTAACTCCTAAAATTGTTAAAACAAAAAAATAAGAATACTGATAAAGTCAAAATCATCAGTACAAGCTCCGTGTAGATTTGTTTGGTCATCGCATATATTTTTCTTTTTGTAATGGAGTCTTTAATGCCTATGAGATTTGTTATTATCGATGTATGATACCAACTCCTTGAGATTTAGGAGTTAGTAAGTTATTGGGCTTCTAAAATCAAGAGTACGTGGAGAGGGCTACTAACACATGTTATCTTCCATTTGTAAATGGAGTGTTTAATTCCTACGAGATTTTGTTGTAATCGATGTATAATACTAGCTCTTTTAAGATTTAGGAGTCAGTAAGTTATTTAGCAATACTATTCCCACCGCTCCATTTTATCCTGCACTCTTATCGCTCACGTTTTATCGTGACTTTTTAAGTAAGAAATGGCATCTGTGATAAATTTAAACAAAATAGACTCGTAATTATAAGTATTACCAGTACAAAATAGAAGGAGTGGTGAATAGTGCAGTCCAACCGAGCAGTGAGATTAACATTTTTGTAAGTTATTGGGCTTCTAAAATTAAGAGTACGTGGACAGGACAACTAATACATGTTATCTTCCAGTTGTAAAAATTTAATATATATATGTATAAATTAGTGAGATTGATCATTAAATTACTAAACATTAACTCCTACAATATTTTTGTAAGTTATTGGGCCTCTAAAATTAAGAGTGTACGTGGACAGGGCTACTAACACATGTTATCTTTCAATTGTAAAAATTTAATATATTTATATATATAAACCAGTGAGATTGATCCTCAAATTACTAAACATTAATTCCCAGAACTCGAAGAAAGCCGCGTTACTGCCGTAAGTTTGGTCTTAGTAGCACTTCAATCTAGGTCACACATGGGATTGCATGGCATAATTCAATATAGGAATTGTAAGTTGACCTAACTTTACGGTAAAAAGTGCAACCTTTTGCTGAATGTCAACATGCAGCAGGGAGAGGGAGAGGTACACCGAGGAGACCTAAAATTTAGTATTCGCTTGAATTAAATAAAGAATTTATAAATAAAGTAGAGGTTAAATTACAAAAATTTAAGTTGAACAAAAAATTTATAGGCAAAATTAGTTGAATTATAAAAATTTAGAATCAGTTAAATTTGAAAAAAAAAAAAAACTAAAATAATTTTTTTTAAGGTCAGGCTTCCTGAGTTACAGTGGATGACAGCACATTTTGATACTTCTCTTTTACTTAATTTCCCGTGCTGTTCAATCCTATTATTATTTTTTTATTAGAAAAGAGAATAAAAGAATTTTGTATCTCTATTGTGTGTCAATTATTTTAAATAATAAAACTTATTTGATTAAGTGTATTTTTTTATTACATAAGTGAATTAACATATAAGGCTGCTGATGTTGGTATTCCTTTATTACTTTGTTCCACTCTACAGTATTTTTAATTTACTAATTGAAAAAAAGAATAACATAGAGTGCGGGAAAAATAATGAAAGAGTGCAAATTTCATCGGCTATAGTTTCATTACATCTAAATTATATATATATATATATATATATATATATATATATATATAACCATAAGCCACCAGTGCTGCCTTGAAATTAAACATCTTTTTTCATAGAGAAAAACGTTTCTCCTATGCAATGGAATTGGACTTTGAGACTTAAATTCCCACCTTCGAAGAATTTTTTTTTGGGGGGGGGGGGTGGGTACGTAAATTAAAAAGCCTTTGTCAAAAGATTAGGTACACATTTTTAATCCTAAGAAAAACAAACATTCAATACATAAGCTTTTGCATACCAAGCTAGCTACGATATCAAAGTCTAAAAAAGTCAAATTTGGTTAAAAATTAGAAATATTGTGTTGGGTGTTGGTGCTTATTAATTGGCGTAACTAGCCAATAGGCCAGCTTAAATAGGATTGCTAAAAGAAGAATTAGTATATATATATGAACAAGATTAATATAATTAATCAATGTTGAAATTTGGAATTTAATTAACTAATGGGTTAGCTTGTTGAGCACGCCTCGGTCGATGCGTGCATAGAATCTGAGGACTCATGCAAATTGGGCTGGTCGAGGTTACGTGTACCACGGATTGATGGACACACCACTCCCTCGTTTCCCGCCAAAATGCACGCGCGTGCGCACGTGTCGGTTTTGACGAAAACCTTAAATTAGCATCCGGAGAGAGTTCCGTCTTGTTGGGATCCACCTATGGGATTCGAAATATAGTCTATGTATGGTAGAGATTTGTGCCCCACACTCGTGTAAGCTTATGCATTCTTCTATTATAAGTAATATAAAAAGAAAGAAAAATAGAAGAGTATTAACAATATGTTTAGAGTTATTTAAATTTGTAAAAATTAATATTTCGTGTGATTGCACTTAAAAAATGTAGTTACAAACCTAACAATTAGGTTATAAATTATGCATTTGTTTAATAATTTTATAATTTCTGGTTATTTTTAATATTTATTTTGTTTTATTTTCTAATTGCAGTGAAAATAATAAAATAATCAAGATATGTGATAATAAAAGTGATGAAAATGATACAGTGGTCCGAACACTCCGATCACTGATTTGGACCAGAGTAAGGGTAAGGCTGGAGAAAAAGAAGATAGAAGAAAATTAATAGCTGGAACTATACTATTGTCCTGACACCCTTCGAATGGTTTGGATCACTGCAGGCAGCATGCATGGGAAATTAAGTTAAGATTTAGGTTTAGGTTTTATATATTGTTGTTCTTTCAACCGTTGAAAAGAACGTTATTCATTATTTTATTTTTTTCAAGAATAGTAGAACGGAATAAATAGTTTTTAGTTTAGTTTTTGGAGAGTTTTTGATTGCTCTCGGATTTAAGTTTAATTCATTACGAAGAATGGTACATTTTTCATTTTATTTAATAAAATTTATTTTACTTTCGTATTATTTTTTATTTACTGTTTTATTATTTCATCTATACTAGGTTAGATTTTTATTCTTGATTTAATCTAGTAAAGATGGGTGGATCATTATGATTGATGAGATATGCATAAATTCATACACACAAAGTGAAATTTTGCATGTATGTGTTTACAATTTTCAGATTTGTATTATTTATTTTCAAAAACCTTCGAAAATAAGTTTTTTTTTTTTATCATATTCTCTATAATTACTTATAAGAGTTCTTGATTAAATGTTTCTTAATAATTTTGAAATAACTATATTAGATCTGAATCCAAAAATGAAATATCAAAATATTTTTCGCATTTATAATCCTAAACGAGATTTAAAACCATATTTTGGAATCTAAAAATGTTTTTAAGACGATAACTTTTGGTTTATTTTTCCTTTACATGAAACTTAAACTGAAATAAAAACACATCGAGTCATGAAATAGTGAATCAACCCAGATTTAAAGGTTAGATCAAGATCTTTAATTATCTTGAATGCGTAATTTTATTACTTTTATTGTTTTAGTTTAATTTAATTTTGAATCTTACTTTTTTTTTTATTAATTAGAATAGAAGTAATTTAAGTTCTTGAATTGTAATTTAGTTTAATTTTTGTAATTTACTTTATTTGTTTATAAGTTAGTTAATCAACAATTTTTAAAACCCAAAATAAATTTTTTTTTTTCTGTTTTTAAAATGAAACCAGTAGATAGAAGAATTTAGAAAACCTAGTATTCAATTTTAAAGTTTTTTATGGATGCGATCCTAGACTTACTAAATAAAACTACATTGCACACTCTTATACTTGGAGGTTTTTCTAGATGCAATATTTATAGGTGGTTATCGTATTTTGTGCAGTGAGTATAAAATTTAAATTGTACAATCTTGTAATTTGTGTTTGTAGAGATTTATATTTTTTAACTCCAAACTATATATATATATATATATATATATATATATATATATATATATATGCATTTAGAGTGATAAAAAGTGAGATAAGTTGTGAGTTTGAGACCCCGCGGTGTAGCCAGCGGTCAAGAAGGACTTGCCTAGAACCGTAAACCCAGACTGGCACAGGTTCGAATCGTGCAGGGAGCACCGTGACTAGCCTGGGGATGCCTTGGGTTGTGGCCTTTTCTCCCTAGTTTACCCATCGGTTACAAGAACCGTTGAGGTCTGCAATAAACTGGTGCGGGTTCCGGGTTACAAAAAAAAAATAGTAAGTTATGAGTTTGTAATTTGTGTAGTGAGGTAAAAAGTAAATAACTTTTAGAATTTTTCAGTATTTTTCACGATTTTTTAGAATTGTTATCACGCTAAACGGAGCCTACGCGTAGAAAACTTTTACAAGATTAGTGGAGGTGTAAAAACTATATTGGAGTCTCTTCAATTTGCGCCCTTAGTTAAATATGTGATCATTGTTTTTTCTATCGCGAAGAACCTCCGGAAAGGATTAATGCCTGTGATGAACTTTTCGATCTAACGTGCTTATCTCCATTAGATGTCCACAATATATGAAAATTGATTGAAAAGTTGAAATCACATGAATTCACGCGCAGTATCATCGTATGGTTAGATATGAAATTAAATAAAAGATAATATTTTATTTTTTATTTTAATTTTATATTTAATTACACTGATTTTTTTAAGAAATTAAACATCTATTATATAATGTCATCTATAATGTTATCTATATCGTATGGGAGGTGTTATCTACTAATAAAAAAATTTGTAACTAATGTAGAATAAAAATTTAAATAAAATATTATCTCCCGTAACCACATATCACATAAAATAAACATGTCCTAAGTTTGTATGACTGTCTTTCAAGGCTTCTAGTGCCAGATTTTGACAGGTTATGGTTTGCAACCTCCTCTTAATCCTATAAAATTAACGCAAAGTGCGAATGTCACATGTAAGGGGACGTTTGGTATTGGGGCACAAAACAAGGGGCACCCTTTTTATTCCACTATCCGAAAATTAACTATTTCCTTTCAACCAAGAAAAAGTAATAGTAACACATTTAAATTTTCATGAAGTATATCAAAGATAATTATAAAATACAAATGTAACTTTTATTCCTTTTTAACATCATACCAAATAAATCATAAGAATGCATTAATTATTTTAGTTGAAACTTATTCAATATCTTTACATGGATTTAATTAAATTGAATGTTGTGATTGTAAAACATGAGAATAGGAATGGTAACAGGGTAGGTTCATGATGAGTTTAACTAAATTCTATCTTGACTGTAATAGGAAACTCTTTCTATACTCGATTCCGTACTAGTGACAGATTGATATTTTTTATTTCATATATATCTGTCACACTAAATTAATCAGATTACGTAAGGTTAAATTCATCGTTAAGTTTTAATTCAATGTAACTAACAATTTGTGAACGAAACAATAATTTCAAACTTATCTACTTCGACATTGTGCTAAAGTGTCCAAGGATATGAGTTGGATGGTTATAAAATTAACACAGAGAAAATTTTGAATTAAAATTACACATGACTCGACTAGTGGGAACCTGACTTTATACTACTTAGAAGAGTAATTGGATTGGCTGAATAGGCTGTTGGATGGGTTGGATAGCTCACTGGCTGAATCGTTGGAACCTTGCTTGAAATTCAGAATTGATGTTTTAAAATTTTAGTAAGGTAGGAAGCCTAATCGGATAGCCGCTCCAACGAGCGACGGAGAAAAACCAAGAAACTCTTATCTCGAAAATCCCTCGACAACTTGGATTTCGCCATTACCAATATAAGGAGTCTCCTGATCTTACAGGTTTTAGAAGGAAAAAAAATTATATTACACCTATTGTACTTTAAAGAAACATTTCTTCACACCTTAACAATTATCTGTGTGCATTAGAAAGTGATGAATGCAAATCCACACTCCTTGTTATGTGTTGGCGAAGGAGTATGGTTCTTCCTCATGTGCTGGTAAAGGTGTCTACATTGATTGGTGCGTGGAAGGAGTTAAAAATAGGAATTGTGTATGCTATCGTTGTTCAAATCTTTATCATCAAGTTTGTGAACAATGAAAATTTTAATATTTGTTATTTGAGATTTTTCACCTTTGTTCACGAAGGATTTCTCTCACTAATTAATTCATACTAACATATTTCAAATTTTCACACATTAAGACTTAATTTAAAAGTAAAATAATGATTTGAATTGAAAATTAATTAAAATAATATAAACTTTATGAATATAGTGTATACAAATATTATAACCTAAAACACATATCTAAAATATTTTATTATGTGAATTGAGATGACTAAAATTGTAACACATCTGAAACTCGCCATGAATTTTTATTATTTATTGTATATATCAATTTCGAATTATATTTTTTCAAATCTTATATCCTTCTTATCATTGTCGGGGTGAAGCAAGTAAGAACATTCTCGAATATTTGAAATGTCCTCTTTAACCAGGGGTAAGATAAACAATGGGATACATATATTGATGGTGAAAAGTGGTTAATTAATATATATATATCTTTATATATTAGGACTATTAATATCTAGGCTAAGTTTGGCAATCATAACTAGTTATTCAACTTTCAACTGCTCAATTTTTTGGGTTTTTTTTTTAAATGATCATATCTACTCTCTTATATTTTTAATTTTTTTTTAAATCATAAAAAATATAAATATTAAATTAACAAAAAGTTAAAAAGTTAATTACTAAAATATTGGTATTTTTCTTTTTCTAAAAAAAAAAATTAATGTTTTAGTAAAGAACTAATAGCGAGCTACTACAAAAAAAAAAAAAAAAAAAAATTGAATTTTTTTCTTCCTAAACACAGTTTAAGCTATAATTCAGTACTTATCATGACAATAATTCAAAACTTTTACATCAGTCAGCAGCACGCGTATGACTTAAGAAACTAATCCTCCAGTATTATGACTAGATGATGGCAGAACTTTGGCTTTCTTCGAATTAGTCCATAATGGACAGCTTTAAATCGTAAGAGACATACTATGCTAGTGATGCAATCGAGGTGACAAAAAATAATTTAAAATTAGGATTCTAATGCAGTTTCTGTTAATTCGTAAAACACTAACTGGTACAAGGACTCGAATAAAGGAGCCATAGCTAGCGGTCATCCGTGGCATGTAATATAAAACAGGAATGCAATTATTTGAATAATCGCAAACAAGCCGGAATATATATATACAAAATATATGTGGTTTCTGGACAGTATTTACAAGAAAATGGTTCATTAGAACAGTTTAAATCTAGAGATACTCTAACGTTGCTATATTGCCGTTTAGAGTTACAAAATTTTAGATAAAATATGATTTAGATTAATTTTTTTTTATTTAAAGTGTTTATCACAAATTACAAAAAATAGAGATAAATAATTTCATTCGAACAACTTTAATTAGACACTTTATGATTTATTTTTTGTTAGAGCGTTTTGAAATTTGTTGAAATTTATGAGATTTGTAGAAATTTTATTGAGTTTTATAAATATATATAAATTTATAAAAATTTTAAGAGATTTACATAATTTGAGTTGAAAAAATTTTATAAAGAATTATAAAAATTTTTGAACTTTTTCTACGTTTTTTGGAACACCAGACGGGCTTCTATCTCTAAACTCTTGCCACCTCTCTCGCACACCCATTATTTTAACACATGCACACACTTAAGGTTAACTTGGTTTAATTTTTACGCAAGTCAAAAGAAGCCCAATTATTTTAGTACGAAAAAGAAGTGAAAAAAATAGAACTTAAACTGTCCCCAATCAAATTCCTTCTGGTTTCTAGCCATGCCACCTATTTAAACCCCACCCCACCTCCCCTTTCTTCACCAATTGTCACAAGCACCTAACTAAACACCCTACACCTCTCTCTCTCTCTCTCTCTCTCTCTATACACACACATATCATGGAATTTACTTTGGCTTCTGAGGACACCAACTGGTGGGTCTTCACCCTTCCAGTTATTCTTGAAGTCCAAAACTTGTGCAATAACATTTCACCTGTGCTCTCCATCACTTTGATCATAGCCATTTTGGGTACTGTTGGGCTTCTAACTTGGGCTTTCTCCACCGGTGGACCAGCCTGGAAAAATGGCCGCAACCAAATGGGCCGCCTCTCAATCCCCGGAGTCCGAGGCCTTCCCATATTTGGCAGCTTATTCAGCTTGAGCCACGGCTTGGCTCATCGGACTCTCGCATCCATGGCTTCGAGCCAGCCGGGCGCCACCCAGCTAATGGCTTTCAGCTTGGGTTCAACCCCGGCCGTCGTAGCCTCGGATCCAGGCACGGCTCGTGAGATCTTGACCTCACCCCACTTTGCCAGCCGTCCGATCAAGCAGTCGGCTAAGCAGCTCATGTTTAGCCGAGCCATAGGGTTCGCCCCAAACGGGACATACTGGAGGCTCTTAAGAAGGATTGCCTCTTCTCACCTCTTTGCGCCCAAGCGGATATTAGCCCACGAAGCTGGCCGTAGGCTAGACTGCGCTTCCATGTTGAGAGGCATAGCCAAAGAACAATCCCTTCATGGATTCGTAGTCCTAAGAAAGCACCTACAAGCCGCTTCTTTGAACAACATAATGGGAATTGTGTTTGGAAAAAGGTACGAGATGGAGCAAGAGATTAACAGTGAAGAGGCTAGAGAGCTGATCGAGATTGTCCGAGAAGGGTTCGAGCTCTTGGGAGCTTTCAACTGGTCTGATCATTTGCCGTGGTTGAAGTACTTTTACGACCCTTCTCGGGTGAACAAACGTTGTCTGGCTCTTGTTCCTCGCGTGAGAAGACTGGTGAAGCAAATCATCAAAGAGCACCGGCTCGGAGGATTTACGAAGCTATCTGATAATTCTGACTTTGTGGACGTTTTGCTGTCTTTGGAAGGTGAAGAGAAGCTAGGCGAGGATGATATGGTGGCTGTTTTATGGGTTTGTCACTCACCGCTGCTCTTTTGCCAACGTTGTTTTTTGACACTTAGTAGTCTGTAGAAAGAATATTTTCTACATACGTACAACACAATGTCGACTGGTGGTATTTTTCTTATTTGTCACGTGAGGAATCCTAACCACCACTACGGGCCACCTCACTAACCTAACACCAATTATTTTCTGCCTTTTTTTTTTAGTCGGTTTTGAGCTCCCAACCTCACAAACGAAGTGTTGGTATATGAGCCACCGACCGGAAGTCCTTTCTCGTCAACTGGCCTTCCGGACGGTTCATTCGTGCCAACTTGCTTTACACTGCGTTTTTTAAATTTCTTTTTTCTTTTTTCTTTTTTTGAAAAGAGAAAATTTGCGTTTTTTAAATTTCTAGAAAGGAACACTTTTTACACTAAAACTATGATAATTAGAGGGTGTTTTGATCAAAATAATAATAATAATCAAAAAGTTTTATTTTTTATTAATTTTGTTATTTTTTTTAATTAAACTTCGTCATATGTCACTTTCCTACCATTTTGTTTGACAAATCAAACACCATCTAATATGAAAGGAGAATACTAGTAACATTTGTAGTAATTTTGGCGACCGAGTATTGTAAAATAATTTCTAATGTTGTTAAAATATCTGTAAAATGGTATTATTTATAACTTAATGTTAAAATTATAGTCGCTGTTAGCTTTAGAATTCCATAGATTAGTCGAGATGTGCGTAAGATGGCGCAGACACCCCGAGATATTCAAAATAATAATAATAATAATAATTTAGAATGATATCTCATTTGATAGTTTACATCTTTTGTGTAGGTCATTCTTTGCATTCCACGAGATAAATAGTTGTGATTGTATAAATGTTTCTATCCCTCCTCTTAATATAATTACTAGGGAAAAATGAAATGTTGCCAAAATGTTTTTATTAGAATTTATGACAAATAATTTGGTAATTCTATTTATCAGTGTGTTTAATTTACTAAAAATCACTAAAAAATTTTAAAAGTTTTTAAAAACTTCTAAAAATTATTTAATTTTTATTTCACTGCACGAATTATGAATTTATAAATTATCTCACTTTTTGTCACTTTAAACGCATCCTATGTAATGTCAAACTTATTCGTAGGTTATGTTTTTCAAAATGTTTAATTTTTAATCTCACATTAAATTTAACAAATCAAAGAGCATTTTTTTTTTTTATTTTGGTATATAATAGTGCACAATCTTAAAATTTCCACAAAAAAAAAAAAAAAAAAAAAAAAAAAAAACATTTTCAATCCGTTTTTGCTAGAGGGTTTTCATGTATAATCACATGACTAAAAATATGCAGGAAATGATCTTTCGTGGTACCGACACGACTGCTCTTCTAACCGAGTGGGTCATGGTGGAATTGGTGCTGAATCCCAAGGTACAAGCCAAGCTTCAGCTCGAGCTCGAAACTCTCATAGGAAACAGAACAAGCGTCACCGATGCTGAGGTGTCAAAATTACCTTATCTTCAGGCGGTAGTGAAGGAGACCTTACGTGTACATCCACCTGGTCCCCTCCTGTCGTGGTGCCGGCTGTCCACGTCGGACGTCCACCTCAGCAACGGCATGGTGGTACCCGCCGATACGACAGCCATGGTCAACATGTGGGCCATCACCCACGACCCGAATCTGTGGCGGGACCCACTGGCGTTCAAGCCGGAGGAGAGGTTCTTACCATCATTATCCGGTGGTGGTGATGATTCTTGTAATAATGTTGACATCTGGGGCGGTGACCTGAGGCTTGCGCCGTTCGGAGCCGGGCGGAGGGTTTGTCCCGGCAAGAATCTGGGGCTGCTCACTGTGAGCCTTTGGATAGCCCGGTTGGTGCACCATTTCAAGTGGGTCCCAGACGAGGCCCGACCCGTTGACTTGAGTGAAGTGCTGAAGCTGTCTTGCGAGATGAAGAACCCTCTTTCCGTTGTGGCTGTTCCGAGGATTAATGTTGTTGGTGGTGGTTTAGCATTTTAGGGTTCGGTGGCTTCCTTCTAAATTTAAAGATGTTGACTATTTAGGTTTTGTTTGGCAAGTATGTTCGGATGACCTTGGGTGTGTACGCGCGAATTCGTACATGGACCGGCAAAATTAGAGGGATTTGTTTTTCCTCTCATTCTGACAGTTCATATTTAGATTTGCGAACTCGTGCAAAATTAAATAAATTTCACCCACCAAACAAAGTCTTATCAGATTGGTAGAATGAAACTGCATGTCTAGCTATTTAATAGTGAAGAATAAAATGCCATGCTGTGCTTTTTTAAGCCGGCAGGCTTTATGAATATGTTAATAAATTTTAACTATATTTTTATGGCATTCTTAAATATCCAATGGATTTAGTGCTTTCTTTCATATTTTTTTTTTCTCCGAAGTTATTATCAGTAAACGGAAGTTACCATTTATTTGCCCACTGGGTAATGTGTGAGTGCACCTTTTGACTGATGGATCATAATTGTTGATTGTTAATTATAATACTTATTAAAACATTCATGCGAAATTCTCGTGTAAATAATCAAAATTAATCACCCGTAATTGATGCTAGTAATTCCCAAAGAATAAATAATTAACAAGAGTTAGTATGTACAGCCCCATCTTAGATTTTTTTTTTTTTACCCGGGCAAAAACTACGTATCATGAAGGTGCAATTATATTTGTACATCGATCTAAAGGACAGCCTTAATTTGTAATGATCGGCCAATGATCCAAACAAATTATGGAGACCAATCGTTGCTAGGTTCTATAAACACAAAAGAGAGTGGATTTTGCTGAGATGGCAATATGGGGTTGTTTGGTTGAAAAAAAATTAAGGATTTTAACCCTATTTGCTCTCTTCTTCCCATTTGCCTCTCTCTCGATGCGGACTTACACATAAAGAAAATAGTTAAATAAAATTAGTCAGATGGGAATTTTCGATCAGAGACACTTTAACATTTAGGTTATGAGAAGATAATAATAATGATAATTTTATAGAGAGAGAATCCTTTACTTTGCATATATTTGTATAATGTCTAACATTCATTATCTTGATTAGGTAGTATGAAATACTAGTGATGATGTAGGTAATAGGATTAGTGAAAGAATGAACTCTAAGTAACCTTTTTGTACATATTACTCTGATCATATTCCTTGATACACTTAAATATAGCGAATTAAGTAATTATATTATATAAATATGAAATTATTTAGTTTTAATTTAATAAGAATATAATAACTAGTCGAGGTATCATTTATGGTCCAAAAACATGTTATTTTTTGTCTTCACAATATATATATATATATATATATATAAAATAAAGAAGTTCAAGAATTTGAATTGAAGACATTTTTAATTGTTGGATCTGTTTAATAGTCAGGTGTACTTATTTTTTTCTTCAATTTGGTTATTTTTTTAGTGACTACACACGAAACACACACTCTTACTCTTTTTATAAAAGTTTTAAATTAAAATTTTAAAAAATGTGATAATATTTGTAATAAATAATAAAATTTTACACATTTAATTAGTAAACATTCTTTGTTCATGTAGGTTTATTTTACAAATTTACTTTTAAATTTTTTATAGGTCAAATTATGTTTTTGTGCTCGTGAGTACCAACAATTCTTTATATATATATATATATATATGGGGGGGGGGGGTTGTTTGAGTGGTAGAATATTGCAATTACAATCGATTTTATCCAAATGATTCAAGTAAGGGGAGCATAGAAGGCCATGTAAATCCTTGTGGAGTGGGTGTACGTTTCATTAACGTAAAGCAAATTTATGCATATGCACTTTAGTCCCAATGGTGAATGCCTCATCTATTTTGAAAATTGCAAAATTTTTTATTTAAAAATTTTGATCTGGAAAATGCATCATGGATCACCATCAAGATCCTCTTGTAAATCGAAGTTGCTTGTGGTACACTGCATCTAAACATAAGAATAAAATAGTCAGTGGACTAACTTTTCTTACATCAAGGAGGAAAGTATTGCCAATGTTGCCTAGGTTTGAGGGCGAAGGTTTGGATTAATTAATGAATTAATCTCTGTAGTTTCTGTACAGCCCCTTTCATGCGGTGAGACCAAAAAGTTAAAAGTCAATAAACGAAACAAAATTTATTAAAATTGACTAAGGTTGATATATGGGCAATCTTTAACCGGATATATATATATATATATATATATGGATGTGAGGAGCAAATAGGAGATAATATATAGGCTTGTCGGCATCATGTCTGTTACCCATATCGGAGGCATCACTACTCAAAAACATTAATTAACTTGGTGATGGAAATGATTTGAAACGGAGAAAATGACTGAAATGTTAAATTAGAGGAATTTGTTTTTCCTCTCATTGTTAGGGTTTTTTTTTTTTTTTATAAATTTTAAAGGTTAGCTCAACTGATGATATGTTGGGTTAACTCTTCAGTTTGATTCTCTTCAGACACACAAAATGGTTTATTTAGTCGTTAATTTTAGGATCTTTAAAGATTAGTTAACGATCGAACTTTCAAAACTAAGTTGAAGTTTGCTTAAATTGGTCCGGATACTTTAAATTAATTATTTTTTTTTATTTTTTTATAAACATAAAGTAGTGTGGATTTAGCTGGAGATGGCAAGTCTTCTTGTAGAGAAATATATATATATATTTGGTTTATTAAAAAATATTAAAGAAATAATAACTTTTATAATTTTTTTTAATTTTTTCGAATCAAAGTTTATCACATGTTACTTTTACATTAATTTTTTTATTTTTAACCATCCAAAACAGCAGCTATGCACGTATGTATGGGATTTGAGTGGTAGAACATTGCAATTACTGCGAACTTCATGCAGATAATTCAAGCAAGGGAAATCCATGGCCATGTAACTCCTTGTGTAGTGGGTGTATGTTTCATCAACGTAAAACAAATTTATGCATATTTTAGTACAAATGGTGAATGCCTCAATTTTTATTAATATTTTTCTACTTTGAAAATTTCAACTTGTTCTTATTAAAAATTTTTGGTCTGGAAATGCATCATGGATCACCATCATCAAGATTGCTTTTTGAATCGAAATTGATCATGGTACACTGCATCTAGACATAAGAATGAAACAGTCAACGGGACTAACTTTTCCTACTTCAGTGAGGAGGAAAGTATTGCCAATGCTGCCTAAGTTTGAGACAAAGGTTTGGATTAATTAATGAATTAAATATATTTTGGACAGCCCATTTCATGGCGTGAGACCAACAAAAAGTTAAAAGACAATAAACGAAACAAAGGTCCGTTTGGTATACCAAAATTTGATGAAAATTTTTAAAAATTTTTATAAAATTTTATATATTCTCATTTTCTTAAAATTCAAAAAACGTTCAATATCTTTTTTAAAAAAAGTCGATAACTAGAATTTGGTTAATCAAATAGCAAAAAATTTTCGCCATTCTCACCATGGACTCCCAAACTACCAAATAACACTCACTTTAACTATTTTTTGTGGCATTTTTTAAATCGTTCCAACGGATTATAGAAACTGTTCCAGCGAAATCGCACGGCTAACTTTCGTCCAAATAGTTTTTACAATTCGTTTGGACGGATTGTAGTGTCAAAAAGTCACGACTACTTAAAATTTTAAATCCGTTCAAACGGAAATCCAATCCATCGGAACGAAATTTTACTATTCATTTTCAAAAAACGCAATTTGAACCGTGTGCACCAAACACAAAAAATTTTCTCAAATTACATTTTATTTCATTTTTTCTCACTTTTTAGTGCGCTAAACGCACTCAAAATGTATTATAATTGAGGTGGATGATATATGCGCATACTTTAACCAGATATATACATATATCTATATATATATATATATATATGTATGTATATTGTTATGAAGAGCGAATTGGGGATAATAGTCTTGTCGGCAGCATGTCTGTTATCATGTTATGCATGTTGGAGGCATCACTCAAAAGCATTAATTAATTAATTTGGTCATAGAAATGGTTCGATACAGAGAAACAAAGACTGAAATGTTACAATACGATATTTTTCTCAGCGTAATTGACTTCCAACATCAAAGCAGAAAAGTTGATTTAATTTTTTTTTTCTTAAAGGATCCAAATCATACCATGTCGGAGGAATCTGATTGCCTATACAATATTTAAGGGTAAATACTATTGGATTTTTTTTCCTTTTTAATTTTAAATAAAACTACAAAGATGTGACACGAGCAAAATTAGCCTTTTTAGTCATTCGGGGCCACAATTACATATTGTCCCAAAAAAATTTTTATACTAAAATTATTAAAAATAATTATAGAAATACAATAGAATTTGTGAGAATAAATTAAAAAATTTTAAATTATTTTAACAAAATTGTAATTTTGATAATTAATTGACCTTATACATTTACGTTGCGTTAAAAAAAAATTACAATAACAAATAGACGATAGAGACGAATTAATAAAATTGTATAGAGCAGTCAAATATGACTATACATAATAAACCAAAAAAAAAAAAATTAGATAGTGGATACTCCACACTTGAGATATGATTCTACTTATGATGTGAAATATATGTGGATCTATCTCTTTTAGAAAGGTAACCTATTAAAGGCTCATTTTATTTCATAAATATTCTTGTTACGCGAATTTTATCTCATTTTGTGATAAAAAAAATTAAATTTTTTTTTTCTAATATTTAGCTCATTGGGATGGTGACTTTCTTTGGAGTCCTATCCTTTTATGGGAAATAAATAAATAAATAAATAAATGGAAAATATAAAAAAGGGGCACTTCCAATTTGCTCATAAATCCTAATTATAAACTTGCATGTTTTCAAACAAATTAAAGCTGAGCAACCTGTTATATATCCCATTGATTTTGAGAACTTAAAATGCTGACTTCTTGACCTTGGACATGCATGCTATTCACTCAACCTTTCTGGGTATTCTTTGGTTCAAAACCAGGCTGGTGGTGATTGGGAGGCTGAATTTTAATAACTTTTGCTTTTTCTTGGTTAAAAATTACTACTTACGATTTTTGATACGTTTGATAAACCAACTAACAATTTTTAGTAATTTTTTTTACAATTTTGGAATATTAGGTAAAATTTTTTGTAACTTTTAACAATTTTTAATAATTTTAAGTAATTTTTAACAATTTTAATAATTTTTCAATTAAAAAATTATTATAATTGAAAAAAAAAGTGACAAAAATTGATAGTTTACTAAACATTCCAGAAGTAAAGATAAAACTTGCATCTCCAAATTAACAGCCTCTAAGGGTGGTGGTTCGGGTATTGACTCAGTTGACCCATGTGATGAACCCGGTTCTCAATAGTCGAGTTTGCTTGTGTTAACATTCATCGCATCCTGACAGGTTGGGCAAAGAGCAAAGTGTCCGTTTGGGCCGGTTAGTTTTGCCGTTTGCATGACGTGGGACTTGGTCTTAGACATGCACATCGTGTTTAGTTTATTATTTATATTTATTTTTGTCTATATTAATGTCTAAGTTAAATAATATTTTATTTATTTATTTTTTTGTAATCAAGTTAATTTTATATCAACGTGTGTCGAATATTATTAATCCTAATTTTAGATGGAAAGAATAATTTAATAATATATATATTTTTTTGTTTTTTCTTTTGTTTTTTTATGAAAAAAAAGAAAAGAGAGGAAAATAAAAGCTATCATAATTTTATGGAGTAGAAATCAATTCGAGTACATAAATTTGATGGATTGCGTTAACGTTTATGGATATAAAATTAAATGATTTGATGTTAATTATTTAATAAGAATTTTTTAAATATAATTTTACAAATTTAAATATAAATTTTATGAATTTAAGTAGTTTAACATTATAAATTATGATAAATTTAGAGTAATTATAAAAAATAATTATCTAAAATTCTTATAATATTGATTTTACTATTTTAAGAAATAGTAATGCTACTATTTTGATAATAATATTAAAAAATTTTAATATAATATAATCTTTATTTTATTTTATTTAAAATTCTTAGTTATTCAAACGATTCCTTAAATTAATTTAATTCACTTTAGGAGCCCACAAAATTGGACCAGGCTCTCATTCTTCAAGTAGCGGACTCAATCCGGCTAGGCCTGAACAGGCCAGCTTCAGTTCAGTTTGTTCTGTCCAAATCTTTAAATTACACTATCTAGCCACTATATTTTATGAAATTTTAGCAAGCACCCAAGCATTTCATGTATTTACACAGTCTCCGACTGTTGTGTAGAAAGGGTTTTCGTGCCCAGGGCTTGTCTCCTCAAGAGCCCTAAACCCTAACGCCCATAAGAGAGAATCCACCTCTTGTTTGCTTGTTCAACCAAAATGTGGAAACTGAAGAGCGTACCCTTCAAAATCAGTCCATTGATTCAGGCAATACTTCAAAGCACAACAACGAGCATGTTCGCATCAACGAGAAGACCCATGTCACAGTCCACCTCCATACCCAAGAAGCTCCAGAGGGTGAGAGATCACGGCTACGACAATTACATGGAGGTGGAGAAGAAAATGCGCAAAGTCATCAAGTTTCAGGACCTCATTCTCTCCCAACCCGGTTCCATGGTCTCCATCTCTCGCCTCGACATCCTCGCTCGCCGTCTCGGACTCAAGCAATTCGAAGCCGGTCAATTCATCCTCAAATTCCCTCACGTCTTCGAGATTTTCGAACACCCAGTTCAGAGAATTCTCTATTGCAGGCTAACCCGAAAAGCCCTGCGACAAATTGATCAGGAGAATGATGCCCTTCTTCGTCAAGTCCCAGACGCCGTCACTCGTCTCAGGAAGCTCCTCATGCTGTCCAACTCCGGCCGTCTTCAGCTTGAGCATGTCCGAATTGCCCGCAAAGACTTTGGGCTTCCTGATGACTTCGAATTCTCGGTGATTCTCCAATACCCACAATTTTTTCGATTGTTTGATGCTAAGGAAACTAGGAATAAATTTATTGAAGTAGTTGAGAGAGATCCAAAGCTGGCCGTATGTGCTATAGAGAGGCTTAGGGAGAAACAGTACAGAGAGAAAGGAGTTGATGCTGAGAATATTAGGTTTTCGTTTATTGTGAATTTCCCTCCTGGGTTTAAGATTGGTAAGTATTATAAAATTGCTGTGTGGAAATGGCAACGGCTTCCGTACTGGTCGCCTTATGATGATATTTCAGGCTATGACTTGAGGTCGCTTGAGGCGCAGAAGCGAATGGAGAAGAGGGCTGTTGCAACGATTCACGAATTGTTATCGTTGACTGTAGAAAAGAAGATTACTTTGGAGAGAATTGCGCATTTCCGGTTAGCAATGAATTTGCCCAAGAAGCTCAAGGACTTCCTTCTTCAACATCAGGGGATATTTTATATTTCAACCAGGGGTAATCATGGGAAGCTTCATACGGTTTTTCGTAGGGAGGCCTATAAAAAGGGGGAGTTGATAGAAACTAATGATTTGTATTTGGCAAGGAGAAAACTTGCTGAGTTGATTTTGTTGAGTCCTAGGAAGGCTAATGTGGATAGAGAACTGGTCAGTTATCGGAGGGATGGAGAAGATGATGAAATGGGGAGCATCAAAAGAGACCGTGTTGAGAACGAAGACAATGTTAGACAAGATAGGGAGGGAGAAGACAATTTGCCATCAGATTTGGATTCCGGTGCTGACTTTGATTATACAGATGAGGATAATAATAATGAGGAGGGTGTTGATGCAGGGGATACGCGTTCATTGACTGACTGAGATAAGACTCATGCTTGAAGAGTCATAGTGGCTATCGTTTCTGCTTCAAAATGTGTCTTTTAATTCGAGAAAGGCATTAAAAGGAGAAGTTTATCACTGGATATGGATAGATGGTTAACATGAGAGCAAGATAGCATCCTTGTAAAGAATTTGCAACTTGGGTTCTCTCATTGATGGAGAACAACCTGGCATGGGAGCTTGGTTTTACAAGATGATGTTGTTATTGGAGGAGAAGGTTTGATACCTCAACTTGGTCTAACTTTATTCTTGATGACCTGAAGTAGCTTATTTTGTTGTACTGGGAGTAGAAAGAATTTTCTCAATCTTGTCATTATTATGGCTTCTTATGAGCATCAATCTAGAACAAGCCTGACAAAATTTTTACTGATGTGATAAAGTTGGAGTTTAGGTGTGGAGAAGCAGAATGTGAAGAGTTCGTGCTTCAGGAGGCTGTCTGTAAGTCACTTACCTCAACAAAACCTTTGTTAAGTTACTCAACTCACTAAAACTTTAGTCCCAAACTAGTTGGAATTGGCTACATAAATCCTCTTTCTCCATTCGTTTTTATCATGCATTATGTTTTTTTTTTTTTTTTTTGCCTTTTTTCTTTTTTGTGTTTTTTGTTTTTTGTGAGGTTACAGGAAATTAGGTCTTTTCTTACAATTTCAGTCCATGTAATTTTAAATCTATCATTTCATTTGTACTTTTTACCCCTTCTACCTTAATTGATTCACTCTTCTGTGCTAGTGCTTCCCTAGTGCGCAGTCATATGCAATCTTGCAACATAGAAATCAGGAACAGAATGCAGTATAATTTTACATTTTATATTCATTTGATCAAGAGTATAATGAAGAACCAATATCAGGGGTGGTTTGACTACACAGAATTAACTCAAATAGAATGTTTGGATTGTTAAGTTTCCTTTCAGAGATTTACACTCTAGTTTCCTAAAACATGCATATATGATTTACTGGATTGAATTCACAAATCAGGCTTTTACACGTGATGGTTAAGCTTCCCTCTAGGAACTTCAACTGTGCAGAGCATAATTCCCTTTGAGACTAGTAATGTTTATTGTGATTTATATTGTAGTGATGCAACTCTAGTATAGCTGTTAAACATGGGGTCACCACACCCTCTATAGAATCCACTATTGGCTTAAAATGCCATAAAACGCTGTATCTTCATATTGGAACCTACTCTAAAATATTTGAGGGGTTTGGTCACCCTCAATAGGCTAAGGGGGAGTTGAAAGGAAACAACCACCCCCACCCCCTTCCCTCTCAACGAGGTCCCTCTCTTCAACCGGGGGATTTTCCCAACTCCTCTCTTCATTTTGCCACCACTTGTGACCCTTCCTTTTCACTTGCTTTTCTCAGCCCATTTTGTTGGTTTGTTTGTCTTTATTTTATTTTATTTTATTTTATTTTTTTGATGTGGATACATAACATACTTGTGTTTTTGCATAATTATTTTTAGAGTTTTTTTTTTTTAAATTATCAATTCAAATCATTTTTAGAGTGAATCATGCTTTAACGTAATAATTTACACTTGATCAAAATATAATGGTATACTCGAGAGTTTATTTATTTATAAGTTTCTCTATTATACTCCCCCCCCCCTTTTTTCCTATACAGGACAAATAAATTGAGGCAGCTGAGAAAGGACCACCATCCTGATGCCATGGCTCTCTCGGCTCCCATCCCCACACTAATGCCATTGTCCCGCCAGCATCCGTTCGCAAGGTGTGGCCATGCCCTGTATTTCCTGCATCATATAGCCATACATCAGATGTAACTCTTATCCTAATCATAGAAGATACGAGGAAATGAGGAAAATCAGCAACAGTTGGAAAAGATAATCAAATGACTTAAGGTGGTTGAGAGAAAATTGATTCTGTGGGATAAAGATCAGAACGGGGAGAAAAGATAGATTCATGTATATGTATGCAGTTCTATATATATATGTGTGTGTGTCTGGATATCGGGTATAGATACCGAAGCTAGTGATGAAGATTCCTAGAGCGGCTACAGTTCCTAAGACTTACTCCTCTAAACCCTATATAAGGGAATGCTCAGCAAGAGGAAAAGGAAGACATGATGAGAGGAAGGCCAGAGAAGGAAGCTGATGAAAGAAACAGAGAGATGGTAGATTAGAGTTTTGAGTTTTAGTTTGAGTCATAAGTTTTCGTTTGTTTACCAATAGTTAGATAGGTTTAGTAGATTAATTTATGAAGAAGTAGAGTTTTGATTTTTTCAGTTCCAGTTTTTACATTGTAGTGTTCAATTTGTTCCCAGAATTTCGAGTTTCAATACTAGTTCAAGGTTCATTATTTTTCCAGTGCAATTCAGGTTCTAGTTCATTCATTTCGTTGTTTTATTTTATTTTTCCAGATCTTTCTTTTATTGGATTTAGATGCTCAATTTTGCCTAAATTTTGGTCGGATCTTAATTTATGTCCAAGTTATTTCTTTGAAATCCAGTAATTAAATTAAGCTAAGTGCATTTTATTTTTATTACTTAGATTTCTGTTTTTAGTATGCTACGCTAAATTTCCCTGACACTTGCAATGGATTTTTTTTTTTTTTTTTACCAAATCTATCAACAAAACAATTACAAAGAAAATCAAACATAAACACATCTCAACATTTTCAACACAAATTTCATTATTCTACACTTAAACAAAATAAAAATAAAAGTATTCAACAGAATTATAAATTTAAAAAAATACATGTTATATTATTTTAGAGATAAAATTGTAAATATATTATATCATTTTATATTATATTATATTATATTAAGCAAGTATTTAGTAGGTGTTGGATATTGAGCACCTTGTAGGCAAATACCAAACTAAACACGTTCCAAACTCGTATAAATATTAAATTTCAATTCTAAACTCATCCCAATCTTATTAGAATATTTACCAACAAATTTTTATCGAGTTTAATTAGATTAAAAACTCTTAAATACTCATCCTATTTATATCCCTACTTACCTTGTTTGAGTGAAGTGAGCAAATGCGTTAATTTTGGTAGAAAAAAGAAACCGAGGTGGGAGGGAAGTGCTAGAAGAGATCGGAATTGGAATTTTAAATCACTTTTTTTTTTCTTTTTCCTAATGAAACGCTGGGATTTGATAAAAAATAAATAATAAAAAATTTTGACAACTTCAAAAATTATGGCTCTATTTGTGAGCATAATTAGGAGAAAAAAAAAGAAAAAAAATTAATTTAAAGAGAAGAGAAAAGAAGAGAAATGATAATATTTTTTTATTTGTTTGTTAAGTTTAGAAATAGAAGAAAAATAACTTTCTTTTTATCTTTTTGTGAACTTAGAAGAAATGGATGGAAAAGAAATGGCAAATTATTATTTTGCAATTAAACTTACAAACAGAATCTTAATTTTTAATATTTTCTTTCTATATATTTATAAGTTTAAGAAAAAATGAAAAATAACTCTATTTTTATTTTTTTTGTTAGTTGATAAGAAATAGAAAGAAAGAAATGGTAAATTATTACTTTACCAGTAAACTTTTTAAGAGACTGGAGGGAAAGAAAGTGGCCTAAAGTATAAATGAAAGGGAAGGAAAAAGAAATAAGAAAAATTAATTTTTTTGGGGGGGGGGGGGGGGGGAGGGGGGGTAGAAGATATGAGAAGAAAGATATGTAGGTCAATCGGTCATTTGTCAAAAATAATAATAGACATTTATAGAAAAAGAAAAAAGAAAGAACAAGAACAAGATAAAGGACCCATTTGGAATTCAAAGAAAAAAAAAGAAGAGAGAGAAAAATTTTAACAAATTTTATTTTTTTTTAAGGATTTAGAAATATTTAAAAAGTTACTAAAAATTCTTGAGAATTTTTTAATTCTTTTACAAAACAATTAAAAATTTTTTAATAGTTTCTAAAAATTCTTTGACTTTTTAACAAATGACTAGAAGTTACTAAAAGTTCTTAAAATTTGTTAAAAATTTTAAATTTTTACCAAAACACATAAAAGATTACATTCAATAAATTTTGTAAAAATTATCAAAAATTTTTAAAAATTTAGCTTCCAAATGGCCGGAGAAAAGGTATTAAAAAAACTTCAGTAGCTCCTTTTACCGCCTATTGCAACTCAATTTTAATAGTTTAGTATCAAAATAAATATTTTTTAGAAATTTTAAAATAAAAATCATAATTTTTTTAATTAAAAATATAAAGAAAATAACGTTTAAATATATATTTTAAAAACTAATATTTTCGATCGCGCCTGACATAATTAACTCCATCGGCTAAAATGTCCAGCCATGCTTGTGATGCCCCGTAAAAAAAAAAAAAAAAAAAAAAAAAAAAAAAAAAAAAAAAAAAAACGCTGTGCAGCGTCACAAGGCATATTCGGATTTTGGAGCTAAGTGTTATATTTATAATTAGTCAAGATGAATAAATTAATAAATAAATAATTGAATTGTAATTATTATGTACCTCATGTGTATATATTAAAGTGCGCAATAATCTTCCTGCTTTAAATGCCTTTCATTTTACATTTAATACCTCTCATCTTGCATTGAATGCGTGTGGACGAAGTGGTCGTCGGAGTAGACTGAATTTGCCTTTCAGAATGCCTAAATATCACATATGTCAACCATTTGTAAAGAGATGAACTAATTAAGTCAACTTTTAAGTAATAAATTTATTACTGTTTAACATTTATGGTTAGAATCACATTAGTTTGATTCCAAAATAAGATGGGACCCATCTTCAGCCAATTTTCGATTATTTAACCCCGCCGAGCACTTTCTCACTGTGCTCGGGAGTATGCCACGTGGCCAAAATTATTTTTGTACTAATAATATATTATCCCCTCGGGTGGATTTGGTGCAGTATTTAATGTCCTATATATTTAAATTGCATTACAGTGCTTTTTATAAGGTGTAAGAGAAATTCCCTTGTTATGAAACTCCCTTGTTATGAACTAATTGGTGCAGTATTTAAGGTCCTATTTAAAATTGCATTACAGCGCTATTTATAAGGTGGAAGTGAAACTACCTTATTATGAACTTTAGTTAGCTAGGTACTGATATCATTATTGTGTGAGATAAAAAATTATTCCCATGTGCTTGTTACTCAACTCTTTTCCTCGGACAAAGAAAGCGCTAAGGAAAGTGGCTACGAAGGAGATCTCTCAGATGAAAAGTTTAGCTTATATGGTTAGTAGAGAGTAAGATTCTTACTGATATCTGTTAATTACAAGGCGAGCTAACCACTGGTTAGGGTGGCACAAGCCCACCCTTGAAAAAAAAATTATACTATTATTATTATTATTTTTGATATTGTTTTTGGTACTCAATTATGCTTACCCAAGAGGACAAAAAAATTATTCAATACCAACAATGTCCACCCATGAAAAAAAAAATTAGTCTAATGTCAATTGTACTTATCTAATAAAAGAAGCAAATTTTAGTATATCCAATACACACCAATGTGATTATACTTTGTCTACCAAATACAATTAACAAATATCTAACCAACCCCACTTTGACCCCCTTTTTTTCTCTCTCTTTTCTTCTCATTCGAACTTCAATCAAGACCCTTCTATATTTCTCTTATAAAACTCCACCAACCATTTATGTGTCTTGTAATTAGTGCCCACTTACACGTAAAATCTTCCCTTTACCCCTGCTATATATAGACCATGAAAAGCAAGTACATGATCTTAATCTCGTAATTCGAGACACAGGCATGAGAAAATTAGTTCTCTAGCAGAAGGACCAAGAGAGTGTAACTCGATTTCCCTGAGTCTTACATCTGTAGGAGTGTAACTTGATTCCCCCCTCGTAATATGTGTTAAGACATACATTCACCGTAAGCATAAACATTGCAGTTTGTGGCTCTGTGCGCTTTGCTAGTTATAACTCATCTCAGGATAAGGTTAGGAGTGAATGGAGATTAGAGAATGCATTGGCATTTACATTGTATTACACTTGTATGGTTATATTATATTTTGTGAATATTGTGGTAAGTTATATTATATGCTTAATTGGTTACCGTTCAGTCGTACATACTTGCACAGTTCTACCTATTGAGTGGTAGTGCTCACCCAATTTTCATTTTAGATGACCCCATGACCCCACGAGGCTAGGGAATAATCATCCAGGACTTAACTAAGATTAATGGATTGACTTAGCCTATTATTATGTTTCATTATATGGATTATTGTACTTCTATTTGTGTGATCCGGAGTGTGGGTCTCAAACTTATTTACATTTTGAGATTGTATTATAATTATGTTATTATGGCTCTGTAAGCCTTGTATTGTGTCATTGAAGTGTGACATTAGATTTTATTATCATGATGTCATTTTTATTATTTTTATATGAAAATGAGGGATAATATTAGATGGTCTAATTATCATTATTATATTATGACTTGGTCTTGAAATAGTTTTTCGTTTATTTTAATTAGTTTCCATATTCTCATGTCATTTGTCTTGCACTTTGAGATTAAAGGCATGACAGTGAGAGTTAGTAGGATACTGATTTGATTTTAATGATTTGTTAATCTCACGGACCTCTCCATTCTTCTAGTAATCCTAGTTATGGTTTATAATTCATTTAATACATAGAATACCCTTCAAAGTAGTAGGTGAGATGTGACAGATTTTAGAAAAATAACTATCACACCATGTTCCCTATAGTTAAATAACTAGTGTTGTTAAAATCTCCATTTATAGCTTAAAATCTTATGATTTTATGATGTTATAGCAAGAAAACTTATTTGATTTAATGTAAAACCTTAATAAAGATAAAATATGTAAAATCTCAATTTTGGGATATAAAATCTCAATTTTAAAATGTAAAATCAGTAAAATTTCGATTTTATAGGTGATTTTATTGATTTTAAAAATTAATTAAATTTTGTGTAATTTTGTCAAATAAAATAAATTTTTATATATATTTTTTTAAATGATAGGTTACAATTATTTCACTTGTTACTTTATTTTTTTTTTTAAATCTATTTGATTCTATAACACTATTACTTTTTATGCTATACTAGCTAAGGATTAAGTTTATTGTTCCACTAAATTGATAACCATAATTTAAATATAATAGTTACGATGGAAACTAGGAGACTTATAACAAAATATTACAAAAACATTTCAACTCCTACAAAAAATTAAGATAAAATGAAGTCAGTATTTTAATTTCAATGTATAAGTCACACCAAATATTTTAAAGATCTTAATTGTATAGTCGAATAAAGAGATAATATAAAATATTTTATAAACTTTGTTGATGATCCATTTTGTTGACATAAGTAAAGTTTTTTGTATGACATTTTCTTGATGCATGTCTTTACTATCTTCTCTTATTAATAAAATTCATTACTTATCAAAAAAAAAAAAAAATAGAAACTCTAAATAAAGAATTGTAGCATAATAAACTATATTTTCATATTATAGGCATTAAGTAAAATCTTACAAATTTGTAATTCGATTTTTAAAGCCCTTTACCGATTTTAAGTAGAAACTCAATTTTAACAACCTTAATGATAATGAACTAGTATAGTTGAATTGTATTCATGTAATTGAAATTGAACTAGACCTGTACTCTTTTAATCTGAATGCAAGTCTGTGAGGTTAGGAAAGTGTTATTGAGGTTGAGAGTAGAATTGATGAGGTCAAGAAGATCACTATTAAATCCTTTGGTCAGGATTACGCCATGTGTAAAAACTCTGTTTAGAATCAACAATTATTAATCATCGTTTCTTTCATTGTTATTTTTTTTGTTTTTTTAATTTTATTCTTATATTTATTTTTTGTTCAATTTGATGTGTGGTTGGGAAGAAAGAAAGTTAACTTTTTTTTTTTTTTTATAATTGGCTAGTAGTTAGTTACTAAAAAGTTAATTTTTTTTTTTGGGAAGAAAAAAATTAACTTTTTAGTAACTGACTTCTACTTTTTTTTAGTTTGATATTTTTTCCCTTTAATATTTAAAGAAATTTAAAATGTAAGAGGATAAATTTAATTAATTTTTTAAAAAATAAAAAAATTAGTAATTAGTAACTCAGTTACTAATTTATTTTTCCAAATGCTACCTATCAAACTTTCCATTTGGTTTTTACAATTTGGTTGAATAATATAGAGAGGATTTTAAATGTGGGTTGAATCGCTCAAGGGTGAAATGATTGCAAGTTGAAAGAGGAAGAAGAGATGGATGATGAATATGAAAATACTTACATATTTGTTAAAAAAAAAAAGTAAATAAGGCTACATTTGTTTTATTAAAATACTTTGAAAATCTCTAAAAATTTTTAAAAATTTTTTATTATTTATTTTGCTGCACAATTTATGAACTCATAATTTATCTCATTTTATCTCAATTTTTATCATTCTAAACACACACTAAATGATGATGCTGAAAAATGATTATAAATTGTTGAGAATTTTATATTTGCTCATGTATTTTGAATAATATAATTTAATATATTTAGAAATTATTATCACGTATGTTAATATATGAGTCGATGGAGATATATAGATTTCATTTTAAGTTATGAAAAACAAATAGATCTTTTAGTTTTAAAAACTAAAAATGTACTATGAAAATATTTAAAATAGTATTTTGAATTAAAAAAAATTACTTTTTACGGTTCAAAGAAGAAAAACAAAAAGTGATTAAGTCATGACCACAAACTCATAAAACTATTTGGCTTCTAGTAATTTAGATAAATATTTTAACTTGTGATTTTGTATGTCCAAGAAACTTGTATTCTAGGGGTTCCAGATGCTGCAGTGTAAAATGGCACGGGAGGCGCTGTAGTACGTAAATGAAGAGCCTAAATTTTCTTATAATGATCTAAAGATCTTAATTTGATTTAGTTAAAATTAATTTTAAAATAAAAATAAAAGTTAAAAAAATATGATTGAATGATAATCAATGCATAATATGAAAAATTATATATCATTAAAATGCAATCAAATCTCGATCCTTCATTTAACATATATTGTGGAATGCAATTTTACACTATAGCACTTTGTAACTCATTTTTAGGTCTCAAGAAAAATATGTAAAATTTGTAATTTAAGGAAAGAATTAAAATATAGAAGTACGATTTAAGGTAAGATTGGATTTCTAATATTTATGAATGAATCAAATAAATTTTTGAAATAGATTAATCATAAAAATTTAATTTTTACACCATATATTAATTCATATCATTGCATGAGTAATTTCAATAAATTAAAATTTTAAAAGATTAAGAAAACAAGTAAGGCATTTAAGTCTGATAATCGATAGATTTAGTATATATAATGATAAAATTTAATATATCACAAATAAGGAGGAGAGTTAAAGGAATTTTATGGTTTTTATCTTCTTTAAACATAACATATTTAGAAATTTCAAAAACACCATGATTTTGTTGTACGAGAAGGCAGAATTAATTTATGCATAATGGCAGTTAATTATGTTGGATAAATTATTTTTCCAAATGCGTATGCCTCATGTGTGCGTGTTAGAAAGAGAGAGAGAGAGAGAGAGAGAGAGAGAGAGAGAGATGTTGAAAACAACATCTCTAATTAAAATCATGATAAGAATCCCACCAAGCACATTACTGGAAGTAAATTTCATTGACAATTCCTTAACAGAGAGAACACCAAACATCATACAGCCAATCAAGCTGGCTTTTCTTGTAACCAGCTTGCATGTTGATCTGCAAGATATACATATATATACTTCGACACCATAAACAAACCCAAAAGCTAGGCTTACACCCAATGCATTGCCTATCCTCTCTCCTTCGTTGGCCAAATCAAAACAATATTAAGACAAACACCCCTTTTTTTTCTCTCAAATATATTAAAATGTAGAAATAACATGAAAATAACTGAAGCATCTGAATTTGCTCTGATAATTTAGCAAGGATTCAAATAAGTAGGAGCTTGCAGCATACTTGTTTCTTCAGTGGTGCCATTCTTCACAATAAGCACTGTATTCATGCCCCAACTAGCATGTCTTTCCAGATGACAGTGCATGAACCACACCCCTGATTGAAAGTATGAAAATATTATTAATTTTTTTCTCTTTTTGTATTTTGAACTTTTAAAAAAATTAAAAAATTAGTAGTTAAAAATTGAGGTACCAACTTTTTTTTTCTTTTTCCTTTTCTTTTTTTTCTTTTTCCAAACCAACACTAACGCTTTGTGGAACTTTTATATTTGAAAATGTAATAAATAAACATACCTGGATTATCAGCTTTAAATCTGATGACAGCCCATCCCTTCTTGGGGACCCCAACAGTGTTCAACTCGGGTGGATCGACCAAATTGTAATTTTGGGGGTCAGTCTCGTTGTCAAAATTCCCCGAACCCATTCCAACAACGTAAAAGCTAAAACCATGCAGATGCATCGGATGATTCTCAGCCGAACTCAGAACATTGGTCCCTTGGAAAACTATCTCCACGCTAGAGTTGTACTCCAAGACTTTCACCTTAGTCCCCGTCGTGGGTGTCAAAAGGCTATCAGGCAAATCATCCCCCGTATAGTTAAAAACAAAAGGTGGGTAGCTTGGAAAATCTGTAGTGTAATACTGATCAGTCAATTCCTTGTAGTATGCCAGCAGTATATCAACCTCAGGGTTCACATAACTTATGTTGTTCAAACTTGCTGATAGCCTATTCCCATTGGGTCCCTGGCAAGTAATGTTGCTATTGTTACAAGGAAGGGTGTTGACAGAAATAGTTATAAAAAGCCGCGTATCCACTGTCGTTGGGACGTCGATGGGATGCTCCTCGCTCGCTAATGCTCTCAGGTTCTGCGTAAAATTCCTGACAAGGGATGAAGGCAGGATTCGGGTCAAAAAAATTTTAACTAATATTATAAATTTTACTTAGTTAAGAAAAATAAATTAATATATATATATATATATAAATGGTGTAATCACTTAAACTTTTAAATTTTGAATAATATATAATAATTAAAAAAATAATTAAATTTTAAGGAAACTAGTTTATAATATAAATTTTTTAACTTAAAAATTTATATGCATAATTTGTTGGTATTTTTTTAATGAAGATCAATTATTTTTTAAAATTTTAACTAGTTTGGTCAATGGTATAGACTTTTTTTTTGTAAAAAATTTATATATATGGGCGACATTTTTGCAAAACTCATCAGCAGGGTCACGACTCCCTTAGGCTCTCTTTAGGTTCGTCTCTGTACCTGACGGCGGTGATGTCGGTGTAATTGGGAAGGTTCGGGAACGACGGCGTCGATGGGGCAGTGTAGTTCCCGCTGTATTGAACAATGGCGGTGGTGGTGGTGTTGTCAAATTCGATTCCTTCGGATGCGTATGCCCTCGCTGCCATGTAATAGTGACTCGGAGTCTGATTTGCAGTGACCAAAACATCCATGGTTTGTCCTGGGGTTATCATTATATACTCGGTGCTAAAGGGTTTGAGATAAGCCCCGTCCATTCCGACGAGTGTGAGGTTGTGATCTGCTATCTTCAAGAACATTTCTTCGTTCATAATCGAATTGATGATGCGAAGAAGATAGGTCTTTCCGTAATCGAACGCCATTTTGAATGTTCCTGCAATATGTGGACCGTGTCATATATGGTATATGTACGTTTTGTTAGAACTAGCGAGCAATTATCTATATAAGTAAATATGTGTCATCCATGTACATTAAAAGTTAAGATAAATTACACCAACATTCTCTTAACATTTGAATAATTATAATTATTACCGTTCAACATTTAAAATTTACACTTATTTCTTTTGTTTTAGAATGTTTTTAACATTAACCCCAGGAATGCATGAATGTTGTTAACATTAACCAACTTTTTATTAAATTAATTGTTAAAACTTAATTAATAAAAAATGTTAAAATAATCAAAATTTTGTGTGCCTTTTCTATTTACCCCTCTCTTTCTATCTCACATTTTCGTCTTCGTCAGTTTTTGTTATAAAATCTCCAAAAATATTTAAAAATAAGGAAAAACAAGAAGAATTTAAAAATTTTTGTAAAGGAAACTGACTAAGAGATGAGAGAGAGTGAGAGAGAGAGAGCGTGCGTAGTAAAGTAGGGAAAAAGATCTAAAATTTTGATTATTTTTATATTTTCTATTAAGTTTTAACGATTGATTTAACAGAAAAGGTTTAATATTATAACATTTCAAAATAAGGGAGATAAATAGAATTTTTAAATATTCAGGACTTATATGTATAATTACTCCAATGTTGAGGGAAGATAAGTTTAATTTGTCCTAAAAGTTTTAAGCAACCACAAAAACCTTCTTTAGTTGATATTAATTGTATTGGTATCTATCCAAACCTGGTGCAGAACAATTGTACAGATCGCCTGGTTGGCCATTGATAGTGAAAGCATCTGACTGATTGGGTTCACCTCCATATTCCGTTGCAGTATCAATAATCTGCATTACGTCTCCTTTAAACCACGATCCTACAAGCACAACAGGAGTAGTTAAAAAATTACACTGCACCAAATATTATGCAGAAATATTTGAGACATGGTAAATTAGTATAAGACAAGCCTTTTGCCTTTTAAGTTACAAGGTGTCACTGTCCCCAAAATTAATGTGAATGGCCCTATAATTTAATTTACACCGGTAGATATTAATACAAAGTTATGTGGTTTGGATAGAAAGATGAATTGACTTTTGAAAGGTCTGTCGAGTTATTTTATACATGGAAATTATTTATAATTAATTTTGTCACCTGTTGCTATTAATACATAACTAAATGGTGCAGGTAGAAAGATCAAATGAACTTTGAAAGTCAATCAATCTATTTTCACACGGAAATCGTTTATAATTTTATCACCAGTAGCTATTAATACAAAATTAAATGGTATGGGTGGAGAGATGAGCTGACTTTCGAAAGTCTATCAATTTATTTTAAAATGGAAATTATTTTTGTACTTTTCATTTGGTTCTATGTTACTAAAACCCAAAATTAAAAGATTCTCTACAATACTCTTCAACAAGCATGATGATTATAGCTTGTCAGAAAGTCGCGCTGGCCACGAGCTCCAGTTCAGTTGGATTTATGATTTGTTCAGATTTGAACTAGAGCTGGACTTTGAGTTGCTTAGCTCAAAACTTTGTTCAGGTTTGAATCTTTTGTCCATATAAAACTGTAAACTAAAAATTATTAGCTCAAATTGAGCTCAAGTATCAAAACTCAACTCTACTCAATTCGGATTCACCCGTCAAACATCAGCATATATATATATATATATATATTCATTAAGAAATTAGATAACCTATATAACAAACCACGAATTAACTAGTTTGTAGCTAGAAACAAAAGTCAAACAGAAGGGAAAAAGAAAAAAAGAAATTATTATTCTACAAAAAAAAAAAAAAAAAAAATTAGCGACAAGATTTTGTGAGAATGATGTCTAAGCGGCATTTGTATAATGTAAAATTATTCCATCAACGTTAGTTTAGTTTCTTTCTAATGTGATAAGCATAAAAACTGCGACATTATTTTAATAAATATTTTCTATTAAAAATTTAAATCAATAAAAAAATAAAAATAATGAAAGAGAGAGAGAAAGTGTGTACCCAACACAATGGGAAACTCTCCATCAGGCTCGGAAAATGGATAAGTCGTTCCATTCGTAGGGTAGACAATGATAGGACCATGAACGGTGGCTCGAGACCAGTCACTGTGAGCATGCCACCACAAAGTTCCTTCCTCACTTGAAAATCTGATGTCATAACTAAAATTGGCTCCTGGTTTGATTGGACACTGCGTCACATACTCTGGTCCGTCTGACCATGGGTTTCTCGGTTGCTTTACTCCATGCCTGTCACCATACATACATGCAAGATCAAACTGTGTTTTTCTATATGTGGGCCGCAGCCATTTGCACATGCCTTTTCATTTCCTTCCCTTTTTTGGTTTATGATCAAACCATGTGTTTCTCTTTTTTTTTTTTTGGGGGGGGGGGGGGGAGGGGCTGAGCGAGAGAGAGAGAGAGAGAGAAATACGTACCAGTGAATTGTGACATTATAATTTCCTTGATTTATCACATTTACTATCAACCTATCACCTTTGTTGACATACAAAGCAGGTCCTGGAAATTGTCCATTTACTGTTAAAATGTTCTTTGTGCTGCACAACCGGGTATACGAGGTTTCCGTTAACTGCAATACATACACATATACATATAAGAGATTAATTAAAAAGAAAATAATTATGCCAAATAATGGTAAAAATGCAAAGGGACAATGGGCATCAAAAATAAGATTTTTTTTTTTTTTTTCCCTTTCGGCACATCATTTCCGCTTTGTTTTTGGGCAGGTGGGTGAACCCACGGATGTTAAAATATTTAAATATTAATATAAATATACATAATTATAAACCCGAAGACGATACACAGCCCAACCCCGTCACTATATTAACAACGTCACTAGGAAATACTACTTGGGGAAATATTGAATGGCGGAAGTATATACTTACAACCCAGTCAATAGAACGGATCTCGGCAGCCATACAAAAAAGTGACACATTCAAGAGCAAAACCCCTAGGAACTCCAACCTCAACCTTTGCTTCAATTCCATCTTTCCACCAAAGAGAATATTGATACCCTCTCTTGCCGTATCACATTCCTATGGTCACATGGGCCTTTATATAAGCTTAGATTCTCACCTTTAGTGACAAAAAGTCCAACTTCTTAAAATAAAATAAATAAATGAGTTTGACACTCCAAACAAACAGTATATAAATTCCAACTGAAGCGCATGCGAAAAGAAAAGCAATGATTGTATTTCGCATTTTGAGATGTCCAAATCCAAAGTACCAAAAATAAGAAAAGGAAGTGCAAATTACTAATTCACACGAAATTATTATGAAGTGCGCGGTGGATATACTCTGAACAAGTTTGAATCACAAAAAAAGTTGACTCGTGGGCGGCTTATCCAACGTTACATGCTTTATGAGAAAAATTGACGATGAAATGATGCCAATGATTTCATTTGGCCTGTGGCTAATAAACGAGAGAAATTAATCGAAAACAGTGTATAACAATGGGTGTTTGATGTAATGAAAATTATTGAAAAATTTTTAAAAATTTTTTAATATATTTTATACTTCTTTGTATTTGTAAAATTTTCATAAATTTATATATATTTACATATTCTAACATTTTTTTTTTTTACAAATTTCTAACAAATTCAGATAACATTTCATAAATTTTAATAACTTTTCTACGAATCTTATAAAGTTTTTTAACGACTTTTAATAAAATTTAATATAAAACTTTTTCGATGAATTTAAAAAAATCGTTTAAACCCGTTTTTCTTTTAAAAAAATTGATGCAAAAGACAAAAAATTTTATTATTTTTTTTTTAAAAAACGTGATTTAATAATTATACATTAAAAGTTAAAAAAATTATCTAAATTATATTTTTTTTTATTATTTTTTTGTTATTTTTGATCGATCCAAATGCACTCAATAATAAATCAGAGGACAAAGTCACGACGCCGCAAGCAACGACGTGACCCAGGATTAGAAATGAATCTTGCAGCCCCCCGCAATCACGTCTCCATTACTCTTTTTTGTCTGCATTTTCTTTAAAATATATTTGTAAAGGCAATCGCTGCACATGGGCGACGGTGGAGGAGTTTAAAATTCAAAATAATTGGTGGCACCATTTTGTAACTCATGGATGTTTGGAAGTTTAAAAAAATTTAAGTTTTTGTAATTTTTTTGGTGTTTTTTTTTTTTTATTTTTTTGTGTGTTTGGTTGAACTAAGTTAAATTTTTAGTATTTTTTAATAACTTTTGAGTGTTTGGTAAATTTTTTACTATAGCAAAGTAAAAAAATGGTAACTTTTGGGTGTTTGGTATTTTTTTTACTGTAACAAATCAAAAAAGTTATAATTATGAAGTGTACTTTTTACTGTAACAAATCAAAAAAATAAAAAAATTTGTGATTTTACCAAACATACTAAAAATAATTTTTGATATTTTTTTACTAATTTTTGAGTTACCAAACGGACTCTAATTCCTGTAAGTTAAAAATATATATATATATATATATATATCCAAACCCATACCCGCTCGCTTTCCTCGCAGCAACCCCATCTCTTAGCTGCATTGTTTTTACTCTCACCCCTCGGCTGACTCCTCAAGTGCTAGAAGTGACCGTCACTTATTTTCCAACACAGGGCGCGTTGCACCGGTCTACGAGCACCCTACACATAAATATATTAGTAATTGTACGTGCCTAAAAGTACAAAAATATAATTTTATTCACAGATAACTTAAATTTAAATTTATAAATCAAATTTACATAAAAAATTTATCTGTAAAAATAAAAATCAAAAAAGGATTACAGTATTCCTGTAGTGTCTAATAAAAGTGCAAAATTTTATTATTTATTATAGATATTATCACATTTTTAAAATATTAATTTAAAAACTTTTATGTAAAAAGTATACAAAAAATATGAGAAGAGTGGGAGAGCATTTTTTTATATGAAATGACCCGAAAGACAATTAGAGTGGAGAAAAAAAGAAAAATAATAATGATTATTAAGCAAATTCAATAGTTGAAAATATTCTAATTCAAAATTTTGAACTTTTTTATTATAAAAATGGCATAAAAAGTGTAAAAAGTGTATGTATTTAAAATTTAAGTTTTAAGTACATTTAAATTGAATTTTTAATTTATGTTTACGTTTTTAAGAATTTTTAAAGAAAAATTAAAATTTAAATATCATGTTTTTAAATAAAAAAACTTAATTGACTTTGTCTAATAGGTATTCTTTCATTTTTGATACATATGTAAAATTTAATTATTATTACAACTATTATCACATTTTTTAAAATATAAATTTAAAAAATTTTATATAAAAAGTATTAAAAAATATGAGAAGAGTGAGAAATTATGTTTTTATGTGAAATAATGAAAAAGACAACTAAAATGAAGAGAAAAGAAGTAATCTTGACCATTAACTAAATCTAACGGTTAAAAATATACAAATGTACATCATGAACTTTTTTGTGATTTAGATAAATTAGCGAAATAATCCGTGCCTATGGTACTTCTCAATTAAAATTAAATATACATGCATTTGAAATTAAAATATATTAGCACATTTTTTCTTTTGAAAAACTCAAAATAAATTCTTTTTTCAAAAACTCAAAATTTTTGTTTTTTTTAATGCAACTCTTTAAACATCATTATTTAACTTTAACTCAATAGTCTATCAAAATATGAAGTGATCCAAAGACAGAACAGAAGTTTGAGGGAAAGTTTTGGTTTGTAAAAAATTTCAACCATTTTCATTAAAAAATAAAAATCAATCTCAACTTTTAAATTTTAGTAAGTGGAGAGGACATTTTTAGAATGTATTAACATTTTTAGAATGTATTACGTTTTATTATATAAGTAAATATATATATATATATTTATATATTTGTCAGGAGGAGGGTGGACTAATGGATGTGGAGATATCACTGCAACCAATCTAATCCATAGGGTGCGTTTGGTAACCAGATGTTTAGCTACTTTTAGATTATTTTTTTTTAACCGAAAGTTACTAAATTTTAAGTTTTAAGTATTTGATAAAATATTGATTATTTTTAATAATTTTTTATTATTTGAAAAAATATTAGTAACTTTTTAGTATAATTTTTTGTGAAAAATTGCTATCCAAACGAAAATTTTTTCAAAATTGTTAAATATTGCTCAAAATTTTGCTTTCGTATGGGCTCTATATGTAATAATTTTTTTTCCCTCTCTTGAAGTTTACTTTTAGCGAGAAGTACAAAATTCCTATCCAGTAATTACGAAAAGAGTCAAAAGAATGTGGGCTTGGCATTAAGCCAAAATATATATATATTTAATTTTTTCACTTATAGTTATACAATACTATTTTTTGAATTAAAAAGTTAAAAGTCATTGATCAGAGAAAGTAAAAAAGTAAAAATGCTACCAGGCGGCGACATAAATATTGTCTACCTTGAAGAGGAAAAGAAGACGGCTTAAAAATGGATTGACTGCTTTTTATTAAGGGTGGAAACTAACCGAAGCGAGGTAAGTTTTAATTTTGTTCAAATTCGGCTCTGGTTTTTTGAGTCGAGTTTGAATTTGAGCTCGAGTTTGGTTTAATAAAAAAAAATTTAAGTTTGAACTTGACTCACGAATAGTTCGATTAAACTAAATCGATGTCGTTTTAGTATGAATTATAATAAATAATATATTATAAAGAATATAATAAACATATTATTAAAAAATATAAAAAAATGTTATTAAATATATATTTATATATTATTTTATCGAGTCTACTCGTGAGTTTTCAAGTCGAATTTTTCTAATCTCGAATTCGAATTCAAATCCAAACGAGTCAAAATTTTGTCATGAACCGAGCTCGAGTCAAAATTTTTTTGAGTTGAATTTGAATAATACGCGAATAACTCAATTCGTTTTTATCCTTACTTTTTTATATTTTTTCAAAAGAAAATGTTGCCAGTGATAGATAGAAATATCCCTGATGCATTTGAATACAAGAGAGAATGAACATTCATTTTAGATGCAATCCTACTCAATTGACAGTGCGATTAATTGTTACCTTATGTAGTAACTTCAAAATTACTAAATTGGGATGTCCAACATAACATGTAATGACTAGGATCCAAATTGCTATAGATTAGTATTAATCGCAAAATACAAATATTAGTTGGGCGACTAATTTTAATCGGAGGTAATAAACTTCAAACAAAGTCATTTTAAAATAAGAACGAATTCAAAATTTAGAATTGGTCTTAGCTGAACAAAGAGTTTAAAGAAAAAGTGAACCGAGTTACAAAAATTTAGAGTGGATTAAATTTAAAACAATTTAACTAAAAAAATTTTTTTTTTAATCTAGTTACCCAGATTATAACTTGAACAAGCCCAATGCTGCGTCCGTTCCTGCCTTAAAGTTTGTTTATAATTAACAAACTAGAACAGCATATCAGCCGGAAAGAAAACTGGGTGTATTTGGTGATTTTTCATTATTGAGGTTGTTGATCATCTAACTTCTCTTGGCGAGAGAAATAAATAAATAAATAAAACAAAACAAAAACTAAGGAAAAGAAAAAAAAAAAAAAACTGAAAAAAGAAATCATGCATAAACAATCCATGCATAGCGTGGAACCACAAAGTCGAGTTCGCTTGCCGACCCCATTCAATTTTTTTTTTAATTTATTATATATAATTATTTTTGTGTTACTCTATATATATAATTTTATTAATCCGTACCATATATTTTTGTTAATTCATTGCCCAATTGTCCCTTCGTGATTGTCATTTTTCTGGCCCAATAGCCATGTACAAAATTAATTCATTACTAAAATTATCAATTTTATTAAAATAATTATTTTCACAAATTCTATTATAATACTATAAATTATTCTTAATAATTTTCTTATTTTTTCTCAAGATAAATAATTAGTTAATTATGAATGTCCCATGTGTACATTTGCTTGAGCGAGAGAGACGTTGAAAACAACACTACTAGAAAGTAAATTTCATTGATAATTTCCTCTCTCCATTGGAAAACAACGCAATGACTGAAAGTAAATTTCATTGACCATTTCCTCAGCCGAAATCACACCAAACGTTATACAACCAAGCTGACTTTACATGTTGATCCACAGACCACAATTACATATATATATATATATATATATATATCGTTAATTATTACAACACCATAAATGAAAGCACAAGCTAGACCCGCTCCTTACCCACCTTCGTAGGCTAATTCAAGCTGATATTAAGCCCGAATTCCCTTATTTTCCTCCCCAAAAAAAATAGTAAAAAGTAAAAATAACGACGTGAAAATAACTTAGACCGGCATTGCATATGAGTTTGCTGTGAGAATTTAACAAGGATTCAAACGAGAAGGAGCTTTCAGCATACTTGTCTCTTCCGTAATGCCGTCCTTCACAATAATCACTGTATTCATACCCCAACTAGCATGTCTTTCCAGATGACAATGCATGAACCACACCCCTAATTAAAAGCATCAAAATATTATTAATTTTATACACATATATATATATATATTGAATAATAAATAATAGAAAAAATCTATAAAATTAAATTAAAAAAAAAAGCTTAGGTTTAAAGTGTAAATAAATAAATAAATAAATAAAAGCAGCATACCCGGATTATCAGCTTTAAATCTTATGGCAGCCCATCCATTCTTTGGGAGTCCAACAGTGTTCACCTCAGGTGGGTCAACCAAATTATAATTCTGGGGGTCAGTCGCGTTGTTAAAATTCCCTGGACCCATTCCGACGACATAGAAGCTGAAACCATGCAAATGCATCGGATGATTCTCCGCCGAACTCAGAACATTCGTCCCCTGGAACACTATCTCCACATTAACGTTGTGTTTCAGAACTATCACCTTCGTCCCCGTCGACGGCGTCAGAAGGCTATCGGACAACTCATCCGCCGTATAGTTGAAAACATAAGGCGGACGATCTGGAAAATCTTTCGTGAAATACCCACTGATGTTCCTGTAGTACGCTTGCAAAATATCAACCTCCGGGTTCACGAAACTAACGTTGTTCAAGCTCGCCGATAACCTATTCCCGTTGGGTCCGTCGCACGTACTGTTGTCGCCGCAAGGCAAGGTGTTGACGGAAACAGTTATGAAAAACTGCCGATCGATTGTTTTCGGGACGTCGATCGGATGATCCTTGCTAGCCAACGCCTTTAGGTTTCGCGTAAAACGCCTAGTCAGGATAAGGCCACGATTTTGAGTTCGAGAGTCAAAAAATACACATATATAATTAATGTTATAAATTATATTTAACAAAGAAAAAATGAATTAATATATATTAATGATCTAATTAATTGAGATTTTAAATTTTGTATTATATATAAAAATTAAAAAAAATAATTAAATTTAAGGGAGATATGTCTATAATCTAAATTTTTTTAAACTAAAAATTTATATATATTATTGATAGTATTTTTCTAATTAAAGTCAATCGATTTTTAAAATTTTAAAAGACCGAATTATAGCATAAAATTTTTTTTAATCAAAAATTTTCATATACGTGCAACATTTTCTAAAGCGTAGAAAAGTTATGGCCCTTCATCTCTGTACCTGACGGCGGCGATGTCAGTGTAATTGGGAAGGTTTGGGAACGACGGCATTGACGGGGCGGTGTAGTTCCCTCTGTATTGAACGATGGCGGTGGTGGTGGTGTTGTCAAATTCGATTCCTTCGGAGGCGTATGCCCTCGCCGCCATGTAATAGTGGCTCGGAGACTGATTTGCGGTGACTAAAATGTCCATGGTTTGTCCTGGGGTTATCATTATGTACTCGGTGGTGAAGGGTTTGAGATAAGCCCCGTCCATTCCGACGAGTGTGAGGTTGTGGCCTGCTATCTTCAAGAACATTTCTTCGTTCATGATTGAATTGATGATGCGAAGAAGATAGGTCTTTCCGTAGTCGAACATCATTTTGAATGTCCCTGCAACATGTGTGAACCGCGTCATATCTTGTTGGAACCATTGGGAGTGTTTGGACCTTTTTCTATCTTTACAAAATTCTATAAATTTCTAAAATATTTAATTTATTTTTTTACCTGCACAAATTATTAGACTATAATTTTTATAAATTTATAATAATCTATTCAACTCCAAACACTACAATAAACATATAACGGAAAGTAAAAGTTTATAAAACTATAATTTTTACAAATTTATACTAACTTATTCAACTCTAAACACCCCACTAACCATATAAGGAAAAGTGGGAGGTTAAACTTATTTTCTCCTGTTTGATTGGGGAGGAAAGGAGAGTGACAAAAGTTGAGAAAAAAATTTCTTTCTGCCACAATTTTTTATCCATTCACAAGTGGGAAAATATTAAAAAAGAAAAAAAAAAGAAAGAAAGAAAGGAAATTGGAATTTTTATATCAAAATTACAATTTTATCCTTATACCCTTTGAAATACCTTGGCAAACAGAAAATTGTGATGTAAGGTTGTGACGGTAATTTGACACTACATATGTTTTTGTTCTTTCCTTGTCTCCATCGAAACCAAATGGGAAAAAAATAAATCCATCCATTTTTTGGCATATACCAAACCCAACAAAATGAAAGAAAGGAAATTTTCTTTCATATAATTTGTACGTGAGCAAAAGCTCATTTCTAATCATTATCTCTCTCTCCAATTTTCATCCCTCGTACTATACATAACATTAAAGTTATAAGCAATCACAAAAGGGTTGTTGAATATTAATTTTATTTGTATTGATTCAAACCTGGTTTAGAACAATTGTATAGATCGCCTGGTTGACCATTTATAGTGAAAGCATCAGACTGGTTGGGTTCAGCTCCAGTTTCAAGAGCAGTATCGATTATCTGCATCACATCTCCTTTGAACCAAGATGCTACAAACACAATAATAGATTAGTGCAAATAATACGTAGAATGCAAATATAGTGCAGAATTTTTGTGTGAGATTTTGCAAATTTATATGAGTAATGCTATATTATTAGAGAAGTGTGTCCAAAGAAATTAACAGAGATGTACTTTAATTTTAAAAATATCATTACATATTGCTACATTCAAACTACTGTTTATTTTTTCAAATTATATTATAACTCACATTTTCAAAATAAAAAAATAAAAAAAAAAGAAATCCTAAATTAATATAGAAGGCTTCAAATTAAACGATGTCACTGTTCCCAGAATATGAAGGGCCTTATATATGTTAGATTTATCATTTGCAGATATTACATACTTAAATGATTTCAATATGAACATGAAACGACTTATGATTCTATTAAATTATTTTAACTTCACATAAATTATTTTTGTCCTTTTTTTTTTTTAGTAATCGAGAATGTTCGGATTAATTTACGTGTATCTCAATTAATTCCTAAAACTCTAAAATTAACAATCGGTTAAAATTTTCAATAATTTTGATAAGATTCGAACTAGTGATTCTTATCCTTTTCTTTTTAGCACTGTATAACTACAATCCAAAATTAAAAGATTCTTTACAGCTAGCTAAGTATTTAGCAAGCATGATAATGGATCCACTGACAAAGTGGACGGCCTATTCTAATGGGTTTACTTTTTCAACGAGAAAGACGTAAAAGACTGTCCGGTTATTCTGATAAATTTCGTGTAATTAGAAATTTTGATTATACAATATTTTTCGAGGAAAAAAAAATCAACAAATTTATTTAAAAATAAACAAGAAAAGAGTTGGAGAATACCCAATACAATAGGAATCTCTCGAGCAGGCTTGGCAAATGGGTAAGCCGTTCCATACTTGGGGAAGACAATGATGGGGCCGTGCACCGTGGCTCGGGACCAGTCACTGTGGGCATGCCACCACAAGGTTCCTTCCTCGGTTGAGAATCTGATGTCGTAATTAAAACTGGCTCCGGGTTTGATTGGGCATTGCGTCACGTACTCTGGTCCGTCCGACCATGGATTTCTCGGTTGCTTCACTCCGTGCCTGTCAAATTAACGTGCATTCAGGTTGCATTTATATTTATTTTGTGTTAATTATTTAAAACAAAATTACATAAATATAATTTTATTAGTTTAGATCACGATTTCGTATTGAATTTAAGTAATTTTATAATAGGTTGTTTGAAACTATTACACAAGAAAGAAAATTATTTGAAAATTTTCGTGATTAATAATGGCTCTATCCTCTAAAAAACCAATGACAATATTTTAATAATAATTATTAAAACAATTTACCTGTATTCTTACACAAATTAACTCTTTAATTTATCTTTAAATAAAATTTAATTTCAAATTCATTTATTTAAAATCTATAACCTTCCCTTCGTTGTTTTTTTTTTTTTTTTTTTTTTGGGTAATTATAACCTTCCTTTCGGTACTTTTAAACGATTTCTTTTTTCCCTAAGTGAGGTTTTTGTCAAACCCCACTGGCACCAATGTTTCTCCTCCCTGGGGGGCTACATTCGCATGTACATACACCACTTTGTTTCCGTCGACATCAAGAGTTTTTGTCTCAAGGGTCATTATAAAGCCATTCAAGCTGTCGAAACTTTGATATGATCTTGCCACAGGTACCTAACTTGGATAGGGATGAAAATTCGGCCTATGGGCCATGTTCGGCTTATTGAAATATCAGCCATACAAACAACAACGGATCCAAAACAATTTAACACTTATAATATAAATAAGAACAAAGTAAAAAAATATAGAGTGCGTTTGGTGCACCAAAAAGTGAGAAAAAATGAGATAAAATGTGATTTAAGAAAATTTTTTATGTTTAGTGCACATCGCTCAAATCGCGTTTTTTGGAGATGAATAGTAAAAATTTTGTTCCGACGGATTGGATTTCCGTTTAGATGGATTCAAAATTTTAGACAGTCATAACTTCTTTATACTACAATCTGTCCAAACGAATTGTAGAAACCGTTTGGACGAAAGTTGGCCGCGCAATTCCATTGGAACGGTTTCTACAATTCGTTAGAACGGTTTTAAAAATGCCACAAAAAATAGTCAAAGTGGGTGTCATTTGATAGATTGGGAGTCCATTGTGAGAATGGCGAAAAAATTTTTGTTATTTGATTAATCGAATTCTAGTTATCTACTTTTTTTGGAAAAGATATTGAACGTTTTTTGAATTTTAAGAAGGCGGAAATGTATAAAATTTTATAGAGATTTTCAAATATTTTCAGAGATTTTTATTAAACTTTGGTGTAGAGATTTTTATTAAACTTTGGTGCACCAAACGCACCCATAATGAGGGTAGAAATTTAAAATCAATTAGACAAAAGTACAATTTATAAGAAAATTAGAACAAAAATGATAGAATCTTGTTGTGTGTTTGGAGTGATAAAAAGTGAGAAAAAATGAAATAAAGTGAAAAAAGTTATGAATTCGTAATACGTGCAATGAAAAGAAAAAATTGATGTGATAAAAAATTTATAAGAATTTATAAAATTTTTAAAAATTTTTTAAAGCTCCAAACAGTACCTTGTTATAATTTTTCAAATCCACGAGACTAATTACCTCCACTGAACCTTTTAGTCGCTCGGTCCATTTCTCATTTTAAGATCAAGATTTGTGTTTTTGTACTCTATATATATATATATATACACATATGAGGCCGTTTGATTCTCTAAAATTTTTAAAAGATTCTAAAAAATTTTAAAAATTATTAAATTTTTCAACCAAATTTCATTACGTACCAATTTTATATTACATTAACACTCACTTTTGATTTTTTTTGATTTTTTTTTTTTACGCTTTAAACATCCGCGAGAGAGAGAGAGAGAGAGAGAGAGAGAGTTATGGATGGATGGATAGATACCAGTGAATAGTGACATTGTACTTCGCTTGATTTGTCACATTTACCATCAACCTTTCACCTCTGTGGACATATATGGGAGGTCCTGGAAATAGTCCATTTACTGTTAGAATCTTCTTTGTGCTGCACAGCCGGGTGTATGAGGTTTCGGTTAACTGCAAAAAGACAAAAAATATATAAATATAAGATAAATGAAAAGAAACAAGTAAAATTACCAATGGTAAAACTGCGAACGGACAATGGACATCACAAGTAAATTATTTTAATTTTCCCGTTCGATACAATTTTTTAAGTTAAAAAATCAGATGAAATAAATTGAATATTTAAACTGATTAAAAAAAAAATTATCTGCGACGAATGGTAATGTGAGGTATAAAAATATCGTGCTCCACCACAAGAGTGGTTCACCGATCATAAAGTGTATCCTCGAACAAGTGGTATATTCTAGTTAAATTGGAACTAAATAGTTTGATGAGTGGACTAAATAGTTTGCTAGTTACACTTCCACACGACTCCCGAAATTTACATCATCTAACATTTAATGTTAGCCACTTTAAGTCATATCAAGATAAAGTAATAGTCAAATCAGCAGAAAGCAAGACAGACATTCCATCTATAAATACCAAAAATCAAGACAGCGTAGGGGTTCTTCTTTTCGGCTTTTTTTTTTTTTTCTCTAATCCTCTTCTCTCTATCTTTTCGTTTACGTGAGCTTATTATCTATATGAGTTACTGACTTAAGCATCAGAGTGTCTTTGGTTGGGAACTAACTCCGACCGCTTCATTTCATTATTTTTTTGCTTACAGGCCACCGAGAAAGAATCTCAATGCACAGGAAAGAGAAGGGGTTTACGGAGAAAATGGTAAAAAATATTGACGAACAGGTAATATATAGTCAAAACAACTAACTTTTATTCAAAATTTTATAACATATTTAGTACCGACTAAAATAAAATTAGTTATTTTATACAAAAAAGGAAGGATAAAATTAATTTTTTTAATGGTAATTTTAGAAATTTAGTAACAATTAATTTATTAATAATTTTATAATTTATTAAAAATAATTTTTTAATATAGTTTAGTAAATTTATTATTATTTTTTTAAATTTAGTTTTATTGAACAAATGTAGGTAAATTTAATTTTTAGATTCTGCATATGAGGTATTTTAAGAATGTGAAGATTAGGTGAGGGTTTTTGAAAAGTTAATAAAAATAAGTACCTTCTATGCGTGTAAAAAGTTAGAGAGAGAGAGAGAGAGAGGAGAGAGAGAAAAAACCTCTAATTTTCAACATTTCTGTTTTGTGCTTTTAAGGATATTTGGCCTAATTAAAAGGTTAGGTTACTTATTCCCAAAATTTAGGTACCAAACCCACTTAGCTTTTTTTTAAACAAATAAATTAAAAAATTAGTTTAAAAGCCAATAACAAACAAGACTTAGCACCGCTAGCAAAGATCATTTTGATTGTGAACATAACTGGGTTTTCACGTTTCCACTCACAAATGGGAGCAGAGAATGCTTTGTATGGAATAAATGTTGAGCTGTTCTCACGTCCAATGTGTAAGTGGTTGGTAGATAATATATATAGTGTGTTTGGAATTGTATAAAATTATATAAAATTATAAAAGTAAATATCTTGTAATTCGTATAGTGAATAGTAAATTTAAATTTTACTGTCTCGTAATTCGTATTTATAGAGATTTGTAAGATTTTATTTTTTTTGAGAGCTTCAAACGAGATCATAAGTGTGAGAAAAAAATTAATTTATAAAATAATTTTTAGAAATAAAATAGATCTAAAAGTATTTAATACTGGAATTAAAATATTAATTTATCATCTATCTCAACCCATTAAGGGAAATGGAGTGCCACTCTCTCCACTGAGGGCCCGATGCACCCTAACGGACTTGCAAACTTTTGCACGGATGGACAATAGGGGGTTAGCTCATTGGAAAGCAAGCACTCATTCCCTGATCAAAAGTCATTAGTTCGACCTACTAAAATTTTATATATCAACTAAAGTATATTTGATATTAATTCCATTTCTAAGAAAAGAAGAAAGAGGGAGAGAGAAACAAAAAGAGGTAACTAAGAACCCAAAGTTCTTGTGTTGGGGAGGATAACTCTCTCTCTCTCTGCGAGGAAGGAGACAAGAAAGAATCGAACCTTCAACCAATAATAAAACAAAAAATAAATAAATGAATAAAAATTATGCTAGGATGACTAACAGACGTTGATATATATCACAGGGAAGATAAAGTCTCGAGCTAGACATGGCATAATTTTGGCCAACCATTCACGGTGAGCCACACCAAAATTGCTGCAGAAAACTTGGGGGCAGAATAGTAAATTCGATACATGTTCATCTCTTTCACTGAAAAAGAAAATATACACACATATATATATATATATATCCAACCCTTTGGTATGGCAATGGAGTGCACTGTGACTAGTCACTAGATTAACAACACTAGGAACCATTTAACGCCCCCCCTCCCCAACAACAAAAAGCACTACTTGGTGAAAAATATTGAATTGAATGGTTGCGGAAGTATATACTTACAACCCAGTTAATAGAACGGATCTGAGCAGCCATGCAACAAACCAACACATTCAAGAGCAAAACCCATACGAGCTCCAACCTCAAACTTTGCTTCACCTCCATCTTTTCACTAAAGAGGGAATATTGGTACTTAAATTTTCCCAGTCCGTGTCTAATTCCTATGGTCTGGTATGCCTTTATATAAGCGTAGATCTTTCCCCTTTAGTGACCAAACAGTTCATCTTTCTAATTAACACGTTTTATTGCTTGAGCAATCTGTCCCATACAACTAAATATAAAAAAATAAGTAAATAATTGATCGTTTCCCGCTCAGAGGAAGGCATTTTCAGCCATCTTTTTTTTTTTTTTTTTCCTAGTCAATTCATTCTTTACGTACGACAAAATAAGCATATGTTCATATCTCAAAGCATTGTCAAGGTAAAGTAAGCAATAATATATTCCTCTTTTAAATCAAGAAATAAGATATACGTAGTTATATACATCAGCTACCATTTGACATATTTAAACTAGCCAACTGGATCTATTGAACAACTTAGGTACTAGCCTTTAATCACGCGTTTTGCTTTGCTTTGCTTAAGCTTAACTTGGAAATAAGAAAAAAATTATTTTTTTTATAATTAGCTATTAAAAAATCAACTTTTTTTGTGTTAAAAAAAATTATTAATAGTTTGCTTTTGTATTTGGAGTATCTTAGGGACAGTACTGTTTAATTGGTTGGATTAAAATTTAACGATACATATATTTACACTCTTTTGGATTAAAAAATATGAATAAATTTAAATTGTCATATTTTAATCTAACGGTCCGAGAAGCGCCGGTCCCAAACTAACATCGAAAACGATTTTAGCCTCCTCTCTTTCTTAGTTTTTTAATTTTTTGTTAATTTGATATATTTATTATTCTTGGTTTAAATAAAAAATTAATATTTAAAAGAATAGTTTTGTTTATTTTAAAAAAGTCAAAAAATTAGCAGCCAAAGACTGAGTTTCTGACTACTCATACCAAACGAGACTTTAATTTAAAGCAATTCCAATTGCCTAATATTTCAGCATGATTTTCCCCTCACTCAAGGGGGCTTTTGGAGTATCAAAACGTTAGTAAAAATTGATAAAAATTGTAAATTCGTAATTCGTGTAATAAGATAAGAAAACGAATAATTTTTAGATATTTTTGATATATTTTTTAGTAAATTTCAGAACTGTAAATGGAACCTAAACGGAAATTAACTTATAAAAAAATAAAGAATGGTCTACAGGATTTGATTTACTGATCACCACGAGTTCATGATATTAACCTCGAACTTGCATGAGGACCATCATGCTATTATAAAAATTATATTAAATTTTAATTAATTTCAGTTTTCTTCTTATAAATTATTTTTTTTATTGTTATTAAAATTTTACTTTCAGTGTAGATTTACTTTTATCTCTATTTATTTTAAAAATATAATTTTATTTTAATTAATTATTAATTTTGGATCCGCATCGGGCACATTAGGTTCGGATAAAAAGAGAGATATATATGAGATGATTGCTGACTTTATTTGTTTTGATGAACGAAGCAAATGTGTTATTTTAGGGAGAAAATTGAAGGAAGTGCTAATTATCGCAAAAGCAGAACGAGAATTGGAGGTGAATCACTTCCTTTGTTTCTTTTTCTTTTTTTTTTTTTCCTAATTAGAGGCGAAGGTTTAGTTGAAAAACAAAATTGGTAACATCAATAAGTAAAGTGAAATGATGGAGTAAGACCCTTGATTGAGTAGCAGCCAACTTTACTTACCTGCTCATCCACACGAGTTCAAAACTTCGGGATGTCCCTCCCTCCTCGCCACTTATCTAAAAACAAAAAAAAAAAAAAAAAAAAAGTGAAATGAAGAAAGGAAAGCTCTATGTTTGATTCGTCCCCTCATGTCAATTCTAGAGATCAGCTAGTAAACGTGGAATGTTGGGATACTCATATCGCAGCCCCATTATCTCCTTCACAAACACTCCACTACAACAGTATAATCATAATTGCTACCCCATCAAAATATGTACTCGCAGCAGCTCAAAAGTGCACAGAAGCTCAAAAGTTTTTTTTTTTTTTTTTAGGGTTAATTGTGATTTTTTTTTTGGCATTAAAAGTAAAAATTAATAAATATATTTTGATTTTAAAAATTTACTTCAATACTTTTTTGTAGTTAAAATTAAATTAAAATTATGAGTGATATTAAATTTTAAATGAAAGAGTAAAAATACATGTAGAAAGTTAAAAATATGCGGAGGATGCTATTAATAAATGTAAGCAATCAACTAAGTGTGTAAAGTATATTAGGCACAAGAATTTTATTTGAAAAACCATTGTTTTAAAAAATTGAAAAATTATAAGCCCTATAGGGAGAAGTAAATTTTGTTTCACTAGAGTGGGGATTACAAATCTCAAAAACATATGGTAATAATCAAGTCTACGATTCCTTATTATGAATATTCCCTCATTTCCACCCTTCAAGGAAAAACTAATCTTCAAGTCTATGAAGATTAACATCAAATTTGTATGAAATTTTCTTAGCCAAGACATTGATAGAACTCTTCTTTGAAACTAAATAAATGACTTGTATAATCCGTCAATATATTTAGTGAATCTTAAGAGAAGGTTTCTATTTGTAAAATCTTAAAATATCAAACCATATTTAAAATTGTATAGAACTTTTAGTCCTATTTTTCCATGTAATATAAGAAACCTTTCCACTCTGGGGACTTCTGCCTAATTGAGTATTATGAAACATTTATTGTATAATTTTCTCAAATTTTAGCAAAATTTGGTTTTTTAATCAAAAATTGGTAGTTAAAATTTTTTGGTATTTTAACAAAACAAATAGCAATTTTTAAGTAATTTTAGCAAAATTTGACAACTTATGATAACTTTAACCAACTTTTGTGTTACACTTGTATATATAGAAATTTGTAATTAAGTTTAGTACTGTTATTGTATATATGCAAGTGAAGATTTATGTTTTATTTTATTTACGAAAAATTTCTACTACATGCATGCAATACAAGTGCAATTAAAATTAACATTATAGTAAAAATAAATAATTTAGAAATAAATCTAATAATATTAAATAATTTAGAAATAAATATAACAATATTAAATAATAAAAAATATATAAATAAGTAATTAATAAAAAATTAATGAAAAATAAAATTTTTAAAAAAAATAACGATGGCTTATTGCGACTGCCAATAACAACAGCTTAGCTAATGAATAATTGTTAAAAATAAAAAATAAATAAGAATAACAATTAAAATATATAAAAAAATTAATTACTACGTACTAGCAACTGCTAGCGACGGTTGCTAGTAGTGAACAAGTGGTCAATAATTGTTTCCCACCAAATGGCGGGAATTGATGCCATGGTTCGCGCCAAGTGGCGAGAGAGTATTACTGACCGCTAAAGCGGTCGCAAATATTTTACAACGTAAACTCTCTAGCAGTTGTCAATGAGGTCGCTAATACAATTGTGACGAAGCAATTACGTCCCTTTGTTGGTGGTCAGCTCTCCGTCGCTAATAACTATTAGCAAACATTGTTCCAATTTTAGGGCCGTGGTCTTCTTTCTAGTAGTGTTTTGATGAATTTTTTGTGTTTATAAAAATTTTAGTAACTTTTAAGCTTAACAAGTTACTATAACTGGTAAAAAAGTGATAAAAATTAATATTTTATCAAACATCTAAAAAATAAAAACTAATTATTTTTTACCGAAAATTTGCCCACCAAATGGTGCCTTGCCCTCTTTATATGAGATCTTTTTTTTTTTTTTTTTTTTTTTCGGCGGAGTCCAGAAGATATCATGGATTAACTGGGAGCGGAGATGAGAGGGCTTTCCGGGGACGGTATCCAAGTGAGGTTATTGAAAATCTCTGCCAACTTTGATCAGAGAACATTTGCAAATGTCTTGTAGTTAATCTTGAAAATACTTAATACATACATACATATGAATGTATAATGAAGTTTCTCCCTGTCTCTAGGTTTTTGAACTTTTTTATTTTGCTTGTTTAAGAGGTAAATTAATTAGGATGAAAATTGGTTATTTAACCTTACCATGCATTTCCAAAGTCGTGGGCATTGGATGTAATACTCCTGGTTTCTTTTCTGATACATATGCCAGCACATGTTTAGTTGGAGTTTATCGCGGGGTTGACAGAATTATCACATTGAGATATAGCTAGGTTGGGGCCAAGGCATGTGGGCCATGCCTTCCAAGTTATTCCCGTGTGGACCCCTTAGAGGACGATTACAAATTCGTCTAATATTTTGACAACTGGGGACCGGAGAAGAATCCAAACTGCATAAATCACGGCACGTGGTATTCTTCTTTCCTTTTTGATAAACGTGCATATCAATTATCTCTCGGGTCTAGTTTTGACTATAGTAAAGTAACGTAAATTTGGTGAAAAAAAAAAGTTGAGTTAAAAAGTTAATTATCACGCATTACGCATATCATATTTACTTAAATTTTCACGGTAGATTAAAGCCTTGTTTGGAACTTCAAATTTTACTAAAAAAAACTCTAAAAGTGTAATCTTTTGGTGTTAGCGTTTGAAGTTTTTTTTTTTAGATATTAGTGTTTGATTTGTTAAAAAATTATTAAAAATTAGTATGAAGTGGCACGTGGTAAAATTTAATAAAAAAAAGTTAAAAATTTTAGAAATATTTTTGAGATTTTTGTAGCTTCAAATAATTGTATCAAACAAAAAAAAAATTCAAAATTCATTTAAATGGATATTAAATGATCCGTTCAAACGGATTTTTTCAAATCAGAGTGCATGTTATTTGGAATTTTGAGAAGTGTATTGTTATTTGATATTTTTTTTGGTAAAACATAATTGCTGGTTTTATTATATTTTTTGGTGATAAATATAATTTTTTTCAAAACTAATGAAGATTAAAAGTTGAAGTTTCATAAAATTTTATTTAAAAATTTTCATAGAATTTAGAGCTCCAAATGAGCCGTAAATACATTATACAAGAAAAATTAAAATTAAAATTGTGCGGTAATAAAATCTTTCTAACTGGAATCGCTTCATTTGTCAACCGGAAATCCAAAAGCGAGCCTGCCGAGCACAACAAACAGAAGATTATGGTTGGAGAGTGGATCCTCGACCAGAAAACCCTCCAATACTAAACTCAGAAAGAGCTTAAGGTGTTAAAAAAGGAAATATTCAGTTGACAGTAAAAAATGTACCTGAGTTTTTAAGCTAAGTGTTGTATTTATAGTTAGACAATATAAATAAATTAATAAATAAATAATTAGATTGTAATTATTGTGTATCCCTTATACATATTATAGTACACAGTAATTTCCTCCTCTTTAAATGCATTTCTATTCTTATTTAATGCTCTCATTATGCATATAATGCGCATGGGCAAAATGGGCATCTGAACTGACTGAGTGTGCTCTCTTGGACGCCCAAATGTTACATCTGTCTGCCACTTGTAAATGAATAAACTAACTAAGCTAACTTTTAAGCAATTAAATTACTTCATTTATATGACTATTTCGCATTTATGGTTAGAACCCATAATCATTCGATTCAAAATGAGATGAGACCCAACTTCAATCACATTTTATTTACTTCAGCCTTGCTAAGCGCTTTCCCACCACACTCGGCAACACGCAACGTCTCCAAGGTTATTTTTGTACTATCATTATGCCCTCACTCTGGTAAAAATAATATGCCCTCACTCTGGTCGGGATAATTTATTACCCGACCAGAGTAAATAAGCGAGCTTATTTGCACCTACTTCATTAATATCAAATGTCTTCATATCCTTATATTCATCTTTACTTTTGACATGCTTTCTTTTTATTGGTCGTGTTGTCAGCCCATCTGTACTGCGCGATAGTCCTTTCACCTCCCAACGCGTAAAAAATGCCATCCGTTGCTTTGAAACCCTAAACTCGCTGTCAGCCATTACATTGATATCAATTCAGATAGCGCATTAAGTGAAATTTTATCGCCAGTCATTTTCTCAAAATTCTATATATGTATATATATCTCTAGCACCCATTCTTACCATCCTTTTGCATTCTTCAGATTATCTCAAGCACTTAAACGTTCCTTGCAGTCTTTCTTCTCCAAGTCTTCTTCTACCTTCTAAAGTTTTTTACGTTGAGGTTTTAGGGTTTTCTTTTTCTTCAATTTTCCTTTCTAACCCCCTTTTGAAAATTAAAAATGGATAAATTCGCCGATGTGCTTAACTCCGTTGAAAAAATTACTGCTTTTAAACAAAAATACATCCCAAACACTGCAAATGTTAGGTTAGCCAATGAAGACGACCAAGAAATAGGGATGTTTCCTATCGAAGCCATTATTAAGGGGGGCTTGAGGTTCCCTATCTCACTTTTTGTTCAAAAAATATTTCACTTGACCAATCTTTCACCTAGATTTGTTTCATATAATTTTTATAAGATAATTAATAGGGTAGAGGAGATTAACTAAAGATACGGATTCTATCTATCCGAGTAGGATCTATTATACTGTTATAATATTCAAAGGATTAGAAGGGACAAGAACAAGTGGTGCCTTAAATCCCGACCTGACAAAGCCCTTGTGCACATGCTCCTAGATAATATCAAGGGATTTGAGGATGACGTCTACGTCGTTTCAGGGGGTTGGATGTGTGGTCCCAATGAGGATCCATTACCTCCAATCACGGCGACAGCACAGGGCCCAGGTTGGGGAGTCCAATACTCTTCTATTTCTTCTTTTTTCCTTTTTTTTTTTTTGCATTTTTGTTCATTTTATGTCTCTATTTTGATCATTTGTGATCTTTGCATGCAAACGATCGTACCAGGAAAGGTTGGGCCAAGGGTAACCTCGCCAATTGTCCGCATATCGACATTGTGCTAGAATTTTTGGGAGGTCCCAAAAACTATCCATTCGCGAGATCGGCGTTGATCCTCTTTGACTATCGACCAAGTTACTGTTCGTTTGTGGCACCACCACGAGGATTTGTGATCAGTGCTGCTTCACAAACACTTCTACACTGGTTTGACTGGATGCCTGAACGAAAGTCAGAGTTTTATTATACACATTATCTCGTTTGGCGTCCAGTACCAAACGTCGCTCTTCCAATCGAAGGTCCTATTCTCACCGACCAACCTATCCTTGAAGCAGTGCCTATTGGGGATCATCACGTTAGGGAAATTCCTAAAAATGAGAAGAGTGAAGTAGAAGTTCCTTTTGTTCCAATTGAGTCGATAATTAAGACATGGCTCCGAAGTTTGACGTGAAAAAGGCCTCCGAAGAGATGACCAAGAAGAAAAAGGCAGCTATTGCCAAAAAAGAGAATATCAAAGATTGAGGCTGCCAAGGCCAAATAAGGCTAACAAACAAAAGAAGAAGAGGTGGAGGGAAACAGGAAGGCCTCCAGAATTGATCAAAGGGCCAGCTGCACTTCTTCAGAAGTTCTCCCGACTTACAAACGAGGACCTTAAGACCAGAAAGAAGCAAAAGGTGGATGAAACCAGTGACCTTCTTGTCTTAGAAGCCCCACCTTCATCCAACTTGCCTCTAATACCTCAAAAATCAAGCAAGGCAACCTCCTGACCTTTTCCCTTACCAGTCAAAGGCCCAGCTCATCCTTTTTTCCGAAGGAAGGAGGCTGAAACCAATGCCTTTGCGAACAATCAGGCCAGGGCGCCGTCCGGAGGAAACCCCAGAATTTATCCCCCAAATAAGGATTCTTTAGTTCGAAGGCCCTAGCTAGCCGTTTTCCACTTTGGACTCTGTGTTTCTCTAGCCTCACGAGTTCCTCAAGGGGTCACAGATCCCCATAACTTCGACAAAATAAAGAGGAGTAAAGTACAAGGTATAAACAAGAATTTACTCAAGAATATCGTGGCATTACGTTAACGCGTTCTTTTCTTAATGTTACTTTTATACCCTTAACCTCTAGCATTATCTTATGCTTTTTCTCATTCATTCATTTTCTCATTTGTTGCTTTGTTTTTTTTGGTTTTTTGTTTTTTTTAACTTTTAGGCTTCCTTCAATGCTCTGGAGTTAGTTAATCGGAGCCAAGTCATACATCAAAAGATCGATAATGACAAAGGCTCGAGGCAAAATACGAATGGGCAGTGGCCAAGGTAGAGATGGAAAAAGAAGAGCTTGAATCACAGCTTGAAGCCTTAAATTCAAAAAATCTTACTTGACGAGGAAAGAGTGGAAGCCAGCCAAAGAAAGTTTGAAGTAGTTGACAAATTGCTGGCTTCCAAGGAGGAGGAGCTCTTACAGAAGGCCAACTTCTCTCCGAGGCAAAAGTGAACTTAAATTTATTGAGGGCTGAATAAGAAAAACTTGCCGAGGAGCTGAACAAGTCTTAATTGGAGCACCTTAGTCAGAAGGAGATAGGCACACAACTAAAGTTCGACTTACGTAATAAAGATAATGCCTTACTCTTGAAAGAACAAGAACTGAAGGCCACTGAGGAAAAGGCACAGAAAGAAATTGAGGGTCACTTTCAAAATTTTATTCAACAAGTTACTAATGTGAGGAACGAATATTTCCTAAATGGCTGGGAAGCAGCAATGAAGATGCTTGCTGTCGAGCCAACCTCAGACACCTATCGGAATGTGCCATGGCCTTACCCAAATGAGAAGATTCCAAAGTTCAGATGGGAAATGAGCCCTCCCCCTCTAACTCCATCCATCGACACACAAGGACCGGAAGAACTCGAGAAAAAAATAGTTAAGGTAGAGAGCGTCCCCAGAAATAATCCTCCTCGGGACCCTCTTTGGAGGGCCTTGTCCAAGTTCCTGAAGCGATCAAGGAAATACCCGTTGAACTTGAGTCAGATGTCTCCAAAGAGGGAAAAAATTGAGATTTGAACTCATGTATTGCTATGATCAAACTTATTCTGTAAAATCTTTCAGAAATGAAATGAAACTTTGTTTTCTTTTTGCTAAGTCTGTAATTTTTTTACTTTTGCTAAGTCGTGTTGTGTGTATCTTCGATTTTTAGCAATGATATCTCTCAAGACTATATGTAAGAATTCATTGTCTCAATTGAGGAAAAGATTATCCAAAATGCTGCCGAAGACCTTATTGAAATGTTATGTAATACGATAATTGCAAGTAACTCATAAAGCATACGTCAAATAATTACTCTCTGTAACCTCTTCAATTGATAATTACTTTTTGTAACCTCCATTAATGATACTCTCAAATTCTTTCCATCAATCCTCTACTTTTATTTGTATTTCTAAATTTGTGGATAAAGACACTTGGGCACTTTCCAAGTTGATGCCGAGCGCTAACATTTCATGATGTAATAACTTTCCAAACGTTAAACAACAAATCCTTTAATAAAGTGGATTTATGACACTTGTTGGTAAGAACTAAATTATCCAAAGTTAATGGATATTCTAACTGAACCAAACCCAGTTTTCTCTTAGATGAGGGTAACTCATTAATTTGAGCTAATCTTCAAACTTAGAACATCATAAGCCAAAATGAAATCTTTTTACCAAACTATGCCGGGCATTTTTTCCATGGTTAGGAGCCTCGTCCATCTAATGTATTTAACTTCCCTAACAAATTTTCCAGCGCAAAGTGGTCAGGGCAACAATTTCTCATGCCTCATGACAGTGTAAAATAGCAATAGTCATTTGTATATGCATTCTCATCTAAATTGTAAATTCATACCAATCATAAAAACGAGATACAAGGATAACGCCCATTATTGCGAATTCTTTTTAGCAAACTTACTTTCAACATTATTCTTTCTTAAAGCATTCGCAAGGAGCCTCAATGAGCCTTATTCTTTCTTAAGTCAACCACTAGGAACTCCAGTGGGATTATTCTTTCTCGAGTCAACCACTAGGAGCCCCAGTGGGACTATTCTTTCTGAAGTCAACCATTAGGAATTTCAGTGGGACTATTCTTTCTGTTACAACTGTCATATCTGGGAAATTATTATTTCTCGAGTCAATCATTGGGAATTCTAGTGGGACTTTTTTTTCTGTTACGACTGTCATATCTGGGAAACCCAGATAGAAGTTTCTTTAATTATGTGCATATCTCTGAAGCTAGAGTGAAGCTCATCTTCGTTCCTGTCGTAACAATAATCAACATACAGAAATAAATTACATCATGATATATAATAAAGCTTTAAATGTACCCTATTCCATGACCTCTTTATTGGTTTATTCTCCATATTTGCTGGACGGTATGCACTATTACTAAGCACCTCAGTGACTTGAAATGGGCCTTCCTAATTCACGCTGAGCTTTCCTTCTGTTAGATCTCTCCTTACTCTCATTATCTTCCTGAGGACAAAGTCTCTAGTCTTGAATTCTCGTGGCTTTACATACTTGTTAAACTTCATTCTCATCTCTTGCTGGTATGACGCTAATCTAATTGTGGCCAACTTTTTCTTCTCTTCAAACAAGTCCAAACTGATACCCATAGCTTTATCATTTTCACCTTAGTTAAAAGCTGTAGTACAAGTTATTGGCATGCCGACCTCTAATGGAATGACCACCTCTACTCCATATATGAGAGAAAAAAGGGGATTCACTAATTGATCTCCTCGGGGTGGTTTGATATATTCATAGCACTATTGGTAGTTCTTCAATCCACCTTCCTTCTTGCTGACTCCAAATTTTCTTGATGCCACTTAGTATCACTTTGTTGGAAGCCTTTGCTTGTCCGTTGCCTTGAGGATAAGCAAGTGTTGAGTATACGTTTTTTATCCCATATCTGGAACAATACTCTCTGAACGATGTAGTATCAAACTACGTTCTGTTGTCAGAAATTAAAGTTCTCGGGATGCCATACCTTGTGATGATATTTCTCCATATAAATCATATGGTGTCTGCATCTCTGATGTGAGCTAAAGGCTCGGCTTCCACCCACTTAGTGAAATAACCAGCATTGACCACCAACCATTTCTTTTTTCCAAGAGCGGTTGGCAACGGCTGTACGATGTTAAGCTCTCATTGAGAAAATGGGCAAGGGCTAGTGAGTGGACTGACCTCCCGAGTTGGTTGATGAGGAATTAGGGTAAACTTCTGACATTTTTTATGCCTGTGAACGTAAGCTTGCGCATTCATTCCCATCTTTGGCCACCAATACCCCTAAGTAATCGCTCTATGTGCCAAAGACCTACCCCTAATATGTGTCGCATATGTCCTTTCATGTTGCTTATAGAGAAAATTCTACACCTTATCTAAATAAACATAAAGAAGATAGGGACCTGTGAAGGACTTTTTATACAATTTGTAGTCAAGAGATAGCCAAAACCTTGTAGCCTTCATTCTTAATTTCCTGGCTTGCACTTCGTCATCGGGAAGAGTTCCATTTTTTAGATAAGCAACAATTAGATCCATCCAAGATGGTCCTGACTCGATACAAGCTATTTGTTCTACCCTTAATACAGTCGGTTTATCCAATACATCAAGGAAAACACCATTGTTGAGTCTCGTCCTAGGCACTGTAGCTAGTGTAGCTAGAGCGTCTGTATGTGAGTTGTGATCCTTCCCAATTAGCTCAATTCTAATGACATTAAAATCCTGGAGCTATTTTTTTGATAATTTCAGATACTCGGCCATCCTTTCATTCCTTGCTATGTACTCACCTTTTAGCTGATTGGCCACCAACTGGGAATCAATTTTAACAAATATATTCGAGCAAACAATTGCCGAGCAATATCTAGTACTCGGCTTCGTTATTTGTCGCTCCAAAGTTCAGCTTGATCACGTATTCAATGATTACTCCTTCATGGGTTGTCAAAACTACCCCCATTCCAGCTCCCCTTTTTAATGACGACCCATCTACTTTAATTTGTCACGTCGGTACAATTGCTCCTACTCCTGACTTCAATTCCAACTGCCATACCTCTTTCACATGCTTAGAAATTTGGGAGGCAAATTCAGCTACAAAATCTGTTAAAATTTGTGTCTTTATTGCCGTTCTTGGCATAAATCTTATATCAAAGACCCCGAATGCACCACCCATCTAGTCAATCTACCCGTGATGTCAGCTTTCTTCAATAATTAGCCAATTGGTTAGTCAGTCACTACTTCGATTGTGTGGGCATGGAAATAGTGAGCCAGCTTTTTTGACGCCATCACCAATGCCAAAGTAAACTTCTTCAGAGGAAAATACCTCGTCTCTGCCCCTGTAAGGTCTTACTTGCAAAATAAATAGGCCTCTGCTTTCCATCTTCCTCCTTAAGCAAAACAGTACTAACCGCATGATCAGATACGGTAAGGTATAACTACAGTACGTTCCCAGGTTGGGGAGTTGTCAAAAATGGTGTCGTATTCAATTCATCCCAAGTTAATTTATTCACCCCTTTAAGCAGTCTGAAGAACAGTTTACACTTATCTGAAACTCGGCTAATGAACCTATTCAATGCTGCAACCATCCCTGTGAGCTTTTGCATTTCTTTATTCATTTTGGGTGGAGTTACAGCTTGAATTGCCCGAATCTGGTCGGGGTCTACCTCTATTCCCCTCCTGGTGACCAGGTGGCACAAAACTTCCTTTAACTGACCCCGAAGGCACACTTGGCAGCATTGGGCTTCAAGCTATACTCATTAAAAGTATCAAACACACATTGCAAGTGCAGATTATGGGTCTCAGACTCTTTACTCTTTATCACCATATCATCAATACAAACTTCCATAATCTTATTGAGGTCATCCTTGAACATTTTCGTGACCAAGCGTTGATATGTAGCTCCAGCATTCTTTAATCCAAAAGGCATGACCTTAGAACAGTCAATCCCAATTGGAGTGATGCAATCAGTTTTTTCTTCATCGAGCTCGTGCATGGGGATTTGATGATATCCTCTGTAAGTATCCAAGAATGACATCCTTGCACTGCTAGCTGTTGAATCTACAAGTTAGTCAATCTTTGGGAGTGGAAATGGGTCATTTGGGCATGTTTTGTTCAAACCCATGTAATCTATACAAACCCTCCACTTCTCATTTTTCTTTTTTACAACCACAGTGTTTGCCAGCCATTTGAGATATGACACTTCCATTATGGCATCAGCCTCTAGTAGCCTGCCGACCTCCTTAATGATTGCCTCTGCATGTTGCAAGACAGATCTCCTTACTTTTTGAATGACTGCCTTGGCTCCAAGATTAACAATTAGTTTGTGACTTATGACCTCGGGAGAAATCCCTGGCATTTCATGGGGTGTCCAAGCAAACGTCCCAATGTTTCTCAAGAGGATTTTTGTCAACTCCAATTTTTCTTTTACGATCAAATTTGCTCTAACAAAAAAAAATCTTTCATCTTTTGCTGGGCCCACCTAGACTTTCTCCAAGCTCTTGGTAGTTTTTTTCTCTGGATCCCCTCTAACATCGTCGATTTTTAGCGTGTCCTCGGGCATATCCGTCAATTGTACTTGCTCAGGCAAGGGCTTGGACTTTAGAGCAGCAGTGAAGCACTTCTTTGAAATATCTTGATCCCTCTAATCTCGATCATCTCATCATCATATGGGAACTTAAGGACCTGGTGATAAGTCGAGAGGATAGCCTTTAACAAATGAATCCACGATCTTTTTACTATGGCGTTATAGGAAGATAGTGCGTCTACAATTATGAATTCTACTTCATATTCTACTAGCCTTGCTTGAACTGGTATGACGACCCTCCCAAGAGGCCAGACTGGGGCAGAGTTAAATCTAATAAATGGGGATTCAGCTGGCTCCAAGTCCTCCTCCGTTAGCGCCAACCCTTTGAATAAGCTTAGAAACATAACCTTAATTGAGCTCCCAACATCAACTAGAATTTTCTTCACATCTGTCTTAAACATTTTCAGAGTTATCACCAGGGCATCGTTATGTGGCCGTTACACCCCATCACATTCGTCCTCAAAGAATGAGATTCCCCAAATAGTTTCTCTTCTCAGACGCTTGCTTAGGGTGGCATCAACTTTCAATACTTCTCCAAACCTGCCTACATGCTGGTCTTCATCCCTAGGACAGGTAACAATACCTTGTAGGCGATTTTCCATATGAATAACATGGATAATCGTAGGACGATGAACTTCTCTCCTCGGCCTTGTCCTCGGGGGTTACTGATTATTTCATTTGTCGCCACCTCGTTCCTCCAAGTGTTCCATTCTTTGTTCACTTCTTTGGTTTACCCTCTGAGCTCGGGGTTGTTGGGCTTTTTCATGCATTTTATCTCGTTAATATATTCCTTAAGGTGGCCTTCTTTCGCTAAATCCTCCAAGAGATACCGTAAGGAACGACGCGCTCCTGTACAATGCCCCCTGTGCTAATGATAAGAACAATAATCTTTATGAGTCTCGTTACTCGGAAAATCAGGCAACTTCTTTAGCCATCTAAAGTAGGGTTTGTCTTTGATAAGGGGAAAGATCCTGAAGATCGGCTCCTTAAACATTATGTTAACAGCTTCAAAGACCGACTTCCTATCCTCGATGAACTCACTTCTTCTTTCTCGTTGCTTACCTCCCTTAGACCCAGCGAGTTTAGCCTCTTTCTGGTCGACCACCCTCATCTCATCTCCCATTTTAGCATATTTCTTAATTCGACGCATCAGATCAGACATATTGAGTGTTGGCTTTTTTGTCAGAATAAGCTATAGCTTTTCACCATTCTGTAGCCCCAGTTTGAATGAAGTAACCGCTAATTGCTGAGAATATCCCTCCACCTCTGTATACCTCTATGTGCCTTCATGAATAGTCCCTAAGGCTATAATTGCTTCTCTTCCTCATAATGAGGAGCACGTTAGTAGTTTTTGGCTGTTTGGTATTAGCTAAAAACCTAGCGACAAATTATTATGCAAGTTGCCTCTAGCTACTGATGCTTCCTGGTGGCAACTTAAGAAAACATTAGAGTGCTACGTTTCCAAGACTTGATGTGAACACACAGCACATGAGCTCATCATTCTAACTTCAGAGCATCATAGTCTGCATGTAATGCCTGTAATGTGCTAAGGGGTCTGATCTCCCATTATATATTGTAAAATGGAGAGTCACGAACTTTTTAGGAGGCTCTGCTTCAGTAATGTCACTGGTGAAAGAGATTCTCCACATGCTCTCCTGGCCATCATACGAGTAGATTGCTATGAACTTTCCCATTCCTCAATCCGTGCCTTCTCGTCCTTCTTAGATTTGCCAGCTTTCTTCGTCTTTGTTGGCATTGCCTCATCACTCAAAGAACTCTCTTCACCATTGTGTTACTGCTTTTGAGCAGGACGCTTTTTCCTAGGTACATCATCCTTTTATTGAGTTTTCATTGCCTTGATCCTCTGTAGCTGTATTGGTTCCTAGTGTTGAACACGAGCAGAATGTATACCAAATGGTTCAACTCTGGGAGTAGGCATGGGGACCATTCCAAGGTCATGCCTGGACCTCAGAACCCCTCTTAACATGGCTTTCCCCCTTACTAGGGTGCGCATTTCAGAATGATCATCATACAGCTCATCATAATTGTCATTCGCACTAAAGTTAGGCCCCTCGTCATCAGAAAGATCGTCATCAACCCCCTTTTCTATAGCTTTCATTAATTCCTGGAGGATCTCTTCAAATTTCGCTTGCTTTGCTTCCGTAAGATCTCGTAGCTTTTGCCTTCTCCTCACTGCCTCTGGGTTAGTTATTTTCTGCTGTCTCCTTACCGGCTGACTTGGTATGGCTATGGCCAACATGTTCCCTCTATGCTTGGAAACTTGCACATTTACCTTTCTTTGTGGTGATTGTGGTGGCGTTCAATTCCTGCCAGAAGCCATCGTTGGTTTCAGAATGGAAAATTGAGTGAAAGAGTATTTCAGTATTGTAGGGAACAAAGAAACAGGGCCCCACGGTGGGCGCCAACTGTGTAGCAATAAAATCTTCCTAGTCAGAATCACTCTCCTTGTCAACCAGAAATCCAAAAGCAAGCCTGCCAAGCACAACAAACAGAAGGTTATGGCCAAAGAATGGGTCCCCGATCAGGAAATCCTCCGATGCTAAAGTCAGAAAGAACTTGAGGTGTTAAAAAATGAAATATTTAGTTGACAGTAGAGAGCATACTTGAGTTTTTAAGCTAACTGTTTTATTTATAGTTATACAATATAAATAAATAAATAAATAGATTGTAATAATTGCGTATCCCGTATATATATTATAGTACATAGTAATTTCTTCCTCTTTAAATGCCTTTCTATTCTTATTTAATGCACCCATTCCACATTTAATGCGCGTGAGTAAAATGTGCGTCTGAACTGACTGAGTGTGCTTTATTGGACGCTCAAATGTTACATCTGTCTGCCACTTGTAAAGGGATAAACTAAATCGGCCAACTTTTAAGCAATTAAATTAATACATTTATGACTATTTCACATTTATGGTTAGAACCTATATTCATTCGATTCAAAACGAGATGGGACCCAACTTCAATCACCTTTTATTTACTTCAGCCTTGTTGAGTGCTTTTCCATTGCGCTTGGCCACACGTCACATGTCTAGAGTTATTTTTGTACTATCATAAATCCTCTCCGTCTTTATTCTATTTAAAAAGTTATTGACAAGTTGTATGTTTTGAAATAATTGTCCGAGATTATATCATTTACTTATAATTTAATTTATTTTTGGTGGAACTTTGACAGCTAAGCAAACTATTTAATTAGAGAATAATATTAAAACGATTCATTAAACTAACTAATAGTGGTGGTAGCTACGTACGTTTGCCTATTAAATTATTTAATTTAATCAAAATAAGTTATCTCGTCAAATACATCGTAATCAAATTCGAACACCGTTTTTCATGCGACTCCAAGCTGTTGAATCCCAAATCACCATTGAATGATTGAATTATGTAATTTAATAAAAAAAAAAACATGCTGTTCTACCATGAGACTTAAACGAGAAAAAATGCGTCATTTCCACCAGAACGTGAACCAAGTGGAACATGTCGTGTCTTTAGACAAAGATAGCTTCTTCCTCGTTTAAAATGCATGCATGCATACATACATACATACATACAAATATATATATATATATATATATAATACAAAGTGATAGACATCTCTTCCCCTCACTCTGTATCATTAAGTAAATTGATTACCACGTGTAGGGTGGTTAGTAAGGTAGAAAGGAATCAGGTTATTCATAAACTACTCAAAGTCCGACGCAAAAAAAATGCTACTCAAATACGGTTCATAATTAAAATGATCTCAAATTAAATTTGATTTGTACTTTATTTTGATTAGAGCACGATTTTGAGTTCTAATCTAAAAAAAAATAAGCATAAAAACTTGCGAGCTTATTCGATAAAATAATATAGATATATATATATATATTTTAATAATAATTTTATTATTTTTATATTATTTTATTTATTATATTTTAGATTAAAATATTATCGAGTTCAATTTGTTTCCACTCGTAGTAGTTAGTAACTTTTGTAACATAAGTACAATCAATCTTCGCTTTGATTATGTTCTCTTCCATCCATACCATCACATTTGAACCGTGAGTTTCTAAAATTGAAAAACTATTTTAAAATTAAAAGTTGCATTTTATAATTTTAAATTCTTATAAAAATTTATCCGGTGAATAAAAATATTTTAATCTTAACTATTTAGTGAAATTTCACATAAATTCAAAGGCTCAGATATTCAACTTCACAATTTTAGCATTGATTTAATGTTTATTCCATGATTAGCGCGTATATATACATTGTATGTGCACCAGCCAGCTAGAATGGCATTTTGCAATTGTTCATTAATGACTTTGTAAATAATTTATTCAGATTAACAATGACATAATGGATTAGTTGAAATATGATCAGGACCCGGCCCTCCGGAAGCTAGTAAAAGTCTCTTTTCTTTTCTTTATTAATTCTTTTGAATTTAATTGTTATGTATATTAAATCATAATACAGTCCAACCACGTCCGGACTCGTAATTTCTAATTAAAAAGAGCAAAAATCAAGAAAATTGTATAAAAAAAAAATATGTAATATCTCCGAGGGTGCATTGAAATTTTAGTTGGGGGTTAAATTTGTATGTAGTGCGTAGAAAAAATAAAAAAGTATAAATTGCAGTGATTTCTCCTGTGTTTTTTTGTAAATTTGAACAATATTCTTTATGTTCTAAAAATTACTCTGACATTCCCCAGGTTCAGTTGGTTTCCATCCTTAAATTAGGATTGTGATTTGTGAAGAGCATTTTCTTCATTTATTTAAAAAATAATCATATACATCATTTTTTTTTTGGGGAAAAAAAGGACATAATAGAAATCTCAACTTTAATTATTCAACTTATTATAGAATAATTTGTGGATATTAATTAAAATCATAGATATTGAATCTTGGTTTATTTTCTTGTACTAATGCTAGCTATTTAGAGACTGTTTGGATGTTCAAAAAAAAGCAAAAAATCTTAACTATAGATAGTTTTTTGTGTGTTTTTTTAGTTACATTTTTTTGTATGTTTGGTGAAACAAAATATAATTTTTAGTATTTTTTTACATCTTTTAAGTATTTGGTAAACTTTTTACTGTAGTAAAGCAAAAAAGTAGTAACTTTTTGTGTGTTTGGTAAGTTTTTTACTGTAGCAGAGCAAAAAAGTAATAATTTTTGTATGTTTGATAAAACTTTTAATTTTATTTTTTTACTGTAACAAAATAAAAAAGTATGAAAATTGTGACTCTACTAAGCGCACCAAAAATTACAAAATACCACTTTTGATTTTTTTTTTCTAATTTTTGAACCTTCAAAGAGGCCCTTATTTCAATCAAATATTAAAAGTTCGGTAAGTTTCTTGGTTGTTAAACATATGTAACTATAGTTTTCTTCCATCATAAATGAAGAGTAAAAATAAAATTTAAGACTTTAAAAAAATAAATAATAATAATAATAATAATAATAATAATAATAATAACCCTCCTTTAAAAAGTAGGTGCGTGTGCGCGAGTGAGAGTGAGAGAAAGAAAGGGGGGGGGGGGGATGTTCCGTCAAAGTTAAGAGTATCCCCCAACAAAATCGTGCTAAATTACCCCAAAAAAAAAATCGTGCTAAGAATTTGATTGATGGTAGGCCCCTCTCCGTATACTTAATTCTTACAACCAGTTGTATGCATGTGAATTAATTTATATATTCCAAGAGCAAGCAAGAGGGAGTTGCGTGCAATCATTATCCGGGGCGGATGCCCAGAGGAGCGCGTACTTATTTTGGAAAAATACATATATATATATATATTAAAAAAATATTATATTATCTTCGTTATTCAAACGTGTTTACTCAAATACAAAAAAGTTAGTTTAGTATTAATTGCGCATATACAAGAAAAAACATTAGCCTATCAATTGTGTTCACCTAATAAAAAAATAAATTTTAATTTAATACATACCAATATAATTATATCCGGTCTATCATTCAATACAACTAAAAAATATTTAAGTCCATTTTAACTCTTTTCTTTCTCTCTCTCGTCCCTCTTCGTGTTACCAACCATAGTCAAATCTTGCTAACTATTCGAGTATCTTATAATTGGTGTCCGTCCAGATATAATATTTTGGCTGTTGATTATCAGCATTATTAATATTAAGGCCTCATTTAGAGTAGGAAAAAATAAGATAAATTGGGATAAAATGTAATTTTGAGTTAATTTTGGTATCTTTTTTCTGAATAGTAGTAAATTGTGGGAACGATTTCTAAATCCGTTTTCACGGATTTAAAAAAATTTACACAAAATAACGACAATAGTACTCGTTTAATAGTTTTCGACATAAAGTATGTGATTGTAAAAAAAAATTTACGCATTCAATTAATCTATTTTTAGATTTTTTATTTTTTAGTAAAATATTGAAATTTTTTAAAATTAATAATAGTGAAAAAAATAAAAATATAAGAATTATTGAAATTTTATAATGATTTTTGAAGTTTGTTAGAAATTTCATCCGGGGCCTAAGAGACTGTCGGAAGTAAACTATTCATAAGCCTCAACGGTACCAAAAGTCTTTTATTTTTTTCACTTTTTTTTTTTTTTTTTTTTTTTTTTCTTAAGCATCTGACTGAACCAACCGTAAAGCACATTATGCACTTCCTCATGCTGAGTTTCACATGGGGGAGGCATGCCGCTTGCTTGGTCATTTATGATGCTATGATTATTAGAAAAACAGGTAGCTAGCCTTATAATTGCTCCGTTTGAGACATCAAAATTTATCAATAATAATTAATTAAATTTTTTTACTTTCTTTTAATTAAATTTTTTTATATATTACCTTTATATCGTATCTTTCTATTTTATTATATTTTTTAGTTAACTATTTATCAACTAAACATACCTAATATTAACAGGCCTTCCATTATTAGCGTGCATTTCTTTCTTCTTTTTTATGCATGTATGCACGCATGTATATATATGTGTGTATATATATATATATATATATGCATATATATATATATATATGCACATGGGTGGCTTTTCAGACTCAACTAGGGATTGGTTGACCAAAAATACAAAAAATAAATAAATAAATAAATAAAAATTTGATATAATTAAAAGTGATATGTTATAAAATTTAAATAAAAAACGTACAAAAATTTGATAACCAACTAAACACCATAATAGGTAGAAATTATATATTTTTTCTCCATGTGATTATTAGTTTTGCAAAATGTCGTGGTAAACCCAATTCGATCTATCTTTTTCTTCGTTTTATGTTGCTTCTTTTTGCCATTTTTATTTATTCTAGCAATTTACATTTAAAAACAAAATGCTTAAACAGATAAAATAAATCTGAATTTTTTTTAAATAATAGGTTCTTTTTATGCGTATATGAATTTTCTTATATTTGAGTATTTTTTTTCTTCTAAAGTTTCTATAAAAATCATAAATTAACATATTGAAAAGTTACCGAAACTTTAAAGAAAGAAAATAGGTAGTATCAAAAATAATAAATAAATAAATAAATAAATAATTGCTCTAAGACAGTTGATTAGACGTTTTGGCTTCCTACCACACAATTCATTGATAGTTGTAATAAATCAGTAAGATTTCGAGTTAAAAAAAAAATAATAGTAATAAAAAATAAGCCGAATTCTATTGGTTTATTAAAATAACACGATCTCATATTCGTAGCAGGTGAATTAAACATGGCTGCATTATTGCTGATGAGTAAAATAACAAGATGACATTAAAGCACTTACCCAAAAAAAAGATGACATTAAAGCCAGCAAGTCACGTCCAGCAGACATGAGCCACATGATGACCCTGCAGCCATGGAGGACTTTTTTGTACGTAACTGATGTGATACTGATTGAGGAAAACACAAGTTGCATGAAGACAATGATAGACAACCTAATACTATTTAATTAATTAGTTAATTACAATTACATATACTAAATTATTAAAAAAAACAAAAAAAACTTATCCGACCATTAATTTGAGAATTAAAAAATTAGTCGAAGTATGCTCAAGCGAACCAATATCCTGAATATTTAAAAAAAAAAAAAAAAGAGATATTAGAACTAATTAAATTCAACAAAAAATGTATAACTACACTATGAAAGTGAAAAGTCGCAATATTAAGTTTGAAATTGGCTTCAACTATGTCAAAGTAATTGCTCAAAGGTCTATTGCTTTGAAAAAAAAAAAAATGAAGAAATTGAGGTTTAATTGGGACTTCTACATAAATTGTAAATGGAGCAACATTAACGTAAGGTATTTGGGAGAGTAAGGACACACCTATGAGTGGGAGGAGCAGGTTTCCAGGAAGGTGAGAATATTGGGTAGGAGCAGTGTGTGCTTATAATGTTGCTGAGTTCGTTAGTACAAAAGTACAAACGAAAGAGTTTTCAAGAGGGGTGTACTGCATATATAATTTTACGTAACTTTATATATTACTTGTCCGTTTAGTACAACCCAAAAAAAAAAAAAAAAAAAAACAAAAACTCTAAAAAATATCAAAAATCTTGGTAAATTTCTAAAAATTTTTAGCATATTTTACACTCCTTATACTTCACGAGATTTTTATAAATTTATATATGTCTACATATCTTAATAATTTTTACAAATTGTAATAAATTTTTTACAAACCTTAATAACATTTCACAAATCCCAATAACTTTTTTACAACTTTCAAAAATTTTTTAACTATTTTCAATAAATTCTGACATAAACCATTTAACGATTTTTCTCTCCAACAAACTGACATAAAAATAAAAAATTTCATTATTCATATTTAAAAAACATGATTTAGTAACTACAAACTGAATGTCAAAAAGTTTTTCAAATCATGTTTTTTGTTGTTTTTCATGTTTTTTCATTGCACTAAACTGGCTTTACAATATAGCATAAGTGTTAGTATAAAAACTATTCTTGACACGTGACACTATTCCCAACCACATGCACGCGGAACAAGTGAGAGCTCAAGCCTAGCTTATTCCATTCTTGATAATATTAATCAGGCTATAGAGTGAAAAATATAAATGCTAATTTAAATACAACCATAAATGCTATATTGTAATAAATTCATTTCAGTTATTACAATATTGTTGGTTCAATTAATTCGTTATTTAGCAAGTAGCAGACAGGAAGTGATATTTGAGCATTCTTGAATGTCACATCATACCTACTATTTTGAAATCTATCACACGTAATGTAAAGTAAACCTCCATTATACATATATATATATATATATATACAAGAATTATAATAATATTATTTTTTTAATCATTTCAACATTAATTTATTCATTCTATCACCCTATAAATATTTTATATGGTGCATTAAGTCAGGTATGCTCACTATTATCAACTAAACTCTATTATTCTTAAAATTATTCTCCCAAGACTTGTTCTGACTTTATTATTAGAGAACATTTGGTCGCAGACTCTCTCCAACCAATTTCTCTAATATTTCCTTATTTTTCAAGCCTTTTCAGATGAGTTCCTTTGACGTGATGACGACACCCAAAGATGTGTTTTATCTTCGCATAATAAATTAGAAGGTATATCAAGGTATAGCACCCAAACGAGATTAAATATCTTAGAATGAATTAACCCATTTTAAACTACAATCACTTCATATATTTATTATTATGAAATGCTCTAACTTTACGTCAAATTTCCAACTAGTTTAAATTTGGATGAAAGAAAACCACAACTAGAAGTGGACATTTCCATTTGATAATGTTTTATTGGGTAACATTTTCATTTTTTTATATTTTTTTATTTATGTTTACAAAATCTTGAAAATCAAGTTTTATAATTTTTACAAAAATTACTAAAAGAAAACATTTTTGACATTCACTTTTTCTAACCAAATATAAATTTGGATGCTAAATGATTAATTTTTTCGACCAAAGTAGGATTAGTCATGAATAATAAATTTGTCTAACAAGATTGACATTAGTCGCTAAATAGTGACTTTTAGCCACCAATTAGTTGAGATTGGTCACTAAAAGTTATCATAAAAATAATAATATATATATTACTTTATCTCACTAATCGGTTGCAAAAGATATATCATTTACCGACCAATTGGTAGTTAATGGTTCACTTTTACCCACCAAATTAAAATTCATTGGTAAAGGATTTAATTTATCTGACCAAATAAATATGACTAGTAAAAATAAAAATTTTGATAACCAATTGGTCACTAAAGATAATAAAAATATTATTTTTTTGACACTCAAAAGTAAATATTTTATTTTTTATTTCAAACGACCAAAAATTTATTTTTCCTGACCAAACTTGGGTTGGCAAAGAGTATAATATATACATAAATGTTAAAATATATACATACATAAGCACAAGTAATGTTAAAATATATACATATGTATATAAGTAATGATTTAGTCACGTGGTTAAGTACTTTAAAATTAGGAGAGAGACCATTTTTTAAGTCTCAGAAGAACCAAATTTTGTTTTTCGTAAGACTTTTGGTTGATGAATTGGTCGCTAAAAACTAATTTTTTATCAATCAAATTTTGATCACTAAAAGAAAACTGTTCTTAATCAAGTATGTTTTGATCGCCAAAAATCTATATTTTAGCAACCAGTTGATCGCTAAAAGTGTATTTTTACACTTTTAGCGATCAAAGTTTGATCGATAAAAATTATACCTTTACCAACTAAATATAATTTTGGTTGCCAACACTTTTTGCAACCAATCTTTATCAACCAACTAGCGAGCAAATTCTGTTTGGTCATGTATTTTTGGTCTAAATTACTATACTTATTTCATAAATTGTCAACATAAAATATCAAGTATTACATTTCTCTTCGCCGTGTATTGGTAAAGGAGTTCTATTTTTCATCATATATCGGTGAAAATAACCCATTTGAATATGCGCATGCAAATATTGGGAATAGATTGTACATACGCACATGCTATTGTAATCAATGCTTTATAATTAGATTATGCATGATGGACAATTTTGGCCGCCATAACTTATAGTTTTCACCCTTAATTTTGAAAAAGTTTTCTCGTAAAATTTTATATCTCCGGTATTTAAGTTTCTGGACCGACAATTATTTGTTTGAATTGGTCGGTTTCACTAGCTAGTAAATTAGCGAATACGAATTTTCAATTTCCCACTTTACGTCTGTCTTAATTCTGGGGAACCAAATAATGCCTTGATACCCCCCAATTGATTCCAAACACTTTCTTCGTGCAGGAAAATAGTTTCATCCTCGAGAAATAATGAATCTTGAATTTGCAGAAGTACTATGCCTTTGACGTAATGCCAGGCAGTGGCGGATGGGGTGGTTGGGTGGGGTAATTGTCACCGCTCATTTAAAAAAAAATTAATTATATATATATATTAATATTATCTTTATTAAAATATTTTTTTTAATTTTACTATCTCAATTTATGTTTACTTGCTCCCACTCTATCCCATCTCATTCCATCCCGCCTATTTTCAATATACATATATCATTAAAAATCTTAAAAAGTTCTTATCTTGGTCTATCCAACATCATATATATATATATATATATATTTTATTATTAATCTAATTTCATACTTTTTGATAAGTCTTATCATTTGTTTAAATACGCCTCATCAAATTTTTAGATATATCTTACAAAATATTCTACACTAAAAATTTTAAATTAGTCTTACCCCTACCGACTACTTTTTCTACCTCCACCATTGATGCCGGGCCAATTTGTGTGTTGTTTGTTTCTATCTCAAGCTCAGTTCATATATAATTTGATTTAACCTTGTCGGCAGAATTTGCTCACATTAATATGGTAGCACATATATAATTATAATTTTTATAATTCAAATATACATACATGTGTATATATTATCATATAAAATGATGACCATTTCCATTATCTGACCTTGATTTACTCGTCTGTATTTTTATGGGGCCGTTTGGAGCAAACTGGGATAGACAGAGGCCCCACTATCTCGTTATTGCCAACTCGCTGGATTCGAGCAGCCAAGGGGTGAGCTGCCAACGAGCTTGGTTCCGAACTCGGTTTGAGTTGAAATTTCTTAAGCAACATCCCTGTAATCTATCTACTTGATGATGCATGTAAATTTGGTACCAAAAAACTTTTAAATTTATATATTTGACACTCTAGTCAAATGCAAAAGCATATAAGTTTAAATTCATTATTTTTGTCCACTAAATTGCCAATCATAAATATAAACTTAACATAAGTCGAATGGAATCAGGTAATATAAGTGGAGCAAATTTGAACTACAAATGATGTAAATGTAGTTTTTAAAATTATTAAAAACTAAAATAGTATCTTTAACCAAGTTTTTTAATAGTTTTACTTTAATCCAAAATACAAACAACGTAGAGTTTTAAAATTTAAACGGTATTAATAATTTTTACCTTAGTACAACTGTATAGAGAAAATTTTATATTAAAAATATGATTCCACTGTTGAAAGCGCTATTTATATGCATGAGTGGATCTAAAATTTTTACTAAGGAGGACACCAAACATTTAAGAAGAAAATAATGAATTACATCAGGGTTAAGAGTATGAGAGAAATGATGCTTTTTTAGGAAAAGAGAAAATTATCCTTAAATATTAAACAAGTGAGCATATGTTTTATAGTTTAATGATTCAATTGATATTTTTAACAATACATAAGATTTATTACAGATATCATCATTACCAAAAAAATAATTATTACTAAGTTTTATTATTTATAAAATTAACTATGTTATATGTTATATTTACTCATATTATGTACAAAAATATCTATAGTGGAAGAATGCATTTTATTTTACAAAGCATATCTGAGTTTAATACTTGTAAATTTCTTTTATGTTAAAAAATTTTAAATTAACACTAACTTTTTAGTAAGATCAAAATATCTCAATTTTAAATTACTTTAATTTTTAATTATAATTAAATTACCAACAATATTTTGATAATGTTACCTTTAAAATCAAGTAAGTTACTTGTCGTGACTCTAGCATTGCACATATAGAGTGCGTTTGAAGTGACAAAAGTAATGAAATTTAATAAAAGTTGTGAGTTCGTAATTCGTCTAGTGAAATAAAAAGTAGATAACTTTTAAATATTTTCAATATTTTTTAATGTTTTCAATATTTTTTAGCACTCTAAACAGAGTCATAATTATAATTGTCTAGTTTGAGGGGTTGTTTGGAAATTCAATTGTTAGTCATTTTTAATTTTTTCTCTGTTTACGTTTCTCTGTTTAAGTTTTCATTTTTTTGAAAAAAAAAACATAAATAGATTTAACAAATATGTTTCTGTTGTCAATTTACAAAATTTTAAAAACATAAACAAAAAAATAAAAAATAAAAACGTTACCAAATGGGACCTTAACCTTACTATGCGTTTTCCAAAGTCGCGAGCATTGCATGTAATGCTCCTGGTTTCTTTTCTGATACACATACCAGGCACTTGTTTAGTTGGAGTTTATTGCGGGATTAACAAAATTATCACGTAGAGATATAGCTAGGTTAAGGCCAAGGCTGGTGGGCCATGCCTTCCCGGGTTTGCCCGTGTGGACCCATTAGAGGACAATTACAAATTCGTCTAATATTTTGATAACTGGGGACCGGAGAAGGATCCAAACTGCATAAATCACGGCACGTGGTGCCCTTGATTCTTTTCTGACCAACGTGCATATCAATTTTCTCTCGTGTCTGGAAAATTGGATGAATTAAAAGGTTAATTATTACTCGTATAATATTTACTTCCTTAAATTTTCACGTTAGATTAAAGGCTCATTTGGAGCTTCAAATTTTACTAAAACAATTCTAAAAGTGCAATCTTTTGGTGTGTAACTTACTTTTGAAGTCTTCTTTCTCTTTTCTTTTTTGGGTATTAGTGTTTGGTTTATCACAAAAATTATTTAAAATTAGTATAAAAATAACATGCGGTGAAATTTAATTGAAAAAGTTAAAAATTTTAGAAATAGTTTTGAAAAATTTTGTAACTTCAAACAGTTGTATAACACCACATTATCAAAAAAATTCAAAATTCGTTTCAACAGATGTTAAATAGTCCGTTCAACTGCAAATCAAAGTGCTTGGTATTTTGAATTTTGAGAAGTGCTATGTTATTTGATATTTTTTGGGGGGAAAACATGATAGTTGGTTTTGTTATGTTTTTTAATAATAAATATAATTTTTTTCAAAATTGATGAAAGTTAAAAGTTAAAGCTTCATAAAATTTTTATTTGAAAATTTTGATAAAATTTAGAACCCCAAACGAACCCTGAATACATTATACAAGAAAAATTAAAATTTGAGTTCTCTCCGTCTTTATTCTATTTGAAAAGTAATTGACAACTTGTACATTTTAAAATAATTGTCCGAGATAATATCATTTAATTATAATTTTATTTTTGGTGGAACTTTGACAGCGAATCAAACTATTTAATTAGAGAATAATATTAAAACAATTTAATATTTGTAAATAAATTCATTAAACTAACAAACAGCGGTGGGAACTAGTTTTGCCTATTAAATTATTTAATTTAATCAAAATAAGTTATCTCGTCAACTACATCGTAATCAAATTCGAACACCATTTTTCATGTGACTCCAAGCTGTTGAATGCCAAATCACCATTGAATGATTGAATTGTGTAATTAAAAAAAAAAAAAAAAACTCAAAAAAAATTGCTGTTCTAGCATGAGAATTAAACGAGAAAGATAGTAGATTATTACCACTAGAACGTGAACCAAGTGGAACATGTGGCGTCTTTAGACAAAGATAGTTTCTTCTTTGTTTAAATGCACGCATATAGTTTCTTCTTTGTTTAAATGCACGCATACGTGCTTATATATATGTATATATATATATATATTTAATACCAAGTGATAGACATCTCTTCCCCTCGTTTTGTATCATTAAGTAAATTGATTAACACGTGTAGGGTGGTTAATAGGATAGAAACGAATCATATTATTCATAAACTATTCAAGTCCGACTCGGAAAAATATGTTTTGATCACGGTTCGTAACTAAAACGAATTCGATTCAAATTTAATTTATACTTCATTCTCATTAGAGTTCAAGTTTGAGTTTTAATCTTGAAAAATTCGACACAAAAACTTGCGAGCTGATTCAATAAAACAATATATATATTTTTTAATAATATTTTTATTTTTTATAATATTTTATTTATTATATTTTAGACTAAAATATTATCGAGTTCAGCTCGTTTCCACCCCTAATAGTTAATAACTTTTGTAACATAAGTACAATCAATCTTTACTTTGATTATGTTCTCTTCCATCCATGCCATCACATTTGAACCGTGAGTTTCTAAAATTGAAAAACTATTTTAAAATTAAAAGTTACATTTTACAATTTTAAATTTTTATAAAAATTTATCTGGTGAATAAAAATATTTAAATTTTAACTATTTAATGAAATTTCACATAAATTTAAAGGCTCAGATATTCATCAACTTCACAATTTTAGCATTGATTTAATGTTTATTCCATGATTAGCGCGTATATATACATTGTATGTACACCAGCCAGCTAGAATGGCATTTTGGAATTGTTCATTAATGACTTTGTAAATAATTTATTCAGTACCCTGATTAACTACTCCAGATTAACAGTGACATAATGGATTAGTTGAAATATGATCAAGACCCGGCCATTTGGAAGTTAATAAAAAAGTGTCTTTGCTTTTCTTTTTTTTATTCTTTTGAATGTAATTGTTATGCATATTGAATCATAATACAGTCCAACCACGTCCGGACTCGTAATTTCTAATTAAAAAGAGCAAAAATCAAGAAAATTGTATCGAAAAAAAAAATATGTAATATCTCAAAGGTGCATTGAAATTTTAGTTGGGGGTTAAATTTGTATGTAGTGGGTGGAAAAAATAAAAAAGGATAAAGTGCAGTGATTTTTCCTGTTATTTTTTAAAAGTTTGAACAATATTCTTCATGTTTTAAAAATTATTCTGACATTCCCTAAGTTTCACTAACCGATATTCTCCCTTATACTATTTATAATAGTTAAAAAGTGCATAAAATATTATTAAATCAAACCAAACTAAATCAAATCAAATCAAACCAAGTCTTTTTCCTACTAGGTGGGGTCGGCTATATAAATTTGACGATGCCAATCTAGGTGTCAAATCCATGAAAAAATTTAACTAAATATTGTGCTGGCTGTCGACTACCTAACGCACAACCCTCCTCCTTTATCCGAGCTTGAGACCAGCTATGTCAAGAATACCTCAATATAGGCAGAGTTGCATAAAATATTATCGATGCTAAATAAAAATATTGTTGATGCTAAATATTTTTATACGAAATAATTGAATTTCTTTTTTTACTTATAATGTGAGAAATCAAAATTTTTAAAACTTATCTATCATTAAAGAGATTTGTACAATTTTTAAATTTACATGTAATTTATTAAGCAAACTTACAAATAAAAGTCATCGAAGTAATTTTCTAAATGTAATGAATGCTTTTTAAATATTAAAAAATTCTCAGAGAAGATCAAGGTGTGCAATCAACCGAATAAAGCTTCATCAATTTTCAATGCGAATCTTCTCAAACCGGTGGGTTCACTTGCATGGTGATGTTCGGTCGAAGTTAACAGCATCTCCCAACAAGATCATGCTAAAGAATTTGATTGATGCTAGGCCCCTCTCTATTTACGTCATTCTTGCAACCACTTGTATATATGCGAATTAATTTATATATTCCAAGAGTAAACAAGGCGCTAAACTAAAAATATTAAATTGAAGGAGTTGCGTGTAATCTTTATAACGGATGGAGCTAGCTAATGCTCAGAGGAGCACGTAAAAGAATATATCATGTCTCTATTTAAAGTGGTAAAAAATTTTTAAAAATAGTAAAAGATACTAAAAAATTTTAAAAGTTATTTTTTTTATTTTACTGTACGAATTATAAATTTACATTTTACATTATTTTATGTCATTTTATCGCATTTTTTATTACTCTAAACGCACCCTCTATTGTCTTTTATTCAATTGTGTTTATCTAAATAAAAGAAAAAAAAATTTACCCCAATATCAATTATGCATATTCAAGAAAAAAATTTAATTTAATACTAATTATAATCGCCTAATGAAAAAATAAATTTTCATTTAACACACACCAATAAAATTGTATTCGGTCCATCTAATACAATTAAAAAATATCTAATCTCACTTTAACTCTTTTTTTTTCTCTCTCTCTCTTCCCCTCTTCTCTTTCTAGTCATAATCAAGGCCTTTCTTTATTTTTTCTATAAAATCTTACTAACTATTTATATATCTTATAATAAGTGTCCAATTCTGTAGAATATTTTGGCGGATCATTATCAGCATTATTGATATGAATAGATTGTCGGAAATAGACTATTCATAAGCCTCAACAGTACCAAAAGTCTTTAGTCTTTTTTTTTTTTTTTTCTTTTTTGAAGGCATCTGACTCAAGAAACGCCGACCATAAAGGACACTATGCACTTCCTCACGCCGAGTCTCACATGGGGGAGGCATGCCGCTTGCTTGGTCACTTATGAAGCTATGATCAGTAGAAAAACAGGCAGCTAGCCTTACAATATTAGCACGCCTTACATTATTAGCGCGCTTTTCCTATCTTCCTTTTTATGCATGTATGCACGTGTATATATATATATATATATATATATGCATGGGTTGCCTTTCAGACTCAACAGGTATTTTAAGATGTTTGATTGATTAAAAAATACAGTAAAAATATAAAAATTTAATGTAATTAAAAGTGATATGTGATAAGTTTAATAAAAAAATATAAAAAATTAATAAAAATTAATACATTTTAGTTAATATTTGGTGAACCAAACACTTGAATTGGTGGAAATTATATGTTTTTTTCTCCAAGTGATTATCAGTTTTGTAAAATGCCGTGGTAAACCCGATTCGATCTTTCTTTTTCTTTTTTTTTTTCTTCGTTTGATGTTGCTTCATTTTGCCATTTTTATTTCCTTTAGCAATTTAATTACATTTAAAAACAAAATGCTTAAGCAGATAAAATAAATCTGAATTTTTTAAATAAATAGGTTTTTTTTACACGTATATGAATTTTCTTATATTTGAGTATTTTTTTTCTTCTAAAGTTTCTATAAAAATCGTAAATTAAAATGTTGAAAAGTTACCGGAACTTAAAAAAAAAAAAGAAAATACGTAGTATGAAAAATAATAAAGAATAAACCGAATTCTATTGGTTTATTAAAATAACACGACCTCATATTCGTAGCAGGTGAATTAAACATGGCTGCCTTATTGCTGATGAGTAAAATAACAAGAAGACGATAAAGCCAGCAAGTCACGTCCAGCAGACATGCGTCACATGATGACCCTGCAGCTATGGACGACTTTTTTGTGCGTAACTGATGTGATACTGATCGAGGAAAACACAATTTGAATGAAGACAATGATAGACAGCCTAATACTATTTATTTAATTAATTAATTATAATTACATATATGCAACTATTAAAAAAATAATTTACCTGACCATTAATTTGAGGATCTAAAAATTAATTGAGGTGTCCACAAACGAACTGATATCCTGAATATTTAAAAAAAAAAAAAAGAGAGATATTAGAACTAACTAAATTCAATAAAAAGTGTATAACCACAATCTGAAAGTGAAAAGTTGCAATATTAAATTTGAAACAGGCTTCAACTATGTCAAAGTAATTGCTCAAAGGTCTTTTGCTTTGAAAAAAAAAATAAATGAAGAAATTGAGGTTTAATTGGGACTTCTACATAACTTGTAAATGGAACAACATTAATGTAAGGTTTTTCGGAGAGTAAGGACACACTTATAAGTGGGAGGAGGAGGTTTCAATGGAAGTGAGAATATTGGGCAGGAGCAGTGTGCATTTATTATGTTGCTGAGTTTGTTAGTACAAAAGTACAAACGAAAGTGTTTCAAGGGGGGTGTACTGCATGTATAATTTCACAAAACCAGGAGTTGTTTGGTTGAAAAAAAATTGAGAAAAAAGTATAGTAAAAGTACAAAAATGTGACATAAATGTGATGTGTATTAAAATTTTATTGAAGAAAAGTATAAAAAGTAGTTAAAGTTTAGAGATTTTTGGTAGTTTTTGGTCGGCCAAACATGACCTGATTACAGTTGTTTGTTTAGTACAACTAGAAAAAAACTCTAAAAAATATTAAAAATCATTGGAAATTTTAAAAATTTTTTAACACATTTTAAACTTCTCGTTTTTTATGAAATTTTTATTAATTTATATATCTACGTATCCTAATAAATTTTTACAAATCGTAATAAATATTTTACAAATCTCAATAACATTCCACAAACTCTAATAATTTTTCTATAAGTCTAAAATACTTTTTAATCACTTTTAATAAATTTTGTCATAAAATCATTCACCATTTTCAATAAATTCTGTTATAAAATCATTCGGACAGTTTCTCTCTTCAACAAATTAACATAAAAGTAAACAAAAAATTTACTATTCATCTGTAAAAAATGTGATTTGGTGACTATGTGTCAAATGCCAAAACGTTTCTCAAATCACTTTTTTTGCTGTTTTTTCATTATTTTTTGTTACACTAAACAAACCCAACAATGTAGCATAAGTGTTGGTATAAAAAATATTCTAAACACGTGACACCATTCCCAACCATATACGCGCGGAACAAATGAGAGCTCGGGGCCTAACTCATTCCATTCTTGACCACATCAATCAAGCTATAGAGTGAAAAATATGAATACTAATTTATTAAAAATCATAAATGTTATATTGTAATAAATTCAATTTATTTATTATAATATTGTTGTTTCAATTAATTCGTTATTTAGCAAGTAGCAGACAGGAAATGAGATTTGAGCATTCTTGAATGTCACATCTTACCTATCATTTTGAAATCTATCACGCGTATTGAATACTGAGTGATACACTTTAAATGTAATGTAAACCTCCATTATACATATATATATATATATATATATAAAGATTATAATAATGTTATTTTTTTAATCATTTCCACATTAATGTATTCATTCTATCACCCTATAAATACTTTACATGGTTCACTAAGTCAGGTATATTCACTATTGTCAACTAAACTCTGTTATTCTCACAATTATTCTCCCAACTCCTGTTCTGACTTTATTATTAGAGAACCTTTGGCTGCAGACTCCCTCCAGCCAATTTCCCTAACGTTTTCTTATTTTTCAAGCCTTTCCAGACGAGTTCCTTTGACGTGACGCATAATAAATTAGAACTTATATCAAGGTATAGCACCAAAATAGGACTAAATATCTTAGAATGGATTAACCCATCTTAAACTACAATCACTTCATCTATTTATAATTATGAAATGCTCTATCTTTACATCAAATTTCCGAGTATTTAAATTTGGATGAAAGAAAAACATAACTAGAAGCGGACATTTCCATTTGATAACGTTTTTATTGGATAACATTTTCATTTTTTATTTTTTTATTTATGTTTACAAAATTTTGAAATCAAGTTTTATAATTTTTAGAAAAATTACTAAAATAAAATATTTTTTACGTTCACTTTTTTTGACCAAATACAAATTTGGATGCTAAATGATTAATTTTTCTGACCAAAGTAGGATTAGTGATGAATAATAAATTTGTCTAACAAGATTGACATTAGTCGCTAAATGGTGACTTTTAGCCGCCAATTGATTGAGACTAGTCACTAAAAGTTGTCATAAAAATAATAATATATTTATTACATTTTCTCACTAATTGGTTGCTAAAGATAAGTCATTTACCAATTAGTTGGTAATTAATGGTTCACTTTTACCCACCAAATTAAAATTCATTGGTAAAGGATTTATTTTATCTCACCAAATAAATTTGATTGGTATACGTAAATATTTTGATAACCAATTAGTCACTAAAAGTAATAAAAATTTTATTTTTGACACTTAAAAATAAATATTTTATTTTTTATTTCAAACAATCGAAAATTTATTTTTCCCGACCAAATTTGGGTTGACAAAGAGTATAATATATACATATATATATATATAGGTAATGTTAAAATATATACGTATGTATATAAGTAATGATTTACTCAAGTGGTCAAGTGCTTTCGAATTAAGGGAGAGACCATTTTAAGTCTTAGAAGAAGCAAATTTTGTTTTTTTGTAAGATCTTGGTTGACAAATTGGTCGCTAAAAACTAACTTTTTATCAATCAAATTTTGATCACTAAAAAAAAATTTTTCTTAATCAAATATGTTTTGATCACCAAAAACCTATATTTTAACAACCAATTGATCGATAAAAGTGTTTTATTTAGTGATCAAATTTTGATCGGTGAAAATTATACCTTTATCGATTAAATATTATTTCGGCCACCAATACTTTCTGCGACCAATCTTTGTTGATCAACTGAAGATCAAATTTTGTTTAGTCATATATTTTTAGTCCAAATTACTATGCTTAGTTAATAGATTGTCAAAATGCATTACTCTTCGTCGTGTATCGGTAAAGGAGTGCTGGCTATTTTTCATCTTATATTGGTGAAAATAACACTTTTTAATATGTACATTTAAATATTGGGAATAGATTGTACATACGCACGTGCTATTGTAATCAATGCTTTATAATTAGATTATGCATGATGAACAATTTTGGTCGCATAACTTATATTTTTCACCCTTAATTTTGAAAAATTTTTTCTCGTACGTAAAATTTTATATCTCCGGTATTTAAGTTTCAGCACCGACAATTATTTGTTTGAATTGGTCGGTTTCACTAGCTAGTACATTAGCGAATACGAATTTTCAATTTCCCACATTACGTCTGTCTTAATTCCGGGGAACCAAATAATGCCTTGATACCTCCCAATTGATTCCAAGCACTTTCTTCGCGCGGGAAAATAGTTTCATCCTCGAGAAATCATGAATCGTGAATTTGCAGTAGTACTATGCCTTTGATGTAATGCCGGGCAGTGGCCGATACGGGGTGGTTGAGCGGGGCAATTGTCATTGCTCATTTTTTTAAAAAATAATTAATTATATAAATATATATTTTAACATTATTTTTACTAAAATATTTTTTTACTTTATTATTTTAATTTATTTTTACTTGTCCCAACTCCATCCAATTCCATCCCGCCTATATCCGACGTACATTTGTTATTAAAAATTTTAAAAAATATTTATCTTCTCAGTTTATCCAATGTCAATTTCTTTTTTATCATTAATCTAATTTCATATCTTTTGACTAGTTTTATCATTTGTTTAGATAAGTTTTTTTTTTTTTTTTTTTATCATTTAGGTTTTATCATTTGTTTAGCTAAGATTTTTTTCATCATTTATTTTTTTATCCTTTTTCAGCTCTTTTGTTTTTTTATCATTTATTACTACTTCATTTTTGGATAAATCTTATCATTTTTTGGATATCATTTATCATTTATTCAAATTCAATTTTTCGTTTTTAAATGTCTTATTAATTTATTAGATACGCCTTATCAAAACTCTTTTTTTTATCATTTGTTTTTTTAATAGATCTTATCATTTTTTAGATAGGATTTATTTTTATTATTTATTTAATTTCAATTTTTTTAGATATGCCTTATCAAATTTTTAGATACGCCTTACAAAATATTTCGCATTAAAATTTTTAAGTTAATCTTAGCCCTACCCTCTACTCTTTCTATCTCCATCATTGATGCCGGGCCAATTTGTATGTCGTTTGTTTCTATCCCAAGCTCAATTCATATATAACTTGATTTAACCTTGTCGGCATATAACTTGATTTAATATACCTTGTCGGCAGAATACGCTCACATTAATATGGTGGCACATATATAATTATAATTTTTGTAACTCAAATATACAAACATGTGTATATATTGTCATATAAAATGATGACCAGTTCCATTATCTAACCTTGATTTACTCGTCCGTGTTAGAATAAAAGAATGGGAAAAGAATTATGTATTAATATTGATGATTGTGTGTATTAGAATACAAGGTTACAAGGTCCCTTATATAAGAGGATAATAATCCTAATCCTAATAGGAGATAGTAATCCTAATTATAATAGGATATACAAAATAAGGAATGAGATAGTAATCCTAATTATAATAGGATATATATATATATATATATATATAGAAATATTCTAGAAATAATCTAACACCCCCCGGCAAACTCAAGGAGGTATAGGAGAGACCAACTTGAGTTTGGAAACCAATTCATGAAATCGTCCAGGAGGGAGAGGTTTGAAAAATAAATCAGCAGTCTGAGCAACGGAGTTCATATGAAAAACGCGTTGATGGAGGCACAGAAAAACGCGTCGAAAGGTTAAAGGCGCATTGAAGCGCGTTGAAGGAGGCGCGAAAAAGCGCGTTGAATGAGGCGCAAAAAAGCGCGTTGAAGGCGGCGCAGAAAAGCGCGTTAAAGGAGGCGCGAAAAAAAGCGCGTTGAATGAGGCGCAGAAAAGCGCATTGAAGGAGGCGCAGAAAAGCGCACTGAAAGAGGCACATTGAATGAGGCGCGAAGAGGCGCGTTAAAAGGTCGAAGGCGCACGAAAGTGCGTTGAAGGAGGTGCGGGGAGGCCCGTTGAAAGGTTGAAGGCGTACGGAGGCGTGTTGAAGGAGGCGCGGAGAGGCGCGTTGAAAGGTTGAAGGTGCACGGAGGTTGTAACTTTGAGAGATTATACGCCTTGAGAGATCATGAACACAGATTTGACGAGATGCCATAAGATCACGAGTCCAAATCTACTAACGCGTCTCGAGATCATAAAAAAAACGTAGATCCAAATCTACTAATGAGCCTCGAGGACACAAAAAAAACGTAGATCACGAACCCAAATCTACTAACGTGCCTCGAGGTCAAAAAAATGTAGATTACAAGCCAAAATCTACTAACAAGCCTCGAGGTCACAAAAATGTAGATCAGGGGGAAACGTGTTGAATGGCCAAGATATGCAAAGCCAAAAGCGCAAGATAGCATGTCCATGTCTCCAAACGTGTGATTGGGGTCTTCAATAGAGAAACTGAAGCAGCAACAAATATCTCCAAAAGAGAACCTCAAAAGCCAAAAGCGCAAGATAACATGTGCATGTCTCCACCAGAGTGGTCGAGATCTTCAATAGAAAAGCTGATGTAACAAGAAGTATCTCCAAAAGAGAAACTTGAAATTTAAAAATTCCAAAAAAACTAGATATAGGAATAAACAAAAAATGATATGAAATTGGGTAGGGGAGCAGCGGAGGCAGCGGCGACGCCAGGAAGGGCAACACTGGCGGCCAAAGATGTGGTTGTTGGATACCTAGTCTACCCAGGATCAAAAACCATAGGCTCTAATACCATGTTAGAATAAAAGAATGGGAAAAGAATTATGTATTAATATTGATGATTGTGTGTATTAGAATACAAGGTTACAAGGTCCCTTATCTAAGAGGATAATAATCCTAATCCTAATAGGAGATAGTAATCCTAATTATAATAGGATATATATATATAGAAATATTCTAGAAATAATCTAACAGTCCGAATTACAAATGATAAAAATAATAAAAGATACTAAAAATTTTTTAAATTATTTATTTTTTATCTGCACGAATTACGAATCTACATCTTATTTTACTTTATCTCATTTTATCTTATTTTTTTTACTTCAAATACACCCTCTATTATCTTTTATTCAATCGTGTTTATCCAAAAAAAAAAAAAAAATTACCCCAATATCAATTGTGCATATTCAAGAAAAAAAAAATTAATTCAATACTAATTATGCCTGCCCAATGAAAAAATAAATTTTCATCTAACACACCAATACAATTGTATTCGGTCCATCTAATACAATTAAAAAATATTTAATCTCACTTTAACTCTTTTCATTTTTCCTCTCTCCTCCTCTTCTCTTTCTAGTTATAGTCAAGACCTTTCTTTATTCCATTTATAAAATTTTACTAACTATCTATATATCTTCTAATTAGAGTCTATCAAATGGAATTTTGGGTCATTATCAGCATTATTAATATGAATAGACTGTCGGAAGTAGACTATTCATAAGCCTTAACAGTACCAAAAGTCTTTAGTCTTTTTTTTTTTCCTTGAAGGCATCTGACTCAAGAAACGCCAACCATAAAGGACACTATGCACTTCCTCATGCTGAGTGTCACATGGGGGAGGCATGCCGCTTGCTTGGTCATTTATGAAGCTATGATCAGTAGAAAAACAGGTAGCTAGCCTTACAATATTAGCACTTTTTTTTTTTTTTTTTGAAAAGTAAAATTTATTTTTTTTTAAGGAGATGGGAAAAACTCGAACTCGATTCATGAGCGGATAAGAGAGCCTTTTAACACCTGAATTGGTAGAAATTTAATGGTTTTTCTCCATGTGATTATTAGTTTTGTAAAATGCCGTGGTAAACCCAATTCGATCTTTCTTTTTCTTTTTTTTTTTCTTCGTTTGATGTTGCTTCTTTTTGCCATTTTTATTTCTCTTAGCAATTTACATTTAAAAACAAAATGCTTAAGCAGATAAAATAAATCTGAATTTTTTTAAATAAATAGGTTTTTTTTACGCGTATATGAATTTTCTTATATTTGAGTATTTTTTTCTTCTAAAGTTTCTATAAAAATCGTAAATTAACATGTTGAAAAGTTACCGGAACTTAAAAAAAAAAAATAAAGAAAAGGAGAGAAAATACGAAGTATGAAAAATAATAAAAAATAAACCGAATTCTATTGGTTTATTAAAATAACACGACCTCATATTCGTAGCAGGTGAGTTAAACATGGGTGCATTATTGCTGATGACTAAAATAACAAGAAGACGATAAAGCCAGCAAGTCACGTCCAGCAGACATGCGTCACATGATGACCCTGCAGCCATGGAGGACTTTTTTGTACGTAACTGATGTGATACTGATTGAGGAAAACACAAGTTGCATGAAGACAATGATAGACAGCCTAATACTATTTAATTAATTAATTAATTACAATTATATATATATACACATCACTGTTAAAAAATACCTTATTATTAATTTCAGAAGTTAAAAATTAATCGAAGTACGGACAACAAACTGATATCCTAAATATTTAAACAGAAAAAAAAAACAGAGAAATTAGAACTAATTAAATTCAACAACAAGTGTATGACCACACCCCAAAAGTGAAACGCTGCAATATTAACTTTGAAATAGGCTTCAACTATGTCAAAGTACGTAATTGCTCAAAGGTCTTTTGCTTTGAAAAAAGAAAAAAAATGAAGAAATTGAGGTTTAATTGGGACTTCTACACAAATTGTAAATGGAACAAGATTAATGTAAGGTTTTTGGGAGAGCAAGGACACACTTATAAGCGGTAGGAGGAGGCTTCCAGGAAAGTGAGAATATTAGGCAACAGCGGTGCGTACTTATAATGTTGCTGAGTTTGTTAGTACAAAAGTACAAACGAAAGAGTTTAAGGGGGTGTACTACATATATAATTTTACGTAACTTTACAAATAACTTGTCCGTTTACTACAACCAAAAAAAAAAAATTCTAAGAAACACTGAAAATCTCTAAAAATTTTTAAAATTCTAACATATTTGGTATTTTTTATATTTTGTGAAATTTCTATAAATTTATATATATCTATGTATTCTAACAAATTTTTACAAACTCTACTAAATTTTTTACAAATTTCAAAAATTTTTTAACTACTTTTAATAAATTTCCACGTAAGATTGTTTGGACGATTTCTCTCTCTAAATAAACTGACGCAAAATTTAACAAGTTTCACAATTCGTTTCTGAAAAACGTAATTTGAAAGTTGTGCGTCAAACGCCAAAAAGTTTCTCAAACTATATTTTTTATTATTTTTTATCATTTTTCACCGCGCCAAACAGACCCTACAATGTAGCGTAAGTGTTGGTATAAAAAATATTTTGGACACGTGGCACCATTCCCAACCATATACACACGGAACAAACGAGAGCTCGAGGCGTAGCTCATTCCGTTCTCAACCACATCAATTAGGCTATAGGGTGAAAAATATGAATGTTGATTTAATTACAACCATAAATGCTATATTGTAGTAAATTCAGTTCATTGGTTACAATATCGTTGGTTCAATTAGTTCATTATTCAAAAAATAGCAGACAGGAAGTGATATTTGGGCATTCTTGAATGTCATATGATTATACTTGAAAAGTGTAATTGCAAACTCTATAATTTAATCTTAATTCATACATTAAGTTAATAAGTTTAAGAGTTTTGTTACTTTTTACCATTTATTGAGTTTATTTTCTAAATTACAGAAAAGATGATGAAATAATCGAAATTAGCAGTAAAGAAAATGACTAGAATGATGAAAAAGACATTGTGGTCCGGACACTCCCACCAGTAGTCCGACTTGGAGTAGTCCGAACCAAGTCAAGAACCAGGCTGGAGAAACAAAGTAGAAAATAAGGACGAGGACACTGTGGTCCGGACACCCCCACGGATGGTCTGGACCATTGCGGGTTATTTGGTGTGGCTCTATTCAGTTTTAGGGTTTTTACGTATCATTATATACATGAACATTATACAGCCGTATGGGCACTTTTAATATACATTCATTCCAGACTCTTTAGAGAGCGTTTTGAGTGTTTTATATTGGAGAATGCTTTCAAGATTTGTTAGCTTATTCGTAGGAGTTTTATCAATTTTCATTACTCATTATTTTGCGTCCAATTCGGTTTCGAAGTAAGGTACTCTCATTTACTGATTTAATAATATTTTTTTATATTTATTGATCTCCTTATTTATTGATTGTTATGAATCTTGAAACCATGCTAGCTTAAACCTATTCTTCTTGATTCAACGAATCAAGGAAAGGTGGGTTATTACAAACAATATGATGTGCGTAGATCTTGTGCATATTGCACACATATTGAGGACAATGTGTCCATTTAGTTGGGGGTGGTCACATGGAATTGTTTCACTTGATATATTAGTGACTAGTGAATGTTTTAGCATCTAGTCCAATGATGGTATTATTCATGGAAATAACAAATGGTTTGGTTTCAATTTTGAATGGGGAACTTAACTTAAAATTGAGTATAAAATTTTCTAATATGTTGTAGACTTATCACTTGAAACCATTGAATTGGAAGAGTGTCAAGGATTAGAATTCATGAGATTTAGTCATTCAAGTATGCCAAGACATAGGTGGAGACTTGAAACCTGACATTGTGTGAGCTTTTGAGCCTAACTTTTTGTTCTTGAGGGCTTTATAATTAATGTTCTTTATAATTTCTTTCATCTCACTTTTCTTAGATAGCTTCATTATATTAATTTGCTTTGGTATTAAATGCACAAGGCGCTATTTTTGATTCACATGTGTAGATCAATGCTTCTGAAAAAGTGTTATTAACCTAGAGAGTAATATTGGCCCTCTTTCTTATATTTGGAATCCTATGACTTTTCTTTAATTACATAGCCCTTGGAGCCATTTTGAAGCCTTTAGAGAAATAAAAATAATAAATGAAGTTTTTCTTGTTTAGCCACATTTATGATCTTTTAACATTCGATATATAGGTGAACCAACCTTTGCATGTCATGGGATATTGGTGTAACTTTGTAACAAGGTTAAGGAAATGGGAGCTTGTGATTCGAAAATTTGGTTGGTCAAAAAAAAAAAGACATAACATCTTATAAGTTTACTTGCCCTACGTATTGAAAAAAAAAATAGAGAAAAAAATGAAAAATGAATAAATAAAGTTTCAATGTTGGTTTGCAAGGAGCTGAAAGAAGAAAAGTTGGGGAATATTACGTTGTACCATTACTACCATTCCTAGACATGCACTTTGATTTTCCCTATCCCTTATTTGTCTTACCAATACCCCATAGCCAAGTTACAACCTAGTAAAGACCTAATGGACTTTAAGTGAAAGACACTTACAGGAGTATTGATTTATTTCATGTGGTTGATAGTAGTTGTCTTGTTTATGCATTGATACATTTCATTCATGAAACTATAAAACACTCTACATTTTTAATTCTTTCAGTCGCCTCTTGACTGGGTTTGTTGCATTCATTTGATATTATAATCTTATATGAACCATGAGAGTAACCCTTCTTGAGTAATTTTATTTTTGAGTGACCAACTTGGTGAGATTTGAAGTCAAGATGGTAGTCTTTTGAGTATGTTTGATGGCTATTTTGAATGAATAATATGAATTGGCACACTTGAAATAAGATGGTTAAAAAGTTAGATGAGTCTAATACACATTGGAAGAATTTATGCTAAATTTTAAAATTTTGTTACTTATTTCATATTGAACTTAATTCAGGAGTTATTGAAATGATTATTACCATCCATTGGATTAGACTAGGAATGTTATGGCTAGATTTGCTGCAAACCCTCATGTAACTTCACTCATCCGCTAAGGAGAACCTAGGAGTTTAAAAGGCTTGCTGCACATAGCTAAGTGTAGCCGTGTTTCCAATAAAAAAAGAAATAGGGTAGTAGTCTTAAGCAATGTTCAAGTTGGGAGGTGTGATTACACTTGAAAAGTGTAATTATGAACTCCATAATTTAACCTTAATTCATGCATTAAGTTAATAAGTTTAAAAGTTTTATTACTTTTTATCACTTATTGAGAGTATTTTCTAAATTACAGAAAAAATGATGAAATAATCGAAATTAGCAGTAAAGAAAGTGACTCAAATGATGAAAAAGACACTGTGGTCCGGACACCCCCACGAGTGATCCAGACCAAGTCAAGAACAAGGCTAGAAAAACAAAGTAGAAAATAAGGGCGAGAACATTGTGGTCCAAACCACTGCATGTTATTTGGCACGGTTCTGTTTAGTTTTAGGGTTTTTACATATCATTACATATATGAATATTGTACAGCTGCATAGGCACTTTTAATATACATTCTTTCTAGACTCTTTAGAAAGCTTTTTGAGTGTTTTATATTAGAGAATGCTTTCAAGATTTGGCGGATTATTCATAGAAGTTTTATCAATTTTCATTGTTCATCGTTTTGCATCCAATTCGATTTCGAAGCGCAGTACTCTCATTTACTGATTTAATAATATATTTTTTTTAAATTTATTGATCTGCTTATTTATTAATTGTTATGAATCTTGAAACCATGCTAGTTTAAACCTATTCTTCTTGATTCAACGAATCAAGGAAGAGTGGGTTATTACAAATAATATGATGTGCGCAGATCTTGTGCATATTTTGTGAAGACATATATATAGGCATTTACACTTTTCAGATTTGATTTCATTTATTTCAAAAACATTTGAAAACGAAAATCCTTGACTGCATTCTTTGTAATCACTGGTAAGGACTTTCGATTAAAAACTTTGTATTGATATTTTTGAAATAAAAAAATTAGATTTGGACCCAAGTAATATCAAAGAACATTTTTCAGTTTTATAATCCTAAACGACAGTATAAAATTGAGTTTTGGGCAAATAATGGGTTTTTAATGAAGATATCTTTCCAATCTATTTGTTCCTTTACGTGAACTTTAGATTATAGTAGTATGCACATCAATTTGTGAAGTAATTAATCCACTTGGAATTGAGAGTTGAATCAAGAATTTCATTTAATTGTTTAATTGTTATTTGAATCATCTTCGTAGTTAATTAATTATTGTTTTAAATTTTAAACGTATTTTCTTGCTTAGTTTATTCTTTGATTGGGTAATTTGCCGCTATTCGCAATTTTTATTGAATCTAAAACATCTTTCGAATCTCTTCTACTTGAATAATTAATAGTGAACTGTTTTTATTTTCCAAAACTTAGAAACTTAATATTTTCCAAATTTTTGAACCTTCTTAAATTTAGGAGTAGTAAATTTTTACAACCTAGAAACCAAAACATAGGTTTCCTGTGGATTCGATATCGATCTCACCGAATTAAAACTACACCACACACTCTTACGTTTGGAGGTTAGTTTGGACACAATATTTAGACGCGGTCATCACATCATACCTACCATTTTGAAATTCACCACGCACATTGAATACTGAGTGATACGTCTTAAATGTAAAGTAAATCTCCATTGTACATATTTATATATACAAGGATTATAATAATATTATTTTTCTAATATTTCCACTTTAATTTATTCATTCTATCGACCTAAAAATACTTTATATGGTACACTAAGTCAAGTATACTCACTATTATCAACTGAACTTTGTTATTCTCACAATTATCTCTCAAGGGTTGTTTTAACTTTATTATCAGAGAACCTTAGGTCGCAGACTCCCTTCGACTAATTTCCATAACATTTTCTTATTTTTCAGACATTTCCAAACGAGTTCATTTAACGTGGTGACAATGCGTGAAGATATATTTTATCTTCGCATAATAAATTAAAAGTTATATCAGGGTATTGCACCGAAATGGGATTAAATATCCTAGAATGGATTAACCCATCTTAAACTACAATCACTTCATCTATTTATAATTATGAAATGCTATATCATTATGTCAAATTTCTAGGTAGTTTAAATTTGGATAAAAGAAAAACAGGACTAGAAGCGGACATTTCCGTTTGATAATGTTTTTATTTGGTAACGTTTTTATTTTTTTTATGCTTACAAAATTTTGAAAATCAAGTTTTATAATTTTTAGAAAAATTACTAAAAGAAAATATTTTTGACGTCAAATATGAATACTAAATGGTTAATTTTTCCTACCAAAGTAGGATTAGTCATGACCAATTAGTCACTAAAAGTTACCATAAAAAATAATAATATATTTATTACATTTTCTCACTAATTGGTTGCTAAAGATAAACCATTTACCGACCAACTGATAGCTGATGGTTCACCATTTGGTAGCTAATGGTTCACTTTTACCCACCAAATTAAAATTCATTGGTAAAGGATTTACTTTGTCTGACCAAATAAATTCAATTGGTAAAAGAAAATATTTTGATAACCAATTAGTCGCTAAAAATAATAAAAATTTTATTTTTTGCACAGAAAAGTAAATATTTTATTTTTTATTTAAAATGACCAAAAATTTTTCTTTCCTTACCAAACTTGGGTTGGTAAAAAGTATAATTTTACATAAATGTTAAAATATATACATGGATATATACAAGTAATGTTAAAATATACACACATATATATACTAGAAAAATGCGCGAGCGTTACACATATTTGTTTGTTCTTTTATATGTATAAGTTTAAAAAAAAGCTAACAATAAAAAATAAAAATATTATTTTAAAAAATAAAACCTACATTAAAATCTTTGTATTATTTTTTATTTTTGGTATTGAGTGTCTTGATGAAGAGTCCGACATCAAAAAATTCTATAATTTAATTGTTTGGTTTATAAAATCTATTAAGGTCTATTCTCATAAACTTGTTATTAGATATAAGCATTTATATATATATATATATATATATATATATATATTGGTGTGTATATATTTATAATTATGTAAAATTAAAAATTCATGATGGTGTTGAAAATTGGTTATATAATACAGAAGGTTTTGAGTTGGGAATTGGATTAAGATTATTTATTTCAATTTTAATTAAATTTTATGTTAATAATTACTTAAAAAAAGTTTTATTAAATTATATGAAAAAAAATAATTAATCTATTAAATAAATATTTAATATATTAAAATAAGTTACATATATAATTAATTTGTTTTTACTAATTAAAACATCACATGATAAATAAATTATTTTTATCACTTAATTATATTCATAGAGCATATGAATGACTTGAAATATTATGTTAAATTAAAAATGTAAAACAATAAAAATTTAAAAATTAATTTGTTACATTATTTTTATTTTCCTTTTTATAATTAGTAATAAATCTTAGGAGAACATCAAATAAATTGAAAATAACCATAAAAGATGTTTCTACTGAAATTTAATACACAAAAATTTTAAATTTAACAACAATAAAAAATATAATAAGATCTAAAAAATATGTCAACAATCACATGAAAAAATACAATAATATGTTAAAAAAATTGTACCTTATATTTTTAAATGAACAAATTAAAAACTATAGTAAAGACTGGGCTTTCCCTATAATATACAAAAATAATTAAAATTTTACCAATAATAAAAAATAATAAATTTTAAAAATTAATGTCAACAATCACACTAAAAAATAAAATGAAATTTAAAAAACTCAAATCTTATATATTTTAACAATCACGTTAAAAGATAGAATAAAATAAAAAAAGCCAAACCTTATATATTTTAATGAACCAATTAAAAAACAAATACATAAACAAAAAAATAATTACAATATAAAAAATATTATCAAATAAAAATAAATATAAATAACTCATTCTCATTGGTAATGACCCAAAAGAAACTAACAAACAATCACTCCCAACTATGTTAGTAATAAGTAAAAGCTATGATAATAAAATTGTAGCAAGTGTTTCAGATTTGAATGCTATTTTATACTTTTTTTTTAACTTGTTATGTGTATTAGAATTTTATGTGAATTTGTATTTTATTTCAGATAGAAATATATTACCTAATCCATTTGATAGTGGTTAATCAAAATTACTGAAAGTAAGAATTATTTATTAAAATGTAAAAAATAAAAAATAAGAAGTTATATAATAAATAAAGTGTAGATTAAATAAACGTATTAAGTGATATCAATAAGCATTCTAGTTTTAATAAAATTGTAAATAAGTGGTAATTATATAAAATATTAATTTTTTAGATTATATAATTATAATTTAAAATATTTATAATTATAAATTAATTTTAAAAAATTAAATTATTTATTTAACAGGATAATTATTTTTCACAGTATTTCGTTTAATTATTATTGTTATTATCGTTTATATAATAATTTATTAAGATATAGAAAAAATATACATGTTATTTGTTAATAAATTAAAATATTTATTTATTTATCTAATAAAATAAAATTTAATTTTTATAATTTATTAAAATATAAAAAAAGACTAAAGAATTTCTATGATAAATACAACATAGATATAGATAATGCCAATTATTTTTAATTTTATTAAATTCATTAATTTTTAATTTATCCATAAAATAAGAATAGTATTTGTTTTGATTATTAATTCAAAAAATTTTATTAGGATTTATCTAATTGGTAGATTTTAATTAGTATTAAAATTAATCAATAAACATTCTATTTTGAATAAAATTGTAAATAAGTAGTAATTATGTACAATATTAATTCCTTTCAGATTTTATAATTATAAATTAAGATAATTATTTTGCATTATTTTGCTTCATAATAATAATATTTATTATGCTTTATTTTTTACATTATTTTGTTTAATAATAATAATATTTATTATTAAATATAATTATTTTTTTGCATATTTTTTATTAATAATAATATTTATTATGTTTTAAATAATAATTTATTAAAATATAGAAAAAAAATTAAAAATGAGAATATGTTTTAAATAAAAATAAAAAATTAAAAGTTAAAGTAGTTAAAAAAAGTTTTTTAAATTAAGACTATTTATATTAGATGCAACAATTTAGTGCATAGATAGAATGCTTGTTAAAAAATAAGAAAAATAAAATATTGATTTTAGGTTGATTTACAAACAAATGAAATAAATGATATGATAACAAGCAAAAGGTAAAACAAACATTTGTATCAAGAACACCTATTTAATCTTCTAATATACGGAACAAGTACCAAAACTGCATTTTGTAATATGAAGTATGCCTGATTGGAGGACATGCACCATTATAAATAATTTAAGTGGAGTTGGGTTACAGAATTGGATTGGAATTAAGTTACATTGAAAAAAAAAGGATAATGCGCCATCACGAAGAATTATAGTAAAATTAGGTTACAGAGTTGGATTAGTCGATATTATGAAAAGTTCTATTGGAGTTGGGTTACATAGTTATATTATTTTGCTTAATAGTAATAATATTTATTATTTTTATATTTCTACATTATTTTGTTTAATAATAATAATATTTATTATTAAATATAATTATTTTTTTGCATATTTTTTATTAATAATAATATTTATTATGTTTTAAATAATAATTTATTAAAATATAGAAAAAATAAAAAATAAGAATATATTTTAAATAAAAATAAAAATAAAAATAAGAAATTAAAGTAGTCAAAAAAAGTTTTTCAAACATTAGAACTTTTTATATTAGATGTAGCAATTTTGTGCATGGACAGGCTAGCAACATGTTAAAAAATAATAAAAACAAAAACATTGATTTTAGGTTAATTTACAAACAAATAAAATAAATGATATGATAGCGAGTAAAAGGTAAAACAAACCTTTGTATCAGGAATACTTATTTCAATCTTCCAATATACGGAACAAGCACCGAAACTGATTTTTGTAATATAAAGTATACCTGACTACAGGACATGCACTATTATAAATAATTTCAGTAGAGTTGGGTTATCGAAATTGGATTAGAATTAAGTTAAATTAAAAAAAAAAAAAGATAATGCACCATCATAAAGAATTATAGTAAAGTTGAGTTACAGAGTTAGATTAGAATTAGGTTAAACTGAAAAGATAATAAAATAATAAATTAGTCGATATTATGAAGAATTCTATTAGAATTGGGTGGTAGAGTTACATTAGATTTGAGTTAAATTAAAAAAAAAAAAGATAATGATAGATAATAAAGGGATAGAGTTGAGTTAAACTAAAAAAAAATAGGGGTAAAGTAGTCAAAAATTTTTTTTTCAAACATTAAGACTTTTTATATTAATATAGATATATATAAGTAATGACTTAACCAAGTGGTTAAGTACTTTAAAATTAAGAGTAAGACCATTTTTAAATCTCAGGATAAGTAAGTTTTGTTTTTTGTAAGACCTTTGGTTGACGAATCGATTGCTAAAGACCAACCTTTTATCAACCAAGTTTTGATCGCTAAAAGAAAACTTTTCTTAATCAAGTATGTTTTGATTGCCAAAATCTTATATTTTAGCAATGAGTTGATCGCTAAAAATGTACTTTTTAGTGATCAAAATTTGGTCGATGAAAATTATACCCTTCACTAACTAAATATGATTTTGATTGCTAATACCTTCTGCGACTAATTTTTGTCAGCCACTTGGTGACTAAATTTTGTTTGATCATGTATTTTTGATCCAAACTACAAGAAAGTAGCCTTATTTAATAGATTGTCAAAATAAAATATCAAGTATTATATTACTCTTCATCGTGTATTGATAAAGAAATGCTATTTTTCATCATATATTGGTGAAAATAACTCATTTTATATGTACATGTAAATATTGGGAATAGATTGTATATACGCACTTGCTATTGTAATAAATGCTTTATAATTAGATTATGCATGATGGACAATTTTGGCCGCCATAACTTATATTTTTTTCACCCTTAATTTTGAAAATTTTTTTCTCGTAAAAGTTTATATCTCCGGTATTTAAGTTTCAGGACCGACAATTATTTGTTTGAAAATTGGTTGGTTTCACTGGCTAGTACATTAGCGAATACGAATTTTCAATTTCCCGCATTACGTCTGTCATACTTCTGGGGAACCAAAGATTGCCTTGACACCCCACAATTGATTCCAAGTACTTTTTTCGCGCGGGAAAATAGTTTCATCCTCGAGAAATAATAAATCTTGAATTTGCAGAAGAATTATGCTTCTGATGTAATGCCGGGGAGTGGCGGAAATAGGGTAGTTGAGAGAGTAGATTGTCCCCACCTATTTTTCAAAAAAAAAAAAAATTATATATATATATATATGTTTTTTTAATATTATTCTTATTAAATTATTTTTTCGATTTTATTATCTTAATTTATCTTTAGTTGTCCCCATCTCATCATACCTATATCTAACATACATTTGTAATTTCTCAGTTTATCCAACTTTAATTTTTTTTTTATCATTAATCTAATTTCATATCTTTTTATGGGTCTTATCATTTGTTTAAATAGTTTTTTTTTTTATCATTTAGGTTTTATCATTGGTTTAGGTAGTTTTTTTTCATCATTTATTTTTTTTTATCAATTTTCAGCTCTTTTGTTTTTCATCATTTATTATTACTTCATTTTTTGAATAAATCTTATCATTTTTTGATTAGGATTTTTTGTATCATATATCATTTATTCAATTTTATTTTTTTGTTTTTAGAAATGTCTTATCAATTTATTAGATACGGCTAATCAAAACTCTTTTTTTATCATTTATTATTACTTTATTTTTTGAATAGACTTTTTCATTTTTTTAATAAAATTTTTTTATTATTTATTCAATTTCAATTTTTTTTAGATATACCTTATTAATTTTTTAAATAAGTCTCACAAAATATTTCACGCTAAAATTTTGAAGTTAGCTATACTCTCACCCGCTACTTTTTCTATCTCCGCCGGGAATGCCGGGCCCATTTGTACGTTGTTTGTTTCCATCTCAAGCTCTGTTCATATATAACTTGATTTAATCTTGTCGGCAGAATTTGCGTACACTAATCTGCTTGCACATATATAATTATAATTTTTATAATTCAAATATATATGTATGTGTATATATTATCGTATAAAATGATGACCATTTCCATTACCAACCTTGATTTACTCGTCTTTACTTTTACGGGCCGTTTGGTGGATTAAAAAAAATTAATTTTTACTAATTTTTTTCATCAAACATAAAATTAATTTTTATCTTTTATTAATTTTCTTTAACTTTTATAATTTTTTACTAAATACCTAATTAACTATTTTTTATGCCGCCGAAAGGTCCCCATATTGACAAAAAGCCAGCTGGAAGTAGCTTTTTTTTTTTTTTTGACAATTGATTAATTCAACTGTAGTAAATCTCAATCGACTTTTCTTCATAAACTTTGCTTTACTGATAATGACTAATTCTAAGAACACGCTACCAACTCCACGCACCCTATAATTTAAAAATAAAAAGTACAGCAAACGCAATTATGAAGAATTCTAAGCTCTTATATATATATATATATATGTAAATGTATGGCTAGAAATGTTCATTGGACAATGATCACATGAAACACAAAGATAACGTACGAGGACTGTATAATTGCCTCCACATTCAAAGGTCAGTGCATACATTCCGCGGAAAGAGAGTATGAATTAAAGGAAATGAACCTGTAACATCCACCATTCAAAAACGAGTATCGTGAAAACACCTAGCATGCACTGACCTAATCATCACTAGCTAAAGCACTGGAAGAAACAATGGGTAGGGTAGACTTGAGATGTCTAGTACTCAGCGAGAGGAACGTTGAAGCTATATTTCAGCCATTTATGGAGGTGTTTGTTCTACTAAAATTTACTAAAATTTATTAATTTTTATTAATTTTTTATATATTTTTTTAATTAAATTTTATTACATATCACTTTTACATTAATCTTTTGTACTTTTATTATATTTTTTTTGTCATCCAAACACTTTAACAATGAGATGGACCTTTCACGTGGATTTATGATTAAAAATGCTTAACTTTAGAACTTGGAGTCGATGTTCTTCTTAAATGCTTTACCAAACCTTGAGCAGCCCCCTTATTCCCTTCTGGTCACAGACACTTCAATTGGTGGAAAAAGCAACAAAGCAAAAGGTGTTGAGGAAGATTTAGCATTCGAGGAAAAAGGTGTTGGTTTTATATAAATATAATTATATGCATGTGCGATATTGAGAGTTGGACTATGATAGTGCTAATTGACTTGGATTCCCCTACCGGGGCGTGCCAATGTGTGGAAAATTACATACATATATATAATGGAAAGAATTTCCCGGTTGAGGCTTTGGGGAAAAAAAAAAAAAAAAGTGTCTTAATTATTGATCGTTATCCCCACTTGAAAATACCACTGCTAGCTCCTTCATCTCAAGCTACTACTATATATCCTTAATTCAATGTATCATAGAATTGTCGGTTTTAGTGGCGTGCATCCAACTGCCAAATGGGCTTGTTGGTGCAAGTTTAACATTTCTCTTGAGTTGACATAGATTTTTGTTTTTATTTTTCCTTTCTCTCTAGGTGTCTAGCTACATTTAAAGGTAGTATCAATGTATCATAGAATTTTTGGTTTTAGTGGCGTGCCTCCAATTGCCAAATGGGCTTGTTGGTGCAAGTTCGACATTTCTTTTTAGTGGACATAGATTTTTATTTTTATTTTTATTTTTTCATTCTCTCTAGGTATCTAGCTACATTTAAAGGTTGTATTTATAGGTATTTGCTTATATTTTCATTTTATTCTACCATTTATTTTACTCTATCAAACATACACCATTCCTAGGGTTGGTCATCTCGACCGACCCATGCATACCCTACCCAATCCCCATTTCGAATGGGTAGGGGATTCGGATATTTTTTAGAAAATCGGGTAGGATATAGGGACATTTTTTTAAAAAATTTGAGGATCGAGTAGGATACAAGAATGAGTATATCCCTGTCCTGTACCCTACCCTACTCTACCCATTCCCCGACCCATCCCCACCCCTACTCGCTCCTACTTGTACCTTCGTATATATATATTTTAATTTTTTAGAATTTTGTTTTACTTTACAATCTACCCCAACATAACAACATGCCGGCACAAATTGATTCTAGTTTAACCTCAACACGACGAGAGAGCAAATAAAGGTGAAGAAGTTTTTGTTTTGATTTTTTTTTTTAAATCAATCTTTTTCTTATCAAATCCCTGAACACCCATTAGTTTGTAAAAACTAATGATTTGGTTTAGTTTGTAAAAACTTTAGGACCGGATTGAGAAAAAAATTGGTTCAATATAAATTTTGAATCAGCATTAAGATTTGAACCATAAGCTTGGGTTTGATCCAATTCGGGTAGCTCAAATATTTTTAAACTAAAATTAGTATATATATTATACGACGACCTGTGCTTCAACAAAATTTTGGGTTCAAATGTTCAGAGTAGGCCAAGTTTGGGGCTAATTAAAATGCATTACACCATTATAAATGCCCGGCTCAAACCCGAATTTAATCAACTCTAGTCGGTTCCTTTAGTGATTCTGCCATATCTGTAGCTCCTTTGCGGCCATCAAGCTCTGCTATTGGGTGGATAATCTGCCTAATAGTTAGAGGACAAAATTAATTTATCTATAATAACAATTAATTATATTTAGGATAAATTATTTGTCCAAATATGCGTGTATGCCCCATGTGTGTGTTTGAGAGGGGAGGAATTTAGCATACCACGAACCCCTCCCGGGAGGAAGGAAGAGAGAGGGGAATGCAACATACTACAAACAGGTTGATAACAGGATTTCTAAGGGTTTGTTTGGTTTTATTTTTGCTTTTAACTTTTTTTCGTCTTATATGTTTTTTTTTTTTTTTTTAGCCAAACTTTATAAATTTTTTTAGAAAGTGTAGCTTTTTTGACATGTTAATTAACATCTTTAAAAAAAAAATCAAAAAATTCACATTCCTTTAGGTAAAAGATAAAAAATTAAAAAGAAAATAGTTTTTCCATTACTTTTTTATCCAAAAGGATAGTTTTTATCCAAATAAACTTGAATTTATTTATTTATTTATGAATGTAATTAGCATACTTAAAAACTGCATTTTCTGAAAAAATTAAGTTTTGATAAGCTATAAAAAAAATAGAAGCCAAAATGTGACCAAACAAAGCAAAACACAATACATGCAGAAATAACCCAAAGAATCATACAACATATAGCCGGCTTCATATATAATTATATATATATATATATAACGAGCTTGCATGTTTGATTTATTTGCAACCCACAATTGCATATATATCAATATTGCTACATAATAAATAAACTAACAAGCTTTCTTAAGAAATTATCAGCATATTAGTCTTATTCGTTTAGTTGTGTAATTAATAAATAGTAGAAAGCATGACATGGAAATAACCAGAGCGAAATTGCAAGTGATCATGATGTTCCTCTGACCAACTTCATATGAATTTGCTATGAGAATTTAACAAGGATTTAGGTAACGAGGAGCACGCAGCATACTTGTTCCTCTGGTGGTGCCGTTCCTCACAATAAATACTGAATCCATACCCCAGCTAGTATGTCTCTCCAGATGGCAATGCATGAACCACACCCCTAAAAAATCATAATATGATTAGTTAATTTCCTTTTTTTCTTTTCTTTCTTATTCTAAATGCCAAATAATAGAACAAAAAATGCTATACAACTAAAAAGAAAAAGTTACCAGAATCATTAACGAGATTGTCTCGAATCTATCGTTACTATTTTAAATTATTTAATGAATTATAATGAGATTGTGTTATAATTGAAATATTGTCATTATCACATTATTTTTATTCAAATTCTTGCTACAAAAATTGAAATGGTTAACCGTGGTTTAAAATCACAAACGCAAAGACAATATTAGATCTGTAATTTTTTTTTTTTATGTGGCAATAATGTCGTTTTGTGGTATTGGGCAATACGCAATGATGCACTTTTCTTAACTTAAAAATGTTCAGGAAAATATTATAAGATTAAATATTTCGTAACTAGATAATTATTTATAACAATCAAAACTAGCTAATTTTGCACCAATGTCATTATTAATAAACTTACATAGTCAATATAAATTCAAATACACACGTTAGGGCCCGTTTAGTAGCATTTATGTTTTTTATATTTACTTTTATTTTTTGTTTTTAGTTGTTGCTTTCTTCCTGCGAAATAAAAATAAAAAACACGTTTGGTATTATAATTTTGTTTATAATAATTACATTTATCTTAACAAAATATTTATTTTTACAAAAATATTTTTTATAAAATTAATTTAATTTAATAAAATATTAAAATATTCAAGTCATTTAATGTTATAAATATTTGCTATTAATAATTAATTTTAATAAAGAAAATAATTTAATAATAAATCATTATTTTATTATTAAAATTAATTTTGTTTAATAAAATATTTTTTATTTAGTAAAATAAATAATTTTAATCTTAAACTGTTATTTTAACCACAATAATAATATGTTATTTTTAAAAATAATTATAATTTACTAAAATATTTGAATAAAATAAATTATTTTAATATAATGTGGTAAAAATTAACAAAATATTCTGTTTAGGGTTTAAAATTGACAATGTGTTTATACAAAAAACAGAGTGAATGCATAATTTTATTGTTTACATTTTTGACCTAAATATTTAAACAACTACTCATTTTTTTAGCCAAAAATTTTTTTAAGAAATTATAAAAATAAATTAAAAAAAAAAACAGTAAATGAAAACTTTATTAAACGGGGTATAAGTTAACTAATACCATCGTATGTATAAAAATATAAACAAGTATACCTGGATTATTAGCTTTAAATCTGATGACAGCCCATCCATTCTTGGGAACGCCAACAGTGTTCAACTCTGGTGGATCAACCAAATTATAAGTTTTGGGGTCAGTCTGGTTGTCGAAATTCCCCAAACCCATTCCAACGACATAAAAGCTAAAACCATGCAAATGCATCGGATGATTCTCAGCCGAACTCAGAAGATTCGTCCCCTGGAACACTATCTCCACATTGGAATTGTATTTCAACACCTTCACCTTAGTCCCCCGCAGAGGCGTCAAAAGAGTGCTAGGCAAATCATCAGCCGTGTAGTTAAAAACATAAGGCGGATAGTTTGGAAAATCCGTAGTGAAATACCCACTAAGTCTCCTGTAGTACGCTTGCAATATATCAACGCTTGGTTCCACAAAACTTATGTTGTTCAAGCTTGCCGACAACCTAGTTCCATTGGGCCCTTGACAAGTAATAGTGGTACTGTTACAAGGTAAGGTGTTGACAGAAACAGTTATAAACATTTTCGTATCCACTCTTTTCGGGACATCAACCGGATGACGCTTGCTTGCTAAAGCTTTCAGTCGTCCGGTGAAACTGCTCACCGCAGAGATGTCAGTGTAATTAGGAAGGGTGGGAAACACCGGCGTCGATGGGGCTGTGTAATTTCCGCTGTATTGAACGATTGCAGTTGTGGTGGTGTTATCGAAAGAAATTCCTTCTGACGCATAGGCTCTCGATGCCATGTAATAGTGACTCGGAGGTTGATTAGCAGTCACTAAGACATCCATGGTTTGTCCTGGGGTTATCATCATATACTCGGTGCTGAAGGGTTTGAGGTAAGCCCCATCCATTCCGACGACCGTGAGGTTGTGATTTGCAATCTTGAAGAACATTTCTTCGTTCATAATTGAATTGATGATGCGAAGGAGATAGGTTTTTCCGTAATCAAACACTAATTTGAATGTCCCTGCAACATGCAGACCGTGTCATATACGTGGGCATGTGTCACAAGTGCACCTTGTTGAATAAAAATAAATTTGTGTTAGTGTTCGTCCGAACCTGGTTTGGAACAATTGTACAAATCACCTGGCTGACCGTTGATAGTGAAAGCATCTGACTGGTTGGGTTCGCTTCCGTATTTCAGTGCAGTAGTAATTATCTCCATTACGTCTCCTTTGAACCACGATGCTAAACAAGAATAGTTAAAATAATGTGTAGAATTAATTTAGGTAGGTAAATTTTTGTGAGTAACATCATATTATTAGAAAACTTTGATTTGAAAAAAAGTTTACCAAAACTAAAAAGATTACTTACGACTTATTGATTTAAATAAAAATATTCATTAACTTGTACATTAATTCTAAAAATACTGTTGCTATATTATTGTGGAAATTATTTAGGTAGCATTTGGTTTATTTTTCTATTTTATATTTTCTATTTTTTTATGTGTTAAAAATCTTAAGATGAGAAAACAAAAAATATTTTATTTTTCTTATTTTGAGATTTTCTCCAATTTTTGTTAAAAATTCTCAAAATGACTTTTTATCATTTTTCATTTTATGTGTAAACTCATTTTTAATTTTTGAAAATAAATTTTAAAAACACAAGTAACCAAATGAATTTTGAGCTGTTTTTCCTATTTTCAAAAGCACAAAATAAAAAATAAGCTCAAAATAGAAAATAAAAAATAAAAATAAAAAAATAAACCAAATGACCCTTAGTTTTTTAATTGATGCCACGGATCACATTTTCAAATAGAAAATGGAAAATCTTAAATTAATATAAGGCTTTAAATTAAAAGATGTCGCTGTCCCCAAAATATGAATGGCCCGATTTTAGATTCATCACCTGTAGATGCTACATAATTAATGGTTTTGCGTACAAAGATGAAAGGACATAATAAAAGTTTATCAATTTATTTTTGTAAGAAAATTGTTTCTGTCCCCATTTATTTTGACACCGATGATGACTAACATCCAAGATTAGAAGCTTATTTACAACCCATTGCGTGTTGAACAAGCACGATAACACTAATATTTGTGTAATATAAAAATATTTTAATTAATGGAGTTAAGCTTCTAACTTGATATTGCCACATAATTTTTTTACAAAAATTGATGAAAAAAATGAGAGACGGGGGAGCGTACCCAACACAATGGGAAACTCTGCGTGAGGCTTGGGAAATGGGTAAGTCGTCCCAAACTTGGGGTAGACTATGATAGGACCATGTACAGTGGCTCGAGACCAGTCGCTGTGAGCATGCCACCACAAGGTTCCTTCCTCGGTTGAGAATATAATGTCATAACTAAAACGTGCTCCTGGTTTGATTGGACATTGCGTCACATACTCTGGCCCATCTGACCATGGATTTCTGGGTTGCTTCACTCCATGCCTATATCAAATTAATATATACACCAAACACATGCAAGCAATATTATACAATTGAAAAAAAAAATAATATGAAATGTTTGTCAACCTATCTTTAGGTAGTAATAAATTCATATAAATGTATTTTTATCAACTTGTTCTAAAGTTTCTATTATATTTTTATAATACAAAATACCATTTTTCAACATGCATTTACATTTTTCACTTCTAACTTTGGGTCTGTTTGGATTTGTAATTTTTTTCAAAAAAGTTTCAAAAATTTTAAATTTTTTTAATTAAATTTCATCATATGTTATTTTTATATTACATTAACATCAACTTTTGTTTTTATTTTTTTTGGCACTCTTCCTTTAATAAGGTTTTTGTCCACCCCGACTGGCACCATTTTTCCTTGTGGGTGACCACATACGCATACATACATGCATCGCTTTGTTTCGACCAATATTAATGGTTATTGTCCTATAGGGACCATTATGGACCCATTCAATTTTGTCAGTACTGTGATACATTAATGCTACCGTGCATGACTTTGATAGGAAGGAAAACTCCATTCACATGGGGTGTGTTTGGTCCATTTGCCCTCGAAATATCAGCAATCCAAAAACATTAGAGTGAGTTTGGGAAGAAAAAAAAAATGTAACTTTTTGTTATTAACTATTAACTAATTATTAAAAATTTAATTTTTTTTTTTATATTTAGGAAGGAAAAAAAATTAACTTTTTAATTTTTTGTTAATATAATATTTTTGTCCTTGAAGTTTTAAAAGAGATTTAAAGTACATGAAAAGAGGATAAATTTAATAATTTAAAAAAAAATTACCACGTTTCTTTTGCCAAACACTATCTTAGATTTATACAGTAAAACAAGGTTAAAAAAATAATAATAAATTGATAAAAAAAAAAGGGAGGAGATAAGATCTTCACTTCCTTGTTTAAGAAGAAAACTGTGTTTTGTCAACACATTGGCGGTGGGCATTTGTAGATCACTGTGCTTGTCAGACCGCGTGCATGTTTGTTTATTATTATTATTTATATATATATATATATATTTTAGAAAGAGAAAGAAAGGGAGAGAGAGAGAGAGAAATATACCAATGAAGGGTGATATTATACTTTGCTTGATTTTTCACATTCACAATCAGTCTTTCACCTTTGTGGACGTATAAAGGAGGCCCCGGAAACAGCCCGTTGATTGTTATAATCTTTTTTGTGCTGCACAATCTGGTATACGAGGTTTCTGTTAACTGCAAAATAAAATAAAAACAAGATAAATTAAAAGAATAAAATAAAATAAAACCTTTCAATATGCTTACTATTGTAAAATCGTGCACACAATCTTGGATCACACAACGCACAAATCAAAGTATAGAAAAGAGAAGAACAATAGACAGTAAGATTTGCGTAGTTTGACTGTAAAGTCTACGTCCACAGGTAAGACAGAGGAGAAATTTCACTATGATGAAAAGAAAGCAGTTACAACGCCGGCCGACTTTTCCCTTGATCACTCTAATAAGAAAACCCCAAAATCTTAATATTTAAATAGGTCCATACCGCGGGGGCTACCCTCAAGGTCAATGGTGGGCTTCGGGCCCGGGCCTATCGGCCCGTGCCCTCCGCTACTACCACAGACCTCCAAAAAAATATTCAAACGAGTCGCACCGCGAGACTTTCGAATCAGGTTATAATGTCGGACCCAAAAATAAAAATACAAGCCACAACAACACTTACAAATGGTTAAAAAAAAGAAAAATGCAAGAGGATAATGGACATCACAAATAAATTTCCCTCAGTATACCACCACTAGCAAGTTCATTTTGGTTTTCGTTTGGCAGTGGATTGGGTTCGCAAACCCACACATATCTCCAACTCCGGCCTCGCGTCCGTGCCTTCACCAAACGTACTTGCCAAACACATTTCTCTTTCTTTTTTTTTTTTTTTTCTACTTACACTGAACTCTCTCATATCTAGTCACAAACTAGAGCAAAAAAATTGCTGAGCATCATAATTTTAAAAAACAGTAATAGTCAATGTAAAAATAAATAAAAATAACTTATATTCTATGAAGTGTTACAGAGATATAATAGAAAGAAAAAAAAAAAAAAAAGGTGTAACAAGAGCAGAAGAGTCTAAAAATGTTAGTAATTAACGATGTTATACAATGATAACAATCGATTTTTTAAATTATAAATATATATATATACAATTTTCTTTTCTCTTGCTTAAAGTTATTAATAACAAAAAAAAAAAATTTTAAATCAATTTTTTCGCTTCCCAAATTAACCCTAACATATCTTAGTTACCAATCGCAGTCAGAGCCACAGCTTAATTATTCCACAAGACTTGGACGGAGCAGAATAATGATTTCAATACATTCATCTCTTTCAATGAAAAAGAAATGATTTCGAGCCGTCTGATATGGCAATGGAGTAAGTGAGTGCACTTTGTGGATGTTGAAAAAGATAAAGCAACACACTATAGCTAGGAAATATCTTTGGCATGGTAGTGGAATTAAGTACTTACAACCCAGTTTATGGTTCGGATCTTCTCATGAGCCACACAACAAGCCAAAACATTCAAGAGCAAAACCCCTAAGAACTCCAACCTCCTCAAGCTTTTCTTCAACTCCATCTTTTCACTCAAAAAGATGGTCTCTCTCCCCGGCCGTTGTATCTTATTACTACATATGATCGTATATATAGGCCTTTGTATAAGCTTTGATGTTTCAACTTTTAGTGAAAAGAGTTCTCTTTTTAACACGTTTTGTTGCTTTAAGCAATCTCTGTCTTAAAACAACTAAATACTAAAATAAAATATGGGCCGCCTCCCCACTTTCAAGAAGGCATGCATTTTCCGCCACGCACTCTCTCCCTCTTAAGTCAATCCTTTTTTTGATAGCAAAATAAGTTTCTCATAGTGCACAATAATATATATGCCTCTCTTGGATCAATAAATAAGGGGTGTATATACGTATTTATAATATATGTATCGGCAATTATTTGACATGGTTAAAACTAGCTAGCGAATTAAACCAATAGTGGGTTTTAGAAAATTTATTAATCAAATAAAATTTTAAACATCCTTTGTAGTCCCACTTAGGGGGAAAATGCTTAATTTGGTTTAGTTTAGTTTGATTTAAACATCCTCTAAAGCTAGTAGCTAGTTTCTGAACTTCTAATAATTCTTTTTTGTACATAATTTTTTTAATTCTGCCTCTAGCTTTAAATTCTAGATCCCTCCTTGTTAGACTCTAAACCGTATTTTTCTTTGCTTAGTTTAGAACTAGCTACAAGCAACTCAAGTGGATTATTACCACATGCATTAAAATTATAGCTAACAATTTTTTATAGAAAATACCAAAAGTTACTAAAATTTGGATTTCAAACGGTACCATAATTTTCCTTTCAATCATTTAGAGGCTGTTTAAAAAAAAAAAAAAAAAAAACAAACAAACAAACAAATAACTTTGCACTATATATGTGTCATTTTAAAAATTAATTAGATGTTTGGTAAAAATTTAAAAAGTAAAAATAATGAAAAATAACAGAAAATTTGTAAAAGTAAAAGAAAGTTTGTAAAAAATAGAAAAAGTTGAAGAGAATTAATAAAATTTAAAGAAAATTGGTAAAAATTTTAAATATGATCGGTGAAAAAAGTAAAAAATTTTGAAAAAAATAGTAAAAATTAACTTTTTTTTATAGTAAAAATTGGTGAATCAGACAGTCCTTTGATTACAAATTAACTTGGATGTTACATATAAAAAAAAAAGTCTTTATGATTTGATTTACTCATCACTTTTCATGACTAATTCTAATATTTATGTTATATATATGGTTGTTGTTGTATTAACCTTATTCTTAATTTATGCTTCTACGTTGTTGTATTACTGACTTCTCTTTAAGGATGTAAACCCCAAAAAAAAAAAAAAAAGAGAGAGAAGGTCGATATAGTTTTGCTATGTCAGTCCCATAATATTGATTATGAACGGTTAAATTTTAATTTGATAGTTTAAATATATTCATACTATTTTAATTTAAAATAAATGTGAATGTATCTAAACTATTAAATTTAAAATCAATTATTGAGATTGTAACTCATAGAGCTGACCCCGAATCCATATAAACAGGTAGGGTATCCGCTCAATTAATAAATTTTATTACCAAACTCGTTTATTTTTTATTTATCATTACCGTCCCAAACCCGTTTATTTTTTTTTAGTTAGAATCTCAAACTCATTCCATCCCAAACTCGTAAAACTTGATTAAGAATAATTGGTCAAATCCTCCATTAACTACCTATTAAATATCTAATTTAAAATAAAAAATAAAAAAAATTAGACACAGGGCACTTGAAATAAAATGTGTTGTGATTCCGTCTTTCAAAAATTATATATTATCCCTCTTGGGTGGATTTGGTGCAGCATTTAATGTCCTATTTAAAATTGCATTACAGAGCTATTTTATCTGGTGGAAGTGCAAGTCCCTTATTATGAACTAATTGGAGCAGTATTTAAGGTCCTATTTAAAATTGCAATACAGTGCTATTTATAAGGTGGAAGTGAAACTACGCACCGTATTATGAACTTTAATTTGCTGCAGATTTCATTATTGTACGACACAAAAATTTATTCTCATGTGCTCATTACTGAACTCTTTTCGTTGGACAAAGAAGGCGTTGAGGAAAGAGGTTAGAGAGAAAGTGTCGAGAGGAAGAGCTTAAATGGTCAGTTGACAGCTAGTGTACTACTCTTTTTGATATCTCTTAACTATATAAATTAAGAAAAGTGAGAGTTAATGGGATATTGATTTAATTTTAATGACCTTTTAATCTCACTAATCTCTCCAGTCTCTAAGTAATCCTGATGATATAGTTCATTTAACTTGCATGGAATACATTTGTAGAATAATAGGTGAGATCTGACAAATTTAAGAATAATAACTATTACACTATAGTCTCTATAGTTACAATAACAAATTAACTTAATTGAATTGTAATCATGTAATTGGAATTGAACTATAGGCATACTCTTTCAATTTGAATGTAAGTTTGTGAGATTGGAAAAATAATGTTGAGGTTAAGAACAGAATTAATAAAGTCAAGAAGATCATTACTGAATCATGTAATTAAAATTGTGCCGCATGTAAAAAATATCTTCAGACCCAATAATTATTAATCATAATTTTGTTTTAATTTTATTTATTTTTTTGTTTGATTTGACATGTCGTTTGGTTTAATTTTTAAATTTATACAAACGTAACATACCAAACCTCACAAATAAATAATGTAATATAACAAAGCATTAAAGACCCATTAATTGCAAGAGCAAAAAATTAAAAAAATAAGAAAGAAAAAAAAATGAAAATTTCATGAATAAAATATAAACAAAAATAAAACAACTAAAAACCCTTAATTAGTTGAAAAAAATAAATAACTAAAAAATATATAAAACTTGTATTTGTTGTTATTAGGATTCTAAAATCTAAAGCATTTACATATATTCATTAATATAAAAAAATATATTTATATTTACAAAAAGTAATTAAAAATATATTTATATTTACAAAAAGTAATTAAAAATATATTTATAAATGAAGTAATACAATTAGAGTAGGAAATACTGCATGTGGAGAAGGCATATATGCAGCAATAAATATTATAAAGAATAAGCCTTATCCATTTTTTTCATTTGCAAAATTAATTAGTTATTTACTATATTTTATACTTTTTAATATGTAATTAAAAATTTAAGTTTTTTAAATTATAAAATTTTTTTTATATGCAGCGCATGTGCACTACTGTCAGTTTGTATGTGACTTGAACGATTTCAATCAAACTTTCCACTTGGTTTGATAATGAAATAGAGGGGATTTTTGAACGTGGGTTGAATCGCTCAAGGGTGAAATGATTACGAGTTGAATAAAGTAATCAGGAAGAAGAGATCGATGATGAATATCAAAGTACTTATATGTTTGTAAAAAAATTAAATCAATAAATAATGATGCTAAAAAGGGGTTTTAACCATTAAGAATTTTATTCCTTTCTTATGTATTTTGAATAATATAATTTAATATATTTAGAAATTATTATCATGTACATTAACTATATAAGTCAATGGAGATATATATATATATATATATATATTTCATTTAAAGTTACGAAAAACAAATAGAACTTTTAGTTTCAAAAACTAAGAGCTCATTTAGTTTATTTTTTTATTTTTTGTTTTCTATTTTTTATTTTGAACTCATTTTTCATTTTACGCTTTTGAAAATAAAAAAAAAAAAAGCTTAAAACGTATTTGGTCACTTGTGTTTTTAAAATTTGTTTCGAAAATAGAAAATGAGCTTACACATAAAATGAAAATGACAAAAATCATTTTGAGTGTTTTTAATTCAAAATGAAGAAAATTTCAAAATAACGAAAACATAACATTTTGTGTTTCTTTATTTTGAGATTTTTAAAATATAAAATAAAAATAAAAAACGGAAAATAAAAAAACAAACTAAATGCCATCTAAACAATTGTACTCTGAAAATTTTTATAACATATTTAAAATAGTAATTTAAATTAAAAATTTACTTTTTAATGTTTCAGATAAGAAAAACAAAAAGTCATCAAGTCAATTAAGATCATAAACTCTTAAAACTATATGTTTGGCTTCTAGTAATTTAGATAAATGTTTCAAATTGTGATTTTATATGTCCAAAAAGTATGTATTTTAGGATCCAAAAAAAATGTGTAAAATTTGTAATTTAAGGAAAGAAGCAAAATATAGAAGCATGATTTAAGGTTAGATTAGATTAATTCTAATATTTATGGATGAATCAAATAAATTTTTGAAATAGATTAATCATAAAAATTTAATTTTTATACCACTAATTAATATCATTGCATGAGTAATTTCAATAAATTAAAATTTTAAAAGACTAAGAAAATGAGTAGGGTATTTAAGCCCGATAATTAATAGATTTACTATATATAATGATAAAATTTATGTTATAGTTTCCGATTTTCTAATATATATATATATATATGTTTTATATATAAGTAAGCTTTTCATGTTTCATTTAATATATCACAAATAACACGTAGAATAGGTAAATATAATTAATGATGGGTTAATTAAAAATAATAATTAAATCTGAATTAATGTCAACTATGGTGGAAAAACACTTGTGATAATGTTTTACATTTTTAAAATATTTTGAAATGAAGTTCATAAATTTTGGAATTTCAAATCAAATGCGTGAAAAACGAATGAAAATAGATAAAAATTAGTAAAAATTTATAAAAGTTTGGATACCAAATACTCCAGTAGATGTATATTTATTAATTAACACAGTGTTCTAAAATTGTAAACATTTGTCGGAATATGAATTTTTTGTGATTCCATAATAAATAAATAAATCTATAAATATTAAGTTTATGTGCAAAGCTTGAATTATATTTTTGTCAATGACAATCGGTGAACTTGATCAATAGTGTTAAGAAAGACTTTTGCATAAGTTGGATAACTAGGTTTTAGTTTTGCTAGCAAGTTAATTTCGCAAGATATTTTTCAAAACATGTGCTATGATGGTCAAAGGGACATAAGATCTCCTACACCAATTTCTGTATTCTTCAAGTTAAGTTAGCATACGCAGGGTAGGCTAGTTTGTGACACAAACAATCAACCTATATATGCACATGTATATTTATGGATGGACTGATTAAAGGTTCAGTAGAACATTTGTTTTTGTTTTCACTGATTTAAAAATTACACCAAGATTTTATTGATTTTGTTTTAATTTTTTTATAAATTTTACTTTTACTCCATTATTATTAAGATTTTACGTGCATTACATTTTTACTTTTAACCTTATTTAATATAAAATTATAATTTTATCTCTGTTAATTATAAATCTTGCATCCGTGCTTATATATATATATATATATGTCATACACCACTTAGCTAGAATGGCATTTCACAGTTGTACATATATTATTGACTTGATAAGTAAGTAATAAATTTATTCGGTACCCACATTAACTACTCCAAATTAATTAACAATAGCATAATGGGTTAGTTGAAATATGACAAATCATAATACAGTTCAAACCAGGACTATACTTATGATTTTTAGTCAGAAGACAAAAGTTGGCTAATTGGTAATATATATATATATATATATAATATGTTAGTAGTACTTTCTAGATAAAGTGATCGATGATGAATTTATATATAATATATAAAATGATAAATATACCCAAAACTATTTTTTTATTTGTTTTTAGAAAAAAATTCGAAATAGAAATGTCAATGTGAATCAATTTATTGTCATCTACAGTAATGGGTGTCACTTTAACTGTAGAAGACCACAAAATGTCATGCTAAGAAATGATTGATGCTACGCCCTAGTCTATTTACAACTTATATATGCATATACATATATATATATATATATATATATATATTTCAATTAATTCGTTGCTTCCAGTTGTTAACAAGACACAAAATTCAAAATATCATTGGATTGGAAGAGTGGCGTGCAATCGTTGTTAACATAGCTAACTGGCTAGAGTATGCATAGGCACGAAGAATTAGAGTTTCCTGAAATTTATAAAATATAATTTTAAAAGTTACGGGGTTAAAATTATATTTTTAACGTTTAAATTTTTATCCAAATTTATCTAATAATTAAACTTAAAATATTTTTATTCATTGAATGAATTTTCATAAAAATTCAAATATCAAAAATGTAATTTTAATTTGTCAAATTGAATTTTAATTTTATAATTCCTTCATTCAAACTATAAATAGTGATAAAAAAATTTTATTTTTTCTTAGTGTAGTTCTTTTCGAGAAGGTAACTGATTTAAGAAATCCTCACTTAGACCTTAAATAGTGACAAAAATTCTTATTTTTTCTTAGCATAGCTCTTTTCTAGAAGGTTACTGATTTAAGAAACTCTCACTTGTTAATTATTTATGTGATAAAAAAATTAATTCTTAATGCTGAATTCATCACATAGGACATTATGCATTTCTCCCATGCTCCATGTATATTACTCAAGGGAAGGGAGGGAGCTTGCTTGGTTTGTAAATAAATTCTAAAAAATTCTATAAATCTCTGTTAATTTTATATCATATCAATTTTTTTTTCACTGCACGCATTACGAACTCTTAATTTATCTCAATTTATCTTACTCCAAACTCACCCACAGGTACATGTAAGTAAATATGTGTTGCTTTTAAGGCACAACTTAGTGATGCCAAGGGTGGAAATTAATTATACCAAAATATAAGCACTAATGTATTTTTACCTAGAATTCTTAATGTTGAAACTTGGTTTTGTAAAGCAAAAGAAGTCGACTCAGTTTCTGATCAGTAAGTTCTTAGAATTATCTGTTCGTAGTAATTATTAGTATGTTTTTTCGAATTTTAATTAAGATACGTGAAAGATGTATCTGATAAAGGTTTGTTAAGTTTATTTTTGTAATTGGCAAATTAGTGAACAAAATAATGATTTTAAGTTTGTATTTTTAAGTATTTAACTAAGGTGTCGAAAGTATAAATTTGAAACTTTTTGGAAAATTTCCTAATGCAATATTGAAAATACTTTAAAAAAAGGTTTCCTAATGCAAGGATGAAGATACTTTAAAGAAAATTTTCTAATATTCAAGGAGATCAGAAAATTTTCTAAAAGATTTTGGAAAGACTCTTAAAAGATTTTGAAAGTAGCAAGATTTTGGAAGCAAGAAACTATATAGTCTAGTGTAGGATTGGATTGTTAAACTGTTTTATATATTGAAACCTTCTCTTAGGATTTCTAAATACAAAGAACGAGAATTAAATTGCCTATGTTGTCTCAAAAAGTTCTTACATCTTCACTTAGCCAAAAACACTACACATCTAGATTTTTGATCTTCAAGGTTAAATATTGGTTTTTCACTAGTGAGAGTTTATCGTTGTGATACGAGTAAAGTTTCAATACAAGGGATCGAGGAGTATCGATTGTGTAATTTTGTGATTGTAACTTTGTAACCCGTTTTATATATGAAAGAAGATTGTGATTTTTTTCTGGTTTGGGTTTTCCAGAACAAAATCCTTGTGTCACTTTATTTTTATGCATTTGTTTGTTTGGCTGATTTTTGATACTAGGTTTCCCATATTTTTTTCAAGTTTATTATATAAAAACAATGGATAAACTTTAGTTCGTATATACGCAAATTAGGCCTAGTCACCATCATCAGATAGGTGATATTCAACTTGGGTATTGTATCTTTGTTCAAGATAACTTGATATCTCGGAAGAGTATGACTTCTTTTTTTTTTTTTTTTTTGGGTTAAAATTTAAGTTCTTTTTTTTTTTGTGATAGGTTTTAGACATGTTATTTAAGTCTTTAAAAAAATACAAAAAATAATACTTGAAAATAGAAAATTTCACATAAAGATAAAACAAGTCAATTTTTTAATATAAACTGATTTTTTCATTTGTACGTGGCTAGTTTTAAGTATTTTTTTTAACAATCTTTTCATTTCGAAAATATTGTGATTAAAACACTTGAAATTTATTACAAAAATTCATACAAAACCAAAAAATTAGCCAAGATGTTTTAATTTAGCAAACTAATATGATCTCACATTTGTAGCAGTTGAAAACATGAGCTCATTTAATTGTTACTGATTTGTAAATAACAGCAAGACAAATCCAAGCCATGTCCAGCAGACATAAACCCAGCTATGTGTATATATATATATATATATGGTACGACTTTACGGTAGATTCGGTGGTGTGATAATGATGGAGGAAAATGCTAGTTTAACGAAAAAATGGTAGGCAGCTCATAACCACATAATTACAATAGCATATATTTATATATGCACATGGTTGTCTCTTTCATATTTGAAATTTAGTAAAACATCATTTCGGTGACAAATCAGAAAATTCAACTTAGAGCAAGAGAGAGCCTTACCTGAGAATTTCCACTCTTAACAGAGCTAAGTTGGTCTTCCTAATGAGTTGTGTTAAATTTGAAATTGGCTTCCAACTGTCAGAGTAATTGCTCAGAATCTCTTTTGCTTCGGAACAAGGGAAGAAATTGAGGTTGAATTGAAACTTTTACGATGAGGGTGTTTAGATAGGTTAAATATACATATATATATATATATATAATAAAAATAAAAATAAATTAATATAAAAATAATACGTGACGAAATTTGATTGGAAGAAAGTATAAAAAAATTTAATAAATATTAGTAAATTTTTATAAATTTTGATAAACTAAACACTCCATAAATAACTAGTAAATAATCTTAATCAAAGCTCCCAAAAAAACAAAAAAAAAAAAATTAGCTGGAAGACACAGAATATTGTGTATGTGCAATACTTATATATAGTGTTGCTGGTTTTGTTAGTACAGAAGTACAAGTGAAGAGCTTCAAGGAGGTGTACTATATCTTAATTACCAAAAAAAAATAAAAAGAAAGAGGTGTACCATATAACTTTTCGTATCTTTCTGTAAGTTTGTTTGGAGTAAGAAAAAATGAGATAAATTGTGATTTGAGGAGAGTTCGTAATGCGTGCAGTGAGAGAAAAAAATTGATGTGATATAAAATTAATAGAGATTTATAGAGATTTTCAGAAATTTTTAACAAAATTTTATACACCAAACGCAACCTATAATGCAATGTGGCATATGTTACATGGAGCGGATAGCAAGCGCTGAAATCGATCAAATATCTTAAATTACTTTTCATGATTGATTGGTAAGATAACATATGCTTTTGGTATCAACCCATCTACAATAGATTTCTCGGTAACAATTCAGTTTAATTTAATGATTCAAACATATTCATACTTTTTTTTTAACCTTTAAATAAATTTTGAGATCAGATAAGTGACAACGCTGCTTAAAATTATTAAATTTTAATTTAATAATTTCAAATTATTTTATTCTGAATTAACATCGACACACATCAGTCTCCTCCTTTTATCTTAAATCACCACACTTCTTTTTCTATTATTTTTTTTTTTAAACAAATGCTACTTCTATGCCAAATTCAAGCTGTTTAAGTCTGGACGATGGAACAATACTAATTACTTGATATGATAGTGCAAAACCTTTTACTTTTCTTTAATTTCTGGCCGCATTTGCTCTCTCGATTTCTGCTTCAAAATCGATTGTGCCCAGTAGATGGTTCTAGTCTCCATAGTTATTGACCTTTAGCTGTAATTTTTTTTTTTTTTTTGTGTAAAAAATTCTTCTATCTGCACTTTTTATTATGTTTTTGCACTTATTATTTTATTTTATTTTTTTTTTTTTTGGGGGATTAGTTGATCTCATTAGTTAACTAGCTAACAATGTGAATTTTCAATTTCCTACTGCATTTATCATTATGCTGAAGAACCACTAAAAGAGGATGGAGTTTTCACGATCCTCGATTGGGTATCCATCATTTGGCAATCGTTAATGTTCGGGAAATTTGTAGTACCCCTTCGCTTTGAGACCCCCTCTATCACTTCTACGCTAAGAATCGTCGAAAAATACCTGTAAAATAGAAAAAAAAAAAGAGAAAAAATTGGTTAGAGTAGGCTCTCGGCTAAAAACACTCCGACGATCAAGTTAATCCCTCTGTATGAATTGATAACCTCAGAGAAAATAAATAATCAGAAGAAGACCAGAGAGAGAGAGAGAGAGAGAGCCAAAAAACTCCTGCCTTGTCTTCATTTTCGGTATTTATAGGTAGAATGTCTATCTTACTTTCTGCTAATTTGACTATTGCTTTATTTTGATATGACTTAAAGTAGAGGTGGGTGACTAACATTAAATGTCAGATAATGTAAGTTTCGGGAGCCGTGTGGAAGTGACTTTGTTGCATATACTCTAGATCTTTTCTCCTGTATAACTGACCAACTATTTAGTCCCAATTTAACTAAAATATATCCCTTGGTCGGGGTGAAATTTATGATTAGCAAAACACCATTGTGGTCGGACAACATATTTTTATGCCACATAGTTAATATTATTTTTACAAATGTACAATTGCTAATACAAAAAATTAACAAAGCGCGATCTCCCCCGTTGTGTGTGTGTATGTGTATATTAGATTGAGCACTTCCTCTCTCTCATTGATCCAGCAGCTTTAGAGTATCCTCAAATTGCCAGTCGAGAAGCTGCACTACTTCTTGTGATATACTTTGGTGTAATGTAGGACAGTTTGTATATTCAAATAGTTAAAATAACTTGATATATATTATTAGATCTATTTTTTAATAGTTTAAATTGTTTAAATTTTTAGTGATTTAACATAGCATCAGACCTCTGATTTTTGGAGGTTCTGAATTCAAATCTTATTATTCTCTATTTATTGTTGTGTATTGTATTTATTTATGTTAGTGTATCTTATTTGATTTAATTTGCTTGTCTCTACTCCACGTGCAAATTGAGATTGCATATGAGAGAAAGTATTATAGCTAACAACTTTTTACAGAAAATACCAAAAGTTACTAAAATTTAGACTTTCAAACGGTACCATAATTTTCCTTTCAATCATTTAGAGGCCGTTTTAAAAAACAAAAAAAACAAAAAAAGCAAACAACTTTACACTATGTACGTGTCATTTTAGAAATTAATTAAGTGTTTGGTAAAAATTTATAAAAGTAAAAAAAAATAAATAAGAGAAAATTTGTAAAAGTTAAAGAAAGTTTGTAAAAAATAGGAAAAGTTGAAGAAAATTAATAAGATTTAAAGAAAATTGGTAAAAATTTTAAATATGTTTGGTGAAAAAAGTTAAAAATTTTGAAAAAAAAATAAAAATTAACTTTTTTTATAGTAAAAATTGGTGAATCAGACCATCCTTTGATTACAAATTAACTTGGATGTTACATATAAAAAAATAATAAAAAAGGCTTTATGATTTGATTTACTCGTCACTTTTCATGACTAATTCAAATACATATGTTATATATGTATGGTTGTTGTTGTATTAACCTCATTCTTAATTTATGCTTCTATGTTGTTGTATTACTGACTTCTCTTTAACGATGTAAACCCATAAAAAAAAAAAAAAGAGAGAGAAGGTCGATATTGTTTTGCTATGTCAATCCCATAATATTGATTATGAACGGTTAAATTTTAATTTAATGGTTTTTATATTCGTACTATTTTAATTTAAAATAAATGTGAATATATTTAGGCTATTAAATTTAAAATCAATTATTTAGATTGTAACTCATAGAGTTGACCCTGAATCCATATAAACAAGTAGGGTACCCGCTCAATTAATAAATTTTATTACCAAACTCGTTTATTTTTTATTTATCATTATCGTCCCAAACCCGTTTATTTTTTTTAATTAGAATCTCAAACTCATTCCATCCCAAACTCGTAAAACTTGATTAAACACAATTGGTCAAATCCTACATTAACTACCTATTAAATATCTAATTTAAAATAAAAAATAAAAAAAAAATTAGACACAGGGCACTTGAAATAAAATGTGTAGTGATTCCGTCTTTCAAAAATTATATATTATCCCTCTTGGGTGGATTTGGTGCAGCATTTAATGTCCCATTTAAAATTGCATTACAGTGCTATTTTATCTGGTGGAAGTGAAACTCCCTTATTATGAACTAATTGGAGCAGTATTTAAGGTCCTATTTAAAATTGCAATACAGTGCTATTTATAAGGTGGAAGTGAAACTACGCACCGTATTATGAACTTTAATTTGCTGCAGATTTCATTGTTGTACGACACAAAAATTTATTCTCATGTGCTCGTTACTTAACTCTTTTCGTTGGACAAAGAAGGCGTTGAGGAAAGAGGCTAGAGAGAAAGAGCTTAAATGGTCAGTTGAGAGCTAGTGTACTACTCTTGTTGATATCTCTTAATTATATACATTAAGAAAAGTGAGAGTTAATGGGATATTAATTTAATTTTAATGGCCTATTAATCTCACTAATCTCTCCATTCTTTTAGTAATCCAGATTATAGAGTTTATTTAATGTGCATGGAATACATTTGTAGAACAATAGGTGAGAATTGACAAATTTAAGAATAATAACTGTTACACTATATTCTCTATAGTTAGAGATAACAAATTAACTTGATTGAATTGTAATTATGTAATTGGAATTGAACTATACCCATTCTCTTTCAATCTGAATGCAAGTCTGCAATGGCGTAGCTATTAAGAGGTAAAGGGGGTCAAGTGCCCCCTCAATTTTGAAGGTAAAAGACAAATACTCTTTTCTTAAATTATTATAATTACAAAATTATTTTTTGTCCTAATATTATTTATATTTCAGACTACCAACTCAACAGTTATCGATAAAGACAAAGTAAATTCACAAAATCAGATATTTTAAAAGAAAAGTGACCCAAAAAAATCATTTTTACTGAATTCCAACGAACCTTCAACAAAAATCTCCTTAGACAAAATATCATTAAGTAACGAACTTTCAAAAAAAATCCATGTGTCCTCCTAACAAAAATCTTAGTAATGAACTTTCAAAAAAAAAAAAACTATGTGCCGCCTTAATAAGAATTATAGATCCGCCCCTGCAAGTCTGTGAGATTGGAAAAATAATGTTGAGGTTAAGAACGGAATTAATAAAGTCAAGAAGATCATTACTGTATTATGTAATCAAAATTATGCCACATGTAAAAAATACCTTCAAATCCAACAATTATTAATCATAATTTCTTTCATATTTATTTATTTGTATTTTTTTATATTTTTTTTTATTTGACATGTCGTTTGGTTTAATTTTTAAATTCATACAAAAATAACATACCAAACCTCACAAATAAATAATGTAATAAAACAAACCATTAAAGACCCATTAATTGCAAGAGCAAAAAATTAAAAAAATAAGAAAGAAAAAAAATGAAATTTCATGTATATTAACTATATAAGTCAATGGAGAGAGATATATATATATATATATATTTCATTTAAAGTTACGAAAAACAAACAGAACTTTTAGTTTTAAAAACTAAACAATTGTACTCTGAAAATCTTTATAACATATTTAAAATAGTAATTTGAATTAAAAATTTACTTTTTAATGGTTGAAATAAGAAAAACAAAAAGTCATCAAGTCAATTAAAATCATAAGCTCTTAAAACTATATGAATGGCCCTAATTTAGATTTATCACCTGTAGATGCTACATAATTAATGGTTTTACGTACAAAGATGAAAGGACATAATAAAGGTTAATCAATTTAATTATTTTTGTAAGAAAATTATTTCTGTCCATTTCGTTTGACACTGATGATGAATCACTAACATCCAAAATTAGAAGCTTCTTTGCAACCCATTGCGTGCTTAACAAGCATGATAATAGTAATATTTGTGTAATATAAAAGTATTTTAATTAATGAAGTTAATGTTCTAACATGATATTGCCGCATAATTTTTTCACTAAAATGGGTAATGTCATAACTAATATGAGAGATGGGGGAGCATACCCAATACAATGGGAAACTCCGCATGAGGCTTGGGAAATGGGTAAGTCGTCCCAAACTTGGGGTAGATTATGATAGGACCATGTACAGTGGCTCGAGACCAGTCGCTGTGAGCATGCCACCACAAGGTTCCTTCCTCGGTTGAGAATATAATGTTATAACTAAAACGTGCTCCTGGTTTGATTGGGCATCGTACCAACACCAACTTTTGTTTTTATTTTTTTTGGCACTCTTCCTTTAATAAGGTTTTTGTCCGCCCCCACTGGCACCATTTTTCCTTGTGGGTGACCACATACGCATATATACATGCATCGCTTTGTTTCAATCAATAGCAATGGTTATTGTCCTATAGGGATCATTATAGACCCATTCAATTTTGTCAATACTTTGATACATTAATGCTACCGTGCATAACTTTGATAGGAAGGAAAACTCCATTCACATGGGGTGTGTTTGGTCCATTTGCCCTTGAAATATCAGCAATCCAAAAACTTTAGGATGAGTTTGGGAAGAAAAAAAATGTAATTTTTTTGTTATTAACTATCAATTAATTCCTAAAAAATTAATTTTTTTTCGTGTTTAGGAAAGAAAAAATTAATTTTTTAATTTCTTGTTAATATAATATTTTTGTCCTTTAAATTTTAAAAGAGATTTAAAGTACATGTAAGAGGATAAATTTAATAATTTAAAAAAAAAAATTACCACGTTTCTTTTGCCAAACACTATCTTAGATTTATACGGTAAAACAAGGTTAAAAAAGTAATAAAAAATTAAAAAAAAAAGGGGAGGAGATAAGATCTTCACTTCCTTGTTTAAGAAGAAAACTGTGTTTTGTCACTGTGCTTGTCAGACAGCGTGCAGGTTTGTTTTTTATTATTATTATATATATATATATATATATATTGAAAGAGAAAGAAAAGGGTAGATAGAGAGAGAAATATACCAATTAGGTGTGTTTGGAATTGTATAAAAGTGTATAAAATAGTGTAAAATTGTAAAAATAAATATCTTGTAATTCATGCAGTGAGTGAAAAATTTAAATTTTATTATCTCGTAATTCGTATTTATAGAGATTTATAAAATTTTATTTTATTTAACTCCAAACGGAGTCATTATACTTTGCTTGATTTTTCACATTCACAATCAATCTTTCACCCTTGTGGACGTATAAAGGGGGCCCCGGAAACAGTCCGTTGATTGTTATAATCTTTTTTGTGCTGCACAATCTGCTGTATGAGGTTTCTGTCATCTGCAAAATAAAATAAAAACAAGATAAATTAAAAGAATAAAATAAAATTAAGATAAATTAAAAGAATAAAATAAAATTGTTAGATTTAGTAATATATATAATTAGTATCTCTTAAATTATGCATTCCTTATTATGTATCATACTATAATTAGGATTATTGTCCTCTTATATAAGGGACATTATATTCTTTCTTATACACACAATCAATACACAGAAGATTACTCTTTTCTTGTCAATATTGTTAACATGGTATCAGAGCTGAGACTCTAATTTTTCTTCTCAACCATTATTTTCTGGCAAACTCTGGTGTTGGTATATCTCATAAGCAGATTTAAAGAAGCCCATGTTTCTTTCGCTTCTGTCGATTAGTCTTCTGGTGATTATTCGAGCATCTACATATATCATCGGATTCGTCTCTCATAGACGAACCTAACGCCATCAACCAGGATCCGAAATAAGCCTTCACGTGCCCTCACGCGCGGCCTGAAAGTTGCACGTGACATCACGCGCCGTTGTCTTTTACCTTCACCTCGCTGACGTCAACCCTTCTGCTTGACGAATCACATTGCGCGGCACGAGGCGGGTTCGTGCTGCACCTGCCACACCGAATCACGCTCGCCCCAACCAATCTTGATCTTCCATGTAGCCCTAGCCAACCCAGCCGCCAGACTGGTTCACTTAGACTGGCTCAATTCGTCTTTTGAGCCAGTTCAACCACTTTCTAGCAGTTTTTCAGTCGGTTCAGACAAGTTCCTAACCTTTTTCGACGTTCCGGACGCACTGGTGATCTCTGTTTCATCTAATTCTATTTTATTTTTCGTCTACCTTTATTGTGCACTATGAAAGCTATTTTTGTGGACCACTCTGACAATATTACGTTCCTTTCTGTCATTCTGGATGGGACTAATTATGTTTTGTGGGTCCAAGCCCTCTCTGACTTTATCAAAGAACGTCGTCTATGGCGCATTATCTTTGGTTCTCAGAAAAAACCCATCCAGAAAGACGATAAGGATCAATTTATTTTTGAGGATCGTCTTGATGATTGGGAAAGTAAGAATTATTAGATTGTCACCTGGTTTTGTGCCATTACTATTCTTTCCATCAGTCTTAAATTCGGCCGGTTCCAAGATGATAATCAGTATCCTTATCTGGCTAAGGCTATTTGGGATTTCTTAAAGGATCGCTATCAGACCACTAGTCATGCTCATCAGTATCTATTGCTTCAGACTCTTCACCGTATGCGTCAAGAGCCTGGGCAGTCCATCAATGATTTTCTCTCTCAAATGTCTTCTGTTTGGGATTAGCTTGCTTTTTGTGAACCTACCTGGAAACGAGGATGCTCAATTGTACACAGTCCATCGCAATCATCAGCGACTTTTACTATTTCTTATGGCTCTCCATGACACTTTTGAGTCAGTTCGTGCCTCGTTGCTCCATTGCATGCCTCTACCCACTCTTGAACAAAGTTATTTCAGAACTCTTGTCCGAAGAAACTCGTCTTGGCCTAAAAACTAAGGCGTTGGATTCTGTTCTTGCTATATCACTATCTCCAGTTCCAAATGCCGTTCTTGCCATGCCTCACACTCGATCTTCTGGCTCATTAGCTCCTCACTCCTGCGTCCACTGTCAAAATAGGGGTCTACCACACACTCATTCATTTGAGTACTGTCCAGTTTGTGAGTATTTGACTTGCCACAAAACAGCTCCTAGTCATTTTCAGTGTGACTGTCCCAAGGCTTCCTCCTATGGGGCTCACTAAAAAATGGGATTCTCTAAGTCTTCTGCCAAATTTCATGGCTCTCGTGCCACTGCTGCTGTTGCTTCGGACGGATCCTCCTCTTCTGGTCCATCTTTTTCTATGACTAATGTGGAGTCCATCATTCAGCAAGTACTTCCCAAAACTGGTACTCCTACTTCTACTGGTCTCTTCATCATGCCAGGTACTTCTTCTTGGTATTTGATTCAGGATGTTGCAATTATATGACTTCTGATTCTACAATTTTTCGTCTATTGCTTTATCATCCTCTATTCCCACTTTTCATACTGCCGATGGTACTCATATGTCTGCTACTCACACTAGTCATAATTCTACTTCATCTATTTCTCTTTCTGATGTTTATTATATTCCTACCCTTGCTTTAAACCTTGTGTCTGTTAGTCAATTATGTGAACTTGGTTTTATCATTACTTTTTCTGCTTCTGGTTGCTTGGTGCAGGATCTACAGATGAAACAGGTTCTTAGGATAGGCCGTAAGCACGGACGTCTGTTTGAGATTGTTCACCTCCAACTTCCACGATCATCTGCTACTTCTGCTACTGCTTCTACTTCCACAGCTTCTGTTTTTAATCTTTGGCATTGTCGTTTGGGTCACGTGCCTTTCAGTCGTTTGAAAACTTTAATTTCTAGTGGTCAATTAGGTCATATCGTTTCTGAGAAAGTTGATTGTTTATCATATCAAACTGCTAAACAACCTGCATTACCTTTTAATAAAAGTAATTCTGTTTCTCTTACACTATTTGATCTTGTTCACTCTGATATCTAGGAACCTTCACCCACTCCCACTATGGGGGACTCTCACTATTTTGTTATTTTTGTGGATTACTATACTCGTTACACTTGGTTGTATCTTTTGACTAAATGTTCTGAACTTAAACAGATATACTCTAATTTCTCAGCAATGGTGAAAACTCAGTTTTCTAGTACAAATCAAGGTTTTTCGAACTGATAATGCTATGGAATATCTTGACTCTGAGGTTCTATCTTTTCTAAGCTCTCAGTGGACACAGTCTCATCTTTCTTGTCCTGGTATATCTCAACAAAATGGTCGGGCAGAACGCAAACATTGTCATCTTCTTGATACTTTCCGTGCCCTTCTTATTTCATCCCCTTGTCCAGAAAAATTTTGAAGGGAAGTTGCTCTTACTGCTACCTACACTATTAATCATGTTTCCACTTCTATCCTTGGTAATTCTACTCATTTTGAACGCTTGTATGGATCTCCTCTTGATTATTCTCATCTTAGAGTGTTTGGTTCTGCTTGTTTTGTTCTCTTTCAGCCTTATGAACACACTAAACTCGAACCACGCTCCCGTCTTTATTGTTTCTTGGGTTATAGTATTGAACATAAAGGGTATCGTTGTTGGAATCCTATTTCTCGGCGTCTTCGTGTCTCTCGACATGTTGTCTTTTGAGAACACAATATGTTTTCTACTCTTTCTCCATTTCATCTTTTTCCCTCTTACCATACTTCTCTCTTCACTGATATTTCCAAAGATTTGCATTCTGACATATTTGATTCAGATAGTCCACAGGTCTCTCAGACACCACTACTTACGGTTCATCCCGAGACACCTGGGTCTTCTGTTGGACTTGTGACCACCCCTGATGAGTCTTCTCCTCCATCCCCTGTTGAAGACTCTCCTCCTTCAGAACGTCCTAAACGGGTAACACAACCCTCTGTTCGTTTTCGTGATTATATTGTTGGTTATGCTGCCTTTTCTACTCACGAACCTTTTTTCCTACCGTGAAGCATGTACTGATCCTTTATGGCAGCAAGCTATGGATGATGAGTTACAGACTCTTGAGAAAACTCATACTTGGGATGTGGTTTCTTTCCCTCCTAGGAAGTCTACTATCAGTTGCAAATGGATTTACAAAATCAAAACTCATTCAGATGGTTCTATTGAGCGACACAAAGATCGTCTTGTTGCTCGAGGTTTTACTCAGAAGTATGGCATTGATTATGAAGAAACTTTTGCTCCAGTTGCTAGGCTTACATCCGTTCGCAGTTTACTTGCTATTTCTGCTACTCGTAACTAGGATTTTTATCAAATGGATGTTAAGAATGCTTTTCTAAATGGTGATCTTATTAAGGAAATCTATATGCAGCCTCCTCCAGGCTTCTCTATTTTGTCTTCTCATGTGTGCAAGCTTCGTCACGCGATATATGGGCAGAGACAGGCTCCTCGTGCCTGGTTTGTAAAGTTTAACTCTACTATTCGTAAGTTTGGATTTACCCCTAGTTTATATGACTTTGCTTTGTTTCTCCGCACCACTACAGCTGGATCTGTTCTTCTTCTTATTTATGTGGACGATATGATTATTACTGGGGATGACAGTGTTAGCATTTCTCATCTCAAACAATTTCTTAATCGCCAGTTTGAGATGAAGGATTTAGGGTTTCTTAATTATTTTTTAGGTTTGGAGATCTCCCGTGATTCTTCTGGTTACTTTCTCTCTCAAGCTAAGTATGCTTCTGATCTCTTGACACGGGCTCATATTTCTGATTGCAAGACTGCTACTACTCCGATTGATCCACAACTCTGTCTTACCCCTCTTAATGGTGCACCTTTATCTGATGCAACTTTATACCGTCAACTTGTTGGTAGTTTTGTTTATCTTACTGTCACTCGCCCTAATATTGCTTATGCTGTTCACATTGTTAGCCAATTCATGGCTGCTCCTTGTTCTCCCCATTTTGCTGTTTTGCTTCGCATTCTCAGATACGTCAAAGGCACTATGTTTCATGGTTTTTATTACTCAGCACATTCCTCACTTGAGTTACATGCCTTTTCTAATGTCGACTGGGCTAGTGATCCTATAGATCGTCATTCTACCATAGGGTTCTGTTTCTTTCTAAGGACTTCTCTCATAGCCTGGCATAGTAAGAAACAAACTCTCACTGCTCGTTCTAGTATTGAAGCTAAATACCGTGCTCTGGCCGATACCACTCAAGAGCTCATTTGGCTTAGATGGCTTCTTACTGATATGAGTGTCACTCATTCTATAGGCACTATATTATATTGTGACAATTAGAGTGCTATTCAAATTGCTCAAAATGGTTTTTTATGATCACACCAAACACATTGAAATAGATTGTCACATTATTCGTCAGCATGTCAGAAGTGGCACTGTTCGTCTTATTTATGTATCCTCAGCGAATCAAACTGCAGATCTTTTCACGAAGGCTCAACCTCCTGATCGTTTTTCTGAATTAACCTCCAAACTCAAGTTGAATCCTGCGTTACCACCTTGAGTTTAAGGGAGGGTGTTAGATTTAGTAATATATATAATTAGTATTCCTTAATTTATGCATTTTTTATTGTGTATCATACTATAATTAGGATTATTGTCCTCTTATATAAGGGACCTTGTATCTTTTCTTATACACATAATCAATACACAGAAGATTACTCTTTTCTTTTTAGTATTGTTAACAAAAATAAAACCTTTCAAAAAAATAAAATAAAATCAATATGCCTACTAATGGCAAAAAAAAAAAAAAAAAAAAAAGTAAGAGGATAATGGACATCACAAATAAGTTTCCCTCAGTATACCACCACTAGCAAGTTCATTTTGGTTTTCATTTGGTAGTTGATTAGGTTAGCAAACCCACACATATCTCCAACTCCGACCTCACGTCTATGCTTTCACCAAACTTACTTACCAAACACATCCTTTTTTTTTTTTTTTTTTACTTACACTAAACTCTCTCATATCTAGTCACAAACTAGAGCAAAAAAATTGCTGAGCATCATAAGTTTAAAAAATAGTAATAGTCAATGTAAAAATAAATAAAAATAACTGATGTTTTATGAAGTGTTACAAAGACATAATAGAAAAAAAAAATAAGAAGTGTAACAGGAGTAGAAGAGTCTAAAAATGTTAGTAATAATGTTACACAATGATAGCAATTATTTTTTAAATTATAAAAATATATATGTATACATACAATTTTCTTTTCTCTCGCTTAAAGTTATTAATAATGAAAAAAGTTTTTAAAAAATCAATTTTTTTGCTTCCCAAATTAACCTTAACATATCTTAGTTACCAATCAAAGTCAGAGCCACAGCTAAATTATTCCACAAAACTTGGATGGAGCAGAATAATAATTTCAACACATTTATCTTTTTCAATGAAAAAGAAATGATTTCAAGCCATCTGATATGGCAATGGAGTAAGTGAGTGCACTGTGTGGATGTTGAAAAAGATAAACCCTAGTTCAAGAATTTCAATTTTCTTTCAAGCCAAACACATGTTCAATGAGGGTTTTGCTTTTGACCGAAATTTGAGTTTAATTCTTATTTTTGAATGTAGTTTTAGTGGCATTTTTCCTAATCGAACTAATTTTTTACACTAATTGGGCAAGTTTTGTCCATGGATCGACTTTGTACTATTCACTTTTGTTGGTTTCTCCATTGTCTGGAATTTTTTTTTATGACTTCCTTCTCAAAATGTTTTCTGTGGACCATGGTTCTTTGGTTGAAAAGCTGCCACCTACACACTTAATGACCCACTTTTGAAAACTTAATTTCCTAACTTTCTATTGTTAGACTGGGCCACTGAATTTGTGTAGACATAGAAGATTGTGGCTTTATGATCAATTCAATAAATATTCTCTTTTCTTTTATAGTTTGTCATGGCAACAAGTTTCAAACATACTGCTAAGAGGTAACTAGGATCAACGTCTTTTGATCGAAGTTAGTTTTGGAGGAATGAAGCTGAAACAAAATACGATGGCGTTTGAGTAGATAAACCAGTAGTAATAGAGGGATATTGGCAGATTGATCAATTTCACACTGAGAAATTCATGATCCAGAAAAATTTTGAGGGATGACAATGGATTCATATTGCTAAGTTTCATGCTCGTTGTATAGTGGACGTAGTTAGGGAGTTTTCGCCAATGTCAAAGAGAATTCTATAGTTCAAAAAAGGTGTCGGGAGTGAATTATTAGTTGGGTTCGAGGGGTTGAGATAGTTCTGACACTAGATGACTTCGCACAAATTTTTCAGTCACCTCATGTCCCAAATCCTAAACTCATCCTTCTAATGGCACCCCACCATTACCTGTCATAGCTTCTGAAATTCAATTAGAGGGTCAAGATTGGATGAGGGAGTATAAGGAGCCAGTTTTTACTCTGAACAATAAGTATTGGGTTTTACGTATGTTCTCTTGTACGAATCTTCTCCCTTAAAACCGTAATTCAATTTGCAGTCCACTCAGGGCAAGACTAATCTATGCTATTGGGATAGGGCTAACGATAGATTTAACTTCATTCATCTGGCATCAGATTGTCCATACTTTTGAGCATCCAGAAAGTCAGTCTACATTACCTTTTAGGGGAGTGCTTACTGAAATTTTTAGGAGGCGAGGTGCCTTGATTCCTAATGAGTTACCTATAGCTATGGGTCTTCAGCTTTTCAATATAACATTTTATGCTAAGTCCAGGAGTAATCTAACTAGACTTAAGAGACAAAGAACTAAATCAACTCGAGATGAGGAAGGTAATAGTTCCCATTCTCAAGAAGATAAGGCCAGTAAGCAGTGTCCAATGAGAAGTTAGCCACCCAATTAGGAGAGTTAACAGAGCGAATAACTCATTTGAAACAAAACAGAGAGGATGACAGACGGACTTTTCTACAGCTTCAGTGGACTCAGCAAGAGCATGGCCGTCTTCTTTAGCCTATTTTGGACTACTTGAGGGACACTTGTCCTCCTCTACCATCTCAGTGATTCGTCTTTGTTTTCTTTTATCTTTCTTTACATTTTGGTATTTTGTAGTTTTTTAGAGTTTAGGATTTGTACTTCTTGCTGTAATTTCTAATCCTAAAACTCTTTAATTTAATTTTGCTCTGTACATATATTTGAGGTTGTGACTGTATTAGCATGTAATATTCTTATTTCATGACCCTATTTTGGTTTTCTATTTATTATTTGTTATTTATATTCCTTTATCTCTTTTGGTTTCGCTATTTAATTCAGGCTTGGCAATGTTTCATTGAGTATATCATTAAGTTATCTATATATTTTGTGTTAAGAACAACTACATCATGTCTGATTTTAGTAAGAATAAATCTAACCAGAATGAGAAAATTAATACTTTAATTGGTCATAAACGTAAATTGGAGCCAATAATTGATATGTCGAGTGATGATAGTGATTCTGAGAACTCTAAGGTTGACTTAGATAAGTGGCCTAATGAGTGTTTCGAAAAGAGTTATTCCCTACCTCTCCTGCTTATTTTCCCTCCCCTAGTCCATATAACACTTTACCAATTCCTTGAGGGGCAAGGGTAGGATGATGTTGACTTAGAACTTCTATTACGCATAGAGTAGGTTGAGATAGACATATTTGTTAAATGGTCTGATGCACCCTCTTACGACATTGACACTAAGATCAAAATAAGATTTGAGGAGAGTTCACCTTCTGACTATGATGATATACCACCACTTGAGGATGTCCTTGATACTGATAGCGCTGAAATTGATAGTGAGTCTACAAAGAGCGATGAAACTTTCAATGAATCAAATTATTGTGACCAGCATTACGACCTTGAGCTACCAGATGAAATTATTCGTGGTATTAATAATGCATTGGCTAAGTATGAAGCCAGTAGGAGGTAATAATTTCTCTTTTTTTTTTCTTTTTTGTTTATTTTATTATTATTTTATTTATGTTATTTTATCAGCATCATTAGTCACTTAGGCATTTAATGAGGGGAACATGTCATATGCACATCACATTTTGAGGACAATGTGTCCCTTTAGTTGGGGGTGGTCACATGGAATTGTTTCCCTTTTTGTTTCCCTTGATATATTAGTGACTAGTGAATGTTTTAGCATCTAGTTTGTGGTATTATTCGTGCAAATAACAAATGGTTTGGTTTCAATTTTGAATGGGGAACTTAACTTAAAATTGAGTATAAAATTCTCTAATGTGTTGCAAACCTGTCACTTGAAACCATTGAATTGGAAGTGTGTCAAGGATTAGAATTCATAAGATTTAGTCACTCAAGTATGCCAAGACATAGGTAGAGACTTGAAACCCGACATTGTGTGAGCTTTTGAGCCTAACATTTTATTCTTGAGGGCTTTATATTTAATGTTCTTAATAATTCCTTTCATCTCACTTTTCTTAGATAGCTTCGTTACATTAATTTGTTTTGGTATTAAATGCACAAGGCACTATTTTTGATTCACATGCGTAGATCAATGCCTCTGAAAAAGGGTTATTAACCTAGAGAGTGATATTGGGCCCTCTTTCTTATATTTGGAAGCCTGTAACTTTTCTTTAACTACATAGCCCTTGGAGCCATTTTGAAGCCTTTAAAGAAATAAAAATAATAAATGAAGTTTTTCTTGTTTAGCCACATTTATGACCATTTTAACCTTTGATATATTGGTGAACCAACCCTTGCATGTCATGGGATACTGGCGTAACTTTGTAACAAGGTTAATGAAAATGGAGCTTGTGACTGGAAAATATGGTTGTCAAAAAAAAAGGACATAACATCTCATAAGTTTATTAGTCCCACGTATTGAAAAAAAACAAAGAAAAAAAATGAAAAATGAATAAATAAAGTTTCAATGTTGGTTTTCAAGGAGCTGAAAAGACAAAAGTTGGGAAATATTATATTGCACCATTATTACCACCCTAGACATGCACTTTGATTTTTCCTACCCCTTGTTTGTTTGACTAATACCCCATAGCCAAGTTATAACTTAGTAAGGACCTAATGGACTTTAGGTGAAAGACACTTGTAGGAGTATTGATTTATTTCATGTGGTTGATAGTAGTTGTCTTGTTTATGCATTGATACATTCTATTCATGAAGCTATGAAACACTCTACATTTTTAATTCTTTCAGTCACCTCTTGACTGGGTTCATTGCATTCATTTGATATTGTAATCTTGTATGAACCATGAGAGCAATCCTTCTTGAGTGATTTTATTTTTGAGTGACCAACTTGGTGAGATTTGAAGTTAAGACTACAATCTTTTGAGTATGTTTGATGACTATTTTGAATGAATAATATGAATTGGCACACTTAAAATAAGATGGTTGAAAAGTTAAGTGAGTCTAATATACATTGGGAGAATTTATGCTAAATTTTAAAATTTTGTTACTTATTTCATATTTAACTTAAATCAAGAGTTATTGAAATGATTATTACCATACATTGGATTAAACTAGGAATGTTATGGCTAGATTCGCTGCAAACCTTCATGAAACTTCACTCATCCACTAGGGGGGAACCTAAGGGTTTAAAAGGCTTGCTGCACGTAGCTAAGTGTGGCCGTGTTTCCAACGAAAAGAGAAATAGGATAGTAGTTTTATTTCATTTTAATAAAGCCAATGCTAGGGACAATTAATGTTCAAGTTGGGGAGTGTGATTACACTTGAAAAGTGTAACTACAAACTCCATAATTTAACCTTAATTCATGCATTAAGTTAACAAATTTAAGAGTTTTATTACTTTCTATCACTTATTGAGTTTATTTTCTAAATTACAGAAAATATGATGAAATAATCGAAATTAGCAGTAAAGAAAGTGACTCAAATGATGAAAAAAACATTGTGGTCAAGACACCCACACGAGTGATCCGGACCAAGTCAAGAACCAAGCTGGAGAAACAAAGTAGAAAATAAGGACGAGGACACTGTGGTCCGAACACCCCCACGGGTGGTCTGGACCACTCAGGTTATTTGGCGTGGCTCTATTCAGTTTTAGGGTTTTTATGTATCATTATATATATGAACATTGTACAGCTATGGGCACTTTTAATATACATTCTTTCCAGACTCTTTAGAAAGCTTTTTGAGTGTTTTATATTGGAGAATGCTTTTCAAGATTTGTCCTATTATTCGTAGGAGTGTTATCAATTTTCATTGTTCATTGTTTTGCATCCGATTCGATTTCAAAGCACAGTACTCTCATTTACTGATTTAATGATATTTTTTTATATTTATTGATCTGCTTATTTATTAATTGTTAGGAATCTTGAAACCATGCTAGCTTAAACCTATTCTTCTTGATTCAACGAATCAAGAAAGGGTGAGTTATTACAAACAATATGATATGTGTAGATCTTGTGTATATTTTGTGAAGACATATATGTAGGGATCTACACTTTTCAGATCTGATTTTATTTCTTTCAAAAACATTCAAAAATGAAAATCTTTGACTACATTCTCTATAATCACTGGTAAAGACTTTCGATTAAAAACTTTGCATTAATATTTTTGAAATAAAAAAATTAGATTTGGACCCATGTAATATCAAAGAACATCTTCTAGTTTTATAATCCCAAACGAGAGTATAAAACTGAGTTTTTGGGGAAATAATGAAATTTTAATGAAGATATCTTTCCAATTTATTTGTTTCTTTACGTGAACTTTAGATTGTAGTAGCATGCACATCACTTTGTGAAGTAATTAATCTACCTGGAATTGAAAGTTGAGTCAAGAATCTCATTTAATTGTTTAATTGTCATTTGAATCATCTTCGTAGTTAATTAATTATTGTTTTAACTTTTGAACGTATTTTCTTGCGTAGTTTATTCTTTGATTGGGTAACTTGCCGCTATTCGCAATTTTTATTGAATCCAAAACATCTTTTGAATCCCTTCTACTTGAATAATTGGTCGTGAACTGTCTTTATTTTCCAAAACCTAGAAACTTAATATTCTTCAAAATTCTGAACCTTCTTAAATTTAGGAGTAGTAAATTTTTACAACCTAGAAACCAAAACTTAGGTTCCCTGTGAATTCGACCTCAGTCTCACCAAGTTAAAACTACAACGCACACCCTTGCGTTTGGGGGTTAGTTTAGACACAATATTTAAATGCAGTCATCACATCATACCTACCATTTTGAAATTCACCACGTGCATTTAGTACTGAGTGATACATCTTAAATGTGAAGTAAACCTCCATTGTGCATATATATTTATATATACAAGGATTATAATAATATTATTTTTCTAATTATTTACACATTAATTTATTCATTCTATCAACCTATAAATACTTTATATGGTACACTAAGTCAGGTATATTCATTATTGTCAACTAAACTCTGTTATTCTCACAATTATCTCTCAAGGGTTGTTCTGACTTTATTATTAGAGAACCTTTGGTCGCAGACTCCCTCCAGCTAATTTCCTTGACATTTTTTTATTTTTCAAACCTTTCCAAACAAGTTCATTTGACATGGTGTCAACGTGCGAAGATATATTTTATCTTCGCATAATAAATTAAAAGTTATATTGGGGTATAGCACCGAAATGGGATTAAATATCCTAGAATGGATTAACCCATCTTAAACTACAATCACTTCATCTATTTATAATTATGAAATGCTATATCTTTACGTCAAATTTCTAGGTAGTTTAAATTTGGATAAAAGAAAAATAGGATTAAAAGCAGACATTTCCATTTGATAAAGTTTTTATTTGGTAATGTTTTCATTTTTTTTTATTTATGCTTACAAAATTTTGAAAATCAAATTTTATAATTTTTAGAAAAATTACTAAAAGAAAATATTTTCGACGTTCACTTTTTTTGACCAAATACAAATTTGAATACTAAATGGTTAATTTTTGCTACCAAAGTAGGATTAGTCATGAACAATAAATTTGTCTAACAAGAAAAACACTAGTCGCTAAATGGTAACTTTTAGCAGCCAATTAGTTGAGATTGGTCACTAAAAGTTGCCATAAAAAATAATAATATTTTTATTACATTTTCTCACTAATTGGTTGCTAAAGATAAATCATTTACCGACCAACTAGTAGCTAATAATTCACTTTTACCCACCAAATTAAAATTCATTCATAAAGGATTTATTTTATCTAACCGAATAAATTTAATTGGTAAAAGAAAATATTTTGATAACCAATTGGCCATTAAAGGTAATAAAAATTTTATTTTTTGGCACAAAAAAGTAAATATTTTATTTTTTATTTAAAATGACCAAAAAATTATTTTTCCTGACCAAACATGGGTTGGCAGAAAGTATAATTTTACATAAATGTTAAAATATATACATTTATATACACAAGTAATGTTAAAATATATACATATATATATATAAGTAATGACTTAACTAGGTGGTTAAGTACTTTAAAATTAAGAGTGAGACCATTTTTTAAGTCTCAAGAGAAGTAAGTTTTGTTTTTTGTAAGACCTTTGGTTGACGAATCGATCGCTAAAGACCAACCTTTTATCAACCAAATTTTGATCTCTAAAAGAAAACTTTTCTTAATCAAGTATGTTTTGATCGTCAAAATCCTATATTTTAGCATCAAGTTGATCGCTAAAAGTGTACTTTTTAGTGATCAAAATTTGATTGGTGAAAATTATACTTCTACCGACTAAATATGATTTTGGTTGCTAATACCTTCAGCGACCAATTTTTGTCAGCCAATTGGTGACTAAATTTTGTTTGATCATGTATTTTTTATCCAAACTACAAGAAAGTAACCTCATTTAATAGATTGTTAAAATAAAATATCAAGTATTACATTGCTCTTCATCGCGTATTGATAAAGAAGTGCTATTTTTCTTCACATAACTCACTTTATATGTACATGTAAGTATTGGGAATAGATTGTATATACGCACATGATATTGTAATCAATGCTTTGTAATTAGATTATGCGCGATGGACAATTTTGGCCGCCATAACGTATATTTTTTTCACCCTTAATTTTGAAAATTTTTTTCTCGTAAAATTTTATATCTCCGGTATTTAAGTTTCAGGACCGACAATTGTTTGTTTGAATTGGTTGGTTTCACTGGCTAGTACATCAGCGAATACGAATTTTCAATTTCCTACATTACGTCTGTCATACTTCCGGGGAACCAAATAATGCCTTGATACCCCCACAATTGATTCCAAGTACTTTTTTCACGCGGGAAAATAGTTTCATCCTTGAGAAATAATGAATCTTGAATTTGCAGAAGAATTATGCTTCTGATGTAATGCCGGGCAGTGGCGGAAATAGGTTGGTTGAGTGGGTATATTGTCCCCACCTGTTTTTCTAAATAAGAATTATATATATATATATATATATATATATGTCTTTTAATATTATCTTTATTAAAATAATTTTTTGATCTCACTATCTCAATTTATCTTTATTTGTCCCCATTCTATCCAACCTATATCTAACATACAATTATCATTTCTCGGATTACCCAACTTTAATTTTTTTTAATCATTAATCTAATTTTATTCTTTTGATAGGTCTTATCATTTTTTTTTTTATAATTTAGGTTTTATCATTGGTTTAGATAGTTTTTTTCATCATTTATTTTTTTATCCATCTTCAACTCTTTTGTTTTTATATCATTTATCATTACTTCATTTTTTGGATATATCTTATCATTTTTTGGATAGGATTTTTTTATCATTTATCATTTATTCAATTTTAATTTTTTGTTTTTAGATATGCCTTATCAATTTATTAGATAAGCCTTATCAAAACTCTTTTTTTATCATTTATTATTACTTTATTTTTTAAATAGACTTTATCATTTTTTAGATAGAATTTTTTTATTATTTATCATTTATTCAATATCAATTTTTTTTAGATACACCTTATTAATTTTTTAAATACTCCTTACAAAATATTCTGCACCAAAATTTTTAAGTTAGCCATACCCTCACCCATTATTAGCAATACCCTCACCCACTACTTTTTCTATCCTCCGCCATTTACACCAGGCCAATTTGTATGTTGTTTGTTTCTATCTCAAGCTCAGTTCATATATAACTTGATTTAGTCTTGTCAGCAGAATTTGCTTACATTAATCTGCTAGCACATATATAATTATAATTTTTATAATTCAAATATACATGTATTTGTTGTATATTATTAAATAAAATGATGACCATTTCCATTATCTAACCTTGATTTACTTGTCTTTACTTTTATGGGGCCGTTTGGTAGATTAAAAAAAATTAACTTTTACTAATTTTTTTAATTTTTTCTATTAAACACAAAATTAATTTTTATCTTTCATTAATTCTCTTCCACTTTTATAAATTTTTGCTAAAAATACCTAATTAACTATTTTTTTTATGCCGCCGAAAGGTCCCTATATTGACAAAAAGCCAGCTGGAAGTGACTCGCCTTTTTTTTTTTTCCTGACAATTGATTATTTCGACTCTAGTAAATCTCAATTGACTTTTCTTCATATACTTTGCTTTACTGATAATGACTAATTCTAAGAACACGCTACCAACTCCATGCACGCTATAATTTAAAAATAAAAAGTAAAGTAAACGTAAAATATAATCAATTAATTATGAAGAATTCTAAGCTCTTATATATATATATATATATATATATGTAAATGTATGGCTAGAAATGTTCATTGGACAATGATCGCATGAAACACAAAGATAAGGTACGAGGACTCTATAATTGCCTTTACATTCAAAGGCCAATAGATGCATTCCGCGGAAAGAGAGTATGAATTAAAGGAAATGAACCTGTTACATCCATCATTCAAAATCGAGCATCGTGAAAACACCTAACGTGCACTGATTTAATCATCACTGGCTAAAGCACTGGTACGAACAATGGGTAGGGTAGATTTGAGATGTCTAGTACTCAGCGAAAGGAACATTGAAGCTATATTTCCCGGTTGAGGCTTTGGAAAAAAAAAAAAAAAAAAAAGTATCTTAATTATTGACCGTTATCCCCACTTGAAAATACCACTGTTAGCTCCTTCATCTCAAGCTATTACGATATATCCTTAGTTCAATGTATCATAGAATTGTCGGTTCAAGTGGCGTGCATCCAATTGCCAAATGGGCTTGTTGGTGCAGGTTCGATATTTCACTTTAGTGGACATAGATTTTTATTTTTATTTTTTCGTTCTCTCTAGGTATCTAGCTACATTTAAAGGTAGCATTTATAGGTATTTGCTTATATTTTCATTTTATTCTACCATTTATTTTATTCTATCAAACATACATCATTCTTAGGGATGATCATCTTGGCCAACCCATTCATACCTTACCCAATCCCCATTTCGAATGGGTAGGAGATGTATTTTTTACGGATCGGGTAGGGTATGAAAATATTTTTTAAAAAAATTTAAAAATTGGGTAAGATACGGGAATGAATTTGTCCTCTGCCTATACCTTATCCTACCTGTTCCCCCACCCATCCCCACCCCTACTCGCCCCTTATTGTACCTTCATATATATATATATATATATATATATATATATTAATTTTTTAGAATTTTATTTTACGTTACAATCTACTCCAACACAGCGGCACGCTAGCACAAACTGATTCTATTTTAACCTTAACACGGCAAGAGAGCAAATAGAGGTAAAGAGATTTTGTTTTGATTTTTTTTTTTCATCAATCTTTTTCCTATCAAATCCTTGAATACCCATTTCTAGAAGAACCGAAGTTCTGATTTTGATAATCAAAACTCTTTTCTTCGTTTTCTAAATTGACACTTTCATGGTTTCAACACATTAGATATTTTTAATTTGAGACTCTTTGCATATTGATATTTCAAATCGAGCCAAAATGAGTTTAGATTGAACTTATTTTGCAGCCCTACAAATTTGTTTGTTTATTGCAAATTTATGTGATAAATACCACGAGGTGATAACAATCAAATAATATACACACATATATATAATTTTACAAAGTTAACACTTGCACCCCCGATTGGGTATAATTTTACAAACCTAATAGGTACTTTCTAAATATATATATATATATATATGATTCTTTTCGATTTTCTAAATACATATTAAGATTTTGTTATATTTTCTCATAAGTTATACTTGAAAATTTTTATATTTTTGTATTTTCTTCATTTCAAGTACCCAATTCTCTACGGGGATTCCTGTTTCCTGTTTGGGTCGAGAATGGAAGATAAAAATAAATCCCCAGTAAGGATCGGATAGAGTATTGGAATTGATTTTAAATTGGGGATTGGATATAGGGATAGGCGTACCTGTCCCCTACCCGGCTCATGCCAATCCCTAATCATTCCCACTCACAAGTTCATCCCTTAAATGTACCAAACATTGTTATTTTCATCCTCACAATTACTCCATTCCTGCTAAGAACGTAAAGATGGTCAAGTTGATCTTGACATAACCAGACCTGATCTAACCCAAACCCTCTACCCGTTTAAACCCGACCCTGGCCCATCCTTACACCTTAGAATCAGGACTTGGATTACCCCAACTCAACCCTAAGCAGACCCAACTTTTACCCAACCCTAATTTTACAAATTTAATTTTGTTTCTATATAGTTTTCAATTGTTGATTTACACTATTACAAAATGCATAATAAATGTGAGTATTTTTAAGATCTTGAGAGTAAAGACTCAATTAATTTCTTTTTTTTGTAATTGAAAAATCCCAACGGCTAAGAGTTGCAATAATTATTAATAAAATTGATTTATTTTTAAGACCAATTGGTTAATTATTTTACTTCAAGTTCAAGTTATAATTAATTTATTTTTAAAATATAAATAAATATATTTTTAAAAATATTAAAAATACAAATGGTCATTGAGTTAAGGTCAATGTCAAATATGCCTAATCCTAACCCGACCTAGTTTTTGCATAGGCAACCTGGATCAAAGGCAAATTGGGCCATGGTCAACATAGTTTTTGGGTCAAGTCAACCTAATTTAATGCCTAATTTTCACCCTCAAGTTCGCCTCATATTCATCTCATCCTTACTTCCAACTAAATATATATATCCTAAGGGTACATGGATTAAATTTGTAAGAAATACACTAAAAAGTAATATCAAAATGATATAGTGATGAAAGTATACCTTTATGAATTTATTTATTTAAAGTGATAATTTCACAAGTATTACACGTCATCCTTATAATTTAATTTTTTTTAATCAATTTTGGGTTAATTACCACTATATATAGGTATCAATCCACAAACCCCTTACACCCAACTCATAAGTAAAAAATTAATATTATTCAATCATTAATTAATAAATGATTTGTTAGACAATACTTCCTCCTACAACTCTTTTCACTCTTCTTTAGCTTTGGTGGGCTTGGCAAATAATTGTGTAAATCTAGCTCTTAGACGAGTTCTAGGACACAAGTCGAAACTATTAATGTAAGAAGCTCTGTTGCCTCTACAATCTTTCTAAAGCACTAAGGCCCTATTGTGCGAGCCTTCCAATGGGGACCCATTTTGCCAAAAGCGAGAGAACTCCATCCGAAATGCATAGAAATTAAAAAGAACAGAAACAGCGAAAGCAAAGTTGAAAATTAAATAATAAAGCTTTTGTAAAATCTTCTAAGGTTAATGAGTAAAAGAATTGAGAATCATCCGGATGCTAAGACTGTCCTCAATCTCTGCAATGACATTTGATGAATGAATCGATCAACCTAGCTACATGTCTTACTTTTACTGTTATATTGAGAACTACTTCAAGTATTGATTGATACAAATACTATTACTTTCTCTCGAACCATAATAATATTTTTTATCAGATTATTGAATTGTTCCCTCAACCTCTAGGGTAGATTTTGCTAGCCACATTATACAACACTTGTATATCACGTACACCTCACCACTCGGTCCCCTTCTCTATCTGAACTTCCCATATTTATAGTTACGTTCAGGGTGGCAATCATCGTAGCAATATCGATATATAGTCAATTGTCCACCTAGTTAAGTACAAAAAACAGAATAGAATCACGGAAGACATGTTGCTAGTGTACTTCTTCTGGAGTCAGGGAGAAGTCCGCAGCCGCTACCCATTGGTACGCACTGCTAGTGTACTTCTTGCTTGCGAGGAAAAACAAGTTAGCGACGGCAAATAATCACAATGAATTTCCATTTTGGGCGATGGTTTTGTTCCAGAGCTTATCATAAAGTATGGGGTTAGGTAGGCCGAGCTTTTTCGATTCGTATTTTAAAATAATTTGGTTTTGTTTGTAAAAACTTTAGGAACGGAATGGGAAAAAAATTGGTTCAATATAAATTTTGGATCAGCATTAAGATTTGAACCATAAGCTTGGGTTCGATCCAATTCGGGTAGTCCAAATATTCTTAAACTAAAATTAGTATATATATTATATGACGACCTGTGCTTTGACAAAATTTTAGGTTCAAATGTTTCCGAGTAGGTCAAGTTTGGGGCCAATTAAAATGCATTACACCATTATAAATGCCCGGCTCAAATCCGAATTTAATCAACTCTAGTCGGTTCCTTTAGCGATTCTGCCATATGTATAGCTCCTTTGCGGCCATCAAGCTATGCTATTGGGTGGATAATCTGCCTAATAGTTAGAGGACAAAATTAATTTATCTATAATAACAATTAATTATATTTAGGATAAATTATTTGTCCAAATATGTGTGTATGCCCCATGTGTGTGTTTGAGAAGGGAGGAATGTAGCATACTACAAACCCCTCTCAGGAGAAAGGAAGAGGGAGGGAAATGTAACATACTACAAACACGTTGATAACAGCATTTCTAGCATTTCTAAGGGTTTGTTTGGTTTTATTTTAGCTTTTAACTTTTTTCGTCTTATATGTTTTTTTTTTTTTTTTTCTGGCCAAACTTTATAAATTTTTTTAGAAAGTGTAGCTTTTTGATGTGTTAATTAAATTCTTAAAAAAAATAAAAAAAATTCACATTCGTTCAGATAAAAGATAAAAAATTAAAAAAATAATTTTTCAATTACTTTTTTATCTAAACGGATAACTTTTATCCAAATAAACTTGAATTTATTTATTTATTTATTTATTTATGAATGTGATTAACATACTTAAAAGTTGTATTTTTTAAAAAAATTAAATTTTGGTAAGCTATAAAAAATAAAAAGAAGCCAAAATGAAACCAAACAAAACCAAACACAATACACTTTGCAGAAATAACCCGAAGAATTATACAACATAGCTGGCTTCATATATATATCTATATATGTGTGTGTGTGTGTGTGTGTGTGTGTAACGAGCTTACATGTTGATTTATTTGCAATCCACAATTGCATATCTATCAATATTGCTACATCATAAATAAACTAACAAGCTTTCTTAAGAAATTATCAGCATATTAGTCTTATTCCTCCTCCTCTTCCTCGTCCCCTTCTTTTTCTTCTTTTCGTTGTGTTATTAGTAAATAGTAGAAATCATGACATGGAAATAACCAGAGCGAAATTGCAAGTGACCATGATGTTCCTCTGACCACCTTTATACGATTTTGCTCTGAGAATTCAGCAAGGATTTAGGTAACGAGGAGCTTGCAGCATACTTGTTTCTCCAGTGGTGCCGTTCCTCACAATAAATACTGAATCCATACCCCAGCTAGTATGTCTGTCCAGATGACAATGCATGAACCACACCCCTAAAAAATCATAATATGATTAGTTAATTTCCTTTTTTTGTTTTCTTTCTTGTTTTAAATGCCAAATCATAGAACCAAAAATGCTATACAACTAAAATGAAAAAGTTACCAGAATCATTAACGGGAATGTTTCGAATCTATCGTTACTATTTTAAATTATTTAATCAATTAATGAGATTGTGTTATAATTGAAATATTGTCATTATTACATTATTTTTATTCAAATTCTTGCTACAAAAATCGGAATGGTTAACCATGGTTTAAAATCACAAACGCAATGACAATATGAGATCTTTAATTTTTTATGTGGTAATTAATAATGTCGTTTTGCGGTATTGGGCAGCACGCAATGATACACTTTTTTTTTTTTAAATTAAAAATGTTCATGAAAATTTTCTTAAAAAATATAAATCACAAAATTGATCTATAAGATTAAATATTTCGTAACTAGATAATTATTTATAACAATCAAAACGAGCTATTTTGCACCAATGTCAATATTAATAAACTTTCATAGTCAATATAATTCAAACACACACATTAGGGCCCGTTTAGTAGGATTTATGTTTTTTATATTTATTTTTATTTTTTTTTTTTAGTTGTTGCTTTCTTCCTTCGAAATAAAAAAAAAAAACAGCACGTTCGGTGTTATAATTTCATTTATAATAATTACATTTATCTTAACAAAATAGTTATTTTTACAAAAATATTTTTTATAAAATTAATTTAATTTAATAAAATATTCAATTAATTTAATTTTATAAAAATTTGCTAATAATAATTAATTTTAATAAATAACATAATTTAATAATAAATCATTATTTTATTATTAAAATTAATTTTATTTAATAAAATATTTTTTATTTAGCAAAATAAATAATTTTAATTATAAATTATTATTTAACAACAATAATAATATATTATTTTTAAAAATAATTTCAATTTACTAAAATATTTGAATAAAATAAATTATTTTAATATAATGCCGCAAAAAATTGACATAATATTTTGTTTAGGGTTTAAAATTGACAATGTATTTATAAAAAACAAAAAATAGAGTGAAAGCATAATTTTCTGGTTTACATTTTTGACCTAAATATTTAAACAACTTCTCATTTTTTAAGCCAAAGAAACAAAAAACATATTTTAACAAAGAAATTTTTGTTGATAATTTTTAAAATTTATAAAAATAAATAAAAAAACAGTAAATGAAAACTTTATTAAACGGGATATAAGTTAACTAATACCATCGTATGTTTAAAAATATAAACAAGTATACCTGGATTATTAGCTTTAAATCTGATGACAGCCCATCCATTCTTGGGAACTCCAACAGTGTTCAACTCGGGTGGATCAACCAAATTATAAGTTTTGGGGTCAGTCTGGTTGTCGAAATTCCCCAAACCCATTCCAACGACATAAAAGCTAAAACCATGCAAATGCATCGGATGATTCTCAGCCGAACTCAGAACATTCGTCCCCTGGAACACTATCTCCACATTGGAATTGTATTTCAACACCTTCACCTTAGTCCCCCTCAAAGGCGTCAAAAGAGTGCTAGGCAAATCATCAGCCGTGTAGTTAAAAACATAAGGTGGATAGTTTGGAAAATCCGTAGTGAAATACCCACTAAGTCTCCTGTAGTACGCTTGCAATATATCAACGCTTGGTTCCACAAAACTTATGTTGTTCAAGCTTGCCGACAACCTAGTCCCATTGGGCCCTTGACAAGTAATAGTGGTACTGTTACAAGGTAAGGTGTTGACAGAAACAGTTATAAACATTCTCGTATCCACTGTTTTCGGGACATCAACCGGATGATCCTTGCTTGCTAAAGCTCTCAGTCGTCTGGTGAAATTGCTCACCGCAGAGATGTCGGTGTAATTAGGAAGGGTGGGAAACACCGGCGTCGATGGGGCCGTGTAATTTCCGCTGTATTGAACGATTGCAGTTGTGGTGGTGTTATCGAAAGAAATTCCTTCTGACGCATAGGCTCTCGATGCCATGTAATAGTGACTCGGAGGTTGATTAGCAGTCACTAAGGCATCCATGGTTTGTCCTGGGGTTATCATCATATACTCGGTGCTGAAGGGTTTGAGGTAAGCCCCATCCATTCCGACGACCGTGAGATTGTGATTTGCAATCTTGAAGAACATTTCTTCGTTCATAATTGAATTGATGATGCGAAGAAGATAGGTTTTTCCATAATCAAACAATAATTTGAATGTCCCTGCAACATGCGAACCGTGTCATATACGTAGGTATGTGTCACGAGTGTGCCTTGTTGAATAAAAATAATTTGTGTTAGTGTTCGTCCGAACCTGGTTTGGAACAATTGTACAGATCACCTGGCTGGCCATTGATAGTGAAAGCATCTGACTGGTTGGGATCGCTTCCATATTTCAGTGCAGTAGTAATTATCTCCATTACGTCTCCTTTGAACCATGATGCTGAACAAGAGTAGTCAAAATAACGTGTAGAATTAATTGAGACGTATAAATTTTTGTGAGTAATGTTTTATTATTAGAAAACTTTAATTTGAAAAAAAAATTACCAAATCTAAATCGATTAAATACGACTTATTAATTTAAATAAAAACATTCATTAACATGTACATTAATTCTAAAAATATTGTTGCTATTTTATTGTGGAAATTGCTTAGTTTTTTAATTTATGCTACGGTTCACATTTTCAAAAAGAAAATGAAAAATCTTAAATTAATATAAGGCTTTAAATTAAAAGATGTTGCTGTCCCCAAAAGATGAATGGCCCTATTTTAGATTTATCACCTGTGGATGCTGCATAGTTAATGGTTTTGCGTGCAAAGATGATAGGACAAAATAAAAGTTAATTTATCAATTTATTTTTGTAAGAAAATTATTTCTGTCCATTTCTTTTGACACTGATGGTGAATCACTAACATCCAAGATTAGAAGCTTATTTACAACCCATTGCGTGTTGAACAAGCATGATAGTGTAATATAAAAATATTTTAATTAATGAAGTTAATCTTCTACAGGTGATAAATCTATTTTAGTTATGATATTGTCGCATAATTTTTTTACAAAAATTGATGAAAAAAATGGGAGACGGGGGATCATACCCAGCACAATGGGAAACTCTGCGTGAGGCTTGGGAAATGGGTAAGTCGTCCCAAACTTGGGGTAGACTATGATAGGACCATGTACAGTGGCTCGAGACCAGTCGCTGTGAGCATGCCACCACAAGGTTCCTTCCTCGGTTGAGAATATAATGTCATAACTAAAATTTGCTCCTGGTTTGATTGGACATTGCGTGACATACTCTGGCCCATCGGACCATGGATTTCTGGGTTGCTTCACTCCATGCCTATCAAATCAATATATACACCAAACATATGCAAGTAATAGTATACAATTAAAAAAAATTATATGAAATGTTTGTCAACCTATCTTTTAATTTGGTAGTAATAAATTCATATAAATATAATTTTTTTTGTAACACCACTATTATCATCTTGTTCTAAAGTTTCTATTATATTTTTATAACATAAAATAGCATTTTTTAACATGCATTTACATTTTCCACTCTTAACTTTGGGTCCGTTTAGATCTTCAACTTTTTTTAAAAAATTTCAGAAAACTTTAGGTGGCATTTGGTTTGTTTTTCTATTTTTTGTTTTCATTTTATGTTTTAAAAATTTCAAAATAAAGAAACACAAAATACTTTATTTTCGTTATTTTGAAATTTTTCGTTATTTTGGATTAAAAATACTCAAAATGACTTTTTGTCATTTTTTATTTTATGTGTAAGCCCATTTTATATTTTCAAAAATAAATTTTGAAAATACAAGTGACCAAATACGTTTTGAGCTTTTTTTCTTATTTTCAAAAACGTAAAATGAAAAATGAGTTCAAAACAAAAAATAGAAAAACAAACCAAATAAGCCCTTAAAATTTTTCAAATTCCTCTAATCAAATTTTACCATGTGTCATTTTTACATCATATCAACACCAACTTTTTTTTTTCTTTTTTTTGGCACTCTCCCCGTAGTAAGGTTTTTGTCCGCCCCCACTGGCACCATTTTTCCTTGTGGGTGACCACATACGCTTCTATACATGCATCGCTTTGTTTCTATCAATATCAATAGTTATTGTCCTAAAGGGATCATTATAGACCCATCAATTTTATCAATACTTTGATACATTAATGCTACCGTGCATAACTTTGATAGGAAGGAAAACTCCATTCACATGGGGTGTGTTTGGTCCATTTGCCCTTGAAATATCAGCAATCCAAAAACTTTAGGGGCTCCGTTTGGAGCATTCTAAAATAAAATAAAATTTTATAAATCTCTACAAACATAAATTACGAGATAATAAAATTTAAATTTTACATTTACTACACGAATTACGAGACATTTACTTTTACAATTTTATTTTATTTTATACACTTTTATACAACTTCAAACACACCCAAGATGAGTTTGGAAAGAAAAAAAATGTAACTTTTTTGGTATTAACTATCAATTAATTACTAAAAAATTACTTTTTTTTGTGTTTAGAAAGAAAAAAATTAACTTTTTAATTTCTTGTTAATATAATATTTTTGTCCTTTAAGTTTTAAAAGAAATTTAAAGTACTTGTAAGAGGATAAATTTAATAATTTAAAAAAATTACCAGGTTTCTTTTGCCAAACACTATCTTAGATTTATACGGTAAAACAAGGTTAAAAAAATAATAAAAAATTAAAAAAAAAAAAAAGCGAGGAGATAAGATCTTCTCTTCCTTGTTTAAGAAGAAAACTGTGTTTTGTCAACACTTTGGCGGTGGGCATTTGTAGATCACTGTGCTTGTCAGACCGCGTGCATGTTTGTTTATTATTATTATTTATATATATATATATATATATTTTTTAGAAAGAGAAAGAAAGGGAGAGAGAGAGAGAGAAATATACCAATGAAGGGTGATATTATACTTTGCTTGATTTTTCACATTCACAATCAGTCTTTCACCTTTGTGGACGTATAAAGGAGGCCCCGGAAACAGCCCGTTGATTGTTATAATCTTTTTTGTGCTGCACAATCTGGTATACGAGGTTTCTGTTAACTGCAAAATAAAATAAAAATAAGATAAATTAAAACAATAAAATAAAATAAAACCTTTCAAAAAAAATAAAATAAAATCAATATGCTTACTAAAAATGTTAGTAATGATGTTACACAATGATAACAATTGATTTTTTAAATTATAAATATATATATGTATACATACAATTTTCTTTTCTCTTGCTTAAAGTTATTAATAACAGAAAAAAAAAAATTTAAATCAATTTTTTCGCTTCCCAAAGTAACCCTAACATATCTTAGTTACCAATCACAGTCAGAGCCACAGCTAAATTATTCCACAAGACTTGGACGGAGCAGAATAATGATTTCAATACATTCATCTCTTTCAATGAAAAAGAAATGATTTCGAGCCGTCTGATATGGCAATGGAGTGAGTGAGAGCACTGTGTGGATGTTGAAAAAGATAAAGCAACACACTATAGCTAGGAAATATCTTTGGAATGGCAGTGGAATTAAGTACTTACAACCCAGTTAATGGTTCGGATCTTCTCATGAGCCACACAACAAGCCAAAACATTCAAGAGCAAAACCCCTAAGAACTCCAACCTCCTCAAGCTTTTCTTCAGCTCCATCTTTTCACTCAAAAAGATGGTCTCTCTCCCCGGCCGTTGTATCTTATTACTACATATGATCGTATATATATAGGCCTTTGTATAAGCTTTGATTTTTCAACTTTTAGTGAAAAGAGTTCTCTTTTTAACACGTTTTGTTGCTTTAAGTAATCTCTGTCTTAAAACAACTAAATACTAAAATAAAATATGGGCCGCCTCCCCACTTTCAAGAAGGCATGCATTTTCCGCCACGCACTCTCTCCCTCTTGAGTCAATCCTTCTTTTGATAGCAAAATAAGTTTCTCATAGTGCACAATAATATATATGCCTCTTTTGGATCAAGAAATAAGGGGTGTATATACATATATATAATATATGTATCAGCAATTATTTGACATGGTTAAAACTAGCTAGCCAACTTAAACCAATAGTGGGTTTTAGAAAATTTATTAATATAATAAAATTTTAAACATCCTCTGAAGTTAGTTCTCAAACTTCTAATAATTCTTTTTTGTGCATAATTTTTTCAATTTTGCCCCTAGCTTTAAATTCTAGATCCCTCCTTGTTAGACTCTACACCGTATTTTTCTTTGCTTAGTTTAGAACAACAAGCAACTCAAGTAGATTATGAACTAGCCAGCTAGTTGTTACCAACCTAAATAAATTGCCTATTTTGTCAACATATGGCTCATTTGAAGGGGTAAACATCAATGAAGATTTATCAAAAGTTATTTCTTGATTATCTGGTAAAATATTTATTTTTTTTTATTTTTCTATTTATTTACAGTAATTTTCTTAATTCAAAAGTTATTAAAAATTGTCAAAAATTACCACACACTAAAATTATAGCTAACAACAGAAAGTACTAAAAGTTACTAAAATTTGGACTTCCAAACGGTATAATAATTTTCCTTTCAATCATTTAGAGGCCGTTTAAAAAAATAAAAATAACAACCAAAAAAGCAAACAACTTTGCACTTTATACGTGTCATTTTAGAAATTAATTAGATATTTGGTAAAAATTTTAAAAAGTAAAAATAATGAAAAATAAGAGAAAATTTGTAAAAGTTAAAGAAAGTTTGTAAAAAATAGAAAAAGTTGAAGAGAATTAATAAAATTTAAAGAAAGTTGGTAAAAATTTTAAATATGATCGGTGAAAAAAGTTAAAAATTTTGAAAAAAATAGTAAAAATTAACTTTTTTTTTTATAGTAAAAATTGGTGAATCAGATAGTCCTTTGATTACAAATTAACTTGGATGTTACATATAAAAAAAATAAAAAAAAATAAGTCTTTATGATTTGATTTACTCATCACTTTTCATGACTAATTCTAATATTTATGTTATATATATGGTTGTTGTTGTATTAACTTCATTCTTAATTTATGCTTCTACGTTGTTGTATTACAGACTTCTCTTTAAGGATGTAAACCAAAAAAAAAAAAAACAGAGAGAAGGTCGATATAGTTTTGCTATGTCAATCCCATGATATTGATTATGAACGGTTAAATTTTAATTTGATAGTTTAAATATATTCATACTATTTTAATTTAAAATAAATATGAATGTATCTAAACTATTAAATTTAAAATCAATTATTGAGATTGTAACTCATAGAGCTGACCCCGAATTCATATAAACAGGTAGGGTATCCACTCAATTAATAAATTTTATTACCAAACTCGTTTATTTTTTATTTATCATTACCGTCCCAAACCCGTTTATTTTTTTTAGTTAGAATCTCAAACCCATTCCATCCCAAACTCGTAAAACTTGATTAAGCACAATTGGTCAAATCCTCCATTAACTATCTATTAAATATCTAATTTAAAATAAGAAATAAAAAATATTAGACACAGGGCACTTGAAATAAAATGTGTTGTGATTCCGTCTTTCAAAAATGATATATTATCCCTCTTGGGGGGATTTGGTGAAGCATTTAACGTCCTATTTAAAATTGCATTACAGTGCTATTTTATAAGGTGGAAGTGAAACTCCCTTATTATGAACTAATTGGAGCAGTATTTATGGTCCTATTTAAAATTGCAATACAGTGCTATTTATAAGGTGGAAGTGAAACTACGCACCGTATTATGAACTTTAATTTGCTGCAGATTTCATTGTTGCACGACACAAAAATTTATTCTCGTGTGCTCATTACTTAACTCTTTTCGTTGGACAAAGAAGGCGTTGAGGAAAGAGGTTAGAGAGAAATTGTCGAGAGAAAGGGCTTAAATGGTCAGTTGAGAGCTAGTGTACTACTCTTGTTGATATCTCTTAACTATAAAGGTTTAGAAAAGTGAGAGTTAATGAGATATTAATTTAATTTTAATGACATGTTAATCTCACTAATCTCTTCATTCTCTTAGTAATCCCGATGATATAGTTCATTTAACGTGCATGAAATATATTTGTAAAATAATAGGTGAGATTTGACAAATTTAAGAATAATTACTGTTATATCATATTCTCTATAATTACGATAACAAATTAACTTGTTTGAATTGTAATCATGTAACTGAAATTGAACTATACCCATACTCTTTTAATCTGAATGCAAGTATGTGAGATTGGAAAAATAATGTTGAGGTTAAGAACGGAATTAATAAGGTCAAGAAGATCATTACTCAATCCTAGCTATAATTAAAATTGTGCCACGTGTAAAAAATATCTTTAGATCTAACAATTATTAATCATAATTTTGTTTCATTTTTATTTATTTTTATTTTATTTTTACATTTATGTTTTGTTTGATTTTTAATTTTTAAATTTATACAAAAATAACGTACCAAACCTCACAAATAAATAATGTAATAAAACAAAGCATTAAAGACCCATTAATTGCAAGAGTAAAAATTAAAAAAATAAGAAAGAAAAAAATGAAAATTTCATGAATAAAAAATAGACAAAAATAAAACAACTAAAAACCCTTAATTAGTTGAAAAAAATAAATAACTAAAAAAATATATAAAACCCGTATTTGTTGTTATTAGGATTCTAAAATCTAAAGCATTTATATATATTCATTAATATAAAAAAATATATTTATATTTACAAAAAGTAATTAAAAATATATTTATAAATGAAGTAATACAAGTAGAGTAGGAAATACTGCATGTGGAGAAGGCATATATGCAGCAATAAATATTATAAAGAATAAGCCTTATTCATTTTTTTCATTTGCAAAATTAATTAGTTATTTACTATATTTTATACTTTTTAATATGTAATTAAAAATTTAAGTTTTTTAAATTATAAAATTTTTTTTATATGCATCGCATGTGCACTACTGTCAGTTTGTATATGACTTGAACGATTTCAATCAAACTTTCCATTTGGTTTGATAATGAAATAGAGGAGATTTTTGAACGTGGGTTGAATCGCTCAAGGGTGAAATGATTACGAGTTGAATAAAGTAATCAGGAAGAAGAGACCGATGATGAATATCAAAATACTTATATGTTTGTAAAAAAATTAAATCAATAAATAATGATGCTAAAAAGGGGTTTTAACCATTAAGAATTTTATTACTTTCTTATGTATTTTGAATAATATAATTTAATATATTTAGAAATTATTATCATGTATATTAACTATATAAGTCAATGGATATATATATATATATATATTTCATTTGAAGTTACGAAAAACAAACGGAACTTTTAGTTTCAAAAACTGAGTGCCCATTTAGTTTATTTTTTTATTTTTTATTTTTTATTTTTTGTTTTGAACTCATTTTTCATTTTACGCTTTTAAAAATAAGAAAAAAACTCAAAACGTATTTGGTCACTTATGTTTTAAAATTTATTTTCGAAAATAGAAAATTGGCTTACACATAAAATGAAAAATGATAAAAAATTATTTTGAGTGTTTTTAATTCAAAATGAAGAAAATTTCAAAATAACAAAAACAGAACATTTTGTGTTTCTTTATTTTGAGATTTTTAAAATATAAAATAAAAATAAAAAACAGAAAATAAAAAAATAGACTAAATGCCATCTAAACAATTGTACTTTGAAAATTTTTATAACATATTTAAAATAGTAATTTGAATTAAAAATTTACTTTTTAATGGTTCAGATAAGAAAAACAAAAAGTTATCAAGTCAATTAAGATCATAAACTCTTAAAACTATATATTTAGCTTCTAGTAATTTAGATGAATGTTTCAAATTATGATTTTATATGTCCAAAAAGTATGTATTTTAGGATCAAAAAAAATGTGTAAAATTTGCAATTTAAGGAAAGAAGTAAAATATAGGAGTATGATTTAAGGTAAGATTAGATTAATTCTAATGTTTATGGATGAATCAAATAAATTTTTTAAATAGATTAATCATAAAAATTTAATTTTTACACCACTAATTAATTTCATTGTATGACTAATTTCAATAAATTAAAATTTTAAAAGACTAAGAAAATGAGTAGGGTATTTAAGCCTGATAATTAATAGATTTAGTATATATAATGATAAAATTTATGTTATAGTTTCCGATTTTCTAATATATATATATATATATATATGTATATAAGTTTTATATATAAGTAAGATTTTCATATTTCATTTAATATATCACAAATAACACGCAAAATAGATAAATATAATTAATGATGGGTTAATTAAAAATAATAATTAAATCTGAATTAATGTCAACTATGGTGGAAAAACACTTGTGATAATGTCTTACATTTTTAAAATATTTTGAAATGAAGTTCGTAAATTTTAGAATTTCAAACCAAATGCGTGAAAAACAAATGAAAATAAATAAAAGTTAGTAAAAATTTATAAAAGTTTAGATATCAAATACTCCAATAAATGTATATTTATTAATTAACACAATATTCTAAAATTGTAAACATTTCTTGGAATATGAATTTTTCGTGATTCCATAATAAATAAGTAAATATATAAATATTGGATTTATGTGCAAAGCTTGAATTATATTTTTGTCAATGACAATCGGTGAACTTGATCAATAGTGTTAAGAAAGACTTTTCTATAAGTTGGATAACTTGGTTTTAATTTTGCTAGCAAGTTAATTTCGCAAGATATTTTTCAAAACATGTGCTATGATGGTCAAAGGGACATAAGATCTCCTACACCAATTTCTGTATTCTTCAAGTTAAATTAGCATATCTAGGGTAGGGTAGTTTGTGACATAAACAATCGACCTATATATATATATACACACAGATACATTCATGGAAGGACTGATTATAGGTTTAGTAGAACAATTGTCCTCGTCGATTTGAAAATTACATCAAGATTTTATTAACTTTGTTTTAATTTTTTTTATAAATTTTACTTTTACCCTATTATTATTAAAATTTTATCCCCACTGTTAATTATGAATCTTGCATCCGTGCTTATATATATATATATATATATATCATACACCACTTAGCTAGAATGGCATTTCACAGTTGTACATATATTATTGACTTGGTAAGTACGTAATAAATTTATTGGGTACCCTCATTAACAACTCCAGATTAATTAACAATAGCATAATGGGTTAGTTGAAATATGACAAATCATAATACAGTTCACACCAGGACTATACTTGTGATATTTATTTTTAGTCAGAAAGACAAAAGTTGGCTAATTGATAATATATATGTATATATATTATGTTAGTAGTACTTTCTAGGTAAAGTGATCGATGATGAATTTATATATAATATATAAAATGATAAAAATTCATGCATAGAACTTACCATGATACTTGTCGAGTCGGTGAGGAGACTTGTTATATACTCAAAATTTCCCACCGCATACTTTGGAATCTTCAAATAATATTTTTTTCCCGCCGTTTGAGAGGGTGTAACGACCTTTTGGGTTTGTTTGGAGTAAGAAAAAATGAGATAAATTGAGATAAATTGTGGTTTGGAGAGAGTTCGTAATGCGTGCAGTGAGAGAAAAAAGTTGATGTGATATAAAGTTAACAGAGATTTATAGAGATTTTTAGAAATTTTCAGTAAAATATTGCATGCCAAACGCAGCCTTTATCGGTTTAGAGCCCGTTTCGGAAGCTCAAAAAATTAACAAAAAAATATTAAAAGTTGTAATTTATAATTTTTGATGTATTTGATAAAATCATAATTTTTTTCACTTTTTTGATTTGTTATAATAAAAAATAAAACAAAAAGTTATCATATTTTTATTTGTTACAGTAAAAAATATGCCAAACACACAAAAAGTTACCACTTTTTTATCTACTATCGTAAAAAAGTTAGTCAAACACCTAAAAGTTATAAAAAAATGCTAAAAAATATATTTTGTTCCACCAAACACACAAAAAAATGTAACTAAAAAACACATAAAAAATTACCAAAAGTTTCACCTTTTTTTCTTATTTTTGAACCTCCAAAAGGCCTCTTAGGCCTCATTTGGAGTAACAAAAAATAAGATAAATTGAAATAAAATGTGACTTTGGTTTGATTTTGGTGCCTTTTTTTCTGAAAAATAGTAAATCGTGAGAACAGTTTTCCAAATTCGTTCCCATAGATTCGAAAAAATTCACAAAAAATAACAAAAATAGTACTCGTATGAAAGCTTTCGACACGAAAAATATGATTGTATAAAAAATTTACACATTCGGTTAATCTACTTTTAGATTTTTTTATTTTTTTAGTGAAATATTAGAATTTTTTGAAATTAGTGATGACGAAAAAATTAGAGGTAGAAGGGTTATTAGAGATTTATAGAAGATTATAATGGGGTTGTTTGAAGTAAGAAAAAGTGAGATAAATTGAGATAAAATGAGATAAATTATGGTTTGGAGAGAGTTCGTAATACGTGCAGTGAGAGAAAAAATTGATGTGATATAAAGTTAATAAAGATTTATAGAATTTTTTGAAGATTTTCAGCAAACAACAGCAAACCAAACTATCCCAATATGTCAAGTGGAGCCTTAGTCAAACGCAGAACAGTGAACCAATACAAGTGAAATTAATAAACAGAAATGCAATCTCCATCAGGGATGCAATTTGTGAATAGCATTTTCCTGATTTATATATTTAAATATATCTAAAACTATTTTTTATTTGTTTTTAAAAAAAAAATTCAAAATAAAAATGTCAATGTGAATCAATTTATTGTCATCTACAGCGTTGGGTGTCACTTTAACTGTAGAAGAGCACAAAATGTCATGCTAAGAATATGATTGATGCGACGCCCTAGTCTGTTTACAACTTATATATGCATATATATATATATATATATATTTCAATTAATTCGTTGCTTGCAGTTGTTAACAAGACACAAAATTCAAAATATCATTGGATTGAAGGAGTGGCGTGCAATCGTTGTTAACATAGCTAACTGGCTAGAGTATGCATAGGCACGAAGGATTAGAGTTTTCTAAAATTTATAAAATATAATTTTAAGAGTTGAAGGGTTGAAATTATTTTTTTAACGTTTGAATTTTTATCAAAGTTTATCTAATGGTTAAGTTTAAAATATTTTTATTTATTAGATGAATTTTCATAAAAATTCAAACATTAAAAATATAATTTTAATTTGTCAAATTGAATTTTAACTTTATAATTCCTTCATCTAAACCATAAATAGTGATAAAAATTCTTATTTTTTCTTGACGTAATTTTTTTCTAGAAGGCAACTGATTTAAAAAACTCTCACCTAGACCTTAAATAGTGACAAAAATTCTTTTTTTTTTTTTTTCTTAGCTTAACTCTTTCCTAGAATGTAACTGATTTAAGAAACCCTCACTTGTTAATTATTTATGTGATAAAAAATTAATTAAGACGCTAATGACTTTTCTTAATGCTGAATTCATCACGTAGGTTAATATGCCTATAATCTTTAGACTCTATCTCTACACAACCAAAGGACATTATGCACTTCTCTCATGCTCCATGTATATTATTCAAGGGAAGGAGCTTGCTTGGTCCTTTGTTAAAACTTGATCGCTACAAAAACAGCTAGTTGGTCTTACCTTATTAGCCTGTCTTTTTCCTCTTCTTTTATTTATTATATATGTAGGTATATGTAGGTAAATATGTGTTGCTTTTAAGGCACAACTTAGTGATGCCAAGGGTGGAAATTAATTATACCAAAATATAAACACTAAAGTATTTTTACCTAGAATTCTTAATGTTGAAACTTAGTTTTGTAAAGCAAAAGAAGTCGACTCCTTTTCTGATTAGTAAGTTTTTAGAATTACCTACTCGTAGTAATTATTAGTATGTTTTTCAAAATTTAATTAAGATACGTGAAAGATGCATCTGATAAAGATTTATTAGGTTTATTTTTGTAATTGGTAAATTAGTGAACAAAACAATGATTTCAAGGTTGTATTTTTAAGTATTTAGCTAAGGTGTTGAAAGTATAGATTTGAAAACTTTTTGGAAAATTTCCTAATGCAATATTAAAAATACTTTAAAGAATGTTTCCTAATACAAGAATGAAGATACTTTAAGGAAAATTTTCTAATATTCAAGGAGATTAAAAAGTTTTCTAAAAGATTTTGAAAGTAGCAAAATTTTGAAAGTAAGAAACTATGTAATCTAGTGTAGGATTAGATTGTTAAAGTGCTTTATATATTGAAACTTTCTCTTAGGATTTCTAAATACAAAAAACAAGAATTAAATTGCCTACGTTACCTCAAAAAGTTCTTATATCTTCACTTAGCCAAAAACACTACACATCTAGATTTTTGATCTTCAAGATTAAATATTGGTATTTCACTAGTGAGGATTTATTGTTGTGATACGAGTAAAGTCTCAATATAAAGGATCGTGAAGTATCGATTGTATAATTTTTTTATTGTAACTTTGTAACCTGTTTTATTTATGAAAGAAGATTTTGATTTTTTCCTAGTTTGAGTTTTCACATTAAAATCCTTGTGTCATTTTATTTTCTGCATTTGTTTGTTTGGCTGATTTTTGATACTAGCGCTTCCTGTTTTTTTTCAAGTATATTATATAAAAACAATGGATAAACTTTAGTTCGTATGCACACCAACGTAGATTAGGCCTAGTCACCATCAAATAGATGGTGTAGCAGTGGGATATTGTATCTTTGTTCAAGAGAACTTGATATCTGGGAAGAGTGTGACTTTTTTGGTGGGGGGGGGGGGGGGGGGGGGGGGGTGGTTTAAAATGTAAATTCTTTCTTCTTTATGATAGATTTTAGACATATTATTTAAGTTTTTAAAAACATACAAAAAATAATACTTAAAATAGAAAATTTCATGTAAAGATAAAAACAAGTCAATTTTTTAATATAAGCTGATTTTTTTCATTTGTACGTGGCTAGTTTTAAGTATTTTTTTTTTTACAATCTTTTTATTTTGAAAATATTGTGATTAAAACACTTATAATTTATTAAAAAAATTCATATAAAACAAAAAAATAAACAAAGATGTTTTAATTTACCAAACTAATATGATCTCACATTTGTAGCAGTTGAAAACATGAGTTCATTTAATTGTTACTGATTTGTAAATAACAGCAAGATATATCCAAGCCATGCCCAGCAGACATAAACCCAGCTATGTATATATATATACATATATGGTACGACTTTACTGTAGATTCGGTGGTGTGATCATGATGGAGGAAAATATTAGTTTAACGAAAAAATGGTAGGCAGCTCATAACCACATAATTACAGTAGCATATATTTGTATATGCACATGGTTGTTTCTTTCATACCTGAAATTTAGTAAAACATCATTTCGGTGACAAATCAGAAAATGAGCAAGATAGAGCCTTACCTGAGAATTTCCACTCTTAATAGAGCTAAGTTGGTCAGTTAGGGCTTGTCTAGGATGGTTTACCACCTCGTGAGCAATTGCCGGCTTGGTCCACGGGACGGGCTTCACCCAGTACGCACCTTCGGATAGCGGCTGCGGGCTTCTTCCCGACCCACAGAAGTTGGTCTTCCTAGCCCCGAAAGGGGTAGTCGAGTTGGTTCGAATGGCGGGCTGAAGGGCTTGGAATCAGTAGGTCCCAGGTTCGACTTCTTTTGGGGGTAGTCCTTCTAATTGTGGAGGGCCATCTAACAGCCTTCTCGACTGAACCGGTCAGCCAGGGCTTGCCTAGGCTGGTTTACCTCCTTATGGTTCTTTGCTGGTTAGGGTCATGGGACGAGTTTCACTAAATGCGTACTCATAAATAACGACTACGAGTTTCTTTCCGACCCCATAAGTTTGTTTTTCTAATGAGATGTGTTAAATTTGAAATTGGCTTCCAACTGTGTCAGAGTAATTGCTCAGAATCTCTTTTGCTTCGGAACAAGGGAAGAAATCTCTTTTGCTTCGGAACAAGGGAAGAAATTGAGGTTGAATTGAGATGTGTTAAATTTGAAATTGGCTTCCAACTGTGTCAGATTAATTGCTCAGAATCTCTTTTGCTTCGGAACAAGGGAAGAAATTGAGGTTGAATTGAAACTTATACGATGAGGGTGTTTAGATAGCAAAAAAAAAAAAAAAAATAGAGGGTAATAAAAATAGAAAAAAATTGATGTAAAAATTATATATCACGAAATTTAATAGGAAGAAAATAAAAAAATTAATAAAAATTAATAAATTTTTATAAATTTTAATAAACTAAATACCTCATAAATAACTAGTAAATAATCTTAATCAAAGCTCCCCAAAAAAAAAAAAAAAAAAAAAGTTTAGCCGGAAGACACAGAATATTGTGGATGTGCAATACTTATATATAGTGTTGCTGATTTTGTTAGTACAGAAGTACAAGTGAAGAGCTTCAAGGAGGTGTACTATATCTTAATTACCAAAAAAAAAGGAGGTGTACTATATAACTTTTCGTATCTTTCTATAATGCAATGTGGCATATGTTACATGGAGCGGATAGCATGCGCTGAAATCGGATCAAATATCTTAAATTACTTTTCATGATTGATTGGTAAGATATCATATGCTTTTGGTATCAACCCATCTACAATAGATTTCTCGGTAACAATTCAGTTTAATCCTTAAATAAATTTTGAGGTCAGATAAGTGATAATGCTGCTTAAAATTATTAAATTTTAATTTAATAATCTTAAATTATTTTATTTTGAACTAATATCGAAACACATCAGTCTCCTCCTTTTAATCTTAAATTACCACACTTCTTTTTCTATTATTTTTTTTTTAAACAAATGCTACTTCTATGCCAAATTCAAGCTGTTTAAGTCTGGACGATGGAACAATACTAATTACTTGATATGATAGTGCAAAACCTTTTACTTTTCTTTAATTTCTGGCCGCATTTGCTCTCTCGATTTCTGCTTCAAAATCGATTGTGCCCAGTAGATGGTTCTAGTCTCCATAGTTATTGACCTTTAGCTGTAATTTTTTTTTTTTTTTTTGTGTAAAAAATTCTTCTATCTGCACTTCTTATTATGTTTTTGCACTTATTATTTTATTTTATTTTATTTTTTTTTTTGGGGGATTAGTTGATCTCATTAGTTAACTAGCTAACAATGTGAATTTTCAATTTCCTACTGCATTTATCATTATGCTGAAGAACCACTAAAAGAGGATGGAGTTTTCACGATCCTCGATTGGGTATCCATCATTTGGCAATCGTTAATATTATTTTTACAAATGTACAATTGCTAATACAAAAAATTAACAAAGCGCGAACTCCCCCTTTTTGTGTATGTATGTGTGTATTAGATTGAGCTCTCCTTCTCTCTCATTGATCGAGCAGCGCTACTGTATCCTTAAATTGCCAGTCGAGACGCTGCACTGCTTCTTGTGATATACTTTTGACGCAACGTAGGACAATTTTTACATTCGAATTGTTGAGATAATTTAATATATATTTGTTGAACTCATTTCTAATAATTTAAGTTTTTGAAATAATTGGTGACTTAATATAGTATCAAAACTTTGGTTTTAAGAGGTCTTGCGTTCGAATCTTGTTATTCTCTATTTATTGTTGTATATTATGTTTGTTTGTGTCAATGTACCTTATTTAATTTTGTTAGATTTAGTAATATATATAATTAGTATTTCTTAATTTATGCATTCCTTATTTTGTATATCCTATTATAATTAGGATTACTATCTTATTCCTTATTTTATTTATCCTATCATAATTAGGATTACTATCTCCTATCAGGATTAGGATTATTGTCCTCTTATATAAGGAACCTTATAACCTTGCATTCTGACACACAGAAATCAATATTAATTCATAATTCTTTTTCTTCTTCTTTTATTCTAACATGGTATCAGAGCATAAAGTTTTTTATCCTGGGTAGATTAGGCATCCAACAATCACATCTTTGGCCGCCAGTGTTGCCCTTCCTGGCGTCACCTTTGCTTTCGCACCTCCTTTAATGCGCTTCTATGTGCTCTCAACCTTTTAATGCGTTTCTATGCACCTTCGACCTTCAACGTGCTGCTTAGCGCCCCCTTCAACGCGCTTCCATGCGCTCCTCTTCAACGCGCCTCCATTCTCCTTCAACGCGTTTCTCTGCGCCCTCTTCAACGCGCTTTCATGCGCCCTCTTCAACGCCCTTCCATACGCCTTCAACGCGTCTCTTTGCGCCTTCTTCAATGCGCCTCTGTGCCCCTGCAACATCTCAACACGCGCTCTCTGTGCATCCTTCAACGCGTCTCTGTACGTCTTCAACCTCTCAACGCGTTTCTCCGTGCCTCCTTCAACACGCTTTCATGCGTCTTTAACGCGTCTCTTTGCGCCTCCTTCAACGCGCCTCTATGCCCCTGCAACCTCTCAACACGCATCTCTGTGCCTCCTTCAACGCGTCTCTGTGCATCTTCAACCTCTAAACGCTTTTCTCCGCGCCTCCTTCAACGCGTTTCTGTACTCCTTCAACCTTTCACAATCCTGCCTCTCTTTACCTCACTGATTCTTCTGTTGAACTGTTGCCTGAGGATGTAGATGTTCCTGCTGTGGTTTCATCTCCTGTTCCTGAAACTGTTAATGTTCTGATGATCTCCTTAATGAAGTTGTGCCATCTGCTACAGTCTATCCCGTGGAATCCCCGTCTGATGATCTTGTTTCTTCAACTGATCAAATAGCTGATATCTTCACCAAGTCTCTTCTGCTTGGCCGGTTTAATGCTGTCATCACTAAACTCAAGTTGTTCTCTGCTCCACCACCTTGAGTTTGAGGGGGGTGTTAGATTTAGTAATATATATAATTAGTATTTCTTAATTTATGCATTCCTTATTTTGTATATCCTATTATAATTAGGATTACTATCTTATTCCTTATTTTATCTATCCTATCATAATTAGGATTACTATCTCCTATCAGGATTATGATTATTATCCTCTTATATAAGGAACCTTATAACCTTGCATTCTGACACACAGAAATCAATATTAATTCATAATTCTTTTCTCCTTCTTTTATTCTAACACTCATTTCTAATAATTTAAGTTTTTGAAATAATTGGTAACTTAATATGATATCAAAACTTTGGTTTTAAGAGGTCTTGCGTTCGAATCTTGTTATTCTCTATTTATTGTTGTATATTATGTTTGTTTGTGTCAATGTACCTTATTAATTTAATTTACTTGTCTCTACTCGACGTGCAAATTGAAATTGCATAGGTAGGAGAGTGTTGAAATAGTTTGATATATATTGTTGGGCTCATTTCCTAATACTTTAAACTTCGGGGATAATTGGTGACTTAACACGAATTTGTACGAAAGTTTAAGTGTTTATAATTTAACTTAACAAAATATTAGAACTAAACTAAAATTAGAAATATTCAGTGCTCCTTATAAGTTTAAAAAAAAAATTGTGCCCAATGTAAAGTTAGGAATGAGCATGAAAAGGGTAGGGAGCAGGTACTGATCCTCATACTCGGTTCATAAACCCAAATCGATCCCCATGCCTTACTCAATTTCCACTGGAAATTTATTTTAACTTCCATCCCACCCCAAACGAGGAAATGGGAATTCCTGTGGGAAATCGAATATCTAAAATATATATATATATATATATACAAAAAAATTTCAAATTCCAAATTACAAATTGAAGTATCAAGTCAAAATTTCATAAACCTAACTACTTAAGTATCAAGTCCAAATTTCATATTCAAATAGAACTATTTAAATATCAATTCAAGTTTCAATCTTTGGATTCAAACTTAAGGCCATTAACATAAGTTAGTTAAGAGATTTGGGGACCATTTAGAGATCGGGTAGAGTACTGATCGAGAACATACTCATACCTATATCCTAATCAATTTCCGAAATTTTTTTAAAAGATATTCTCATACCTTACTCGAATCCAAAAAATCTCCAAATCCACTACTTATTCAAGGCAAGAATCCAATAGGGTATAGATTGGTCGACTAAAATGGCTATCTCTACATAAAATTCAATTACAATAGCCAGCTTTTGTATAACTATAACTTTTGTTATATATATATATATATATACACACACCAGTAAAACCGGCCTATGCTTCGAATAAACTGATATTTAGGGAAAATTATAAAATTATTAAAGTTGCATTTAGAATAAAAAATTTAATAAGAGAAGAGGAAAATAGATTAAAAATATTTAAAAAATAAAAAAATATAAAATCTTAAATACATCTTCTTATTTGAATAGATTTAAAAATATAATAAAATAAAAAGTATTTATCAATATATTAGTTTTTTAATTTAACTAATTAATTTCTTGCATTTTTTATTTGTCACAATCTAAATAAGAAAGGAATTTTAAATTCATGTACCATTCTTTTTTTAGATTGGGCAAAACACAACCAAAGTGAAAGTGAGATAAAATTATTCAACAAATATTAAATAAAATGATAAAAATATAGCAAAAATAATTATAAAAAAATTATTTTATCCTTATATATCTGAATAGATTAAAAACTACAATAAAATAAAAACATTCATCATTATACTAGTTTTTTTTTTTAATTTAGTTAATTTTAATTTACGAACTTCAATTCATTTTTCATTTTATTTTTCATTATAACTCAAACAAAAAAATAAATTTTGAACCTGTATATCTTCACACTTTTTTTTTTTTTTTTTGAAGAGAGAGATATATAGATGATAGAAAAAAATTGAATAATATAAAATAAAATAATAAAAAGAAAGAGCAAAAATAATTAATAAAAATATTTGAGCTTCTAAAAAAATCTAAAATTATAAAAAAAAAGTTCATTTGGTGTAAGAATTTGATTGAAAAAAAAAAGAAAAAGAAAAATGAAGTGAAAATAAAAAGAAACAGATATAAAAAATAAAAAATAATAAAATCCTAAATATATATCCTTATTTGAATGGATTTAAAAAAATTAAAATAAAAAGCATTAATTAATGTATTAAAATCTTTAATTTAATTAATTAAATTTTTTATGTTTTCTATATATATATATATATATTTTTTACATTTTGGATCATAACTTAAACAAAAGAAGAGTTGTAAATCCTTACATTTTCTTTTCCCCGCAACAAATTCTTAATTCATATACAATCTAAACAAAAAAAAAAAATTAAATCTCGCTCTCTCCGTCTCTCTCTCTTTCTCTCGGATGCAAATGAAATAGAAAAATTGAATAAGAGGGTGTATGGTTGAAAAAAAGTTGGCCAAAAAATACAATAAAAATATAAAAATTTGACATAAAGGTGATAGGTGATAAAATTTAATTGGAAAAAAGTATAAAAGTTAATAAAAGTTAGTGGGTTTTGGTTGGTTCTGCCCAATCAAACACCTCCTAAATATGAAATAATATAATAAAAAAGATAAAAAAATTAATTAATAAAATTAGATTTAAGTTTATTAAGAAAAACAAAACTCAGAAGAAAAAAAAAAAAAGAAGCAGCAACAATACACTTACGGATAAAAGCTTAATTTCACTTATAAAACGAGGGCAAAAAATTGGAAAGATGATAAAAATATGTACAATGAAGTGGTATTACGACTTATTATATAGAAGTCAAAAAAATTATAACTCTTAAAAATTAAAATAAAAAAATCGTAATTTAAAATAAAAAAACTTCAAAAAGATATGTAAAAGATTAAAATAAGAATAAATCAAAAAATAAAAAGGGCAAAGTTTAAAAAAAAAAAAAAAGATTGTCCAGAAAAGTCATTGAATGCCTAAAACTTATTTAACTCTTAAAAAAAAAAAGAAAAAGAAAAAGAAAAAACTGCAGGACTGAGAGTCACTTTCTCAATTCTAACGGGCAAAATTGGAAGTATACTGTAAAAAGAGAACGTTAAAATGTTGAGAATATCCCACTTATTATATAGATATATATATATTATCATATAAAAGACGATGTTCATTTCCATGATGTCTAAATTTACATCTCTTGCCTTTGTATTCAAAAAAAAAAGAAAGGAAAGAAAAGAAAAAATTGGAAGCGCTTCTTTTTTTTTTGTTTTTTTCCCCCCACAATTGTTTGGTAGTAATTCAATTCTCTAAAATATCAATTGACTTTTCTTCAAGAACTTGGCTTTAGTGATAAATGACGATCCGAATTCCAACAACACGGTACTAACTCCACCGCGATGTATCCAATGAACCTGTTAACATCCACCATTCAAAATCCAGTAACGTGAAAACACCAAACACTGATGGAAAGTGGGAATTATCATGGACAATACATAGAGTAGATTCTTAGTGCGTGAAAGGAACATTGAACTCCCATTAAGATTTCTTGGCTCAGATTAATTTCAGGGCTTGAAATTGTGTTAATTTGGTCGTTGGTTCTATCCATAGAAAGACTTATCAAACGGATAAGTTCAAAAGTATAAATTTGTACTTTAACAACTCATTTGGAACGGTAAATTTGGTGAGATTTAATTTCATTTAATGAGAATTCTTATTAATTTTTATGTTTGAAACAAAATAGATATAGAAATTCAATTCAAAATAATAAAATTTGATGGAATTTATTATTTTCTTAAACCATCTAAGTAAGTGAATAAATTTATTCTTATATATCATATTTATCATATTTTCTATTTCTTATTAATATGGTCAAATTTGATATTTTTCTTAAATTAAATCAATTCAATTCTTAAATTCAAAATGTATTCGAAATACAAAATTTTATTTACTAAATTAAACCAAATCAAATTAATTCTTTATTTTAAAATCAAATCAATTATAAGAGAAAAATATTTTCCAACGGAATATAATAATAAAATTGGCCTCATATGTCCTAATAAGTTTGCTACTCATACAAATTATTTATAAATTTTAAAATTATACATATTTATAAATTTCAAATATCTCTAACTTTTACAAGTTTTTACTAAATATATAATTTTTTTTTTAAAGTAAAACGTGGTAATAGTAAAATAAAAATTACCAAAAATTTAACTTTTTTTTTTTTTTAACACCAAATGCACTCTTCGGCCTTTACTTAGGTAAGGAGTTATGATACTTAGGGTACAAAGGAAATTTGGGAGGAGAAAAAAGTGGGAGGAAGGAATAAAGAAAAAAAAGAAAAGTAAAAGGAAGGAAACGTGTTTGGTTGAGTGGAAAAGTGAGAGGAAAGAAGAGAAATATATATATATAATAATTTATTTTTTGAATTAAATATTATTTTATGAAATGTGAGTCTCACTTTTTTTATTTTTTATCACACTTTTTCTTTCTTTTTCTCTCCTCTTCCCTCCTCTTTTCCTCTTAAATTTGGGAGGATAAAAATAGGTAAGACCCACCCCTATTTTTCTACCCACTTTTCTATCCCAGTTTCCTTCCTTTCCACTTTTCCCTCCAACCAAATAATAAAAATTTGGTATTATCCTCTCCCCCTTTTCCCTTTTTCTCATTTTCCATCCAACTAAACGTACCATTGAGTAAGAGGTTATGAAGTAATGAAATTTCACAATAAGTTGTATCGTTATTCGATATATAGATCATACATACTATCATAATATATCAAAAGATTTGTCGACTATATTGCACAAGATAATTTAATTATTTTGTCATATTTTTTTTAAATATATAATTAAAATATGTTTAAATTTGAATACACGAATCATTTTTAATTATAAAATATCTTATATCATACTTTGTATATTTATATATTCAATTATGTGTTGAATTATTGAATTAATTTTATTAAAGTATTATATTTATATAAAACAAATAAAAATATATTAAAATTTATATTTTTTATTGTATTCTTATCATATCAGTATCTTTATTTTTTAAAATTTTTATACTTGTATTTTATTTTTATCATGCCCTTATTTGTATCACGTTAGTTTCATTTCCCCATGCCCAAAAAAAGGAAAAAAGTATGAATTATTTTTTTAGATGTTGAGGATGGCTGGATTGAATTTGGGCCAAGAACAAAAGCCCGGGCCTCTGTTTTTAGACCTTGCAAGAATTTAGAAATTGAAACGCTTCAAAAACGCTACACTGTATGTGGTAACTTGGGTCGGGCCTCTTGGATTTTTTTTTTTTTTTGTTTTTTTTTTTTAACCCAAAAATTTTATGAAGTTTGATCCATATAAATGAACCATAAAATGTTTAAAGTTATAAGTTAATAAACCGATGATGATAAACTCAACAAAGATATTTAGTTTAGTTTATCAGAACTGAAGCTTTCTTTTGGGAAGGTTTGGAGTTGAAATCTAATAGGACTCTTTCTTGGGGACAAGTTTACGGACAGATTTTACGTTGTTTAACAGATATATGTGATTTGTGAGCCATTGTGCGAGTTCAATTGATTTATCTAGTTCACACTTGAATAATAATAGTTAGGAGTAGGGGTGCAAAAAAAAAAAAGGGAAGGTTTGGAGTTCAAATCTAATAGGACTCTTTCTTGGGGACAAGTTTATACGCAGATTTTATGTTGTTTAACAGGTATATGTGATTTGTGAGCCATTGCGCGAGTTCAATTGATTTATCTAGTTCACACTTGAATAATAATAGTTAGGAGTAGGAGTGCAAAAAAAAAAAAAAAAAAAAAAAAAGAAAGAAAAAAATTGAACAATTCAAAAATCAAATCAATTCAATCATTTTGGTTCGGGCTTATTTAGATTTATACTATTTTTGATTCGGTTCTAAGTTAAAAAAAAAAAGTAGTAAATTGATATTTTCAGTTCAATTTTTGGGTTAGTAAGTACTTAATCTGAACCAACCCAAAACCAAACCAAAATAACCTAATTGAAACTAATCCGAACTAACCCGAAAAAATATATTATATAATACATAAATATTATATAATATTTATATAATATTGTAAAATAAATAATATTATAATATATAGATATTTATAGAATCCTAAAATTTGGACCCAAATTTTCCTAAATCAAAAATATACCCGACTTAACTTAAAACGAGGCCAAAATCTGTTCGGTTTAATTCGATTCTAATTTACAATTAGTTCAGTTTTAAGTCCAAATTCTAACAACAACAAAAAATCGGTTTGATCTTAGGTTAAGTGTAAAGCCGAGCTAACCCATCAACCTATGCACACCCCTAGTTACGAGTTTCATAATTATTAAAAAAAAAAGGCAAAAAGGAATATGGGGTATATTTTTTGTACTTTTGAGTGCACAAAATACAAGAATAAGTTAGAGTGGCTATATTTGATACTATTAAGAAGGTATTTGAAGTGAAAAAAGTTAGACTGTATTTGGCATTGGTAGCTATTAGCCAAGCTAATGACTACTTCAACAGTGCTTGATCAAATTTACGCTCTTACATTTTAACATTCTTTTAAACTTTCAAGAGTAAAAATGTCAAATTAACAAAAAAAAGTTAGCCACCTCAAAAAGGTCACTTTTTTTTTCCTTCCCAAACACAAATTTAGCTAGCTTTTTAGCTAGTTAAAAAAAAGGTAGCTAAATTTGTTCCCAAACCAAGTCTTAATATAAATTATTAAACGTTAATTTTTTTAATTTATGTAATGAGTAGAAATTTTTAGAGATTTATTTTTTTTTTATAGAGCTCCAAAGAGTTCCAAGCACACCTTAAAGGTTTGCATGGCCGTGGCAATCTTTAGGAGAATGAGGCAATCGCACAAGGGCCCTACAAAGAGAGAAGACCTAATTTTTTAAACTTTTTATTAATAATTAAAATATTGAATACTATTTAAATCAATCAAAATTTTATTAATTAATTAATTATTATTTTTAATTTTATTTAAAAAAACTTATCTTAACTTTCAAATTTTTCCAACTCCATCCATACTTAAGTAAATATGATCTATGAAGTGCAACTCTATCTTCATAATTATATTATTAAATGTATTATTATTCTATTAATTTTATGTCCATCTATTAGACACTAGAACTTGAAAAGAGGCTATCAATTAACCAACTCATTTAGTTATTCATTTAGATTGTCATATATCATTATTCAATTATTCTGATTATTGAAATCTATTCCTTATCTTTACATGTAATACTTTTAGTTATCAATTCATTACCGTTCAGTTTCTCTATAACCTTTGTAAAAATGGATTAGAGTTGTGAGAAAAAAGATAAAGATCGTACATGTGCAATTCTATCGTGTCATAACATTTTTTTTTTTAATTTTTAGTTTATTTTTTAATTTTTACTAATTTTTACTAATTGTCTTAAATCTGTAATAATTTTCTTCTACCTTTACAAATTTTATTTGTGAATCAAATAAAAAAAATTTTATTTCACCTATGGCCTCTAAACTTTTAGACACGAGCATAAGAGTTTGATTTGATTCTCTCGAGTTGACATATTTTTGTGATTCTACCCGAATGAACTAAACTAATTTAGATACTTATTACCACATAAAACTAGATATTATACTACTAGTTCAACTCATACACATTTCTAATTCTTACATCCCTTCAAACAACTAATGTATCGTTGCTATTTTGGACTTGGGGTGCATAAAATGAATTTATATGGTTGATGCAACAATGCATAAATTCAACCATTAAAAAGTGTTCCGTAAATAATTCATTGCAAAGCTCTTGGATCCTCCGGTTTCATATTACTTACCAAGTTTATAACAATTCGATCATTTAAGACTTCTCAACAAATATTATGTTATTAATAATTAACCAAAATATTAGATTCAATAAATAGCTCTAATGCTACATTGTCATAGTAGATTACTAGTAATCAAAATATTGCGTATGAATTAGTGCGATCGAAATACATATTAAAATACTTACCAAAAAAAAAAGAGATACATATTAAAAAATTTGGTATGGCACATAAGTCACTACAAATATGATATCGCTCTGGTATTTTATAAGAAAGCAATTACTTAACGAAAAAATCGTTGCAAATTATGATAAAAAAAGTTCTTATATGAAATTAGAAGATTAACTTGCACATATGTTCACCATAATTTTAGGGGTATATAGGTTAAGTTTAAATTAATATATAAAATTTGAAATATTACGATATAAATGTTGTAAGTCATAACAATTAAATGTTATTGGGTATCTCATATATTTAAGGTGAAAATTACTTAAATCCCTAAATTTAAAAACTTAATTTTGTACTCTTTGTATTTTGAATTAAAGTACAAATGTTAAAAAATTGATCAAATATAACATTATTTTAGTTTCTAGTAATTTAAAAAAAATACATTTATACTCTTTGTAGTTTATATTACCTATACTTACACTCTCTTATTTTATTTGATTTTTGATGGTTATTTTTGTCCTTTCACTTGAAAAATTAATGCCGTTTATGACTTCAGTTTAATCCAAAGTACAATTGGCGCAAAGATAAATTTTTTAAATTTGTTACACCCCTAACCTTGTAGTTCGGGGCGGACGGCATAGGAATATGGGAATTAAACAGAACTAATTAAAATCTTGTCCAAGTTAGGTCTAAATCACAAACATCAATTGAAACATTACCAAATATCCCTTATTTAATATCACATAATATTAGAGCACGTTACCATAAATCAAACAATAATATAATTTACTTTAGCGCCATCCTCAATGATAGCATCCAAAGTCTGCACGATCAAAATATATACTATAATCATGTTTATATCTCTCAAAATAATGGCATCATAAATGTAAACAACAGACCCACACCTTAGGTCACGCTTATAATATTAATGATTTAATTCTCAGTTAAGAAGAATAAAAATAATTATTATTATCCAAGGTTAAAACTGGACTTAGACTACTTAAACCTAAACTACCTACGTATTCCATCTTGGGAATCAGGTCGCTATAGTTCCCAACTTTATTATTCAATGTTCACAACTCAGCTCTTTATCAACGATTTACAAATTAAACATCATTATAATTAACAATATCAGGATATCAATATGTAACAATAATATATGTAATCTCATGCAATGGGTAATAATGGAATATAATGCCAACACATACTATCTAATCTCTATCTGCCCCCAACCTTATCCTGAGACGGGTGACGCTAAGCAAAGTACGCAAAGTCACCAATTGTACCATTTAATGTTTACGGCGAACAATAATCTCAATATATATCACAAGTGGAGAAACGTGTTACACCTTCACCGGTGTAAGACTTAGGGAAATTATATTACACCTCCTGCCCTTTTGTTAGGAAACTATGTCATACCCTTAGTCAGGCATCTGCTTAGTTCAAGTAGGGTATAATTATAGGTGGGAAACTGTGTTACATCCCCACCAGTGTAAGACTCAAGAGAGCCGTGTTACACCCCCTGACCCTTCTGCTAGGAAACTGTGTTACACTTTTAGTTAGGCATCTGCTTAACTCAAGCAAGAAATCAATATAAATAGCAGTTGGAGAACCAAGTTACATCCCCAATCAGTTAAGACTTAGGGGAACAGAGCTACACCCCATGGCCCTTCTGCTAGGGAACTGTGTTATACCTCTAGTCAGATATCTGCTTAACTCAAGCAAGAAATCAATATAAATAGTATCTAAAGATTAACGTCCCAGTTCAATAGTTAAATTTTAACTTTATTATTCAATGTTAACAACTCAGCCTTTATCAACGATTTACAAATTAAACATCATTATAATTAACAATCTCAGGATATCAATACGTAACAATAATATATGCAATCTCATGCAATGGGTAATAATGGAATATAATGCCAACACGTACTATCTAATCTCTATCTACCCCGAACCTCATCTTCAGACGAGTGACGCTTAGCAAAGCACGCGAGGTCACCAATCGCACCTTTTAATGTTTACGGCGAACAATAATTTCAATATATATCACAAGTGGAGAAATGTGTTACACCTTCACCGGTGTAAGACTTAGGAAAATTGTATTACACCTCCTGCCCTTTTTGTTAGGGAACTGTGTCACACCCTTAGTCAGACATTTGCTTAGTTTAAGAAGGGTATAATCACAGGTGGGAATCGTGTTACACCCCCACCTGTGTAAGACTCAGGAGAGCCGTGTTACACCCCATGACCCTTCTATTAGGGAACTGTGTTACACTTCGAGTTAGTCATTTGCTTAACTCAAGCAAGAAATCAATATAAATAGCAGTTAGAGAACCAATTTACACCCCCAATTAGCTAAGACTCAGGGGAATTGAGTTACACCCCCTGGCCCTTCTGCTAGGGTACTGTGTTTTACCCCTAGTCAGATATCTGCTTAACTCAAGTAGAAAATTAATATAAATAGTATCTCAAGATTAACGTCTCAATTCAATAATTAAATTCTAGTCATATATATTGACTTGGGATCATCTTGTATTTTTAAAATCTCATTTTATAATTTTTCTTAAAATCAAGAATCCCATCTATATGTATAACTCGTGTCTTAGCACATAAACAATATCAATATGAACTCTCGACTAACCAATAATCATAATATCAACCAGATGATGAAACCCCACCTTCATATACATGATATGCTCAATCATATAAAATAAACCATAACATCTCAACATTACAATTAGCACATAAACAATATCAATATGAACTCTCGGCCAACCAATAATCATAATATCAACTAGATGATGAAACCCCAACTTCATATACATGATATGCTCAATCATATAAAATAAACCATAACATCTCAACATTACAATAAAAGCATGATGTGCTCAATCATCTATAATGACATTTTATAGTCTCAAAATGTGCACAATTTCAACATATATGATGTACTATTCAAACCAGGTCAAAAAGACTTCAAATCAAGTCAAAAATACCTTCTCATGCTTGAACGGTGTGCACAAGAAGAGCGCAAAAAAAGGCGTAAGAAGTTAGAAACACGTTGGAAGGGCGCCGGAAGACCACTCTGAGTAGTGGGAAGATATGGAGAGCCTTCTAACCTTGTGGGAAGCTTACAAAATGTCCGCAGGAAAGTTCGTTCCCATGACATACGGTTCGCTGCGTAGATCTGAGCTGCTGCAAACTCGATCCAGCACACAAAATACTAAAATCTCACTACTTCAAGCCTAAAAATGGTATCACAACCAGCAATAACAGTATATATCTTAATATCATGCAACAAAACTCAAGAATGAACAAGATTGAGCATAGATATACAAACCCATAAACATATATATACACACATATATATGCACATATATCATAATCTACAAAAATCATCACACACACACACACACACATATCAAAATTATGCCAAAAACATGTAGAACATGTATATAAGTCCCACTTATTTCGAATCCAAAAAAGGAAGAAGAAATAAGAAAGTTTAAGTCTTGATTCTTGAACTTCAAAGGCTTGTATCTTTCACCTCGAGCAAAACCGCAAGAAACTAGCACCACCATGGCGATCACGACATTGAAAATACCAAAGTTCATTTATTTTCCTTCTTTGGAACACAATTCTCTCTCTTCTCTCTCCTTCCGATCTCTCCTTTTTCCCTTTGCTGCATGAGAGGGAAAAAAAAGAAAAAAAAAGAAAAATAAAGAAAGAAAGGAAAGAAAAATATGAAGAAGAAAGAAAAATAAAAATGAGCCTTTGACTTTGTTTTCAACCCAATACCACGTCGGGGTGAAACTCTGCTTAGGAAAAATAAAAATAAAATAAACCTAGTTAAATAGACTTAATATCGATTTAAATATTTTATTGGTTCAAAATAACACAAAATAACACATAAATGGCTAGAAATAAATACCGGGTGTCATAAAATTTATGAGATATAAGTGATTTTCACTTTAAGTACAAAGGTTAAAAGACAATTATCACTCCAACATAATTTGATGGCCATACCAAATTATTATGCGTACATGATTTGGTTGCCAAAAAAGTAGGAATTTTTGGTGTATATATATATATATATATATATATATATAAAACATCCAAGAATGTCTGAATGTTTTATTTTGATGATAGAAGGTATGGTACCAGGCTTTCTGGTAATCCCAGTAATCGTAAGTAGATGGAACAAAATGTTGAGAAAACTAGCGGAATTGGTTTGGATGTCTTCCCCAATCTTCAACAGTTAAGATTTTGATAATTTTGCATGTTGAATAGGCTATTTGAGTTTGATCAAATTTGTTTGGATAATGTTTAAATGATACTGATTCGGTATCAATCAGTACAAATTCATAAAATTTTTGAGTTTTCATAAAATTTGAGGTTACAAAATGGTTATTTGGTAGAAATACGGTTTGAAGGAGATCATAGATAACTTAGTAATTGGGTGGATTTGTGAATGGGTTTTCATAATCTTGAGGCAATCTAGTAATAAGATAGGTTTGTGGTTTAGGAAAATATTGTGATTTTCATGATAGGGAAATTTGAGAAATTGGTGTGGGGTTTGTCGATATCACCACATTTTTTTATGAAGAAGATATGGGGCCAAGAGCCACCATAGATGACGAAGAGGGACGTGCAGCAACCTATTTTGATGGTCCAATTGTGACTGTTTGAGCAAAGCTCTTATTAGCCACTTGGTTTAATATCTGTTGTTGTTGTTTTTCTTCTTCAAGTAACTGAGTATACCAGTCACTGGGAGATAAGGGAAAAACCCTTGGAATGGTAGTTGGTAAGGATGTGGTTTGACTAGAAGATAGTTCAATAGGTATCATGGCATATGATTCTTTTGTTATTAGTTGTTGGGTTGATGAAGAAGGTTTAATAAGTTTAGGAGGCACAGTTTCCCTGCAACAATTCACGCGTAAGGAAATCAAGGATGGAATTTGCTTCTCCTTTGATGTATTCAATTTTATAATCAAAAACTGATAAAATAGTTTGCCCTCTTGCAAAAATTTATTTTGATGCAATATTTTGAACATCTTTTTGTAAAACATGCTTGGCAGCTTTGCAATCAATTCTGATTAAAAATTCTTGATTCAATAAATCACTTTGAAATTTTTGAATGCATAATACAATAGATAAAATTTCCTTTTTAATAGTGCTATAATTCCTTTGGGCATTAGTCCATGTTCCTGATGTAAATCGGACTAATTGTTCTTGATGATGACAAGGAAGACATTGTTTTAAAATATCACCGTATCCTACTTCTCATGCATCTGTTTCAACTATCTTATATGCTTGGGGATTTGCTATATGCAAGCATGGAAGAGACTTAAGGTGTTGCTTAAGTTGTTTGATAATTAGAGTATGTTGAGAAGACCATGGAAGAGGATTTTTCTTGAGTCTTTCCCTTAATGGAGCAGCAATAATACTAAATTTTTGATAATAATCTGAAATATAATTGAGGCTCCCTAAAAACCTCTGAAGTTATTTTTTATCTTTGATTTCATTAGGAAATTTACTTGCAAATTCTAAAGCTCTTTCAAAGAGAGTAATTGTTCCTTGATCAATGTAATGTCCAAAAAATCTTATCCTTGTTTGAAAAAGATTAATTTTTTATGGAGAAAGCACTAAACCATTTTTCTTTATAATATAAAGATAAGTGTTTAAATGCTTCCAATGAGATTGAATACTATTTGAGAAGATTAATATATCATCAATGTATACTATTGAAAAATCAAAATATGGATTAAAAATATCATTCATAATTTTTTGGAATTCACTTGGAGCATTTTTTAGTCAAAATGGCATGACATTCCATTCATATTGTCCAAATGGGACAGTGAATGCTGTTTTATATTTATCTGATTCAGAGATCTGGATCTGCCAAAATCTAGATTTTAAATCAAATTTTGAGTATATTTTAGCATGTACAAGCCTTTGAAGAAGATCTTGCTTGTTAGGGATTGGATACCTTATCCACTGCAAAACATCATTCAAAGGTTTTGTAAAGTCTTGTGGCAAATCCAATCAAAATCTTAGTTAAATTAGGAATGCTATTAAAGTTTCCTAAAGTGATGCAAATTGAAGATTTGAAGAATTCTGAACAATTAAGGAGATAAAATGAATGAAAATGACCAAGATTTTGAAGAATTCTAATTGGTGTGAATGATTACAAAACCTAATGGGATTCGGACGCAGTTTTCTGGAACGTGGATGAAATTCCAGTGTACCTCGCAGGCACGGCGCGGGGAGCGAGCGGGTGCGCTCCAAGCACGCAGGCAGCTCGCAGGGAGCGCGCGGGTGCGCCAAGGTATCCTAAAATTCCAGTGAGGTCCGCAGGCAGGAGGATGGGAGAGCGAGGCTGCGCCAATATTATTTCCTAAAGCATAAAAATTCCAGTGTAGGTCGCAGCCTGGAGGATGGGAGCGCGAGGGATCGAGCTATGAATATTTTGTCCGGATTTAATTTCCTATTTTGTCCGGATTTAATTTCATATTTTGCCAAACTAGGGCAACTTTGTGTAACCCTATATATATATGTGAAACCAACTCTGTAATTAATGAGTAGTGGGAGAACATATTATAGGGACCTAGAGAAAGAGTCTTTGATGATTGAGGGCTTTCATGTTCTTTCTCTAAATTCTTCTTGTATTCTCTTTTCACTTTCTGTGTGATGCAGAAAGCCTGCTTGTAGGGTTTATCGAGTGATTCGAGCAAAAGTGACGAAAGGATTCGTGCGAGTGATTCGTAGAGAGTCTGAGTAGAGTCTTGTAACCCGTTGATAGTGAGATTGTAAATAGAGGTTTTTCTCCCTATGATAGGGTTTCCTCATTATTCTCTTGTGTGATTACTTTCACTGTGTGTGAGATTGTGTGGGTTTGGAATTTTCAATTGGTATCAAAGCGGATCACTCTAAGTTCTTGAGTGAAGATCTTCATCCAAACCAATGGATCCACCGCGCGAAGGAGGTTCAAGCACCAGACCCCCTTGGTTTGACGGTTCAAACTATTCATACTGGAAGGTACGAATGCAAGCTTTTCTTTTGGGAATTAATTACAAAGTCTGGATGTCAATAGTTCAAGGATAGGAAGAACCAACTCATGAAGTTGACGGAAAAATCGAACAAAAGTCTATTCAGAAGTGGACTAAAGCTGAGCAAGAGAGTTCGGAGTGGAACTTTAAAGCTTTGAGTGCCATATTTTCTGCAGTCTGTCCTAATGAATTTTGTCGCATCTCAAGTTGTACGAGCGCCCGAAAAGCGTGGTTAATTCTGCAAAGTACACATGAAGGAAACGAACAAGTCAAAACCAGCAAGCTTAAAAAACTCACTTCTGAGTTTGAGGGACTAAGGATGAATGAAGACGAAAGGTTTAATGATTTTTATGTCCGGCTCAGTCACATTGTTAATTCCTGCCACAACCTTGGAGAACCAATTCCAGAATACAAAGTGGTACGTAAAATTTTACGTTCTCTTCCACGAGTGTTCGATTCTAAGGTCACAGCAATAGAAGAAGTCAGAGATGTGAACTCCATGAAAAAAGAAGACCTTGTGGGATCCTTGCAAACGTTTGACGCAAATATGGTGAAACCTCGCAAGGCGTCAAAAGGCATTGCTTTAAATACAATGGAAGAAGAAAGTGATGAAGAAGAGTCAGATAGAGAAATGGCTCTTGTGGCTAAATGATTCGTGAGATATATGAGGAAAAATGGTTTATTTAATAAGAATAACAAGAATGAGTCACAATCTCAAGAAAAAGAAAAGAAGATCAAGAAGATTGAATCTGGGGAAGAAAACAAGAAGAACAAGATCAAGTGTTTTGAGTGTTATGGATATGGACATTTTGCTCAAGACTATGCAAACAAAAAGATGAAAAAGAAACAAGTCAAAGTCATGAACGCTACATTAGATGGTGAATTCAATTCAGATGAATCAACTTCATCAGCATCCTCAGACAATGAAGGTAATTTTGTTGCTTTTATGGCGTCTCACTCTTCGTCTGCAGGAACATCATCCGAATCTCAAAGCGACACCGATATATCTAATCATGAAGATGATGACTCTGAGGATGAATTCAACAATGATTTGCAAGTGGCCTATGATGCTTTAATTGTCGAATATAGTAAGGTGAAGAAACAAAGACAAGCCCAACATACCCGCAACTGTAAACTCCGAAGTGAACGAGATTCCTTGAAGACAGAGAATGAAAAGCTCACAGGTAAAGTATCTATTTTGGAATCTGACAAAACTTCTCAGTCTCATAGTGCAGAAAAAGTTCAAAGAAAAACTTGAAGAAAAGAATAAAAAGATTGATGAATTGGAGAAAGTTGTTGGAGAACTTCAGGATGAGATCAGTAAACTGAAAGAGAAGATCAAAACCAATGAGAAGATAATTGAAAGAATGAACTCCAGTTCTCAAAAGCTAGAAGAAATTTGGAACCAACAATGAACACATGGAGACAAAGCAGGCCTAGGCTACACTAGAGAGAAAAGTACAATTATTTCATCATCATCAGCACCTTCAGTAGTAGCAAAGGTTGTTTCAAAAACTGCAGCCAATCCCAAGACCTTCCCAAAGTCTGCAGTACCACCAAAGAAGAGTTTTGAAAAGAATAAACACCATCAGCATCCTCCTCACACAATGAAAGGTACACATTTTGCTAGATCCCAATCCCTTGTACTTGTGTGTCACCATTGTGGAATTAAATGTCATATACGTCCAAACTGTCACAAACTCTATGGTCTTCCTTTAAACTATGTTAAAAATTTTTCAAAAAATCATGGACCTAGAGTTTCTGTGAAGAATAGATTTCAAGTGTTTTCAAAATTTTCAGAAGATTCATACAAAAACTCACGTCCTTTTCAAAAATAAAACAGTCCAATATTTTAAAAAGGTAAAAATTTTAAATTTGTTGAGAACAAGAATTTTCATAAAAGTAAAAAACGTGAGGAAAAACCTATCAAGACAACTGGTCTTAAAACTAGAGCTATTTGGATTAGAAAGTCAAATTTAAATTGTTTTGCTTCACAAAATGTCCTTCGCTTCGAGTCTCTAAGAAAATCTGTAGGCATTTGTGTACACCATTGAAATCTAAAAGATAAGTTAGAAGTTTATTAATTAAGTTGAAAATATTTTATGACTTCTATACTGTTACATGTGCATTAAATCTTCCAAATTCATAAATTTCAATGCGTTCATAATTTTTGCATTCCTTGTAAATTGATACGAAGTGTTTTGATGAGTTTTGTCATAATTTTGGAGTGCTTCCTATGACACTTGATTGTACATGCATATACCTCTTTCTTTTCTTTTCTACGAAGCAAGGGTTATTGTTTGATGTGTTTAAAAAATGATGAAGAGCCTGATATGTGTATATCAAAGTTATGCATGAAATATACAAAAAAAAAAAGAAAAAAAAAACTTGAAAATGGCTACCGGTGGGACCAATGAGAAGCCCCTTAATGACTCGTTGATTGTTAAGGGAATAGCTACCTACCCATAAGCGTGTGAAAGCCGCCAAGTGTTAAAAAAAAAAAAAAGGAAGATTGGCTCTCAATTCATTTGGTACATCAAATTTAACTTTTTGAATCTTTGATTTGTTTGAGGAGGAGCCTATATGTGTATTACAGTCAAAACCTCACACGTGCACAAGCATTTGTCCACTTTTATGACTTATTTCACCTCCCGACACGGAATTGACAATTTTCTTGGAAAATCAAAATGTGAATCTTTAAATTTATGGAGGGTGAGAGATTGATGCACATGCATTAGTATAGTGGAATTAAAATTTTTTTTACATTTTTTAGTGAATTCTTCTACTGTGTCTTTTTTATTTTGATTGTCTGTGTCCAAATCTATACTTACACATATTTTCCCAAGAGCCTCGTAGGCAGGACACAGGAGATCCTACCTCACATTATTCTGATGTCACACTTAGAAGAGGTCGTGTCATGTATGCCATACTGATGGGTCTTCGGTTTGATCTTGCCTTATTCATATTTCGTCTCATGTTCATTCGACTTTGTGGTTGTACTAGACTTTATATTGTGCTCCTCCTCCTTAATTTTGTGTGCTTGTCATTTTCATATCAAAAAAAAAGGGGAGTAAATTCAGGTTATGTATGTGATTTGTGAACTTGTTTCGGCTATGATGTGATATATTATGTATTATGTGCTCAGTGATATCATTGATCATTTCTATATCATTATTCCACATGGTGCCTTGATGTGTGTGTTCAGTACGTGCAGAATTTGAGCAGAATTTAAAATTTAACTTAAGTTTTGATATGGAATTGCCAAGGGGGAGATTGTAAAGTCTTGTGGCAAATCCAATCAAAATCTTAGTTAAATTAGGAATGCTATTAAAGTTTCCTAAAGTGATGCAAATTGAAGATTTGAAGAATTCTGAACAATTAAGGAGATAAAATGAATGAAAATGACCAAGATTTTGAAGAATTCTAATTGGTGTGAAGGATTACAAAACCTAATGGGATTCGGACGCAGTTTTCTGGAACGTGGATGAAATTCCAGTGTACCTCGCAGGCACGGTGCGGGGAGCGAGCGGGTGCGCTCCAAGCACGCAGGCAGCTCGCAGGGAGCGCGCGGGTGCGCCAAGGTATCCTAGAAATTCCAGTGAGGTCCGCAGGCAGGAGGATGGGAGAGCGAGGCTGCGCCAATATTATTTCCTAAAGCATAAAAATTCCAGTGTAGGTCGCAGCCTGGAGGATGGGAGCGCGAGGGATCGAGCTATGAATATTTTGTCCGGATTTAATTTCCTATTTTGCCAAACTAGGGCAACTTTGTGTAACCCTATATATATATATGTGAAACCAACTCTGTAATTAGTGAAGAGTGGGAGAACATATTATAGGGACCTAGAGAAAGAGTCTTTGATGATTGAGGGCTTTCATGTTCTTTCTCTAAATTCTTCTTGTATTCTCTTTTCACTTTCTGTGTGATGCAGAAAGCCTGCTTGTAGGGTTTATCGAGTGATTCGAGCAAGAGTGACGAAAGGATTCGTGCGAGTGATTCGTAGGGAGTCTGAGTAGAGTCTTGTAACCTGTTGATAGTGAGATTGTAAATAGAGGTTTTTCTCCCTGTGATAGGGTTTCCTCGTTATTCTCTTGTGTGATTACTTTCACTGTGTGTGTGATTGTGTCAGTTTGGAATTTTCAGGTTTATAATTTATTACTAACCTTAGAGTTCCTTTTTCTATTTCAGCATTTTTATTTACATAGAAAGCAGCACAACTCCAGGGAGATTTGGATGGTGTTATTAGTTTTTTGTCTAATAAATCATGGATTTCCTTTTTTGCAATAATCCAAGAGTTCTTGATTCATTTGGATAGGTTTAGCCTTTGTTTTGATCTTTGACTCTTGAAAGTCTTTAATATAAGGAACGGTGACTATGTGACTTTTCCTGTTCCAAAATGCATTTGGAATGGTAGAAGAAACTTCTTTAATTATCTTATTTTTAAATTTTCAATTGCTAATTGCATCTGACTATCTTGGAGTTGATTTTTAATTTGTCGACATGCCTCTTCTTGTTTTAAGAGGATTAAATGTTTTTCTTTTGATATGATTTTTGAAATATTATTTATTTGGATTTTATCTATAGCTATATCTTTTAGAATATTCAAATCTTTGATATTTGGAGGATTAAGAAATTCAAATATTATTTCTTGATCAAATATATTTGTAGAAATTCCTTTAAGGGATACCGTCATAGGTTGAATAAGATTTAAGAAGAGTGTTCCTAATATTACTTCTCTATTTAAATCTTTTACTAGGATAAATGGAGTCTTTATACAAATATTTTGATTACATACATGAGCTTTTGTTAATTTATATTTGACTTTTAATGGCATACCATTGGCTGATGATAGTATCTCTTTTGTTGGTTCAAAATATTCTATGGGTACTAATCCTTCTTGTATGCAGTTAAAATCAGCACCAGAGTCAAAAAGTGCTGTAGTATTTATAGTATATTCTTTATTTATTATGATTTTTAATTTTACATTCCATTTTTTATCGGATATTTGGGTTAATATAAAAATATCATCTTTTTTATACTCTTTATCTTGAGTCAAGAGAGTTTGTTGATTAAAGGTTGAAGCTATAATATCATTAGGATTTTGATTTTTTAGAATTAATACTTGGTTTGTTAATTCTTGAATTTCTGATTTTGATATTCCTAATTCATGTTTTAGAGTTCTAATCTTTTTTTTGATTTTTTTTATTTCAAGTTTAATGTCTTCTATTGGAATTTTTTGTGATTTTTGAAGTTGTTTAGCCTTTTTTAATATTGAATCAAGGTCATAACAATTTTCTATAACATTTTCTTTATTCTTTTTAGTTTGTTGAAGGTTTTCTTTTAATTTTAATAAATAATTTCTTTTAAAATGAGGGTCTTCTATATCTTCAATTATATCCATAATTAGTTCTTGTTCTCTAGTAATAACATTACAATGACAGTTTTGTTTAATAGTTATACTACTAGATGAATCTTCGGACGTTTCTATATTAGGTTCGGTTGATGATATAATATTATCTATTTCAAAATCATCTTGAGAATTTGATTTTTCATGTTCTGATTCAGAATTATTTAACATTAATATTTCTAATTGTTTTTTGAGTTGTTCATCAATATCTAAAGAATTTATTTTAACTTTTAATGGGTAATTATTTTTATAATGTCTTATTTTTCCACATTTATAACATGTTGGAGGTATTTTCTGATTATTAATAGGTTTTTTTCGATTTTTTCTTATGTTGAAATTGATTTGGTTTATTTTTATATGGTTTTTGTAAAAATTATCTTGACTAGGTTGTCTTTTCTTTTTATAATAGGGTTTCGGTATTAGCTTTTTATGTTTTTTATGTTTTCTTGATGGAGCTAAATTTTGTTTAGCTAATCCAAATTGTTCACAAAATGTGCCTAACTCTTTATGTGATTGTGTTAATTCTCGTTGTAGTATTTGGTTTAATTGAAAATTAGTACAGATTTCAAATGCTATATCTTTTATGGTGTCTAATATATCTGAAAATGTTAAATATTCATAAGGTATTATGCCTTCATTTTGTTCTCTTAATCTGATTTTTACATTTTCAGCAAATAATCTTGATAATCCATCTATAAATTTTTCTTTCCAGAACGGGAGACGTTGGTCATCTCTCATTCCAAGTTTTGTTAAAAATGTTTCTTCATACCAATGATAATCTTGTAATTTTAGACATTTTAGGTTTGTTAAGATTATTGAAGAACTTTCCTCAATTTTTGATGTATTTCCTATAAAATATTTGACAATAGAAAATATTAGAATATTGACAGCATCTTCTATTATTGTTGGATTATCATCTTCATCTTTAACTTTTATTGGTTCATTAAATTCATCAGTTTTAATGGCATTTAATATATTATCTTTTTCTGATTCAGTAAGATACTTATCCTACCAAGTTTTAAGTCTTCCAAAAAATCCTGATATAAGAATTTCTGTTACAGTTTTATCAGAACATTATTTTTTCATTTTATAAGCACTTACAACCATTGTCGTTTCTTGTAGTTTGTTAATTTTTTGATATTCTATTAATCCATCTAAATTCTATTTATAAATTCCAATACCTTTGAAAAATTGAGTTGGTTCAACCAATTCTTCATATTGTTGATCTGGGAAATATGATCTCGAATAATAATTTTTTATTTGTCTTGTATTATGTTTATTATGATTCCATTTGGCCATATTGATTGTTTGATCATGAGGGGTAAAAGTTTCTAATATTTTTTCAACTTCTATTTCAGATAATTGTGATAATGTATAGATGGTTTTTAATGATGGAGAAGGTGTTTCAGGAACAACCATAAATGCTAATGTGTTTTGTAATTTTTTAACCTTATTATCAATATCTTGTATTAAATCTTTGGCTTTTAATTCAGTATTAATTTTCTTAGGAATTTCATAAGGAATAAATAGAGGTTTTTGATGTGAACTTTGACTTATTTCAGGTTCTGATTCCTGTAAATTATTTTCAATTCTATTTAATTGATCACTAATTGTTTAAAGTTTTGATTTGTAAAGTTATTTTGTTATAGGATTTTTTGTATATCTCTAGACGTTATATCAGTTTCTGCTGGAGATTTCATTTTATAAGGTGAAGCCTTAATGGTTGTATTTCTATATTGAATAGATATTTCTTCATGAGGTGGATGAGTAGATTGTTTAATACTTTATGGTGTGTTCCACTGTTGGGGTTTTTGAGTAACATTTTTTCTTTAATAAAAGGATATTTTAAAGAATTATTGGCGGCTTAATTTTCAAACCAATCAAAGATCTAAAATGAGTTTTATAATTCTGAACATGTTTATGGATTTTTTCTCTTATTGGTATCCTATCAATTTCATCAAAGTTTGATAAAAACCATTCTCTTTTTTGAGTATTTTCAGATAATTCAAAATCTTTCTTTAATATACTTTTGTCCATAACAAATTCTCTATCTATGACAAATATTTGAGGATCATCTTGCATTTGAGATTGAGTTGGAGACATATGTTCTGAAGATTTATCTTCATCATCTTTTTCTTGTTGATTTATTTGATCTGTGTAAATGGGTTGGGATATGATTGATCTATTTCTAACTTTATTAAGCTTTAGAGGTTCATAGTTGCTTGATGTTGGAATAGAGGAGCAAGAAAATCTTAGAGGTTGATAGGATGATCTTAGAGGTTGGTAAGATTTATTAAAATTTCTTGTTTGAAAAGGTGTTTCTCCTTCTTCTTTAATTTGTAAATTAGAAAGTTTTGTAGATAAAAATTTAAGTTTAACAGATCCATTTGGGAGTTCTTCAATTTGTTGGAGTTTTTTATTCTCTAATTTTTGGGCAAGTATTTGATTTTCTAATTCCCATCCCATTCTACTGGAAGATTGATATCACTCCAAAGTATGGTTTGTGAGACTATTAAATTAGAATTTTCTCTTTGAGTTTGGAAAAAGATTGTTGCTCCTTTAGGGCTAATGGTTTTAACTAAATGATCCATGATAGTAGTCATAGTTTTATAATGGATTTTATAGATTATAGCAAAAGGAATATTTTCAAGTTCCATATCATATCCTGATGTTTGTATTTTAAGAACAAGAGAATTTAATATTCCAGTATCATGTAAAGAAACTGGATAATTTGGAAAACAATTAAAATATATTGGACCATTATATAAGCTAGTTTCAATAACTCATAGTAAAGAGTCTTGGAATCTACGATGTCTTTGATCCCTAAGACAGAGTAGAATTGATGTGTTTAATCCGCTTCTAGTTAATGGTTGAATAGTTACTTGAACTAGTCCAAAATGTATATATGAATATTTTTCTTAATGTTTTCTAATAATACCAGAATCAAGAAGTTTGATACACTGACATTCAGATGTGAAGGGGATGGTTTGTTCAATTGTCTTGATAGAATAATCAGAAGAAAAAAAAATCATTTTTTGATGTGATAAAATTCTTTGATAGGGACATTCGGGATTTTCCAATTTGATATAGGTTGTTGGATATTTTGCATATTTTGTTTTTCTTGATTTATTATATTACTATCTTGGGATGAACTTGATGCCCTAGACATAGATCTAGACAAGAACGACATGATAGAAAAATTAAACTCTTATTATGTTTTACAAAACTTATGTAAACTTTTTTACCTTAGGCCTGTCAACGATTTACGCTTAAAATGGGACTTACCATACACTACCCTAAACCAACTATGCGACTATTGGGATCTCTCCCACCGAGTCAGGTTTTGGATTACCTAAATCTTGTAAATCAAAATAAAAATTCAAAGTTTCTAAGATATCTTAAATGTCCCTACCAATGGCTTTGATACCAAAAGAAGCCCAGGCATAGCAAAATAGTAAATAAAGAAGTTAATAAATATGCAAAATTAAATACAGAATTCTAAGATTCTATCTAAATAATATTTTTCTCTTTTTCTTAAGAAAGAAAAAATAACTTGTAAATAATGATTCCAAAATTTTTGTTTGATGATTTTCGGTTTCAGAAATTCTTTGTTTTATAATAGATAAACGAATTCTATACCAAAATAATTTTTATTTGTAATAATTCAATTGAAACATAAATGAAATGAATAATACAGATAACAAAATATAAATGATGCTAAATGAATTTTATTAATGGGTACAAGAAGTGATACAAAGATTTACTAGATAAAAAATAATTAAACTTCATACATTCGAAGGTGGGAAGCTTGAGAGAGGATATGGGTTGCATTCAGACCCAAATATATATATATATATTGGGTGTTTGGCAACATCACTGCTAAATTTTTTTTCAACTTTTTACCCAACAACAAAAAATTACTAAAAGTTACTAATTTTTTTTTTAAATTTTTTACTAAATAACTAAAAGTTTCTAAAAATTTTAAAATTTACCAAATGCACCAAAATTTTCAATTATTAAAAATTCTTATAAGTTCCACTTTTTTCTGTTCAACAAAATGCGCATTAGGTTTTTAATATCAAATTTTAAAATCTAGGAGTGAGATTTTGCATGGAAATAATTTTTTCGGAAAATTGTATCCAAGTTATACTTTGTAATCTTTTAAAACTATTAGTCACACCCAAAAAAAAAGTATTGCTTTTAAGTCACATTAATGTGAAAAATTTTGTATTTAAGTCACACTTTTGAGTAGGTCCCACGAGTTTGTTTTAAATATAGTTTCTAATATACCGATAATATCCTTTATTTTTATAACAAAGTTATACAAGTTATTTCCGGGAATTCCGGGAATCACGTGAAGATATGGTTTACCGAGAATCACGCTTCTTCTGTTTTTTTTTCTTTCCTTGTTTTCAGTTTCATTATTTACAGTTTTAGTTATGAAGATATTAAGAAAATAGAGTTTATTTGGCCTATCTTCTTCATGGATTGATTTTGCCGATTGGCGTTTTGAGCTATCTTCAAAATAGTACCAGTACTGTTTCAAAAAATATGATGATGTTGGCTCGTATGGTTGGTTTGTGTTATGTATCGATTGATGTTTTTTAGGCAGTATGAAAACAGTATCGGTCCAAAACAGTACCGGTACTGTTTTATCGGTACTATTTTCAACATAGTACCGGTACTGTTTTATCAGTACTGTTTTCAAAACAACACCATGAATTATAAGTAGATGACGAGTTTTAAGGGCAAGAGAAATCCGTGGGGCCGATGAGCTTTTTGAGTTATCTTCAAAACAGTACCGGTACTGTTTCAAAAAATATGATAATGTTGGCTCATATGATTGGTTTGTGTTACGTATCAGTTGATGTTTTTTAGGCAGTATGAAAAACAGTACCGGTTTAAAACAGTACCGGTACTGTTTTATCGGTATTGTTTTCAAAACAGCACCATAAATTATAAGCAGATAACAAGTTTTGGGCAAGAGAAATCCATGGGGTTGATTAGCATTTTGAGTTATTTTCAAAACAGTACCGGTACTGTTTCAAAATCAGAAAAAATAAAGATACTTAGGAATAATGATCGATTTAGGTTTTTTCCAAGCAGTTTTGATTTTGTTTCCAAAAATCGGTTTTACTTGCTTTGTAAAGAAGATGGAAAGTAGCAAAAGTTATTAGTGAAGTGTGCACTATTTTCGGATAAAAATGGCAATTTTGAAATGTGGTGAAAAACGCGTGATGTCTTTTTTTGTCTTTTTGTTGCAAGTGTGACTTATTTACAAATAAGTTTTTTTGGGTATGATTTAAATCCTTATAAGTCCATAAATAGTGACCGGTCTCCAAAAACCCCTAATTTTTTCTCTTTACTAAAACTTACATTTTGTTAACATGGTATTACTTAGTTAACGTTAATTAGTAGCAATTAATGAATTGTGCTGTTTATTTACAGAATGTGAATTGTGATTATAGAATTATGATTATTTATTTGCATGAGTCTACGTAAAATCTATGCTAACCATTAGGTCCCGGGAGATTATAATGGAAAATTCACTGTAAAATCTGTAGTGTGTCAATCAACGGTCATAATTTGATTATATTTAATTTAACGATCTTAATTTAGTGTAATAAAATTAATTAGAAAATAAAAATAAAAGTTAATCTAATAAAATTTTCTACTGCAACCATGAAGCCCACTTTTGCATTCTTCCACTATAATATATTGAAAAAAAAAAAAAAACTTTCTTTTTGAAAACCTAGTCCTAGTGTCCCAATTGATAATTCTTGCCACAAAAATATAAGAATTTGTAAGAGGGTAATTTTGTCATAAGAAATATTTTCTTTTGGCTGTGTTGATGAGTCTTGAATATAAATCTGGACCATTTGAAATAACATTCATCTTTCGTAGGACTCAGACAGAAGCATTTGAGAAACTTCTTTAAGGTTTTGAGGTCACTGTGATTGTAATATTATTGTGTATAGGTCTGAGCAATGATGATGGGCGAAGATCTCGCCATCGAAGCCCGAGAGGCCGCAGTTCGCGAGGTCGCGAAGCTCTTGCCCCTTCCCGAACTATTACAATCCATCGCTTCAATCAAGTCCGATTACATTGCTCGTCAACAGGTTACAATTCTGTACAATTTCCTGAAAGTTCCGTACTCTCATCGCTTTTGATTCGTTCAATGCTTTCAAATGTTCAACCTTTTGGTTCAATTCATGTCGATTTGTGGGTTTCATATAATTGTTTTCATCAGTATTGATGGTTGAGTTAGGTTATCTGTTTGTTCACACTTGAAATAGATCGAATTTTAGTGTTTGAATTGAATTTGATCTTTTAAATGGCCACCCGAGGAGCTAGTCTAATATACAGACTCTAATTTAACAATCAAATGTCATGGACAAGTATAGGATGATCAATACACTGTGCGGCGCAGAAGATGTGGGATGAGAATAATATGCAGTTGGGCACCCTTGTGCTCCTTGTTCATTTATGTTTTGTTTTGGATTTTTTTGCTCTTTTGATTCTTTTATGTGTACTTAGGTTCCTCACCCTCACTGCACATCCCATCCCAAAAGATGCGGGCACACACAAAACACAAAACCACCTTTAGAGGTAGACCACTGGCTCAAATTTGACTCTACAGCAGGTAACCTCCCTATGTCCCAAGTTAGAATTATAGAAAGACTTTACATTGCATCTGGCATCTTAAGAAGGTGGAAACTGAATGTTGTTCTATTCCTAAATAAATCACATTGTGAAGCTTCATTGACTCTCCAATTTCCTAGTCCAGCAATTTGCTTCTTTATGGTCATTGGTGCACCAGTCATACCTTGCAACAGAGACCTCCTTATCTGGGGCTAAGAAAAAAAGGGGGTAATTTCTCTTCCAAACTTGAAACTCCACAACCAAACTGTCACACTTCTTTTCTATTCACCTCTCCTATAAGGCAAGGACACCTCAAGAGTTGCCAAATTTCCCCAAGAAAGGCTCATATTTTAATATGAATCCCCTCAAAGAAAAAAAAAAAAAACTTGTGAATTGACCAAAAGGCCCATTAATATAAATAAATTTGGCTTTCTTCTTTTCCATACCTTTAAAACTGTTCCTTAGTTTGACAGTTGCTTATTTGCAATCTTCATGAACTAGGTCTTTTGGTTAGTTCTTCTGTAAAGATCTTGTAATATTCATGAAGAGAGAGGTTGAGCTATGTCTAGACCTTCTAAGACAGTGCAGTGAGATTCAAACTTTCTTCATCCATGGGCATCTTTAGTTTCTTTTTTCTTTGAAACAAATATAAGCAAGGTAATTACAAACTCAACACAAGATCAAAGAAACAAAAAGAACCATTAATTGCCTATAGAAATAGAATGCTAATGCCATGGAATGACCCTTGTGGCATTAGAAAATGTTGCAAGTGCACTTGGGTTATTCATGCATGTATTTCTTATCATCACCACTATATATATATGATACATACATATATATATGTGTGTGGATATATGTAGTTTATAGAATAGATTGACAATCAGAGTTCTCATAATCGGTCCCTTTACTGTTTGTATAGAAAGAAAATTTAAGCAATAATCTCTCTAGATCTCTCTTAAAATTGAGATGTCAATTACTGTAAGGTCAAACATGGAGTGGAAATGGAAAAATCAGGCCACCAATTGCCACTGCCAAACAACTCGAATCGTTGTCACTTCGAATGCCCAAAAAGTGCTTTAGACCTGCACTTGTGGCTTTGGGACATTGTTAACTCTGAGTTTGAATTTGGGTTTGCCCAAACTTATTCATCTGCATCATCAACACATATGAATTGAGATACTCCAACAAGTTTCCAAATTGCCCATTTGATGCCAAAAGGAACCTGAAAATCATGATGGTATGAAGGGGTATAAATTAACGCAATTTCGGCCTAATTGTAAGGGTATAAATGCTGGTTTTTAAAGTGTAGGAGGCATAAGTGATTTTGAACTTAAGTACAAGGACAAAAGTGCAATTACTTATTAATAAACTTTCTTAGTGACTTCTCTATTCTCAGGAGTTTGGAGGATTCTAATGCTTCCATAGTTTTAGGGTTTCGCGTTACGCTAGAACAATATTTAGTAGCCTTTTCGCCACTTTATTTTCCATTGTGTGTTAAGTAGTATTGTAACTTTTTAGCAATTTGGTATAGCCAACATAATCAAGATCATGATTATCCTAAGGTCGATGATCAAACCCTATGGATTGAGATCACTTAGGTCATCTAGGATGAATTGTGTAGGAGTTATGTGAATATATTTGAGCTAAATTTGCGGATTTGTACGGAGGTTATAATGTTAGGGGTTGTGGATGTGGCTAACTTGGTGGTGGATGAGGTCTGAATCTCTGGCAGTTTGTTATCCCAATTTATAGTTTAGAGGATGAAGATGGTAATTATCTAGAGTACCATGGAGGTGGTCGACGTGATAGCAAAGCGAATGAATATCACTTGAAGGTTGAAATTCCTAGTTTTTGTTCGAATTTTGATATTGAGTCTTTCTTTATAAGGCCGTATGAGATTATTTTATTATTATTATTTTTTATGTTATGGAGTAGGGCTATGCAACCTCAGTCATAGTCCAAAATGACCTGGGTCGACTCGTTCCTTAAGGCGGCGGGTTAGGATGGACAACCCATTAAGAAAAAAAATGCCAAAAAAGGGGTGTTGTTAAATATATAAAGTATATTTTAAAAAAATAATACTGATAAAATTGACATATTTAAAATAAAAAATATCAGGTTAACCATATGTTAACCTATTCTTAAAAATGGGTTAATAAGTGGGTAAAGGGGGGTTTTTTAAAACCTGACCCACCAACCTGAAGCTTGACCAGTTGCACACCCCCATCATGGGAGTGCTAGAGGAGAGAGAATTCAATTGGTATTCTATGAGTTAACAGGCAGAGCTTCTGTTTGGTGGGATTAGATCCAAACCAGTCTTCAGAGGCCAAAAAAAAAAAAAAAAAAAAGAAATTTTACAAACATAGAGGAAGATGCTGGAGAGCTAATTTTTACTCATGACTATAAGAAGATCTTGTTTCAACAATACTAGATTTGTCTCTAGGGTTCCAGATTCATTCATTTCTGATTATATTGAACAGTTCCAAAATTAAGTACCATCATGTTTCCCAATTATGATCATCTAAAAAATTTGTCAAAATAAAAGAAAGCATAAGTGGTTTCCATGTCTAATATGACATATAAAGAGATAGTAAAAAAACATTGTCTGGATACATACAAGGGCTCATCAAATGAAAATGATTTAGTAGAGTGTGTTTACAAAAGTTAGACACCGTCGATGGTTGTAAAGATATTATCGTGCATGGCCTAGAATGATGATTTAGTGATCACTTCACAGGTTTTCATTGTTCAAGATTTGTTTGAATACCCTGTGTGGTGTACATTTTGTTCTTGGTGATGAGGTTTTTTCTTTTAAAGAAGGGAAATTTGATGTAGGATGTGCAATGAAAATAAATGTTATAGGATAGAACTTAGTTTGTAAATGAATTCTTGTTAGTTTTAGGAAAGTTTGTTTTGGCAACTGCCTCTAGAATAGTTTGTTTTGGCAACTGCCTCTAGAATAAAAGTTAGAATTAACTTTTGTCAATTTTGTACTGATTAGGAGTGTTTAAATTACATGATTTTGCAATATCTCAAATTTTCCTTTTTTGGTAATTTTTGGGATTTATTGTATTTTAATATTTAAATTGCTAGTGTTAGAGTTTTTCAGTATAGTACTTAATTGTATTCACTTGGTAGATTATTCTAGATTTAATAAATATTTTATAGATTTCTTTATTCTCTGGCGAGTTTCAGTGTTTCCTTTTACTCTAGAGTTCTTGTTCCACTATAACTTATTGTTTTTGATGCTAGAGGTATCCCTTGTCCTCACCAATTGTGGGTCCAATCCTCTATAGCTTCTGAACCATCTGACCATAATCCATAGTCAAATAATGCCAAGGGAGTTCAAATTAGTGAATTCTATTTCAATTAGTAGAGATGTTACCATTGAATTGCCTTTCTGTGGGCTTCTTAGAACATATCTAGCTGTTCTTTTGTTTAGCTTGAGCAGTAGCTCACTTTGTTTTCTGTGCTGCACGGCAGTGCTATTTTGGATTTAATAGAATTTTTTAGAGACTTTTTGATGCTGTACTGGATTCCATTGTTTGCCTGGTTCTAGGTTTTTTGTGTTCCATTAGAAAGACATCTAACAACATTCTCGTCTAGCTTGAATGCAATAAAAATCACTTTGTCTTCCGTTCTGCCTCAGTTATTTAAAATAAGACTCGTCTCCGACACCACTCTAAAAAATTAAAAAAAATAAAAACTAAAACATCGCGCTATAGTTTATCGATCCACCTACTCATTAATGATAACACTATAAAGAGAGAGCTAAAATACTATTAATTAATGGGAGTCTAGCCTCTTCAGATGAATATGTCTGTTCCACCCAGTTAAATTTTCTAGAACCTTCAAGTAACAGCATCCCAACCACCATTTGCCTTGAGGACTGTCATTGGCATATAAGTATTAATTCGAGGACTCACCTTACACCTCAAAATAGATGCCGACACTTCCATATTAGATGTTTCACCAGCTAGAAAAATCTTAAGATTTATGTAAATTTACATTAAATCTGAAAACAGCCTTAAAGCACGACAATACGCAATGGAGATGCCCAAGCCATTTAAGTTCATCTTCTTACAAAGTAATAAACCCATGCACATACAAAAATATCCATTATAGAACAGCATGTTAGATTTATAGGTGAGAATCAAATATCCATGATAACTATGGGCAGGATGCAGTGAATCCTATTTACTATTTAGAAGATACTGTATCTAGATATCAGTATGTTAGATTTAGAAAATGCGGTGCTTTCGGGTCATGAACAGCGTCACATGCTTCCATGGATTTGGAAGAAGGTGTTATCATATGCATGTATACCGTGATGTTATTAAATTAGATGTGTTATGTTTACATTGCACAAGAACTTAAGTTGGCTACTGAATTTTGCTATGTGCATTTAATGCTAGGCAAATGATGCACAACTCAGTACAATGGTTGCAGAACAGGTACTCCCACTCAGATCTTAACATTTATAAATACTTTTATGATGTCTTGTGCGCTCCCCCCCCCCCTTCCCAACTAGGTTCACAATCTCTTAAACAGTTGGTAGAGCTTGAGAAACTTTAGCATAATTGTTCTTCTATTATCTAATGTATTCACTGGAATTATATCCTGGACTGCAGGTTGAGCAGGCACAAACGGGGCTAGAATCACTTTCCTCGTCTCAAAATACAATAAACCATCTTCGTGAGAATTTCATTTCTATTGAAAAGTACAGTTCTGCCAAGGCATTCCGACTTTTGAGTCAATATATTTTCCCGAAGGATCTTATTTTATTAACTGCTTTTCTTATACTTGTTTGGCATTCATGCACCATGACATATTTAGCTTTATTTGTATATGAATACTTTCCATGTGGATCAGGTTGTGTCAAGAATGCCAAACATTAATTGAAAATCATGATCAGATAAAGCTCCTCAGCAATGCAAGGAATAACTTGAACACAACTCTGAAGGTAAAATTAGCTTATTACCATTTAATATATGAACATTTGTGATCATAATTTTAGCATGCTTATGTGTGTTATTTGTTCATGCATTTTATTGTATATCTAACTGCATGCTTGAATACCAATTAACTGCTTGATGTGTTAAACTCCCTTGGGGACGAGACGCTGGATTTATATTCCATCATTGCTTGTTTTGTAAAACATTTTTATGTGAAAATAGTTTCCGTAAACCCTACATCATGACGTGCTGGAATTCTTATGGTTTGTCTAAAATTTTGCGTCATATAGGCCATCTAACTTTTTACTTTTCTGAAGGACGTGGAGGGGATGATGTCCATTTCTGTTGAAGCTGCTGAGGCACGGGATTCTTTGAGTAATGATAAGGAACTCATTAACACTTATGAGGTATTCCACTCTGCTCATAATCAGTTTAGAGTTTAGTAAATTCAGCATTTCTCTTATGAAGTATTTTATTCATGGTCTTTTATTTTAAACATTGAATTTTTCATAGAGGCTAACAGCTTTGGATGGAAAGCGGAGGTTTGCATTAGCAGCTGCTGCCTCTCACAAGGAAGAGGTTGGCAGACTAAGGTGAGAGTGTTCTTTTGTGTCAGATGCTGCTAATAGTTCTTAGAATAAGCTCAGTATTAGCTACAAGTTGCTATTGGTTGAGAAGCTGTCTGGCTATACATGCAAAATTGAATCACTAAAATTGGTTGTTCAATAGGATTAGGAGCAAACTTGATTTTGCACTTCACTCAGCAGCTTAGCCATTTTGAGGGAGGCCAAAATTAACTTGGGTTGTGATAATAAAGAAAGACTTGTCACATTGCAGTTTAACAGAGATCATAGCCCTGGATAACATGGAATGGCAAAAAATGATCCATGTAGGCTTTGCTGATCCCGAGTAGTTGGGAAAGGGTTAGTTGAGTTGGTTCTGAAATACAGTATTTGGTGGTGTCAACAGTTGTTTTGTTTTCATTTTTGTTTAGGCCTGTGGACAAAGTCATCTATCATAAATAAACTTCAATGCTTGCCCTCAGTTGGAATTAGAAGGTGATAACTGTCTTTTTGCCATATCAGCACCCTAAAAATTGTTAGATGGTGGTGATGAGTTTTGACCACATTGAACCTTTCAGAATATATAATTTTAACATGTTTGCAATGTCGTTTTTTTTAATGGAGGTCTATACTATGATGTTGATTAACTTGTTAATACTGAAATTTTAATATGGTTCTCAGAGAATATTTTGAAGATGTAGATCGCACTTGGGAGACATTTGAGAAGACATTGTGGGGCCATGTTTCAAACTTCTTTAAACTTGCTAAAGAAAGGTATGCTCATTTTTTATCTAGAGAATGTACAGAATTTTGGTCTTCACCTTTTGCATCTGAAGAATGTTTTTATTTCATTGAGATTTTATAAATTCTTCTTACTTTCATGGCCACGATATATGCTTGTTATATGTTGTGATTACCTGAGAGTAAACTTGTTCTTTGCTAGCCTATCAGATCTAGAACAATTTTTGGCGGAAGCCTCTTTCCCTTTCTCTGCACAAATAAAAATATGCATGTACTCAAAAGGACATGTTCATTAGGTAGCATTAATGTAACTTGAAGCCAAGATGTCATTCAGGAATTTATATGTGGTGGCTATGACTGCTTATCTGGAAGTGGACATATTTTTGATATGCATAAAGGTAAGATGGGTATGGAGACCATGGAATATGCAGAGGTAAATTGGTGGGATTTGGGTTGACCGGAAAAAGAAGTCTGGTCTGAAAATCATCTTTATACTTTTAAAAATGGTGTCATAACTTATAACTGAGGAAAAAGTGAGAAGGAAAATTCATATATTTGCATTTGGGAGGGAGGCTGAGGAAGCACTGATGCTTCATTTGCGGAATATCTTCAATTGGAAGTGTGGTGGAATTGAGAGCTTGGAGTTGTCACAATAGTGACATAGATGCTTAGGTGTAAGATACAGTTGAGGTTTAACAAAGTTTAATACCATTGAAGGGCATTTCTAGCACTTCATAATAGAATGCAACAGGTACTTCCATATTAATTTTCTTTTTGCTAGTTCTGTATTTCACTGGGATTGTGATTTGCTTTTGGCAATGTAACGTCAATACTATAGTCTGCATCCTTGAACTCCTTTCCAATGGCCTTTATCTGCTTTACAATGCTCTCGTGTCTCACTTCTCACTGTTTGTCTTTTTGGCAGCCCACAAACTTTGGTTCGTGCTTTGAGGTACGCATGGTTCTAATTCAGTTTTTGATATAAATGAAGTGTGTGTTTATTTTGCTTGTATGGTACGAGGAATGCTAAACTTGCATAGATCTGTGGACTGAAACAGTGAAATCTATTGATTCCAAAAATATTGCATAAATGGAAAGTTGATTCATTCAGGCATGCTTCATACAATGAAGTTTTGCGTCTGTGGAATATGTTTCAACTTACTTTGTCTGGGAACTTATTGTGCATTATACTGAAATATCTTTCTCTCCACTGTTTCTTGTAGGGTTGTTGAAATGCAAGAAGTTCTTGATCAACAACTTGCAGAGGAAGCAGCTGAAGCTGAGGGAGGTGGAGCAATGTCAATAATTGCAAATCCCCGCAGAAATGCCAAGTATCAACCTTGATTACTTTTGTATATAAGCTGTCTACGGGATAATTGCTTGCCTTTTCTAATTGGGTTTCTTCTTTTTTTTTTTTTGGGGGGGGGGGGATATGGAAATAATTCTGGCTGTATATTTCAAATGTTTTGTGCCTTCTATTCCTCATAAAAGATACGCATTGATGTATCATGTTGCGATTGTTTCCTTCTGGTCTACAGAAAATCTACCCCTGCAACAGCGCCTTCTAGAAACATTACACAGCATAAATTGAAAGTCCAGGGGAAAGAGTACAAGGATAAGTGCTATGATCAAATAAGGAAGACTGTTGAGGGCCGTTTTAACAAACTGCTGTCAGAGGTACATCATTTAAAATTTCTGTTATGTAACAGAGGAATAGAAATGTTTTGGCTTATTATTTTCGATTTTTTGGCTCTAATGGAAATTTTTTGTATCAGCTTGCGTTTGAGGACCTAAAAGCAGCTTTAGAGGAATCTCGTATGGGTACACACCTCTGATAGTTGGCTCATAGCATTACTCTGTTCATTTTTCCTCTTTTTACTTTTAATAGGTGATGCCCGAGGTGTTGCAGTTAGTTGAAAGCAATATGTATTTCTAATTTGGTTCAAATTAATATAGAATAACTAGATGCAGAAACTAAAAGCTTTAGTGAGTATGTATTTTGATTTCAATATATTCACTTGGACATTGGAGTGCCCAAAAGTGGGAACTGGGAAAATACAAAATTTTGTAAAATGTTTTAAATGTTAAATGGTCATTTGGATATCTAATTTATCAGCTTACAATGGCATGTAGATTTGCAAATATTTGCTTTGACTTGATATACAATATAAGTCTGTAAATCAGTCTGAAGTATTGAAAATAATTTTAGAGCAAGTGCTGCTAAAGTTTGTAATCATGTTAGTACGACAATGAAGAAGTATCTTTTGATCGCTGTAGTTTGTTGCTATTGTTTTATTGGTGAGTGAGACTTATTATAGTGAAGTATGATGGAAGATGCCACTAGCTTGCTGCAGGCAGTGTTAATGACATAGGGCTTGGTATCAATACTGACTGCAAGACCAAAACTGATGCAACTTGTTGCGCTAGTGTTCTTTAAATGAGTAAATGATAAGTAAGATAGGAATCTGGTGTCTATATCTAGGGGGTGTTTGGAAGTTCAAAAAAACTCAAGTTTTGGTAGTTTTTTGGGTGTTTTTTTTTTTGGAACTTTTTTGTGTGTTTGGTTGAACCAAGTGGAATTTTAGTATTTTTTAGTAACTTTTGGGTGTTTGGTAAATTTTTTACTATAGCAAAGTAAAAAAGTGGTAACTTTTGGGTGTTTGGTATGTTTTTTTACTGTAGCAAATCAAAAAAGTTGTAATTATGGAGTGTACTTTTTACTGTAGCAAATAAAAAAGTGAGAAAATTTGTGGTTTTGGCAAACACACCAAAAGCAACTTTTGGTATTTTTTTGCTAATTTTTGAGTTGCCAAACGGGCTCCTAATCTTATGGAGCTGGTTAACGAGAGAAATGGAGGGAACCTTTGGGAGTGAGATGTGGCTAGCTTTGCATGCTTATTGGTGGCAAGAAAGATAAGAATGACAATGTAGGACTGTAGGCATGGAAATTCTGATTGAAGATTTCGCAGAATGTTTTGAATCTGATGACAATTTTTGAATATGTCTATGGTTGGCTTGATGGGTATCTTTGATTGTTTAGATATAAAATGAGGATTATTCATGGTAATCACAGCAATGAGGAGTAAAAAACTCATCAACCCAAGGATCTTTTACTAGTCCAGCCCCTTCAATTGTTCCAATGGACAATTGGGGTCAAATTCTGTTGCATGAATTGCAAGAATTAGTTAATATTATTCGTGTGGATGGTCCTGCAGGTCAGATGAAATCATGTATAATTATAATTAGGAAACTAGAATACAAGTGCGCCTCTTTTTACAGATCAAATATTTTATTGTAGAAATTTGAGTATTTCATGCAGCAAGCACATCCAAAATTATTCTCGAATTTGATCTTATGGTTCAGGCATGACAGTGTCGGTGCTGGAGTGATTAGCTTCAAATTGTTAATGCCATCCTCTTGCTTTGCTTCAAGTTTGAAGCATGACTTCGACCGATTTGTAGTAAAATGCAAGAGAACAAGTTGCATAGCATTTATGCTTAATCATTTATGTTATTATAATGGTACTCTAGCAGTAATTCTATGTTCCTGTTCGGTGCTTTTTTTTTATGGATTTCCATTTCCAGCATTGCTCCCATTGGACATATGGATCAAATAATATATATTCCTTTTTAGGGTTCTACGGCTGCTGCTCAATCGAGGTAGGTTTTTGGCGTTTCCCTTGCTTGCGGACTTATTAGTAGCATGGATACCTTTGGAGGTCCCATTCCTCACGTTTACCTTTGTCTCCAAACTTCACTCTAACTTCACTCTTTCAACACTTGTATACTTTTTAAATAGTCAGGCATTTGCCCCTGTCCATTTCTTATGGTTTAAATTTTGCAGTCATTAGGAATTTTAAGATGTACTTCACCGGCCAAAATTTTATTTTAGTATGGTTTCTAATCCAATCAATTAATAGCTTAAGACCTTTTGATTTTTACTTGTATTTGATCACAGCATTGATCTGGTGTCAAGAAGGTTTGTTTGTGTCTTTAGGATGGGGATTCTAGCATCCATGTGAAGCTCCGCTTCGCTGTAAACTTAACTGCAAGTTTGTAATGAGTTTTTCCCCTCTTGATTGAATAATTATTTTTTGAAATGTTCCATTGGATTGAGTGTGGATCTCATATCAATCAAGCTACTGTAGTAGGACGACCCCTTAATTTCATTCAACTTCTCTTTGCCAAGAAATTGTTTGTCTGCATCAAAACTCTACGAGTTTTGTGGAGATAATTCCTTTTTAGTAGTCTTTCTGTTGGGGATTTATGGGCTGCTCCAATGAAATTAGTCAAACTGTTATGACATCTATCTCTGTGGAAAGTTACCAAAATGGCTTAAATATATTTCCACAGTCTTTGGTAAGGAACACGAGAGCATTTTTTTTTTTTTTTTTAATCCCAGGGTGATGCTGTCGTGGCATACTATGAAACTTATCGGGATGGTCAGACAGAGTCGGAGAGTTTTAGTGGTTCTTGCTGGGGGGGAGCATTTGAGTCTTTCTTGGGGGCCCTGTCCTAAGGAGTTCATAGGGATGTCTTTAAATTTAGGATCAAGCTGAGATTTCTTCTTATAGGAAGCCTTCATCAGATAGGAATAGTTGGCATCTCTGGATATCATCATGGCCATATTAACTTCTCCTTTAACAAGTCAACTTGAAGTAGATGCATTAGAAAGTAGATACTCAATCTTTCCCTGTTGGGCGTAAGGAAAGGAAGCTTTGTTAATATCTGTTAAGTTACTAATTATCCCAATAGCTTAAGCTAATAGGAAATAGACCCAATGTAGATCAAGTTATTTTAGCACTCCCCCTCACATGTGACTTGAATTCACATAGAGTAGAAACAAACAAACCAAATCAACTAAGGTGCACCAATACAAACAAAGAAGGTGGATAATAAATAGGGAATAATGAGATTTGAACCTGGTACCTTATAGAACAATAGTTCTGATAATATGCTAAGTCACTAATTATCCCAAAAATTTAAATTATTGGGAAATGGGTCCGATTATGAGTGGAAACGAGTCGAGTTATTTTCAAATTGTTTGAGCTTAGCTTAAAAAAAGCTCGACTCAAGCTCGGTTTATGATCAAAATGAGCTCGACTTGTGACTTGCTTAGAATCGAGCTTAAGCTCGAATCTAGAAAAGCTCGGTTTGAAAGTTTGTGAGCTAGTTCGTTAAAATAGTGTATATTATATTATAATTATTTTTTATATTTTTAATGATATTTTATTTATATTTTAGGCTAGAATAATGTCGTTTTGATTTAATCAAGCTATTCGTCAACTGAGCTTGTTCTTTCTTGAGTAAGCTTGAGCCTATATAAAAGTTCGCGTGAGCTTGAGCTGAGCTCAAATAAGCTAAAGCTTGGCTTAGGTCGGCTCGTTTCCACCCCTAGGTCTAATAATGTATGTCAAGCTATTTCGACAATATATCATTGTGTGAACAAGAACATGCAATGCTTGGTGGTAGGTCAATTAATATTTTCTAAAATTGAACATCCATTTCACAAACCTTTTATCTACTTAGATTTTTATAATAATTTCGTGATTTTGTTCTTGGTATCAAGTGTTTGGAAACTAAAATTTTTGCCTTGATTCATGATAACATTCGGTTTCGTATTTTGACTCTCAGATTGGAGAAGAGCTTGGAGATATATATGATTATGTGGCTCCTTGTTTTCCTCCAAGGTTATTACCATGTTATATCTACATCTTGGTCTTGCTTTCGTTGGTCTGGTAGCCAGCTTGTATATAATAAATAACCAGTTCTCCTTTTGCTTAGAATCTTCTCAAACTTGTTCAGTTGCAGTTTGTTCTTTTATTTATATATTTATATTTTAAAAATTCTGTTACTGCATTTCAAGATGTTTACAATGAGTTGCTTGATTATATAAGAAATTGCTACTTTGCGTACAACTCTGAGTTAGATAATTAGCAATAAGCAAAACTAGATGCAAAAGTACAAGCTTGCATGGTGACTGTTGGGAGATAAATGTTAATCAGAAGGATAAATTTATAATCTTGCTTTTACAAGTCATTGTTACTTGTAATCTGAACAACTGTGTTATTGATCTTTCTGCTTCTTATGGAGTTGTTTGTGTGCTTATCTTGGTGCATGTGTATCTTTTGCATGTTTTAGTGAAGCCAACTTGAAAGCATGTGGTTGCTGCTTTGTTACATGGACACTTCTAAATGCATGATATACCCTGCGTCAAATACTTAATACTGGATAAGGACACTTGGGTAAGGGTACACTATTTCCATATTTAATTGGATATCTGTACAATCATATTTGGTAATTCAATTTTAGCTCGTAATTATGTATCAAACTTATATTATATGGATGAAATACTCTAATGGCACATTGTAAACACTATATTATCCTATTAAAAAAATATAATTATATTAAATATCATTGTATTTTCGTATATCTTCAAATCTTCAAATAAGAGAATTAATGGATTCGACCTATGAAGCATGAATACGGGACAGCAATTTTCAAAAAATGAAGATACAGATACGGCAAAAATACGACAAAAAAATAAAATAAAATATATATTTTTTTAAAATATTTTTGAAGATAGCATCTATATACTACTAAACATTATATAAATAATTACCCAAAAAAATTATATAAATAATAATTATATAGCATGAAAAACCATTCAATTCATAAATTAACATCATTCATATTCAAAACTACCAAACATCATCCATACACAAAACACAAATAAAAAAGTATCAAATACAATTTCATATATCCCAAAATGAAAAGAGTTTTTTCATTTCCCAAATTTTATTTGGAGCCAACTTTAATCAACTCATCAGTCCCTCCTTCACTCACTCCTCCATCTCCATCATCTATAAACAAGATAGATTCCAAATCAGGCTCATCAAGTGAGAGGTTTGCAACTTCAAGAATTCCAACTTCATCTAGTGATTCAAACTTGTCTATGGTTTTTTTCCCCCTCTTTGTTGATCGCATCTCAGGTACAATAGAATTTGTATTAAGTTGAATTTTAATTATTTATAGTTTGACCCCTAGTTAAATTTTATCATATCAATTTTATCACTGAATAAAGTTTGAAATATTACATTTGGATCCCCACCGTATCTCAAAAGTTTCCTTCCCGTATCTTAGCCGTATCATTTCGTATCCCAGTCATATCCCATGCAAAATAAAAGATAAAGAAATCAGGACACGCCAACTCGTATCCTAGCCGCATCTGTATTCCTCGAGTATCCGATACGAGTGTTGCATGTAATTTGAAGTATTTGTACTTCATAAGATTTGACTATTAGACCCGTACTTGACACTAGGCTGGTAATTATGGCACGGTTTGCGAATACAATATGAAACGAAGTTACATGGGTTTGGGTCCGGCATAAATGAATTTGACCCGTTTATGACACAAAAGAATCGGTTCATAATTGGTCAATCTACCCACTCACATTGATCCGTTTAAGTAGAGTTATTGAGGGTATGTTAGGAAGTAATGGTGGTACTAATATTGTAATTATTGTCCTTTTTCTTTTTTGAAAGATAAAATTTAGGTTTTTCACTTTATGTTTGATTGTTGGTTAGTTAGCAAGTATGATTCCTAGATATTATTTATAATAACAGATAAATGTGTTTTTGTTAAAATGTAAATTTTAAATTTCTAATCATGTCAATTCATGTCGTGTCATGTAATTTGACCTATGTAATTAATGGGTTACATGTGTTGTATGATTTGATAATTTTGTTAAACGGGTTATAGGTATTGTATCGTGTTACTCGTTTAATAAATGAGTCATGTTAAGGCTTAGCATCATGACACGTATTAATCGAGTAGGGTTAGCCTTATTTGTGCCATGACCTATTTAGCATGTGAACCTGAATTTTCATTTGTCTCACTCTATGCAACACTTGGGGCTCATAATGTGGCAATATGTTTGTGTCCTCAATTCTTCCTTTTCCTTTTCTCTTAATTTAGTTTTTGCTTTTGCAGGTACGAAATATTTCAATTCCTCGTAAATCTTTATAATGAGAGGTTCACTCAGTGGCTGAGACTGCTTAGTGACCGGGCAAATGATCTAACAAATATAGAAATCTTGAAGGTATCATTTCAACATCCTTTTTTTCAATCTTGACATATATAGGAAATTTGCTGTGACTTCTGCAGATATTTGTTTTTTGCTATTCCATCTATTCTGATTCACATCACCTAATAAAAATAATAATAATAGCAAGTCTCTCCATAATTTGTGGCTCTATACCTAAATAGCAATTTTGTAATGAAATAATAATTGTGATCACACTTTCTTATTTATTTATCTTTTTAACCAAGGACTAAATAATTTTCCTTTCGCAAGAGTTTCTCATTTTGGTATGGTTTGTAGCGTCAAGAGTTTCATAATGTCTAACAATCCTGGGTGTATTTATTTATTTTTTAGCCAAGGACTAAATAATTTTCCTTTCTCAAGAGTTTCTCATTTTGGTATGGTTTGTAGCGTCAAGAGTTTCATAATATCTAACAATCTTGGGTTCCAGGGGATGGAGTGAAAAATGAAAGGTTTAGATTTGATTGTATTTAATCTAATGGTTCCATTTTAATTAATTAAAATTATTTTCAAAATAAAAATAAAAGTTAAAAAAATCTGATTGGAATACAATTAATGTAGAATATAAAAATGTCACCTATCATTAAAGTGCAATCAAATCTAGACCCTCTAATTTTGCACTGCAGCCCTACAGTGAATTTTTTCACTGCAGTCCCTAGAACCCAACAATCCTCTGTTTATCATCCTATATAGTGAAATTTCCTTTGTATAAGAGTTTCTCATGTTGTGGTGTTAGGAGCTTCATTTCAATGATTCCATCATTTTTTTTTTCTTTTCTAGTTGCAATTCATTATATTGGTTATTTTTATTTTTGGAATTAGGTGACTGGCTGGGTTGTTGAATACCAAGATAATCTAATTGGACTTGGTGTTGATGAGTCTTTAGCTCAAGTTTGTTCCGAGAGTGGTGCAATGGATCCTCTTATGAACGCATATGTTGAAAGGATGCAAGCTACAACTAAGGTACTAGAGTTTATCTGTTAGCATTTTTTTGTTTTGTTATTTGGTTTACAAAATATCAGATCTAATCTCTCTCTGTATGCCTTCTGCTTTCTCTCTGTTTTCTAGAAATGGTACTTGAACATCCTTGAGGCGGATAAGGTACAGCCACCGAAGAAAACAGACGACGGAAAGCTATATACGCCTGCCGCTGTTGATTTGTTCAGGATCCTAGGGGAGCAAGTGCAAATTGTTCGGGAAAATAGCACTGATGTCATGTTGTACAGAATTGCTTTAGCCATTATTCAGGCAAGTTCAACATGCAAGTTTTGTTTAAATATACTTTCTTCATATGGAAATCCCTATCTTTGAAGAATCTCAGGTCTCTTCATTCTCAAGTCTGAACTGTGATTGAAATGTTTTACTATTCATGTCATGAAAACGTTAAGTATTTGATTATACTTGGTCTGATATTGTCTTTGATTATCCTTTGTCTATTGTCCAAGTATTGGGTCTGAGCTTTGTAGAGTTGACATCTTTACTATCCTCCTCTGTTAGGCCTAACATCCATCTTGTGGTGTTTTTTTCTTAAACAAGTTGAAATTATATTGTCTATTTCATATTTTTTCACTGTAGATATATTGGCATGTACTTGCCCCTAGACTGAAATTTTGGATCTGTCATATTGTCTACCATTGCAAAATTCTTGGTTACCATGTGGTTTTTACTTTTATTATCTACGATCTGTTAAAATTATGTGAAATATGGGGAATATACTCTACTTGAATATTTGTACACAATGCATTTCTTCAGGTAATGATTGATTTTCAAGCTGCTGAAAGGAAGAGACTTGAAGAGCCAGCCTCTGAGATTGGTTTAGAACCGTTGTGTTCATTGGTATCAAAATTCTTACATTGGTGGCATATGGTCTTATCAGTTGTTCTTTGTAATTTTTTTTTTTAAATTATAGGCCATTTATATTAGTAACGTTACACTTTTGACAGATTAATAACAATCTACGCTGCTATGATCTTGCGATGGAGTTAAGTAACAGCACTCTTGAAGCTCTTCCACAGAGCTATGCTGAGCAGGTTATTTTATCTTAAAACATGATATTTCTGTTACTTTGGTTCACTGCATTTTCACATTATTTCATTTTATCCTTAGCTATTTCATTGCTGGGCCTTCTCCCTTTTTACTTGCTGCATATCTTTTCAGTAGTCTTCCCAGTGAAAGATTTTCGTATATCATCATGAAAAGTATAGTTTATGTTTGCTAAAATATATGCATGAAAATGAACAATCAGTGTGGTTAGAATATCCCAAGGCCTTTTTTTTTGGGGGGGGGGGGGAAGCAAAAAAGCTAACTTTTTTCTCAAATATATTGATTGAAATATTTTTCCCTTGATTATAAACACCGTTACTCAATAAGTCACTTTGGATGCCACCATGTCCCCAGGTCCTTAGTACTGGACGAAGGGGTCGAATTTGAGGAGTCGACCCTTGGGTTGCCAAAAATTACATTTCAGACATCAGTTGTGTTCCATACTTCTCTATGTGCCTTGTAAAACTATAATTATAAGAGAAACAAACAAACTTAACAACCTTAAATTCAAATGAAAAGCCACCAACTAAAATTAAACAAGTCGGAAGTTCTTGCTATTAACAAAGATTTTGCACCACTACAATCGACAAATTCCCTCCCAAAGTTTCTCTCCCTATCCTTTTCATCGTTGGGGAGGGATGCCTTTTGTTACTCATGTGTCTCTGATGACTGCCCACCATTCACCTATTTCCATATCCTTTTCTCCTCTTTCATCTCTCGATACCTCTCCCTTTACTTGTTCACGTTGGTAACATACTTTTGCATCTCCTTATCTTATCATTGGATAAACAAGTTTAAGGTTGGCGCCATGTGTTTCTTTGAAACTTGAAGTTGTGAAATCATTTGCTCCATCCGGTTTGCTTCGACTAAAATTACTTAATTGTTGGCTTGCATTGAGATTCAAGATCTACAAATTGTGCGCCAGCTGCCTTGATGACATTACCTGGCTTAAGTTTCCTTAAGTCCTCAATTTCCTTTATTGCGTCATTTGTTGATTTGAGCTAGCCATTCATGCCATCCAATGTTGTATTAATTTCGTCAAACTCGTTCTCACAGCCACCTCTCACCACTCTAAACTCCTCTTTAATTTCATCTTTCCCATTCTTGAAGCTTAAATGCATCCCCCTCAACTCTGTGAGCACAATCTCCAAGGGATCATTCCCTACCCCCCACCAATCACTGATGGCTCCCCATGTGCTGATGGCTCTATGGATGCTTCCTCGTCTTGATGCCAAATCTCAACATCCAAAAGTTAACTGTCGTCATTGCAAGCTAGGATCTTGCAAGGGACACTCAGATCAACCCTCCGTTGCATACACCCGTTAGAAGTACCATCATATCCCATTCTTCTTACAGTTTTGGCATCAAACACTTGTCGGTTTCATTGGTACATGTGTGCAAGGTATAGGTAAATTTACAAAAGCAGCGTAAGGGTTAACGGGGTTATGGCTCCAAAAAGAAATAGTGCAAGGTTGATTCTGCAGAGGAGGAGGCATCTTCCAATAGAGGTGCATCGAATTATGAGAATTGCAAGGTACTACCGAGGAGAACCTTCAATATGGCATCCTTGACGACCATCAATCGTAATATTGAAGGATTATTTGGAAGAGCGGAGTGAAATGGATTACTGAAGGTGAAGGAATCTACCTCAACTTGTACAAGAAGTTTTACGCAAACATGTATGTTACTATGATGCCATTCACAATCCATTCTGAAGTGAGGCAAGGAAATTACCTTGACTGCTACATTTGGGAGGATCTTGGGGATTGAAAGTGATGGAGAAATTGTAATGGAGACCCATAAGTGATCAATAGTGGACGGGTTCAATCCTAATGAAGTTGGGGAAACACTGATGGGTCAACCAAGTACTGACAATGACAAGCCACCCAACGCAAGTCTCCTAGCCCAAAGAATCGACTGGCGCCTCTTTGTCTTCCATAATTTCCTTCCTCGAAGTGGAAAATTTGACGGGGTAAACTAGACGGATGTCTTTATCATGTGGGTGTACAACACTAGTTACAGACTTAACCTATCCGTTATCATGCTGCATTATATGTGGAACTATTCGAAGCGGAGCAAAACTGCATTGCCCTATGGGATGTATTTAAAGAAAGTGTGTTCAGAGCCTTTCGGGTGAATTTGAAGGCGGAAACCCATGTACTGGTGCAATGGTTATCGCCAAAATTGTGAGGAGGATGGAATATGATGTTACTTTTGACAAGTGTACGCAATGGACGGTTGATTCGGGTGTCCCTTGTAGATGCCAACTCGCAATCATGACAGTGTGTCAGTGAACTTCCGAACTCAAGGCCTCAAGATGAGAAAGCATCCACAAGGCCATTAGTGATTTTTTTTTTTGGGAGGGTGAACCCCCAGGAGATTGTGCCTCCGTGGAATTGAGGGTGATGTGTTCATGTTTCGAGAATTGGAAGGACGAAATTAAATAGGAGTTGAGAGTGGTGAGAGCTAGCTATGTGAACAAGTTTGATGAAATTAATGCAACATTGGATAATATGAATGGCCTGCTTGCGTTAGCAAATGATGCGATAAAAGAGATTGAGGAGGACTTAAGGAAACCTTAGTGGCGGCAATGTAATGTCATCCAGGCAGCTGGCCAGCAATTTGTGGACCTTATAGTTGCAACACAAGCAAGCAATTAAGTAATTTTATTCGAAACAAACCGGATGGAGCAAATGACTTCACAACTTCATGTTGCAGAGAAACACATGGCGCCAACCTTGAACTTGTTTATCCAACAATAAGATCAGGAGATGTAAAAGTATGTTACCGATGTGAACAAGCAAAGGGAGAGGTATCTAGAGATAAAAGAGGAGAAAAAGAAAGGGAAAGAATGAGTGGTGGGCAATCGTCGGAGGCACGTGAGTGGTAGGCAATCATCGGAGACACGTGATACATAAATCCATCCCTCCCCAATGATGAAAAGAATGGAGAGAGAAAATTTGGGAGAGAATTTGTCAATTGCAGTGGTGTAAAATCTTTTTTAATGACAAGCACTTCCAACAAGTTTATTTTTAGTTGATGGTGGCTTTTCATTTGAATTTAAGGTTGTTAAATTTGTTTGTTTCTATTATAATAATGGTATTACAATGCAATAGATAAGTGTGGAATGCAACTGATATGTGAAATGTAATTTTTGGCCACCAAAATGGGGTCGACCCCTTTGTCTAGTGCTGAGGACCTGGGGGCATGGTAATGGTGTTGTTATAATCAAGTATCAAGAGAAAAAATGTCAATCAAAGATATTTGACAGCTTGCCTCCCCCCCCCCCCCCCAAAAAAAAAAAGAGAAACACAAAAAAGAGGCTAGCCTTTTAGTAGCTACTTACAAAAAAGCTAGCTTTTTTTTCTTTTTTTTTTTTTTTTCTTTTTTTCGGTTTCCAAACTAAGCCCAAGGGATGTCTATAACAGCACAAACATGTTAGGAACTTAGGATCTTGTACTTTGTCTTTACCACTTGAATTTACTAACTGTAATTCCAGTATAAATTTTATGCACTGGAAATTGCGAACATATATTTGGCTCGTTCTTTTTTGCTTTGAAATTGGTTTCTTTACTGTTTTCACAGATTAATTTTGAAGACACCTGCAAAGGTTTCCTGGAGGTTGCAAAGGTATGTGTGGTACACCCACCAATCTTCGTACTGTTTGGCGATAGCATGCCACAAGATATCATTTCCTGTATTTCCTTTAACTAGCTAATTATGTACCCAATGTTATAGTTGAGTTCCATGTTTGTCATCTTTGATGGTACAAGTATGTAATTTAATGTCCTTGTAGATCTCTTTTTGGCTATGACTCTTCACTTGTGTTCTTTCTGTTTACTGGTATTAAACACTTACAGACAAGTTGGTCCAGTCGCCTTTAGTAGATGCCTCTCAGTTAAAGATGATTAGTTAATTCTGGTTGGTTGTGTTATTGTTCAATAATAGTATTTGTTTTTGTGTCTTTTCAGTTGGTAGATGCTTTTGTATAGCTTGGTGGTTTGAAAATATTGCATAGTGCAAACATGAGCTTTTGCCTTAGTAATAATTCTCATTCTTGGTAGTTCATAAGTGGAGAAAAATTGAAGCAAAATGATTTTTATATTTCCTTTTTTCAACCCCCCTTGCTTTAGCTTATATATCCCATCGCCCATTATCAACAATCTTTAAGCTTCATTTCCACAGTTTGAAGCTTCTGACTTAAAACCAGTAACTTCTTACGGGTACCCACAACTAAGTTCGAGAATCATACTCATATTGGTGACAGAGATGTTTATTTAGATATGGAATCATTTATCCTGTTTTTTAATTTTGCCCACCAAAAAAAAAAAATGCTGACTTGCATTGAATACTTTATTGTGTCTTAATGGCATAAGTTTCTTCACAATCCACGTAAATAATAGAAAAATGGAATCAAAGATAATCCAAAATGTAGAATTTTAAACCAAAGACACGAACAATACTTGGTACATGTCTTGTTGTGAACTATGTAGAAGCTAGTTCAAGTATGGTTTCAAATATCAGTTGACATGCGATGGGATCTTTACCCATTATGATTAAGCCCATTGCTTAATGATGACAAAAGAAAAATACGAGTTACATGCAAGGAACAAAATATCATTTTTAGCAAAATACTAGTGGAATAACAAAAGCACATCAAAATAGAACATAGTAAATCAAAATAATAAATTTATTATTAGGATTTTTATTTCTATCTATAAATACTTTTACATATTTTCATTTTTTTGTAACACGACCATCTTATGTCACCGACTACAACAAAATACACTGTTAAGAAATAATTTAGTTTGATGGTAGATAATATATGCTTAAGAGCTGTCTCTTTGAAGTTCTTTTTGGGTAATTGGCTGTCTCTTCGAAGTTCATAGGTTCTTGGAAAAGAATGGTCTTGTTTTCTTATAATGAGTTTCGACTAGTGCTCCTTTATCATTCCAGAAAATTATCTGCTATCATATTTTGAAGATCTGTAGTGGATGGACCCATGTTCATATTTCTTTTGGCGTACACCACATGTGCATCAGGGAAAAGAAAATGTTTGCTAGAAAGGGTGCCACTGATATGACTATTATAATTTACATCTAATTCCTCCCTGTTGGTAGGAAGCTGTGCATCAAACTGTTAGTGTTATCTTTGAAGATCCAGGAGTCCAGGATTTACTTGTCAAGCTTTATCAAAAAGGTGAATAAAGCATTTTCAATTATTGTTATTATTATTTTGAGTTATCTGTAATTCATATCATGAAATGATTCCCAAGTTTTGTGAAATGGCTTCACATTGTGGTCGACTTGTGTTGTCAATGCATAAACCTGTCCAAATGTAGTAAGAATACCAAACTTCGGAGTTTGTGACTTATGGGAGGATGCTGTTGGTACAGAATCTTCCATCACGTTCTATGATGCTTATGTATCTTGCAAGTTCTGCTTAGTACAACAATTTCGAACTTACAATAAAATTTTTATAGAACTTGATAGATATACCATCATTTAGATTATTTTATATTTATACATAACTTGTTTGTGATGTTTGAAAGGGTGGAGGCATAAAATAGTTAAATAGTTTCTGAAATTTTTTTGTCCAAGCCTCAGGCAACATGATAATATGGAAGACAAATTTGCAAATATATGGCTTTTGAAATGATAAAATTATTTTAGTTTAAATGGTATGAAGAAAAAGGGGAAAAGGGAAATAAAGGAAGAATATAATTACTCCTTGATTTAGTTTTCCATATTCCACCATAAGTTACTCTATTATTGCCTACTAAATAATAGTGTAGAGTAACTTACCATTTTGTGTTTATGATTTACACCCTTCCCCTCCACACATGCACGCGTTCCCTTCTTCCTGAAATCCAATGAAAGTAAATAATTTTTTCGATAATAGTGATATTTCTTCATGTTGTTTGGAAAATAGAACTTTTGCAAACATATGTCTTTTGACACGATAAATTATTTAGTTTAAAAGATATGAAGGAAAAAAAAGGGAAAAATAAATAAATAAATAAATAAAGGAATAATAAAATTACTAGTTTTCCATATTCCATCTTAAGCTACTCTGTTATTGCCTACCAAACTATAGGGCAGGGTATCTTAGCAATTTTTGTTTGTGATATACACTTAATAACCACCCCAGCCTTGGCCCTCCTCCATCAAATCCTAAAAAGGTAAAGAATATAAAAATTAAAAGTAATTGAATTACATGATTTTGCAATTGCTTGCCTTTTGTTTCAAATTTAACGTTACCCAAAAAAAAAAAAAAAAAGGAAAAGAAAGGAAAAAGAAAGAAAGAAATATCATGTGATACACCTTAGCAATGACACCGACACACTACATGTGAAGACTAAACGATTTTCAAAAAATGCAAGACACGACATAATGGGGATTTGGCAAAAATGTATATATTTATATCTTAAATATGAATGTATTCAAAAACAATAGGAATATTATAGTATAACAAACTAAAATTAATAATGTATTTCATAGTTTAAAAGTCAACAAAGAAGTGACATAATGATTTTATATTTTGTAAAAACAATAGCCTATATTTCATAGCTTACAAGTTGATAAAGCAATTATAAGGTGGGGTGGGAATTAAAGTGAAACCAACATGTGTCCAAAATGAGTCTGCGGCATATCTAAAATGAGTTTTGACATGTTCAAGCTTCATTTACAAAACGGACACAGCCAAAGATGAGTTTAACACGTGTCCAAGGCATGTCTGTGTCCTCGTGAACCTGATTCACAGATGGCAACCTTCATGGCAAGTCCGTGCTTTATAGGTGATACAAATTTGTTATTAGGGGAAAGGAAAATTGAACGAGTCAAGTATTTTATATTTCTGATTGGATGAACTTAATTCTTCAAATGAAAATAATTATGGTGGCATTTGAGTTGATTTTCTCTGCTGTATTTCTCAGAATGGTGTGAAGGGCAGGTTACAGAGTACCTAGTTGCCACGTTTTGTGATTATTTGCAGATGTAAAGATGTAAGTTGTCCTTGTTTAATTTGGTTATGTTGTTCTAGTATCCCTTGTTCTAATATCCCAGATTCCTTGTTCTAAGAAAAAATAAGATAAAATCCCTGGTTCCATTTATTGGTACATGTACAAAAATTTCTTCTTATATTTTCTTGCATTCTTTGGTTTCTTCAGGTACATTGAAGAAAGGTCGTTTAGGAGATTTGTTGAAGCTTGTCTGGAAGAAACTGTTGTTGTTTATGTCGACCATCTACTCACCCAGGTTTCGTGGAAGAAACTTAGTGCCATATTTCATTGGCCAATATGCTCATATGCCTATTATCCTCTTGTAGCCTTTCTTTCCACTCTTACAGGATTTGAATAATGTTTGTTATTGTAGAAAAATTACATCAAAGAAGAAACTATCGAACGAATGAGGCTGGATGAAGAAGTTATCATGGACTTTTTCAGGGAGTATATAACCATTTCTGTAAGTTCTTGAGTCTTCTGACCCAATTTATTGGTCCTAAGTTGAAATCTGGTCTTGAGCCATATGTGTACTGTATGATTCAAAGTAAAAAGTAACACGTTGTATCTATTGCTGATTCTTTGATACATTCCATTTTATCACTCTGTAAAATTAATGCTTAATATTGTGATTTGTGCTACAGAAAGTTGAGAACAGAGTGAGGATTCTGACTGACTTGAGAGAGCTTGCTTCAGCCGAGAGCTTGGATACTTTCACACTCATTTACACAAATATCCTTGAACATCAACCGGACTGCCCAGTAAGTTCTATTGAACAACAATTTTTGTGATGGTAACACATTTTTGGGTATCAAGCTGCAAATTAACACATTGGCCACCACTAGTTTAGTAAAAAATTTTGTGTTGCTAACGCATATTTGGCTGTCAAGCTGCATATTAACGCATTTGGAACCAACTGATTTATAACATTTTGTGATGCTAACACATTTTTGGGTGTCAACCTACAAATTAATGCATTGGGCACTCACCAATTTGGTACTAGTAGAACAACATTTATGTTATCCATGTTATTGTTTCATTAATTTGTTTTTTGATTATCTTGTCGTAGTTTCATTTCTTGAAGCCAGGCAATGACTTACTCCTTAACTCTCAATTTTTTTTTTTGGGGGGGGGGGGGGGGGGGGTTACAAAAGAAGAAGAAACAAGGATTTTTTGTCCTTTCTGAATTATTTGCTCAGAATTACTCTAATAAAATATTTTTTTTTCATTGGGATTGCAGCCTGAGGTTGTTGAAAAACTTGTGGGACTGCGAGAAGGCATACCGCGGAAGGATGCAAAGGAGGTATATTAAATGTTCCTCATAGTGAAGTCCATTGAAACTCAAAAGCTTTAATTGAGGGGTTTTAGACGACCCGTGGAATTAAATACTTAATTTGAAGAGATGCAAATTGATTTTCTTATTTACTGAATAGAAAATCCCATCTGGTTAACATTGTTCGTTTTCTTTTTTGAGTATAATTTTATTTATTTTTATTTATTATTATTTGGGTCAAACAGGTTGTACAAGAGTGTAAAGAGATATACGAGAATTCTCTTGTTGATGGAACCCCTTCAAAGGCTGGTTTTGTTTTTCCGAGGGTGAAGTGCCTATCTCATTCCAAAGGATATCTGTGGCGAAAATTAACCTAACTATTATGTTTCAAATGCTTATGCCCTGGATAAATAGCAGCCATGACCCATCAAATATCCACCAGTGTGATGATGCCGTGTTTGTACAAATCAAATTTCTCGCTTTTTTTTTTTTTGTTTTTTTCCTGCCATTTTTGTTTCTTCTTTTACCCTTTTTTTTTTTTCAGACGCGGTGTATTTCTACTTTTGCAATGTAGAATATTCATGATTTTTGCGTTTGAACTGAATTGCAAATAATGTGCGTGTAACACTATTCCGCCCTGTTATTTGAACTAGGAGTCCTATTGATAGAAAATAACGCTAGCAGGCTAAGGTTGGGTGAATTTAAATTATTGCTGCCTTATATATGTTTTGTTTTAGGGAACCTTAAGCCTATTATAGCACTGGAAAATTCACCAGATATCTGAGAGACATTTTTGCCAAATGCAGAACCTTCATCGACCTAATTCCTAACACAAGCAAAGAGCGGACTCCTCAACCCAGTGTCAATGTTTGAAACGTCCTTGGATTAGCAGAATTTCAAAAGTTGGTTTTTGAGAAAACGACTCTAAATTTAATTAGCACCGTAAAGTCTGTAGAGATAGGCACAGATGTAACAAAAAGGTTAAAGAAAAGAACTTTCTATTCGTTTTTTGATGTCAACGTTCACTTTGTAGGCACCTTGGGAGAGGAAGTCGCGAAATCCACGACCTTCAAAATTCTGAAGACATTTATAACAATGATACCGGATTAGGGAATTCATTTTTATTCTGCATACGTTGAGAAACAAAGTTGAAGTGTTGAAAATGCGTCAAAAAATGATGTGGAAGGCAATTGATTTATCACTAATGATGTGGCAGCCAACAGTCAAAGAGGAAAGATGGGGGCTAATATTACTTGTGATATTAGTCCTTTGGCATCGGCCTTATGAGCTGTTTGATCAAAATTGACGATTTACAAAAGAACTAAGTTTGAAATTTGTTTTTTCAAATTTTAAAATTTATTTTTATTATGAACTGTCTAATTTTGAATTCAACGACTCGCATGACCATTTAATTGCAAATTCACCCCCCGCATTTTCTTTTATACGTATACTCGCTAATTATCAGTTTCACAAACTCAACCATTCTCATTCTCAATGTCTCTCAAACCTCAGTTCTTTTAAATATCTAGTGCTCTATTCAATCGAGCTCAACCTCCTGTGCTTGCTATATATATTCTCTCAAGTTCAATCATTTAAATTTCTACTTTGTAATTTTATTTTATTTTACAATTATATATATATATATATATATTTTAATTTGTAATTATTTTTATTTTATAGTAATTGTTAAAATGGACCATAGAGATGAGTAATTTTTTGATTGAAAGGAGAGGGACTCAAGTTAGTTCCCCCACTCATGGTGGTGATGGAGAAATCCCTACCACCGGCACTAGTGCTAGGAAATCATTATCACGTAGAGAACTTTAAAATGTGTAGAAATATTTTATAAAAATTTTACATGATGATGGAATGCACATAGTTAAATGTAATATTTGTGTTAATTTATTAGATGATAGAACTAATTTAAGCACGAATCTTTTAAAAAGGTATCGATAGAATAGAAAACAGTAATATAATAATCGAGTCAACACTTTTATTGAGGAGTATTTTTTTTTAGAGGTACACAAACCCAATTAAGACCTAATGAGGGAAGTAATTCATGTACTTCTTTTAATCCTACAAACGTGGAAAATAATTTTGTTAAAATCATTATTTTAAATAAGCAATCTTTTACTTTAAGCAAAAATAGAAATTTTGAAAATTTTATTTGAAAAAATTTTACATAACAATATCGTAATTATTTAAGAAATACTTTCAAAATCATTTGTCAAAAAATTTGAAATCCCTAAAGAGAAATTATGATTAAAATTTTAAGATTTTGAAATAAAATTGTATTTGACGTCAAAAATGTAAAAATTATGCCAAAATATTGAATATTAATGTATAACTGCTTATTATGTTTATGATAATTGAAAATTAACAAAAGCATTATTTCATTTAAATTAGTTGAGTACCTTATCTTGACTTTATTGCGAGTGAGAGAATATTACGAATGAATTTATATCATGTGATTTAACTAAAAAAATGATTTCTATTATTTTAGGTCATGCACAATAAAATGATATTTGTATTAATTACTCGTGTTCCTTCTCTGCTATTTTTGATTAGACGATGCATTATTTCATGGTCGTTATTGTATTCATATACTAATTTTTTTTAATAATGCCTATAATTTATCTATTCAAAAAATTTAAGAGATTACTTTTACTGTCATGAGTTAAACCAAAATAATACAAATTTTAAAAAATGAATGCAATCAAATAGTTTTAAAGTCTATAAATTACCTTCTTTTTTTTTCTTTGAAAGGTCTATAAAATACCTCTAGATATTAACGATATTAACACACACATATATATTGTTATTGCATTTTCATTAACTCTATATTTTTATCTTGTATCTTTTTTTTTTTTTTTTTTTAAACTTGTGGTATTCCACATTCATACCATCTGTATCTCGTAACCACTAGATATTAATATACGCACACATATACACATATATATTGTTATTGCATTTTCATCAACTCTATGTATATATATATATATATATTTTAATTGTTGTATTCCACATTCATGCCATCTGTATCTCGTAACCACGACCAACAATGCTGGTTTTCTCAATTGGCCGGACTCTTTAGCTCTTTTTTCATTTATTTATTTTTCACTTTTTGGCCCGCACGTGCACGTTCCTCCCATTTTGTCATCCCAACTCTGATAAATTAATAATTGTTTGAAAACCCATTTCGGCTTGTGCTTGTGGCTTTTCTGTGGTGGAACCAAATTGATGAGTTTGATCATTGAAACCCAACCCTTGAAACAATACATCATGGAGTGCAGCGATTTACGCATCATGCTCACCCTAATTGTGTCACAACAGAGGGAAATGAGGATGATCGGTCTCAAAACAAAACAAGCATTAATTAGACAAACAAATAAACCATTTCTTTTTACTACTTTAATTCTATAGTGGCCTAACCTGGCTTCTCACCTGCCCCACTTGACCTAATCTTGTAAGATAAATATATATATATATATATATCATCTGAAATCACCTCCTTAAATTATGGTCGATTTTAGAGTACATAAAGAACTATTTCATTGGAAAAATGCTTTTTTTTTTTTTTTACTATTTCTTCTTCTTTTATTCTTTTCTTAAAAATTATCACCGAATAATGTAGCTAGCAATGATCTTTTAAAATAAAATTACATTTTATTAGATTTTTCCAATATTCAAAGCGAGGAAAAATGCCTTTTTTTTCCCCCAAAGAATCTATTAAAAATAGTTGTAAGAAAGATGTGATAACTGCATTTTTAAAATTAAAGTGCATTTTTATGAATGATTACATGCTCAGAATTTTTTTTTTATCTTTTTATTAATTTTATTTTTTTATAATTTTTTGTCATAGTATAGCATTACTTTAAAGTGATTGGCAAATAAAATTTCACATCATTCTGATATAATTTTAAGATAAAAAAAAAATTAATCAAGGTAGTGTGGAGTAATAAATTATAAGCAAAATTTAAATTAAATGGTATCTATATAAAGGAGCTATTTATGTCGAGCTCTCCAGTGTCCCATCATTTAGCTAATAATCAGCCACCCCAAGTTCTTATGGAAAACCATAATCTTCTTCCCCAGTTGTTTAGCAGAAACCCAAGGAGAAGAAGCTCCAGATGCTCAACCAGATACCTCGGAGTTCGCCGGAGGCCGTGGGGCAGATACGCCGCTGAGATTCGAAATCCATGCACAAAAGAGAGACATTGGCTGGGCACTTTTGACACGGCTGAGGAAGCTGCGTTGGCTTATGATCTTTCCTCTATTTCATTCAGTGGGATTGAAAGAGCTCGGACTAATTTCCGTTACCCATTTTTAGCCCTTCCATCTCCTTCACCGCCGCCACCTCCGCCGCCGCCACCAACTCCAGATTTGCAAGAAGGTGAGCAGAAGGTTACATGCACTAGTCCTGTTGGGGATGACGATGAGTCTCTTGTTATTGCCTCCATTTTACAAAGCTTCAGCCAGCCCGGCAACTTCTCTTTTTCTCCTTGACTTCCATAGAACATATTCTGTTTGCAGTTTCGGAAGTGAGAATTCGCTTCTTTCTTTGGATTTCAACATGATTATTGATTAGATATTGAATATTACTTGACTTTAAAAAAGGGAGGGAGCATGAACGGAGTCAAAAATTTCTTAGAGGGCGATCAATAGTTCTGAAAAAAACATTATCAAATAAATAAAAGGATTGTTAGTTTTGAAATATACCTACATTCTACCTATTTTATGTATAAATGGGTGATGATAATTTCAGAACAAATATTATAAATGATATAACATATTTAATGCACTTTTTATGTGTTGACAATTTTACCTTTAATATTCTACGCCTAGCATGAATGTGTGACACTCCATGAAATAAAAATTAATGATTCAGATATATTTAAATATTTATTTTAAAAAATAAAAATAATAAAACATGTTTAAATAAGTGTTGAATGCTTGTCAATAGCATCTGACAAGGAGATGACATGTGTCAATAGCTATAATAAATACATGTTTGAGTGTTTATTTAAAAAAAAAAATTTCTTGGTAAGAATTAAAAAAAAAAAAACTAAGATACGTGTTTAATATCCAACAATAAATCAAGTGTTCATTTTAAAAAATTATAGGACACATTTCGATAAGTGTTCAACACTTACAAATAAAGTATTTGATTACACCGCAAGTGTTCTAATGGTGTATAAAACACATGTCAATATAGTACTCTTTTAGGACACAATTGTCCATTAATTTTAAAATGACCATCTTTAAAACAAATTAATTATTTAGCTTAACATATTTTAACTATTAATTTCTCATTTAGGGGTACATTTGGAGTGGTAACAATTTAGTAAAAATTAGTCAAAATTACCATCTCGTAATTCTTATAGTTAGCAAAAATTAATGTTTTTTAGAAAATTTTAATTTCTTTGGTAAAATCTAAATCTCTAAACAAAGCCTATTTAATAATGTGTCACATATCTATGCGATTCAAAGTGGAGACGCACAAACCCTCAAATATAAGCTATCTTTTACACAAGTTAGTTATTTTTAATTTACAATCCATTTTGGCTCGTACATCTATTTGCCGTCCGTGAAAATTCACTTAAATTGGCGATATAAACTTCGACATCAAATTCTGATTAATATGAGTACTAAGAAGTAAGAACCTAGTTATATGGCTTACATTGTCATGGATTCAAAGCATAAGCCGTAACTTGCCACTCCCACTTCCCCCTACTTTGTCATCATCCTGTATCCTTTATATATCACATGATATATGTAGTTAAACAAAATAAATGACAATATTAATTCATGGTTTCATACACACACGCATGGTGGGCGTGCGACTTCGCTAGAAAAATGAACTTTATTTTATAACTTAAAAGCTTAAGTTATGATTGGGAATAATTATTTATTTTATTTTACATTATGAGTTAGTGGGGTGTCTACAAATTATGTAGTGATAAGGCTATATAAAGGGCTTTCTCCTTTTTAATAGGTATGTTTGGAGTTGTATAAAAGTGTATAAAATAAAATAAAATTATAAAAGTAAATGTCTCGTAATTCGTGCAATAAGTGAAGAATTTAAATTTTTTTATCTCATAATTCGTGTTTGTAAAATTTTGTAAGATTTTATTTTATTCGGTAGAACTTCAAACTGAGGCAATGTCGATTTTATTTAGTGTTTGTGTCAGAAGTTAGCGGCGCGTTAATATGTTTCCGGGAGTTACATCCTATTTCTATATATTCTTTTGTACTCAAGGTTTTTTATCAAGTGAAATATAAGTATTTTTTTTTCTCCTCTCATGTCCTCTTCCGTTGTGTGAATTGTGAGCCCGTTTTGGAGCTCCAAATTCCCTCAAAAAACTTTAAAAACTTGAAAAGTTACAGCCTTCACCATTTTCGAAAAAATGTATATCTGAGTAACAAAATCAATAACTATGTTGTCATAAAAAACAAAAAAATAATATTAAATAATAATATACTTCTAAAGTTCAAAATAACATCTATTGTGACTTGTCAAAATCTATTCGAACGAATCATTTACCATGCATTCAAATGAGTTTTAAATTTTTCACACTACAAAAAATTTCTAGAAACTCTAAAATTTTCTAACTTTTTCTAATAAAATATTATTACACTTCATTTTTGTACAACTTTTAACAAATTTTTGTCAAATCATATACAAACGCTCAAAAAATTTCAAAAGTTATTTGACACTCTAAACACAAAAAACTACAAATTTGAAAAATTTTTGCCAAATTTTGGAGGTCTAGATGAGCTCTGTGTGTTTATTAATTCTCTAATTCCAACAAAATAGTATCAGAACTAAGCTTGGAGAGAAGGATGGAGGGAAAGGGAGAGAGATAGATGGCCAACAACATGGTTTCATTTCAAATGCCATGGTTCCCAAAGATAACTATGTACATTCACATGAAAGCTATCCTTGACTCCTGAGATACGTGGGAGTAGACCTGCTAGTAGGGTAAATTTGAATCAAATTTGTCAGATCTAGGTTCATCCAGATCCAATTATAATAGATCCGATTTAGTTTTAAAAATAATTAAATCAAATTTATAAGATTCAGTCCAAATCTATATATCTAGTAAATCTGACCTATTTTAAAAGATTTGGTGAAATTCATTGTACTTGTTACACGTTTTAACTTCTTTATTCGGTCTCTTCTATAGTCAAGTATGTATTTATAAATATATGTACATATATATATCCTCATCTCATGGTTGGGATTCCGTTATGTATTGAGCGTGGGACTATTAGTAATCCTTGCCAGTGCAAGGAGGTGGGTCCGACACTTAGGTTTGCTAGAATATTTTATATTAAGTTATCACATATTATTTATATATATTACTTATATTAGAATATTTTATATTTTAGTATTTAGTAAGTTGTAAGTTGTTAGTTTTATTTTGATATGTAAATTATTATGATATATACCATTCCATTCGTTGTAAGCTTATTTAAAAGTTTTTTCTTAACTTTTAGATATATGTGACAAGATGTAGACCTTACATATTCTCTCTTCAATTCTATTATTACTTATCTTTTATTTTATTTCAAGATGGTATCAGAACTCATGATTTTCGATCTTGGATAGATTATGTTATACAAGTTTGGTGTGGTTTAATTTGTCTTCCTGGTAGATTTGTTCAACTTCTATACACCATCTTATTTTGCTGCACTATTTTTCTCATCATAATATGCACAGAAAAGTCTTTCACCTTCTATTTTAACATGGTATCAGAAATTTCTGCATTTTTCTTTTCTGGTGTTTTTTTTCAAAGCTTTGCGCTGCCATAAAAGCACCACAACTACTGCATAATTTTTTTCTTTGGCTTTTTCAACCATATCAAAATTTTTTGCTTTTTTTCCTATGGTGTTTTTCTTTTTAAAGTCTCACTCTGCCACAACACCGCCACAAACATTACAAAAACTTTTTTCTACCATACTTTGAATCAGTTCTTAGGAATTTTTTTTTCTATTCTTATTTCAATTCTAACATCTATTTCTTCGTATTTCACCGTCTCAATACTCTTTTTTTTTTTTTAATTTAGAATGACATTTCAGTATTATATTGTTCATCCTGTTCATAGTCTTGTTCTTGAAAAATCAACTATAAAACACCAATAGATGTCAGTCTTTTTTATTGGCTGTAAATTATAGAAAGTAAGGCCCTACTATTTTTTTCCGATGTTTTTCAGTTTTATCTTTCTTGTTCCATCTTCGCATATCGTATATTCTATTTGGTTATTTTTTTATTTCTATTTTGAAAAATAATCATACCAGTGGCAACGAAATTCTTTCAGGAACTCATCGTCAAAACTTTGTCAACGCCAACAACCACCTAGCTTCAGATTCCACATTCTCAACTTGTTCTACAATCCGGCTCAGCTGTTTGAGTTAATTTACCCATATTATAATATTTTATATTTTAGTATTTAGTAAGTTAGTAACTTTATTTTAGTATATAAATCATTATCATATATACTATTCATTATAAACCTATTTAAAAATCTCTTCTTAACTTTTATGATATACATGATAAGATGTAGACCTTACATATTCTCTTTTCAATTTTATTATTTCTTATCTTTTATTTTTATTTCAACAGGGTTCTTAGCGTTTGCTGTTGTTGTGGTAGCAGAATGGCCAACGGGGGCTCTGCTATACTGCTTTGGCCACGCGGAGGGTCGCCGTGTCATGGCTCATCCCGCCACTGTGGTTTACCCTGCCGTCTCCAGTTCCATTTCCTCCTGATCGCTATCGATCAACTAAGTTGCCTTCTTCTAAATTAAATTTGATCTAAATTTTTTTATGATGGAGAGACACTAGATTTCTAGAACTCAACCAGCTCCTAGTCTCTTCCCTACCAAGCCAGGTTATTACGTAACATGCATTCATGTGTATTTACAGCTCGAATTACTTGAAATTTCTAATTAAGTGTAAATTTAAAATGGCTGGATGCTTGAAAGCAGGGTAGACGTAAAATTTGAATTTCACCTAGGCTGAACAAAGATTAAAAAATAAAGTGAGTTAAGTTATAAAAATTTAAGCTGAATAAAGGATTTAAAAATAAAGTGCGTTGCGTTAAAAAAATTTAGGCTAAGCTAAATTAAAGAAAATACATTTTTTCAACTAAAAAAATTTTTTTCTGGGCGAAGCTACCCTAACAACAACCCGAGGCAGCCTTTCGCGTAAATTCACCCCTGCTTGAAAGTCTGAACCGCCTACCAAATATTATATATGTAATAATTCATGTATGCTTCATATATATATATATATATATATATAGTAGAGTAAAATAATTAAAATGATTAATTTTATTCTACGTAAGTTTTTTTATTTTTTAGATGTTTTCTAAATTGTTATTTTTTATTTTTAAAAATAATGGGTCTAGTGAATCATCCGAATCTAGATCTATCAATTCTTGAACCCAACGGAACTAGACTGTTGAGTCACATATTTAATTGAGCGAATATGGTCTAATATTATTGGATCTCATTCAGATTGGATCTAGACCAAATTCAGCCCATAGATAGGCCTACGTGGGAGCTAGGTTGTAACCTAAGTTTATGATGAGTCACAAGATAAACCCACCTTGAATCAATTACAATAAGAAGCAATTCGTGGCTACAAGAAAGAATGGCCAAAAGGCACTTACACTCATCCATCCATGCTTAAATGATTCCATGTTATAAAAGATTGTTAATGCAATCACCTCCAAGCAAGCATGGAAGATTCTTGAAACTTCACATAATGGAGTTGAGAAAGTGAAAAAAGTTCATCTCCAAATTTTATGTGTCACGGTTCCGGATTTTCACGACTCGAGATTGTGAATTAATTGTATGAAATCATACATAATTATCGAACATAATCGATATTAGAACCTAATATAGTAATTGGAGCAATATTAAATATAATAATAAAATATTAGCAATAAAATCGTACAATTCTAGCAACTAGCCAGATAACAAAATTTCATACATAAATTAGACTTTATTTGGTCCAGATAACCTGAATTCAAGACAAAAATATATACAATACAAATCCTACTAACATCCATGCCCAAAAGGTCTCACAGACTACTTAGGCTCCTCGATGTTTGGAACTGCAATATCAACGGTAGGAAAGTAAGTATCAATCACGTGTACCCATTATACAACAGAGCATGTACTGATGTCCTAATATAATACTATCGTGAAAGAACAATAGTATAATCTATAACCATTAAACCAAAAATGATAAAATCATATCATTTTATCATTCAAAATAGTAATGAATATCCAAAATTTAACCATAATCATACATCAAAACTCATAAAGTTTTGGGCACACTGCATAATTGATCTGTGACCAACAAGTATTTTTTGGTGTTTGCATTCAAGCCTAAGTCGTAAAAAAATATGCCACATAGACAACTACGTCCTCTCATATGAATAAGAAAAATATGCCATACATGAGCACTAACATTATCTTATAGGTTACTAACCTATTAAAATGATAATCAAACCCTTGCGCAAGTTTAAAAACTTTCAATATATTTATATACCCTCTATTTCAGTATTAAGCCGAACCAATATCAACATTCAAGCCACATTTAATAATATCTCAATAATATAAGATAAGCCAAAACTTTTGATCAACCTGTATAACTAAGGTTTCACTTTTTTTTCACCAATGTTTTCAGTAACCTAAGATAGGTGTTAGTTATAAACAATATAGCAATATAAATAGTTTAAATGGTCTAAATTCCGCCCTATAATACCATTGCAGGCAAAAGATAAAAAATTATAAATTGAGGGCTAGTTGTACGCACAGGGTAGCTATAGCACTGTTGTGTGCACGGGGTAGATTGGACTGTTTTACTAGTTACGGGTCACAATCAATTTTAGTTTCAATTGGATTTAAGTTCAATTCCACATATTTAACCTAAATCCAATCCCAAATCTATATCCTAGGATCTCCACATTTATTGATCCAAATATTCCATATAGGAAAACAAACAAATTGCAATTTTATGTACTTAAATAAGAATTAAAAAAAAAAAGATTAATTTTGAATCTAGTTGAGCCAAACCTCCTCACCTCAAGTTCAATTTCAGAAATAAACTCAACTAGAAACAACTAACAGCATCTCTTCCTATCGAATTATACAATCATTTGCTCAAAATTAATGGCATAATTGAAGCTCTGCCACACTTTCTGCTCCAAACATCCACCTAATTAAACTCGCGCATATACATACTTTTATATCTATATATCTACACAAATTGGGATTCATCACCAAACAAGAGGTGAAAGATAGAGGCTAAGCCACTCACCCACACGCGTGGAAAAAGAAAGATAGCACACCCTCTGGACTGAACAGATATAACTCATAGCTATACGTATAGACGTATAGACATAGAGTCGGTCGAATTGGTAGGGCAACGATTAACACCACCTAGCTACGTCATGTTCATGAGGGACTTCTCATGCGCACAGAAACCACCCGTGCCGTGCGCACGTGAAGGTCAAAATTACCCCTACATTCTCTAATCCTATGTCACCTCGGTCAATTCTACCTAAATTCTTATTTTTTAAACATGCCATTAAACTTAATCACAAGACACTTTACTTTTGCACTCTTTATACTTGAACTAAAATAAAATTATAAATAACGTCAAATTTTCAAATAAAAAATAAAAATATTTATTAAAAATTAAATAGAATTAAAAAATGTAAATGTACGTAATAATATTATAAATGTAATTTTTAAAATTTCTTAGAATCAAAATTGTTATTTGTGATGAATTTTTAACATTTTCACTTTTTTACCCTTTATATTAAGGTAAAAATTATTTACACCCACTAAACTTTGAAAACTACATTTGCACTTCTTATATTTTACCTTAAAATGAAATTGTGAAAGACATTAAATTTTTAAATAAAAAGTCAAAAATTTATTAAAAGTTATATAAAATCTAAAAATGTTAGTATAGAAAATATGAACTTCATATGGTATAAATGTAATTTTAAAAGTTGCTTAAGTATAAAAGTCATTATCTATAATAAATTTTTTAATATTTTTACCTTAGATTTAATCTAAAATATAAGGAGTGCACATGTAAGTTTTTAAAATTTAATAAGTGTAAATAATTTTTACTTGCCTAAAAAAAATAAAAATAAAAAGCAATTAATGTTTGTTATATGTAAGAGTGCATATATATATATATATATATGTATATATATATACCGAAATTAAGAAAGTGGTGGTCTAAGAGGAGTTTGAATTAGTCTGAGGTCCACTTCCTTGGTTCAATGTTGGCCTTGGAGGTCTCCTTCCCAAATTTGCAGCATCTTCCTGTTCATACATATTGCCCCAGTCACTGAAGGTTACCTAGCTAGCTAGAACTGAAATTTTATGTATATACAGATAATATATATATATATATATATAGAGAGAGAGAGAGAGAGAGAGAGAGAGAGAGAGAGAGAGTTACAACTGAATCTGCTGTTCGGTCTACAGTTGAAGGAGGATCTGCTACTTCTCCTCCAGTGTTTGTTGAAGATTCTTGGCAACATTGTTGGTTGACCTCGTTGTCAATCTTTTCTGATTCTGAACTTGAAGAGCCCTTTTCAGGTTTTGTTGTCCCTAAACCCAAACACTTGAGCATAGCCCTTAGAGCTTCCTGAAGAGAATTGTATGGATTAATGAAAGACAAATAAACAAGTGTTGCGCTCTGTGTCACCTCCTCCTCTGATGTCTTCTCCATTTCTCTCTCTCTCTCTCTCTCTTAAGAGATGCGATCACCACCTCGTCTTCTTTATCTATCTTCTTCCTTCTTTAATGACTCTGCAATGGTTGTTGGTGGTATTAATATCTAGATCAAATGAACTGTTCTATCCTGCATCTTTGTCTTACACTTGTCAATGAGAAAGTCAGCCCGCTGGGCATGAGCTTTACCTGGTTGTTGATAGATTATTTTTTAATTAAAAATATTATTTTTTCAAGAGGTAATTATTTTGCATAAATTATGGTTCGATTTAATGTGCAATAATTTTTAAAAGACTCTAAAAATTATTTACTATTTATTTTATTTTATGATTTACAAATTCATAATTTATCTTATTTTATTTTATTTTTTATCACTTCAAATACACCAAATTATAGGTGTATTTGGTTAACAAAAAATTAGTTAAAAAGTACAATAAAAATAGAAAATTGTGACATAAAAATGATATACGAAAAATTTTGATTAGAAAAAAATAAAAAAAAATTAAAATTAATAAATTTTAGTGAATTTTGATACCCTAAACGAAGTCTATATATATATATATATATATGTACATGCCACAAAATTTATACATATATATGTATATCTATTTCAAGTATAATTATAGGCTAAACGTATTCAATAAAATTGAGATTTATTGCACTTATACCATGCACTCAAATGGGGATTTTGGGGGTGTTGGATCGATTAAAAGTAACTAAAATTATTAATTTTTATTAATCTCTTATATTTTTTTATAATTAAATTTTATTTCACAACACTTTTAGAATAAATTATATTTTTTCATAAACTTTTACCTATCAGACACCAATCAGGGGGATAGGGGTTGTAATTTAACACAACAAGAGCAGGCCTCATGGAACAAGGAGAAAAGGCTAGAAAGGAAATTCCCTGTCATCTGACACTTTCCCTCCCTGGACAGCAGGTGTCTGTATCTATATATATGTGACGGTAGGAATGATGAAAAGCAAGAAAAAAATATAATTTGAGTTAACTTAGACGAAATAATCCGTTAGAACAGATTTACCAAACTATTTTAATGAATTCAAATTTTGTCACTTATTTTTTTAAGATCATGGGAACGATTTTCTAAATATTTTTCCACGAATTTAAAAAATTTCGTAAAAAATAATAATAATGATACTCATTTAAAAATTTTTGACTAGAAGAATATGATTATTAAAAAAAATTTACGCATTATATTAACATTCTTCTGAATTGTTGGTTTTTTAAGTGAATTTTAGATTTTTAGTAAAGGCGGGAAAAATTTAAATTAGTAATGACGGGAAACAAAATAGAGTTTTTTAGAGATTTATTTTATTTTTTAGAATTCCAAACGGTGATTGAAAATTAATATGTGTGTATATATATACACTAAATTTTTATACAATATTTTTTTTCACCATAATTTTATAATAAAGTATTTACCGTTGTAATAAGTAATTTTATTCATGCCATAGAATTCTATTATACATTTAAAAAAGAATAAATTATACTAATCATCCTAACACTTTATGCTAAGTGGGCTTTAATTCCAATACTCTCCATTGCATCATTGTAATTTAAGTCAAATAACAATATAATTCTTCTGTGGGTATTTATTTGCTCAGGTCAAATAACATTAATATAATTCTATTTACCCAAAAAAAATTAATATTATTCTTCGTCTTTACAAATTAACTATTAATCCGTTATATGACTCCAAAATGATGTGTATTATAATCATTTTTAATAATTAAAGTGTAGAGGATTAATAAAACAATTATTAAACCATAAAATAGTAGATTCTCAATATTATGTCATTTCAATAAAATAGATAAAATTAAAATATATATAATTTGTACAGTGAAATAAAAAGTAAATAATTTTTAAAATTTTATAACAAATCAGACGGGTCACTGTATACATCTGGTCAAATCTTAGTGGCAGCAGGTCGATGACAACAGCTTTATAACCTTAAATATCACGAGTTCCTGGATCCTGATCCATTACTGTGATTCTTTATTTGTCCATCCTTGTCTAGGTCCTGTGAAGGAATTAAAAAAACCGAGCCAACTAATAGCTAAGAACAGCGTGAATTAAGTACTGCTATAAAGTGTAGTTTCATGAATTTATTCAATTGAAGTGATAAGTTAACAATATGTTAAGGCTGCATTTGGTTTATTAAAAATAAGAAAAAAAATTAAAAATTTTTAAAAATTATTTACTTTTTAGTTCACTGTACGAATTATAAACCCACAACTTATTTTACTTTTTCTCACTTTACCCACTTTTTGTCACTTCAAAGGCTCCCTAAATAAGTTCAAAATTTTGAATTGAAAATATTTTTAATCGTTGAATTTGTTTAATAATTAAGGTTATTTTTTCTTTATTTTATTTGTTTTTTAGGTCACTTCACATATAAACACACTCTTTTACTCATATTTTTATAGGAATTTTTAAATTAATATTTCTAAAAATATGATAATATTTATAGTAAATGATGAAATTTTACATATTTATTAAATACCCGATGGATATATTAGTGTTCTTTGATTAGTGATTTTTAATTTTAAAGGTTATTTTTATAACTTTTCATGAAAGTTTATTTTATAAATTTACATTTGGATACTTTGCTAGCCAAATTATTTAAAAGCACACACAATTTCTATACAATAGATATAACTATGAGAATTTTAAGGTGTTTTAATATTTAAGTATACGTATGAATCAACCACATTATCAATATACAAAAATTGTTTCAACTCTTCAACCAAATTACAAATTAATTACAGTATTATTTCTTGAAAATTATTTTAATTATTTTAACTTATATTGTTTATCTGTTAATCTATAAAAATATCAGCCTATTTTAATTACTCTAATTTTTTTATTTTTAATATATATATCAATTAATTTTTAAATAAATTTAAGTTATATAATTATATTCAACTAAATTATTATTTACTTATTAAAAACAATTACTATTATTATTAACTAATCTAATTAAATTAAAATTATATAAAATAATTAACCATTGTACAAGCATGCTCTTTTGACGCAGTTTATGACTCAAAGTTTACGACTCCTATAAATTTGAAAACCCTCAATTGCCTGCTAACCCTAATCTTCCTCCTATTTTAAGTTTTGTCTCCTGCAATAAAATTAAGTTTGAGATCACTTAAGTGTTCTCCCACTATTTATATAATGAATATACATAATTTTAGTTTTTAAGTACTGATTTATAATATTACTACCAACTGATATTCTCGATGCCGCTTAACTATGCTTGTTTTTATTTTTTTATTAAACATTATAGAAATTAGTTATAACAAGAATTGGTAAAAATATTATTTTTTAGTAAATCCTCAACGCTAAAGTCTATCCAAAATACACGGCTACTATTTTGTTTCATCTACATCTCCTATGTATCGATTTCGTACATTTAGACCCCTCAACTTTCATAAATATACACTTAAATCCTTAATATTTAATTTATATTACATTCACTTAGACCATTTGTATTAGATTTTTCATCTAAAAAGTAACTTTTGACCAATTCAATGTTATAAATTACCTTTATACTATTACTATTAATATAAAAAAATGCATAAAAAAAATTGAAAATAATATTCATTCATTATTGTTTGATAGTAATGAAAGGGAAGTGGAAGAAAATGATAAATTAATATTTTCTCTATTTCATGTTTAGTTTATTAGATTATTAATAAAAAGTAATGACAATTTATATATATATATATATATATATATATATATGTATAATTACTAACTTGTATGTAATACAAATTTAAAATATTAAAGTGAAATATAATAATTTAAAGTACTAATATAGAAATATAGGAAGGTTCGCAAAAAAAAATAATAATAAATTAATTATAGTGTAATTTTCATTTCCATGTTTAGTTTATTATTAACAGAAAAAAGTAATGATAATTTATTATGTATAATTACTTATTTATATATAATGTAAATTTAAAATATTAATGTAAAGTAGAATAATTTAAAGTATTAATATAGAAAATATTCAAAAAAATATTTAATAAATTAATTATAATGTAATTTGTATATAAAAAGGATATATTATATCACAATATAAATATTTTTTTTATTAATACTAAGGGTATAAAAGTAATTTTATAGTATTGAATTGGTTAAAAATTAACTTTTGGATGAAAAATCTAATAGAAGGGTTTTGAGTGAATGTAATACAAATCTCAGGAGATACAGGTGCACATTTATAAAACTTATAGAGTTTAAGTGTATAAAATCGAAATCACAAAGAATGTAAGTGAGATAAACCCTATTATAACCACAAAATATGTTGCAGAGACTCCCTAACATATTTGTAACAGCCAACAATGAGGAAGGGAGGGAGGGGTAACGTTGCCTACGATGTTAGCCCATTGCTAGTGCAATGTTGCCTGCGCGTTTCAATTTTTTTTTCTTTTATTTTCTGTTTGGTTCGAATTAGGTGCATGTTCTTCCCCCCTTCAATTTGGTTTAAATCCACAAATAAGACTGAGTGTGGGAAGAAAAAAAATTAACTTTTTTTATAGTTGGCTACTAAATAGTTATTAAAAAGTTAGTTTTTTTTTTACGTTTGGGACGGAAAAAAACTAACTTTTTAATAATTATTTTTTTAACTTTTTGTTAATTTAACATTTTTACCTTTAACGTTTAAAATAAATTTAAAATATAAGATAGTAAATTTGATTATTTTAAAAAAAGTCAAAAAACTATTAGCTGGTAGTTGAGCTACCAACCTATTTTCCCAAACACAACTCCCAACGTCAATTAGCCCGGCAATTTTATTTTATTTGTGTAAGAACATGGTTCAAATAATAAAAATATTTGTGAGTTATCGGATAATATATTAATTATATTAATTATTAAATATTTAAAAATAAAATTTTTTAATATAAATAAAAAAACGACAATAAAAATTTAGTTAGCAATATAATTCTAAAATATTTTCAAATGAATATTTTTAAAATATTTAAAAATAAAATTTATCAGTATAATTTAAAATATTATAATAAAAATTTAATTATTATAAAAATCTGAGTATCTATATATATCTTATTAAACTCATATAAAAAATATTTTTTGTTATTAAAAATAAATTATATTGATAAATTACTTTTCTAAATTTTTTAACAATTGTTACTTGAATTATTATTAAAAAATTAGATAATTAATATGATAAAAATATTTTTGAATTATTGGATCATATATTAATTATACTGAATATTAAAATATATAAAAATAAAATTTATTAATATAATTTAAAATATTATAATAAAAACTTAGTTATCAATATATTTTAAACATATTTTAAAATAAATATTTTTAAAATATTTAAAAATTTAATTTATCAAAATAATTTAAAATATTATAATAAAAATTAATTCAGGTAACAATGTACGTTTATTTATTAAAATATATAAAAAATAATTTGTCAATATAATTTAATTTTTTATAATAAAAATATTTTTTAAAACATTTAAAAGGAAATAACTTAATCTCAAGTTTATGACACGAAAATAACTCACATGTTATAAGTAGAATTTTTTAAAAAATTCAATTTGTAATTGTTTATGTTTTAATAAAAATTTAATTCAATTAGCATATTAAAATATTTTTTTTAACATAAGAAAGTAGTCTCCATAATTTTTTTTAAATTTAAATATTAATTCAAGTATTCATGTAAGTTAACGATTATTTTAATATTAATTATTTATATTTTTTATAATAATTCAAGTAACGATTGTTAAAAAATTTTAAAAAGAAATTTATTAGTACAATTTATTTTTTTATAATAGAAAATATTTTTTATATGGGTTCAATGAGACATATGTAGATACCATGATTTTTACAATAGTTGAATATTTATTGTAATATTTTAAATTATATTGATAAATTTTGTTTTTAAATACTTTAAAAATATTTTAAAATTATATAGCTAACTAAATTTTTATTATAGTATTTTTATTTATATTAAAAAAAATTTATTTTTAAATATTTAATAATCAATATAATTAATATATTATCCAATAAGTAAAAAATATTTTTATTATTTGAACCATGATCTCACAAAAATAAAATAAAATTGTTGGGTTAATTGACGTTGGGAACTGTGCCTGAGAAAAAAATTGGTAACTCGATTACCAGCTACTAGTTTTTTTGGGTTCGTTTAAAATAACCAAATTTATTATATTACATTTTAAATTTATTTTAAATATTGAAGAGTAAAAATGTCAAATTAATAAAAAGTTAAAAAATAGTTACTAAAAACTTAACTTTTTTCTCTTCCTAGATATTAAAAAAATTAACTTTTTAGTAGTTATTTAGTAGCCAACTATAAAAAAAAGTTAGTAATTTTTTTCTTCCCAAACTCAACCTTATTCGCGGGTTTGAACCAAACTGAAAAAAAATGCGCCCAATTCGAACCAAACAAAAAAGAAAAGAAAAAAAAATTGAAATGCATGATTAGAATTGCACTTGCAACAGGCTAATATCAAGAAGCGAGAAGACTAATATCGCTAATAATGTTAGCCTGCTAACATCACCTCCTAGCCACATGTTTCCCCCCTCCCTCTTTTTTTTTGGGTTCAAATGGGTGCATGTGATTCATTTTTTTCTCTTCAATTTAGTTGAAACTGGTGAATAAGGTTGAGCTTGGGAAGAAAAAAAAAGTTAATTTTTTTCAGGAAAAAAAGAGAAATGTGTGACCAGGAAGCAATATTAGCGGACCAACATTATTGGCAATGTTAGCCCCCCTGCTTCCCTAATATCGTAGGTGATTTTAGCCCTCCCCACTTCCCACCAACCACTCCACTCCTTGCTAGATTGATCCTTATAAGCAGAATATTATTTAAAAATATCCTTGACTTGCATTTACTATAAGCTAAAATTGATTCTCGAATTTCTCCACCTTGAATCATTTCGATGATGTTATGATCATGAATGCCTAATGAGTAGACAACCCAATGCTCGATTATTATCAATCTCCCTAGCGTCCAAGCACAACCTTTTCTCTAAAACCTCATTAGATTTCATACTAGCTAGCTTGAATATTTGTATCAATAGTCCAATGCTTACCTTTTCATTATTAGTTTTTTAATCTTACCTTATTATATTTTCTTCTCACTCCACCATTCTTAACTAAACCAATATCTAAGCAATCTCTTAATCCAATATAGTTTAAATTAGTTTAGTATCATCTAGCTTAGAAAACAAGTTTAATGTCTTGATCATCCCTCCTTGTGTAATAAGTACAATTGGTACTTATCGTTTACAAATTAAAATTGCTGTTAACGACTAGTGCACTTGCGGATCAAGGTTACATACTTTTTATTTTAGTACCCCTAAACTCCAATCCTAAAATCAACGCTCAACCAAATATCACATATTCCAATATCATGTACACATTTTAACAATTTAAGATAAGTCTCAACTAATAATTTGTTTGTGTCATAACGCAAAACATGTGCATAAAATACATCCGAGGTATCAACTCATGTGAGGATAGCTAAATATAACATAAACATGCATTAAAATTGTAAAAGGTCAACAAACCCAACATGGGTCCTACTATGCGCACACAGGATGAGATTTTGTACATACGCCTCAATCGCCAGCCCATGGGATATGCCCTCTATTTAAGTCTTGTGTGCACACTGATTGTCCACAATTGTGTGCATAAGACCTTATAATTTGTGTGCACATGGCACCAAATCAAGCATTGTGTGCAAGCTAGAGCTCTTCCACTAGCATGTCAATATGCTCTATATTTTGGATTTCGGTTCAACCTTTCGCAATAATCACAATCCAATAATTTTACACCAAAATCTTCTTAAACGTGTTAGGAACAATTACCAACAACCATAATTACCAAAAAAAAAAAAAAACAATTACCAACAACCATACATCAACTTCATATATTGAGCAAGTAAAATCATGAATTCAATTTGATTTACCTATTTCTATATTTTAATCACACACACACACACATTCAGGCGCGTGTGTGTATCACCATGGTCCATAGGACAACAACAACCAAACTAGTTCACCTATTCTGAAACTAACTTTGTACAACTACCAAGTCATCTAATTATCTCAAGTACACAAAACCTCTACCTCGCACTTAGAAAGATGATAAGTTGGAAAATAGGAAGAACTGAACTCAAGTCCAAAGACCCAAACATTGGGGCTCAATCACAAATGCACTTTTGCCTCAATAGAGTCACCGATACAAACCACACAACACACACAAGCTCATAACCACTCACCTCAAGTAACTAAACTCAACTCTCTCAACTTAGCTCGTTGTATAGTTCAAGACTCTCAATGCCAAAACACTTAAAACTACTCTCAAAGGACGAATGTGGTGGAAGGATGATGTGTGAGCTGAGACTTCTCAAGGAAGCCAACACACTCATGCGGAAGACTTAAATAAGTCTTAACCATCTGCGTATACTCGTACACGTACACATTAAAAGAGGTAGATAGTAACTGTCAAAAATGATTTGAGTAACGCCGTATACACACTAGAAAACTCTATATGCACACAAAAAGAAAATCTTACCCACTTCTACGTACGATAAAAAGACTCTTGTGCACACAAGACATCAGGACCCCATCCTGAAAACAAACATCAAATACAGCTCACCAATTGTTGCAATCCAAATCACCATATAAATAAATGTACATGTAAAGTAAAAGATTATTACAAGGAGGAATAATTTGATAAGACATTGTGTCATATTTCTTTTTCATGCGTCATGTTGCATTAGTAAAGTAAACGTGATGCATTTTTATCGCCGTGCTGGATGGTGATGCAAATTAATTGAAATTAAACATACTTTGAAAGTTAGTTCCATAAATTTGTTTTCATACAACTTAATATTAATTATTAAAGATTAACTTAATTTTAGTTAATAATCAACTTTAAAAGCTGTTAATATGACAGTAGCATAATATAAACAAATCAAATTTGAAATTAAAATTTCTTAATCCAAATAAGTCCAAACTTGCAAACTGAACCAACAGAAGTGAAAGCAATGGATGTGGATTCGGTTGTAGTTAAAAGTCACCGAACACACATTAAAAGAGCAACCAAACAAACACAATTGGACAAAACTCCAAGACAAATGAAAATAAATAAATAAATAATTGCCCCTTTTAATTAAAGTTTGACTCTCTCTCGCTCTCATCCGTGTGCATTTTAATGGACCGGTCCGGTCCGTTCCGTAAAGTTGCCCAGAACGGAATTTCGACTAGGATTTGGGCCCCACGTTGTCCCCAAACGGGCAAATTCGGTCCCGTCACTTTCTTGCGATTGCAAAGTGTGCAGCACGACATCGTTTTGACCGGGCCCGGGCAGCACCCCCACCACCGCTCGGGCAGCTCGCAAGCACTGCACCCACCCACAAAGCGATAGATAATAATAAACACACTCTCTGCAAAGAACAGCTGAGTAGAGAGAGAGAGAAAGAGAGAGAGGAAAAGGTGAATCGAGGCGGAAAAGGTTTCTTGCAGGGAGATGTAAAGGGGACGGAAAAGGGTTTGTGAAGAGAGAATTAGAAAGTTAATAGTGGAGATTTCTCTTTTCTACGATTATGTATAGTCCTTTTTTATGCTTTTTGTTCCGTGGTGAGATCGGCTTTTGATTCTGATCCTGTCGACTGTTTTTGGCAAGAATGGTGAAGATTTGGGCAATTAAGGGCTAGGGATTTGTGGGAATTGATGGGTTTTGTAATGCTGTTTCTGGGTGTTGAGTACTTGGATCTGGAAGGATTACTGACAAGGTGTTGGTGATACATATAAAATGCATATCTATCTTTTTGTATCTATGTCCGTTTAGGGGGTGTATATATATATATACATATATAAGATTGTGATGGAGAGAGAGCTGGTGATGAGATCATGTTTGCTGTGGCTGATCATGGTGGTCCATCCTTTGAGATTCATGTATGCAAATATGGAAGGTATGCAAGATGTTCACGCTTTGATTTTCAGCCGTTTCTTCCAATTTTTCTCCATTGCTTCACTTAGATGTTAATATCGACTATTTATTTGCACATATGGGTATTTTCATGGTTGGTATATTTATCAGTAATATAAAGTCTACCTTTTTTTTTGGGAGATAACAATGTGTAATTAAATTTCATTTCCTTCTGGTATTGATTAATGTCTGCTTTAAAATGATAAATTCAGTAATTCTGGCTGTTGATCTTCATTTTGTGCAATTGATCCTTGCATGTCTGTACCAACTACTGTTAGCTGTACAGTTTCCAAAATGGATGACCCTCAGTGAACAGAATTTGCACACGATTTAGAGCATGTTACAATTCTTCACAAATTAAGCTTATTTTTTGAAGTCTTTAAAGTCTTTGCAAATGCATTAAACTACTTTCAGGGCTACGCTATATACAATTTCAAGTTTTATATCCATATTGCATTTGCAAGTGTTAGTGGCAACTGGAGAAGGCAATAATACACTTGTTTGATCTGTCTAGTTCGGTTATAACGTGCCTTTACTACTATTGTTATTAGTGGTATCTGATTGCTTTTGCATTATAAACAGGTGATGCTTTGCATAGCTTAAGAACCAACTTGGATGATCCTAACAATGTGCTACAGAGTTGGGATCCTACCCTTGTGAACCCCTGCACATGGTTTCATGTTACATGCAACAATGAAAATAGTGTTATAAGAGTGTAAGTGAAATGCAATATCCAGTTTATGCTTAAGTTTCACTTAACAAAATGAGGCACTGATTCAGTTTGCAGATTATATTGCGTATGATGTCTTGTTTCTGCCTATCTTTTTCCAGTGATCTTGGGAATGCGGAATTATCTGGTCAGTTAGTGCCACAGCTTGGCCTGCTGAAGAATTTACAGTACTTGTAAGTTGTGCGTTGTATGGAATTTTTGCTCTTTTTGTTTGTTTTTGCACAATTGTTATGTCCTTCGTTGCTTGCACCTTTCTATTTTAAATTTCATGTTTTTGTCTAGTATTCACATGTTGTGGTTTTTTTATTTTTATTTTATTTTTTATTTTTTTAAATTTACCTTCACACGAAGGTATTGTCTACTCTGGAAGTGTCGTACGTTAGGCGTTGGCCCCCCATCCCTTTGGTGGTGCATGCAGGCTCCCTCGCAGATTTATTTCAGGCAAAATGCCTCCCTCCCCCTCGAATCCCTGGCCTCTTATACAAAGTCCTAATGTACATAAACTTCCAAAGTAGACAATGCCTTTGTGTGGAAGTTAAAAAAAAAAAAAAAAGAAAGAAAAAACCAACATCACTTATCCCATAATAAGAAGTATTCAGCTGCTTACTGTTTTTATCCTTTTGTGGCGAATATTCCTATTGGTCGGACGTGGTTGACATTTATTCTTAATTCTTTTTATGTATCAGTCAGAGGTGGAGTTATCTATATCGAGGTGGCGAGGCTGTGTTTTTCTATTACAGAATCACTGGCTTATCATCTCATGACCATTGATCATAATTTTTACTTGAGGAAACTGTCGGCATTGGAAAACCTGAAAGAATTTTAGGTTGGGTTTGGGAAGAAAAAAAACCTTAGCTTTTTTTCTAGCTGGCTACTAAAAAGCTGGCTTTTTTTTTGTGTTTGGGAAGGGAAAAAAGCTAACTTTTTGTTAATTTGACATTTTTGCCCTTTAATGTTTAAAAGAAGTTTAAAATGTAAGAGGGTAAATTTGGTCACTTTAGAAAAAGCCAAAAAGCTAGTAGCTGGTAGCTGAGCTACCAAATTTTGTTCCCAAACACTCACTTAATTTCATGATCAAGATAAACATAATGCAAAAAGTCAGTTAATTGTATTTAAATCAAAGAAAAAATCTGTTGAAACCTGAAACAAAAGAACATGGTTTCGTTTGATGCTTGTTGAGTAGTTATAATGCAGATTGTTGAAATTTAGCTATTTAGACATAAAAATAACTGAAGAAAATCAAGAAATTGATGGTACTCTCCTGAAGAAATTCCCTCCTTTTTCTAACATGAAAACTTTTCTTTAATTGGTGCTGCTTTTGAAATTCTCCTGTTTGTTTGTGGGAGTTCTAGTTATGAAACTAAAAGGAGAAATAAATAAGGGAAAGAACAAGAAGAGCCCAGTATTTGAATTTTTGATGGATTTGAAAGCGCAAATTTGGTTGATTTTGGAATGAGTTGTCAAGGTGTAGGAAAGATAGTACTACACCACCTTATTCCCAAAGCACAGAGAGTGCAGTCACCATTTTATTGGAGGCTGCTTGTTAAAACGCAATTAAGTTATTGCATTTAAATATCTTTGGGTAAAAATAAAATTATAATTGATTTAAGAATAGATGATACGTTATTTGAATCTTATTTACTTTATAATAGATTATCATAGACTAAGAAATAGCTTTTAAGGAAGCACTTTTCTCTGTAAAGTGGTACAAGGGTTGCAAGCACTTTTCTCAGTATCCTACTGAATATTTTGAAACACATATACTTAAAACACGGTGCTCTTCTTTTGAATTTTGATACAGTAAATTTAGTCAGTCAAAAGACTTCTTCCCAGTTCTTTTTATTTTATTTGATTTATTTTTTATTTTTTATTTTTCCTTTTAAGTAGTGCAACAATGATGAATATAGGATGAACTATAATCTAGTAGTCTTCAATAGGTCAGCAAAAGGGCTATAGCACATAAAAAAGTAAACATAGTTTGGACCTAGTCTATGATTTTTTTTACATGATTAATTACATTATAGCATATTGCAATTTACAAGAAGTAAACAATGAATTTGTGTTCTGTCTTAAAATGCTCTTTAAAAGATAATTTTATTCATGTTACGATATATATGGTACTACGTGTTACTATTTCTAGTCCATAAACAGGTTTAGTTTGGAATGCAGATAACATTGCGTCATAGATATTTAGAAAAATGTTGTTTGCTTTCTGGATGTGTTTATTCAAGGCTGATGATCAAAGTCTTGAAATACAAGGAATTTTCTGGGAGAAAAAGTCAATATTGGTTCATTCCTGGTGATACCATAGGAATGTAATAACATTTTCTGTAAAAGGAAAAAAATAAGTGCTGAAAGATAAAGGGAAGTGCCTGCTGTGGGTGTTCTCCTGAATACCAAGCCTACATTTAGTTTATTCTGGTGCCTATCTGTTCTTTGAGTCAGCTGGGTTGACTTTTGGACCACATTTGGACTGTCTTTTGTGCCCTTGGAAAATACTTGCATACTTGATGATTTTTTTTTTTTTTTTTTGAAAGGTGAATTTTTTTTTTTTTTTTTTTTAAGGGGAGGGGGAAGACTCGAACTCGAGTCATGAGCAGACAGGAAAGGCTCTTAACCACTGAGCTAAAGGCCACGCTCGACTTGCATACTTGATGATTTCATGCATCTTTTCGGCAAATCTATTTGTAATCTTTAAATTGTATGTATATGCTATTGGGCAGCTTCTGATCTGTAATGATTTATTTATTTTTTTTTTAATCACAGGGAACTCTACAGTAATAATATAAGTGGATCAATTCCTAGTGACCTTGGGAATCTGACTAACTTGGTGAGCCTGGATCTGTACTTGAACAGTTTTACTGGTGCCATTCCAGACACTTTGGGCAAGCTGTCAAAACTGCGCTTCCTGTGTGTATACTTATCCTTCACTTGATTTTATTTGCTGTTGATTCTATAGCTGTATATTTGCTTGTTCCTGTTGCTACTTTTGCATTTTAAATTTATTAGCTAGTGGGACACATAAAAAGTAACTAACACATTGATTGAGGTGGCCGTTGAGAGATTGGTGATCACAAAGGGTGTAAAGGTACTCCAATTGTGGTGTAAGGGTACGTGTTGATAATTTCAAGTTGTGGCAACAACGGTGGGAAAACGGTTGCAAGACAATGTTCAGGTTCATGAAGTGTAAAAAGGACTGGTTTTGGCTTGTTTCAGTGTTGTTGAATCAGGAACCTGTAATCTGATATAGCTTGACCATGGGAATTTTTAAATGCTGGAAACCTTGGTATTTTGTTGAAATTTTACACAGATAGCATTGCAATTTTAAAGGCAAGCGTGACTGCAAGTGAGAGGATTCTCATAAGTGAAAATAAATAAATAAAAAATAAAGGGCATCATATAAAATGTCATTTTCCCCACTTCATGAAATTTGAGGGGAAAAGGAGCATGACCTCATTGCCGGAGAGGAAAACAAATTAATGCCTTTGAAAACTCCACATTCCAACCTCTTTTATCGTTATTGCTCAATTAATCGGTACAATTTAGAATCAAAAGATATATGTTACTTCTTACTGCTAAGAACATTGTAATATGCACTTTAGCCATGTTGTGATGCTGATAGAAACCAGAGTGGAGTCCAGTATCAGGGAAAATATTAGAAAATACATGGATTTATTTTGTTTGTTGACAGAATGTAGCTAGCTCAGAGGATTGGCTCTCAGCTTCAAGTCATTTAAGTATTCCATGTGTTACTGACAATTTTACATTACATGCATCCTCATTACATGGGATTTTGTATAGCATATTCTGCCTTTTCTTGTACAATTTTGGTTAGTGTAATATCTCTTGAATGATCTTGAACTTTAACATATGTGCTCTTCTAATGCCATGTAAGGATAGCCGGCTCAACAACAACAGCTTGGCAGGTCCCATTCCTATGTCATTGACTAATATCTCAGCGCTGCAAGTGTTGTAAGTACTCTCTCTCTCTCTCTCTCTCTCTCTCTCTGTGTCACAGAAATGATGTTCTTGCTTGTATTGTCATGCAGAGATCTATCAAACAACTATCTGTCAGGAGCGGTTCCAGATAATGGTTCCTTTTCATTATTTACACCAATCAGGTTTTCGTGCTTGATTATTGATCTGCATTCATCTTGTGGTTTCTAGAATAATGCTGAATGCTGACTTCCCAATCTGCAGTTTTGCTAATAACATGGATCTCTGTGGGCCAGTCACTGGTCATCCTTGCCCTGGATCTCCTCCATTTTCTCCACCCCCTCCATTCATCCCACCACCACCAATTTCTTATCCAGGTGATTGTCTAAATTAAACTTTCTCAAAAAATATGGATATTGGGTAGGTCACTGCATATTTCTCACATTCTGGTCTGATTAGATTCTCATCTTGAAACTTCTTTCTATTTCTGTTATTGTCTATTTGAAGTGATTTTAGTGATAAGTTGCATGTGTAATTCTTGTATGGTGATTAAGAAAGTCATCCTGAATTTCAAGTCGGGGGGTGTGCGAGGGATAACCCGGCTTGAGCAGCCCATTCTCAACCTTGAAAATAAGTTTGAACTTGATGCTAATGGTGATTCGCCAGTCATCCATCCTTTTCTATGGTAGTTGATGCTGAAAAAAAAAATTGTTGAATGCTAATCAACTGGATTGTTGGGAATAAGGCTGCTACTAGGTAATCATAAATAATGATGATGATGATGATAAAACGAAAAAAAGAAGAAACGTTTCCTTATAAACCATGTAGTTCTTGTTCTGGGTATTGAGTCTGTACAAACTTTGTTATAATCTCCAATCTCTCTCACACAACCAGGAGGAAATAGTATCACTGGAGCAATTGCTGGAGGTGTCGCTGCTGGTGCTGCTCTTCTGTTTGCTGCCCCTGCAATTGCATTTGCGTGGTGGCGCCGCAGAAAACCACAAGAATATTTCTTTGATGTGCCTGGTTAGTGATTTTTAACTGAAAATGGTTTTGGACCAAGCATATTGTACAGTTTTGAGTACTAGTAGTTGACATTAATTTGCAGCCGAAGAGGATCCTGAAGTTCATCTAGGGCAGCTTAAAAGGTTCTCCTTGCGAGAGTTGCAAGTTGCGACAGACGGTTTTAGTAATAAAAACATTTTGGGTAGAGGAGGATTTGGTAAGGTATATAAGGGACGGCTAGCGGATGGCTCATTGGTGGCTGTAAAACGACTAAAGGAGGAGCGTACACCCGGAGGGGAGTTGCAATTTCAGACAGAAGTTGAGATGATCAGCATGGCTGTTCATCGGAATCTCCTTAGACTACGTGGGTTTTGTATGACACCAACTGAACGGCTCCTTGTTTATCCTTACATGGCAAATGGAAGTGTTGCATCATGTTTAAGAGGTAATTCTATTACCATTTCAACATCTGCAATGCTTTACTTTCCACTGCTTTCTCAGGGGTTGTTTCCTCCCCCATGGACTGAGATATTAGTGTCAGGATTCACCACTCTTTTCTTTTTCTTTTGTGTTGAGCAATACAGTTTTCGTATTTTGTACCCCAAAAAAAATATTTTGGTTCTTGAAACGTAGCCTTTTTTTGTACTGCTACTGTCTTACCGGATGGAAGTCTTGCTTTGTTTCTTATTGATACTTACATTTACTAGAGCGTCCGCCATCTGAACCACCACTTGATTGGAAAACGAGGAAACGAATTGCATTGGGGTCTGCAAGAGGACTGTCTTATTTGCATGATCACTGTGACCCAAAGATTATTCATCGTGACGTAAAAGCTGCAAATATTTTGTTGGATGAGGAGTTTGAAGCCGTTGTTGGAGACTTTGGGTTGGCCAAACTTATGGATTACAAGGATACCCATGTCACTACTGCTGTTCGAGGCACAATTGGGCATATAGCTCCAGAGTACCTGTCTACCGGAAAATCATCAGAGAAAACCGATGTTTTTGGGTACGGAATAATGCTTCTAGAGCTAATAACAGGACAAAGGGCCTTCGATCTCGCTCGGCTTGCAAATGACGATGATGTCATGTTGCTTGATTGGGTATGCATTAAAATTGCCTCGTCCTTTTATTGGTTTAATCATGGTGCCTGCAATAATTTCTGGAAGCTCGTCTTGAGTTTCTACTCAGTTCTTGGTTTGACTAGCAGTGTTATTTTTAAATTATGCTGAATTGGTGAAGCAGATTAAAAATGGCTAAACTGTAATTACCACCACCCCCCCTTCCCTTCCCTTATTATTATTATTTTTTATTTAGACTGTAATTACAGTTGCATCCTCATGGTCATGTGTCCTTCCTCAAGTCTTTAAACTTTTAAATTTTGAGAATATGTGACCCTTTTTTTCTTTCTTCAGGTAAAAGGACTTCTGAAGGAGAAGAAATTAGAAATGCTGGTTGATCCCGATCTGCAGAACAATTATGTCGAGGCTGAAGTGGAGCAGCTCATCCAGGTTGCCTTGTTGTGCACACAAGGGTCCCCAATGGATCGGCCCAAGATGTCGGAAGTGGTCAGAATGCTAGAGGGTGATGGCTTGGCAGAGAAGTGGGATGAGTGGCAAAAGGTTGAAGTTCTTCGCCACGAAGTTGAACTCGCGCCTCACCCAAACTCTGATTGGATCGTTGATTCGACAGAAAATCTGCACGCAGTCGAGTTATCTGGGCCACGATGACCCTTGATGCTTGAAACTAAACAAAGAAACTATATCTATATCCCATCAAATCTCTCTCTCTCTCTCTCGCCTCTCTCTAAATCCTCCTGTAAGATCATTTGTGAAATTATATTCGTTACATCTGTGCATAGGAATTGTATTTGACAGGGAATTTTTGTAATCCACACCTGTGTCTGCGGACGGGCAAGAAAAGAAATTGCCGTTGCGGTTATTTTATCGGATTGTGCAGACAACTCAAACAAATAGTCAATTACTCTTTTTTTATTTATTTATTTTTTCACCTATACTCGTTCCCCAAGTTCTTCCAATTTAGATCCGAGAAGCGGCTCATGAGGGTTGAACTTGAGAAGCAGGAGGTTAGGCTACGGTACTAGATAGCTAATCGGTGGTGAAGAACGCATCAGTGATCTCAAACATCACATGCGAGTTATCTCGAGCTAATAGATGTCTAGATGGTATTGGTGTTGATAGTTGTGCACAGGAATTCCACTCAGTAATGTATTTTCTTCCTTGTTTTTATTATGGTTATGTGGCCGTTGAACACTTGCTATTAGAGGTGCAAAAGTGAAACTCCTTGACAACCTAAAAGTGGCTTGATAGTCTTGAGTCTAGTGATTTAAGAAGGGAATCTCTAGTAAGTCTGCAATTGCTGACTGAACTCGAGGAAATAGGGTAAAGAATTTACCTTTCTTATCTCTTTTCTTTCTAGTAGTAAAAGTGATGCAGATCGAGTTGCCCTAGAATATTTGGAAAAGATGGATTATGGTAAATCTTGATTTGGCCATAACTTTTTGCTACGGTTTTGTTTTGATATTATTATATGTTTATTTTGGGTATATTTTAAGACAGATTCATTTCACTACCGTCGATCGTGATCAGAGATCTCTAAAAGTGTAATTTTAATTTCACTACCGTCGATCGTGATCAGAGATCTCCAAAAGTGTAATTTCAATTATTATGGCCAAAGTTTAAATGTTTTCTATTTAATGAAAATATTTTACCCTTTCATTATGTTAGGAATAATTTTCATCGTTTAGTTTCCTATTTTGATATTTCTTATTCTTAGTTTTTCTAATTTTAATCAGTTTATTCTACGCTTATATATAGTAAATATTAAGACGTTTGGAGTTCACTACATCTCCACACAGAGGCGAAGGGACATTAGGGCTTAGGTAGGTTGTAATTCGGGTAAAATTTTGCTCCAAAATTTTTTAGTAGTAATAATTTAAAATATTATAATATAATTATATATGGTCTGGTATAATATCTAACCCATGGCTCAATAATATCTTAAAAATTAAAAATAAATTAGTATTCCTAAAAGTTCCTAAAAAAAAAGTCAAAACAAATATTAAAACTATCTACTATTTGAGTAAAACTTCATGATTTTTTTTTAACCTTTTTAATTATGTGTTCTTGCATTCTTTCTTTCTTTTTGTTTTTGTTTTTGTTTTTTTTTTTGATATGTTGTTCTTGCACTCTCTCTCTTTGTCTATATATATACATATATCTCTCTCCAATTGCAATGAATTTGTTTAGAATTCTAAACAAACCCTTAATTTTGTACTCTGTCTGATAAGTAGGTTATTAATTTTCTATATGTTTATATATATTATATATATGTAATATGTGTGATTGTAGGCATATATTTGTAAGTTTTTAAATCTTGTTTACATTATATATATATATATATATACAAACTAGATATTACCTGTGCCTAAGGCACAAAAATATAATTTGATCTGCAAATACCTTAACTATAAATTTGTTTTATAAATTTACATAAAAAGCCTGTAAAAATAAAAATCACTAATCAAAACGACTAATGTATTTATATAATATTTAATAAATGTGTAAAATTGTATTATTTATTAAAAAGAATTCTGAACATTAAGTAAATCCAACAATTAAAAATATCTCCAATTCAAATTCTTTCACTTACTTATTATATCGATAATACAAAAAGTGTAAAATTGTATATATTTAAAATTTTAAGTTTTAAATACATTAAAATTGAATTTATAATTTAAATGTTTATTCTTTAAGAAATTTTAAAGAAAATTAAAGTTTAATTTTTTTAGAATAAGAAAATTTAGTTAACTTTTTGTCTAATAGGTATACATATATTGTTTAACAAATCTGTAAAATTTTATTATTTATTACAAATAATCACATTTTAAAAAAAATTCATGATTTAATTTTTGTATATTTTGAATTTATTACATCTTACACTTATTTATATATATATATATATATATATACACTTTTACACTTTTTGTGTTATCTATATAATAAGTAAGTTACAGAATTTGAATTTGAGATATTTTTAATTGTTAGATTTGCTTAATGGTCAATATTATTTTTTTTTTCCTATTCACTTTAGTTGTCTTTTTGGTCACTTCGTATGGGAATACTCTCTTACCCTTTTCATATTTTGTTAAATATTTTTTTATAAACATTTTTAAATTAATATTTTAAAAATGTGATAATATTTATAATAAATAATAAATACATTAGTCTTTTTACATTAGTCTTTTTTGATTAATGATTTTTATTTTTATAGATTAATTTTATAATTTTTCATGTAAATTTATAAAACAAATTTACATTTTAACTATTTGTAAGTCAAATTATATTTCTGTACCTTTAGACATGGGCAATATTTAGTTATAAATAATATAAGTAGAAAAAAAATTTTGACAATTGAGACTGTCAATGCATGTTCATTAATCTAAGTTTCATATAGATTAATAGTTGTTAATCTAACAGTGACAAAGCTTTATTGACGTATAACAAAATATTAAAAAATAATTAATTTTTTTATTTATTTTAAATATAAAAAATATAATAAGGTTTGGATTTCAAATTTCAAAATTTGAAAAAAAAATTCAAAATTTAAAAAGGTCAAAAGCTTTGTAAACTTTTGAGACACCTCCACCCCACAACCGAGCCATGTTGGATATCCCCTCGAGCGACCGAAGTCACTAGAATTGAAATATCTCAAGCCACATGGGACAACCATCACATCAAGTAACCGGATTTATTATATAGATATTTTACCCTTTCATTATGTTAGGAATAATTTCCATCGTTTAGTTTCGTATTTTGATATTTCTTATTCTTAATTTTCCTAATTTTGATTTTTATTTAAGCATTGTAAGTCATCGAAGGAGACAAATTATTTTGATTAAATAAAATTTCGTATTCTTTAAAAATTTGCATTTAACATTCATGGGTATTCAGAAATTAAATAGGTTATTAGATGGTTCTTTTTTCTCCCGTACGAATCTTGTGCCTTCCTGTATACGTTGGTATCAAATTTTCCATGGCACCCCATAGAAGAGGACGTGTTTTTGGCCCTAAAACTGCTACCTTTGATCAGGTTCTGGAACGCGACGAGGTCGCACAGTAACAACAATGGGACGAATAATTTCAGTAGTTGGAAGTTATCATTGAGACCTAGGCCCACAGTTTTCTACTTTTGCTGCCAGAGATCAACCTCATCACCTACCGATGGATCATGCTTTAGCTGATGAAGATTTTCTAGAGGAGGATTATATGTCCAATCCCTTTGGCATGCACCAGCCAGGGGATTTGTATAAACAACAGGCCGTCCAACCTTGCGATTTGCACCGTTGGGAGAATGGTCTGCGGATTAATATACCAAGATTCCAAGGTAGGCTAGCCCCTGGAGGAATTTCTAGATTGGCTTCACACTATGGAGAAGATTCTGACGTTTAAAGAGGTTCCAGATCATAAATGCATTCCTTTAGTTACTACAATAATTAGTAATCCGTTTGCTACTTGGTGTAAGCAAACTAAATTCACAAAAGCTTGGCAAGGCAAGGCAAGGCAAAGCAAAGATCTGTTCATTGGAAAAATTGAAGAAGCACATACACACTGCCTTTTTACTGCACCACTATGCTCGCCTGATGTTTAGCGACTCCAGAATTTGCAGTAAGGCTTTCGCTTCGTGGATGATTACACCACCAAATTTTACTAATTGATTGCACTTAATGACCTCGTCGAGTCAAACAATCAATTGGTGTCTCGTACATTGGTGGTCTACTACGACAGTCATTCCAGGACTCTTTGAACATGTTCAAACTGTCTTTTATGTCTAATGCACATCAAAGGGCTTTGACTTTGGAAAGACAGTTTACCCATAGAGGAAATTCTTGGGGTAACAACAGAGGTACCATAATCCCAGTTGCTGTAAAGCACAATACAGGGTCTTCGTAGACTAACACTAGACCTCCACCACCAATACATACCAACCAGGCAGCACCCTCAAGTAACAGAATCCACTATTTCAAATGTGACGAGCAAGGTCATCGTGCCACAGAATACAGAAAAGAGGATAAACTAGATAAGAATTTATTTGTTGCTGATGAGATGGGGAAGCAAGCTAAAAAGTTTGATTAGGATCTTGTTTATTTTGAAGAAGATAACATTATGAAAGAGCAAGTTATGGGGGATGAAGGCCTTTTACTAGCAGGCTATTTCCTACTCCTCGCGAATAAGAGAGGCCTTTTACTGGTGGGAAGGTATGCCAGTTTGTTAATAATTCAAGAAATTGTGGGAAAGTGTATCTACTGACATCGTTCAAAAATTGAATCTCAAGGTTGACCAACACCCTACACTTTACAAACTTGCCTCGTTGAAGAAGGGTAATTAGATACAGGTCACTAAATAGTGTTTAGTAGCCTTTTCAGTGGGAACAAAATATAAGGACCGAGTCTGGTGTGACATCATCGCCATTGACATATGCTATTCGTTACTCGACTGACTAGTAATTTGATTGTAAAGTGGCACACCAAGGACTGATTAACACCTAGAACTTCATGGTTGATTCCACTTGCATCATCCTACTTCCTGCTAAGGATACCATCCCTAAGCCCCCGAAAGAGAAGAACTCCAATCTACTACCAAGAGCATAATTTGAAACTGAGACCGAAGAGCTGGAAGTTATATATGCATTAGTAGGAAAGAGTGAAGCAATACAGAACATAAAAGGAACTATTCCCGAGCTAGTGCAGCCTCTATTATAGGAATTTATTGATGTGTTTTGCCTGATCTTCCAAACAGTTTTCCACCATTGTGACATCCAACATCAGATTGAACTGATGTCAGGTTCTAGTGTACTAAATCATCCCTATTATCGAATGAGCCCTAAGGAACATGAATATTTCAGCGATAAGTGGAGGAATTAATAACTAAGGGATTTTTTCGGGAAAGCCTCAATCCATATGCAGTTCCAACATTGTTAATCCCAAAGAAAGATGGCTCGTGAGGATGTGCATAGACAGTCGCGCAATCAACAAGATCATTATTTGTTATCATTTACCAATTCCCTGGCTGGATGATCTGTTAGATTAGTTAGCGAGAGCTACGTTGTTTAGGAAACTAGATCTTAAGAACGGATATCATCAAATTCGAATCTGGCCTAGAGACGAAAGGAAGACAACCTTTAAGACTATACAGGGCCTATATGAGTGTTTAGTCATACCATTTATAGGTTGTCAAACGCACCAAGTTTTTTCATGTGAGTGATGAATAAGTTATTGCATCCATTCATTAGAAAGTGTAGAGCGATTTACTTTAATGATATCTTAATTTACAGTTCTAATCAAGAGCTGCACCTGAGCTATATACAGAAGATCTTAGTAGCAATGAGAGAGGCGAAAGTGTTTGGGACATTGAAGACGTGTGAGTTCTTGACAGATAAAATATTATTCTTTTCTTACATTGTGTCTAAGGATAGGCTAGCAGTAGATGACACTAAAGTAAAGGTGATTCGCCACTGAATGCAACCACAAAATCTGTTAAAGTAAGGAATTTCCACAGGTTGACAACTTTTTATAGGATATTTATTCCACATTTTAATATGATCATGACTCTTATTACTGACTATATGAAATTTGGAAGGTTTATGTGAACTGACGCAACTTTTGTGGCATTTAAGGTAATTAAATAGAAATTAACCTCCACTCGTGTATAAATTTTCCTGTCTCTTTGAGTTATACTGTGATGCATCCAAAGTAGGAATTAGAGCAATCCTTAGTCAAGAGAGCAAACGCATAGCGTTTTTTGGTGAGACTCAATGGGTCTCTTGTGCTTTGACTTTTAGGATTTGAGAAATTTATTTTTTTTTCTTTTTTTTTTGGTTGTTTTTTTGCTTAATTACTTGTTTTGTTTCTTTTTTTTTTTTTGTGTAAATTATTGTCTGTAATGGATTATATATGTCTTTTAGGGGTAGGAAGTCTAATATTTTCTAATTACAAAAAAAAAAAAAGTCCAATATCTACTGGAAATGGATTTATTAAGTTGGCTTGGTTGTGACTTTGTTTGGCAGGTTCTTGCATGTTGATGGTTATGGACTCAAGATCCATTGAATTTTCTAATTCAATTAGAGTTCTAAAATTTAATGATAAGACTAGTTTACCGGGCTTTAATCAGTATTTGAATTTATTCAATGGATCCATATTCAAAGATGACACTCCAAATCTTAGCTTCATGGGTATTCCTTCCCTTCCTCCTGACTCTGGCCTCCATCCCAATCTTGACCTAATTAATTTTGGTTCATCTTTAAACTTGTGGACCCAGTAGATGATAATGATTTTTTAATACTACTGTGAAGTACCTAAACCAGATTCTAATGGATAAGAACATGGAAGGAAAGCTCATTCACAATCCTTTAGCATTATAATCTGTTGAAAAATCCTTGTATGAAATCACTGGGAAAAATTATCTTCCATCATTGAGTCAGTCTAACATTTACATTGAACAGAATGATGAAAACTTCAATAGTTACTCTGTTGAAACTTTCAGTGAGAGTAGTACAAACATTAGCAGTAGTACTACTAACAGCTCAACTGATCTTCATTGTGTCGCTGAATCTGTAGAGTGTACATCATCTTCATGTCTCATAAATAGCAAACATGTTAAGTATCAGTTAAAGCCCAGTTTTCACTCTTGTTCTCAGTTGTCGTCAAGTTCTGTAAAAAAACTTGGGTAATGATTTGTCGTCAAATTCTGTTAACAACTTGAGTAATGATTTTGGCAGTCCAGAAGACTCATCTAACATTTTTTTTTTCTTTTGAAAAGATAAGCAAGTTTTATTACAAGTATCGAAAAGATGCTAAAAGAAAGAAATAAATTACAGTTTTTCCCTAATCACTGCATTTTAGCAAGAAAATGTATAAAGGAACAAAGATCAATCTCTCTTCCCTCTTCTACCTAACTATACAAACAAGAAAGAAATAAACTTTTGACATGCAAAACAGTCCTCTTTATGTTGTCAAATATCCTCCTATTTCTTTCCTTCCAAATCAACCAAAATAAACAAAAGGAAACCAAATTCCATATCTTCTTATTCCTCTTTCCCAATGGTTGTCCCCACCATACTAAAAGAAAACTTTTGAGGTTTTCAGGGAAGCACATTTGGACTCCAAAACATGAAAGGGTTAGACTCCACAGTTCAGCAAACCAAATGCAATGAAAGAAAAGATGGTCAATTGATTCTCTATGTCTAAGACATAAAGAACATCTATTAACTATAAAGTAACCCCTTTGTTTTAGATTATCCATAGTTAAAATCCTCCCCCTCGTTGCACACCAGGAAAAGAAAATGATACTTGTAGGAACCGAAGTTTTCTATAATTTCCTCCAAGGAGAAGATTCCTTATCTCCTCCCTGTAAATATAGATAAAAGGACTTCACAGTGAAAGTATTACGTCTTGACTATTTCCATATCAATGCATCTTCGATGTCTTCCATCTGTAAAGAATAAAGAAGTTTCATCAATAACCAGAAACTATCTAATTCCCAATCATTCATATTTCTTCGCAACTGTATATTCCAAATTCTATTCGAACCAAAACTTGTGTTATAATCGTCTAACATTACCCATATGGTTTTAAACATATTCAATGATAGTCAGTACATCAATGCATCTTCGATGTCTTCCATCTGTAAAGAATAAAGAAGTTTCATCTGTAACTAGAAGCTATCTAATTCTCAATCATTCATATTTCTTCGCAACTGTATATTCCAAATTCTATTCGAACCAAAACCTGTGTTATAATCGTCTAACATTACCCATATGGTTTTAAACATATTCAATGATAGTCAGTACATCATGCAATTTAAGAAATGAATAAAGAAGGCCATGAAGTTTCCTCCTAAAGGTAATTCATTGCTGATTGATGTGGAGAAATTTGCATTGGCTCTAAAGTCAAAAGAATTACTTTCACGAGTTGTAGTCAAGATAGAAAATTGTTAGAATAAAAGAAGAAGAAAAGAATTATGTATTAATATTGATGATCAATATTGTACAACGAAACCCTATATTTATAGAGTGAATAAGAAACCTAAACTTAATAGGATTATAACTAATTTAGGATATGTATCAATTTAGGATATATATATATATATATATATATATATACATAGGAATATTCTAGAAATAATCTAACACCCCCTAGCAAACTCAAAGAGGTATAAGAGAGACCAACTTGAGTTTGGAAACCAATTCATAAAATCGTCCAAGAGGGAGAGGTTTGGGAAATAAATCAGTAGTCTGAGTAACAAAGTTCATATGGAAGCACAGAGACGCGCGTTAAAGGGTTGAAGGCGTATGAAAATGCGTTGAAGGATGCGCGTAGAAGTGTGTTGAAAGATTGAAGGCACATAAAAACGCGTTGAAAGATACGCGTAGAAGCGCGTTGAAAGGTTGAAGGCGCACGAAAGCGCGTTGAAGGAGTCGTTGAGAGGCGCATTGTGAAAGGTTGAAGGCGCACAGAAGCGCGTTGAAGGAGGCGCAGAGACGCGTTGAAGGAGGCACAGAGAGGTACATGGAAGCGTGTTGAAGGAGGCGCGGAGAAGCGCATTGTGAAAAGTTGAAGGCGCACCGAGGCGCGTTAAAGAAGGCGTGAAAAAGCGCGTTTAGAGATTGAAGGCGAAAATAAGGGCTTAAAGACGATTAGATACCGTCCTAGTCTCAACCATAAACGATGCTGACCAGGAATCAGCGGATGTTTCTTTTAGAATTCTACTGGCACCTTATGAAAAATCAAAGTTTTTGGGTTTGCATAAAAGTATAACAACAAAGAAAAAAAAAGACTAACAAGGGGTTTAAAACTTTACCTTGGTTGGCGTGCAAGCACGAAGAGTTTTCTAAGTTGGTTAAGGAGAACCAATGAATAAGGAATTTCTGGAGGAACAGCATGCAAAGTTGAGTTGAGGCAGTAGCAGCACTAGTGGAAGATGAACTCCGTCAGGAAGATAGAATAGGTAAGGTTTGAGGAATAGCGGTGATTTGAACAAAGCAATAGCAATTTGAAAAGAAGCGGGGTCACCAATGTTGGTCGGTGTGAGTCGCTGGACTAGAATAGCAAGATTGGTGGTGAATCCTAGAAGGAAGAGCGAATGTTAGTAGTAAGAAAAGGAGCTATGGTAGCAATTGCTGCCATCGTATCGAGGAAAGACTTAAACTATCCATGGTTAAAAACCTTAAGCTCTGATACCATGTTAGAATAAAAAAAGAAGAAAAGAATTATATATTAATATTGATGATCAATATTGTACAACGAAACCATATATTTATAGAATGAATAAGAAACCTAAACTTAATAGGATTATAACTAATTTAGGCTATCTAATTTAGGATATATATCAATTTAGGCTATATATATATATATATATATAGGAATATTCTAGAAATAATCCTTTGACACTATAATCTGTTGAAAAATCCTTGTATGAAATCCCTGGGAAAAACTATCTTCCATCATTGAGTCATTCTAACATTTACATTAAATAGAATGATAAAAACTTCAATACTTACTCTGTTGGAACTTTCAGTGAGAGCAATACAAACATTAGCAGTAGTACTGCTAGCAACTCAACTGATCTTCATTGTGTCGCTGAATCTGTAGAGTGTACATCATCTTCATCTCTCATAAATAGCAAACATGTTAAGTATCAGTTAAAGCCTAGTTTTCACTCTTGTTCTCAGTTGTCGTCAAGTTCTGTAAAAAAAACTTGGGTAATGATTTGTCGTCAAATTCTATTAACAGCTTGAGTAATGATTTTGGCAGTCCAGAAGACTCGTCTAACATTACCCATATGGTTTTAAACATATTCAATGATAATCAGTACATCATGCAATTGAAGAAATGAATAGAGAAGGCCATGAAGTTTCCTTCTAAGGGTAATTCATTGCTGATTGATGTGGAGAAATTTGCATTGGCTTTAAAGTCAAAAGAATTACTTCCATGAGTTGTAGTCAAGATAGAAAATGATGAGAGGGCTAATGGTTTCAGGGGAAGGAAACATCATTATTGGAAAGATGGTGATACAGAGGACCAAAGAAATAGAAAACAGTCTACAATGTATGTGGATAAGGTTGAGCTATCAAAGATGTTTGACTAAGTTCTACCACGTACTGAATTAAAGGTGAGGCCTTCAAGTTTTGGTGTTCATAAAGCATTGCATACACAGAATGGGTGATCTTTCAGACCTAATGTTAGGAAATCTAATTACAGAAACAAGACATTAAAGAAGAAGAGGTAGATCTAAGGACTATTTTGATTTACTATGCGCAACCTGTTGTTGCTGACGATCGCAGGATTACTTATGAATAGCTAAATTAGATTTGGCAGCATGCTTTTTCTTTTGCGGCACACTAGACTAGCACCGAGAGCCAGATTTATTTAGCCCTAGGTTCAAAAAACACATCAGCTACTGAAATTTAAAAACTTATCCGCTTTATATTTTAGCCAACCAATTCAAGAAAATAGTTATTTTCTTTGCTAATCTAAAGATTATGGAGATAGTTAAGAAAGAAACAAAGCTTCATTTAATAAATTTTGTATCCTATATGGTTTCTAGTGGCACATCCTTATCTAACGCCTCTTAACTAGACCAAGTGGGCCTTCCAAGCTTTTCATTATAGGGATAGGCTTTTTCCACAACCCAGTTCCCAATCAGCATAAAGAGTTGAACAGATAGGACACCGCTTAGAAAAAATATTGCGAGCGCTTTAATGTTCCATTTGAGTACAATTTCATAGTATAGAAATGGAAAACCATCCACGTCACTGATCTCAAGATTGAAAATGATGAGATACTTATTGTGAATGTGAAGACCCGAAATTTTTAATTTTTTTTATTTTATAATATTTTAAATTCTGATATTCTTGGACCCCATTTTTATTTTATGTATTTGTGTTAATTTTTTTTTATGTTATTTGTATGTAATTATATTAATAACTCTCATTAGGGATGGGAGGTTTAGAGTTGGCAGGTTGTGGGAGTTACAGGGAAATTAAGGAGGGTTTTATGAGTGCATTTGAGTAAGAGAGAGGGGGACTCTAGGGTTGTTAAAAGAACCTTCACCGTCTATGGTTTTCCACTAACAAAAATTCTGTATTTTTTTATTTTGGCCTTTCAAATTTAAGAGAGAGGGGGAAAGAGAGATCATGCTATCGGTTGTACGTTGGTAAAGATCGTAGAAAGATTTTTGGGAAAACGCATAATTGTCGTTTCAAATACGATTACCGGATCGTGTTTAAGGCCAACTTGAGTTGGTGTTGATTACTTTACACACCGATTGTCTACGCATGTAGTGAGGTAGGTGGGATTGTGTTTATTTGATATAATTTTTCTTATCATGTCATGTATATATATGTGGGTGTGCAAGATATGAAAAACTTGATCTATGAATTGATTCTTGATTATGTGAAATTCTGGAACTTTCACACTGAAACAGGTACATTATTTTTCCACAAAAATCGTACTTAGAGATTGATTTAATTCACAAAAATTTTATATGTTAAATTAGACATGTATACGAGTTTCCTGTAAAAATTTCATAATTTTTGGAATTTAAATAAATTTATTAAAAATAGTCAAACTTGACAGATTGGTTGAGATTTCTATACCTGGATCAGCACACTGTTTTTATGTGAAATTCATACTTAGAGGTCGAATTAATTTTTGATATTTTTATATATGGGAGTACATATCAAAAAAAGTATCCAGTAAAAATTTCATATTTGTTTGAGTTAAAATGGATTTTACAAGAATTGTGAAATTTGACTGTTTGTTTTAAATTTATGTGCTGATAGGAGTTTGATTTTTGGTATAAAATGATACCTAGAGATTAAATTAATTTCTAAAAATTTTATATATGAAACTAGACAGGTTAGAGATTCTACAGTAAATATTTTATAAATTTTTGAGTAATATTTTATTTTATAAAAATATTGAAATCTGGCTGTTTGGTTTACGTTGTTGTACTGACAACAGTCAGATATTTGGTATAAAAGGTATAGATAAAAGTTGATATAATTTTTGAAATTTTTATATGTTAAACTAAATATATGAATGAGCTTTTTGTAAAAATTTCAAAATTTTTGGATTTAAAATGTATTTTATAAAAATCATGAAATTGAGCTGTTCTGTATCGTTCTAACAGAAATACCCATTTAGTATTTTTAAAATCTGTATTATATGGCTTTATGAATAAATTTTAAATCTTGTTTTTATGAAACTGGACTTAATTACAAGTATTTTAGGCTTTTGAATTAGTTTAAAATATTTGATTTTCTATTTTTTATGAATTATCAAACTTTATGTCTTGAATCCTTCATTGTCATGACATGCTTGATATAAAATTTTATTTACCAAGCTAGCTGCATATATATATTCCTGAATATAGCTGCATGATATTTATTTGATAAATCTTGTATGAGAATATTTTTATGAAAGGGCAACATGAAACTTAGGCCCGAAACACATTCACACTTCATAAAACTTATAAAGTAAAGGGAAGAACACACAAAAATCAAATTAGGAAGAACTTTTGTGTATGTGTGCTGTTAATAAAATGAATTACTTGAGATTTGATTTTTGGGTTATTGGAGTCATTAAAGGTACTAGAAAGAGTGGGTTCTAGAGCCCAAGAGTTGAAAGCCCCAAAACCTGCGCAGGGTGGTTAGCATAACCAGTAGGCTAGAAACCTATAAAATGTATATACGGTTTATTCTAGCGTATATTTAGTACCTGGACTGCGGGACCGGTTTGCCTACTAAGGCAAATGAGTACATTTGGGACTGCGGGGCCAATTGTACCCCATGACTAAGATCTGGGGATGTGATGAGTACATCTAGAACTGTGGGACTAGTTGTACCCTACGGCTTAGGCCTGAAGATTTATTTTGAGTTTAGTTCTGAGGCTACAGACTAAACTTGCACAGTACCTGGCCCATAGTATGATATTGATGTGTGGTGATATGAATGAAGTGATATGATTTATTTTTAGCATGAGACTGCGGGATCATGGCTAAGTAACTTTATAATTTGAATGTTATGATTGAATATGGATATTTTGAAAATTATAAGATTTTAAATTTTATTCTTATTAATTAGCGTTAATAATTTTGCATGGTCAAGAAAAATTATATGTTATAAACACTTTCTGAGCAGCACACGTGGAATTTAGTGCTCACCACCTACTACGGTTGGTAATGCAGGGGTTGATGCTCGTGATGGACCAGTGGGTTAGCTAGCCGTTTTGGGTTTTTATAGCTGGATGATTTATTTTATTTTGCGTTCCAACGTTTAAATTTTAATGTAATAGAGTTTTGATTTGGGCCCATATTTGTGGCATGGTTTTGTAACCCATTCTTAGGGCATTTTAAAGGTATTTTGGCTATTCAAGAGATTGAATAATATTTACTTTAATTAGCTTCCGCTCTGATATGGTACATTTTTCATGATTTGATATTTATTTTTGAGTTTTGTTCCCACGTCCCCGGTTGTGGATTTCGGGGCGTGACAGTGAACTCTCTGGGCCACTTCAAAAACCTACTGGATGAGATAGTTTCAATGAATGGTCCAAGGGATATTGTTCTAAAGTTAATTAGGAAAACTAATCCTACTATTTTCCTTCATAATGTTGTTAATGGATCCTACAACGCACCCCCTCTTAATCACTCAGTTCAAGAAGGCACTCTTCTACTGCTTTGCAATGTTTGATATGTTTGATGCCAATATACTGTGTACATTCAAGAAAGTTTGATGTTTGAGAAAGAATTCTTTGGGCATGAGGTTGTAAATGTCATAACATATGAAAGGTCAGAGAGGGTTAAGAGGCCTAAGACATATAAGCAGTGGCAGGCTCACAAAATAAAGGACGGGTTTAGGCTACCACCACTGAACCAGAAAGTTGTGAAAGTTAAAGTGAAGGCAACATATGCCATAAAGATTTTGTGATTGAAGAAGACCGCTATTAGATGTTGCAGGGGTGGAAGAGTCAGATTGTCTATGATGGCTCCTATTGGGTATCTACATAGCAATCTTTAACATCTCAAAATCGAGAGTAGGAGATTATTGCTTCTTAGGGAGGACTTGTAGAAAAATTTGAGAACATAACCAAAAACGATGTACCTCAACTCTATGAAATATTGTTCGTAGAGAGTTTGTAACGACCCGCATCCATATAGTACAATATTGTCCGTTTTGGGCTTGATAAGCTACTTCCTAGGAGGTCACCCATCCTAGTACTACTCCCACTAAAGCACGCTTAACCCTGGAATTCCCACTAAACCCAGTGCCCTCACGGTTTTAAAACGCGTTGTATTATATGGATATCGAATATTATATATATGTCACTTCCTTCCACGACCTAGACGATGTGGGATGGGAGGCATTGCTTTTCTGCTTCACCTCTCGCTTCACTCTCCCGCAGGCAAAGTCCCTTACGGGCAGGTCCCTCACAGTCCCTCACAATCCTCCCCCCTTACAGGGCACGCATCCCCGCGTGACCTCCTGCTTTACTCTCCCACAGGCAGAGTCCCTCACAGGCAGGTCCCCTACACGTGGGGCCCACGTGTGATCCCTCACTTCCGGCTGGGCATAGGCTCTGATACCATTTGTAACGACCCGCATCCATATAGTACAATATTGTCTGCTTTGGGCTTGATAAGCTACTTCCTAGGAGGTCACCCATCCTAGTACTACTCCCACTGGAGCACGCTTAACCCTAGAATTCCCACTAAACCCAGTACCCTCATGGTTTTAAAACGCGTTGTATTATATGGATATCGAATATTACATATATGTTACTTCCTTCCACGACCCAGGCGATGTAGGATGGGAGGCATTGCTTCTCTGCTTCACCTCTCGCTTCACTTTCCCGCAAACAGAGTCCCTCACGGGCAGGTCCCTCACAGTCCCTCACAGAGTTTCTTCTGAAAATCATTTAGGGAAATAGACACCCCAAAAATAAAGGGAAAATTGATGGTCAAATAAGAATCTCTAATTAGATTATTTTATGTCATCAATGTAAACAATGTTGCAATTTTATTTAATTAAGTCAAGAAGCATATCAATGGCACCAAGTTAATGGCACCAAGTTAAATAGTGATGTGAAGCATTTGAGGGAAAATTTAAAAAAAAAAAAAAAATGTAAGTATGCCTGCTGCAAGTGATTCTACTATTTCTGTCAAGATAATACTACAATGAATTCTTCCTCTATTGCAATTATCTTCATCATCGGAGAATGAATTATAGGCAAATCCAGTGAACATAAACTTGCATGGACTCGGACAAGCTAAAATTTTCTGGGTTTGTTTGGTCATGTAGATGTCCTAGATTAGACTTTTGTAACATAATATTTATAAAAACCATAACTAATGATTATCTAGAAAATTTCTAATTTAAAACAAATAACTTTCTCTAAGGATGAAGAATTGTAGTTGAAGATCAAAATGGCTCTCAAAGCAAAACTTTTACTGTGATGAGTGGTAAGGATCCTTGACCAACCCCTTCTAAAATTTGGACTTTTTGTTTGTTAGATTGTAGTTTAGGCTCCTAATGCTTTTAAACCTCCTTCTCTTCATTATGGGAATTCTTACTAGCAAATTATTAGTAGAGAGAAGCCAAGCCAAGTTTTCTTTTTTTGGTAATTATTATTATTATTTTTTTTTTGGTAATTAAGAGCCAAGCCAAGTTATGGCTTAAATAAATTGCAATAGGCTTAAACTCGAGTTCAAGGTTTTATATGGGCTCAAGCTCTACTCAATAAAGAACAATTTGGAGTTGAGTTTGGCTCACCATAATTTGATTAATCAAAACAAAGTTGTTTTGATTTAAAATATTATAACCCAAAATGAATAGTTACTAAATTAGAACAACATCGCTTCATTAAACTAAAATGATGTTTTAGTCTAAATATATACTATATAATATTTTTTTTCGATCCAAACATTTAGTGGCTCGAGTTTTGCTTGAATTTCAAATGAGTTATAAAAAAAAATTTAAATTTGACTCATTTAAGGCTATAAATCAAACTTGAGAAACTCACAAACTATTTTCTTTAAGACCACCCCCAACCCCTAACAATAATTGTTTGCCCTCTCTCTATAAGTACCAACCATTTGCATCTACCCTGCTATTCTTTTTGTAACTCTTGGTTTATCTATAAAATGTTCCTGTAGAGTGGCCATAAATCAAGTTATTCGTGAGCTGCTTGAGCTCGTGTTATTAACCCAAATTAGTTAGTTAGGATTGATTTGTTAGTTAGTTTAATTGTTGTAATAGAATATATAAATAGGGAGTATTGTAAGAAAAAAATACTATGGAAAAGAATTATTTATTTTGGTATTAATTTCTCATTTGGAAGAGAATGGCAACTCTTCAATTAAATTTATTTTATTTCATTTTCTTTTTTATTTTCTTACTTGCCAATTAAGAAATGGGATCACTTCAATTGATATTAGAACAGTTTTGATCCAATAATGGAAGAAATCAAGGCTGCAACACAGAACAATCAGAAAATCAATTCACAACAACTACAACAACTGATGAAAAAGATGGAATCCATGAAAGACAAATTAGAAGACTTATCTCAACAAGTTAAGGCCAATACCGCAGCAATTCAGAAGAACCAAGGAGAAAGAATCGAAACAAGATTATTCCAAAACCAGAATTGGTTCAGTCCAATCTCAATCCGCTGAAAACCATGGAACGGAAAGATGAAGATTCTGAAAAGCATTTTCTAAATCAAGGTCGCTTGATCAATACCTTTCTTTCGTTGACTTAGACAACCAAACCGATCTCACTGTCGATCTTCTTGATCAGGTTATCAACATGTACAAATTCAAGAAAATCCATAAAGCTCACAAAAAGGTTATGATAGATGTGATAAGCTCGATTGATATAATGGATCCGTCTCACTCCACGTTGAACGACGAAAATATCTATTCATGCGTCTTCGTCACAAAACTAGCAAGAATGCTCTGTCACTTTGATCCAAATCCTAAACTTAGTGAGTTATGACTTAGCCTTCCAAAAGTCTAACGATTCATTCACCAAATCGAAGCCAAAGAAGTCAAGGAAGTGACGCAAACGTCGGCGGTTATGGTGCAACCACCGCCATTGCTCGTGGTTGCAGGGACACTGGAGACTCGCAATGAGTTTTGTTCGCTTGTGATTACAGCGACACTAAAGGCTCGCAACAAGCTTGTTCCGTGGTGGCTATTGGCGGAGACAAAGCAACCCAACGTTCCAATCGAAGCCAAGCCAGGTGCTACTTTGGGTTTCTCTCTTCACAAGGTCATAAGGCGCTGTTTAGTGTACTGTTCATATTGTTAGGTTGAGCAAATTGAAAATGAAGTGAAATAGAAAATAATAATAACAATAATTGTCTTTCATTGTATTTTGACCTTGATGACAAAGTCAATTTTTAAGAGAGTGAGAATTGTTATGAATCGAAATTAATTAGTTAATATTTTAAATTAGTTAGTTAAGATTGATTAGTTAGTCAATTTAATTATTGTAATAAAGTCCATAAATAAAGTATTATAAGAAAAACTATTTATTTTGAGAAGAATTTCTTATTTGAGAGAAAATGGTTGTTTTCGAATCAAACCAATTTTACTTTATTTTCTCTTTTATTTTCTAACTTGCCAATCAAGAAGTGAGATCGCTTCAGCTCGATTCGAAGTCTGAGTATCAAATTTGAGCTTAATTTGTGGCTTATTGAAAAATAAGTTTGACGTAAAGCTTAGAAGCGTTTATCTCGAAAACTTGCAAGCTGACCAAATAAAAATATATATATTTTTACAATTATTTTGGCCAAAATGCTATTATTTTGGTCTTGTAAAACTTAGAAGCATTTAGTTAGAAAACTTGCAAGTCGACCGAATAAAAATATATATATTTTTACAATTCTTTTGGCCAAAATGTTATCATTTTGGTCTTGTAAAATACAGTTATTTTAGTTTAGACGAGTAATGTATTTTGATTTATTATATTTTAAAAAAGAACGATTTCAAGTCACCAAAACGGTATCATTTTAGTTAATTGAATTACTCACGAGTCGATGTTGAAACCAAATTATTTCTTGTCAAACCGAACTTATACTCATGCAAAAGCTTGTACTCGAGCTGAACTTGAGTAAGACAAAGCTCCACTAGATTTAAATTCACCTGTGCTTTTATCCAAAAATAAAAACAAGATAGATCAAATTTACAGGAATAAATAAATAAATAAAAATAGCCTCTCAACATTTATTCGATTATGCTTAGCTTGAATAGAAGTGTTGGTTTTTATTTTATCTATTTATGGAAGTGTTGACCGGAGAGCAAGTTAATGCAACTGGTTGTTTGAGCAATTTACTATGGGAGGATGATCAACCGAACTCGTTTTCCATGGGTGCATAACGCATTTGAGATGAACTGCGGAGTGGATGCACCGTGTGTGTTAAAAAAAAAAAAAAAAAACCGAAAGAAATATTTTTTTATTTTTAAATTTTTTTAAATGATCAAAAAATTAATTAATATTTAAAATAATTAAAACACTTGCATTAAATAACAAAGAGTGACATTTAAGTAAATTGTGAATAAATAAAGAGCATTTAAAAAACAAAAAAGCAAAAGCAGTTGAAAATTAAAGGACAAAAGAAAAATAAAAAGCTATAAAGGTAAAATTCCTTTAAAAACTTATAAAATTGTACAAATTACTAGTACACCTTTTTTTAAGTTGTAAGTGAGTTACCGGTGATTAAAGAGTACTAAAAAAGAGTTTAAGAAAGAGGCTTTTGGAAGTCGGTCATTATTTATGAACTTATAAGGATTTTAGTTATACCAAAAAAAATTTGTTTATGAATAAGTCATACTACATTTCAAAACTGTCAGTTTTATCCGAAAATAGTGCACACCTTACTTATAACTTCCGCGACTTTCCATCTTCTTTACAAAATAAGCAAAACTGATTTTTGGAACAAAATCAAAACTATTTGGGAAAAACCTAAATCGATCATCATTTCTAAGTATTTTTATTTTTTCTGAATTTGAAACAGTGCTGGTACTGTTTTGAAGATAGCTCAAAATGCTAATCGACCACATGGATTTCTCTTGCCCTGAAAACTCGTCATCTGCTTATAATTCATGGTACTGTTTTCATACTGCCATAAAAAATACCAATCGATACATAACATAAACCAACCATACAAACCAACATTATCATTTTTTTTGAAACAATACTAGTACTATTTTGAAATAGCTTAAAACACCGATCGGCCCCATGAATTTCTTTTACCATGAAAACTCGTCATCTGCTTATAATTCATAGTACTGTTTTAAAACAGTACCAGTAATGTTTTGTACCGGTACTGTTTTCATACTGTCATAAAAAATATCAATCGATACAAAACACAAACCAACCATACGAGCCAACAACTTCATATTTTTTGAAACAGTACCAGTACGGTTTTGAAAATAGCTCAAAAAGCCGATCGGCCCCATAAATTTCTCTTGCCCTTAAAACTCGTCATCTGCGTATAATTCATGGTACTGTTTTGAAAACAGTACTAGTATTGTTTTTATACTGCCATAAAAAGTATCAATCGATACATAACATAAACCAACCATACGAGCCAACATCATCATACTTTTTAAAACAGTACCGGTACTGTTTTGAAGATAATTCAAAACACCAATTGGCCCCTTGGATTTCTCTTACCCTTAAAACTCATCATCTACTTATAATTCATGGTACTGTTTTGTACTTGTACTGTTTTCATACTGTCATAAAAAATATCAATCGATACATAACACAAACCAACCATACGAACCAACATCATTATATTTTTTGAAATAGTATCGGCACTGTTTTGAAGATAGCCCACAATACCGATCGGCAAAATCAATTTATGAAGAAGATAGACTAAATAAACTCTATCTTTTTCATATCTTCACGACTAAAATTATAAACAATGAAACTGAAAATAAGAAAGAAAAAAAAAACGGAAGAAGCGTGATTCTCGGTGAACTATATGTTCACGTGAATCCTGAAAATAACTTGTGTAACTTAATTATAGAAATAAAGGGTATTATTGATATATTAGAAACTATATTTAAAATAAACTCGTGAGACCCACTCAAAAGTGTGATCTAATCACAAAACTTTCGACATAAATATAACTTAAAAGAAATACTTTTTTTTTAGTGACTAATAAACTTAAAAGATTACAAAATATAGCTTAAATACAATTTTCTATTTAAGAAACTCCATCAATTAGTTGCCTTAACTAAATTTATGACTTCATCAATTGCTCTTACTCATTCTTTATTATAATAGTATAGATCATTATTATTATTATTATTATTATTATTATTAAATAACTAGTTTTAAAGCATTGACAACCAATTAATGTCGAGATTACATTGATATATTTCACCAAATCAGTTTTTAAAACTTAAGGTAAATGATAGTGCCATAGCAAAACACTCGTATTAACAATTGTATATTACTTTGCATGAATCAAAAAATACTCTTGAAATATAACAATTACAAAGTGATTCAAGAAAGCTTTAAATCCGGTTCGATATAAGGGAATGCAATAACAATTCTCACACATCCATTCCATTATATTGTTTGGTATATCTATTTAAAATGCTAATTTATTTAAAAGAATGGGATGAAATGACAGTACAAAAACAATTATTCCATTCTTTTGTACCAAATAAGCCACAAAAACAATTATTCCATTCTTTTGTAACAAGTAAGCCATACATGAAGCCTTTTACACATCCAATCATCTTGTAAAAACATTAATATCACAGCATTTGAACGCAAAGGCATCTATCTAAACATGTATGTGCAAGGTCTAATCACTCCACGCTTTTTACATACAAAAAACTTTAATGAACAGCGCAAAAAGTCCAGCAGAATCCACTCACCAATGAGCTAGATGAGAATCCACTCGCCAATGAGCTAGAAAACATCATACCAGAAGGTAGGGAGGCCAAATCAAGTTCATGGGGTAGACCGGGAATTATTGGTGAATGAATGCACACCAGATCCCACATTTGATTCTTGTCGCATAAATAAATTTGGGTATGGGAAATAAGTTTCATCATCAATTGAAGCCGACCTCTGAGGCTGGTGGGTGGCAGTGTCGTGCTCAGGAAAATTGCTGTTTGAAAGGGAGGTATCAAATACCTCTTTGGGATTGTCATAAGAAGAAAAACTGGACACTTCCTGCACCAGTGGATTTTCATCATCTTGATGTAGTCTGGAAGAAATTGAAACGCCATCAATGTCACCTGAAGAATTTTGATGAGATAGATACGCCTTCTCCATGGGAGCAGACTGCGTATCTGCACAAAATGGATTCTCACTGCTAGCATCAGATAGATGCGCCTTCTCCATGGTAGCAGACTGCGTATCTGCACAAAATGGGTTCTCACTGCTAGCATCAGATATGTCGTCACTCTTTTTCCTGACGAGTTCACTAATTCTGAGCTGAGCGAGGCTAGCTGCAGAGCGGGCAGCAGCTGCTGCACGTTCAGCCGTTTCGGCTGCATCCTGAGCAGCAGCTACCACATCCTGCAAATCCACGTTGGCTTCACTTTTGGTTCTCAACGGGGGTTTAGGTGGCTCGCTCTGCCTCACAGAAAATGTGACAGAAGAAAGTGATGGAGGGGATGTGAATGGCAGAAACTGTTTATCTTCCATCGAACCAACCAGAACTTTTTCTGATTCAGCATTACTAGCTACTGATTTCTCTTGCAACATTTTGTCAGGCACCGAGTTTGGTTCGTGTGATGGACTTCCATCATTTTTTGCTGATTCAAGATTGACTTCTTGGGAAGAAAGCATTTCTGGTGCTGAAACAGTGCCCACACTAGTACCCACTGATACCATTGGAACTTCAGGAAAATCAGATGTATCAAAGCCAGTGTCAGAATCTGACTGCTCATCGGGGCGTTGTTCTGTGGCAGAGTACAATGATTCATCATGTTTTTCCTCAGGAAGAGGCAATTTGGACGCACTGACAAACTGAGTTGGTCCATTCTGGGAGCAAGAACAACACAGATTAGTCATGAAAAGGAAGGGGAACCTAAGGCAAGTAGGAAAAACAATACTTACCAGCAGGTCTTCGTGTGGCTTCAATAATTCAGTTTCAGAGGCAGCTGGGTCCCAATCTAACTCATGCTCCTCTGCAATTTCCTTCAGTAGTTTCAGTTTCACATCAGGATCAGGAGCACGAACTGATAGCAATTCTACCAGCTATAATATCAAAACAGAGAAATATAATTAAGTGGGAGAGGAGAAATAAAAGGAAAATAGTCGGAAATTTTAATTATGACTAAAAAACCTCACTATTTAGTTAATGCTATAAGATGACAATCATATAGAGAACCTGGCGGTTAACACCACATTCTGGCATAAGCTCAGTTGCAGCCGATACAAATTCCTTCCCATACTTGGCAGCAAATAGCATTTGAACCTGAAGCAACTCCGGCAGATCTGCACATCTTGGGGCAGCAAAGCACACACTGGAAATCGCTTCTTTCAAGTCTAAAGGGCATTCTCTGAACATCATTGAGGGTGCACGAAATCAATGTGACTGATTAGAGCATGTATCAGTTCATATCGATTGAAATCTTTCTATTATTCTTAATTGCTGAATCTTTTCTCACAGACAACTATCTTCCCACAAGAGGGAAACCATCCAACCTTGTCGCTCCTCGTTCATGACTTTTTTCTTTCTTTTTGGCATTCCATTATTTATTTGATTCCTAACAGAAGAAAATCTTCCCCCGCAATACTTTCATTTCTTAAAATAAAACATAGAAATCATGATCACTTCTGCTAAAATGGTTTTCTTTTTCCAAAAAACAAGCCATAGCAGCTGGATAGGAATAAACAAAAAGAAACTGTGATGCAAATTGCAAAATCCTTCAAACCAAATAGAATTATAAACAAATTAGCTCATCCAATTTTGAAAACTACCCAGAACAATTCCTTATCCAAAATTGAAAACTAGGAGAAAATCCAAATTGGAAACCTTATGAAAGATCAAATATTTTTAACCACTAAAATGCTTAAAAAGAGAGAACTGCACGGATAATATGACACTGGTGCAAATTCAAGGATGAGCTACCACAAATAAACACCCCCAACACAATTGAAGTTGGAATATCCCAAGTCTCTACTATGATTGCCAAGTGACTTATCAATTACACTAGGTAACACCTTACTAATTCGGATATATAACCCCTTTTCTAGCAAAATTATTTCAGGCACAATTTGAAGTTGCTGAAAATGTGAAACTTCAGTTATGACCCACTATTTTTAACCTGATTTCGCTACATTCCAATATCTTTAATTGAATACTTCAAACTTTTAATTTTTTATTTCCACCTGACTTTATGAACAAGATCCAATGCCTATACGCAAGACTAAAATTTCATTGCAAGGTGGGAAGTTTTGCACCTGGACCAACATAAATTCCAGCGTGCATTTTGTAACAATATTCATCAATCTAACTAGTTACATAAACTAAACTAGCAATTGAGACAAGATTAAAAAATGGTAACAATCTTTTGAGACTAAAAAGGCAAAAAGTTTTTCACTTAGATGTAAACCTTTGTGCTTCAATAATGGGAAGACGGACGGTAATAAGTTCACAAAATAGCTCAACGATCTCCTGTGCAGCCATCATTTTCTCTTCCCTGATAATATGCTCTACCTGAACGGGGGATATTCACCGAAAAAAAAAAATCATTATTACACAGCACGGATTGTGACAAAAAATCTCTTGCAGCTAAACCATTATTTTCAAAGTATCTATGCTCTCTTACAAATATGCTTACACATTATATGAGATTCTGAGAACGGAAGAAATAGTTTTTACCCGGATGCGAGCAGTAGCTTCTTGACCAGTCTCAAGAAGCTTGGCAATGTCTCGGCGCATCTGCTTCAATTGAATCTCTCTCCTGTTTCTCAGCAACTTTATGCGGGGAATTGTAAGTTTTAGCAGAGTCTTACTGCAAGTGACAAAAACAAATACATGTGTTTGGATCAAGGATTTGTCAAAAAAGAAAGGGACAAGAATTCAAAATCCCTTCCTTTGTTTCGATTGTGATGGAAAATGAAAGGAAAACTCGTGGAATTTAGGAAATTAGAACTAATTAAATTAAAAAAGCTAATATATTGATGAAGGCATTTTATTTTATTTTATTATATTTTCAATCCATTTAAACAAGGATATATGGTTATGATTTTACATTTCCTTTCTCTTCTCTCCACCTCTTTAACTTCACTTTTCTTTTCCCTCACCAAATCTTCACTCCAAACACACCGACAGTATTTTGAAGAATCAACAATTCACAAATTTAAGCTGCATACAATTAGATACAGCACAACACCCTGACCAGCTATGCATTTCTATGTACAAATAAAGTTGTTGAGATTTACAGATAAAGACATGAGCACGCACTTATAATACAAGATATATAGTACATAACAGCATTTACAAATTTTTTTGGCCATCATGTTCAAATCATGGATACGTCTACATTCCTTCATCATTATTTTCCCTTTTTTTTTTTTGGGTGACACCTGAGAAAATAAATTGCAATTTTCAGTCACAATCGAGATCCTACCACTCCAGAAATCAATCGGTCCCCTAGAAAAGCAAAGAGTTCAAATTCAGCACTCCGTGGCCCGTTTGGTTGGTCAGAAAATGCAGGAAAATAAAATATAATTGAAATTCCAGGCCAAAGTTAGGAACTTCAAATAAATTGAACAAAAGATAAAACAACGCAATACCATAATTTACCTAAAAAGGAATAAAAAAAATATAGAAGTAACAGAAAAAGAAAATACCATTTGACAGCCTTGAAACCCTTGTTGAAGAAAGAATCGAGCATCGACATCGTCCCAACTTTCAAAGCTCGAATCACAGAACCCTAAAACAAAAACAACAGCGATAATAATCGAAACGCGATCAATCGGAAACCTGAGAGGGAAAAGTATAGATACACGGAGTGTTTATATCTGAAAATAAAATATAAATTAGTGGGCGTGGAGACGCGGAGTACCTGTCGTTCAAAACTCGTTCCTTACGGTCTAAGGATCTTATTTGTCTCTTTCGGGCTGTTTAGTTGGTTAAAGGTTAGCTCAAAAAATTAAAAAAAAAAAAAGTACAGTGGAAGAAAAAAAAAGTAAAAAATAAAAATGATATGTGATGAAATTTAATTAAAAAAATATGTAAAAAGTTGATAAAAATTAATAGATTTTGGTTGATTTTGATGATTAAACACTTCTTATTTTTATTTTTTTTTAGTGTTTATTTTTCCTTAATTTTTTTAGCAGGGTGTGGTTGAAATTAAAAAAATAAAGAAAGAAAAGTTATTATAAAAATTACACGTGGTAATATTTAATTAAAAACTAATAAAAATAAGAATTTTATGAAATTTTCTTAAACACTTGTGAGACTTTAAACGTTCCTTAATTGGTTCTAAGCAACTACCAGGTGAGTTCTATTATTATTATTATTATTATTATTATTATTATTATTTTGTTGCTTTCTTAGGATTTCATTTTTATTAATTCATTTAATTGATTTGAGGTAACACGGGACGGAGTTTTAGAAGATGAAATGAGAGATGCGGCGTAAGAATCACAAGAGTTTTAAAATTTTCGAATTTAAAATGTATGAGTAGACTTAGGCATGGTTTTGGAAAGAAAATAACTAGCTTATCTATTTTTGTGTTTGGAAAAGAAAAAAAAATAACTTTTTATGTAATTTTTTAGTTTTAATTAATTTGACATTTTTTTTCTTAAAAATTTAAAAGAAGATTAAAATATAAGAACGTAAATTTAATTATTTTACAAATAAACAAATAAGCCAATTAACCCATATGCCAATTAGCTCTCACTTCCCAAACAATACCTTAGTTGCAATTTGCATAGGTATAAAGAACTGTTTGGATTAAGACTTTAAGGTGGGAAAGTGAAATAGATGATTTCACTTTCTCAACTAAACCAACTAAACAGGGAATTAATTTTTATTAATTTTTTTAATTTCTTATAATTTTTATAAATTATTATTAAACATATAACTAATCACTAAAATATTACGCATTTGCAAAGTTATATATATATATATTTTTTTTGTGACACCAACTGGCCCTATAATGTAAATGAGTTAAACTAAATTTAGTATTAAGGTGTTTGAATTAAATTTAATAAACTAAATAAATTAATTTAAATTTTATTTAATAATATTTTGCACCAAATTCAAAAGTATATTTATCTCGAGTCAAAGTCACATAATATGATAAACTATATTTATCGAATCGTAATTATAAATTAAGTTTAATTTAGGGGTTTTTGGAGGCCGGTCACTATTTATGAACTTATAAACATTTAAGTCATACCCAAAAATCTTATTTGTGAATAAGTCACACTTGCAACAAAAAGACCAAAAAGGATATCACGCGTTTTTCACTACATTTCAAAACTGTCAGTTTTATCCGAAAATAGTGCACACTTTACTCATAATTTCCGTGACTTTCCATCTTCTTTATAAAGCAAGTAAAACTGATTTTTGGAAACAAAATCAAAACTGTTTGAGAAAAACATAATTCCGCGACTTTCCATCTTCTTTACAAAATAAGCAAAACTGATTTTTGGAAACAAAATCAAAACTATTAAGGAAAACAGTACCACATAATAAAATAATACCGCATAAAAAATAATACCACATAATAAAACATTATCGCATAAAAACAGTACCGCATAAAAACAGTACCACATAATAAAACAGTACCGTATAAAAAAACAGTACCTCATTAAAACCGCACCATTCTTTGCATGATATAGTCATGCGGTACTGTTTTTGAACGAGTATGCATCCTAAAAAAAACAGTACCGCAGACATGTGGTACTGTCACACATGCGGTACTGTCGGTCATTCGTTTGATATGTGAACTATTTTTGTGTTTACATGTGATGTTTGCATGATAGAGTCGTGCGGTACTGTTTTTGAACGAGCATGCATCCTAAAAAAAACAGTACCGCAGACATGTGGTACTGTCACACATGCGGTACTGTCGGTTATTCGTTTGATATGTGAACTATTTTTGTGTTTATATGTGATGTTTGCATGATAGAGTCGTGCGGTACTGTTTTTGAACGAGCATGCATCCTAAAAAAAACAGTACCGCAGACATGTGGTACTGTCACACATGCGGTACTGTCGGTCATTCGTTTGATATGTGAACTATTTTTGTGTTTACATGTGATATTTGCATGATAGAGTTGTGCGGTACTATTTTTGAACGAGCATACATCCTAAAAAAAATAGTACCGCAGACATGTGGTACTGTCATACATGCGGTACTGTCAGTTATTCGTTTGATGTGAACTATTTTTGTGTTTACATGTGATGTTTGCATGATAGAGTCGTGCGGTACTGTTTTTGAACGAGCATGCATCCTAAAAAAAACAGTACCGCAGACATGTGGTACTGTCACACATGCGGTACTGTCGGTCATTCGTTTGATATGTGAACTATTTTTGTGTTTACATGTGATGTTTGCATGATAGAGTCGTGCGGTACTGTTTTTGAACGAGCATGCATCCTAAAAAAAACAGTACCGCAGACATGTGGTACTATCACACATGCGGTACTGTCGGTCATTCGTTTGATATGTGAACTATTTTTGTGTTTACATGTGATGTTTGCATGATATAGTCATGCGGTACTGTTTTTGAACGAGCATGCATCCTAAAAAAAACAGTACCGCAGACATGTGGTATTGTCACACATGCGGTACTGTCGGTTATTCGTTTGATATGTGAACTATTTTTGTGTTTACATGTGATGTTTGCATGATAGAGTCATGCGGTACTGTTTTTGAACGAGCTTGCATCCTGAAAAAAAAGTACCGCAGACACATGCGGTACTGTCACACATGCGGTACTGTCGGTCATTCGTTTGATATGTGAACTATTTTTGTGTTTACATGTGATGTTTGCATGATAGAGTCGTGCGGTACTGTTTTTGAACGAGCATGCATCCTAAAAAAAACAGTACCGCAGACATGTGATACTGTCATACATGCGGTACTGTCGATTATTCGTTTGATATGTGAACTATTTTTTGTATTTACATATGATGTTTGTATGATAGAGTCATGCGGTACTGTTTTTGAACGAGCATGCATCCTAAAAAAAACAGTACCGCAGTCATGTGTTTAAATACGTAATCCAAATCTGTATATATTCATTCGATCGACGTTAATCTCACAGCACAAACTCGCGTAATCCGTGTGTATTCCTTCGTATATAATCCTTTAACAGATTTTTATCTCACTATATGTTCACGCAATTGATAAGGAATGAAACAAAAACGGAAAACGTGATTTTCGGTTCCATAATTTTCGGCAACTCCATCTCAGTTAATTATAGAAAAAGGGCATTTAAGTCATATTATAAATTATATTCAAAACAAACTCGTGGGACCCACTCAAAAGTATGACTTAAATACAAAACTTTTCACATTAATGTGACTTAAAAGCAATACTTTTTTTTGAGTATGACTAATAACTTTAAAAGATTACCAAGTATGACTTGGATACAATTTTCCGTTTAATTTATTTATATTCCAAATCAAGATCAAGTGCCCGTAAAAACATAAATTTGGTTAGCCTGATCTCGTTAATTACAAACATAGCCCACCGGCAACAGAGTAGTGTGTTTGCCGACTGGGAAGACAGGCTCAGTGGATCGCCTCTGTGGTTAGTGGGGCCCTTATACCTCCATCGGATGTTCTCGCGAAAGAGCCCGAGGGCCTATCATGCGATGCAAAAGTCTACAAACAAATTGAGGGTGCGCGTGGGGTGATAAAAAATGAAATAATGTGAGATAAATTGTGTGTTCATAATTCGTACAGTAAGATAAAAAGTAGATAATTTTTAAAATTTTTCACCATTTTTTAGAATTTTTTGTCACTCCAAACGGAGTCTAAGTGTGTTTGGAGTTATATAAATTAACGTAAATTACACTTAAATCTCTTGAACATTTAAATAATTACATTTGGACCCTTCAACATTTAAAATTTTTCAGACACTTTCTTTATTTTGAAAAGTTATTTACCCTTAACCTGCTTCTGTTAAGCTTCCATTGAAGTTGCTGTTAAAATGATAATATTAGCCAAAAAGTAGGTTTATAATTTCATTTTTTACCCTTCTTTTATGTGTTTATATATTACTATATTATATATTCATCCATGTCGCAACATCTATTACCAGCGCCAACGATCACCCATTCCAGCGCCACCAGCTGACTCACAATCTAGTTCAAGGAAGGACTGAAACAGGAAGAGAGAAGACCATTTGACTCACAATCTTGTCCAGTTTTTAAAGAGAAAAAGCGAAAGTGAGAGAGAAAGAAGGGGGATTGGGTCAGATTATCTAGTTTCAGAGTTCTGATTAGTCGCCGATCTATTGATTTTCGCATCAGATTTAATTCATGGATGAGGTGATTATAGCAACCAACACGTCGTCCAGCAAACGAACGATGTCATTGCTATCTTCTTCGGCTGTTCTCCTCCCTCCGAGCTTCCCATTTCTCTCTGCACTCCTTGCTTTCTCTCTCGCCCAATTCCTCAAGCTTTTTTTTTTTTTTTTTTGATAGTTAATTCCTCAAGCTTTTCACCACTTGATCCGTACTCTCTCTCTTTATCGGCGTAAAAATTTGTAGCTATACCATCAATTGTTGATATTTTTTCTTTATGTATCAAATTATTTGCATTTTCGAAGACTTTGTTGCTAAATGTAATTGCGAAAAAATGTTATCGTCGATTGTAATTTATTTCTGAATACTGGAATGAAGAGTTTGTATCACCTGAAGAAACGATTAGGGAAATTGTAAATGGTTTTCAAATACTATCTACTGATAGGATTTTTTACAAGTGGGAAGGACTAATGAAAGGCAAATGTGAAATGACATTTACAGAGGCAGACACACATGGTGTCGAGAGTAGGCGGAGGCCTATGCTGGGTTTTAATTAATTAATATATTTTAAGTTTCACCTATCCAATCAAAGCTCGTGGTGCTGTTGGCTATCGCATTGATATTTGGGTGTCTACATTGTCTTGAGGTCAGGGGTTTAAGCATCTATCATCCCACCAATCCTTTTATGTTCATTTTTTTTCTTCTTCCGCAGGTTCTTTTATGTCCTTTTTTTTTTTTTTTTTTTTGGCAGAGAGTAAAAGTAACTTACTCTTATATTTTATATAGAAAAATATTTAATATCAATATATAGTATTTTGTATTCACCAGTTATTTTATATTTTTTTTGACAGAGAATAAGAATAATGTACTCTATATAAGAAACATTTAATACCAATTTATAATATTTTATATTTTATCATATTTTATGCATTTATTTAAAATTTAAAATTTAAACCTACGCTAAGTTAAGTTTTTGGGTCCATCACTAGACATTTAGGTGTTGTTTTGTACTGATATCCATTGTCATATTTTGAGTTCTGATGTAATTTGATTCATTGTTACATATTGTAATTTTGTATTTGACAATTTAAATTCATGCTCGCATTTGAAAATTGTATAAACAAAACTGAGGCATGATAAGAGCTTGCAACATAAGTGTATTCGAATGTCATCTATATCAAATTTCAGCTACTTCTATGACAAAGGCAAAGGGACAAAGTCAGAGCCCGAATAGATTTTCCCATGGTTGACATTGTAGCTTCTTTAGATGCTGCCCAAATTTCATAGCAACCAGAATGGGTGGCCATCGATGTTGATTTTTTACTTTCATTTTTAAAAAAATTAAATATTCTAATATGTAATTATTATTATTTTTAATTTTACTAAAATAAATTATTTTAATACATAATTATTATTTATTAATAAATAATTTTAATTTAATAAAATAAAATTATGTAAATCATAAATTATTATTTTAACTTTTTAATAAAATAAAAACAGGAGAGAGAAGAGAAGGGGGAATTGATTATGGTAGAAAAAAGAAGAAATGATGGGCTAGGGGCATAATTATCCTTTTACTAAAATTTTAACAGAGTTAGTAGCAAAATTAATACAGCGATTGCCAACTTTTTAAAATAAGGGAGGTATCTGTTAATTTTAAATGTTGAGGGGCTCAAGTGTAATTACCTAAATGTTCAAGGGGTCTAGGTGTAATTTACCTTATAAATTAATATAAATTTGTAAAAGTTATAGTCTCGTAATTTGTATTGTAAGTTGAATTTTGAATTTTGTAATATTTAAATTTTATAAAAATTTATAAAGGTTTATAGAAATTTGAAGAGCTTTAAACAGCCCCATTATAAGTTTGGTTTAGTTTGAGAAGAAAAAAATTTAACTTTTTTTTTAAAGGACAAAAAATTAATGTGGCATTTGATTTACTTTTCTATTTTTTGTTTTTATTTTATCTTTTAAAAATCTCAAAAGAAGAAAATGAAAAATACTCTATTTTCATTATTTTAAGATTTTTCTTATTTTGAATTAAAAACACTCAAAATGACCTTTTGTCATTAACCCATTTTCTATTTTCCAAAATAAATTGTAAAAACATAAGTGACCAAATACGTTTTAAAATTTTTTTCTTGCTTTCAAAAGCGTAAAAGAGAAAATGAGTTCAAAACAGAAAATAGAAAAAAAAAATAAAAAACAAAAAATAAAAAAATAAGCCAAATAAGTCCTAATTTTTTTAGACTCGAACTCCTTCAGATCTTAAAAGTTTTGAAATTAAAATTGAAGGTTAAACTTATTGAACTTCAATTACTTTTCTTGTATCACTTATTAGAATTCTTCTTTTATCATCTTTTTAACATTTTGAAATTCACCCCTATTTATAGTGAAGGACTAGAAAGTAGTGATAATTTTAACTATAATTATTTCTATCTCTTTATTTTGTAAAGGATAAAGATTTTTTCTAAAAGATAAAATCAATATTTATCGAAAGATAAAATTAATATTTATCTAAATATAAATTAAATTTAATTTAATTCAAAAATGATATTTATCTTCCAAAAAAACCTATCATCTTGATGTTGTATCATTAATAACAAATGTCAAAATGTCAATTCAAGACTCATTATTGTACTTGGACACTAGGCAATTTATAAATTAGCTAAAATTTTGCATGCTTATGAGTCTTATTTAAACATACTTAAACAATCCCTGTGAAAATTTTTTTTCATTATTTACGATACGAAATTATGTTAAAGAATAAAAATAATAATAATAATTATTATAAATATATTCTTTTGTTAGCTTCCCCACTCCATATTATTTTTTTTCATTAAAATTATTGTAGAGTGTGAGAAGCTGATGAAAGAGTATAATATTCTTATCCAATAAAAAAATTAAATACATTTATTTAAAGTTTATTTGTTAAGTTAAAAAAATGTAAATTATTTGTGAAATTTATTATTTGATACATGAGCAAGGTCAACAATAGACTTGTGAACATATTTGATAAAAACTAAAATAGACTCGACAAAAATTCATGAGCAAACTCAATAAGAACTGTGAGTTGTTATAATCTAATGAAATTCAATCTTACTTATGAATTACCAAATCATGCCCCTTCAAGGCCCTCCACCCTCCTCCCTGCTCCCCTCCCCCCCCATCCCACAAAAAAAAAAAAAAAAAAAAAGATTGATAAAAACATAACTCCAAAACTCATAAAAATCTTAACAAAGAAGTTTAAATGTCTTAATACTCACTCAACTTAACTCTTTTGTGACTCTAATTGCAACAACTTCACTTAGTGTTAAAATGGCAATTAAAATCACAAATTTTGATCAAATTAAATTAAATCATATAATTAAATATTACTATTTACTTTTATTTGACTAAATAATTATTACTCATATAGTAATGCTGACAATGTACGTAACTTAACATAAAGAAGTAAATCACATATCTTTTATTTATAATTCAAGAAAAAATTAATCAAATTTTGAAAAATTGAGCACATTGTGACAATCAAAACACCAATCCACACTGTGTTTGAAAAAATGAATTTGGTGCGATTTGATTTGAAAATTTTAATGAATTCATATATTTAGAATTAAAATAAGATTTTATTAGTTAAATTTGATTTCATTTCATAACTTAAGTTTTAAAATTTTTTTATTATTTTAAATTTAATTCAAAATAATAAAATTTGATGATAATTTATTATTTCTTTAAATCATCTAAACAGATAAATTTACTCTTATATATTATATTTATCATATTTTTTATTTGTTATTAACATGGTTAAATTTAAGAGTTTTCTTAAATTATTTTAATTTAATTTTTAATTCAAATATACATTTTAAATAAAAAAATTATTTATCAATTCAATTCAAATCAAATTAATTCTTTATTATGAAATTAAACTAATTTTAAAAGAGAGAATATTTCGAAAAGGAGTGTTAAGGCTTGTCCTAACAGGAGCTGCCCTGGTCAAGCCGTCCGAGTCGACTCGTTTATCATCAATTTCTTCAAACACGAAACCCTGCAAAACCCTCCTCTCTGAACCCGTGCATTCGCTTAGAAACCACCATTAACCATGAACACTCCGGCACATGAAGAAGAAGAAGATCAAGGCGAGGTTTTCCTCGACGAAAGCGATATCATCCACGAAGTCACCGTCGATGACGAAGGTCCTCCCCTTGCTTCACGGGAATAACCCACCCCTTTCTCTCTGTTCATGCACAAATATATGTAATATATATAAATCCGCCTTTCTGGTATTGGTTTCAGATCTCCCTGACGCGGACGATGAACCTGGGTCTGATGGTGAAGCCGTTGGTTAGTTGATCATTTGAATTCAAGTTCTCTAATTCTTCTATTTCTCTATTCATCTGTTACCTTTAGCTGAATAATTTGACATTGGTTTCAATCCGTTGAAGTTTATCCGTACAATAGATTACATGAAAATTAACTAGCCCAGCAAATTTATCTTTTTTTAGATTTTTGAAAGCGATGAGATAATTAAAGTTGTACTATATAGCATCCGGTTGTTGTTCTATTTCATTTCATTGTCTCTATCTAGATTATTTATTCACTAATTTTGGTTAATTTGGTGTTATTGTTTTGGCTGGTTGCAGATGAAGCTGATGATTCCATGCATATATTTACCGGTCATACAGGTAAAGCTTCAAATTTGGGTTCTTTATCCACTCTGCTATTTTGATTTTGAACATGTGTATTTGTTTTGTGATTTTTTTTTGGGTGCTCTTTGTGGAGTCGGGGAGAGGGAAGTTTGATTTATGACTTTCCGGGGGAAAGAAGTTTGATTTATGATCATATTGATTACAAAGAACCATCTGATTAGATTAAATTCTTAACGGTGTTATTTTGAATGTTTGCATAAATCTCACAATTGATCAATGACTGTTATATTGATTGAGGACTAGTACATTTATTCTAAGAGAAGGGAAGCTTCTGGAAATATTGGAAATTCATTTACTTTGGGGAAGGTATATGGAAATGGAAGTAATATTTGAAGTGTCCCAGCTATCAGGACAGGATATTCATATTTGTGGCAATGGTTGACTGGAAGCTAAGATAATTTTTTATTGTCATTTTTGGGAGCCATTGCCTTCAATATTTGTGGCAATGATTGATCAATTTTGGACAGGAAAGCATTTCTCAAGGTGTTCAACTAAGATCTCGGCATTTTGTTGTGATGATTTGCATGATGGTAAAACAATAATACACTTGATATAGCTAGATTATAATCAAACATGGCCTGATTGCGTCTCTCTTTATTGCTTAAACAAACAAACCAAACCAAGCCTTTTCCCACTAGGTGGGGCCGGCTATATAGATTTGTTGACGCCAATTAGATCTGTTTAGGGCCACGTCCTCCGATAAATACTTAAACAAACAAACACACATACAAAATCAAGTCTCTCTCGTGATTGTATTCCTAGATTACCAGCCATGGCCCACTTACTATATTGAGGTCAGAAAGTCTGTGTGCTTTATTTATTGGTGTTTGTGAACTGCGTGCACCTATGTTCCTTGATTTTGTATCCCTATAAAAATAAATGAAAAAACATTATCAATTTCTCTTCTCACCCTCTTTCACCCTGTTCATTCTTTTCCCTGGAGAGCAGACGAACTTTATACGGTGGCATGCAGTCCAACAGATGGTGCATTAGTGGCAACGGGGGGTAAAGATGATAAAGGATTTCTTTGGAAGATTGGTCGAGGAGATGGGGCTTTTGAACTCCAAGGTATCGAAGAACTGATATTTACATGGTTTTAGTATATCATATATATATTTTTTTTTTGAATCAAACATGCTTTTAATTTAGTGAATTTTCTGTGTCTTTAGTCACCATAATGTAATTTAGGCCATGATTCCTTGAGCATTTTGTTTCAGCTGAACCTTTTCAAAACCCGTGCAGGTCATAAAGATTCTGTATCTAGTTTAGCATTTAGTACTGATGGAGAGTTGCTTGCATCTGGAAGCTTAGATGGACTTGTTCAAATCTGGGACATAAATTCTGGCAATCTCAAGTGTGCACTTGAAGGTCCTGGAGGGGGCATTGAGGTGAGATTTTATGGCTGCTCTTATTTTACTGTCACATGGTTAATATATGAATTAAATATGAACTATTTGGCTGCTCAGTGGGTCAGGTGGCATCCAAGAGGACATCTGGTCTTGGCTGGTTCCGAGGACTCAACTGTTTGGATGTGGAATGCAGACAAAAGTGCCTATCTTAATATGTTTTCAGGTCATGCTAGTAGTGTGACCTGCGGTAATTTTACACCTGATGGTACTGTCCTACTTGCGATCATGACAAAAGAAAAGTTGTGCATATTTGTTTTTATACTTTCATTCAGAAACTAAATTTTGTCTCTTCCTGTGCTTTTGACCCTCTGATCACTTAGGTAAAATGATTTGTACTGGTTCTGATGATGCAACTTTGAGAATATGGAACCCCAGGAGTGGTGAAAACATTCATGTTGTAAGAGGTATGAAATTTGAATCTTTTTAAAAATCAATGTGTTGCTTTGTCCTGTGCAGTAGTATTTGATATTTGAGGAGGTTTACACTAAATTTAAAATAGCCTAATCCATACTTCATCTGTGGCATGCAATTTTGTGGAAATTGGAAAGATTCATGGTAGAAAAGCTTTTAAAGTTAATGCAGATGTTGGGACTTACATCCCCTTCTCTCCTCCTTTTCCTTCCCCTCTTCCAATGACCAGCCTGTTGACAGGTGTAATATATTGTTCACATAAACATGAACTCAATGATAATTTCTAGAATGAATTGGAGTTTGGAACCTCTAATGAATTGTCGGCATGCATGTCAAGCCAAAAATGCCATTTGCCATGCCCACATGTAGGTGTTTTTTTAGAACAGCATAAAGAAAAATGGAACTCTGTGCAATCAAATTGCTGAAGTAACCATAGGAATATGTAGTGTTCTGATTGCCTGTCCATTTGTTAAGTTTATCCACAGGTGTAATGCTGGCTCGAAGATCTATGTCCTTGTTCCATTGCAAAGACACAAGGCAATTGTATGTGTGCAAACACTGAATGTGATCTAGCAAGCAGTTTTGGATTGTAAAGTCCGCAACTGTAGGCATGGACTGTTGTGATTCCAAATTTTCAAGTTTCAAACACCTAGTTATTAAGTTCTCAATATTTCTGAAAAATTCAGGTTATGTGGTGTTTGGATGGCAAAAAAAATTTGAAAAAGTTGGTGTAAAAGTGACACGTGGCGAAATTTAATTAGAGGAATTTGGAAAAAGTTTGTTAACTTTTTGTAAGTTTTGGTAGATTTTGACATGCCAAACAGCACATATTATTAGTGTATTTGGCAGTTAATCCATCTGAGGTCTAAGACAATTTGATTGCTATAAAATTTGTTTTTGTATTCTTTTTCTTAGAGGGTTTATGACATTAAAGTTTTGGAGAATTTACTTGCAATGCTACTATTAAGAAAGATGCTGGATTAATATGAACTATTAAGTTAAAATGAAATCATATTGAGTTGAGAAAGTTCAGATCATGTAATGGATATTGAGGCTGATGGAGGATCTCTTCTTAGTTGCAAATGCCCACCTCGGCCCCCCAAGCTAATGATAGTGGAAACATGGCAAAATTATATTGAGGAAGTAGTACAGGCTACTTCTTTTATTTTCCTGCTTTAATCTGAGCAATATGTTTGTCTTGGGTGCGATTCAGTAAATCGAATGCACTCTTATCATTTTCTACAGCGAATTCTGGGATGATTTTGTTCATCCTGGAAAAGAAAACAAAATTGGAGTGCAGGATTGTGGTATTTGGTTTGAGGATGATGTTGAAAATTATTGATGAATAAAGTTCTTTTTTCTGTAGGTCATCCTTACCACACTGAAGGCCTGACATGCTTAACAATAACCTCTGATTCAACTCTTGTTCTTAGTGGTTCCAAGGACAGCTCTGTTCACATTGTGAATATAGCAACTGGCAAGGTAGGATTCTTGTTGCATTGCATCTACTAATTGTTTGTGCTCTTCCCATTCGCGTTTTGATGTCAATAGTTCAGTTGGTCAGTATTTAGTCAAGGATCACTCTTTTACACACATGCATGCATGTGCGGGGAGCACAGCTTGTTATAGATATAGGTATAGATTTTGTGATATATAGCTACTACTATAATCAATACTTTGATATTATAAAGTTTTATACTTATTAGTCCCTGATAGGAGGGTTTGGGTAGGTACCTAACTCTTGTCATACTATTTATAGAGTGGGCTATTGCGTAGGTCCGATGGGTTCACCGAGGGTACACCCAAAGGGTAGTGGCTTTGGGTTCCCATTGTTACCCCCCCCCCCCCCCCAAAAAAAAAAAATTGCATGTAGTGAGCATTTTCAGGGTTGAAGCTGCATTCTCATGCATGACAGGCTGGCCTTTCTCCACTGCACCAAGCAATGGCCGCTTTACTAACATCTATCATTTAGCTTCATGACTTCCATTTATGTTTTAATCTGCTCATCTTTATACCAAGCAAGAATGTAGGCAAGCCTATAATAGACTTCTCATTTGCATATCTATATACATTTTTCATATTTTGTGGCAATTAAAAACTTTTTCATCCACAGGTTGTCAGTTCTCTGAACGCACACTCAGACTCTATAGAATGTATTGGGCTTGCAATAAGGTACTTCCTCCGATAGATTTTACTTGTGTGGTTTGTTAAGGAAAATTATTTGTCATTTGGTTTTTTGTACGCATGCTATTTGAATTAAGATGCACTCTTCTGTAATTACCATGAAAAATAATAGAAACAGGATAGCACTAGTGTTATCACAACAATTGCCAATCTTTGATCAAGAAAGCACCATGTATATCAAGAAATCTAGCTCTGATATGGGGATTATTTTCATTTGAGTATGTTACTATTTGTTAGGAACTTGGGGTTAGAATTGTTTTTTGGATGTCCAAATTTATACTCAGTTTCCACTAAAAACTGAAGAAAATGTTGACTTATTTGATCGTCTTCAATTATTTTCACTAGTTGGTGCACATTGCTGAGTTATTGTGTAATTGCTTGCTTGAAAGTTAGAAAATTTTGAATTCGTTGAATGGCACATTACCATATAATAAATGACAATGAATTACAACAAACTTCTCATAAAACAATAAATTAGATTGGTGGTGTTGTGTGTATCAGATTCATAATATATGAAAGAAACGGAAATACTATGTGCATGTTAGAAGATTCCAGCTTGCTCGCCTTGTATTTGTCCGTACATGCATTGTGTAGGATGTATCTTCGCTGCTAAGGGAGGTTGCAATGAACTCCAAGTAGCACAATCTTGATTCCTTCGTTGAATGGAATAAATTTGAATAAATAAAATAACAAATGAAACAGGAAAGAAATGTAGATTGTGTTGGAATTTGATGCTTCATTACATCAAGCATGGATTTACCTTTTTCTTCCCTCCAAGTGTGAGAATGCTTTTTGCCAAATAAGAAGCAACCATATTTAAGCATGAAGAACGTAAGTTACAAAATTGACTTCAGGTGTTGTATCTGTCTTTTGTTTTCCCAAGGCATAGAAAGTCTATGAGGAAGTCAAGATAGCTATTGATTTTTCAAGCGATTATCGATGGTACCCCCCCCCCCCCAAAAAAAAAAAACTGTCATTTTTAATGATCATGTGGTCTAACCATAATTAGCATGATTCCAAATTTTGGATGACAGCTCCCCTTGGGCTGCAACTGGAGGCATGGATCAGAAGCTCATTGTTTGGGACCTGCAGCATTCACTAGCCCGGTGCACATGTGAACACGAGGTCTGCTGGATATCTCTTCTTTCACTCTTCCCCGTCCCCCCCCCCCCCAAAAAAAAGGATGCCCGATTTTTGTTCTCAATAACTGGAAACAATCAGTTTTTTGCTCCTGTAATAATGGGTTCACCACCTTGTTTGCACATACTCTAGGTTTCCTTTGTTTCCATCATGGGTTAATAAGTAGCCTGTGCCTTTTTTCTTTTTTGGCGGGCAGGAGGGGGTTACATGCTTATCATGGCTAGGTGCATCCAAGTACTTGGCTACGGGTTGTGTCGATGGGAAGGTACGATTGTGGGACAGTCTTTCCGGTGAATGCGTCACAACCTTCAGCGGCCACTCTGATGCCATTCAGTCTCTGGCTGTGTCCGCTAATGGCGACTACCTGGTTTCAGTTTCACTTGATGGAACTGCTCGAGTATTTGAGATAGCAGGATTTTGATAAATTAAACCAACATTGATGTGTGTTAATTTTCTTTACATTTTCCCCCCTCCTTTGGGTTATTGAGTTATTTAGATTTTCTGAATGTGCAGAATACGGATTCTTGCCTTAATTGTGTCGAAGAGTTGCTTCTCAAACTTGTTTTCAAGTAAAATTTGCCTTCTTATTTGCTTATTATATATATATACAAATAATATGTATATATGTACCTGTTACCTGTAAACATTAAAGTTGACAATTTGTATAACAAATTCGCTTATTAATTTGACATTTGTCCTATATTAGCTCAAATTTTTAGTGTCTGAGATTTATTGGTTGAAATATTTAATGACTGAGATTTGTGTTGTGCCTTTAGGCACGGGAAACTTCTAGTAGTGTCTTAAATTCTGAAGTATTTAGAGAAGAAGATAACTGAGTTTTGTGATGATCAAATTAGGTTGAAGCTTTCATCTTGTGCCTATTGGAATAAACTGCTGTAGCACATGGCCAGATATAGAATAAAATTGTCCTCCTCTAATTGTTGCGACAAAGGCTGTATTTGGTAGCTTGGATTAATAAGAAGATTTGATAAAGATACAGATACGGGTTACAGATATAATATTAAAAAAATATAGATACTGCGTAAATGCGGTAAAAAAATATAAACTTTATATATTTTTATTATATATATAACATTTACAAAAAAATTGATTTAATATATAAAGTATAACAAAATATAAAATATAAAATTTTATAATTTTAAAAATGTTGACTATTAAAATTTAAATTTGTCTTAATTATATAATTAAAAAAATAATGAAATAATAAGACATATTCAGGTTTTATAAGCAAATATATTCTATCAGGATTCATGAATGACACTATTAGGAGAATTGAGAATAGCGTGAAAACAAATGGGAAAGTAATAAGTTAATTTGGAGTGGGGTAATATCTTCACTTTCATTATGAATTTTACTAATACATGTATTATTATGAGTATCAATTATATATGGTGTGTTTGGAGTGATAAAAGTGAGATAAAATGTGATTTGAGAAAATTTTTTTGCGTTTGGTACACATATCTCAAATCGTATTTTTTAGAAATGAACAGTAAGATTCTGTTCCGACGAATTAGATTTTTATTTGAACGAATTCAAAATTTTGGGTAATAATGACTTCTTTGCACTGCAATTCGTTCAAATGAATTGTAGAAACTGTTTGAACGCAAGTTGGCAGCTTGGAACGATTTCTACGACCCCACAAAAAATAGTTTTTGAACTGTAGAAACTGTTTGAACGCAAGTTGGCAGCTTGGAACGATTTCTACGACCCCACAAAAAATAGTCGAATTGGGTGTCATTCAGTAGATTAGGAATCCATGATAAGAATGGCGAAAAAATTTTTGCTATTTAATTAACCAAATTCTAATTATCGACTTTTTATTTGAAATGAATTAAACTTTTTTTAAAATTTGATAAGATAAGAATATATAAAAATATAATAAAAATTTTTAAAAATTTTTAAAAATTTTCATCAAATCTTTTTTGTCAAACGCACTCATAATATACTTATCGGTAATTTTTACGTGTTTTAAGAGTTAAGAATGTACATTGCATTTTTAATAAATTTTACATTAAAAAATAATTTTTATTATTTATTTATTAAATCTCCCCTACGCATAAAATCCAACCCCGGTCCCTACCCAAATGCATATATTTAGATATAGATATATCTATATATATATATTTAGATTAATGTGTGGGGCCTATTTTTGGGGAACGACACGTACGGAAAAGTACGCGAACCAACGGCGATGGATGGATGCGAAGCAAATTCAAAAAGGGAGTGGGAGTCCCACCGACGTAAAGGAGAGAATGGGAACCAACAGAAAGAAGAAGAAGCAGCAAGTGAGCAGTTCATTTAAGCCAAAGTCTGACCTCTCACGTTTATGGGAGGACCTTCTTCAATTCAATTGACATTTGCCCACCTCCCCTGAACATATCCTTCGTCTCTCTCCGCCCACGTGAATTCCCTCATTTCCCCCCTTCCTATCCCGCTTCTATTAAGTAAACAACCCTTCTACTCAACTAAGTAAATAAATAAATACATACATACGCACTCCATATATATACATATATACATATATATATATATATGCACTAAGTGTAAATTTTTTTTTAATGATTTATGAACCTCTAAACAGAAAAAAATACGGCATTATTATCATGTAATCGAACCGAGTCGATTTAGTTAGAAGAACATCAAGTTGAGTTAGTTTCTCGTATTATAGTTAGGTCATAAGCTAACTCCGGCTCTGGCTTTCTTTGTAATAGGCTTGGCGAAGCTCGTTCGTTTAATAAATGAACTGAAGTGGAATAGAAAAATCTAACAACGAGACAAAGCTTTAAGTATTATCCGATTCGATTGACTTATTAAAAATTAGAGCTTCTTTAATATTTATATATATATAATTAAAAATGTAATAATATATTAATTATTTTGTACTTATATTATAATATATTTTTATTCTAAAAATTACATTATAATTTATTTAATTTTTAATTAAATCATTTCTATGTCGATAATTTTGCCTTAAACTATTAAAATATTATAAAAATATACCAATAAACTATATTTATTTTAAAAATATTGAATTATAAAATATGAAAATTATCTCCTCTAAATAAGACTACAAATAAACTTTTTTTGTCCACAAATACCTCTGATTTGATTTTCGAAAAAGTTTAAGTTTAATTAGATTTTTTACTTGGTAAACAGGCCAAAGTTTCAATTCAAATTTCAAGGTTACTTATTAAATTAGCAAGATCAGACAAAGTAGAGCCGACTCGATTCATTTGCATTCTTAATTATAATATTACATTATTTTAACTTCTTCATTTTTTTTTTTTCCAAATAGAAGTTTTTGTTTCGCAAAGCTTAGAGTGTGTTTGGAGCGATTAAAAATGAGATAAAGTGAGATAAGTCGTGAGTTTGTAATTCGTGCAATGATATAAAAAGTGAATAAGTTTTAGACATTTTCAAAACTTTTCAGAGATTTTCTTTTTTATTTTTTAACACATCAAACGATGCCTTAACATGCGTACTTGAAACAAATGCATAATATTACATACAAGAAGTTTAAAGGATATTAGATTTTGCTCATGTACATAATGCTAACAGCCTCTTAATATCAAGTGAAATTTGGATGGCTCGCCAAATCATGTGAAACCTTCAAAAAGTAGCCGGGGATCATGTGAAGTGCATCAGATGTACATCCTGTACATTTAAATCCAGCCCCTCCTTTCCCGCTCCCACGCATATATACATACATATATATATTATATTGTTTGCCACATCCATGATCATGAAATTCCCTCCAAATTCTCTCCTTTCATGGTTTAAAAAGTCTTCTTCTCCTTCCTCTATATATATATATATATATATATATATAATTAGAGATATGAAGAACTCTATCTACCTCGGAATACTTCACCCACTGTTCTCAATTGCATTCCTCCTCATGCTACTCTCAGTTGCTAAAAGCCTCCAGCCTCACCACTGTAAGCACATCATTATAATTTCTTTATTCAATTTTGTGTTATTTCATCGTTACCAAAAACTCCTTACAAATTTGTAAATGGGTATGGTACTTATGTTTTTATACTTCATTCCTTAGTTATTTCGGGCACCTCCAATGATAAAGGTCGCTACAGTGGAGAGCAAAGTCACATGTACCCCCAGGTATATTTCCAAAAATACCCACCAGTATATAATTGGTTAAGTGTTATGTAAAAACAAAATAAAATCACATTTCATGATTTGAAGAGAGAGAGAGAGACCAATGTGCAGGGGTGTGCAAAGTTGGTTAAAACCAAAATTTTGAACTGAATTATTTATATTTCGTTTAAATGTTACATATATATATATATATATATTAGTTAATTTGGTTAATTCAGATTATGTAAATTTTAGGTTTTGACCTTTCAATGCTCGAAAAAATAAAGCTAAACCAACCCAACTAACTGTGTGTGCGATTGGAGAGATAAAAAATAAGAAAAACAAGATAAAACGTAATTTTTGATAAATTATGATGTTTGGTGTTTTTTTTTAAATTGTATTTTTTGGAGATGAACAGTGCCAAAATCATTAAAACGGTTTCCCAAAACCGTTACTGTTCTAACGGATTCGAAAAAATATCGCTCAATGTTCTGCACAGTAAGTATTTTCTCTCTCTCTTTTGCACTAAACTATTAGAACAGTTTTTCAAATCCGTTTTAACGGATTCAAAAAAATTCATATAAAATAGTGATAATGGTACTCATTTGAAACCTTTCAACTTGAAGAATACGATTGTCAAAAAAAATTTTCGCACTCGATTAACTTCCTTCTGAATCTTTCGTATTTTAGTGAAATATTAAAATTTTTTAAAATTAGTAAAAGTGGGAAAGTATAAATGTGTAATAGAAAATTTTAATGATTTATAGATGTTGTTAGAGATTTATTGTGTTTTTTTTTTTTTTTTTTGTTAGCACTCCAAATGGTGCCTGTATTGTATAAAATTACATACATTGAAAAAATATAAATATGTTAGAATAAATATATTAAAATATAAAATTATATATTCACACTTATAGTAAAATCAAATTGAATTGTTTGTCGCTCTTTCTTGTGTGTTGTCTAATTAATCAGAATGGAGAAAGAGAAGACGAGCTTGGAATGGAAATGTACCCTACTGGTTCAAGCTTGCCGGATTGTTCCCATGCATGTGGACCTTGCTTTCCATGCAAGAGGGTGACAGTGAGCTTCAAGTGCTCTACTGAGTCTTGTCCAATTGTATACAAATGCTTGTGCAAAGGGAAATACTACCATGTCCCTTCCAATTGAAACTTTAATGCCTCTATCTCTCTCTCTCTCTCTCTCTCTATCTATAAAGGCATATATATATATATATATATAGCCATTGTTGGTGTAGTTGCTGATCTTTTGTAGCGGTGAATTGAGAGTATTATTAGTAAATGCTAGTGTTTTGTCTAAGCTTTCCATTTTGGCCAAGAACTTCCTTTGGTCCAAGAGTAAGATGGAATAAAAAATTAATATGAGGTATTTATATATATATATATATATATATGCAGTAGTGTGGAATGAATTTTTGCATTTGTATTGAGTAGAAGGGGATTAGATTAATGTCTCTCTCTCTCTCTCTTTCTCTGATGCTACATCTTATTGTATTTGTTAAATCCTATTAATGTCTGTGACTCGAAGAAATGCATACTTTTTCACACTTCATTCTTAAACAAAACAACGTAGTTATATTTATTTTAGTGAATGGAAAGTAAGTGGGTTTTTAATAAGGACTTATTTATTTATGAACTTTACAGTTCTTGAGCTCGTTTTAAATCAAATTAAAATTTAGATTTCAGTGAGACAAAATGGGTTTCGTGAGTTTTAAGATAAAAAAGAATTGGAATTCTAAGCTAATAAATAGACAGATTTAATAATTTTAAATTGATTAAAAAATACGTATAAAAATTTTAAAAAACACCTTGAAAGAAAAAGAGTGAAGCACATACGTTCGAAAAGCAAGTCATGGAAATGCACATAGTATATTTAAATAAAGATAATAATTTTATTTTATTTTTCTTTGAGTTGGCTTATGGAATAGGATATATATGGATTTAATTTAATTTTTTAAATTTCACGCATTGTCCTTTCTATTTTTCGTCACAGCGTTCGAATAAGGAAAAATAAAATTAAAAAAAAAAGAATTTAAAATTTTTTTTTCTTTAACAAATTTTTACTCCGAATACACCATAAGAAATTGCAAATTAAAAACTCCCACCAATTTGATGGATGGAAGCGCGGGAAAAAGCAAAGATGTGATGCGAAGTGAGTTAGATGTTGTCTACATGATAAATATATGGTTTGTACCTATCCGCAAGTGGATCCGTGGCGCAATGGTAGCGCGTCTGACTCCAGATCAGAAGGTTGCGTGTTCGATTCACGTCGGGTTCAATTCCCGCTTTTTTGAGCGACCATTTATATATTCACAAATCAGCTTTTTTTTTTTTTGGTCTCTTATGCATATATTATTTGGGAAATTATTCTACGTTATTTCTCTAATCAAGCAAATACATAATCTTTCGTGATTTGAATTAAAATGTAAAATTATTAAAAATTATAAAATTTAAATAAATTTATGCCTCATAATAACATAAAAATTCGTATATAGTTACAGTAATTACATAACCTCTTGTAAAATTGACCAATGGTTGGGTCAAGTTAGGAATACATTTATTTCCCATTAGGTTGGATCAAGTCATATAAAAAAAAGTCCAAACATAGGTTTAATCTTAGGTTCACATATGTAAACTATTTTTTTTTTTAAATAATTTTCAAACTATATTTTTAAATAAAAATAATTTTAAAAATTTATAAAGATAGTAGTTTTAGTATTATAGGCAAAGTTTTTGTTGGGCTTAACTCTGTTGGTTCACTAAAGAGGTTAGGAGTTGTGAATTCACAGTTTGAAAGAATCTTGAAACTATAACTAATAAGGTGGTGAAGAAGGCAAGACATTGGTAGTACGTAGAGCAAACTTGCCTTGCGATTATGGGATTTTCTTTGATTAACTCTTGATATTCTAGTAGAAAAGAAGATGAAGCCCACAAATGCTCCTTCCAAAAGAAATGGAAATAAAATAATAGTACACTTCGAGCCTGGTCAAAAGTACTTACAAGTCAAGTGTGAGCAAATAACTGACAATTTAATTAAAAAAGAACTATTTTTTAACTCTACACCACAAACTCTGAAACATTGCCTAAAATTTGTTAATAGAATGAGTTATTAAATTAAGAAGTCAAAACTCTTAAGTGTCAATATTGTATAAGTATAACAGTTGTGAAAATGCTAAACAACAAGTTATGCGCTTAGTATATACTATAATAACTTTATTTATATAATTAGTTAGGACATAAAAAAATAATTATAAAAATGCAACCATACAAATATATATTCTAATTCTTAGCACCCCTAGCCTTAGGAACTAGCACTTTCTAGTAGTAACTACAAGTCCGTCACACTTAAATTATGTGACTTTCTATTGACCACCAATACTCCCATCTTGTTGCACCAAGTCCACAAAACTCAAATAGAACAATCATTCATTGTGACCAGCATTATTAAACTGACATATCCTTTTCAAGTTATTTTGAGTGCAACATATCAATTTGAATTCACGAGATCATTAATATGGTAAACATGTTCTGCTTATAATGTTATAATGTAAGATTTATTACTAGTTTAATCATCTTTATACAATAAGTTGTTAAAATCAAAGTAAATTAGTTTTGCCTCATGATTCGAATCAATCCAATTGCGCTTAAATATAAAAAATTTTATCATGTTATTATATCTAAGTTCAATGACGTCCATTACTTACCTTTAGTAGAATACAACTCTAACATGAGGATTACTATCCTTTTAGCTCGAAAATTTGAAGGTATCAACTTTCATAACTACCCCACAATTTTATATTTATCGCTAACCGTCTAATAGTCACATTTACATAATAACAAAAATGTGAGAATAAATTATTTCGCTTCAACAGAATATCATCAACCCCCAAAAATTTTAAAATTAAAATTTATGAATAATAATATATTCCAACAATAATAAATTTCAACAATATTCCATCTACAAATTCCACAGTACACATTCAGTCATCCATAAAAAACCATCCATTCACAACATCCCATTATCAAAATTTGATGTTAAACACAATTTTCATTTTCATAAAAAAAAATAAATAATAAATTTAATTTATTCTAACATAAAATATTCAAACAAATTTCATACAAATTACATCCAAATGAAACACAATAAATTTGACTCCCCAGCCATCCCAAATTAACCAAACACAGTCAACATACTCGGCGCATTGCCACCCACCCTGCCTCCGCCCCATTCTGATAGAAAACAACGCCACCACCACAACCCCAATCCCCACCCAACGCGACATACAACCAGCTACAACCAACAAAAATAAAATAAAACAAAATAAATCATCTCCACATCTTAACCCAAATCAAACTCCCAAAAAACCCCTACCTGTAGCCAAAAAGTTTGTTGAACATCCCAAGAGAGATGGAGACACAGAGAGAGAGAGAGAGAGAGAGAGAGAGAGAGAGAGAGATGGATACTTATAAAGAAGAGAGCCGATTGGGCCAGTGGCCTCCTCGGCGAGGGAAAGCTCTGGTGAGAGAAGGGGGGGGGGGAGAGAGAGTTTAGATGAGAGAGAGAGTCGTTGAACTTTCATGTGTAAAGGGTGACTTCCATTAATTTCTATTGCATCTGTGAGCAACAATATGTACAGTTCTTATAATATCAAATTAAATACAGGAGAATATATTCGTATAATTAACAAAAACCAAATGTTAAGAATCATCTATCTATGCTGCCTCATCATCATCTGTTTCAAGCTCGAGCCCTTCTGCAGCTAGAAGCTGGCCTATCACCTTTTTCTTTTCTTCTTCCGCTTTCTTTCGCATTATGTCCCTTTTTCTCAACACCAGTGTATGTCGCCTAAGGGTATTGTTGAAATTCTCCAATGAGGCCTTCTTTTCTTTTGCCAAAATCTTCCGTTCTTCGTCGGGATCAACCTTACATTCCAAACCAAAACACAAAATGTTTAATAAACACATTATCTGGTGGAAAACAGCCGAATGGCAGGTGCAAAAACAGCAGTTTAGGTTAACATGCCCATCAACCTCTCTCTCCCCCTCTCTCTCTCAAAATATATACACACACATTATGGGTAATTCTCCCGCATGCCTTACAAATAGCCACAATGTATTTGATAAGTATAGACAGCTATGTCCTAGAAACATAGACCAACAAACCAATGAATGCTCTTTCCTACCTTTTGGAAAGTTGTAATCTGGGTACATGCAACATTTATCTCATGTTACAAGCACAATTATGGCACTTAATAGACCTCTCCCCTTGTACTTTCTCTTATGGCTATGCAAAACCAAAATATCCTAATGGAAAGTTAATACCAATATGAGAGCATGAAATAGATGCAGCAAGCATCCAAAAGATCTTTTGGACAAGGGAATGATAACGTGAAGATATGGTTTTGATAGTCTGTGACACGAATGTAATAATTCTCAATCTACTATGTCAGGCCTTCAGTTAATATATATACTGGAAAATAACAATGCACAATTTGAATCAGAGAATCAGATTTTAAGGTTGCGCTTGCATTTATAGATTTGAAATCAAAGGACTTTGGGGCAGTTTACCACTTTTAGAGAAGAATTAAATTTTATGTCCTATAGAAGAATCAGTAGGGAAGAAGTAAAAGAAGTATTAAAAAGGATGAAGAATGGGAAAGCGGTTGGGCCAGATGGTATCCCTATTGAGGTTTGGAGGTGCTTAGGAGAGGATGGCATAAGTTGGTTGACAAAACTTTTTAATGTAGTGCTAAAGAGCAAGAAGATGCCTGATGCATGGAGGAAAAGTATCCTTATACCCATATACAAGAACAAAGGAGATATTCAGAAATGTGCGAACTATCGCGGGATTAAATTGATGAGCCATACGATGAAATTATGGGAGAGAGTTATTGAGAGAAGACTAAGAAGGGCAACAAACGTTTTAGAGAACCAATTTGGGTTCATGCCTGGAAGATCAACCATGGAGGCTATCTTTCTCTTAAGGAGGTTAATGGAACAGTATAGAGAAGGTCAAAAAGATTTACATATAGTGTTCATCGATTTAGAGAAGGCATATGATCGGGTTCCTAAGGAGATTCTATGGAGAGTATTGAAAAAGAAAGGAGCGTGTGTCGCATATATTGAGGCGATAAAGGACATGTATGATAGAGCCATGACATCTATACGGACGACTGGTGGAGAGACTAATGAGTTCCCTATTGGTTTACATCAAGGCTCAGCATTAAGCCCGTACTTGTTTGCTTTAGTTATGGATGAGATTACAAGACATATTCAGGATGAGGTGCTATGGTGTATGCTATTTGCAGATGATATTGTTTTAGTAGATGAGACGAGAGAAGGAGTGAATGCTAAGCTAGAATTATGGCGGGATACGTTAGAGACAAAAGGGTTTAGGCTAAGCCAATGCAAGACGGAATATATAGAATGTAAGTTTAGTCAAAGTAGGATAACGAGTAGTATAGAAGTAAGTTTAGGCACACAAAAGATTGTAGAGAAAGATAAATTTAGGTACCTTGGATCTATGGTGCAACAAGATGGAGGGATTGATATTGATGTAAGTCACAGGATTCAAGCTGGGTAGACCAAATGGAGGAGTGCTTTGGGAGTTTTGTGCGATCGAAAAATCCCCCTCAAGGTGAAAGAAAAGTATTATAAGGTAGCGGTTAGACCAGCGCTGCTATATAGATCAGAGTGTTGGGCAGTAAAGCATAATCATGGTCAGAAGATGACAGTTGCAGAGATGAGGATGCTAAGGTGGATGTGCGGGATTACAAGGAAAGATAAGATTAGGAACGAGGAGATTAGGGGTAAAGTAGGAATAGCACCGATTGAAAATAAAATGAGAGAAAACCGATTAAGATGGTTTGGCCATGTTAGAAGGCGTCCAGCAGAGGCACCTGTTAGAAGGTGTGAAAGTATGGAGATTGCAAGGAGTAGTAGAGGTAGAGGAAGACCCAAGAGAAGCTGGAAAGAAACCATTAAACATGACCTGACCTACCTAGATTTATCGGAGGACATGCCCCTAAACAGATCTAATTGGCGTCGACAAATCCATATAGCCGACCCCACCTAGTGAGAAAAGGCTTGATTTGGTCTGGTTTGGTTTAGAGGAAACAAGCTTATGATAATTATGGAGTTCCGGAGCATATTTGAATCATTTGGGAAATATCAAGAATAATTCAATACCTTAGTACGTGAAAGACGACGAACACGAAGATTCATTTCACGCTGCTGCTGCTCAGCCCAAGCTGCAACAGCCATATCACCCCGCTGATCAAAGGCTTTTCGCTTTTTCATAAGCCACTCCATCCATGCTTGAGACGCCTGACAAACACAGCCATAAACATGAAACATAATGACAAAACATTAATTAATTAATTAATTGTAGAGAAAAAAAAAAAAAAAACATTACTTAAAGTTTCATCTACAACAAAAAATATATCCCACCAAAAGAGCCAACACTTAAAAATGACGGGGAATCTGATGCATGCATTTGGCCAAACATCAAAGCATTATGTGAAAATGGATAAACTAGCCACTGAAATGAGGCATTGAATAAAACCACAATGAATGGTATATAGGTTTTGAGAAGCAAAAAATCAATAATAATTACAATAATTTCAGTTGATCTTAAATAATCAATTCCAATGGCAGATATATCTATCTGAAGCTCAGTGCCGAGAAGGGAAAAGACCTAATTAACAAAATATAATGGGCTTTGCATCACTAGTCCCAGCTCCACAGAAAAGCAAGCTCAACGCTCAAAGTGGATTAGATAATGAAGGTTATTACACTTTACCCTCATGGATTTTGACCAAAAAACACACGATCCCCCTGGTTTAAAAGTCAATTTTGGACTATAGTGCAAAATTGACGGAATATGTTAAATTTAACTAAATTTATGTCTTACGTGCTATCGAGGGTCTTATGTGATTGAGCAAAAGCCATTGAGAAAAATATAGCCAAATTTTTCTATGAATTGTGCATTGAGTCTCTTTAAAAATGAAAAATATTTCATTTTAATATAAATATAGATAAATATATACATGTACCTTTTTCTTCCAACTAATTTTGACTATTGAGGCACAAATTCAGCTAAAATTCAACAAATTTTATTAAATTTACACTTTAACTCGAATAACGAGGGGGTCGTGTTGACTCTTAAAACTAGACGGGATGTGTTTTGGGGTCAAAAATATAATATGGAAGAAGTAGTTATTTCAGTACAAATATATGCTGCTACAATATTCAAAGAAAAAAACAATCAAGAACTTCAAAAGAACACTAGAACTAATTCGCACAGCATACTCCAAATGGCAGATGGTGCATCAGGCATCTAATTATACAAAGGCACAAAAACATAAACCTATTAGCAAAAAGCTTTGCAACACAAAAGGAATTTTAGAAGCACCCCAGCGAGGACTTTGAGTAATCAAGCTTTTGGTATAAATTATTTAAATTGATATTAATATTCAGAAATTCAGGAAAAGACCACCATCAAACATATATGCATGCAATCTTTTTCTTTTTTTTTTTTCTTTTTTTTATGAATAAGAAAATTTTATTAAAAAAAAAAATCAAGGATCCCACCGGGTTAAAAAAATCTCTACAAAAAGAGACTAGAATCAAAGCATGACAAACAAGTATCCATGTGATCTGTATAGTGCAAGAAACTACTCAAATCAGGCTCTTTCCCCCCTGACACCCAGTTATACCAAAGGCCTAAAAACGTACACTTTAATCTTAAAAAAGAAGAGTCCATCACTCAGTATCCCTAAAACATCTTCTGTTCCTTTCTCCCTGTCTAAGCCAAGTTAAGCACATAGAAATAAGATTCCATGCCTTTCTTTTGCTCTATTGCAATGCATTGATATTGACAAGGAGTTGTTTAATGATCCTTGTACCCAACACTCTTGAAAGACATGCTTAACCTCCTTTGAAAAGACCCAGTAATGGTGAAACATGATAGAGCAAGGTGCCGCAGGTTAATTGCCACCTGACAGTGCACGAAAAGATGATCAATGATCTCCTCTCCTCTTTTGCATAGATAGCACCAGTTCATCAAAATCAAACTTCTTCTTTTAAGATTGTCAATTGTACTTATTTCGCGTGGAGGGTATTGCGCAGGTCCAATGGTTTACCCAATGCACACCCGAAGGTAGAGATTGGCATCTTTTCCTATCATTTATAGATTGAATTTCGTGTATGCACGTTACCTCAAAACACTAATGTAATTGTTGCTCTTTTTAATGGAAGCTGAAATCCTTTATTTCCCTTCGGGTAACTAAGGAAGTGAGCTTTCCAAGTCCGCTATTCCTGACTCAACTAAGGAGGGAATAGAGTAAGGACTTTAGCTGTGGGTTCCCATCATCAATTGTAATCGCCCTGCCATGAAGCATACACCACACCAAAACAAAAAAACAAAAACAAAAACGAAAAAAGCCACACACATTTGTGTGTGTGTGTGTGTGTGTGTTTTTTTGCTTTGGGGGGGGTGTTCAACTCTCCAACCTTCCCCCACTGGAGAGTACATTCCCTTCCAAAGCCTTGAAAAAAGGCTTCACCTAGAACTTGCCCGACTTTATAAGGGTCCATCGAACTTGGTCCTCGCCCTCAACCCTATTGACAGAACAAAGGCTCATATAAAGACCCAAAAGCTTATCAATCTTTTAACTTGAATGAGTTGAAAAGTGGAAATGGGTTGGAGAATTCTTAAAAGACTAGTGAGATTTGCATCATAAACATGCCTTGCGATGTGATTCCTATAGTTAGCTTCTTATCCTCCCTTTCTTTCCACAGAAAACATCACATGTTCATGAATTCTAGTTAAATGCCTTAAAACAACCCTTAATAAATTCCAGAACCACACTCCATCAAGCCCTGATAAATCCTACCTCTTTTCCCCAGCTATGGCCTTCTGTTGGACACCAGCCAATAAAATATACGATATCTCAAGTACACAGCACACTGTTCACTGAAAATCCAGTTACTTCTCACTTGAAAATCAAGCCATTTCCCATCCTTGTTAAGTCGTACATCATCTCATCCCCAAGCCCACAAACTTGTAACCCTTAGCCGCCATAAACCTAATCATGGGCATTACAATCTCAAATTCCCCATGGTTCATAAGTCAATTATAGAATACATCTTACGCAAGAACGTGCCATAAATCTAATCATAGGCAGTACAAGCTCATATTCCCCATGGTGCATAAATCAATTATAGAATACATCTCAGGCAAGAACCACAAAGTGATGCCAGCATATCGTAGAATTATAACTAACATTTTCATCTTCACTATGAAAACACAGAGTAGTCTCTAACAAAATATTGGGCCAAAAAGGGGGAAAAAATATAGAAAGTATATTATAATTGTTAAGAGTGTTAGCCATCATATCACTTAAAAACTTAAGCTACTAGGAATGTGAAAACTTTATTATTTATATTGGTTTATATTCTTTCGACACATCCCCTCACTTGTCGCCAAATTGACTTTTTTGAAAGGAGCAAACATGTGTGACTATTGACTTTTGTTAGGTTACAATGAGGTTTGAACTACCTTTGCCTACTTTTATAGTATGTTAGAGTGTTAGCCGCTATCTTATCTAAAAATTTAAGCTGCAAAAAAGGGGACAACCTTATTATTTATATTTTTTTATTTTCTCTTAACATTTGTTATCACATTTCTTATTTTAATAGCCAATGGACCCAATCACAAGGATTAATACCTGTCTCCTTAAATAAATAGGGTACTTGACTTATAAGGAGTAAGAACACTGGGGAAAAAAGCACTCTTTAATTATTCCTAGATCAACCTTACCACATACAGAAATAATCAGATCCCCATTTTCAATTAAAAATGGTTGGTTTCTCCTATGTTAAGTCAACTTAAAGTTTTTAAGAAAAATATTTGTTCTCCTACAACAATAATCTATATAACAATATAACCCATCGATTTAACATTTGTATATTCTCAACCGTTAGATTTATTCAATGGTCAGGATTACTTTTTCTCCAAATGGTCAGGATTACTTTTTTTCCTATTAAGAAAATAAAAAGAAATAAAAGGAAACTGAGAAAATTCTGTATATTAAATTGTGTATTAAAATGTGTATTGAATACAATAGAATAACAACCCTATTTATAAAGGTGCCAAAGTAAAATCATAATAGGAACAAGAAACTAAGTTAGAATAAGAATAGAAAACAATATAAAAAACCTATAATGAAAAGGAAAAGAATTTCCTAATCATAATTTTTAAATTTCTATATTTTATATATGTTAACATTTCCATCTCCACTTTAGTTGTTTTTTCGGTCACTTCACATGAAAATATAATCTCTCACTCTGCCCATATATTTTTTGAATACGTTTTATATATAGAAGTTTTTAAATTAATATTTTAAAAAATGTGATAATATTTGCAATTAATAATAAAATTTTATACCTTTGTTAAATACTGTATGGATACATTAGTCTCTTTTGATTAGTAATTTTTATTTTTATAGGTTATTTTTACAATTTTTATGTAAGTTTGCTTTATAAATTTAAATTTTAGCTATTTACACGCCAAGTTATATTTTTGTACCTTTAGACACAGGCAATTACCAGTATATTCGTATTCCAACAAAAAAACATCGAAAACCAAGACAGTAAGAAATCGTTGTGATATATAACCAAGAGTTGTGAAAGAACTTGCAATGTTACACATTATAACGTATATGTGCCCTATCTAAAGAATACCATCTATTGCAGAAAATCATCGGTATTTCTTTTTCCATTCATATGCTAGTCATTTTTTGTTCTCTTATCACATTTTCTCTGTTTTTTTTTTTTTGGGCAAAGTTAATATTCTTTTGGACCAAAAGAAAATGAAAAAATGGCATAGAGACGATGATCTATAGAGATTCTCAAATTATGTGGAAACTTCTCTTGCAGTAGCCCTCACGCATCATGCCGCTTTTATTTCACTTCCTTTTGTTTTATTTTCTGTTACTTTGGCATGCATCATTCAGAAATGGGCACAAATGGCCAGTGTCAACAAAATTTCTAGTATGTTCCCCAACAAAATTCAAAATGAAAATTTTATAACTCAAAATTGAATGTGCTGTTAACTGACAAAATAACCAAAATTTCACCTTCATGGGGTTGACTTGATTATCAATATCATATTGTCTTCGCTTCTCTTTGTCCATGAGTAACTCATAAGCAGCTTGAATCTTGATGAATCGAGCTTCAGCTGTTTCCCCTTCCTCAAGAGTCCCCTTACCATCATAGACTTGATACAAAAGAAAGGATCAGTTCCAAGTCTCTGATCAGATGCAAATTTTCAACACAGGATAGATAATCAACTAACACGAAAAGATGAAAATCCCAAGGAACTGGATAAGTAAACTAGTCTTCTTTTTTGTTTTTTGTTTTTTTAATCAATGGAAGACCAAAATTATAAAAATAGAGCGATTAAGAAAATACCTAGCCAATACAACAAGAACCACCCACACACCAAATAATCATATCCTCAGCAAAACCCAGAAAATTATTTAAATCTAACCGACGTCCAACTATACAAAGTAGACAAAAAAATACTTTTCAATCTAAAGGTGATTTAATTCCTTGAAATATTATCTTATTCAGCTCTTTCCCACTAAGCCACATTAAGCAAAAAGGCAAAATTTGCTGAATATTCTGTCCTTGCACACCTCTTACAACCCAACCATGCTTGCAACATCATTTTTGCATCGCTTAGGAACACCAACTACACACCAAAACAAGTCAAAATCATATCCCAAATATTCTTCAGTCCATGCCAAATATTCTTTAGTCTGTGAACAATGAATAAAAATATGATCCATAGACTCCCCATCTTCCTTAGAAAGACAACACCAATTAATTAAAATCAGCTTTCACAAAATTACATTGTCAATAGTATGAATTTTCCCCGAAAATACACACCACAAAAAAGGACATCTTTGATGGAACAACACATCTCCAAATTTTCTTCCATAGAAACTATTCCTCATTCTGCCAATTAACACATAATAATATGATTTCACCTCAAACACCACCAACTTTGGAAGACCCATTTTAATTGCATCTTTCCCTTCACCAACCTCCGCAGAATATAACATATGCATAAAAAAGGCAAATCTCTCCGGTTCCCAAACAAATTCCTGCATAACAAAACAATCCATGCCCCACCTACTCCATTCATATGAAAATTATCCGCTAAGCATCCTTATTTTCTGTAAATTCAAAGATATTAGGGAAAAAAATCCTTTAACCCCCTTCCTAGGAAGCACGGATACTCCAAAACGGGTGTCATATCCGTATCCGATACGTATCGGATACACACTCTTCGGATACTTCAAGATACATATCGGGTATGCCACATGACATATCCTATTATTTTATCATTTTTCTTCAAATATATGATTAAGACAAATCTAGATTTAAGTAGTTGAAACTCCTAAAATTATAAAATCTTATGACTTATATTTTGTTATATTTTGTATATTAAATTATATATTAAATTAATTTTGTTGTGAATGTTATATTCATATATATAACTAATAAAAATATACAAAAATTATATTTTTTGGCCATATTCCAGCAGTATCCGTATTTTCATTTTTTTAAAATTGCCATATCCGTGTCCATACCCGTATCTAGTATCGTATCCATGCTTCTTAGCCTCCTTCCATTCCATCTGTGGACAAGTCTAGTATTTAACCCTCTTTCCCCACTCCATACCTGCATAGATAGATGATTCTTGAAAACATTCCATGTGCTTTGAATGCCCTTCCATAAACGCAAGACGTGTGAACTATTATTGCTAGCACTCAGTAGATATCCAACCACCCCAATCAACACAATATTTGAATGGAATCACCTTCCACCACAATCTCTCTCTTTTAAGCAAACCTCCAAAGTTACTTACCCAACAATGCCTCATTAAACACCTTTGAATTCTTCATACCAATGCCACCATCCTTTATAGGCAAACAAACAATCCTCAAGTCAATCAAGTGATATTTAAACACTCAACTTCATCTCCCCACAGAATATTTCTTTGAAGCTTCTCAATTCAATTAATAACAGATGCTGGAGTAATAAAAAGAGACAAAATATGCTGGCATACTTAATAACATGCTTTTCATCAACATTACTCAAGTCCTGTTAGTGACATACTTTTGTTTCAATCCAGCTAACCTCTTCTAATACCTCTTCAAATTCCATCACAAACATTAATCGCCTTATATGGCGGCCCCAAAGGAAAATCCAACTATGACAAAGGAAGATAACTGACTTTACATCCCATCACTGCAGCAAGCTCTTCTAAACTTTGAACTTCCCCAACCGGGAGGCCCATATATGATGAAGAAAGATAAATATTAGGTAAATAAATTGTTCCATCACATTATACAAAATAAATTTCGATTTTCCAGAGAGCTACATGCAACAATCTAATGGTTCAAGGTAACAAGTCTTCCAATATTATAGAATCTAAAACAAAGAAATGCAACTCATAAGCTTGATTGTGATTATTGACCAAGTTCACAATAGCTTTTTCTTTTACTTTTTATTTTCCCTCCTTTTTCTTAATCAAGAAAATTACCTTACTCTTCCTTCTAAGTTCTAAATTGAACAAGACGCAGTTGCTTTATACAATATAATCTGAAGCATGACTAACACTTCCAACATTTCTCAAATAATATTCTCTACATTGAGTATATGAAATGTTAGATTACCATCGATTGAAAGATTTCCCTGTTACTTTATTCATCCAAAAGAATAAGCAATATAATGTGACGCAACCTAATCTGATGCATGACCTACGCTTGAACATTTCTCAAAAGAAATTTTTAATATTGATTATCTGAAATCTCAGACTACCATCGACTGCTTTATGCATTCCTATAGCAATACAAAGAAGGCATTAATCATCTTGTAAGCATACAATTTTCCAATATCTCATCTCTTGCGTATGCAACTCAACAAAGCCTTGGTCCCAAATGAGTTGGAGTTAACTGCCGCATGAATTCTCTTCATTTATTTCTTGCATGGGAAATATTAACTGATGTGCTAGGTCACACTGCCTACAAACCCGATATAGAAGGTGCCTTGTAAAGGTAAGGCCTGCAATCAAAATAGTGGCTAGCTTTGTAGTAGATTGAAATTGGAGTCCTGGCTATGGCCAAAACCAAGCAGGGCCAGCTCAAATTTTTCCAATCCTTTTCAAATGAAAAATACTTATTAAATTTTTGCTTTCAAGATTTATTGAAATAACATTTTTTTTATTATATAGCTATTTCATTTAATCTTTCAATTGATATCATGTAAATTTATCAAAAGCCCTTTTTCGATCTTCAATTAGTTCTTCTATTTTTCTCTTTTTTCAGTTTTTGATATCTGAATTCATACTTTGGGTTAGACATATTAAATTAAAACAATATTATCAAACAAATGATAAATACAAACCAAGATATAAAAGCCTAAGAAAGTATAAACCACTTCTTCTTCTTTAAGAGATATCTTCCAACTTCCAAGGAACTACTTTTTGTAAGAATGTAGTAAAAACGTTCTCTCTAGTGAAAATATATTACCAAACTTATTTTTTATGTGTTACTAATTAAGAGAGAGAATAATTAGTTTGTAAGATTTTATTGACATATTTATAGAATTATTTATCGATGTATTTTATTTCCGTTGGAGCAAGCAAAATTAGTGTCCCTCCATCAAAAAGCAACAAATGACTAAAAAATAGAGAAAACACCCAACTTTCCAAATGGATTTTTAGTTTTTCCAGATTTCAAATTCTTAGAACCAATAGTTATTAAATCTTTTTATTGTGTACAAAGGCTCTCTAAAAATTAGTTTGAAAGTGATTGGACAACAACTATTTCAGAAATAGTTCGAAACTAATAGTCATAAAATAACTTTGTTGTGTCCATCTTTTTGAGAGATAAAAAAATGAGGGAGAATATATTATAATTGATGAAAGTAAAAAGAAATAGAATCCATCTCAATTAGTCCTTTTAATAGATAGTATCAGGCACTCCTACGAGTATATTTCCATGAAATAGGATAAGCATTTAAATTACTTCAAATTAAGATAAGTATTGAAATTGGTTATATTAGGAGAGTATAAAATTAAAATCACTAAATATATATAATTCAATTAAAAGAAAAAAAAAACTTGGGGCCTTCTTATTGGATGGAGCCTTGGGTGGTTATCTAATTTGCGTAAGCACCGAGCTGACCCTACAACCAAGATAGACAGTTCAAGTGCGGCGAGCCCAAAATCCCAATGAGTTGAACCATATTCATCACAAAGCTCAAGCTTTTAAGTGACAAGAGTTCTTCCAATAGAGGACCCAACTTAAATACCTATATTTAAATAGTATCTTTTCAATTTGTTCAGGGCGTTGGAAAAAATAGTATCTATGCAATCCAATTACCCATTAAATATAAAGACACTATAATTGGCAATTACGAAAAGTAATAATAAAATCCACATATCCAAGTAATTTATACAAAAGAATGAGAAACAGAAAAGTCTTGATTAGAAAGGTGGAAATAAGAATTGGCACAAGCGACAGCCACATTACATAGATTCAAACTGTGAAAAGAACTTGCATAGGGCAGAACCTAACATGCAAGGTTTGAGTTTGAGATACGGGCTTGATATACAAGGTGTTTAGTGTGAAACTAACATGCATGTCTAACAGAAGAAATCAAAGATGATTTTCCTTCTTTGATAGATGTTTCAAAGCACACTTTTACTATTCCTCTATTCTGATAAATATTTCAAATGACTGCAATTTCCTTGTTAAACAGACTGTCTCACATAACAAAAAATAAAATAAACTGACTCACATAAACAAGATTTTATACATACTGTATGTCTCCGTGTAATGACATCTGGAGGCTGGACGACTCTAAAGCCCATGCAGATATTACACAAGGCCATTCAACACAGTCTCCAGCTGTTTTCTTGCCAAAAAAAAGGCTATACACTAACTAATATTAGTCCATTCATCTTTTATGTAAATTGTGGGCTATTTAAATGGAATAAGTTCATTACAAGGGGACAGATGGAGGCAGCTATTTTGTCTTGACCTTTTATATTGTTTGTCAGTCATTGCTGATTTTCCTGTTTGTTCTTTTATTTTATTTTATTTTTTCAAATAAATATTATTTATTAGGAAAGAGGGTTGGGATGACTCAACCATTACCTTTGATCTGCGCAGGGGTGTCTTTTCCATTTAAGCTAGCTCCTCTCATCATTCAAGTTTGTGCTTTATGAGAAATACTTGACCTAAATAAGCCACAATATTGTCTTGAAAAATTGATGACATAAATGAAGAGGAAAAATAAGGGTTTCCTTCAGAACAAGAAATTTAGGAATCACCTAGAGAGTAAATACAAGTTACCAAAGGACTTCTCTTCCCCCAAAATAAGACGGGTTTTAGACTCAGATAAAACCTCTAGTATGCTACTTCGTATTTATCAAAACTATTTCTGATTAGACAGCAATTGCAAGATCAGTGGTCATTCACCACAGCATCAAATGGGCAATGGCTAAAACCTCAATTATGATGTTTCTCAAAGGATTTTTCTTCTAGACCACTTTAACTCAAACCAACTTGAGACTACTCCCAATCATAATGGCTTCATCCAAGGCAACTTCCTTGATGAATAATGATTAATCCACCAGAACAATATTTTATAATTACCACATTGACTTGCGCCCAAGGAATCATACCTACTTCTCTCGGGTAGAAATCACATCCCAGCATTAAATTTTTGCAGTTCTAATTTGTACTCCTGTCAAATGAAACAGAAATGGCTAATAAGGTACCTTTCATAGCCAAGGCCCAAAAGGTGCCAGAATGTGGAAGGAGAGATCTCATTGACACACCCGAAAATTAGGACTACAATAACAAACAGAAGATACTTCAATCCAATCTGCAGTAGAAGGGTGGGAGCACCAGGGCAGCCAACAAAATGGATATATATATATGTACATTCAACTATCTTTTTTAATAAGTTATATAGATTCAACCACCTTATCACAACATTAATCCACCTTAATTTTTGTTATCTGAAAATACAACGGCAAAGCCATTAAAGTCACCCATCATCAAAGCAAGAAAATGAATAATTTATGCATATCATGTTAACGCCTAAACATATAACTAACATGATATATTGAACTTAAAAAACGGTAAGGAGTGAGATCAAGAACACACCATCTGGATGATAGAATTTGGCCAAACGTCTATAAGCTAACTTTATTTTCTCTTCATCAGCATCCCCTTCCAACTCTGCATTAGAAGCAAGGCATTGGATACTGTTTAAAAACTTATTATTACTAATGAAATTAGGTACAATAATAGAAAGCAAAGAACGTGTCTCCTACTCGGTAAGCAGAACAGCATAGTCATTTCTTTTTCTACCGTGGCTACCTTTATAAAGTGATGCCCGTCCAAAACATATCTAAAAGAAAAGCTTAAGAACCTTAAAAAATGTGATATCCAAAACAATATATACACTTTCAAGCTATGCTCTGTAGCTGAGACAACAAAGAGTGGAGCATCTAAATATAGTCTTGGGGACAAAATATATAGCCGAATCCAGTCCTTCAGAGTCAAAATCACAACTTTTTCCCCTTTCATTCTTTTAAATAGCTTTCTCGGAAACCAAGCAGATGATCGAGCTAAAAACCACAACAGTACAAGTAAATGACTGAATTACCGAGAGTTTCGTAGGGAGATTTCGCATCGGTCCAATTGGAGGCCCTAACCATCGTCCTTCTCTGGTTCGGTCTCACCCAGGGCTCGTATTTGGGGACATCTGAAGAATCCAAACAAGGCGCAAACACCGAAGGCGAAGACAGGCGAGGGCTGGGGTTAGGATTCCGAATCGAAACCCTAACGACCGATCGCAATCGAGACCGAGCTCGATCTCTGCAATAGCATGCGATCGACGAGAACACTGTGTGCGGTTTACAAATTGTTCTCAAATTGCTCATTTTTGTCTTTCCTTCTCGAGAATCGCGTGGAATTGCAATCAACCGAGAACCGAAATTAGGGTTGGATTTGCAATTTTTGTTTTTTTGTTTTTTTTTTTTCAAATGAATTTGACGACGCGGAAGGAAGGAGAAATGAATACCGTCTTCAAAATCTTTGCGGGAACCTATTCAGATTCTGTTGTACTTTTGTTCATAGGCTTCCCATCTTTTCCTTAATTTTATATAAATAATATTAAATTTTGTGGATGTTTGGCTCCCAGCCCCATCGTCCGCTGATCAATGTGACTAATGTTTTTACAGTTATTCCCTCCTCCTTGACCATGCAATTTATGGAACGGATCATTAAAAAAAACAAATTATGTTTAAGACTGTAAATTTGTTCAGAAAATAAAATAAATATAAGGGAGGTATACTCTACAAATTAATTTTTACACCACACAAAAATAAGATAGTTGTGTTATTTTATTTCATAAAAAATAAAATAAAGTATAAAAATTTATTTTTGAGTACAAATAAACTTACTCAAAATATAAATGTAAATACTTGTATGATTATCCTTATCTTATATAGTTATATTTATTTTTTTTTTTCAATGGAAAGTGGCTATAGCATGTTTTTTTAATAATTATTTATTTACTTTTTACCCTTTTAAAACCTATTAAAAGGATTAACTTTTTTTTATTATTTCATTTTATTTTATAGCTTTCCTCTCATCTTATTTTTCTTTTTCAAAGGAAACCTCAGATATCAGGGATGTAAACAGGTAGGGTACTTGTCTAATTAGCTAATCTCATTACCAAACTCGTTTATTTTTTACTTACCATTACCGTCCCAAACCCGTTTATTTTTTTAGTTAGAATCCCAAACCCGTCCTGTCCAAACCCGCGAAACACATCCTAAACCCGCAAAACATGTTTATGTTCAATTGGTCAAAATTACCCATTAAGTATCTGTTAAGTATCTAATTTGAGATAAAAAAATAAAAAAATTAGTAAGTGACAAAAATATTAAATTTATTAAATTGAACAAATTCATTAGTTAAATGGTCTCTAAGTTTTTTTTTTTTTTTTTTTTGTTGAAAGGTAAAAGAAACATACTATGAATAGTAGAAATAAACGTATAAAATACATAAGAGCATTCCACTGGAACAATATAATAGGAATCACAGTTTATAAAGGACTTCCAAACCTAATATGGAAGTTAGAACAATCCATGACATGTGAAATAACACATAACAAATCATAAATTAAACAAATCCAAATGAATTATCCCAACAAAGGTAAGAGCAGCTGCCAACAAAGCACAAATGACCTTGACTTAAGAAGTTTAAAAATTTTATTTTAAGGATAAAATTGTATGTAAATATCTAAATATATATTTTATTTTATTTTATTAAATAGGTACTTTATGGGTACCTTACGAGTATTGGATAGCGGGTACCGGGTACCTTATAATTATAAACGGATATCGGGTATCGGGTATCAAGTACCCTAAAGAGAAATCCCAAACCCGCACAGGTATTAAATTTCAATCCCAAACCTGTCCCAATCCTATTAAGGTATTTCCCAACAGATTTTTATTGAGTTCGATCGAGTGTAGGACCCTCGTGTACTCATCCCATTGACATCCCCATCAGAGACAACATAAACTAGTAAAAACTAATTTAGGCTTAGTTTGGTTACATGAATTGAAAGCTAACTTTTAATTTTTTTTATAGTACTTTTCATCTTATATAATCAAGATTGTTAAAATTGAGATTCTACTTAAAATTAGTAAAGAGTCTAAAAATCGAATCGCAAAATCGTAAAATTTTACCAAATGCTTCTAAAATAAAAATATAACCTATTATGCTACAATTTTTCATTTAGAACTTCTATTTTTTTATAAATTAATAATTTTATTAATAAGAGAAGAGAGAAAAGACATGTATCAAGAAAAATGACATATACAAAAACTTACTTATATTAACAAAACAAATCATCAACAAAGTTTACAAAAGATTCTATATCTAGTTCTATACTCCCTTTACCCAAGTACACAATTGAGACCGTTAAAATGTTTGGTATGATCTTTACAGTTAACATTAAAATATTGACTTCATTTTATCTTAATTTTTTATTTGAGTTGAAATACATTTGTCATATTTTATCATAGATCTCCTGTTTCTATCCTCACTACTACATTTAATTTATAGTAGTCAATTTGATACAACAAGGTACATGGTACTCAACTAGTGTAGTATAATAAATAATAGTATTATAGAATAAAAAAATCTAAAAAAAAGTAATAAATGAAATAGTTATGTCATATTACTTGAAAAAGATCATAAAAATTTATTTTATTTGACAAAATTACACAAAAATTACTTAATTTTTAAAATTGGTAAAATCACCTATAAAATTGAGATTTTATCTATTTTGCTCCTATTAAAATTTTATATAAAATCGAACAAGTTTTCTCACTCTATCATTGTAAAATCGTAAAATTTTAAGATTTAAATCAGGATTTTAATAATATTATATATAACTTTTTTCGTCAAATTTTAATTTTTTTTAGAAATTGTAACTTTTAAACGTATTAATCGCATTTGTAAAAAATTAAAAAATTCATATTTGATTGGGTAAAAGTTGTATATTTGGATAAAAAAAATGAAAAAACTAGTTTTTTTCTTCTAACTTTTACCAAAGCGGATGTGAATTTTTCGATTATTCTTTTAGGAATGTGATTAAAACATCCAAAAGTTACTATTTCTTAAAAACAAAGATTGGTGAAAAAGCCATATAAAACTAAAGAAAAATACAAAAAAAAAAAGAGAAATGTACTTTTTTATACCCAAATAAAACCTTAGTGCATAAGTCTCCCACATTACATTATGATTAATTGTTGGAAAATTCATATTTTTTTAAACGTAATAATTTGAAAAGTTTAAGCCTAAATTAAAATAAGTCCACGTATCAATTAATGTGAATCTACAATAGAATTAAGAGTATTCCATAAATATACTAATATTATACATGCACTTGTTGAATTGCATAATTTTTTTTTTTAACTAAAAAATATGGCCAAGCTCCCAGACTATCATAACTATTTTCATGCCATGAATACACTAATATTATGCTTTCACTTATTCAAATATATGATTTTTTTTTTAACTGAAAGTATGGTAGGGCCAAGGTTACCATATTTATTTTTATATCATACCAAGAGTGGATTTGAACCAACGACTAACTGTGTGGGAAACAAACCTATCAACTAGTGTATTAGGGTTGCGAGAGCATTTAAATGAATGAAAATTGGCTTACAATACATTAGTTTTATATGCGTGGGCCAAATATGGGTATTTAATTTTTTTTCAACAATCACTTTATTTTAAATTTAAAATTCAAAACTAACAAACGTTGTTTTTAAAATTTAAAAAAAATAGTTTTTTTATTATGTGTTTATTATTCTCAATTGTGTTTGTCTAAACAGATGATTTTTCTTCTACTCTCTAAAAGATCTATAGAAAATAAATCAGATTTCTCTTTTGTTTATTTTCTTCTTGAGTATTATCATTGTTTTATTCAAAGAAACACACAGATTTTTACTTCCTTCTATGCATGTACGTGATCAATTTATCTTGGGAGTCCTACGTCTGTTCAAACTAGAAGCAAACTAGTGAAGAACGAATTCAGTTTTAAGGATATAGTGTCAAACATGCTAGACTTGTTCCATTTGAATTTGTTTGATTTGAAACTAGTAAGTTTATATTTCAAACACCAATCAGATTTGTTTATTTTTGAATTCTATTTTTCTATTTTTTAATTTTAAATAGTGATATTATTAACAATTTTTACAACAATCTTATGACCTAATCATCATTGTCTAAAAATAAGATTAAGATTCTATTTTGTTTTTATTTTGTACATTTTCCTTATTTTGAATTTTTTTACATATGCATCGGAAAAATTTTCCACAGTTAATAATTGCACAAAAATATTCTGCACAAATAAAATATGCACTAGAACTTTTTTAACTTTCCTTTTCTTTTATTTTCCCTTTTTAAAGGAAACTCTTGACACAACATAAACTAGTAAAACTTAATCTAGTGCCGAAATATCCCACATTACATTATGGTTGCTTAAATAAATTAGCAAATAAATTAATAGAAAAACCATAATTACAAAATTTATGTTGATGTCTAGTGAATAAAATTTAGGATTTAAAAATAAGACTCAAATGGTATGTTATAATTAAAATTGAAAATTTATAACGCATTTCCTATTTCCAAAAACAATAATACTCATACATTGAAATTATTTAGATAACGTTTAGGCAGGGATAATGTTGAAGAGTTTAACTAAACCCTAAAAATCGACTTACTTAGTGAAAATTATCTAAGGTTTGTATTGAGATTATAATTTTTGTACCAAAGTAATGCGAATCTAACTCAACCCTAAAAACCAAATTACAATGTGAGGGTTGTGTAAGGCCTTATATTGTGATTACAACTTGAGAATTATCTAATGCTTTATATTAAGATTACAACTTTTGTATCAAAGCAATATGGGTCTAGCTTAATCCTAAAAACTAAATTACATGATTAGGGTTATTTAAGGCCTTATATTGAGATTACAACTTTTTTATTAAAATAATATGGGATTTTGCTTACAGTCCCGTGTTGTGATGTGAAAAAAGTTAAATAAACGAATAACTTTACTCACAATTTTCTCGTATGAAAAGAGTGATGTAAGGTAAGGTTGTGGAAAATAAGTGATGCCCAGTAACTTAGACGAAACTCAACTCTAATGCCACATGTTCCTTGGAATAATGTGAGACAAAATTATGAGAAATAAGTGACGCCCCAACAATTTGATCAAAACCTAACGATGCCCAACAATTCGATCAAAACCTAACTCTGATACTATGTTAAAATATCTATAGGGTTTAATTCAACCTTAAAAACCAACTTACAAGGTCAGTTTATCTAAGATCTTATATAAAGATTACAACATCTATGTTATAGTTGTGACTCACACTTATTACACTCTCTAGTAAAGAGCAAATGTTTGAGTGAAAGAAGTGGGCAAAAACATTTACCCATTTAGGTTAACATTCGTTCGTGGGAACATAGAAAGGGTTAAGGGTAGAGGGGCTTGCCCACACGATATGGTATTACAGTGCAGTAGCTCATTAGCAAAGCTCGCTAGAAGTTGTTGGGACTTGTTGGCAAAAGTTTAAAGGTGTATTGGTGCAAAGAAAGTTTGTTAGATGGCTTGCTAGATGGTCACTAGGTATCGTTGAGTAGCACAAAGAGTACAACATTGGAGTAGGGTGCTCGTTGGCTTCGTTTGTTGTAGCAAAATAACTACTCACTAGGAAACTGATCCTAACAAGTGGCCCAATCTTTTATTTCTTAAGGCTGTTTTGAATTCCATTTTTATGTGAATTTATTGTTCCTATATATATAGGAATGGGCATGGGACAAATAGGGGACAAGTACGCTTATCTCTAAACTTAAATCAATTCCCGTACCTTATCTAATCCTCATTAGAGATTTATTTTTACCCCATTTCCGCCCTAAATGGGGGATGAGATCCCTAGGGGAATCAAGTACCCAAAATAGAAAAAGAAAACACAAAAATTCCAAAAATCCAGATTATAGATTCAAGTATCAGGTCCAAATTCTAAAAATTCTAAATTTTACAAGTCTAATTGCCTAAGTATCAAGTCCAAATTCTAGATTCAAGCATAATTGCATAAGTATCAATTCACGTTCCAATCTCCAGATTCAAGCCTAAAGCCATTAACACAAGTCAGTTAAGGGATTCGGGATTTTTTTAGGAATTAATTAGGGCATGGCTTGGAGACAGACTCATACTTGTACCCTATTCAATCCTCAAAATTTTTTTAAAAATGTCCCTATATTTTACCCAATCTCCAAAAACTCTCCGAATCCTCTATCCATTTGAGGTGGCAATCGGGTAAATACAAATGGGTTGACTGAGATGGCCATCCTTATATATATATATATATAGAGGACATATTGCATATCCATACTAAGTTCATATAAAGTTTTTAAAAGTTAGAGTTAAGAAAAAAGTTGAAAGCAATGTGCAGAAGGTTCTCTTAAGGGTTCCTTTAAAATTATTTCATTTCCTTATAAGTTGTTACTTCATTGTTGGAGTTTATACTAAAAATCAAATCTTACTGCATATGTGGATATTGGCATATTGCTGAACCATACAAATCTTGTGTTTCTTCTTGTGATTGTTTTCTTGTTCATTTATTTTGCTATTTTTACTTATGTGTTGTGTGAAGATGATTTAGTATTTCACACAATAATTTGTATCAAGACGATGTAGGACTCCACTCACAAATGAGATGATGGGGATAAAAAAATACCACGAAATAATGTATAAGATTTGGCATAACATATAATTTATTTTTTGTATGAGAATTTTTTTTATTTAATTGGCAAGATATATAGTGAGATAAAAGAATGTATTAGAATTGTGGCTTATATAAGCTTTCACTTTGATTGTTTAGGAATATCCACATTTGTTCATGTCAATGTAGAAAAGATTGTGTGTGTATGTGTGAGTGTGTTTTTTTTTTTTTTTTTTTTTTTTTTTTGGGGAAGGGGGCAAAAGACTTGGCGCTCCAATGCATATTAAAATATTACTGCTTACTGGAAGTTGTTGGGAATTGTTAAGAAGGCATACAAAATTTTGAAGGCCACTGGAACAATCATTGGCAAGCTCATTAGATAATATAAAAAAATCACATTGTCGGAGGGAGCTTGCTAGAAAGCTCGTTTTAGTAAGCAACATCGATTATGATATTTTTTTAGAATTGTCCAAAATCCATTTTAGGCAGAGTTCTTGTTTCTTATATGAAAAAACATACTTTACACATTCTGTAAGTTCATATAATCCTAACTCATTTATTGGAGACTACTAATCGAAAATTAATTTACCAAATCACCTAAATTTTGTATTCATGTGCAATTTCTCTTTAATTCATTTCTTTACATATCTTCGCCTGTGTTGTCAAGTTGATCCGAATTCTACATAACAAAATGTAAGCTAAAAAATAATAATTTTAAATATTTAGATATTATTGAAAACTAATCTGATTATACATAATACCATCTCCGTTTGATATGTAGCTATTTTAGGAATAAAGTGTGAAGTCCTGATATTACAACCGAAATAATTTGTTGCTGCAAACACAAGTTAAGTGAGCTCCAAGCACAACAGATCCAATCGCCTAATTTATCTCCCACAGTCAAAGTAACATTAGGGAAGCTCATGTCAAAAAAACTAGCCCAAACAGTGGAATAATATCTTAAGCCAATATGTTTCGAACTTCGGTTATTAAGATGTCATTTGATATATATATTTTGAGTGCATTTTTCATTTTATATTTTTAAAAATAAAAAAAATAATTTAAAATGTATTTGGTCACTTGTAGTGTCTAAATCTGTTTTAAAAAATAAAAAATGAGGGTGTAAATACAAAATAACATGAAGTCATTTTGTGCGTTTTTAACCTAAAAATAAGAAAAATCTCAAAATATGAAAAATAAAAAATGTCAAATCATGTGGGTTTTCTATTTTCTGTGTTTTAGAATTTTAAAAATAGAAAACACATAAAATAGAAAACAAAAAATACAAATCAAATGCCACCTAAGCTTTCAAACCATTTTTGGATGAGTTCCAATCGAGTTGAGTTCAAAACTAAACGATTTACAAATTATGTTTTAGCCATTACTGAGTTTAAGCTGTCTGGTTCATTCTATAGTCCAAATAAAATCTGAACCAACGTGCTACTCTCCCATATCAAATCCTAAGCCCAGAGGACAATTCATTATGTATACAAAATGCATAGAAGGACCAGTTCAGTTTAGTTTCCTCTTCGTTACATGGTTCATATTCACAAACCTTAAGAAGCTGCTTAAAGCAAAGTATATACAGATCAAATTGTACCTCATAATACATGACAACAGCTAATCACTATACGTATCTATTCTGCAAATCAGCCTGAATACTCAGCAAGGATGAACCAAGCATTGTATTTTGTTGTTCAAACCATATTACACTACGCAGGTTCGCGAGGACGAGCAGCCCAGAGCGAACTAAGGGCTCGGAGTCGTTGAAAATACTCCCCCAAGGCAAGCAATCCTCGGGCAGCTTGACGCACTGTTAAGATTCGAGCTATGTGCTGCAAAGTTTGCTGGCGAAGGTGATCTGCCTGTTCAAGAAGAGCGGCAAGGATTCTGGTGAACAAAATATTGCTCCAAATGATAAAAGCATGCTTGATAGTAATATACAGATGGTTACACGTATAGCAATTTGTTTGTAGAATTTGGCGCCATAATGATATTTATTTGATTACAATACATCTGTTGTATCAGTCTATGTAGACTTTTGTGTAATGTCATTGATGTGAGATCTGGAAGGTCTGCTCTAGGTTACTAACCAATTATGTCAGGACACAAGTCTGCTCATCAGCATATCACCCTAAAATCATTGTAATTAGTCAACAGTGCTAAACAATCGAGTCTAGTGGAAAGTTCTAGCTAAAGTGCACGAATCTAATTTTTTCCCCCCCAATTGTCCAATATTCGGGTATTCAAGAATTCCTTTGCTTAGCAGGTTTACATTAATACAATCTTGAGATTCTCAATCAATTACTTTAGTTCACAAAACTAGTCATAAGCTTTATCGAGAGACGAGGCACTCATTTGAGCATGATTGAAACCCCGCATAATTTTGATGCAAATGCTACTGCTTCTCTAAAATAATAATAGTAAAGTCCGTAGAGAATTCTCAGTTCGAAATAAAACCATAAATAAGTGTTTGTCACCTTCACAACTTCTCAAGGTGCCGCAACTACAGAAAACTTTATCCTGGTGTCTCAGTGCAACGTTAAGCAAGAAATATGAGAGATTGTTTTCCCTTCAAGTGCAAGGGAAGATGCCAAACTCAACAAGGCCCGACCTAAACTACTTTGCTTGAGCTACTAGAACTCTCTGTACTTTCGATGTTTTGTTCTAAGAAGACCTTATTTTCTAATACTACAATTCAAAGTCAGGGAAATGAGGATGTTTACATCACGTTTAAAGCCAAACCTCTATAAATCAGAGAAGCAGAAAAAAGAAATATATGAATGTATATCCCATATTCAATATTCTACATCCAGGAGATTGAGAAGTAAGAACTTTGCTCTTTTTCCCAAACGTTTTGCACAATTGAGCACCACCGAAATGGATGATAACCAATCTTTACTGTGAAAGTCAATAACTTTGTTTTCCTGATCTTCCTAACCAAATGATGGTTCGAATGGCTGAAGAATTGTTAAAAGAGCGACAATCAGTTTGGGTCCCCACTGTTATACACAGTGGCTGCTAACAGACTTTAACATGCATTCTCCTGCCAAGCACCACAAGCTTTTGGCATCACACCAAGCAATGCCTCTTGGCGGGACAGGATGGTCACGTTGCTGAAATTCAGTTTATCTTTTCAAAGGTTATATTATAGTAAAAATTGAGTCTCTGACTGAAAAGGAACCAAACCAAACTCCAAGAAAAGTCTTGGAAGGTTCAGAGTCTCACGGAAGGGGTTACTGGATACCTATCTAGCCACACTGCCAGTAGTTTTGCAAACCATATGAGTTCCCTTCCTAATTCACATCTATCTTTCATAATGGTCTTTTGTGGTTTTTTTATACTTTGGTTTTCATCTATTTATTTATTTTTGGTGTGTGGGCTTTGTTTTTATTCTTTTGGAAGTAAACAAATGAACAGGTATCTCTGTTTGGAGATTTACTTTAGCATCCACCTCAGTTAGAGCAGTTGTTTAAGACAAACTATGTAAGACTGCACCAGTTATAGTATCAGGGTGGGATGGCCACAGAACTTGGCTGCTCAAATTGATACTAAACTATCGTTACATACAAGAAACGGGAAGTGAAATTATCATCCCTATCTCTACAAAATCTGACCCACTACTTTACTGCTATGTTCTTTTCATGAAAGAATGACAAAATTTAATGGATAAGATTGGAAAAATCCATTTTGAGAATTTAGGTTACTTCCTCTCATTCATGAAACAATTAATTTAGGAACATCTTAATGTCATGTCATCCTCTGATGTCTCGAAATAGCAACTGTTTCTCCATTGTGGAAAACAATAAAATAAAAGAAAAGAAAATAATCAAATCCAGCATGAGGTCATCCTGGCTAACCATTGGGTGTGCTCCCCACATGGCTGGCTGGGGTTCAAAGCCTTGGACTCACATGATGGGTGGCAAGGCATCCTACATAAACACCCCCCCCCCCGCCGCAGGTTCACCCATCATCATCATAATAATAATAATAATAATAATAAAAGCAAATAATATTGACCCCATTAGTCATTAATTCCAGTTAGTTGCTCTCAGTTCACCCAAAAATCATAAAACAAAATAAAGAACATGGAAAATCAGTAAGTATTCGGAACTGTGGCATGGAACATTACTCAATGGTGAGGAGACATATTACCTGGTTCACAAAGTTCTCCAGTGCGTCGAGGTTCTCCATTGCGGAAGCCATCTGAGAACTATAATTTCCGGCAACAGTAGCAGGATCAGCTATAATGTTCTGGGCCAATGTTTGCTGAAGTCTATCTATTCCCTGCGAGAGAGCATCTTCAGCTTGCTGAGATGATTGCTGCAGGTTGTTAACAGCCAGGAGTTGTTGATCACTCAAGGGTTCAAGTTGTGGCATAAGAATCTGTAAAAATAAACTTGATCAGTAATTTCACAATTCATGAACAGGAATGTCCACTATAGTCAGCAAAACTCTGATACTGAAACAAGTATATTGTAAATATCACGAGACTACTCTAGGGTCGTGCATATCTATTCTATACTAATCTCACCATGAAAGCAGATATCTCATAAAATCTACAGAGTTATACTCTCAAACTGGACCAATCGACTAAGTTTCTCTAGGTATCAAAGGATCGGGGTGATAAAATGAATAATATGAAAATTCATGTGCAAGAATTCTGACGAGTGTTCATTTGAATTTTGAATGAATATGGTACCATGCCACTATTATATGGAGGCAATGTACAAATTGGCAAAAGTTATTGTGTTGTCTCACTGTCAAAAAGTTGTTATCCATCATTTAACAGGTTCAAAGAGGTGAATGATATACAAATAGGATAGTGTATTATACAACATGTCATCCGCCTATGCGTAATTGTGCAATTTTTCTACAAGCCTGATGATGAAGTCATGGGGGTGAATGACTACAAGAAATTAACGATAATTTTCTTCACATATAAAGGCATATTCATAGATATAGAAGACCATAAGAAACATAACAGAGATTAACAAATGACTTCAGAGGTAGAACTGAAATAAGCATTACATTCAGAAGCTCTGATGGGCGGAACCCTCCAAGCCAAAGGAAAAAGCGCTCAACAGATGTTCTCCATGTGCCAGACACCAAGTAGAAGACATCAGCCTTCGCAGCATCTGCTTTCATGCGGAAGAGAGTGTAATAGTGATTCAAGCCGGTTTCCACGAGCATGTGGAGCTCTATATCACTTATATGAGCTTGCAACACCTTTCTTAGTTCACAATTCTGTCTTTGTTGCTCAACAACCCAGTGACCATATTCCATCTCAAATGTAGCAATACCTGCTATCCACAGTTAGGACTAGGATATCAGGAAGAAGGAGAGCTAGGCATAAAACATCTTACAAGAGAAACAAGGAAACAAGTCCTCCAAAGGTGCATTTATTAAAAAAAAAAAACTACAAAAGTAACGGGCAAACAATTAATGTTGAAAGGGGTGGCACTTCGGGTTGACACGTTGTGTTCGGGTTCGTCATCTGTCTATGCTCAAATATCTCAAATTTTTTTGAGCATATTAAATAATTAATTTTTTCATAATCGGGTCAAACTCATATCAATTTTGTATTAACATGTTTGCAACGCATTCGGGTTTTCTACAAGTAATTCGTGCTTTGGATAATATCATGCTCGAGTTATATTTTTGTGTCTACATTAGAGATACTAAAAAGGACCACTATTCTACCACATAACCTGTACGTCAGAGAAATAACAGATACACAAGATTAAACAAATTCTGCTTTTGTTCATTTAATTAGATGAACCAGGATAAAGTTTTCAGGGAGCTTCTTCGAAAACTTAGTAATCCAAATTTCATTTCAGTTGTCATATGGTCAAAAGAAAACTATAAGGTCCTCATTAAAGGTTCTAGTTGAACACCCATCACCATTTTTGTCAGGCAACTTTATGTCAGAGCATCGAAGAAAACAGACAACATTCCTCGAATATATTTCAGAGAAGATAAGATTGGTTATTAAAAGATCACCAACCACAGACCATTATAAATGCAATAACAATAGTGTGAAATTCAATATGAAAAATTGGGACATCAATCCTAGAAAATTTAAGTGTAAAGTTTACCCAAAAAAAAAAAAAAATGACAAACAAGAGATCAAGAAGAGAAAAACCTGCTGAGTTTTTCCATTTCTTGTGGCTCATATCAGCGAGTTCATGGGTTGGGGATAGAAAGTGGGAGAAGAGCATTTCCTCTTCCCAAGTTGTAACGCATGAAGCGATTGAACAGCCTTCTTGGAGTTCGAACATGACTGTCCAGAATTGATGATTTTGGCCACTGCCAATCAGGATGCCAACGCGAAATGAGGCGTTGGAACATAATCAACGATTTCTTTCAGTTATTTACAGTTTTTGCTTCTGTTCCAGATTTTTGGTAGATTTGTATTGGGCCAAGAAGGCTTTTAACATGCATGGCTAAGGGATTCTTGGGACAGTAGTGAGGAGAGTTTTGAGTACCTTCTTGTAATCTTCTTGTACAAGAACAATTGCAATTTATTGAATGCATTTCCGGGTTTGTGGATTACGCAATTGACGAACCACACTAAATCTTTGTATTGTCCTGAATGTGTGCATGGTTGCTGTCCATTTTTGTTATTTGATTTGACTGCATTAGCGAGTATTCTTAACCAAATTCGATCCATAGCACAACAAAACCCAAACAATATGCTTTTGCATAAGCATCAGCAACTGAACGCATGGGTGAAGAACAGCAAACCACATACAGTGCGAGAATACAAAAAAGAAACCCACCCATTGGGTGACAGCCAGGAAAGGAAATCACAAACCTGAGTTCAAAGGAGCTGACTGTCCCACATGACCAGTATTAAGCACATCTCCTATGTATGCACCCTGCAATAACAAATCCACTGATCTATCAGATAACCAACTTACAATGTTCTTGGTCAATAAGGAAATACAAAAGCAGTCTCCTTCTCACCTGCTGTCTAGCTCTACTGAGTTCCTGCTCCAATTGTGTCAACTTCAGTCGGCATGTTTCCAATTGTTGAACATAGGCCTATTAAAGTGTTTTGAGAACAATTCTGTCGGTAACTCCAAACAACAATATAACATTAATCAGCATAAAGTTGTGGAGTTGTATTTCTATGTACCTTTTTCCTTAAACGGCTTTTACGAGCAGCTTCACGATTTTGTGCTAGACGTCTTTGTACCTAAACAAGCAAAACTGGCCAAGCTTAATGCTCTGGATTATGAAAATTTTATTGACTACAAGAACAATTGTTGGAGACAAGGGCTAAAAACAGGCCATGCATTCTAATCACCTTATCAGACATTCTTTCTGCCTGTGTAATATTTCCCAAAGGGTCTGCCGACTCATATAAACTATATTCTGACTAAAGGAATCAAATCAAGAAAAAATCAGTTTAAAATTGGCCATATGAACCTTAATTCAATAAACAAAGGAAGAAAAATCCATGGGTCTTCACCTTGTTGCTGACCATTGTATCCTCTACAAGTGTGGATGCAACTATATTTGAGCTAAAATCACCATTCAACGTGTTATCCCACATGCCAACCTGCTGGATTGGGTCATATATACCCATCCTTCCTGAGATGGCAAATGGAGTTATGAAGAGTTCACAGTTAAATTCACTGGAAAGTATAAATGAAATTATGCAAACATTGCACCAACCTGCAGCGAACTAAGACAAATTTGACAAAGTTAAGAAATTGATTGAATGACAAACAAGAAAGTACTCAAAAAATTGAGTTAACCAAAACAAGATAAAGTTTACAAATCATTTCTTCTAGTGCCTGTTCTAATGAAACAAGCAATGAACGTTGGGGGGGGGGGGTAATTGCGTGCTGATATTTTATTAAACCATACATACACTGCATGAATTTTTTTGGGTTTGCAAACAATTGTGTGCTAAACTCTCCAAAATACACGAGATGCATCCCCAACGAACCTAATAAAAGCACAAAAAATAAAAAATAAAAAATAACAAAATTGATAGGCTAGCAAGCTATCTCGCTGAAAGAAATCCTCTATCTTAGCAGAACCAACACCCCAAACATATACATAATATACTTGATCAAGCGGTTTATCACAACGCCAGTTGGCAGAGGGCTTTATCACAGTAGCACCTGCCATGCTAAGTCATGCCAAGAGCATGATAATGGGTGCTGTGCAATGGTTATGGCACCGTGAATTTGTCTTGATTACTATTCATATGCTAATAGCTAGGAGGGAAAGCAATGAATTAATACAATCAACAACATGAACTGATGAAGCAAAACAATGAAAACAACAGCATATTACGTGCGCAGAAGCAAAAAATCAAACACTGGGCGTATATGAGAGCAATTGCACCGTCAAGTCCTCATATTGCAGCCAAAAACCAACACACAAGCATAGGTTTATAATTCCAACAGAGTAACATGCTTTATATATATATATATATATATCAAAAGTTTTAATCCCTCCACATCAGACTAAAATCAGAGCAGGAAGATACGAAAACTCTGGTGACCCAGTATTGACAACAATAAAGATCTAAAGAAAAAAAATTGAGAACACCGAAAAAGAAAAAGAAGATGGTGAATATGAACCAAGAGACTAACCTATTCATTAGATGATCAAGAGGTTAGAGTTAGATTCTCTTAGAAACCCAAAAGGCGCAAGATCTTTCCCTCCCAAAACAAGCTAAAAAAAAAAACTTTTAACACTCATCAGTAATGGGCTCATCATTTGAAACCCACAAAAGAACTGTGGAATAATTTCTCCCTCAAAAAGGGGTCTCCTACAGAAGACTAGACCAACCACAACTCGATCAAACAAAGAGAATCAAAAGAAATCCAGACAAGCACAATAGCACAAAACAAAAGTTTAAAAAAATATATTAAAAATTTATAAATAACGGTAAAGAAAGCCCGAGCTTTTGGAAAGCCAAAGTCCAACAGTTAAAAGGTGCTGTCTTGTATGCCCACGATAATACTTGACCCACCGGCTGACCAGCGTCATTATTGTTTGGGAGGTGTTTGGTTGGTTAATATTAAACAAAATTCATAAATTTTTTATATTTTATTTTACTTAAATTTTATTATGTATTATTGTTAAATTAAATTTTTATATTTTTATTATACTTTTTTATAAATCTTTTATCCACCAAAACACCTCTTAATCGTGTATGCTTTGAGAGTGCTTACCAGCTCACTCTCAAGCCTTTACCTACACACCCTTCCTCCGCCGCTGTAGTTGGTTGCCGGAGAGGCAATTGAACGGTGGAAGTCCATGTAGTTAATGTAAAATTAATTGTTAGTTTTTGGTAGCGGTTGGTGGCCAAATTTTATAAAAAAATTCAGAAAGTTAAAAAAATAAAATGTAAGAAAATAAAAAATACTAAATTTATTTTATTTATTTTTTAGTATTTTTTATGGTCAGGCAAATTATAATGAAATAAATAAAAATTTGTCAAAAAATAATTTTTTTATTTTATTAATCATAAAAGAACGTCATTTTCCTCCAATTTCTTTTTTTTTTTCCTATTTTTTTCACAAATTCAAGCTCTAAACACACCCATATATATAAAAAGAAAAAAAATAAAGGAATTCCATGAGAAATTTTTTTAATCACTTGCGAACCGAACGCGGTCTTATGAGGATAAGCCTGATATTGCTGTTGTTGAATGCGGATTAAGGCTCTGTTTGGTCACAAAGTTGATTTTAAATTTTATTCTGCTTTTTTTTTTTCTTCTATGATTATTTTATTAAAATTTAATTTTTTTTAAAAAACTCTACCTCTTAGAGGGATGTTAATTGCATTTGTAAAAAAAAAAAAATTATATTCATTTGAGTAAAAAAAAATTAAACAAATAAAAATACTAACTTTTTTGCTATTTTTTTATCCAAATAGATAACTTTGACTTAAATGGACACAAATTCTTCAATCACTTTTTTTTTTATGAATATAATTAACATACTTAAAAATTATAATTTTTGAAAATAAAATTAAATTTTAATGAAAAAAATAAAATAAAAAAAAGATTTTAAAAAAAGGAGGTTAAAAACAAAGATTTTATAATCAAACGGTGCCTGAATGGCATGTCAGATTCCGCCAAGAAAGTCCAAGGCATGGGTGCCTTCTACTTTTATTGCCGTGTACGTAGAGAAATGTATAATTAGCTTTGACTTTCTTTGAGCTCTCCTTTTAATGCCGATTGGTTCTTTCTGGGCCTCCTGGCTTCAGAGCGCGCGCGGTGCTGTATACAATTGAGACTTTGAGTGAGTTGGTAGCGATAAAAAGTGAAATAAAATATATTTTAAAAAAAAATTTATATTTAATATATATATTTTAAATCGTATTTTTTAGAGATAAATAGTAAGATTATCGTTCTGATAGATTAGATTTTTATTTAGATTGATTCAAAATTTTAGATAGTCATGACTTTTTTATACTACAATCTGTCTAAACAGATTGTAAAAATCGTTTGGACAGAAGTTGGCCGGGCGAATACGTAAAAAAGATTTCTATAATCCGTTGGAACAGTTTGTACGACTCCATAAAAAAGTCAAAGTAGATGTTATTCGATAATTTGAGAGTTCATAGTAAGAATAGAGAAAAAAATTTTACTATTTGATTAACTGAATTCTAGTTATCGACTTTTTTTTGAAAGATATTGAACTTTTTTTAAATTTTGAGAAGGCATAAATGTGTAAAAATGTATAAAAATTTTTAGAACTTTTGAAAAATTTTCAAAAATTTTCACCAAAATTTGGTACGCCAAACGCACCCTTTGAGAAATGATTGTGTTAGAAAAAAATTACCAACTATTTTTAATAAGGGTGCGTTTGGAGCATAAAAATTTGGTAAAAATATCTATAAATCTCATAAAATATCTATAAATCTCTATTATATTTTTACACATTCTTATCTTCTCAAAGTTCAAAAAAAAGTTCAATACCTTTCAAAAAAAGCCGATAACTATAATTTGGTTAATCAAATAGTAAAAATTTTTTTGCCATACTCGTCATGGACTCTCAAATTACTAAATGACACTCACTCTAACTATTTTTTTTTTGGAGTCGTAAAAACCGTTCTGACAGATTGTAGAAACCGTTTTGATGAATTCGCGCAGTCAATTTTCATCTAAATAGTTTCTACAATCTGTTTGGACAAATTGTAGTGCAAAGAAGTCATGACTAGTTAAATTTTTGAATCCGTCCAAACGGAAATCTTACTGTTTATCTCCAAAAAATTACACAAAAAGTTTCCTAAATCACATTTTATCTCATTTTATTTCACTTTTTATCACTCCAAATACATAATAAATTTTGTGATGTATTATTTTTATAACAATTTTTTTATTTTTTATTTTTTTGTCATTCAAACACTTCCAGAAGAAGAAAAAAAGACTTTTAAGAAATGAAATAATCTATATAATAATATAACTCATTGATTTAATATTTGTATATTTTCAATTATTAGATTTATTCAATAGTCAAGATTATTTTTTTTCTTTTTTTACTTTAATTATCTTTTCGATTATTTCACATAAAAATATAATCTATCACTCTTTCCATATATTTTTTTAATACTTTTATATATAAAAATTTTGGATAAATTATACTTACCTCCTTTAAACCTAACTGTTTGCGACCTTTAACCTCATCCGTTAGTTTTACCTGTAATGCTGTTAGAGTGCCATTGTAATAGACCAAAATGCCCTCTCCTCCTGCTCATCCATTTTCTAAGTCCCTCATCACCAGCGCTGCTTTTTCTCTCTCCTCCACTGCTCCGGTGACTCCTGTCTTTCCCTCTTCCTCCTTCCTCCTACAATTGAAGGAAAGGCAAAAAAGACCCTCCAATGGTGGCGGCGGCGGCGGCAGCGGTGCAAAGGGGTGGAGCATCGGCGGGAGGCTAGGTCAAAGGGGTGGATCCGGTAACACAGTGCATGGTAGCGGAAACGAAGGGACCTGTGGCTTGCGCGCGGCAGCGAGGAGCATGAGGGTGCCCCATGGCCCAGCCGTCCTCTTGAAGGCGACGGAGATGGCGAGAAAACCCACAAATCTCCCATGGCTTGTACCCGGCGGGGGAATTTGGATTGTTTTCGTGATGATCTTGATGTGGGTCTATATTGTTTTGATCTGATTTGTAGTTATTTGCTAGGAATTCATTTGGGTTCTGGGCGATTTGTGGGTTTTCTTTGCTTCTCAATTCTTGTTGGGTCAATCGAATTTCTTCTCAATTCTTGTTAGGTCAATCAACTACTGATTTCTTCTCAGTTTTGTATTGGATCTCAAAATGCTCTATTGTACCCAAAAAATCAAACTTCATGAACTTTAATTTTCAAAATTCTAATTCCTAGTAAATTTCTACATTATCTAGAACACTGTTACTGCCAACAATGGGGAAATCAAGATTTTCAGCCCTTTTTGTTTTCACATATTCATTTTCAAAGATTACACTACAAAAAAAAAAAAAAAAAAAAATGGCTCTACAATAATGGTAGAAATAAAGAAGATCAATCTACAGAAGAAAGTGAATAAATTCATTTAATCTTTCAGGAAAGAAGAACAATCAAACCCCAAAAAATAGTTCAGGTACATAATTCAATGGAGGCACTGGAACGGCTGATAGGGGGTTACAGTTCTTTTGTAGGAATGACCTTTTTTTTATTTTTTTAAAGTTTCGGGTTTCATTAAGGGTATCTTTGTCTTTATAACAGCAATATTTTACTTGGCTTGTTGACTTTTTTAATGTTTAACTGTCCAAACTAAGAGAAGAGGATAAATGTTCCAAACTTTTGGGTTTAGAGGAGGTAAGCGTAAAGTTCAATGATTGGGTGAGATCTTTGAATTGTGCTTAATGTTTAAGAGAGGTAAGTGTAATTTATTCAAAAAATTTTAAATTAATATTTTAAAATAAATAATAATATTTATAATAAATAATAAAATTTTATATATTTATTAAATAATATATTGAAATTTAGTAGATAAAATTAACTAAATTTTTTACTTTAAAAAAATATTTTTAAACTTTAATTTTCTTTAAAATTTTATTAAAAAATAAACAATTAAATTAAAATTTCTGTTTTAAATGTGCTTAAAACTTAAATTTATTAAAATTGAAATTTTAAATATATATATATATATATATATATATATATATTTACTCTTTATGCCATTTGGATAATAAAGAAGTTTAAAAATTTAAATCTAAAATATTTTTAATCATTGGATTTGCTTAATGGTCAGAATTATTTTTTTTTTTCTTTACTTTGGATGTCTTTTTGGTCATACTCTCTTGCTGTTTTTATATTTTTTAATACTTTTTATATAAAAATTTTTAAATTAATATTTTAAAATGTTATAATAAATAATAAAATTTTATACCTTTATTAATATATTAGTCTCTTTTGATTAATAATTTTTATTTTTATAGGTTATTTTTATAGTTTTTCAATGAGTTATTTGTACACAAAATTATATTTCTGTGTCTTCAAACACCGACAATTACTAGTAGTGATAACAGTCAACAAACAAGGAGATTGAAACTCAACAACGCAAAAAAAGGGTGCTTGACATTATTTAGTAATATCATCTCGATAACTATATAGTTAGAGTTGTTGAATTAAAAAATTCAATGGTCCAAGTATGTTCGTATTTTTTTAAATTAAAAATATATAAATATATGTAAATCGTTACATTTTAAATTCAATGACCCCAACTTTATTGTTCTATGTCAACGTCGTCACTCTCAAATTCACGATGCAACCTTGCAAGTTAATCAATATTTATGGGGTTCTATGCATATAGAAAGTTTAGATAACAAAATACAATAATTCATATTAGGTCTAAACAAACACGTATATATAATCTAATTATATTTTTAATTGAAATTAGAGTTAATTGTCTTTGTACCCTTACACTTAAGGTGAAAATCATTTATATCTTCTAAACTTAAAAAAATTACTTTTACACCCTCTCATACTTCATACTACAGTTTACAGTGGAACTATTAAAAATTTCGTTAAAAATAATGATTTTAGTTCCTAATAATTTTGAAAAATACACTTAGACTCATATAGTTTATATTACTTACACTTATACCCCCTAATTCTATTTGATTTTGAATGGAAATTTTTATCTTTTTACTCAAATGATATAAGTAATTTTTATCTTAAGTATAAGGAGTATAAAGGTAATTACTTCTTTGAAATATTTGAGTATCAAAACATATAGACATAATTATTAACCCTATCACAATGTGGTAGCTCGACTGTATTGTGACGACGATAATTACGATAATAGAGTATAGTGATAATGGTAATGGGAACGATACTTAAAGGTGATATAGGTGGTGGATGTAGTAATGATGAAAAATGATGAATGTAATTAAAAGAAATAGTGGCGACAGTAGATAGTGATATAGCTAGTGTTGGTAATAAAAAGTCGTTGAGATAACTCCTATGATATAAAGTGGTGGTGATGGAAACAAGAATTATATGGCGGAGTAATGGCAGAGGTGATGGGATGAGTGATAGTTGTTCTCATCTGTTATTTTATTTTATACTCTTCCTCTCTCTCTCTCGTTTCATAGAGAATGAAAATGTGAACATAATTATTTCACATTTTGTTGAAACTGCATTTTTTGGGAATGATATTCTCATTTCACTTAATTACACTAAAACTTATCTATAGTAATAATGTTGGGATCAGATCAATCTTATTACTATAAGGAAGTTATATATAACTTAATAAATATGTGGTTCTAAAAATTAATTTTTGATTTAGATATTTTTAATAAAGTTGCATGGGTACAATATACTTCATTTAACATATGTAGAAAAATTTATCCATTTTCTAGTTGTAGATGTTGGAAAAAGAAAGTGACAACATGTTGTGTGCGCTTTAACAAAGAAATTATTACTATAATTAAACAAAAAGAGGAAAGAGAAAATTTGTAGGACGACTATATAGAAATACCAACAGTTTCATGCTAAGAAGCTAGAAACATCTTGGCTTCAAACAATAAGGAGTCTATATAAATGAGTTATTATATATCTGCAAGCTCAAAGACGAGGTACCAATTTTAAAGAATAAATCATTATACTAGACAACTTTAGAGAAATATAATATTTATTGTGACATTACATATTTTTTGTCTTATTGACAATTATTACTATGTGGGATAAGCTTTGTCTAAAATGGGACCTAAAAGCATTATAACTTATTATAGTATGGAGGTTATTTTTATATATAACTGACCTAAATTGTGACTAAAATTTTTTTATGACTAAGTGGAATGACTATATAGAGTATCATTATGAGAGGTTTTATTGTATAATAATTAACAAATATTTTTAAAGGCTCGTTTGAAGGTCCAAAAAAGTGAAACTTTTAGTAATTTGGAGATTGTTTTTTGCATTTGGCAAAACCTTAAGCCAGTATTTGTTTGGGGCATTTAGCAAAGGAATTAGATTCCTAATTTTATAGGACTCACAAAACCAGTGTTTGATAACAACAAGAAATAGTGAATGAGCAATCCCTTTGGATTGCTAATCCCTCAAAATGGAGTATATATCATCTCATGAGAGGTGTTGTATTATTTATACACTAATCTCGGATTTTCTTCCCACCAAAATTTCAAAGTCCAAAATTATTTCTTATTATATCTCATATCAATCACATCTTTTTTTCGTACTTTACATTCCATCCATCAAACGCAAAAAAAAAAAAAAATAATCCCACATAAAAAATTAATCCTATATTATATCCAATCTCATATATTATCCCACTGTATTACTTATATTTTATCATCCAATCTCTCCAATCAAATATAACCTAAAAGTTGAAAATTTTGGAAAAAAAAAATATTGGAGTTATTGGAGAAAATTGGTGGTTTTGTGCGTGTGGTATTTTTTTTTTTCTTTTTAAACATTTAGTAAAAATTAAAAAATGTTGAAAAAAATTGGAGTTTTTTTACAAATGCCAAACAGGCCCTAAATATAAAAATAAATAGCTCATTTCAATTCATTCTATCATCCAAATGTTGTCTTAATTTTTTGTTTTTGACGATTTGTTTTAGGGTAGCTTGGTCACAATATAATCTGGATCATAAAATTAAAACTCAACAATTTAAACATATTTATGTATTTTTTTAAAATTAAAAATTTATGAATGTATTTGAACAGTTAAATTTTAATTTAACAATCTAAATTGAATTGTTACTTATCTCAATCTCTCCTATTTTTATTTTATGAGATAAGAATCAATAGCCAAAGGCTTTTGTCCCTCCACTTTTGAATTAATGCAACCATCCTAGCTTTTGGAAAAAGCAAAATGAAGTTGTGCTTTTGATCTTGGCGCAATAAGAGCAGAAAACTCAGCTTCCCTTGCTTTGCTATGCGAGGACAAAAGCACTTTTACGTCGCAATTGCAAATCAGTTGACAAAGATGGTAACGTGCCCATGCTTCATGCAAGGAGTGTTTGATTGGGAAAATTTTGATTAAAAAATATAGTAAAAGTATAAAAATTTATATAGTAAAATTTAATTGAAAAAATATATAAAAAATTGATAGAAATTAAAAAATTTTGATTGATTTTAGACAATCAAACACCCCATAGTATACAAATAAAAACACACACATAAATATATACATATATATATGTATGTGAGGAAATCTATATATATATATATACACACACATATATATGTGCTTGCTATACAAACACACATTTATGTAATTTTTTTAAGTGTTTCGAGTAAAAAAAAAATTAATATAAATTTATTAAAGTTACAATTTTATAATTCATGTTGTGAGGAAAAAAATTAAAATTTATAACTATTTATAAAAATTTATCGTATTTTGAAAAAGTCCAGACACACTTATGAGTATTTGTGTTACTCAAAATTTTTAAAATTGATCTTATTTCATAAACAAGTTACAAAAGTTATGAGTATTTATCTTAATCAAAAAATTAGGGAGGCTATAAAAAACTAGGAGAATGACTTTTTGACTATTTTGCGTTTGGTTTCATTTTTAACTTCTAACTTTTTTGTTAGTTCTTTTATTTTATATAATTTTTTTTTTACTAAAACTTAATTTTTCTTAGAAGATATAGCTTTTAAATGTGCTAATTGTATTCGGTAAAAAAAAAATCCAAAAATTTATATCTGAGTAAAAGTTATCCATTTAAATAAAAAAGTAACCAAAATTTTGATTTTTTTTAACTTTTACCTAAATAAATATGAATTTATCAACTTTTTGTTTAATGAATTCGATTAATACACCTAAAATTTATATCTTTTAAAAAAAATTAAATTTTAGTAAAAAAATCTTATAAGACAAAAAAAAACTAAAAAAAAAGTTAGAAGCTAAAACAAATCAAACGAGTGTTTATGGGCTCGTTTGGAGTCCCAAAAGATTTCAAAAAGAATTAAAAATTTTCAAAAGTTTTCAAATCCTTCCAATTACATTTTGTTATTTATCATTTTTACATCACATCAATCCCATCCATTTATTTTTTTTTTTATTTTTTTGAGACTCCAAACATCCCCTATGATTAGGGAAGAAGTATGTTGCCAGCTGTCCTGGAGAGAGAAAAGATGTACGGTGAGAAGTCGGATATTTGAATAAAAATTTAAAAAAATTAAAACTAATGATAATTTTATAATAAGAACTAAAATACAAAAGTGTTTTATTCTTTTCTGAAAAAATTAAGGGGACACCACTCCGACCCGCCCGCTATTGTTCGTGCCGACAAATGTAAGATGCGTTTGGTACACAAAAATTTGATGAAAATATCTATTACATTTTTATACATTTTTATTTTCTCAAATTTTAAAAAAAAAATTCAATACCTTTTAAAAAAAAATCGATAACTAGAATTCAGTTGATCAAATAGTAAAATTTTTTTTATCATTCTTACCATGAACTCCTAAATTACCTAATGACACCCATTTTGAATATTTTTATGGGGTCATAGAAACCGTTTCAATGCATTATATAAAATCGTTCTTACGGATTCGCGCGGCCAACTTCCGTCTAAATGAAACCGCTTGGACAGATTATAGTGTAAAGAAGTCATGACTGTTCAAAATTTTGAATCGTCCAAATGAAAATCCAATTTGTCGAAACGGAATCCCACTGTTTATCTCTAAAAAAACGTGATTTGAGATGTGTGTACTAAACGCAAAAAATTTTCCTAAATCACATTTTATCTCTTTTTATTTTACTTTTTATCACTTTAAACACACCCATAAAAGGATTAATTAACAAAGTGAAAAAATAATTTTAATAATAAAAATTAAAATATTTATGAGATAATTTTAAAAAAAAATTGAATAAATAATTAACTTTTAAAAAGGAACCAACTCAAATTTTCTTTTGATTTATTAATATATATATATATATATATATGCAAGTATGTATATATATACATAATAATATAATACATGATGAGGATAAGTGTAAAATGTAATAGTTGATTAGAATGCGCTGTCTAAATCATTAAGGTTCCTGTTTGATTTGTTATAAACCGTTGAAAATTTCTAAAAGTTATTCACTTTTATCTCATGAATTATGAATCTATAATTTGTCTTATTTTATCTCACTTTATCTATTTTTTACCACACCAAACACACTCTAAAATTTCTAATTACAAAATACCTTTAATTTGCAGACTTTAGTGATTACACAAGCGAGTTCACTTTTGTTAGCTTTAATTCAAAGGGAGGAGTGCTTTTGGATGCACTTGTAATTCACCCTTTTTCTACAAGCTAAGGTCATTGCCATCTTAATTTAACTCCCATTGTTGTGGAGTAATAGTAATTTTCAATTCTTTATCATATTTGGGATTTTTTTAAGTTAAAATACGACGTTAATAATTAAAGTTATATTTTTAATTTTTAAATTTTCATGAAAATTCATCCGACACTAAAAGATAAACATTTTTATCCATTAAAAAATTTTTCATAAGAATTTAAAAAGTGAAAATGTAATTTTAACTCCTAAAGTTGAATTTTAATTTCGGTACCTCCTCGTCTATTTTTTAATAACACATAAATTCCAATCGATCTGGGATTCACAAATTATCGTGGTATCACTTTTACGTGTTTTTTGCGTAATTTTTTTAGTAGTATATAGTCATTTTTTTCTAAATAAAATAAAATAAAACTATGTTAGTTCATTTTAACATAATAACTTTTGTAAATTTGGGTTCAAGAAAATCTCCTCTTCAATCATTCTTGTTCTCAAACATGAGAAAGATTCTATTTAGGATTTTTAAAGTTAAAATCTTAGGTCTCTAACTTATTAGATACATAAGGACTGAAAGTTCTTAAAATTTAAATATGATTTTAGAAATTAAAGTTATATTTTTAATATTTAAGTACCTATAAGAGTTCATTTAATAAAAATCTAAAAATTAAAAATATAAATTTAACTTTTAAAATTATATTTTAATTTCAATATCTCCTCATCCAATTAAAATCCGCATCAATGCGTGCAATGTGAATAGCATATATCTATATACATGTAACCTGTCAAAAAAATACATATATATATATATATATATATCTACATACATATATATATATATATATATATGAGCAGCCGTGCTTGCTGCGATGAATCTGATAAATAAAAATGGGCCGAACGTTATAATAAATTGAAAATGGGCCGAACGTTAGGAATCCAACCAAATGCCCAGCTCCAATTTTGTCTAGTCTCATAAGGATTCCACATGTAATTATTAGAGGACATCGTCGTATTAATAATAATAATATTAATATTATTAAGATTTGAATTCGAGAGATTTACTTCTCAATTCAAATTTGTAAAGAGTAACTAATATATATATATATATATATATTATTAAGACACCGTTTGGTTTGCTAACAAATAACAAAAAATTCTATAAAACTCTATTAACTTTATATCACATCAACTTTTTTTTCACTGCACGTATTACGAACTTTTAACTTATCTCACTCCAAACACACACTAAATGCGTAAGTAATTATAACTACGCACAACATGAATAGATGGAGGTTGAGATGGAGAGATATTATAGGATGGAAATGTTAAATGCATTTAATTTTTAACTTACCATGTTTTTTTTTAAAAAAAAAAAAACAATTTATTCATGTCCCATTTTAACTTAGATTAATTTGGCAATACAAAAGAGGCTTGCTTATTCCCCCGTTACTTTCTCATTTCTTATATGAATTTTTTTACCAAATTTTAATTTTAATTTTTTTTTACTTTTAGCACAATATTTTAAGTAGAATGTTCACATCTTTTTTTTAAAAAAAGATGTAAAAACAAAATTTTTAAAAACAAGAAAGTCCACGTACGATTGCAAAAATATGACTTTTTTTTTAAATAAGTTGGTTTTTTTTTAAAAAGGTACGTGACATTTTTTTGACAATTTTTAATATTTTAAATATAAATAACATGTTTAAAAACTATCAAAAAAATTTAATTAACATATTTATATGAAAAAAAAGTAGCCGAAAATAATCATGCTTCCTTTGTGCTGCCAAACTAAGCTGAATACCGGCACTCTAAAATTCGTGTCCCATTCATTGTGATAAAATTATATTAATTCCCTTGTAATTAAATAAAGTATAAAATTATTTTAAATGTAAAAATTAAAATTAGTAAAAAGTTATTGGATAATTAAAAAAATAATTTAGAAAAATAAAAAATGATCTCCCTTCATTAATAATATAATATAAATTATTATTATTATTTAAAATATTAAAACACGAGAGAGTGAGAAATGATTTACGCCTATTCACTTTTGCAATTTTGGTTTTTTTTTTTTGAGGGATCATTTTTCCATTGTTGGATGTTATTTTAAATTTTTTTTATTATTTAAATTTTAAATATTATTTTTACGTTAAAAAAATTAAGTTGTTAGTGGTTTGACGCAACAAATCATTTTTGTTGTTATTAGGGATATTAATAAGATTTTTTTTTTAGTATCTAAAATTTAAATTTTATTTTTATAATAAAAATCTAAGGGTTTGGGCAGTGTCCAAAAAATGTTCTCTTTTTGGAGTTTTTTTAGGTTTTGTTTTCAATACAACACGTGCCACACTTTTTTTTTTATTATTTTTTGATAAATCTGTAAAAATATATATATTTTTTCTAATTATTGGGGGTATTTGAAAGATTTTTTTTTTTTAATGTTTGAGCATTAAATATTATTTTTATATTACAAATTCGAGGGATTGTAGGCGGTTCGACAAGTGTTTTATTTTGTATGTTTAATTTTTGTTTGGAGGATGGAGATGTATTATACTTTTTTTTTTTTATAAGCTTAGAGTAGATTATTTTTATTGTAGTTATGGGTATTAGAAAGCTTGTTTTTTCTATTTTTTTAATATTTGACATTAAGTTATTTTTATGTTGAAAATATAAAAAATTATTGGCGGAGTGACACGTGTCTTATTTTTTAATTTTTATTTCTTTTTTTTTTTTGTAAATTTATAGTAAATCATTCTTGTTGTTGAAGGTATTTGAAAACTTTTTTTTTTCTTTTCAGTGTTTAATTAAAAATTATACATAATTACATAAATGTTGTGTTACATGCTATACATGCCATTTTTTATCAGTCAAAAATTTGAATGCATTGCAAAAATCAGTAGCAGCTCACATGAATCCAATTAGTTTGTATATTATAGTTTTGTTTTTTATTTGGAATAGTTTTGTTTGTTTGTTTTTTTTGTTTTTTTAGGTACGCTAAAAGTGAATCATTTTGTTTCAAAATCTTGAGAATTATTGACAGTCCAATATGTGGACTATTTTTTTTTTTAATTTTGTGTGTGTGTGTTTTTTTTTTTTTTTTTTTTTTGGGGCCAGAAGGATTGGCACATATGTATTAAGCCTATATTAAATCATTTTGTTATAGTTAGAAGTGTTACATATTATGAAAGTTTTTTAAGTGTTTGAATGTTAGATATTATTTTTATGTCAAAAACTCTAGTTATTAGTGGTCAAACACGTGTCCTTTTTTTGTTTTAGAGGGTCGATATATATTAGAGTTTTTCCTCCTAATTGTTTGCTTTTTAAAATTTTTGAAATGTTTTTAATTTTTAATTTTTTTCTTCTAAGGTTAACTAGATTTCAATTCTTCTATGTTTCAGCAGTAGCATATTGTTTTATGGAGCTAAGGTCCAAAATATGAAAGAAAGAAGTGTTTCTATGACTCTAACACCCAATCAATTCTGTTCCACTTAATCCCTCTTTCATGGCTACATATCCTTCCGGCTAAGGAATGGGAAATCTTTCTCCTGTTACATGAATCCAATTTTCATTTCATCCGGGAAAAGCCATCTTTTCTCCAGTGGTCTTGAAGAGACTAGTAACTGTTGGAGATCAAACTTAAGTTATGTTTGGTACATGAGAATAGAATAGAATGGAATGGAATCTATTCCCACTTTAGTCTATTTTTATATTTGATATCAAAAAATTATGTTGGAATGCTATTTCATAGGAATAGCCATTCTCACATAAAGTGGGAAAAGACATTCCACAATTTAAGTAATGAATAGTTATTCCATTGCAATTAATTTTCGATCCAAAAATTTAAGAAAATAAAAATAAAAAACAAACAACTATTTTACAATAAAAAATCTCTCTCAATTACTTCCTTGGGTTGTAAAATAATCATTTTACCACTTGACTTTATTTTCAATCTAGTTCCGAACTCGGGCTATAAAATGACTATTTTACCCCATAGGTTCGTTTTTTTTTTTTTTCAAATTTGTATTTCAGGCTTCTAAAAAACTAATAAAAATATTCATTAATATTACTTAATAACTAAACAAATTTTAATCTGATCCAAACTTGAGTTATAAAATGACCATTTTACCCCTAGGTTTGTTTTTTGCCCAAATTTATATTTTGGCTTCTCAAAAAATTAAAAAATATTTATCTATGTATTTTTTTAATCACTAATAAAATTTTATTTCAATTTGAACTCAAATTGTAAAATGATGATTTTGCCCTTTGATCTTTTTTGTCCAAATTTGCATTCTGAACTACTCAATTATCTATGTGTTTTTTAATAACTAATAAAATTTCATTTCAATTTGAACTCAAAATGATGATTTTGCCCTTTGATCTTTTTTGTCCAATTTCACATTCTAAGTTGCTCAAAAGGCTAAAAAATATCCTTGACATATTTGTTTGACTAGTTCAACAAATTTTAGCCTGATTTAAATTTAAAATATAAAATGATTATTTTGCCCCTAGGCCCACTTTGGGCTAAATTTGTATTTTAGGCATCTCAAAAGATTAGAAAATATTTATTGACATATTTCTTAATAACTATAAAATTTTTGTCTAATTCAAACTCAAATTGTAAAATGGCCGTTTTACCCTTGGGTCATTTTTTTTAACTTAAATTCCAGATCCGAAAATAAAGTTTATTTTTATAAATTTTTAAAAAATTAATGTTAGTAATTTTTATTGTGTTTCAGTTTATCTCATTATATTTAAAATATGTAATCAAATTATGAAATTTTGAATGTCTATTCCATTCCCATTATTTTCATGTTGGTAACCAAACAAATAAATAAAATGAGCATTCCATTCTATTCCCACCTACATTCTATTCTCACCTCTTATTTCATTCCTACATACCAAACATAGCCTACTAGTTGAATTATAGATATTATTTATTTATTTGGTTATATTACTTTTTATTGATGCCCATTTTCCACATAAACTTGAATTCATTACAACCAGCCACAACAAAGCGCTACATTATAGACTATAGGATAGATATCATCCGCCAATTGATCATATATGACAAAGTTGCAAGTTGTTAAAAATCTAATTTTCCGGAACATATTAGTCTGTTTGGGTTGTGGAACAATTATTATAAGTTGATGAGGGAGATTTCTGAGCTTGATTGAAATGAGATAATGGCCCCACGGTGATTTCAGGGAAAGTTCCAAAGGAGGGCAAGTTGACCCATCGAGATGTGGAGGTCAGACAAACTTAGGTCGAGCTTCATAACCTGGGCTACAGAACGGCTAGATGTTGAGTTGAGCATAAGCGCGCATACATGAGACCTCGATGATTGTAACATTGGAATGCGCACCTAAATTGTCGATTTAAAATCATCTCAAATTAGGTAAGAAATTCCAAGATTGATACAAATTTCATATTTTCCTTATCTAAATGAAGAAATCTCGATAAATCAGGAAACATTCTTGATTTAGTCTCATCCTCAAATTTACGTAATGTTTTTATAAATAGGGAACGAAATCACCATCACAGGTAGGTAATTTTTACCTTACCGTTACTCTGCCAAATTGATTTCTTATTTCTATTACTGACTTAAGCATTGGAGAACTTTTGGTAAGTACCACGCTGGTGTTCACGTTGAATAGAATTTCATTATCTACGACGGATCAAGGTTTGGACTAAAGGTACGAATTTTCACCATCATCATAAGTTATGTGATGTTTGGAATGAAAATATTAAGGGAAAATGGAAGTACAGTGAAAATATTAGGCATAGAAGTATGTGTAATTAAATTATGTATGATAATAATTTTTAAAAATAAATACAAATATATTTTAATCTTTTTTAAAAATTTTACAAAAAAGTAGGTTAAAATGACGTGTTTTTAATGTGCATATATACGACACCAATACTCTTAGGATGCTTTGATTGTAACCCGGGTAGTTTGATCAATTTTTTTAATTTATTTTTTTTTAAATTTAGTCCACCTTAAATTTTTGTAACCCACTCCACTATACCTTTAAATGATTTGTTAGTCTAAATTTTTATAACTCAATGCATTTTACCTTTCAATGCTTTGTTCAGCTCAAGCGAACCTCAAATTCTAGATCTGCCATGACCACTCTGGTTTTATATTTTTTGGTAAAAATTTGTGGTCGTACCATTTCTCTTTAATTTCTAATTTTACTGTGTGATTGATACAAAGAAAGTCTAAGAGGAAGGAAAAGTAGAAGGAATGAATAAGGAAAGAAAATAAAAGTGAAAGAAATAAAGTGTGTTTGATTGAATAGAAAAGTGAGGTGGAAAGAAGTGGAATATATATATATATATATAATTTATTTTTTAAATTAAAAATTACTTTAAAAAAAAAAGTAAATCCCACTCTCTTTTTTTTTGCTTTTTTTTTTTTATCATAGCCCTCTTCTCTTTCTCTCTTATCGTCCCTCATTTTCTCCTCTTCTTTCCTTTCAAAATGTATTGGTCCCACCCTCACTTTTGTGCCCTATCTTCTACCCTCTTTTTTTTCCTCTTCATTTTTCTCTCTTTAACCAAATAATAGAAATGACCACTCTCCTCTTTCACTCCTTCCAATTTTCCGTTCAACCAAACATATGTTACTGTTTAATTATAATTACCTCCCTATGTAGACAGTTCACCTTTTCTTTATTAAATATTATAAGGGTGTAATAGTTAAAATAGTATATACACTTAACTTCCCTTCTATTAAATATTAGCAAATTAAAAAAGAAAAAAAAAAAGCAGAACTACTTTTCTTCTTATTAATTATCCAAACAGAATATATATATATATATTTATATTTTATTTTATCCTTTCGCCCCCACATGTTAATTGAAATTAAATTTTACTTCCTTCAATCCAAACGAGTATAAAAAGACCACTACCGGTGCATAATTAGAGCACTTACCATAGAGAAGTAACGAATAAGTTCTGCATGCATCAGTTTTTGATATTTATGCCTGAAACAAGGAATCAATCCAAGGTAGCAGCAATGGTACGTGAGGGAATTTCCATAAGAATTGTATTTGATTCCCCCGCGTGGCGTAAATGTCACTCCGTCGCCTCCATGGAGAAAAATTCTTTTACTTCCATTTGAATGAAAGGATCGGAAATTGAAGAGAGAGATAATAAAGTGGGTGAGAAAAATGAAAGAGAAGTGTGTGTAGGGGATTCGTGGGGGAGACATTACTTTTAAACTCTGTTTGCTTGCGAAATTATTTTGGGGGAATTAGATTATTTTTAGTCAGGTTGATTTTAATACTATATTTAGTTTGTAGTATTGGAACTATGGACTATACTATTTATCTCGAAAAAAGGGAGATAAATAATACTGTTCGGTAATATTTTTTACCTTCTCATCCATTGACCCATTCTCTCCCCTGTTCATTGAGATCCCCTGCAAGCAAGAAAATAGTGAAATGAAGCGGTCGGAGTTGGTCCCCGACCAAGGACACTCCGATACTTAAATCAGCAACTCATATAGATCATAAGCTCAAATAAACGAGTAGAGAGAGAGAAGAGGATGAGAGAAAAAGGAGCCGAAAAAGAAGAACGTTCCCCTTGTCTTCGTTTTTGGTATTTATAGATAGAGTGTTTGTCTTACTTTCTGTTGATTTGACTGTTATTTTATTTTGATATGACTTAAAGTGGAGGTGGGTGGCTAACATTAAATGCCAGATGATGTAAGCTTTGGGAGCCGTGTGAAAGTGTAGTACGTAAAGTAATTATACAACGTAACTAGCAAACTATTTAGTTTCAATTTAACTAGAATATATCCTCCTGGCCGGGGGTACAATTTATGGTCGGCAGACCAACCTTGTGGTCAGGGAAGATATTTTTATGCCACACATTATGCCCCCACTCTGGTCAGAATAATTTATTACTCGAGCAAAGTAGACTAGAACTTATAAACCTTTATCCTTTCCGTGTTAATAGCAACAAAATAAATAATATGTACCCAAAAATTGAAATTCCTCAACAGTAGAAGTATGCAGTATTGCATAGATATACTTCAACAATAGTATAAACGGTTTATGCTCTTTAGGAGATGCAAAGATAGACTTATGCTAAATTGATTTGCATGTGTAAGTAAATATGTACAGCCATAAGCCATAGACATATGGAGAGCTTCTCGTAGCTTTCCATGATTTTTCTCGCCACCTCATATGTAATAATACTTCAAAATTAGCATGTTGATGAATCATTAATTCTCGTTTCAGCTTCAGCAACAAAAAAAAAAAAAAAAAATAGGCAAGTAATTTAAAGGCAGAATGTACTCGAATTCAAGAGGGTAACTTATGATACCATAATGAAAATACCTTTACTACATCATATATATCATAAAAAATGATGTACCTGGCTTTCCTGAGTCAAATAATGCTGAAAATCTTTTTAGCAGAGTTTAAGCTTGAGCATTGAACTCTAAGAACTTGAGAATCGAATAATCCTTTGTCTGCAAGACTGTTTGGCATAGTGTGGATGTCAATCAGAAAACCTTAGTTTGCTTTTACTGCGCCGGTAGGCTTAATACAAACTTGAATAATTCTTCATAAGTCATCTGGCGTTCGAGCTGCTTGAAGTAATCAGCTTTGAGTGTGTAATCAGCCGAAGAAGAGATAATTATCTTGAAGAAATGAGGTGCCTTCATCAGAGTGAATGACCAATTTGTCCTGATGTCAGTTCGCCGCCGGTGAGAGCTACTCTTAACCATATTTATGGGTTGGACAATCTTTGTAAGTGTAACATATGGATGTAATAGTGGACGTACATACACACACACACACATATATATAGTTGAAAGCCTTCCAGAAATACCTCTCGGTACTTCAACTTTAAGTGGAGCATGAGACGTGTTTGGATAAAACATTAATAGATTTAGCTTTTTACTGACCAACCAACCATGTTTGATCTTGTACTGACCGACCGATCTTCCAGTATAATTAATGAACATTTATGTGGGTAACACAGGGAGTCGAAGTTGTTTTTAATATTCGCCATTGAATCCCAAAACATCTCACGTAATCTTAAAACTATCCTTCGAGTCTGTTCATCTCATTCTATACTGTTGGATGTGCTTGGCAAAGTTTGCATGAGAAATGTCTTCACGAGGCGTATAGATATGGAAGCTCGAAATACAAAAATTAGGTCCTTATCTGTATAAGAAGCCTAAGATGCTCGGCAAAAATTAGGTCCTTACAAAATTCACATAAGATGCTCAGCAAAAGTTGCTCGGCACGTAAGTTGCTCGGCACAGATCGCTGCCAAGTTGCTCAGCAACTAGGTTGCTCAGCACTCAGTTGCTCGGCAATGTCGACCTCATCCATTTGCTATTGTTGCTCTTCATTAACTTTGGCTGTTGCTTGATGTTTTTGGAGCAGAGTATGAGCACTTGACAATATAAGCCGTGTTCAAAATAAATGCAGGTCACTGATTTCATAAGTAAAATACCTGGGGATGACAAGTGTATTGAGAGTACTTTAATGCTGAAGCTAAAAGTCATATGAAAGAACCTGAGTATCCATAAATAAGGATGTAATTTTGAGTTCACCGTTTGCTCGATGAAAGAGCCAAAATCAAGGCTTTGATAACTCTATCTGAACGTAATCAGGGCTCAATTAACTTCTAGTGATAACTCTGCTGTTAAGATCATTGGGTTACAAATACTCTCAATAGTGCTAACAGGGGTAGAAGAAGAGAGAAAACCAAACTAAATTGGGCTTTATACCGTGAAAACCTCAGATTGTTATAACTTTTTGCTCAGGTGTCCGATTTAGGTGATCTTGGTGTCCATTTCATGTATTTTTTCGATATCTATGTGACCAAATAGCCTATGGCAATTTGTGATGGTTAGAATTGCAAAATAAGCTCATCTTCATCATTTTTCTGGACTTTTTCCCTCAGATATTCTCACTGTGGCTTCATTTGAATATAAATAAGCGTTTAAACATTGAAAATTTTGCTCGGGAATACCTTTACAGAGTAATAACCTTACTTAGGAACTCCTTTATCTTGTTCGGGATACTTCAAATGACTAATAACATTGCTCAAGGAAAGAAGCCATGCTCAGGGCTAGTTAGTTTTACACAGTTGTTACCTCGTTTGGTGACACTAACCTGGCTTGGAGATGTGCTTTAACTTGCTCAGTGATGCTCTGCTCAGGGAAGATACAGCCGACCTCAAGATGTGCCTTAAACCATGCTCGGGAAAGGGAGCCAAGCTCTTGATATGCATAAGACCTTGCTGGAGAGAGAGCCGACCTCAAGATATGCTTGAGAGAGAGAGCCAACCAGAAGATACGCTTTAAACCATGCTTGAGAGAGAGAGTCGACCAAAAGATATGCTTTAAACCATGCTTAAGAATGAATCCTGTGCTTGGAAATGATATGCTTCGGGACATAAGCTCTGCCAGGGAATAACGTGCTTTGCTTATGCTTTACGCGGAAGAATTCCTGTCTGCTCGGGATTGCTTTAATCTGCTCAAGGGTAGCTTAAATTACTTGGTCGGCATGCTTTTCCGTTCTTAGAATGGTATGCTTAAGGGGTGAGTATACTCTGCTTGGGAACATCTTCATCTAATCATACAATGCTCCAGAATAAATTACTTTTCTTCAAAGTAAACATGCTTCTCCCCAAAATAATGTGCTCGGCATAAACTTTATGGAGAATATCTTGCTGAGAAATTATGACTTAGAATCACCTTGCTCAGGAATAGACTCTGATTTTTGCGCGGGAGTAAGCTTTTTGCTATGTACTCTTCCAGAAACATAATCGGGAATACGCTTATGAATTATATCTTACCATCACTTGCTCATGGATAAGCCTTTGAGTTGAATCTCGCCATAATGTTCTTGATAATATGCTTTCAAATTGAACCTAGCCGCCAAGATGTGCTTTTCGAATACGCTTGAGAAATAGCTTTGAAAAAATGACCTCGGGAATATAATTCCGTAGACAACCCTACTTGAATGAGGTCTGGACATAGCTTTCTGAAATAAACCGAGTCAGAACAATCTTGGGCATATACTTTTTGAGATTACTCGAGCCAGAACATGCTCGGGAATTAGCTTTCCGAGATAAACCGAGCCAAAACATGCTCGGGAACTAGCTTTTCGATATGAACCGAGCCAAAATATGCTCGGGAACTAGCTTTCTAAAATAAACTTAACTAAAATAATTTCATAGATATGCTTTAATTAGACTTCTACTGTCATTGACTGAGATTTCCTCATGAAATGATCAAACTTTTCAAAAACAATTTACATAGTAATATCAAACAATAGATTGCTTCAAGCAAGTCAAACTTTTAAGCAAAATTGGCACAGCTTTTAAATATGAAAGAGTCACTTAGCTTTAAAACATGAAAGAACAACTTTCCGCACACCTTTATGAGGTCGGCTACCTTTAATTTTCATATGAATGTGAGAGCTTTTGCTTTTTGGGAGCTTCCGCTTTTTGAGAGCTATGGCTTTTTTGGGAGCTTTTGCTTTTTGAGAGCTTTGGCTTTTTGGAAGCTTTGGCTTCTTGAGAGCTTTTGCTTCCCGGAATTGCTTTTTGAGGGCTTTGACCTTTTGGGAGCTTTTGATTTCTGTGTAATACTTTCTAATGAACCCAGGAATCGAATCTTGGTTTAAAGAGAAACCCGGTCAGTCAATAAACCGGGGTTGTCGCAACCGGGACAAGCCAGTAGGACACACTTTGGATAATCCTTTTCAATAAACCAAGGAACCGAAACTTGGATTAAAGAGAAACCCGGTTAGTCAATAAACCGGGGTTGAACCAGCACCCAAAGGGTGCAATTCCCTTTTTGTACCAAAGTTTGGTAAGCCAAGCGTGGCTCCTTTCTGATAATCCTTTAATTATATACATGTCTCTAAAGCTAGAGTAATTCCTTTAATCATGTGCGTGTCCCTGAAACTACTCCTTCGTAATGCTTATCTGCAAAAAACTCTTAGCAATAACAAATAATCGAATAATACTTATGTGTAAAATAGTTGTAAAAAACTAAGGCAATCCAGCTCAAGAATGGGATAAAAAACTAACTGAATAATAAAAAATAAAAAATAAAAAATACATAAGGTCGGTAGGGAAATTGGCATGCTTTGGGAATAGAAATTGGCATGCTCGGCCATGCTTGCAGTGCTAAATTCGTTACTTGAGTTCTAGTGGTTTTTAAAATTTATGATGGCACAAACGACCAAATTGTAAGCTTGCTTGATAAGACTATTGATATTATAGTAAGCATCAGATATCCTTCTACTCGATACCAAAGTGATAAGGAAAATATTCGGCATCGTATAGAATGTTTGGCTGCATAAGAATTGCTCAACCTCGTATAAATTATTTGACCAATCATTAAATACCTTGGAAGAAGCTTGATATAGGTTCCACTTATGCTCAGTGACTCAATTAAATATATGCACCGACGTTATTCAATCCTCACAAAGTCATGCTCGACAATACTTATAGTGTGTACACCAGGAAATAATGTTGCTGCAAACTTAATCGGCAATACTCCTCAATAATGTTGCTTGGAGAATAAGCTTACTCAGAAAATAAATAATCTTACTACGGAAAGTGATTGCTGTAGCTTGGAAATCAAATAATATCGCTTAGGGAGCAAATAATCATGCTCAGGGAACCTATACTTTTGAAAGTAAAACCTTTGCTGAGGAGAGACGAGATTGTTTGGTGAAGAAATCATTTTACTCGGGAGGTTGCTCAATAAAAATATTATTGTTATTACTGTTCAATTATCCTAGAGAGAAGAGAATAGAGTCATGGCAAATTTATATATAAAGAGAGAGACCGATGTTGTTGTTGTTGCTTAGTTATGATTGCTTTGGAAGACTTTCATCCTTGACAATACTTATGCTGGATCGGACGTAAGGCGATTTCAAGGATGGATAATGCTCTCTTAAGTTGTACAACAACTTTGCTCCGCAAGCCTGGAATGCTGATCGGAATGCTCGGGATCTTCGGAAATGAAGTGCTTTTGCTTTTAGATAAATATTGCCCGAAAATAAACTTTTCTGAAGAATAATAATTTCAGAAAGCTTAGAAGCTCGGGAAGATTGGAATTAGCTCGATAATAATATAATTCTTGCCAAGCATTTATAGCTAATCTTTGCATTGGCTGTCAATAATTTGTCAATCAAAGAATTCATTCTTGTTTGGGAGCAACTTTTAGTAGTTTAGATGCAGCTCCAGCATTGATGAACTGTGACGTCGTGGTTCGAGTGATTTGTAACCTTCCAAATGGCTAAGAAACTGCTTGGAAATAAAGTTGTTCGGATGAAGTCATTCTTCAATGGAATTGCTCAAGTTGTTCGGCAGCAAATATGCTTCTCCAGTTGCTTGCTCGGCTTCATCTTCTATTATATGGTTTCAAGATGACAATTCCTGCTTAAATAAATACGACTTTGAACCACATGAGTATGCCTTAAAAATAAATCAGGCTCAAGCGACTTAATGTATCAGAAGTTGTCATTAGAATTTTGCTCGGGCTTATGAATATAGGTTGATACTTCGACAAAAACCATGTACTAAAGGCAATATAATAACCATAATAAAAAGAATACAAGATATGTCTTATACAGAAATTTGAACATAACCTTTTCAATAATAACAGCACAGATTTTGACAAGACTTGTCAAAAATAAATAAATACAAAGAAATATATAAATAGAAAGAACGTATCTGTTCATTGCGGGTGAGAATGCTCCCAAAAGTTGAATCATGCCCCTAGTGGGTGAATAAACGAATAGAGAGAGAGAAGAGGATGAGAGAAAAAGGAGCCGAAAAGAAGAGCGTTCCCCTTGTCTTCGTTTTTGGTATTTATAGATGGAGTGTTTGTCTTACTTTCTGCTGATTTGACTGTTACTTTATTTTGATATGACTTAAAGTGGAGGTGGGTGGCTAACATTAAATGCCAGATGATGTTAGCTTTGGGAGCCATGTGAAAGTATAGTACGTAAAGTAACTATACAACGTAACTAACAAACTATTTAGTCCCAATTTACTAGAATATACCCTCTTGGTCGAGGGTGTAATTTATGGTCAGCAGACCAACCTTGTGGTCGGGGAAGATATTTTTATGCCACACAAATACCATGGCAGTGGTGGTATTACATATCCCCCGCTCTCGGATTTACTTTCTACCAAAATCTAAAGGTTCAATATTATTTCCTATCACATCTTTTATCCCACTTTATATCCCATTAACCAAACACCAAAAAAATAATTCCATATACAAAATTAATCTCATTTTATGTCTAATCCCACGTATTATTCCATGATATTACTTATACCCAATCATCCAATCTCTCAAATCAAACATAGCCTTAATACTAGCAAGGAGTTAAGGTTAGGAACTGTTGGATTAAAATTTAACAATCCAGATGCATTTATGTTTTTTTAAGATTAAAATCTAACGGTTCAAATATATTTATGTTTTATTCATAAAAAAATGGAGGCTAACATCGCTTAGTAACTGCGAGGTCAGTTCCATTGGATTAAAATCCAATGATCTAAATACGTTTTTATTGTTTTAGATTAAGAATATGTTAATGTATCTAACTTGTTAAATTTTAATTCAGTAATTCCAACCTTACTATCCCAAGCTAACAACAATGTCACCAACACCCCCTTAGGGGTGGACACCAGCCCACAGGCCTAAAGCACCTGCCTAGCCTAATATTTGTAGGGCTTAGTTTAGGAATCTAGCCCATAAGGCTGGCTGGACTAATTTTTTAAGCCCGTTTTATTTTTGGGCTAGATTTGGGTTTAGGCATTGTAGCCCAACCTAGCTTGAAGTAAATAAGTGAGACAGCCAAAAATCACACACCCTCAAAACACAAACCCTAGCCCTATTCTTCCTCTCTTCCCCCACAAACCCTCAAACACTCAGCTGCTCTTTCTTCTTCCCTCACAATCCCTAACCCAAACACTCAACCGATCTTTCTCTTTTTTCAATCTGTAATATAAATTTTGTATCTCTCACTCTCACTCTCATTCTCTTCTTCGTCTCTTTTTTCTTCATCTTTTCGGCCTTCGCTTTTCTATCTTCTCTCTTCTTCATCTCACTTTCTCTTCTCATGTCTCTCACCCTCTCTTCTCGAAACCCTTTAATTTCATTGGCGAATTGACATTAGATCTCTTTGGTTAATTATATGTAGCTGATTAATTTTAGAAAAAAGAAGAAAGAATTGGTAAAAAACTAACTCTACTTCTTTCTTTGTTTTTGGTTGAACTTATGACATGTCATTCTTATATATTTTTTGTCATTCTAACATATCTTTATTTGTGCCTATTTTATGCAAGAACAGGTTATTGACTATTTTTGTATGATTTTCATATTTTTTAATGTTTTATCTTTTGGCCCAATAGATGAATTTGGGTTTTAATTTTTTAGTGATTGACAGAATTAGGTTCACAATTTTCAGCCGGATATCGAGTCCAGCTGGACTTTTGCCCGGTGCTCAAAGACTCAGTTTGAATGAGCCCAGTACATGTCCACCCCTAGCCCCCCTCCCAAAAAAAACCCAAATCCAATTCATAAGCCACGGGCCATGCTCTAAACAATATATTTCAAAAAAAAAAAAAAGGGAAAGAAAAAAGAAAGAAAATTTGAATTGGCTGAGCCCCTTGGACCACCTCATTGCCCCAAGAAGACAGGCCTTTCGGCGTGTTAGCCTCCGGTATCATCAAGGTTAGGGTTACATAGACCAACCAAGAAAAGTCCCAAACTAAAAAAAATTTCCCTGACCGCTATTGGGCCCATACTGCCTCAAACCACATACAAATAAAACAAAACGGGACAAAAAAAAATAAAAAATAAAAAATAAAAGCTTAAAAGAAGAATAGAATTAGATTCTCTATCCCATTTTCCCACTAAACAAACAGACTCGTAACTTTCCAGAGAAAGGCATATTTTTTGGATTTTTTTTTCGTGTCTCATGACTTTTTTTGTTCTAAATTTATTTATTTGTTTTATTTTAACAATTTTTATACATTATTTATTATATAAAAGAAATTATAAAAAATATTTCCAAATCTGAAAATTAACCTAGAGAGCAAAAAATGATTTTTTTTTTTTTTCACATGCTTGATTTCTTCTATTTTGAAATATATTTTTAATTAAATATAAATAATATATCTAAAAATTACATATATATTAAAAAAAAAAAAAAAAAACTCGCTAGTTGCTCCTTTTCGGGCAAGCCGGGTAGGTGTACTGTGATAGCGACTACACTCTACCGCTTGCCCGTACTGCCCGTTTCCCTTCAAAAACTGAGATTCTGAGAACACCCTTCTTTCTACCGTCTTTCTCCGTGGTCTGCGAGCCTCTCCGATCAACATCGGATAGTGGAGAAGGAAAACGATCTTTTAACACACGCTTAACGTTGTTTTGGAGAAGTAAAAGTCTCAGATCCGCTTAGCCTTAGGTAAGCTAGCTGTCGCTTCTTTTCTTGATTGCAGGTACAGTTTTCCCGGAAAATTTTCCTTGCTTTCCTGGAAAATTCGGAGATTTCTTACTCTGTATTTTTTTTTTTCCTTTTTTTTTTTCGTTATAAAGTTCTTCCCATTTTCATGGAAAAAATCTCTGTTTAGTCGTACTTTTCCAAGTATCAGTACGCTTAGGTTATACCATGAGTCTTTTCCATTTTTCTTACCGACCACCACGCTGTAGATTTTCTTGTCGTGTTTTCTTTTCCCGGAAACCTCTGCTTTCCAGTAAAAGAGATTTTCCTGTCATATTCTCCTTCCATTTTCTCTTTCCGCTTTCTCTCCTTCTTCAATCTCCATGACTACACATACATATATATATATATATAATATGTATACCCGCACAGCCACACGCATAAGTTAATTTATCATGTATGTGTATGCGTAATGTTTCCCTTTCCTTCGTTCTTAACGGACTTTGGAGTCAGATCCAACAGATTCGGGTAGAGATCTAACGGTCGTATCATGGTTTTGGCGTTTCTGGCAGGTAGGTGGTAGAGGGTACAAATGGAGGCCATTGTTAACCAGGCTTTGCTGACGTGCGCCGGGGAGACTCTTTCCACCCTGCTAACCTTTATGGTTAACAATGTTTTGTTCTATTCGATTTCATCTCAAGTAAGTCTCATTTACATAAATATATTCTTAATATTATAATTTTAATTTTTAAAATATAACCAAAAAATAATTTTTTTCATTTTTTTTTTTGGTGCCACCGCCAAATTCATTTTTACACTTTGCTGTAAATTTTAATTATTATTATTGTTATTATTTTGGCTAATACTGGGAGGGTGTTTAGTTGAAAAAAAAAAGTATATTTAAATTACAAAAATTTAATTAAAAGTAATATATGATAATATTTGATTTAAATTAAATAAAAAAATTAATAAAAATTAATAAATTTTGTTGGGTTTAAATCGAACACTCCTAAGATAGTGGTACGGATTTCCTCTTCTCGGAACTGAAAAGGAAACATAAATTGTTATGTGGACCTTTTTGAGTTCCGGCAGGTCACAACAGTGGACCCCATTCGAATAAAATAAAGTTTGTCCTTTTGCACTGCCTGGCACTGAGGTGCTTTTTACGTACTAAATTTGGTTAAATATTTTTGAATTTTTTTTAAAATTATGTATTTTTATTTAACAGTACGCGTCACTAATTTATAATTTATTTTATTTTATCTCACTTTTAATCACTTTAAACATAACTTTAATGTTTGTTTAAGAAAGAGGAAGCTTCTCATTTATTGACTATTCAATTTCTTATTTTTGTTTTTTAAACTTATTAAATTTATTTTTATATTTTAATTTTTTAAAACAATTAAAGACAAGAAATATCAAATTAACAAAAAAAATTAAAAAACTAAATATTAAAAAATTAATTTTTTTTTCTTCCCATCTAAAGTCTTAATTAGGGAGTTGAAACAATATATTAAAAAGAAAATTTGTTCTTTGCACCACTAAAAAAAATAAAATAAAATAAAATAAAATAAAATAAAGAAGAAAATTGCTAGTTCAGAAGTATAACAAATATGAATATAATATCTCCAAGGAAGCTTGGATTCCAACGTGTTTAGAAATAGAATTTGAAAATCTCGGCTTATTTAGGCACCGTTTGGGAACAATTAATGTTAGCTAATGATTAGTAGCTAACTAAAAAAAAAGCTAGCTAATTTTGTGTTTGAGAAGGAAAAAAAAAAAAAAAGTGGTTAATGGCTAGTATCTAGCTAATTTTGTGTTTGGGAGGAAAAAAAAAGTGACTTTTTTTTTACGTGGCTAACTTGTTTTTATTAAATTGACATTTTTACCCTTGAAAGTTTAAAAGAAGATCAAAATATAAGAGGATAAAAAAGTCTAACCACTATTAAAGTAGCCATTAGTCTTGGGTAATGGCTACTCTTTTCAAATGGACCCTTATTAATAACCAATATTTTCTTATGGGTTTGGTTATGGTATGTAATTGGAGTTTACCATGTGAAGCCATTGTTCTTTGTTTATTATTTAATCTGCAGGTCTTTGGATATTCTTTATTCTAATGGTATAACGTGGGCTAGTAGCATTTAAGGCTGCCATGTTTGTTTGGACATAGAATTTTTAGATTAAAATTGTTGTAGGATAACTAATGCAACTATAAAATTATTTATGTCATGTTTGATTAAAAATTCGTACGAGAATGGAATGAGAAGAAAATTTGCGCATCGGGAAAGTTCCAACGTAGTCAATCGGAATGACTAATATCCAACCCTCCCTAATATTCTGTCAGATTAACATAATCTTAGCTAGGGCAATAATCGAGTTTTAATTTACTTGAACTCAGCTTCAATCATTACTGTGCAGCGCATGCGCTCAAACTCGGCACAGCAAAGAATAACTTGAGCTCGAATTTGAGTTGCTGAGTAACTCAAATAACCAAAACAGTATCATTTTTGTCTAAAATAGTATAAAAAAAAAACAAATAGCTTGACTAAATTAAAGCGGTGTTTACTTTGTTAAAAAAATAAAAATCAAAAGTTGATATAAAAATAAAAATACTTGACAAAATTTTGATTAGATAAAATTGAAAAAAAAAAAAATTAGTAAAAACTAAAATTTTTGGATGCTTTTTAGGGATCCAATCACCCCTCAAATGGCATTGTTTCCATAAACTAAACTAATGTCATTTTTATCCCAAATATATATATATATATATATTATAATAATACTATTTTATCGGACCAAACTTTTACATGCTCCATGTAGCGGATAGTACGAGAAAGCCAGGCAGGTTGGTACGTCAGAAACACATCCTTCATATTTGAAATATTTGACTTGTGGAAAATGCTAACCTCAGTCATCACTGATGAATCCGCACCGTTAATACGTGAATCCCAAGTGAGGCCCGCATCAATAAGCAGTGCCCGCTCTCCGAATGGTGTAGCTATTTCGCATAAATGTGATAATTAATTGAAAAGACTTTGGGAAAAAAAAAATAATACCATGCTCGCTCAAGTCAAAACATTACAACAAGAGAACTTACACCTACTACTTGATCAGATTCACAATCTCCCAATTGTCAAAAAAATATCTACATTTATCACATTTTGTTTTACTTTCCAATCTGGTCCCAACATCATGGATATTTTCTATTTATTTCTTCCTCATTTCCTGAATCCCTAACTCTGGAATTGCATCTTCATGAGCATCAGAATGAAGTCCAAGCGAAAATTGTTGATGCTGAGGGAGAAGACGGTGGTGATGACGATGACAATGGTGATGGTGGCTTTGGAGAAGGAGAGGAGGAGCTGCCATCAGAAGAAGGGGCAGGACACGGTGACAATCCCAACAATGGTAGTGCCAAGAAGGAACCTGAAGGAGGTGCTGATGGAGCAGCAGAAGAAAATGGCGGGGAAGAAGATGATGAAGATGGTGATGGTGATGGCCCTGATGATGACAATAACGACGACGATGAGGACAAAGAAGATGGTGAAGACGAAGACGAGGACGATGATGGGGATGGGGAAGAAATAGCCCGAGAAGATGATCCAGACAATGAGGAGGAAGAGGATGAAGAAGAAGAAGAGACCCTACAGCCTCCTAAGAAGAGAAAGAAATGAAGAAAGTGTAATTTGTTGCCTATCTAGATAATCCATGGACTTGTGTCTTTTGTCCTTTCTGTCTTAATTAGCTGAAATGTAGAACTGTTTAGGCTGTTTTATTTTCTTTCATCCGCCTGTTTTTAGAGAACAGAACTTAATTTAAAATAGCATCAAATTGGCAGATTAAGAAAACAAAATCATATGATCACTCCTATTCTTTCCATCTGTTGTTGAGTGTGGGACTGAAAGGTGGGGGATTTAGATTTCAAGTTTTGTTTTCCTTTGTCTTGAGTCTTGAGTACTGCAGACGTTTTTTTAGTAATCCACCCAAGCAGTAACATGCAACAGCATGAGTAAGTTGTTTGGATAGGGAAAATTTTCTTCAGTAAATTTAGTTGCTGGGGAAGTTTTATTACAGGTTCCAGGATGGCTTTGTGACATTTACCATTCCCGCGTTCTTATTTTTATTTGACTAACGCCAATGAGTTCAGTCACCCCAGGTGCCCAAAAATTTTGACTAGACTAGACTTCAATCGTTCTAAATCAGCCTATTGATATTGGGTTGGTTGCATTGTTTTTTATTCGTGATTTAATCAATTTCTAAATTTTATATTGCCCATCTTCTGATAATTTGCAAATTTTTTAGGAGACGAAATAATCTAGTGGTAAAGACTTCCTTGCCTATGAGTTTGAGATAGGGTAGAAGTCTTCTAATCACTGGAGAATTAGGCCGGGAAGTGGAAGGACTTGAGAAAAACGGTAACCTCTCTCCACCCCTTACACCCCCAGTACAAAAACACAATGCAAAATTCATACTAGTCATTCTTAAATTTGACTAAGCTGAATATACACACTAGTAATTATCTTTATTTACATGAATAACAGGTAATAACAGTAACATTACATATACATATACACATACATATACATATGACTAAGTCAGATATCACACAGAATTTACATGTCACTCCATCCTTTTATCTGGTCTTTCAAATACTGCCCATTCCCCGAACCTATTAATAAGGAAAATAAGTCACTTTATTAATTAATATGCACCTAAAAAGGGGGGGGGGGAAGATGGCCTACGAAGACCAAAGTTAGAAATAAAAGAAAAACAATATAACAAATGTGACCAGCTATATATAATTGATCATGTTCACAATTATATAAAACTGCACACCATGAAAGCTGGTTGAGATGTTGGCTTCGGGTTTACTTTAGATCACATCTTGCTACACAAATCAGGATCGCAAAAGTATGAAAGGCAACTCACAAAAGTAACAGGCTGTTGAAGCACCTGATCATTTCTTTGTTGCATCAATAAACATGGCTCGAGTCCAATGCTCAACATCCTCAGTTTGTGATGGAGGAGGAGGAAAAGTAGGATGCTCCACCAGAGCCCATCCATCTATAAGGTTATTATATTCATTCTTTCCAACGTCAGATGATTCAGTGGCATAAAGAAAACTGGCAGCAGAACTTGGAAGGTTATTATCATTAGTGTTTTGCTGCATGGTGAAACAAGACCAGAATTGTCAACAAGCATGTCAAATTCTGAATGAATCAAATCAAAGATTATGTCAACAAACAGCAGTATAATCCCAACTAATAACAAAGCATAATAATCCAGCGAGCACACTTTTAACTGCACGAATTGATGCACTACTTTTCAGTTGAATGATAACATCTATTTTCCTTTCTTCTGGTAAATCCTTTTCAAGAAATAAAACAGAGGCCACCAGCATGCAGATCCAATGACAATGCTCCTAGCTTAGAATTTTGCATTGTATGGGTACCATAAAGATTTAGGAAAAGTTGGGCAACTATGTGTCATAATCCAATTTTGTTTTGAGGTCACATTTCCTAATAATGAGTTCTAGTAATGCAACATAATAGAAATGAATGGACAAAAATGAATAAAAGAAGAGAATTCATGTAGCTGATCCCAACTAGCTTGGGACCAAGGCTTTATTAACTTGAGTTAAGAATGTTTGGGTTCAAGTCACCATAGGCACCTGCTGAGGCATAGGGTTGTAAATGGACCAAGTTGTTCCTGAACGGGCTCAGGCTTGATTTGGCTAGTTCATTTAATAAACAAGCTGAGTCTAAATAGTGTTTGACTCGGGTTGATAAGGGCTCGTGCTCATTAATTAAATATTTTGTATTTTTAACGATATAATGTGTTTTTCATTCTAAAAATTGTAATACAATTTATTGAATTTTTAACTTAATCATTTCTATATTAGTAATTACACTTGAAACTAGCAAGTCCCACATAAGTTAGTAATTACACATACATGATACTCCTATGTTAGTAATTACATTCGAATATATAGATAACCTTTAAATTACAATGAATTAAAAGGTCATTTCTTGTGACTCGCATATAAGCTATATCAATATAAGTTGGTAAATACACATAGTGTTCCTACGTTAATAATTACATTTGAAATATATACATATATATAACATATAAATTACAATAAGTTAAAAAGGTTATTTCTTGTGACTCCCAAAAACTTACTTCATTGTGACAATTTTTTTTCCCCTTATAATACACTAATCGTCAATGAGGAGTTGTTCATAAACAATTCGGGCTTGGCACAAGGCTTGCTAAAACTTTTCATTTATAAACAAGTCAAGTTTGAACAAAAAATAGGGTTTAGTAAATGGGTCAAGCCTAAACAACGTTGAGCTCATTCGGGTTCATCTCATTTACAGCCCTAGACTAGAGTTACACCTACTCTTCAATTCCCAAAGCCCACAATTGGACCTAAGTTTTGGCCCAAAACAAAGGTACAGTTAAGTTCTTGCACATGGTTGTGTGGTGCTAAGGGGCAATGCTATCTAGTGGGTAAGTGGACTAGTTTATGTGCACTCTGATTTTTTAACCAAAAAAAGTTCTATTAGTGTAACACTACACAGAATGCCCTTAATCCAGTAGTATCAACTCAATAAATTAACTACTGAATAACTAAAAAAGGCAATGTAGTACATAAGGCTCCCTGCATTTAAGCATTTGGGGAGGGTTAGATAAGCAGGCTTCCCTCTGCAAGTAAAAAGGGAAAAGAAAAATTCCTTTCTAAATGAAAGTGGAAAAGAAAAATGTACATATGGCTGTGAAAGGGAGTGCAATGTTTAGGGGGTATCTAAATAGTTAATAGCACAAAATAATGCCACTTCAATTTACAGAGGCAGAAAGACCTGTTAATAACAAAGTTAAATAGTTCTTTAGAGTTGAAATCTATACCATCATAGGTAGTATATGTGCACTCTCTTGTAAACTGATCGACGAAATGGCTGAATTCACATTCCATACTGATTTGTTCAATTGTTGAACTTGCTTTGATGAACTGTATAAAAAAAAAAAAAATCAACAAATGTCATTCGCAGGACGAAGCAGCATGTTAATAACATGTGTCACAAATATCTAAATAAGTTAGAATACTAAAAAGAGAAATTTCATACCATTATTGACTGCTCCCGCTATTAGTAGCAAAAGATTGGAAGCTTTTGATTTATTTATTGTTTATAAATACAAAATATTGGAGGCTATTGACCTCCCTTCTCTTTCTAACAATATTAGCAAGTTATTATACTTTACCTTTTTATAGTTTCATTTGAAAAAAAAAAAAAAAATAACACAACCTCTTCTGGTTAAAAAGTGAAGATACAATCCCATCAACATTTACACTAAAGTACCAAATGGCCGTTGTTTGGTTAATCTAAGAAGTGCGTAATACTCACATGCCATGCAATACTCTATATAGCTTTCTCTCCCGCCAAATAATGCAATACTACATCGCTTTCTTTCCCACCAAAATAACCTTTAGAAAAATAACCGACATGCAAAATATTATTACAAAATGCTTGATTATTTATTGACCATTCTTTGGAGAGAAAGAAGGTTACAAAGTATTATAGACCATATGAATAAAACATGCCTATTAAATTTTAATAGATACTGTCTATTTAACAATTAACACTTTAGTCCAAATGTTGAGGGACTTGTGTGTTCATTTTATAACAATAGATTGTTATGTGTTTTTTTGTGAAATCAAAAGGGGGTAAAATATAATTACCCCCTAACATTATCTGTTAAAGTGCTTGCCTCAATCTCATCTAAAAGTTCAAACCATTAAGAAATGGACAACTTTATTATTTATATTGATTTAATTTCTTGCAACACACCCCCTCGTGTGGTGTGACTGAGTTTTCTTTGAAGGGACCAAACACGTGCGAATATTGACTTTTTCTAGGTGACTATGAGATTTAAACTCAAGACCTAATACCATGTTAGATTGTAAGCTTTTAAGTGAGATGGAAGTGAACAATTTAACATGGACAATTCTGTAACATGTGTAGGACACATATCCAACCTTGTCCCGTTATTTTTAAATTTTTTTAAGAATCGGACACTTGTAGAGCATATGTGTCCATCACTTCTACATATGAAACACATTGCAAGTTTATAGACAATATTCCTCAGCCTTCTTAGTAGCTCCCACTTTTGAGTTCACACAATGAAGATCCCTTTTGTGGCCAAATATCACAGAAACTAGTGGAATTCCACTAATAGGAATAAGGTCAGATCAAAGCAGGAACTATACACATTTTGTCTTCAGTCCAAGTCTAGGGGCAAGCAGCTATCTGAGCTTCCAGAAATTCCAGCATATTGTAAGATGGTTGAGCATTACGCTACAAGCCTATGTCAAAATTACCCACTGTGAAGGATCAATTTGATCCAGAAGCCAATCCAAATTAATTGAAATCAAGTCCTTGGAAGACACAAAAGGACAACATTGAAGGCTTGAATCACAACACGTCAGCTCTAGCTAACACACCAAGCAACTTTTCCAGTGAACCACACATAAATTCTTACATTCATCCATGTCCCTCATTGTCATCTGCTCATAACGGATTCTGATACAAATACATCTAGCACAAAGTTGCAATTCTCACTGGTAACTGTTAGAAGGAAATATTTTTGTTTCTAGATTTGCTGTTAATTAGAATCTTCTATTTTTGGAAACTTATTGTGTAATCCAACATTATAAATACAAGGCTAATGGTCTGGTTTTTAATCAATTAGCCCTTTTTGATATTTTCTGGTTCTTTATTTCAATTTCTAATTTGGTATCAGAGCCTTCCCAATTAAAAAAAAAAACTCTAGTTACTGTTCATGGCTGATGCCGACCGCTGCAAAGCACAAGAATGGTGTCTTCCGATGAGTGACACAAAGCCTCGCTGATCTCAATTGATTCTTCTCGATCTCGTCCCTCGTTACTCACTGGATTATTCTCACCGAGCATTGCTCGTGGTCTGGCTGTTCCCGCCGAGCATTACTCGCCATCTAACACTGGTTCTGGTCTCTTGCTGCTCACCACTGAGCGTTACTTTCTAGTCATTGCTCGCCGTCGAGCGTTGCCCGCTACTCATCTCCGCCGCTCGTCACCCATCGCCGAGTGTTGCTGATCATCTGTCGCCATCGCTCGTTAAGCACCCAACTACAACAGTTTCTCACTACAATTGTGATCCTTGATCAACCAAGAATAGGCGATCTCGACATTGATGTTCGCTCTTACTGTTGAAGACCTGCTGACAGCAGTTCTTTCTTTTTGGTACTATCCTCCTTTTCGTTGATTTTTTTTTTCCTTATTTCTAATTATGGCTGAAGGGAAAGTTCCTGTTATTGAACCAAAATCAATATTAGTTAAAGATGAAGTTGTTCCCCACTCCATTGCTTCTAAAAAATTGAATGGTCTAAATTATTTGGCCTGGGCTCATGCAATGAAGGTTTATCTTCATGGAAAGAAAAAATTGAAATTCCTTACTAACCTTCCACATAAACCAGATGATAATTTGTATGATGATAGGCTTAGTGAAGACTTTATTGTTATGGGTTGGTTATGGCATAGTCTTGAACCCCAAATTGTTACTACAGTTGAATTTTGTGACTCTTCTAAGAAAATTTGGGATTCCCTCATTGACTCATTCTCTCAGCAAAGTAATGTTTCACGGGTATTTGAATTATATGAGTAGACCATTACAACTAAGCAATCTGACCGTCCTCTTTCAGAATATTACAGTATTCTTAAAAACTTATGGGATCAATTGTTGCAACATAGACCCTTTACTACAGACATTCAGCAACAAAAGCAACACTGGAAAGATTTTATGATTGCCTCACTTCTTTCTGGACATGATTTAGATCTGCGCAATTTAAAAGATCAAATTCTTGCAAGTGAGACCCTGCCTACCGCTGCAAATGCCTATTCTCGCTTGTTGAGATCATCCTTAGGCCATCATACACCTGCTCAGACTTCTACTTCAGAAACTTCTGCCTTGATCTCCAATGATAATACTCAAGACTCTTCTCGTAGTAATATGTGAAGACGAGGTGGTCGTTCTTCTTGAGGTTCAGCCAAAGCTAGTCGTTCCTCCCATGGACGAGGAGATCGAAAATGTACTCACTGTGGTCGTAGCAATCACACTGAACCACATCCTAGGCTAAGTATGGACGGCCAGATCAAGTTAACCATTTGTCAGATGGTTCTCCTTTTGTGGCATCCTCTCAGTCAATACTAGTTGCATCAAACCCTTTAGTGTCCAGTACTCACAATGATCTTACCACCCAACTTAGTGAACTACTGCAAACTCTTCGGGCACCTCATTCTTTTACTTCTACTACTACATTAGCAAATTTGGGTAATATGGCTTGTACAATGTCCACTCCCTCTTCCTGGGTAACTGACTCCGGTGTGAGCTCTCATATTTCTAGTAAATCTTCCTTCTTCTCTCATTTAAATTCTGTTAATTTTTTTTTTTTTTTTTTTTGATACGAAGAAAACCTCTCGCCGGTGAACCGTCGCGAGTAAAACCTCCGGGCGAACGCACCACCCCGCAAGACACGCCCACCAATAAGACCGAACGCCCAGGAAGAGATTCGAACCCGAGACGTGGGAAGCATGCCCACTCTCCAAGCCGACCCCTGCTCCACTGAGCTAACCCGTGCGGGTATTTAAATTCTGTTAATCATCATATTGTTTTAGTTGATGAATCATATTGTCCTGTGTAAGGGCAAGGAGTTGTTTCTCCCCATTCTTATATCCATTTGCCTCGTAGCCTTTATGCCCCTAACTTTCCATTCAATTTATTATTTGTTAGTCAATTGACTAAATCATTATATTGTTCTGTAACATTTTCTCCTACCTCTTGTGTGTTTCAAGACCTCAAGACGAAGAAGACGATTGATTTGGGGCATGAGAAAGGCGGGCTTTACTACCTGGATCTTGCTAGTTTTTCTACCACAACTACTTCTACTTTAAGTGCTATAGTTTCTCCTCTTCAGTGGCATTTTCGGCTTACGCATTCGTCTTTAAATAAGTTGAAGTCTGTTATTCCTATTTGAGTCATGTATCGAGTCTAGAGTGTGAGGCTTGCCAACTTGGTAAGCGCCACCATAGTTCTTTTCCTAGTCATCGTGTCACTCGTGAAACAGAATCTTTTAATATAGTTCATGCAAACAAATGAGGATCTTCTCGTATTACTAGTATTAATGGTTATCAATATTTTGTTATTTTTATTGATGATCATTCTTGTATAACTTGATTTTTTTTTATGAAAAAGTAATCTGACTTACCTGATATTGTGACTCGTTTTTACTATGAGATTTTTATCCAATTTGGCAAATGTATCAAAATTTTTTGCTCTGATAATGCTTTGGAATACATGCAATATGTTATAGGTTTTTTTTGTGTTGATCGGAGGATTATTCACTAGACCACCTGTATCCATACCTCACAACAAAACAGTGTTGCCGAGCGTAAATATCGTCATTTACTTGATGTTGCTCGTATTATGATATTCAATATGCACGTGCCAAAACATTTTTTGAAGGATGCTGTCCTTACTGCCTGCTCACTTATTAATCGTATACCATCTATCGTGTCGGGCAACAAGTCTCCATTTTCCATTTTGTATCCTGCGAGTAATCCCTTTTCCACTTACTCCTCGAGTTTTTGGTTGTATTGTTTTTGTTCATATTCTCGATCCTAGTTTAGATAAGTTGTCTTCTCGTTCTCGAAAATGTATTTTTCTAGGGTATTCTCGTACACAAAAAGGGTACCATTGTTATCACCCCTCTTCTCGTGGGTATTTTGTAAGTGCTGATGTTACCTTTTTTGAGTCCACTGCCTTCTTCTCTACTTTTGAGACTCAATTATCTCATGACCTTATTTCCAGCACTCAGGGGGCGTCTTATCCTCATTCTCGTGAGGGGGAGACAAATTAAGGGGAAACTAGTCCTACTTTACCTCTTTCTCAATCTTCTTTGCAGGAATATCAGCAAAATCAAAACAGTCAAGTTGCCTCCTTGCAAGTGTACCAGCAGACTCAGGATAGACCAATTGTTTCTTATGGCCCATCCAATTCGTCTAATTTATCCGAGGATCCAACCCCTGCTCCTTTTACCTCTGACGATGATCTTCCCATTGCTTTACATAGAGGTAGGTGTACTTGCACCAAACATCCCATTGCTAAATTTGTGTCCTGTCATCATACTTCTCCTTACTTGCATTCTTTTATTTCTGCTTTGTCCTCTATCTCTTCCAGTTTCATTCCAAGTTGCATTATCTTTTCCTGGATGAAAGCATGCTATGGATGAGGAGATACAAGCACTTTATCATAATCATACCTGGGAGCTGCAACCATTCCCTTCTGGAAAGCAAATAGTGGGATGTCGTTAGGTTTATAATGTGAAGTATCTTCCAGAGGCTTCTGTCGAGAGACTCAAAGCACGCCTTGTTGTTAAAGACTATACTCAGATTTATAGAGTTGATTATTTAGAGATCTTTTCACCAATTGCTCATTTAAACTCTATTCGCATACTTCTTGATGTAGCCGTGAGCAGCTCTTGGCCTCTTTATCAGCTGGATATTAAAAATGCATTTCTCCATAGTGAGCTTCAAGAGGAAATTTACATGAAGCAACCTTCTAGCTATGTTGTTCCCAGGAGTGAACACTTACTTTGCAGATTACGCCGTGCTTTATATGGTCTAAAGCAACCACCTCGTGCCTGGTTTGATCACTTTAGTGATGTTCTGCTGAAGTATGGTTTGAAGCGCTCTACTTCAGATCATTCTGTTTTCACTCAATACTCTTCTTCTGGTTCCATTATTTGGATTGTGTATGTTGACAACATCATTATCTCTGAGGATAACATCTTAGGTATTGCTGATTTGAAGTCTCATCTAAGTCAACATTTCCACACTAAAGACTTGGGTGCTCTTCACTACTTTCTTGGCATAGAAATAGCACGATCTCATACAGGACTCACTCTTTCACAGTGCAAGTATGTGTTGGATATTTTATCTGAAACTAGTTTATTAGGTTCCCGACCCGCTGACACTCCTATGGATACATTTGTCAAACTTGATGCCATGACTGGTATACCTTTCTCTGATGTTGGTCGTTATCAACGCTTGGTTTGGCAAGTTGATCTATTTTACAGTCCCTCGTCCTGATATTACTTATGCTGTGGGTGTTGTTAGTCAATTTATGCATGCTCTCCATTTGTCACACTTTGAAGTAGTGTATCGATCCTTATGTTACTTGAAAGGCACTCCTGGTCGCGGTTTGTTATATCGATCATCATCTCTTTCTGTGACTGGTTATAGTGATACTGACTAGACTTGGAATCGTACTAATTGTCACTTTACCTCTAGCTATTGTACCTTTATCGATGACGATCTTGTCACCTGACGGAGCAAAAAGCAAAATGTTGTCGCTCGTTCTAGTGCTGAGGCTAAATATCGTACCATGGCTCATACAACAACTGAGATGGTTCGGGTCTGCTCACTTCTGCATGATTTTGGTATAGAGGTTCCTCGGCCGATATCCATGTTTTGTGATAACCGGTCACTATCTTCATTGCCAACAACCCTATGTTTCATGAGCGCACAAAACACATTGAAATTGATTGTCACTTTATTCGGGATTGCTTGAGGAGGAGCAATATTTGCACACCATATGTGCGCTCAGAGTCCCGGTTGGGTAACATTCTTACCAAGCCTTTGCCTCGATCTTCTTTTCAGCATTTGTCTGCGAAACCAAGCATGTTTAATTTGTATGCTCCAGCTTAAGGGGAAGTATTAGAATAGGAAAGATTTTTGTTTCTATATTTGCTATTAATTAGAATCTTCTATTATTGGAAACTTACTATGTAATCCAACAGTATAAATACAAGGCTAAAGGTCTAGTTTTTGATCAATTAGCCCTTTTTGATATTTTCTAGTTCTGTATTCCAATTTCTAAATGTAACCAATACCACTATAGCCTCATAGCATCTCCGAGAGACAGATAAGATAAAATTAGAAAGATGTAAAATGGGGAAGTGAGTGTGATTCTCCTGACAACACTATTCTTGTCAAAACATAGTGCATTTGAGGAGAAATGGTCCCACTAACTAGGAAAAGCAGCCGACAAATAAATAATAGCACTGAGATTGAACCAGAGACCTCATGCCCTTGGTACAATAGTCCTATATGACAATATACTCCTTCCAATGCGCATTCCTCTTGTAATTGCACCAGACCACATAGCGAACCATAAGCCCTCCAATGGAGAAATTACAGCCAATCTGATGAGGACATCATCCTGATTTTTATTTCCTTTATTATTATTATTTTATTTATTACTATTTCTATTTTTATTTTTACTTTATTTTAGGAAGTTTGTTGAGAGTAGAATTTTTTATTTTCTTGTAATCTTGATTTGATATTATTTTTAGCTATCTTTAGAAATTTTTAGCCTATTTATAGGATTGAATTGTTAGGGTTTTGGAGACTTTGGAGATTATTGAATAATATCGGTGGCTAGTTTTCCCTCTCTTTCTTCTAATTCTTCTTCTTCTCTTCTCTATTTTCTTCTTTCTCTTGCTTTCAATTTCTTTCTTTACTTTCAATTTTGTTCCGCATCAACTTGGTATCAGAGTAAAGGATCCTACAAACTTTCTCAACCCTCATCGCTATTCTGGTCTCAAAAAAAAAAAAAAAAAAGAAACAACAGCCTTCGCAACAGTTGCCGCGGCTGTCGCCGTCGCCCTATGCACCCTCAAACCCTTCGAATACATTTTTGTGCATCTTTACTAATATTTAATTCTAGCAAACCTCACCATTGGCAACACCTACTTCCGGCGAACTTACCGATGACCCCAACAACCTCCGACGACTTTTCTAGCGACCGGCCGGTGACCTCCGGTGACTTTTCCGACCAACTCCAGCAAAGTCCAGCAGCACCACCTGTCTCCGGCGAACTCCCAGGTGACCCCGGTGACCTCCGGCGACCTCCGGCAACTTTTCCGGCGAACTCCGGCGACTTTTTCGGCAAACCCCGATGAAGTCCAAAATATTCTATCAGTCTATTTTCACAAATTCCAAGCAACATGATAGCCAACTACATATTTGGATGTTGCAAAAGTAAGCACTTTAGATAGTTTGGAGCAAAGGTTTGGATTAGATATAATTTTCTCATTGTTAATTATGATAAATGCTTACGTCATATGGCAGTGTGAATTGCATAAATTTGAACTTGAACCTTACCCATTTGTTTCATTTATCCTACTTCCTATTTCACTTTTGAATTTAGTTAATTGTTGCCTATCTTAAAAAAAAAAAAAAAAAGATCACTCACCCATTGCTTGTCTAAATTATTTGTTGAGTTTCATTTATTAGATTCATCATTCCTATTTTAAGCATATTAGGATTTTATATTTTTATTACTCTATTTTTCAGTTTTCTTTAATATCAACATTTAAAAAAAAAAAATTCACTTCTGTCCTTTTACCATGAATTTCGAAAACCAATCATATTGAAATAATAAAGTAAGACTTTGTTCTATTCATCAAACTTACATCAAAGATCCTCCCTATTTTAGTGGCACTATCGATTCTCATGAGTTTCTTGATTGGATAGATGATATTGAATACATTTTTGATTATCACGACCTGTCTGATAACCAATGTATTCGTCTGGCCAAAACAAGATTGACCAATTATGCTAGAGAGTATTGGCAAATAATCGAATTATACTAAAGACCTGTTACTCGATGGGCCTTGATGAAACAAATTTTGAGCGATCGATTTGTGCCTAAAAGTTTTATAGATAAGGCATGGTCTCAGTTAATGCGTCTTAAACAGGAGGATTCTTCTGTTGATGACTATTTTGATCAATTTAAAACTCTTAGGAAGTGGTCTAACTTACAAAATGAGCCTTGTGCCATCAGTAGATTTGTCCTTGGGCTAAGGTCTTGCATCCGTGAAGTAGTTCAGCGATACACTTATAAGACATTAAATGAAGCTTATTCCAAAGCTTTAGAAATTGAAAAATATTATGAATTTGAGTCTTATGAGTCTATGTCAGAGTCAAAGTGCCCTATACAAACCATTGAGTTACAACGTCCATCTCCTAAACGTAGCGCCCCTATTGTTTCTGTTGATACATCTGATTCTCTTATTGATTCTCCTCTTTTGACATTTGATCATGATGAGTCACCAAATCCTCAAAATGTGTCTAAAGTAGTTGAATTGGTTCTACCATCATCTTACCTTGATTTTATTGGTTTATTTGAGGACATCATGAATAATGATCGTCAAGATTGCATAGACTTTATCATTGGTGATGGTTACTTTTTCAGGGGATATTATTTAAGCATCTCAACAGTTTTACTTAGTAACTTCACCAGTTGGGAGTTCTTTGAGTCTATGTCCAAGTTGTTCTTCCGTGAGATCACTCAGTTGCATGAATCCTCCTCACTTCTAGTGTATAACAGAGGCATTCTTGTATACATTGAACAATTTCTTTTACAAATTATGCGTGGCATCTCTTACCGCTATTCTATTGATATCATTGAGTTTCCAGCAACTTATTCTTCTTTGAGAGATTCTAATTTGACAAGTTCAGTTACATCATCCCTCGTCATTTTTTCTCAACCATGTATTCCACCCTTTTTTTATAATGCTGATATTAAATGGAAAATTGGGTTGAGTAATAATTATTATAAATTTCCTACTTATGTTATTGATGGGAATAAAGAATTTAATGGATGTAACTTAATGATGACTTATGCATTGCCTACTTACTATCCCATATCGTCTTTGCCAAAATTTGCATGCCAAAAATGTTGGGCCATTCTATATCCTTTGTAATCCTGGTCCCAATGCAATTTTTTTCACTTTGCCATGTAATATGAGTTTTGTCGTAATTTGGCATGTGGAGAACTTGTTATCTTGTGGAGGCATCTTTGGGCCTCAAATATTGTCTGCAGGTTATGGAGATATTTTTATGCCGGTTCCAGTTCCTCCACCTCTTCAGCGGTGCCTATCTGTGTTCGATGTTGAGGACCTCATTTTCCTTCCACTCCAAAGATATCTTGTCAAGTGGAAAATGCGACATGATAACAGTGCCAAGTTTTCAACTCGATGAAGTCGAGTTCTTCTCAGTCCGGGAGAGTTGATGAGGACATCATCCTGATTTTTATTTCCTTTATTATTATTATTTTATTTATTACTATTTCTATTTTTATTTTTACTTTATTTTAGGAAGTTTGTTGAGAGTAGAATTTTTTATTTTCTTGTAATCTTGATTTGATATTAGTTTTAGCTATCTTTAGAAATTTTTAGCCTATTTATAGGATTGAATTGTTAGGGTTTTGGAGACTTTGGAGATTATTGAATAATATTGGTGGCTAGTTTTCCCTCTCTGTCTTCTAATTCTTCTTCTTCTCTTCTCTATTTTCTTCTTTCTCTTGCTTTTAATTTCTTCTTTCTTTACTTTCAATTTTGTTCCGCATCACAATCTCTGGTACAATAGTCCTATATGACGCCTATACTCCTTCCAATGCACATTACTCTTGTAATTGCACCAGACCACATGGCCAACCATGAGCCCACCTATGGAGAAATTACAGCCAATTTTCTATCATTGGCAGGTATTACTTTTAATTTCTATGGAGATTTACTTCTTAAAACATATCTATCCCCATTTGGTGAAACTTGTCATTCTTTAATGATGAGCTAATAGCGAGCCAAAATGATGACGCACACATCAAGTTATCACACAAGAAAGGAATGGAATCAATACCTCGAAGGAGTCATTTTCAGGCACAAAACAGAACGAACTTCCTTTGAAGAAGAAAGTGTGGCCAACAACTTTGCAAATGCTTCAAAAGTAGACGCATCGGCAGGAACATCTAAGCATAATGAGTTGTAACAGTAAGCCGTTATGCATGCCACACTTCTTTTGAGAAGTGAAATCCCTTTCTGCAAGTCTTGGTGTGTTTCAACAGAATGTGGTGAAGCCAAGGAATAAATGGAGCCACCACTGCCAGAAGAATCCAAACGGGCCTTCCTCTCAGATTCCATTGAAGCAACACCAAAATTACTAAGGCTTCTATCAGACCATGAAGTCTCCCCACCAATGGAGCAACTATTTTGGCGTGGTATAAACAGTGGATATTCTTTGCTGCATAACATTAATTATAGATCAATCCAACAGTCAATAAATCTCAGTAACCATTATTTCCCACCAGTAATACCTTCTGGAAGATGGGCGGGCATCCCAATAAGAGTCTCTTTGCCATATTCGGGAGCATGAACCCTGAAGCAAAATTATGATGCAGATACAACAGAGGTAATTAGATGAAGATCAACACAAGAAAATGCCGACTGTTGGTTTATTGCTCTAGCTTTAAATCAGAGTTTGGTAAAAGACAACATAACTTCAAGATGAGAAATATTGAAGGTAATTTGAAGATGAAAATTATCTCATGATCAAAAATAAATTTTTGCAAACAATATAAGTATAACAAAAGCTTTCTCAGGCCACACTGGAGTTTCATATGCACTTATGAAGGCCAAATTATAAAGCCAACAGGTTTGTTGAAATAGATAGAATTACCCAAAAGCCACAAAACAATTGTGCAAGGGGAAAAATTACTCTGAAAAGTAAAAATTTTCCTCAGGTTTTTAAGATTACACTAACTTCCGCTCCTTTAAGTTTACGTAACATATTCCGCCTTGCCATTGCCGCATCATTAGTTGACTTTCCATTAGTTGACTAAATCAACCTATAAATTTTTTTTACACCCTAATTTACCCTTAAAAAGTACAATTGACAACTAATAAAAAACTAATTTCTTAATAAATATTATCCTTCTAATTTTCCCACACATCTCACTTTATACCAATACATATTCAATACCAACCAAATTATAAACATGGATATACATAGAATATCTCAATCATCTCAAATCTCTCCACTTTCCTTCTTCCATATTGTCCTTGCATCCTAATCTCCACTTATACATACAAAACCAAATCAAAGATCTATATGGACTCATAAAAAAAAAAGGGATCTATATGGGAACACCATCACCACTTCTTTTTTTCTCTTTCCACAAACCCAACCCAACCCAAACCACACTCATCCATTAATCCCTCCGCTAATCCCTCATTTATTGTTAGTTCTTCTTCAATTGAGTCTAGGTGGGTCATCTCATAACCTTTGGATGGTTGTTTAAGGTCAGTAACAATGTTAAGGGTGATGGACAATCATAATGGGTATTACCAGAAATGGATTAGAGATAACATATATTCATATATATATTGTAGATAAATTCTGATTATGAGATAATGAGATGGAGCAGATCTGTTAGAGATATATTAGAAATATTTGGATAAGATTTAATTAGATTAGAATCTCCCAGTTTCAGTTTTATTAGAATTCTGATTTATAGAAGTTAGTTTCCTGGTTTCTAGGAGTTTGAAACTCTTAATCTTTAGCTGCCGATTACTACTCCTAAGGTAGGACTTATCCATTCCATGTATATATATATTCCTGCACTGTAAACTCTTAAAAGTGTACATGAAATAATACTTCTTTCATGGTATCAGAGCTTGGTTCTCCATAAAAGCTCTTCTGTCTTTCCCTTCCTATCAGGTTGAGGTTGTCCTCCTCAGCCAGCACTCTTCTGTCCTCCATCTTCTCAAATTGATCGAGGTTCTGTCCTCCATAATCCTCGGTTTACAAGATGAGTTCAGGAAAGGAGTCTGAAACTCTACCTTCTAGCCTCCCTCAACCTGCAACTGCCTCTCAAACCTTCGGAGAAGGTTCAACCCTGCAGATCACCAACCACAAACTGAATGGAAAAAATTTTCTTCAGTGGTCCAGATCTGTGTTGCTGGTTATTCGAGGAAGAGAAAAAATGGGCTATCTCAATGGAGATATCAAACAACCCAAAGTCGAAGATCCCTCTTACGCAAACTGGGAGCTTAATAACTCAATTGTTATGGCTTGGTTAATCAATTCCATGGAGCCTCACATCAGTAGGACCTATTTATTCCTTTGGTCAGCACAAGCCATTTGGGCTGCAGTTAACACCAACTATTCTGATCTCAATAATGCCTCCCAAGTGTTCGAGATCAAGAATCGACTGAAGGAAATAAGGCAAGGAAATCTGGAAGTTACAGAGTATTATAATGAACTACAAATCCTATGGCAAGAGCTGGACATGCATTATGAAGCTGATTGGGGAGACCTAGAAGATAATATCAAGTTTAAAAGACATTTAGAAAAGGAAAGGTTATATGAGTTCTTGATTGGATTGAATAGAGATCTCGATGAAGTAAGAGGAAGAATCCTTGGTCACAAACCTCTACCTTCTATTGATGAAGCTTTCGCTGAAGTAAGGAGGGAAGCCAGCAGAAGGAGAGTAATGCTTGGAATTGGAGGAAACAGAGAAGGTCCTGCCACTCCTGCGAATGAGAGAAATATTGAAACATCTGCTCTTGCTGTAAAAGGTGATCGTGATCAGATAAACTATCAAAAGGGTGATAAAGGAGGAAGGCCCTGGTGCAACCACTGCAATAAACCAGGGCACACAAGAGAAGTATGCTGGGATCTTCATGGGAAACTAGCCAACTGGAAACCAAGAGGACAAAAAAAGGGCTTTCAAGCCACAATGGAGGAAAAACCAGTTGAGCCTCGGAAGGAATCAGAACAGAGTGGTATTTACCTGAACAAAACTCAGCTGGAACAACTACAGAAGCGGCTCAGTCAGACTACAATGGGTAATACAAGCACTTCTGTAGTTGCTTCAGGTACAGCAATGCATACCAAGAGCAAGACTTCTTGGATGCTTGATTCTGGAGCTTCCGATCACATAACAGATAACCTATCCTTGTTCTGTGATTACATACCCAGCTCTGGAAAATCTAGAGTCAAGGTAGCTGATGGTTCTTACTCAACTGTCGTTGGGAAAGGATCAATCCAACTCTCCAACAATATTTTACTGCACTCAGTCCTTTATGTTCCCAACCTCACCTGTAACTTGATTTCTATCAGCAAGCTTACTCATGAATTAAATTGCTATGCTAAGTTCTCTGCTGTTGGCTGTGAACTTCAGGAACTGGATTCGAGAATGACGACTAGCAATGCTAGAGTATGTGATGGCCTCTACTATTTGGACACTAAAGACAGCTTAGTTAGTACTACTGCAACAGCGGAGAGTGTATCTTCTCATAGTTCTAATAATGAAATTATGTTAAGGCATTATAGGCTAGGCCACCCTAATTTCTACTACCTTAAACGATTGTTCCCTGATTTATTTATCAATAAAAATCCTAGTTCTTTCAATTGTGAATTTTGTTTGCTTGCTAAACACTGTCGTGCACACTTTCCTCCAAAACCATATAAAGAATCCCAACCTTTTTCTTTAATCCATAGTGATATATGGGGTCCCTCTCGTGTAAACAATATTTCAGGCTCTCGGTGGTTTATAACTTTCACTGATGATCACACAAGAGTTTGTTGGGTGTATCTCCTTAAAGAAAAAAATGAAGCTACTCAGGTGTTTAAATCCTTCCATTCAATGATCTTGACCCAGTTCCATGGCCTAATTCAAACCTTAAGAACTGATAATGGGAGAGAATATTTTAATTCCATTTTAGGTGATTACCTTGCTACTAATGGAATCATACATCAAAGTTCCTGTACTGATACACCTCAACAGAATGGTGTAGCCGAAAGGAAGAATAGACACCTCCTTGAAGTAGCTAGAGCCCTAATATTCACCATGAATATACCTAAATACCTATGGGGAGAGGCTGTCTTAACAGCTTCTTATCTCATCAACAGAATGCCCTCAAGGATTCTCAACTTTGCCTCTCCTTGGTCTATTCTCCGACAGCAATATCCCAGTTTCAAATCTATGTCTTCTCTATCTCCCAAAATTTTTGGGTGCATTGCGTTTGTCTACAACCACTCACCTAATAGATCCAAACTTGATCCCAAGGCCATCAAATGTGTTTTCATTGGATACTCTCCCACTCAAAAGGGATACAAATGTTATTCCCCTTCACTCCGTAGAGTCTTTGTTTCCATGGATGTTTCCTTTGTTGAATCTCAATCTTTCTTCCCCAAAACTCATCTTCAGGGGGAGAATTTAAATGAAGATCAGTCTTGGGAAAAGGCTTGGGACACAGCTGAACAAGAATCTTCTTCACCTCCTCAGCCCACAGTCTCAACCCCCTTCCTTGCCTTTTATGCCTAACATTGAACCTGAAGGTAGTACAAAGCTATCTCAGCCAATTATAGAACTAAGAGGAGATACTTCTCAGTAAAGGGGAGACAAGCCAAGAACAGATAATGCCAGAATTAGCTCTCGGCCAGAGGGACAATTACTGGTTTACTCTAGAAGGAATCACAGACAGCAAGGCCAATCAGACTTGAATCCAAGCTCCCAGAACAGTGTGGCTAGTGGTAATCAAGTCCAGCACCGTACTGAGGCCTCATATCAGGACCTGAACTTGCCTATTGCTGTTAGAAAAGGGACAAGGACCTGCACTCAGCATCCTATATCTTAGTATGTGTCCTACACTAGATTATCTCCCACATTTCGAGCCTTTACTACTGCACTGTCAGCAATTACAATTCCTAAAACAATAGATGAAGCTCTAGCTAACTCAAATTGGAGAGCAGCAGTACAAGAAGAAATGGATGCACTGAGAAGGAATAATACATGGGAAATGGTTGAATTACCTGCAGGGAAAAGGACAGTAGGCTGCAAATGGGTTTTTACTATTAAACACAATTCTGATGGCAGCATTAATAGATATAAGAGCAGACTTGTGGCCAAAGGGTTTACTCAAGCCTATGGGATCGATTATCAAGAAACCTTTGCTCCAGTGGCCCAGTTGAATACTGTGAGAGTTCTACTTTCTTTGGCAGCAAATGTGGAATGGCCTTTACAGCAATTGGATGTCAAGAATGCTTTCCTAAATGGTGATCTCCATGAAGAGGTTTATATGGATGCACCTCCAGGTTTTAAGGGAAACAGCAACATGGTTTGCAGGTTGAAAAAATCTCTCTATGGGCTGAAACAGTCACCTAGAGAATGGTTTGACAAATTAACTCAAGCAGTCAAAAGGAAAGGATTTAGTCAAGCACAAACTGATCACACACTGTTCTACAAGCATTTTGGTGGCAATAAACATGCTGCTCTCATTGTTTATGTAGATGATATAATCGTCACAAGGAATGATCTTGTGGAAATCAACTCCTTGAAGAAGTATCTGGCTGGTGAGTTTTAATTAAAGGATCTAGGGAACTTAAGGTATTTTCTTGGCATGGAAGTGGCTCGCAGCAGTGCAGGTATCACTATCAATCAAAGGAAATATATTTTAAACTTACTCCAAGAAGTTGGTATGCTGGGCTGCAGACCTGCCGAGACTCCTATGGATCCTAGTATTAAGCTAGAGCTCGAAGGAGGAGAAGAAGTCAACAAAGAAAGGTATCAGAGGTTGGTGGGAAAGTTAATTTACTCGTCCCACACCAGACCAGATATTTCCTTTACTGTTAGCCTGGTCAATCAATTCATGCATTCACCGAAGAAGACCCATTTCGAAGCTGTGCTCAGAATTCTCAGGTATTTAAAAAACACACCAGGAAATGGGCTATTTTTCAAGAAAGAGAACCAAAGGATGATAGAAATATACACTGATGCAGATTGGGCAGGTTCCTCAGTTGATAGAAGGTCTACTTCAAGATATTGTTCCTATGTATGGGGAAATTTGGTAACTTGGAGAAGCAAGAAACAGGCTGTAGTTGCAAGGAGTAGTGCTAAGGCTGAATTTCGAGCCTTAGCACATGGAATTTGTGAGAGAATTTGGCTTGAGAGACTGCTGAAGGAGCTGAAACTGCCTAACGAGACTCCCATGAAGATATACTGTGACAACAAGGCAGCTGTGAGCATAGCACAAAACCCAGTCCATCACGATCGCACTAAACATGTTGAAGTTGATCGACACTTCATCAAGAAAAAGATCGACAGTGGAAGTGCAATTCTAATCTATATTCCAACCAAAGAACAAACAGCTGACATCCTAACTAAAGGATTACACAAGCCAAGCTTCGAAAACCTTATAAGCAAGCTGAAAATGATCAACATATACTCCCAGCTTGAGGGGGAGTATAGATAAATTCTGATTATGAGATAATGAGATGGAGCAGATCTGTTAGAGATATATTAGGAATATTTGGATAAGATTTAATTAGATTAGAATCTCCCAGTTTCAGTTTTATTAGAATTCTGATTTATAGGAGTTAGTTTCCTGGTTTCTAGGAGTTTGATTCTCTTAATCTTTAGCTGCCGATTACTACTCCTAAGGTAGGACTTATCCATTCCATGTATATATATATTCCTGCGCTGTAAACTCTTAAAAGTGTGCATGAAATAATACTTCTTTCATATATATATATAGAGAGAGAGAGAGAGAAGGATGAGAGTGGTGACTCGTGAGTCATGGCACAATGAATGTTGCCAGAAATGTGTTAAATTTAAGGTTTAGACAATCACTTTATAATTTTTGTTGGGATCATTTTCCAGCAAACTCTGACAGGGGAGGTAACAGTAATTATCAATATGTGAGGAGAGCAGCCAGCTGTCACACTAAGTAGTCCAAAGTAATTTCCCCATTAAGAAAATGAAAATCTCTCCATCAGGATGCTATTTGTAAAAATATGCATATAAATCATATGTTTCTGCTATACTTTTAACCTATACATAACCTATAATTTCCAGAAGTGTAATTTCACAAGAAATACTGTGAGCAATCAATTTGAACAAAGGTTGCAAACATCCCCAAGAATTGAGAGTTATTGACGAATCATATTTCAGTTCCACTCAATTCATGGCCCACATTTCATTAATGCCAGTGTTTTTCTTCTGCCTTATAAGTTTCCCATACAGATATTTTCCACTCCAAAATACTTTTTTTCACTACAAGGGGAACTTGAAATTTTCGGTAACCCACAAAGTCCAACAAAGGTTTCTTTTTGAATAAGTAAATATTATTTATCAAAGGAAAAGGGGACTTGGTGTACAGTCCAAGAAAGTTAAGACAATATGCACAATGAAAGTTTTGAAACATATACATGGAATTGCATCAAAGCTTACCGCAAAACCCGAATTATGAAGCGCAGGAGCAGCAACATTATGAACAATAAGATTTAAAACTTGCACCATGTATCTGGATTCCAGCCATTGTTAACCAGCAGTAAGTTTAAAACACAATATTCAATTTGGACATAAACTAACCCCAAACGAGGCTAATTTTTACAAGCATAAAAGGATGGTACGAAATACTGCATGCGCACATCTCCAATGCATCACAGAAAGATGTTATACAAAACAAAAGAATATCAATGATTAAGCTTCTTCTTAGAAGCAATGACTGAAAATTATCATCTACAAATAAAGAACACACTAATAGCTATTTGACTAGCCAAAGTGCCTAAACAACAAGTCCTTTTTGCAAACAATGAAACCAAGCATGCTCCATAAATATACATAAATACTGACAACATGAAATACATAAATACTGACAACATGAACACAAAAGGATAGACCTTTTCAAAAAAAATAAAAGAAGACGTGCTTATGTTGGTTCCTTATTGTTTAGTATGGTTATGATGGAGTGAAAGGAATAGAAGATCTTTCCAAAATATCAAATTTCCCTTCTTTAGATTAAAAGCATGTTCTTGGCTACTCTTCAAAGACATGGTGGTCAAGAGGGAGGGAACTAGAATTGCAAACTTTTTTGACTTTCACTAAGCATATGTTTTGTAATTAGCAGGTAGGTCATTTTTGTACTTGGACGGCATCCTATTGATGCCTATAATTAATCTAATTATTTAATTACAATATATAGTTAGGGAACACCAAAATAATATTAGAGCTCTTAGCAACAATCAGGGAATGCATATACGAGAGTGTAAGTTCGTGCAGTTCAATGAAGGCCAAACAAGCAAAAAATTGGGTCACAAGAGTGACGCAATGTTGCATTAGATTTCATGGTAAGAACTTATCATCATAGTTTGCCTGGGAACACGCAGTAAGAACATAAATATAGCATTAAACTGGGAAATGATACCCCAAAGAGGCAGCAAGTTCTTCAGACGGAACTGAATGGGGATCAAGTCCTCTTGGTAAGCGTGCATTGCAGATTTGATCATATTGACCGGTGGACCCATCTTTTCTCTCCCCATCTTTATTTACCTACAACATGAATGTAATATAGCTCATTCAAATCCAACAGAAGAATCATCCTAAAGAATTATTCCCCTAGATTAATGAACAATTTCAAGAAAACCAAAAACAAATTTTCAGCCCATTTGATCGTAAACTTACCAAGTTAAGAAATCAGAAACCTAAGATGTATAAACAAGACCAAACCGAATTTCAACCAAGAAAATGAACCAAGACAAGAAGGATTTTGAATTTTGTTTTTCTTTTTTATCTCTTTTTTAAGGGATATTTTTGTTCAATGATCTGACATTACAAGACAGGTTAACAGTATTGCATGCTGATCTGAGCATCTCATATTATTTTAGTAACAACCAAACAAACATGAAACACCAACCTTTCCCGAATGACAAAACAACCATCTTCCACAAGCTTTTCTTTAATGTGTTTCATTCTAACTGCAGTGTTTCTAAGGTCAATTACGCGTCATAGTTTCCAGATGACATTATTGAATGGCCTATAAAATGAAAGATAGAAAAGATATGCATAGAATACAAAAACAACAGAAAAATCACATATAAGTTGACAATGCACTCTTCAAATATTGGCACCTAGGAGTTACAGAAAATCTTATGAACACTAAATATCTGCCCTAGGGGAAGACAAGATACACAGGATCCCAGTTTAGGCAGCAGAGATCTTTGCTTCAGTCATCCCCTTTAGAGCCATCCCAAGAGATTTATCTAGGTAACCACCCGGTGCAAGTGAACAAGGGACTGCACATGTTTCAGGGGACAACTGTGTGCCTATAAAGCCTAGAATCCTTTGGAAGGAAAAAGATAAAAATAAAATAAAATACAGAATCAATGCAGAATAACATAGAAAGTTCACATGCTAACAACAAAGGTGAGTATTTGAGAACTAGTCATAAAGGATGACCAGCATCAAGTTCTAAAAGGAATTCAAATCTTATATTCAATTGGGCAGTCCATACCCAATTCACACCTCCCAAAGTACCCTTTATTAACAAATCAGCACTAGAAATAGTGCTAATAGCCTATTTGTGAATCGCATTAACACAAAATAAGTAACAGAAAAAATCAAGCATATAACATTTGTAGACAGAATCACTGTTTGAAGGGTTTACCCGACGTTGTGGGAACAACTTGCATATCTGTTTGATAACAACAGACTGTTTGTGAAGACGTTCAGAGGTGATTGCCATCTGCAGTTCATATATATCCCAAGAGTTAAATACAAATTAAAACATCAAAGACAGAACAAACAAGATACAAATACATTCCTGGATGAAATCTTCTGACCGGCTAAAGAATAATAATATTTCGGCAAGGATAAGTCTCCACTCAAAAACTCCCCTAGACAGCAATAGTAACCAATGCACAAATTATGATTAAGAAAAACAATACTCACATGCCCCAAGCTATGCGTAGATATGAGATTAGGGTAGAACTTTTCCAGTTGTTCCACACGATTTCTTTCCAACTACAACAAGAAGACCAAGACAAATATCTTCACTTATTATCAAGGAATAAAATATAATTAAAAGAATATTTGTTTCTTTTTTTTTGGGGGGGGGATAAAAAATGATATTTTGCAACCCAAAAATATGAACACATTGATGAACATTGTAAAATTTCAATATTGCTTTTGATAAATTGGAGAAATTAATATAAAAATCAATGTGTTCAGATCCTGAAAATAAACATGCACCCATGGATATATTACAAATATCATGTATATGTATTCCAAGCTTGTGATAGCGACAAAAATCCACATCACAACCCATGGAATACTAATTACAGTTCAATTAGAATTGTAAACACATAATAAGCATGAAAATATGTAATACCATAGTCATTGCTGAATCGAGCAACTCATATCTGACTTTCAGATCAGATGAAATCTTCTCAATCTTAGCCTTCCCTACAAAACAATCAATTGGTATGACAAATGCACAAAGAAAAATCTGAGCTCAACCTAAATTAAATGGCACGGGGGATGGAAGCTAACCTTGTAAATATTGTTCTCTCTTAATACGAAGCTTCTCCCTCAATCTTCCAAGTTTCTCATTTTGAAGCACTCTCCAACTGATACGATTATCTGCCTTACCCTAGTGAAGGTTAAGAAAGCAAAGTTGTGAAGTAAGCATGTTTGCCATAGATGCACTGAACAAAACAGGCATTATTTAAATTAGTTCTGCATGACAATCTATTAAGATAGCAGACGAAAAGGGCAGTGATAAAAGAATTAATGAAGCTAAAGCAGCAGGGAAATCACGGACACCATATCTAACAAGATGAAGGAGCTAACAACAAGTACTGAAGGAGATAACAAGATGATTCACTTTAGGCTTTTACAGCATTTCAGATGACTTAATACCATTTATATGAACCCATGTGATTTTAAGCTCATCCACGTTGTAGGTAACCGTAACCTTATAAGAAGGAAACAAGCAAAACTATGTAGATTGGAATAGCAAGGTAAGATGTGTTATCACACTGCTTAACTGAAATTAAGTTCATATCTACAAAATGGAACACAGTTAACGCAATATTAAACAAACCAAAATAACAAGATAAAATGACCAAGAAGCTTAAAAGGGACCAAATCAGACCTTTGCCACAAGCACTTCACTCAATCTCAAATAAAGTAAATCCCTATGGCTCTTCAAAGACTTCAAATTATTTCTGTACTCATTCAATCTGCATAAAGAAAAACAACATACAAATTCCTCGTAATATGTCCACTTATCTTATCCTGTTTTACAGCTGAGCCTAACAAAAGTAAAGCCTTATATATCAAATTTGGAGAATTCACCTGTAATTGACACACACTGCACAAATGGAAGCAACATTTGAGTTCTCACATAGAGCACAGCTGCTACTTTTTCTCGCCATCATCTAGCTCTCCTCATCAGCAACCACAACGGAAATCCCCAAACTTTTTTTGCACGGTATCCACAAACTCAATCATCAAATCATTGCATAATCAATCCAAAATAAATAATGAAGAGGCTAGAGTCTTATTCGCTTTCAAGATTTCGAAATGACTTTTCGAATTTGTTGATATCTCTCTGTTTGATGGTATTGGGAACAAATTGACAGACACGACCGTTAAGCGAATAATACTTACCGACGATTTCTGGAAGAATTCGCAAGGTTACCGGCGGTGGTACGCCGTCGTCGTCGTTTTGAATGTCGACATATTCGTTAGAGAATTCTTCACCGAAAACGAAAAGCTAGGGTTTGCGGATATATCTATAGTTCCTTACAGCTCTGAAATGATATGTCCGAATTCCGAACTCCAAGTTTCCTTGAGTAAGAGGAATTTCGAGAAGTGAAGATTACCAATTCAGTGGAAAGGCTCAGGCGGAGCCGCGGACCTGCGAAGTGAATGTTTCTTTAATCATTTGTGTAGGGCCCGTTTGGTGCCACCAATTTTTATCAAACCAATGAAACTTCACACAATTGATCCACATGCGGCAGTTTATTGATTGATTGGTTGTTTGATAAAAAAAAATTATAAAAATTGAAGAAAGTTAGTAAGAATTAGAAAAAAAATTTTAAGAATAGATAAGATTGGTAAATTTTGAAAGAAATTTGAAAAAAATCGTAAAAATTATAGAAAGTTAGCTTGTGTTTGGTGAAAAAATTTGAAAAAAAAAATTAACAAAAGTTGATTTTTTTTGGTTAATACACCAAACAGGCCCTTAGTGTTTTTTCTTTTTTTTTTTTTTCTCTCTCTCACATTTATTTATCACCAATTGGAGCGATCATCCAAGCTGACAAATTTTCATTTATTCAAAGAGTATAGCATTTTACATGCGCTTGACCAAAAGAAATTTAGTAGACAAGTATTTGTTATGGTATTTTGTGTGTTGACTATACATTAAGAGGTTACACATATTTTTGAAAAATTACTAAAATGAGATAATTATCAGTTTAAAATTGAGTTGGCTTAAAAGTAAAAATATACACTATTTACCATATGCCTTTTATTCATTAAATCAGTTTAATTAAGTTTATTGACTTGACTTTTATACCTATATAATAGTATTTTTTTAAATTTAACCTTATAATTAATTAGTAATAACCAGTCACATTTTCTCTCTCTTGATTAAATTTTTTCATAAACACAAAATTCTTCATCTTTTTCTCCTTTTAAAATTGTTGACCTCTTATCAAAACACTTACACAAACCACCAACACATGCAGTTAAATCCACAATTGATTGCTCATCAACCTTCAATTTCTTATGGTCTCTCATCTTCGAAACCTCCATCATCAAGGGCAGAATTAAGATTTTCACTAAAAATGCACCAAGCACCAAGTATCTAAGAAAAAGACAATTAGTTATGTTGATACTATTTTTAGAAAGAGGTAAAATTATTTTTTGATATTAAATTAGTAAATATACTTTTCACAATTTAATAGTTCAATTGGTTCTTTTAGCAGCACCTAATATTTTATAAGGGTGTCACTCATTATTATAAAAACATAATTATTATTAAAATTTATTTTCTATAAAATTTATTATGTTATATTTCTTGATGTCATGGATAAAAGTATTCAATAGTGCAGTAAGAAAATGCATTTTATTTCACAAAAAATACTTGAGTTTAATTCTTATAAACTCCTTTTATGTTAAAAAATTAATTTAATTTTAATTTTTTATTAAGCCTAATATACCTTAACTTTGAATTAATTTATTTTTTTAACAAAGCTAAAATATCAAGGTTATTTTAGTAATTTCAAATCTAAAATTAAAGGATTACTTGCTCTTCTTGCCTCTACGTGGCTCCACCCTTATCCATCATCCTTGTTATCAAGTTCTTAACAAATCCATTACATCCTTTCACTCCTTACATTTTTATTCTTTTGTATATTCAAACTTTATTCACACACATAAACAAAAAATAAATAAATACGTAAAGTACATAAACTACTTCTATAATTTACACTTAATGCCACTTTAGTTCCTCACATTCACATTGTAATATTTAAATTCCTACAGTTTTGATCAAACTGCAATTTGGTCCTTTTGTCTAATACCATGTATACTCCCAATTAGAATGTGAGGGCAAAATCGTCAATTCGCATACATTTTCTCCATTTAAAACTCCTTCGCTATGAGCTATAAACAGACAACACAAATCCTTCTATGAGCTATAAACAGACAACACAAATCCTTTCAGCATATATAGAGAGAGAGAGAGAGAGCAATGCCATGGCAAATTTTACTAATGACGGATCTAAACATTAAAAAAAATTATTTGCACATAATATACAAGAAAAAGTTAATAAAGCAATAAAATCACATTTCTTTGAAAATTTCAAGCATCATACTTGAATTCCTGCATATAGTTTCTTTACTAAAAAACAGCCTCTCTTTCTCAACACTGGTCAGTGCTAACCCCAATTCTCTCTCCTCTATCAACTACACGACACCAAATTGAAAAGAGGAAACCAAAAAAAAAAAAAAAAACAACAGAATTTTGAGACCTATATAAAAAAAAATGCTTGCAAAGCACTGCATAATCAAGAATTGACCAAAAACCATCAACATTTGCGGAGAAATACAAATCAGCATGTGACCTTAACGAGATAAATCTCAGATCCATCAAACTAAAAGCAAAATAGCTGGTGAATTTTAACTTTCTCATGTGTACCCACTTCTGTATCTGTATTAATCTATATTTTCCAAACATAAATAAAGAAAAGAGATGGGGGCTGATGAGCTCTTCTTTGTTTAATAATGGTGTGATGGGTTTGAATAATGACTAATATGGGGTGCCTGTGCAATTAATGGACCAATTGATTCTCGTCATCTTCGTCTTGCAAAGAACCAAACAGAGCAAATCTATTCGAAAGATAACAAAGCAAATTAGGATCACAATTTGGAAAGGGAGATGCAATTGCGATGGAGAAATTCCATGAAAAAGATCTATAAAGGAAAAGATAATAAAGCAGAATTATTAGGATTAATTCTAGGAGAGCGTAGACGACAATTAGATTTACTTTGTTTATTTTTTCATGTGACATAGTCGCAAATCTGTTGGCAGTCATAGCTGAGGCTCTGTCATTTACAGCAAAGAAGTTTTGGAGAAGGTGTAATGCAAATGGATAATTTTACCCCTCATTCTAACGGCACAAATGATACTGACGGAAATACTTAAATTGTAATTTAACCGAAATTATAGGAATTTGACTATTACAATTAAACATGGAGAATGAAAATCACTGAGATTATAAACTGTTGGAATAATTTATGTACTTTACCCTAAATAAATTACTTCATATCACGAAAGACAAAGTTGTGTTTTTTATTTAAAAAAAAGAGAGAGAGAGAGAAAAAGAAAACGCTATAATGTATTAATATTCCATGAAAGTAAACTCCAAATTTCACCATAATCCCAATTATAGAGTAGATTTGTTTTAATGATAACAAACTTGGAATAAATGAAACTTTGTAGTTACAGGTCCTAAAACTCCCAATGCTATTATAAACGTTGAACACCTCCCTCCATATCTCTCTTTCTGTATGCGTGTGTGAATCTATTAAATGTGAAAGAATGATACCTTTGCAATTTTAGAGGGAGAAAATATAAGTTGTTATCTTTAATTAATTATGGAGTTCAATTAAAAAAAATCATTACTTTAGGTGTGAAAATTAAGTAGCCAGATTTAACTAAACTAATCTAATAGATGAAATACATACATTAAATTCAGTAGTGTATTCTCTCATTGCCGAATTTCTGAACCTATTCAAAACTTAATCTAATGACTTCTATATTTTATTTGTATCATATTTAGATTCGTGTACTATAGCATTTAGCGATATAATACTTTTGTTGTCATGCCCCAGATTTTCATAATCCGAATACTCGAGAATGACTTGGGATTATTTATTTGGGTATAAAAATAAGATAACAACAATACGTCGTCACACCCCAAATTTTTTCTCCAAACTGGGGTTGACTTGCAATAAAAATTTAAGATATTCAAAATCCTTAGTTTATCCAAACCAATATTTATAAATCATTAAACTGAATCATTTGATGGGATTCAACTGCAGGGTATAAAAAAAATATAGAGAATAATATTACAGAGCCATCTAAGCGTCCCAACCATACGATTAACATTACATATCAAATAAAGTAATTACGTCTAAACTTAATGATTACAATCATCCAATAATTATTATTACAGACCACAATAATAAATAAAGTCTTCCAGCTCTGTGCAGGAAAGAAAAAAATAGATAACTCTTCTGATGGAATATTTAAGAGAAATTCATCTCTTTCCAACTCATCTTCAGTATCCCTGTACTTAGTATCCTGGAAAAAAATATTCCCACAAAGGGTGAGCTACTAAAACCTAGTAATGAGAATCTCCTTGGTACCTATATGCAGTGGTTGTAATGCTACACTGTATTAAGTGACCCATTACAGTGAATGTGATTAGGTGGCATACTGTTTATGCAACAATTAATTTAATAGATCCCAACCGAATAATGTAAATTATACTTACAACGGTTCGATGAAACCGTCACCAGAACTACTATTTTACTTACAAGTAGAAATAGTTAAATGTTGATGTGTGTACCACAATAAAATCTGTGTCGCTGTGGTAGGGATCTCAGATTTAGATCTTTAAGGTCTCGGGATCAAACCCCGTAACGATACAGGTTTCATATATATATATTTTTATAAAATATTCATCAAGAGGAACTACATATAATTAAATAATTCCAACACATCATTCATATACAAGCAAGAGAGGTTGCCAATCATAATAAAATTTGATAAATGAGTTTAATCTAAATCCTCCTAAGATAATCATACTCCTATCCTCCTCTACCCCCAGTCTTGGGAACCAGTGACTTTACAGGCTTAGCATTCAATGCATTCCGACGGTGTCACTCACCAAAAATCTAGCCGTCGCAACTGGCTACCTGACTGGCCAGGTCAGAAGGGAGTATCTCCCAAATAAAATGCATATGTTCCCATCTCTATCTAAAAGGCCATTTCTACCCACTCATCGCCCCATTACCAAAAAAATAACTTTAGCACTAAGTGCCTTAATTTATTTTCACCCCTTGGTATTCCAAGGGTATCTTGTATGGCAATCAGATATTTTTAATAACAACCGGCAATGTTCCTGGGTGATGAATCCGAAGTGGGATTATTCAGTCACATACAGTATACTTTAAGTATTTTATCTCAATTCAAAAATTAATAATAATTTATAATAGATTAAAGATTAAACATAATCACCAACATTATTGTCACAAAGGTAGGTACCATATGTAAATTAACAAGTAGCAAGTAACTAGAAAAATTTAGAATTCGAATTACTATTTTAGTTAATTCTTTGACAAGTTTGCCGTACTAGCCTTGATAAGAATAAAATTATTTCTAATTGTATATTAATTAAGCCGAGATTTGCAGCTTAGTGGGCAGACGACTCTAATTGCGATTTGAAGTCGCGAATTCAAACCTCATTGGCTGCGATCTTGGTTTTTGCCTCTTTTTCTTTTTTTATTTTAATATTTTATGGAATATAAAGATAGTAAATAACTCTTTGGACTTCTATTTTATTTTAGAAAAATTTATAAGTTTTATTTTATTTGAATAAATTTTCAATCATCTTCTTATTTATAACCAAACCCTTATCATAGGTTTTAGGCTTCAAGATATCCGTAAATATCCATAAAATTATTCCAATATTTAGGAAGGTATTAAATAAGTTCATTAAATTTCACTTAATCATAAAAATATAGTTATATAACTTGTTAGGTAGACAAAACAATGCCTAAAAAAATCAATTAAAATAAATCAAATTCATTTAAGGAAAACTATACGAGGAAAGAATAAGCCCATTGTTTCATTTGGGCATTTTTATCAAATACTAGGTTCTACTTAACCATTTTAGTTTAAATAAGTCATCCAACTATCTATGATGAAACTGATTGTCTAAGTCAGTTATCATAAATATTAGAGTGTCAAATAATATATATATCTAGTTTACAATAATTTCATATCAATTAGAAAATAACTAAGTAGCATCAACTTAACAATCCACTTCAGTATTATATCAAATAATATAAGTGTTTACTATATCAGGCCTTGTGAACAAAATTACACATCAATAGAAATTATTAACATGACAACAATTAACAGAAGGTAATTGGAAATTTAAATAAATCTTTAAACATAATATTCTACAAAAAATCCAAACAAGTATCAATTAAAGGCTAAGCAAAGACAGCAACTTAAAAGAAAATTTATATAAAATAGAGCAGAGCTCCAATATCTATAAACTTTATATCTGTAGAAACTAGACTTTAAGATCTACAACTTTCATGTTTTACACCTTTTAAAATTTTAAGGTCTAAAGGTGCAAAAACTGTCTTGAATTCAGTTTGTCTAGAAGATACAGTTTTTACACGTGTTCAGTATTTTAGGCATAACTTTTGACTCATAAATCGGATTGATGCAAATCTTTTTGGGTTGGAAATAAAATTTAAAGGGCTACAACTTTTATGTTTTAGCCAAAGCCTAATTCCACCGTTTTAGGGGTCAAGAACACATCAGAAGTTACAAACAGCAAGCTATCAGCATACTGGACTATATCAGTCAAAGTTTCGGCTTCCCTACCCCCAATATGCGGTATTATTTTTTTATCATAATCAAGTTTCATACTTCGAACCCAGAAAATACATTTAATGAGATTCATCATCCTACCTCAATGAAGATATTGGTGACCAAGCCTGTTAAGGAAAAAGGAGTTGAGCTTTGAACACCACCCAATTGGAAAATTCCAAGCCTTTCTTCTTCCTCCAAACAACACCAAATGTCCAACCACACTTGATAAAAATATATATTTTTTCTCTCTTATTTTTTTCTTCTCTTTGAAGGCACACAATTTATAAGAATCATGGGAGTGTAGAGAAAGTTATTGGTGGAGAAAATAACCTCCACTTCACATGCTTCAAAACAACTAAGGTAAGATCATGCATATACAATAGGTAGCATGATCCAAGAATCATGCTTACTTTTTGACTATCTAACCATATAATTTAGGAAACGTATTGGAAGATGGATGGAGATAGGTGGCATGATCCGGGAATCATGCTAACTTTTTGACTGATTAAATAAATTATTTAAAAGATGCTTTAAATGTTTAAATCATGCTAGCTAAGTAATTTGGAAGAATACTTTAAAGTCATCAATGTAGGGTCTTCTTTTTGACCAATTAGCCACCTAATTTGAGAGATTGTGAGAGATGTATGGAAGATGGAAAATGAAGTTGCCGGGAAATAATTTAGAGTTACTATTCATGAGTCAACTCAATGAGTGATAAAGTGAGTTGAAGTGGGTTGAGGTGAGTCAAAGAAAAGGGTTGACCCATGGGTTAATGGGCTTGGGTTGAACCAATTAAGTAATTGGGCTAGAAATTGTTTGGATAAAAGTTTAGGAATTCTACATTAAACTCCCCATAGAGTGGAATTAAATCCGAGAATCTTTCCAACTAATTTTATTATTCCAAAAATTTTTCAAATCCTCAATTTTCTAGATTTTTACTATAATAAATATCACCATCACACTTAAGCAAATTAATTAAGAGAAAAAAAAATTTCAGGTTATTACATTTGTATAATAATTTCTTCTATTTTATAAATCTAATGTTTGGTCACAAAACGATTATAATAAACCACTAATTTGGAATTACTACACATGACTTATAATATTAACTGTTAAATTTTTAATGAATAATTTTTAATTGTTCAAAAATTATGAAAAAAATATAAAATTCTACCTAGAGAACTACTCAATCAGACTCACATGTTTCTCAACCAATAAATTGCTATTACTACATAAGGGTGTGCAGAATCTAAATTGAAAACTATACTAAAAGTTTCAGTTTTTGATTAATTTGATTTTCCTTTCAATTTCTGTTACTTTTTATTTCCAAACTAAAATTTGATTTTGTTTCAAATCTTGCATATAAAGAACTAAAATAACTGAATTAAAAAACATAAAAATAAATATTTAATAATTATTTTGTGAAAAAGTAAAATATAAATTATGTTTTTATATATAATATGATCTTAGATAATATAAAAATAAATATATAGTAATCTTGTACAAAGATAAATTGGAAATATTTATATATGACACGATTTTAGATAATTTAATGACAATAATGAATTTATAAACAAAATTAAAAATTTATATATATAAATAGAATTTCAATTAATTCAGTTCTTTGTTAAATTTCGATTAATTTTTTAGAGGACCGAAAAATTCAAGTAATTCGCTTTTCAAGTTTAAGTTCTACTAGAATAAAATATTCCTACTACTGCATAGACTCCGTTTGGGGTGACAAAAAACTATGAAAATGATAAAAATATTGAAAAGTTTTAAAAATTATTTACTTTTTATTTCACTGTATGAATTACGAACTCATAATTTATTTCATTTTATCTCATTCCAAACACACCAATAATACGATAAAATATATCAACGCATATAAACAAAGTAAAACTACAATAATATATGATAATTTCTATTACTACGTATTTAGCTAATATTAACAACACTAATCTACCAGAACTAACACAACTAATAATGTAAACCATCACTTTCCTTCAGCGAATTAACCCATTCAATAATCATGTTTACCACAACTTAAAATCAAGATTTAACACTTTAATTACTTAAACCGACTATAGATGATGTTTTAGGAAATACTTATCATTATATTGTATCTATTTGCTTTATTAATGAAAAAATAATTACTTTCATCTATATACTAGCACATAAAGAGACTAATAAAAACTAATTATTTTCATTATGTATGTTATAACTCATTGGCCCTAAACAGAGGATATGGCCCTAAACAGATTTAATTGACGCCGACAAATCTATATAACCGACTCCACCTAATGGAAAAATGCTTGATTTGATTTGATTTGGTTTATGTTACAACTCATATTTTTTTCTCTTTATTTTTGTCGCATATTTATGTCTTCTATTATCCTCATTCCTCTATGCTTAATTTGTTTATTTGGGTTATTTTGACATTTTTTTAATATTATGAATGTTTGAAATTAATTGTTATAATTTTTTTATTATATTTAAACTGCAATTTTGTCATTTAATGATAATTATAATGATATACTCGGGGATCACCTTGACACGTGGTTCTCTTTCATCTTTTGGTGTACTAAATTTGAGGAGGAAGAATCCTTCAACTCTCCCATATATCTCGACTATTCCCGCCACCTGACGTGAAAAACATAGGAGCCATATTTATATATACTAGAAGTGAATGCACACACTTCGTGTGTGCTAGAGAGAATTTTTTTTTTTATATATTTTTTTCAATTGTCGAAAAAATTAATTAAAAAGATTAAAAAGATTGAAAATTTTAACTCAAATAATAAAGAGTTGAAGGAGTATTTTAAAATGACAAACAAAAATAATAAGACGTTAAGGGACATATAAGAAAATTAAAAAATACAAAGATATCATTAACTAAATATTAAATAACTTCTAGAACTTAGAAAATTATTTGTACATCTCTTTTAAATTGTAAGTGGTTATTGATGGTTAAAGGGTAATAATGGAAAGAATTGGAAAGTTTTACCAAGTGGATGGCTTCATTAATTTTTAAATTTCAATAATACCCTTGATGTTTCCTTTTATAATAGTATATATAAATACAAAGTATACTTTAACACATCGGCTCTCTCCTTCTTTTTGGTTCTTCTCTCCTTCTATACTAGAAATCACCATTAACTTAGGTGTTAGAGGGCTATCGGTTGATTGTAAAAATGACGCGTAATAAAATTTGATTGGAAAAAATTTAAAAATGTAATAAAAATTAGATTTTTTTTTTTGTATTTTTTGAGGATCCAAAAGAAAAAGAAAAACTAAAATCAGCTGTCAAAATTGATGATGTTATAGTTCTTAATATCTCTTTCTTTCTCTCTTTCTATTTTTTCATTGAACAAAATTTTAACCTCCCATAATATGATATTAGCTTCATCCCTGGACTCAGGAGTTAAGATTAAATAGCCATACACAATCAAATCACAAGGCACATAATACACGAGAAAAAATCAACCCAGTTAAGATTAAATGTATTATAATTGTTGGGTTTGATTTTGAGATTTCCTGGATGTATATGAGAAAATTTTGGCACTTGCCTAGAAAGAATTCGTAAGTTCTAGGAATCTTATTTTTACTTGTACTTGGATTTATGGTGAAATCTCAAGTTATTGTATTTCAAATCTATGTTTGGCTTTTTTGATTACATATATAGGGTGTGTTTGGAGTCCCAAAAAAAAAAATAAAAAAAAAAACTAATGGATGGGATTGATGTGATGTAAAAATGATAAGTGGCAAAATGTGATTGGAGGGATTTGAAAATTTTTGAAATTTTTTGAAATTTTTTAGTTTTTTTTTGTGGCTCCAAACGAGCCCATAATTTGTCTGGAAATAAGAAATTAATAAAAATTCTAAAATTAGCTTTGGTCCATAGTTTCTTACAAAAATTTATCTTATAGAGAGGTTTTCTTGTTGAACGACTGGCATTGAATCTGTGTATATAAATAAGTTCGTGCCAATCGAATTATATTAAGGGTATGTTTGGGAAGAATATCCATTAGTCAAGACTAATGGCTATTTCAACAGTGGTTAGATTTTTTTATCCTCTTATATTTTAATATTCTTTTTAACTTTCAAGGGTAAAAATGTCAATTTAACAAAAACAAGTTAGCCACCTATAAAAAAAGTCAATTTTTTTCTTTCCCAAACACAAAATTAACTAGCTTTTTTTTAGTTAGTTACTAATTATTAGTCATTAACCACTTTTTTCCCTCCCAAACACAAAATTAGCTAACTCTTTTTTTAGCTAGCTACTAGCTATTAGCCATTAGTCAATGCTAATTCTTTCCAAACGGAACCTAAATACCTATGCACAATCGGATCACAATGCATATAATATAATAGAAAAAATCAACACAGATAAAATTTAGGTGCCGTTTGGGAACCTCGGCTACTATCCGATTATTTTGTAACAACACTGTAGCAGTTATTTCATCAACTAGCCGACTATTTTGTAACAACACTGTAACATCTATTTCATCATCTTTTTAAAATTACCAGATTACCTTTGGTCATACTTCTAGCAAGGGGTCGACCCCTCTGAATTGGTGGGTCGACCCATTCTTTCAGATTTTGAGGAGTTGGGCCATTTGTTCTTTCAAAGGTAATTTTAAAAAATATTTTAAAGTATCAAGGGTATAAATGTCAATATACAAATTTAACTATACCTAGCTTGGCTTCCAAACATAAAAATAACTTACTTTTTTTTTTAAGCTAATTAGATTCCCAAACCATGCCTAAATAACGACTGATCAGCAAAGTCGCGGGTTTGCGAGCTAGCGCTTGTCTATCCTAGGTGTAATTGTACCCTATGTAATGCAATTATACTTGTAAAAACAGAGGGTATCCAATGAAAATGATCCTAAACGAGACACCCGTGATAACTTTAAATCGTGAGGCTTGTGAGATGTGATAGAAACCACAAGACCGTAGAAGCATCCGCTTTAGCGTACCTTGAACCAGCTAGAACTAGTCATGCATATGGGGATATGAAAATTTATGGGAGATGATTGAGAAGATCTGTTCATCCCTGCTGCACGTGACTTTGAGCCGAATGGCCTGGAAATTAACGAGTCTCATGAATGGACAATTACTGCTGCAGCATAATCCAAAATTTGAAACTTCCCATCAGCGGTTGGATTTGGAACTCTTGCCTCTGCTATTTTCGTGTGTATTTTTCTGGTATCTTTAAATAGCAGTGAGTTAATGATCGGTTTGGTCGAAGATCGGATCAAATTTAAATAATCAAAAAATTTTTTGACTGATTTTTTTTTCTTATTTTATTTTTTTTAACTGAACTGACCGAAATTTGCAAAGAAAATCGAAAACTAAAAAACTGAATTAGTTTGGTTCAATTTTGAGCAGTTTAACCGAAAATTAAAAAAATAAAGAATACTAAATTAAAAAATTTTCTTGATTATAACTTATATTTACTTTCAAGATATAGTTTTTGACAGAATACAGTGGTACCGTGTGATCCATGTAACCGACCTCACCTAGTAGGATAAGACTTATGTTATTATTGTTGTTGTATTACTTATATTTGCTTGGTTACAATTAAGATGAACCTAATGAAATGAATTCTACATTAAAAAGTATAAAATATATAAAATAATATATAATTTAATGTCAAAAAAATTCGATTCATTTAGTTGGTTCGACCAAAACAAATTTTTATATCGGTCAAACTAATCAAAGCATTTTTTTTAATTTTAAATCGAACCGTCTGAATTAATCAAAAAAATTAAATTATTTTAACTGAATTGATTCGATTCGATTTAATTTTTTGATTATTTTAATTTTACTTACCCCTGTTTAAGAATATTAATTTGTAGTTAAAAGCTAGAGTTAATTTAAGAGAAAAATTGGAACCGTGATCTTCCATTAAAAAAGAAAAAAATAAGGTTATGTATTACTAGGCGAGCCTTAAGAGTACCATTTCATGGATTTTTTTTTTCTTAAACAATGGATTGATTTAGACATGGCCCGGAGTAAGTAGCCAACTACTCTGACTAACATGCAGATATAATTATATATTTCTAAATCAAGAAAAGAGGGGACTTCGGGGCTGTTCAGCCAACCAAAAAAAAATTAAAAGTTATTAAATTTTAATTATTTTTTATATTTTTTTCAATTAAATTTTAACATCTATCACTTTTATATCATATTTTTTTATTTTTATTGTACTTTTTAGTCAAAATTAACTAACCAAACAGCCCCTTCTTCTTATCTTATCCCGAAATTTTCAAGACAACTGTGGGCGTTGAGTGCAGGGCTCCGCCGCTTGCCCTTTCACATATCTCATGATTGGATAAGGATATCCAATTCCTCACGAGGATGGGATAGAATAGAATAAAGGTGGCTGTATATCAATAATTTGTTTCGAGGGATTGGATGATGGGAGTATAATCAATATCATGTGATAATATATGAGATTAGATATAACATGTAATTAATTTTTTATGTGAAATTATTTTTTTGGTGTTTGGTTGATTGGATATAAAATGGAATAAAAGATGTGATTTAACATGAGATGTGGCAAGAAATAATTTTGGACCTTTAGATTTTGGCGGGAAACAAATCGAGAGGTGAGGGATAAATAATACCACATCTTCCATGGTACTACTTATTCCCCATTTTGAGGAATAGGAAATCTAATTCGAAATTATAATACTGCAAACTAAATATAAGACTAAAATTAACTTGGTCAAAAACTGTAGGTTACTTATCTAATCCCCTATTTTTATCCCCCAAACAAACATTTCCTATGTATAAAGCCACAAAACCAAATGGGAACTCACCAAAGTCATCGCCCACCCCATTAAAGCCAAACCTTTTAGGCTTGTATTTTTTGGTAACTGTGGCTTTTTGCTCAAGGGGGAGGAAAAAAAAAACTGTAACAGTTTATTTTCATATTATTTGTTTTTTTAATTAAAATTTAATTTTGATTAGTTTATTGATATACTAGCAATAACTCATGTCTACGACAATTTGAACAAAATTAATATTAAGTTTTTTTATATAATTGAAACTTTAAACAAAAAGTTCAAATCAAAAAAATTATGATATTTTATGAATTTTAATGTTTTTTCAAAAACTTTTAGATTCTAATAGTTACTACATGTATTTTGCTCTCTTTTCTCTTTTCAATTAATTTTTGATAAGCAAAGTAAAAGAAAACATAAATTATGATATTTTAATTTAGAATATTTAACTTCATAGAAACCATAATGATATGCATATGATCTCTATACTTGAAATATGATGATATTTAAAATGCTCAAACCATTTTGCATATGATATCTAAGAATAAATAATACCACGCCACAATGGTTGGGCTATGTTTGGTTAGAGAAGTATTGGAGAGAAATTGCAACCATTAGTGCTATATTTGATTAAAGATATTTGATTAAAGATTAGTTGAGATACACGTAAAATAACCTAAATAATTTGAGTTAAGAGAAGGGGGGATGAAATGAGATTTCTAATATTCCAAATATGAAAGGGACTTACAAAAAAATTCTAAACCTATGCATACAAATAACACAAAAGAAAAAAGAAAAAAAAAATCATATTTTTGACATTTCTCTACTTCATCTCAAAAAATAAATAATTGAGTAGTCTTGATCATTACACATCTTAAATCTGCAGCTCATCGAGTTACTTTATTTCTCTATCAGAATCTTAATACAAAAAAAACTATAATCTCAGTTGCTAGAAAACTCATATATACAGATGATACAACATAAACTAAAGTATAAATGTAGATTGAGTTTTTTATATAAACAAAGAATTCATGTGCTAGAGTTTTTACTGATGATGTTTCTAATTTTATATAAAACTGTAAACTTTAACCATTTTATATCGATGATATGATATTTTGTGTAAATTATAAATCCTACACAATAAATCATCTAATATGTAACATAAAGACACATGCACATATATTTAAAAAAAAATAATGTAAAAAAAATAATGTTAAGTCAATATTTTTTACATTAATTTTTTAAAGGGTTAAGTCAATATTACGTAATTCTAATTAAAATGAAATAATTTGACATTATAAATAAAAAATAAAGTCATTACAAGAAGCATGTCTATTAATTTTTATATATTATTTTACTAGTGTTGGCTATGTATAACAATATTCAAGAATGGAATATAAATATAAATTATTTTTTCAGAATATTTAATTAATAAAAATATTTTTTTAATTCACATATTAGAGATAGTTTCGCCATTCGTAAAATTTCAAATGCAGGATTGTATTCCGCAAATTCGGAAGCAAAACGTATCGATTCCTTAGTAAAAAAAAAAAAAAAAAAAAACTATTGCCAACCAAAAAATTCTTATTGCAGCTTCGCAAGGGCACGGACAGCACCATTGTCCATTGACAATACTGCTCCAACAGGATGACGAGGAGGCGTTTGGAAGCACTGATTTTAGTAAATTTTAATAATTTTTAATTAAAAATTGTTAGGTATAATTTTTAGTGTGTTTAATAAAACAAATAATAATTTTTAATAATTTTTTATAATTTTTGAATGTTTGGTAAAATTTTTAGTAACTCTTGATAATTTTTAACAATTTTTAATAACTATTAAATACTTTTGAATTAAAAAATTATTATAGTAAATTAGAAAAATGATAAAAATTGATGATTTATCAAACATTTAAAAATTAAAAATTAATAATTTTTTACTAAAAATCTTATTGTCAAACGCTACCTAAATCTTCCACGTAGGGATAAGCAGTCCCGTCAGTTCCAGGATTTTGTCGAGCCAAACAAGTTTTATCCGATATGCACCCCGACATCCCAAAGCCAATCCGCATCCAACACTTCAAACAAACAGACAGCCAAACGCAGCCCATGGGCGCGGTTTGAATGAAACCGACGAAGTCATTGACAACCGAAGGCCACTTCCCGCTTCTCGCGTTGGTCTCCACTTCCATTTGTCAATACCCCTAAAATTTCATAGAATAGACGGTTTCCAATCCAAGTCCTTATATTTTCAAATCACTCCTTCAATTTTCCATTTCATTTTCCTTTTAGAACTCCGTCGAACTCAGATCTGTAAGTTCTCTCTCCTCATTCCGCGTCTATACATAGATACACACCTGTATATATGCTTAGGGATTTGTCTCTCTGTGTGTTGGAGCTGCTGTATTGAAGAAGAAGCCCTTTCGTTTCAGTGAGACTGAATTGTTTCACTTGTTCATTTTTCGACTTTCTATATGCTTATCTGTTTGTTGTTGTTGTTGCGATAGTTTCCCCGATATACATGTGTTCTTTCATTTTTTTTTTCCCTTGCGACGAATTGTTTGGCCAGTTTAAGTGTTGTGTTTCCCCTTTGCTATATTTTTGGGAGATATTATATGCTGTAGTTCATGTGGTCTGTTATTAGTGATTCAGTTGTTATTGATTCAAACCATTCAACCCTTGGACTAAAGGGTTCATCCTGACCGTGACTCTTTCTGGATAAGATTTTGTGAGTCTGGTGTTGTTATTCTTATCCCTTGATGCAGCTTTAACAAGCATATGACGGAGTTTAGAAGTATTTAACCAGACAATACTAGTTCATTGAAGTATTTAGCCAGACAATACTAGTTCATTGCACAGATCTAATTCTGTTGGTCAACTCCTTGTACATCCGATCAAATAAGAATTGCCAAAATATTTGGTGGAAAAAAAATACTTTCCTTTCTCATATTTTTTAAATTAGCATTTTTAACTTTTTTTTTTAAGGGTAATTACACTTACACTCCGTTTGGGAACATTTGTTTCTTAGAATTGATTTGATGTTAAAATAAAGAATTGATTTGATTTGATTTGATTTGATAAATAAAATTTTGTGTTTGGAACACATTTTGAATTTAAGAATTAAATTGATTTGATTTAAGAAAATATCAAATTTGACCATATTAATACGAAATAAAAAATATGACAAAAGTGACAAATGAGAATAAATTTGTCCACTTAAGTTGCTTAAGCAAATAATGAATTCTCATCAAATTTTATTGTTTTGTATTAGATTTCAAATGATTTAAAAATTTCAAATTTTAAGTTATAAAATGAAATCAAATCTAACTAATAAAATTTTATTTTAATTCCAAACATAAGAATTTTCATCAAATGAAATCAAATCCTATCAAATCCATGGTTCCAAATGGAGTGTTAGTGTACTTTGTCACCAATTTCACTTCAGAACATGTACTTTAAATTGTTTTATTTTGCTCCCCTAGTTTTAAATCGTCCCACTTTTCCCTTTGCTCCTTCCATTAGTTCATTAAAAAAAAAAAAATTGATGAAAAACATCTCACGTCCATTGCCTATTGCCAATAATTGTTGTTTTCTGTTAATAAATTTGACAAAAGGAGGCAACGTGGGACAAAGTGGGATGGTCTACCTCTAAATCGTCCTACTTTTCCCTTTGCCTCCTTCCATTAGTTCGTTGAAAAATTTGAAAAAAGTGGGCAAAGTGGGAATATTTAAAATATAGGGATCAAAGTGAAATTGAGGGTAAAGTATGGTAAGTGTAGTTTAACCTCTTAAAAAATTGTGGTGCCTTTGGATATTGTGTAATGTAAGAAAACTTTGCTTAGATCTGTTTTCCCTAGTTTATCAATGCTTGAACTTTTGCCATCTTCTGAAATTGACTAGTACAAGCCTTAATTGATTTTATTAATTAAAAAAAAAATAAGTTGGTGTTGAGAAAAGGAAAATAATATACATGCATTGGTGTGTTGATATCAAATTGACATCTAGTTCTGCAACCTTTAACATGAATTTAGGCTTTTGTGTGAACTTGTTGCAGGCTATCAGAAATTCCTCAAGTATCCAGAGCTGGAAAGCTAAATAATCAGTGCATATCTTAGTCAAGAGTCATCTGAGAGCCATATTTTAGTGGATCAAGTAATGTGCTAGATATATTGCTGGCACTATGGAGAAGGCAGACTCCAGTGAAACAAGTAGGTTGAATTCTCCAACTGCTGAAGAGAAGAAGGGTGTGCTTATTGTTCAGATGGAAGACAAGGGAAAAGAAGATTCTACTGACAAAGACTCAGTGACTATTCCGTGTAAGGAAACAGAGGGAAATGCCAATGATATTCAGAAAGATGACCAGAAAAAAGAAGATTGTGTTCAGAAAGTTGTGTTGGATTTTTCAACTGCTGAAAATCCAGAGGGAGATAAAGATGCCGTTCAGAAAGCAGATCTAGAGGAATTTGATAGGGAAATAAAACCATCTAATTTCAGTGAGGAGGGTCCTGACATCATTGATGAAAAGAGACTAGACGAGCTGAAGGACAAGATGGATAGGAGTGAGAAATTAACTTCTGGAAATGAAGAAAGAACATGCGAAAATCTTGAGGAAATTAGTGGCGAGGAGGCAGAGCCTGTCTTTGATGGGACAGAGATTCCTGGAATGGAAGCTAATAGGAGTACATCGACTCGTTCTTTGTATCGCAATACAGAGGTTCAAGGATCTGCTTGGCCTGAGAAAGCAGTGGCTCTTAAAAATTTTGTTAGGGAGAAGAGTGCAGGTGCCATCTCAAGTGTTCTGCGTCGCCTTTCAGGAAAAAGTGATGATGGTGGACAGGACATTCCTGATGATGAGGGTAAGGATGGCAACATTGATGGAAATACGATGGAATTGAAAGATTCTCCCAAAGAAAATGAAGCTCAAGAAGCCACTCAGAAAACAGGAGAGAAATCTGGATGGAATCCCCTTAGTCTCATTAAGATTTCACGTGATGTTGATGCACGTAACAAAGTTGAACAGCGGGAAGAGTTAATTGTAGAACCGTTACAACCACTGGCTATGAAGGGAAGAATCTTATTGTATACAAGGCTAGGATGCAAGGACTGTAGAGAGGCTAGGATGTTTCTCCGTGGGAAAAGGCTTAGATATTGTGAGATCAACATTGATTTATACCCCAGCAGAAAGCTGGAGCTTGAGCGGATTGCTGGGTCTTCTGCTGTTCCTAGAGTGTTTTTTAATGAAATCCTTATTGGAGGATTGAATGAGCTGAAGGGTTTGGATGAGTCTGGCAAATTTAATGAGAAGATTGAGTATGTAATTTCAGAAACGCCACCATTGGAAGCTCCTATACAACCACTTTCCGGTGAGGATGATATGTCCACCTCCGGGACAATTGATGAGCTGGTAGCCGTAGTCTGCAAAATGAAAGAATCTATTCCTGTCAAAGACAGGTTTTACAAAATGCGCTGGTTCACAAAATCTTTTCTTGGTTCAGAAGCTGTGGATTTCTTGTCGGAGGATCAATACTTGGAAAGGCAAGAGGTTAGTTGCATTTGCATTTTCAATCTTTTTGAATTGATAGTTGCTTTGTAGGTTGGTGATTAACTGTCCGCATGATCCTAAACATTTCATACTTACTAGTTAAGAGGACATAAGTTATGAACACAAGATAAACCTAATCTAACTCACAAGTTAAGAGGACAAATGTCATGAACACAAGATAATCCAAATCTTAGTTAGACTATGTTCACCCCCTCCTTAATCACAATTGCCTTTTTTGGGTGAACGTTTCTAACCTGAGGGTTTTCCTAAATTATATAATTTATCTCAATGCCAAAAACAGATTTGCTTAATTTTTGGTCCCTTCTGAAGTGAAATAATCCCCACAACTAGAATATGTACTACAGGTGTCCATGGCTTTGAGTTAAAGTATCATCCATTCTAGGAGTTGATGTAATTTTTGACATTCTGCAAATTATCTAAAAAGAAAAAAAAAAAAGAGCTATAATTTTTTAAATTCTGCAAATTTCAGGCCATAGTCATCTAGTGGTATGTGAAATCCTAGGTTGGGATAATGCTAGCAACAAAAGAATAGTGTCAGATATGGTGATTCCACCCCCCTTTTCTAAAACCCTAACCTACAAGATCATAAGTACCTGAATATGTTAAGCAAACATCAGAAAACAGTAAGTGAAATAAGAGTGATGGAGAGACCTTATAATAATAGTTATAACTAGTGAATCCTTGGTCCTTTTTTAACATCCAATCTTACCAAGCTAGAAATGTGGATGGGCATGTTCTTCCCTTGAAAATGCTTCCATTGGCTCGAGGACTTATTGTTGTATATGATGTTCTGAGGACTAATTATTGTTCCATTGCAACTTGATATTATGTTTTATATGATGTCTACTATTTTAGGGCCACCATTTTCAAGATTTGTCTCCTGTGTGCGTATACGTGCTTCTTAATTATTTCAGTCTTTTAATTTCCGTCTGTATTGGAAGATTCAAGCTCCATTGACATTGAGCAAGTGGCCAACTGGAAAAGACTAACTGCTATGGCTTTTCTAAAGGAAAGGAAAATGTTTACCTGCTGATTTTTCTGCTGTGATCATATTATTGCTAATGAGTTTTTTACCTGTTCACTCGTGTTGCAAACAGGCTGTAGAGTTTGGTCGAAAGCTTGCAAGCAAACACTTCTTCCAACATGTTCTTCAGTGAGTACTTGGAAGTCAAACTTTTTCCGATTTGTAATCTCTCTTTGACTCTCACAGACACATACAAAGGGAGCAACAAGCAGACAATTTCTTATTTCTGTTAATACTATGTACTTACTCTCTGTATTGGTTTGCATTGCTTTAGTGAGAATGTCTTTGAAGATGGCAACCACTTGTACCGGTTCTTGGACCATGATCCTATTGTGATGTCTCAATGTTACAACATTCCAAGGGGTATAACTGATGTAAAGCCAAAGCCCATAATAGAAATTTCATCAAGGCTTAGATTTGTGTCTTGTGCAATCTTTGAAGCTTACACATCAGAAGATGGAAAACTTGTTGATTACAAAAGTATCCATGGGAGTGAGGAATTTGCAAGGTTTGTTGAACCTCTTGACTACTTAAATAAACTTAGTTGTTTGGTTAATCTATGTAGGAATCCTTAAAAGAAGTCTATAGGATCATATGGATGTTTATTCCTATTTTGACTGTTGTATTAGGAATCACAACAGGTGTTTTTGTATTATTGTTTGTGAGCATGAGCATGAGCATCGATTGATATTTAAGACTTGTGGGCATTGAATTCAAAATTCTTGTGTAGGTATTTAAGAATAGTTGAGGAGCTTCAAAGAGTAGAGCTGCAGGATTTGTCAAGGGAGGAGAAACTAGCTTTTTTTATAAATCTCTTCAACTTGATGGCCATCCATGCAATATTGGTCTGGGGCCATCCTGCAGGAGCGCTAGAGCGTAGGAGACTGCTGGGGGATTTCAAGTATGTTATTGGTGGATCCACTTATTCGCTTTCAGCAATTCAAAATGGCATATTAAGGGGCAATCAGAGACCACCATACAATCTCGCTAAGCCTTTTAGCATGAAAGACAAACGTCTTAAGGTGAGGAAGTTGCGCTTCATTGACTGATTAATGGTTATTGGTTCATATGTAATCACTCTAACAGGATCAACGTTACTCCTATATCATCAACATGGCTTTATATGTGAACATATATGTTGCTTCAGGGTCATGTATTGGGTGCCCAATCAAATTCTGATATTTTGTACAAGTAATTAGCAAGGTGCTAAATTTAAATCCCGACACTTGTTTTCACTTGTTTCCGTTGCGGAGTGCTACTGTTTTCACTTGTTTCCATCGCGGAGTGCTACTGTTTTATCACAGATTTGACCTTCTATTACATGGACTGGTAGTATCTTGGATGGGGAAAGCGTGAACACCAACTGTTCTACAATTTAAATAGAAGCTGATTTTTTCCAATTTGTTGTCCAATAAACTGTAGTTCTATTTTCTCTCTTGGGGCACTTGAAGGTGAGTTGTCTTTTGCAGGGCTTATATTTGATGGACTTGGAAGCTTAGAAATGTGCTTTATTCTCCCTCTCCTATCTCTGGGATCTGGGGGGATGAAGCCATGCTTGCTTAATATTTATATGATTTAAGCTCGCAGTTAACACGCTAGAAACATGCTGTGATACTTACTAGACCAATATAACTTAGAATGGGTATCGTTTTGGTAGATGGAACAAAAAGGAAATGTCCACTTGTGTGATAGGGAACCAGTGGCAAGGCTTTCACATTGTGGGGTTTAGGGAGGGTCATGTGTACCTGTAGAGAGGTTGTTTCTAGAGTTCGAATTCGTAACCCTCAAGTCGCATTGGAATAAGTAAAATATCATAATATTGAATTACTGTGTTGATTGGCTGCTCATTGGAACTCATGTTTTGTTCTTGGATCAGGTTGCTCTTCCTTTCCCAGAGCCTCTTGTCCACTTTGCACTTGTCTGTGGAAACAGATCTGGGCCTGCTCTTCGATGCTATTCACCTGGTAACATCGATAAAGAATTAATGGAGTCCGCTTGTATTTTCTTAAGAAATGGAGGACTCGTCATTGATCTGAAAGCAAAGGTTGCGTCCGTCAGTAAGATACTAAAATGGTAGGTTGTTTTAATGGAGTGTCCTAACTACGTGTGTTGAATTGTTTACATTCTCTTGAACTGCGAAATGTCTGAAGCAAGAACTTCACATAAGTTACACACCAATATTTGAAAAGTTACTAAAGATGGCTGACAGGATTTAGTTTCCAACTTGTGTAATTTATAATGCTATCTCCTCCCTGAATGTTCAGGTACAGTATCGACTTTGGGAAGAACGAGGCAGAGGCACTGAAGCATGCAGCAAACTACCTGAAGGCAGTTGAGTCTGAAGCCTTGCTGGAGTTGGTTGCCACCAATCAGTTGAAGGTGGTATATCAGCCTTATGATTGGGGACCCAACTCTTAGCATTGGTGTCAGCTTTTTTTGCTATTTGAGCCCTGCGCGTGTGATGGTCACAAAATGAGAAAGTAGGGGATTGGCTAGTTTCATATAATTAGGCTTGTGCCAATTTTTTGTTTTCTGAAAGTCCTGTTGAAGTTTTATTTCCTCTACTCGAATAAACAAGTTTTATACATATTCCCTTGTTTTACAAAGGACCCATATGATATAAAAAAAAAAAAAAAAAAACAGCTCGACTGCCCATACTGCACGATTATCCCGCATCTTTCACCATTTATGTTTTTACTGTTGATTTTCAAATGGAAGATATCATTTTACTGTTGTGATGATTTTGAATGAAATGTACTAGTCAGTACGGGTAATCATTAGTACAAATTAGTTGAGCAGTGACTTGTGCAGGAGAAAAGGACGGTGAGGATAGATTAAATTAAAAAAAAATGTAGGTATACGTAACTTTCATATTGCTTATAGTGGATTTAATTTTACTACAATTGCTTGCCTTGTTCTACGTGTCAATGTTATATATTTAATTACGAAATGGTTGATGCTATTCCATATGTTTGTATACAACTGTGTTAACTAACTACAGATGTACTAACTGGCCCGTTGAGCTTAACAGAACTGACTACTTACTAATAACGACCCAATCAAGAGCCTAATAATGAGCTGGCTAGCAGGCTTAATGCTGGATTGTGCTGATGTTTAATTTAAACAGAAAGTTAACAACAAAATCATTAAGTCTTTATTTTTTATATATATATTTTTAAATAATTTTGTGAAGAATAAGATACTACCGAATAATATTTCTCCTCTTTCCCCCCTCTTAGTGACCGGAACCCCTGCTGCACCAAAACCAAACAATTTCAATTTTCATCACTAGCGATTTGGGGTAATCACAGTTCAAATAGTTCATGAGTTGCTCAAACTTCAGTCCCATTGATATTCAGTTAGGGTTTGATTTATGATCTCAAACAAGTCAAATTCAAGCATTTTTTTTAAGATAATTTAAATTCAAGCAAAACTTGAGCAATTATGTGCTTGGCTTGAAAAAATAATATATATATTTTTATAATATTTTAGACAATAAATTGATGTGATCTTGAATGAGATATTGTCATTTTAATTTAATTAAGTTATTAGTTTTGAACAATGTCTCAAATTATACGTGAGTCAAGCTCTGATCCTAAATTACTCAAACTCAAGCCAACATTACAATATCGAGTACTACATTGATAGTCCATTTCAAGCAAATCTACTTGAAAAGTTCTAAATGTGTAGAATTGCAATGTAGAAAATAAAGTCAAGTATTAAGATGATAATAAGAATACAAACAAAACTAGATTTAAATATTGAAAACAAAATAAAAAGTATATCACAACTATGATAAATAATAATAAAACATTACTCATTATTAAACCATATATTTCAAGTTATGAAAAGTATTGTGATCATATACTTTTATTTATTTTCTACTAGTATAAATAAGTGTGCAAAAACTTCATGAAGACTTGAAGAGTGAAAATCCACAAAAAAATATTTTTTTAATTTTGTTAACTTTTTTTTTTATTTTTTTGGTTGATTTTTAATAATGCAAGTAAAACAAAATTTAATTATAAAAAAAATAAAAAAAAATAAAAGTTGATATGATCTCATAGAACTACCAATAATATAACCAATGGTGCAATTCTTAATCTATGACCAAAAAAAAAAAAGAAAAATATATCCTTACACAACCAAGCTTATCTTTGAACTTTCTTGGGAATAAGCATATGCATATTATTATTTCTAACCTAAAATAGCCTTTGTTTATAAAAATATTTTTCAATTTTTGGGGTAAGGCCAATAAGTTTTGATTTATAATCTCTCTCTCTCTCTCTCTCTCTTCCCCTTCGTTAGCCTGTGCATTTGAGATTTAGAATTATAGAATGAATCACAAATGTTTCAACAGATTGTACCAAGGGCTGCGTAGGGCCTTAGGTAACTAAAGCTGCTGTCTAGGGGCCCACAAAGCTGCTGTCTAGGGGCCCACAAATACAAAAGCTCCTAATTTTTAGAATTTTTTTATGTTTTCATCACTTAATAAATTTTATTTTTAATTTATATGTTAAACTCATCAAAATTTATTAAAAATAACTAAATCTCTAATATTTCTTTTTTTTTTTAACACTGTGAGATTTTAAGTTTTTTCATTAACTTTGACTCTTCGACGTTATATTATCTTCAATTTTAATGATTAATATTATCAAAACTTTTTTTTTCTCTTTCTTACACCTCTTTGGTCTTTTCTTTACTTGAACTTAATTTTTTTACTTAACTACTGAAAATTCTCTTTAAAACTATTGGTTCTTTATATTTTACCTTCTAAAATTAAAATAAAAATCTTCTAATTTGTGCCAAGCAAGTTCAATCTAATTTTGTAACTTAAAAAGTTAGAATATTCAAATTCTCACCTAAGATCCTAAAATTGCATAACAATAGTTTTCTTGTACGTATTAAACACTTTAACAAAATTAATTATGATAAATTTTTTTTTTTTGGTGAAATTTCGTTTTTGCAAATAGGTATAAATAATAGTAATACATTAAGTTTACACTTAACAATCTCAACATTAGTTAAATTGGACCATTGACACTAATTTAAGTGCTAGAGCTGAAGGGAAAGATCATATCCTTTATAAATTCAAATAATTGTGTAAATAAATACGGACAAACAAACAATTATTATCATCACCATTGATCATTATATTAGTAGGTTTAATCAATCCATCAAATCATTGTTGGTTGCTTTAAGTGAAATTTTATTATTATTACATACATACATACTACAGACTTACATACTATATAATGGGAGAAAAAATTTTCACTCATTTGGGGATTTTATTTATTTTTTTAACTTAGGGTATTCGGAATAAGTTGTATGTATCTCAATTAATTCTTGAAATTCTGAATTTAACGACCAGATAAACCTTCCAACGGTCCTGAGAAGACTTAAATTACTGATAAATAAGAAATAAACTCAAGATTTTATCAGTTAAACTAACTCTTCTACTCTTCTAAGAATTTTAAGACTTTAACTCTATCACTTTGTTGGATTTTTGAAAAGTTAAATGTGCCTCACTGGCTTCTAATCTTTATTTTTTTTAATTTCTTTAAATATTTTCAATTGGCTTTTAGTCTTTGACACCAATAACGATCAATGAGTAATTAGTCACATTTCATAAAAAAAATAAAAAAATGACAAATAAAGTTACCGTTCAAGTTAAAAAAATTAAAAAAAAAAAGACTAATCAAATTTGTCATTAAATCATGTTAGAAAGGAAAAAAAAATGTCATTAAGAAAAATAACTAATCAAAATTGTCATTAAAAAATATAGGAAAGGAATGAGTTTTTCTTAATTTGTATAGCATACAACGGTTCCTCAACACATACACCTTAATATATGTAATGGTAGGTCGCAGTGGAATTTAAACCTATACTTAAAAACTAGATACAGTTCGTTCAGACACTTTGTATCGAGGGGTTGACCCTAAGAATTGTTAGGGAGAGGAATTGAATATGAGACCCTCGAACTTTCAAATCAAAGCAAATTCACCTAACCTTGAAGTTAAAGGTCATTAAGGTGACTTTTGAGAGATCAAACTTCACGAAAAATGACAAAAAATTATCAATCAATTTTAACTTCATTTAATTAAATTTTATTACGTGTAACTTTGACACTATCAGTCTCTCTTTCTCTCTCCCTTTTTTTTTTTTTTTCTTCAGACACCACCATAAACGAGCAGTGCATTTTAATTTACCATTCTTTTTTTTTTGTAATTATTAATTTACCATTCAACCCTCCCCGTTGTCATTAGGGTTTTTCTGAAATGAATCCCCGTAGCATAGGCCCTAGGCTGCGAGGCCATGCCGGAGTCCATCTTTCTCCGTTGTTTACGACCCCGGCGTCAAAGGTTCTTTCTCTCTCTCTCTCTCGCTCCCCTTCTATATCATATACCTATATATAGATGCAACCAATATCATCGGTGTCATGATATCGATACATAAATAGATGAATATGCATAAATATTTGTCTTGCAACTATATATGTGTGTGTCTATGCATTTTTTTGTGCAATTTTGTTAATTACTGGTTTCAGACCCAGAGTGCTACATGAGTGTGCTTAACGAGCCTTCAATACTATTTAGTCTCAATTGCTTTCTAGTTTAGTCACAACAACTGCTTTAGAACAAAGCTAATGATAAGAACAGCAGTGGCGTGACAAGATTTCTTAGAAATTCGGAGTGGGAAGAGAAAATAACTGTAATCCAGTTTGCAATTAGGTGCATATTATAAGGGTTGGCCATTTTTTTCACTTTCTACTAATTGTTTAAATGCTTCTTCTAATTTTCATTGCTTAGTTAATATTTATAACACTTCAGAGGTGATAAATGATGGAGGGTACATGGTGCCCTCGTTGCCCAAAGGGGGGATGAGGTCCACCATGATGTTTGAGGGGGGAAGGAATATGAAGCACTAAACTTGGTTCTGTGTATTTGGGAAACTTGAAACCTTGGTTTTGTTATAAGTATTGGCTGCAAGTTAGTACCGGAATGATGTAAAGACTTCCCCATTTCCAGTAAAAGAGAAGACATTTATTTATTCATTATTATTCGTCATGTCTGAAGCCTATCTTTACTGCATTATTCTCATTTTTTCTCATTTATTTTATTTTTGTTATCAGGCTGATGGCTAGGTAGATTCGACGGTTCAGACTTATGGTATTCAATGCTAAAAGAGCAAGGAGATATTTTGATGGATCCTGTGGCCACGCTCTTCCCACTCTCACAATCAATAGTTTCCGTCATTTGAGAATTTTCACTACCATGAATAAGGTCAAAGTAGGTGGTGCGTCTAATCTTGGTACACCCTCATGTGATGGAGAATCTCGTGTTGGGCAATCTGTATCCGTTAGCACGGATGGGAAATATTCATCTTTAGGTGTTCAATCTACCCCAGAAATAGAAAAGAAGTATGTTCATCATGTTTATGATGCAATTGCTCCTCATTTCAGTTCTACGCGGTTTGCTAAGTGGCCTAAAGTTGCCTCCTTTTTGAATTCTTTGCCATCAGGGTCTCTTGTCTTGGATGCAGGATGTGGAAATGGAAAGTATTTGGGATTGAATCATGGTTGTTACTTTATAGGATGTGATATAAGTGCTCCTCTTATCAATATCTGTGCTGATAGAGGGCATGAAGTTGTGGTTGCTGATGCTGTAAATCTTCCTTACCGAAGTGGTTACGGTGATGCTGCAATTTCTATTGCTGTGTTGCATCATCTAAGCACAGAGGTTAGAAGGAAGAAAGCAATAGATGAATTAATTCGAGTAGTTAAAAAAGGTGGTCTTGTTCTGATTACTGTTTGGGCTGTGGAACAAGAAGATAGCTCATTGGTTGGCAAATGGACACCAATTGCCCAAAAGTATTTAGAGGAGTGGATAGGACCAAGTAGCCCCCCTATCCGCAGCCCAACATGTGTCACCATGGAAAGTATCCCAGAAGCTGAGGAAAATAATTTGGGGGAACATACAAAAGATACCACAGAAACTTCTTTGAATAAGGTGGTGCCACAAACTACATACTTAACCTCTGAAAGCCAAGATCCTTCTGTCACTTCTGAAAATGGAAAAAATATTGAAAACCAGCAAGAATTTTTTGTCCCTTGGCATTTGCCTTATCATCGTGCTGAAGTTGGTGGAGCTTCTGCTTGCGCTCTTGCAAATGGCTTGGCAAAGAAAGATGATAAGAAGGGTGCAGTAGTGTACAACAGATATTACCATGTGTTCAGTGAAGGTGAGCTTGAAAGGTAATGTGATATTTCTTCTTGAATCATTTTCTTTGTAATACAGAAACTTTTTTACTGTATTGCTTAGCTATCAATGTTCACCATCATATAGTTCAAATCAGTATACATTATCACATGTCTCCCCGACCTTTGAATCTGCAATAAATGCAACTTTGCACTATTCTCTTTATCCATCTCATTCTACCACGAACAGAAGGGATCTCCCTTTTTGCACTTTTTTGTGGTGTGGGGGGGGGGGGGAGTGATTATTTTTGAGAAATGTTAATTTCCCCATATGTGGCTATGCAAAATGAACAAATAAAGTAAAAAGTCAATAGGTTTACAATGGAAAGTTGGGATAAAAGATGTTTTTGGTCAGTTGATACTGGTAGTATATAAATGCAACAAAAGGAAGGAGCCAAGGGCATTAAGAAAATGCTGCTACAGTTGTAAGTTATTACCAGTTAGCATTCATATGTGTTGCAAATTTAATAGCTGCCTATTGGATTGCAGTGGCAGCTTATGGGCTTATTCATCTTCCAACTCATAGTATTGATAAGCATTCATACAAGGAGTCCGGAATTTAATTGTTGGCTATCAGCTTACAGTGGTAGCTTCCATGCAGTCATCCATCCAATCCAGTCTAGGGGCCACTTGTGGAACAGTGATGACTCCACTGCTACTAATTAAGTCTCTCTTAAAGGACTGGAGATCAAGTTGAATGGAATTTAGTAATGTGTGCCAAAAGATGCATCGGTCATTGCAGGTTTTAGTGGTATTATTGCCATGCTAAATCTCATACTGAATTTTGTACCATCAAACAATCTCATACTGAATTTTGAACTATTATCTCAGCGTTGAAATGATTATCTTCTTTGTTTGTCGGGACAATCATTTCTATGCTGTTCGAAGGCAGAAATTATTGATAGGGATTGAGTGGTATAGATACATATTATGTCCTTGTGAAAAAAGTTCAAGGAAATAGTTGAAGCCCTGAGCCTCTTTTTTCTGCCCCTCCTGTTTTCAGGTGAAAACCCTAGAGTTATAGAAAATTAATGTTGTTGACGATTTGACAATTAACACTTGCCAAATAGACTCCTCCTAGAAGAGTGTTTGATTTCCTAGAATTTTAGATGAATAAGAAGACCGTATGGTTCATTTACCTGGAATGTGCACCTGAGAAGGAATGTTCAAGATTGGGAGTAGGAGAATCTCATTTGTTTACTGGCTAGTCTATATGCTGCTAAGGTGGAGGTTGCAAAGGATAAATAGTGATGGAAACATTTCCAGTCTGGGAACTTCGAGGTGAGATCTTATTATTTAGTTTTGGCAAGGGCTGATGAGGAGAGTTTTTCATGGAAGAATGTGTGGAGGGCAGGACTCCGCCATAGGTGGCTTTTTTTATATGGTGTATGCTTCAAAGGAGAATCGTTGCTATTGATAATCTCATTTGAAGAAGAATGATATATGTAACGTGGGAGAGTAGTCAATTGACCATCTTTTTCTGCAGTGTCTTTGGGCTGGAGACCTTTGGAGCTTGGCAATATCTTGCTTCGGCATGCATTGGGTCTTCCTCCAAGAGGTGTTACACACCTTTCAACTTCCAAGAGCAGTGGGGAGCAAGGATTCATAAGAGCAGAAGGAAAGATGGCGCTTAGTTCCTTTTTTATTAAGCTGGTTAATCTGGGGGGGAGAGGAGCAGAAGATGTTTTTGTAATGAGGGATCTACGCTGTATAGACTAAAGGACACTTTTTTGGTACTATTATACAGTTGGATATGTGGCAAAGAGCCGGACTGTGTTTCTTTTTTGCATTTCATTGAGCATATGGAAACCAGTTGATAGGTTTCTCTTATAGTTCATGGACTCATAGCCTTTTTTTTTTCTGTTGGCGGCATCCCCTTTGATGCCTTTCTAATAAATTTTTTTTACTTCCCTCCCCCCTAAAAAAAAAAGACGACACCAAGCGAATGCTTTTTGTGTCAGTTCATCAGTTGGAACTCTAATGTCTCCCTTGAATACCAAATTACTAATCAAAAAAGGAGAACTTGACATTTGGTATTTTGCTCCATTGTCTTGTTTTTCTTTCTTTTTACCTTTGTCCCCCCCTTTTCCAATCTCATGCTTTTGCTTCTTTTGGTGTTGTGCGTGTTCTTTTTGTTATTTTATCTTCTGTGAAAATGTGAAAAATTTCTGTTTTGTGTGCTTGTGATTTTTGGGGGGTTGCGTTTTGAAACCACGGGCTTTTGTCAGTGGTTAGAATCAATGTGTTTACCATTTTCATTCATATCATTATCTTTGCAGGTTAGTATCTGATATGAGTGGCGCAACTGTTGTTGATCGATTTTATGACAAATCAAACTGGTGTATTGTTCTTGAGAGAACAATGTGAGATACTGGACCTGCCAATATCAGTGAAAATTTTTTTTTATGTGCCCATACCAGATGATGGTTCACTGTTTATCAGATGACACTGCATACATTTTCAAGAGAAGGCAGCTTATATCACGATTCCGTGTGGGAACTTTTTGAGTCTATTACTTTAAAAAGGAATACCCATGAAGTTGTACTTTAATTGCAAAAATGTCGTTGCCATATCATTCTCATTCTGGCAGAATAGCATGGCATGTATCAAGGGTGTCACTTGGAATAACATTGTTGTCTACTTCATACCCTCCCTCCCTATTCTTTTGGAGATGCTTGGACTGGTTCTCTGTACCATGCATAGATTGTCTATTTCATGAATGTAGAACACATCATCACAAGGAAAATTTTCTAATTTCCTTGATACTTTTGTAATTGGATTGATCGTCTTTGTAAGACTTCATGATGAAATTTTATCAAACTGCTTCTCTGTCTCTGTCTCTCTCTCTATTTTCTTCTTTTCTTGCCATATTGGTCTAGCTTCGTTGTTGTTTTCTTCTATACTTAATTTTACTTGGTGCAAGTTTTGATGATGAATTTTCGCTTTGTTTGATTTGAGGTGAAGAGAAGTGGAAAACAAGAGAATAATTTGGTTATTGGGCTTGGAGAGAGAAGAAAGAAGTCATAAATTTGTTTCTATCACATTTTTCCCCACTTTCCTTCCATTTTCTCTTTCCCTTGTTTGGGTGTGTTATTGACCGTATATTACTTGAGTTGTATATCCACAGAAAAAAATCTGGATTTGATTGAATTTAAAGTGGTGTTTCAGGCCCTGTTTGGCATACCTACAAAAAAAAAAAAAAAAAATTATCAAAACCCATTAAAATTTATCAATTTTCTCCTATTAAATTTCGTTGTATATTATTTTTACATCAAATTTTTATATTTTTATTGTATTTTTTTCAGCCAAACGACCCCTCAGTAGAAATATGCCATTAGGAAATGCAGGCCTTGCTTAAAACTTGAACCCTTGTGAAATTTAGGAGGTGTTTGGTTAGTTAAAATCAGTCAAAATTTATTAATTTTTATCAACTTTTTATATTTTCTTTCAATTAAATTTTATCATATATCACTTTTACATCAAAATTTTATATTTTTACTGTATTTTTGGTCATTTTTTTTTCAATCAAACAACCCCCGTAAGCTCAAATTGACAATTTGGCTGCTAATGTTTCTATTGTCCCATTTCAACCAGCAGGATTCTATTCCATCCCAATTCTTTTACATGTTCAAAAAACGATTTTTTTTCTTTTCCTAATTACTCAAAAAAAAAAAAAAATCCAAGATCGGGTCAAACTAGGAGGCCCAAGGAAGACGCCGGCCCCGTATCAAAGTCCGTCCTTTCTCCCCAAGGAAATGGCTATTGGGTAATGGACCAAGTCAAAAGAGGACTTTTCAAAATATTATCCTGAAACCAGCAGGAAACTTCTGGCTCTAAGCCCATCCTTGCAGGTACTATATATATATGGAGCCGATTGCCCTCTTTGAGAACCATCAAAACCTTACATCAATACACACAATCTAGCAAGTCTTGCAATATTAGCGAGCCATGTCATTGGCAGGAACTGGTCTTGTGGAAGTTTACGTGATGCGAAAGATCCATAAAGAGGAGATGGAGAGAAAGGAAAGGAAGAGAAACGAGAAAAAAGTGACCGTTGAACGCGAAGAACAAGTTTCCGCTGTTTGTTTCCCTAGAATGTTTAAGAAAATTCATCCAACAGGTGCAGCGGCGCCACCGTGCTCTGTTGCGAAAGAAGCTAAGGCGTGAGGGAATCGGAAGAGCTGATTTGGATTCATACGGTGTTGGAGTTCTCCGCAAGTGTCTCAATTCCGATTGAAGTTTCTGTTACTTTTCTCTCTCTCTCTCTCTCTCTTTTTTAACTTTTTTTTTTTTGTTTCGTCAGTTTCATTTGTTGTAAAGAGTACAAGTACTCTGTATTTGTAATTTTTGTATAACTATTTTCCTCGATTCTTTTATTGAATTGAAAAGTTTAATCTTCGTTTTCATGACTTTTCTTTCGTTCTTCGAAATTTGCTGCGTATTCTTTTATATATCATAGTTATGAATAATGTTCCGTATCATTCAAAAAAAAAAAAAAAAAATCTCAACTACCCAAAAAAAATTTGTTTCATATCATTCTGTATTAGCTGGTAGCATTAAAATTCGATACTCCATTCCGTATTAAAAATTATTCCAGTCAGTCTGTATCAGTGTAGAACGTTTGGTACAAATTATTTCTAAATTTCTAAATTTTGTAACTTATAGTTTGCGTTGTAACTTTTTAAAAAAATTACAAAACTAAAAATTAATAAAAATTTATCAGTTAAAGCCTTAATTTTGTCAGGGTGAGAATAATACCTAATTTAGATTCTCTTAGAGTGATAATAACCCACAATTTGAATAAACATTTATGGTCACCTTTAAATAAGCTTGACTTACATCATCTTCTCAACCCACAATTTGAATAAATATTTATGGTCACTTTTAAATAAGCCTGGCCTACATCATCTTTTACGGATAAGCCTGAGTTACACAAAGACGTAAATAACCTACATTAATATACGTTTAAAATAACAAACAAATAGATAAGTGAAATATAAAGACTAAATTCTAACAAAATACTAATAAACTAAAAATTCCAACAGATAAATGAAATATAAAAACTAAATCCTAACAAAATACCAATAAACTAAAAATCCTAACAAATCTCTCTCAATATCATTTCTAAATAATCCATAACTTCTCCACGATCCTCTTTACGTCTATGCCTCTTCAGCATGTATCAATACCTTCCTTTATGTAGACACTTACTCCTCTCATGTGGACACTTGTCCCAAAGGTCCACACACTTATCCCTAAGGTCCACAACTGGATGTTGCTTCTAGAGGTCTTCCAAGATGATACTCACTTGATTTGTCTTTATCTTCTTTAAACAGGCCTTTGGCATTTATGTACAGTCATGAACTTGTCATTACAATTAAAATAGAGACCTTGTGCACGTTTCCTCTACATCTCATCTTAAATTAACTTTTTTTTTTTTTTACCAATGAAGACAAATTGATTTTTGTTGTGGGTGAAAAAACCAATGGTGGGTTAGTGTACTATAATGGTTGCACAATTTCTTCTTGTCAAAGAAGCTATTCATCTTTCATCTGTGCTAGGTTAGTAGCTTCCTTTAATGTCTTTGGTTTAAAACTCTAGATTCCTTTTGCAATTTTTGATTTAAGACCTCCCATAAATGTTTCGACCAAAGCCTTTTATGTCTATCCCTACACCTGATTTCCTAATTTTTCAAACTCTCGTTGATAATCTCATAGTGAGCCTACCTGTTTCACCCTTAATAAAGCCTCATCTAAATCTTCACACTTCGTAGGTCCAAAACGAGCCTACAGTTCTTCTTCAAAATCTATGCACGTCACTTCTCTCCCTTTTTCTTTATAGGATCGACATAACCACTGCTACCATTGATCAGCTTCACCCTCAAGGTGGAATGACACCAATGATACCTTTTGTGCTATTAGGGTGCCTTGGAATTTAGAGAATTAGTCCACTCTGTTGAACCATTTTGTTGGACAATTGCCTGAATATTTTAGAAACTCAAGCTTGGCTATTTTGGCTGAAACAATCTTCAGTTTTGTCCCTATTGGAGCAAGAGGTCACCCTACGAGTATTGTTGTTATCGTTGCTGCCTTCTTTGTTCGAAAGCAAACTTCAGACAGGTGGTTGAGAGTCATCTCTAGTTGGCTTAACTTGTCAACCATTTCAATTTCCATTTTCTATTGGTCGTCCTGAATTCCATGAAGCCTTACTTCCAAAATCTCGATCTTCTCTTTGTTGTTTGCCAAAATGAGGCTCTGATACCAATGATAGGTCCCAATCAAAGCCGAATAAATCACAATTTAGAAAAATATCTACTATTTCTTTTATTATTATTTGTGGCTTTAAATAAGTCAAACTCAACAACCTATGCTAAAAGAGCTGATAACTGACCTACATGATTTACCAATAACTGACCTACAACATCTACATTACCTAATCTAAGATAGAGGATCAGTTAAAATAATAAATAGATAAGTGAAATATAAAAAACTAAATCCTAACAAAATATTGATACATTAAAAATCCTAACAAATATCTCCTAATATCATTTCTAAATAATTTATGACTTCTCGATCCTCTCCACAATTCTATGCTTTCTTCATCATTGAATAAAATTATTTCTTATTTACACAAATCGCATTGACTAACCCTAGTTGCTACTAAGTATCATTCACCAACATTCGAACAACGTGTAGATAGTAATGAAAACGACAAGAGGAAGCGAAATCATATCAAATAAGTGCCTATTTAGTGTGTCAAATTTTGACGAGAAAATAAATAAATAAATAAGTAAATAAGTAGATAAATTTTATATTATTAAGTGCTTGGTATATATTTCAAAAAGTGTAAAAAAAGTGCGAAAAATTAATAAAAATTTAAAAAGGTTAATAAAAGTTAGAGATTTTGGTGTGCAGAAACTTGAAAATTTTTTATCAAATTTAACACTCCAAATAGACGTGTTTTTGAAAATCTAATTTTTTAGTAACTTTTGATGTTGTAATTTATTTTCTATTTGATAAAAAAGTTAAGTTTTATGAAAAATTGATATATTATCAAACATATAAAAATTTATTTCACATACTAAAGTTATAAAATTTTAAAAATTTTATCAACTTTTGATAAAAATTTATAAATTTTTACTAAATTCATAAATTTTCATAATTTTTTTAATTAAAAATTATTAAAATAATGTTGCCAAGCGGGCTGACCAAATGAAACGCATGTGAGATAAACAAACCAGAACAAAAACAAAAATGATAGATGAGGTGCCTGAGTCGATCATCGTCCATATCATTGCAACCCAAAACACTAATAAAAAATTACATATGAAAACATAATTAACATAAAATGTTTTTAATGTGAAACACGTGATGAAATAAAATGGTCAAGAATAAAAATTATTTGGTAAGTTTTTTTTTTTTTTTTTTGTAATTATTTGGTAAGTTTGTAACCATAGAATATTAAATTCTTAGTAATTTTTAATTTGATAATTTTTGTTTTGACAATTTTGCTCAAAATAAAAGTTAGAATTTATAACCATCAATTATTTAATTATAGGTTTCTTTTATTTTGAAGATTGTGTAATTATCTCATACTTTTTAATTTTAGTAATATTAGAAATATTGTTATTTTCTATTTCAGCTATTAAGACTTAAGTCGTTTTATTGTACATACACATTGTAGTCATTGGACATGAACATCTTTAATTGCGTAGTTTTCATTTTTCCAAATTAAGTCTCTGGTGAATTCCAAAATTCTCAATTTGGCTAGGGTTTGTGTTTGGCTATTACGAGAAGTAACAATCTTTGGTCCTGTTTGAGGCTTCATTTTTTTCGTAAAAATCCAACTTTTCTCAAATTTTTACACTTATATTAATTTTGAGACTGCAATTTATAAAGACTTATGGGATTTCAAACGCACCATAAACATGCATGATTTTTTATTTTACGTTAAGTAGCATATGAGTTTTTTAGTACTATGATATGACTAATTACGATCAAGATCTTAAGTTTTTTAGGACTGTTACTCAAGCCTAAGAGAAAATATTAAACAGTTTGTCCATGAAAAGTTTAGAACACTTCATAAAAATGACGAGCTATGTTTGTTAATTTGATTTTTAGCAATCATATTAGGGATTTTTAGTGAATTGATATTGCAAACACCAACTAAGTTTGTAAGTATTCTGGGGCCACTAATAGAACCTTTAAGGGAAAAGAACATGCAAATTATTAAATGTGAGTTTGGAGAGCTACGTAAAGAGTTGCAAACAATGATTTTTTGTTTGGTTTTGAATAACTAGAATGAGGGTGTTGATAAGGGCTACGGAATTAGAAATCGTAGATGCAGTTAACGTGGTAGTAGAAAAGGCTTGTTGGATCATCAAAGATTGGCTAGTCAATTGACAATTCTAAAAATAAAAATAATGGCTATACAAAACACAATAATAAGAAAACAATCTAGTAAAAATGTTTTTCATGATGAGATATCATTAATAGTTGAAGAAACCTTGATGTATATTCCATTGGAAGATGATTCGATGATCTATTTACTATATTTTATTATCCAAGATTTATTATAAATTTTATTAATTCTCGTACTCTTTGGTAGTTTTAGAATTTTTTGTCTAGATTTGTATTGGGCTGTACCATTATTTTTTAGGATAAATTACATTTATCTCTTCCTTTAACATTTAGATAATTACATTAAGTATCCATAATATTTAAAAGTTATACTTCTCTCTAATATTTTAAATTGTTGTTAACATCGATCATTTTTTAATAAAATCTATCATTAAAATTTATCATAAAATGTTAAATTAATTAACTAAAATAATTTTAGGTATTTTTTTTATTTTACCCTTACTCTCTCACGTTTCGTTAGTTTTATTTACAAAGATTCTCAAAAACTTAATATTTTTACTTTTTGTTTAAACTTATTTTTTGACATTTTTGTAAAGAAAACTGATAAAAATTTGAGAGAGTGAGGAATAAAATAAAAAAAAGACTAAAATTTTAGTTATTTTAATATTTTTTGTTAAATTTTAACGGTTGATTTTATCAGAATGGGGTAAATGTTAATAATGTTTCTAAATAATAGAAGTAAATGTAATTTTTAAATATTACAAATGTTAAGTGTAATTACCTAAATATTAAAAAATATGTAATTTATCCTATTTTATTATACTATTTCAACCATAAGGATTCTACCCTTTCCCAATCTCACGTGCGTGCTCAAAATCAACTTTTTCTTAATTACTTAAAAATCTATTCTATTGTAATAAAGGAAACATTAGAAGATTGGCAAAAAAAAAAAAAAAAATAATGAACTTTTAATTTTGATGAAACCTTTTGGTTTTTTTTTTAATATCATTTAATTTCCCATCTAATAATCAAATAATTTCTAAAAGCTATTCATATTTACGTCATTTTATAAACTTTAAATTTTTCATCACCATATTATTTTACTTTATACACTTAATTAAATTACATAAATAAATTTTTTTATAAATTTTATTTTATTTAGAATAAAAAATTTGACAAAAATCACAGCCAATATGTGGGTGCACCCCTCCAATAAATAAATAAATCCCAAAATTTTCTTCACCCATTAATTCAAACCACGAGGACTACAGATGCCTAAAATAATAGCGATGGTTTTTGCTGACTCAAATTCCTTCCTTTCTCTTGAAATGACAAATTGTGTAATGGATAAGTCACATGCGGAATAGTCAAAATCTTACATTTTTCTCTGTCTCTTCATTAGTTTTCAAACTTGTAAGGCTCCTAAAAAAAGCAAGAAACTTTTACATTTTGGTCTCTCAAGCTTGCTTGGCCTCCAAGCCCATCCTTGCAGCTATACATACACATATGTATAGGCTATTGTATTGCCCTACTTGAGAACCACCAAACCGACACAATCTAATCTAATAAGCCTTGTTATGAATGTATTTAAAGTGACAAAAAAGTGAGATAAGATGAAATAAAATGTAATAATTTGTAAGTTCGTAATACAGTAAGATAAATTAAAAATAAATAATTTTGAAAAATTTTTAAAATTTTTTAACGATTTTTAACAAATCCAAGAGATCCTATATTGGCAAAAAATGGTACTGGCTGGATCTGATCTTGCGGAAGTTTACGTGCTGCGAAAGCTCCATGAAGAGGCGATGGAGAGAGAGGAAAAGGGAGAGAAATGAGAAGTGTTTGATGCTGATCATGCACGTACGGAGAACGAGTTTTAATTATTGTGCGATTCTCGCCCATCACAGATTCTCGCTTACGCAGCTTCCTAGCAGCAATCAGATTTCTTCCTTGCTCGATAATAATTTAAAAAAAAAAAAAGTTGAAAATTCGCTTAGTTTGGGCTTCGCTTGAAAGAAGAGTTCGGATATAAAATTACTAGAAGTGTGCACAGTGTTTTGTTAAATTTTTTTAACAAATAAAAATTATAAAAAATTCATTTGTATAATTTAATTAGAGGTATAAAAATAAAATAATGTGGTAATTAAAAATATAAAATTCATAAAGTGACTTAATTAAGGGTAATTTTTAGAGATTATTTGATTTAACATTTGAATTGGATGAGAGATTAAGTGTATTTTTGGAAACTAAAAAGTTTCACCAATATTGAAACTTCGGGTGTGTTTGGTGTACTGAATTTCTCTAAAAATATCTGAAAACCTCTAAAACGTATCTAATTGCACGAATTATGAATCCACAACTTATCTTATTTTATTTTATTTTTTTACTACTCCAAACATCCTCTTCATTAATTTTTTAGCTTCACCAATACCCTTAGAACATGTTTATTCTAGGGATAAAGGCAGGTTAAATTTACTGGGATAATTTATTCCTTCCATTACATTAGTTTGAAAGAGAGGATAGAAATTACCTTGGAATAATAACGATTACTTTCGTATGAGAGTAAATCATTACCGAGGGAAAGGGGTGGGTAAACTGGGAGCAATAGAAAAATTTATCCTTTCTCATTACTTCTGTAAAATATTTCTTTATACCCCTATAAAATGCTAGACAACGATTTGTTATAAATAATTATAATAAATATTATAAAATAATTTATTTAATCAAACTAAAATAAATTAATTATTAAATTATTTATCAAAATAATGTTTAATAAATAATAAATTTTTATTAAAATTATTTATTTCATTTTATTAAATTAATACTATTAAAATGCTAATATATAACTAAATTATTTATTTTCTCAAATTAAAATAATTTTAATAAATAATAACTACTTATTAAAATATTTTATTAAATAAAATTTTTATCTTGTAAATAATAATTTATTAGATTATGTATTGTATTAATATATGTCATTAAAATTAGTAATTTATTTAAATAAATTAAATTAGTTGTTTTATTAAATTTTTTAGCAAATAATAATTCAGTATTAAAATAAATAACTATTGAAATATTAATCTATGATAAAATTATTTTTATAATTAACATTTTTATTTAAAATTATATATTTTATTATAATTAATTATTATTAAAATAAAAATTATTATGATTTATTTTATTATAATAGTCTAAGAAAATTAAATATTAACTTTTACCCATTGGTAAATTTACCCTCTTTTTTTCTTTTTTGTAATTGAGGGTATCGGACTTACACTCATCTCGACTAATCCCTGAGCCCTTAAAGTTAACGATCGGGTAAACTCTCCAGTGATCATAAAGAGACTTGAATTAGTGATCACTGGGAAGTAAGTAAGCTTAAGATCTTATCAATTGAGCTATCTCTCAAGGTTAGTAAATTTTCCCTCATTCCAAACACAATAAAGTACTCTTTCCTCTTCAAAATTTTTAACATTTCAAATATAATATAATTATTACCAAAAAATATTTATTCTCTCATTCCAAATATAAGTATCATGAATTTATTATCTCAGTAATCACTACTAAGGTGATAATTATCCCCATAATCTTTTATCTACAAAATTTTTATCCTTTACCAAACATGTCCTTAATGTTTCCTCCACAATAGTATAAATATAGATTATAATGCTTTTTTTTTTTAAATGAAATTGCAAGAATATTCATGTAATTTCATTTAAAGAAAAACAATTATGGTAATTCCGTACCATAACCTTTATTTCAAATGGAATCTTAATTAGTGCTCCTTCGGAACACCAAAAAATATAAAATGTTATAAAAAATTTTTAATTTTCTCTAATTTTCTTTATATAAAAAATCTTCAATATTTTCTAATTTTCTTTAATTTTTACTAATTTTTTCATATTTTTTTGAGGAACATGTTAAACACCTAATAATCTACAATTTATCTACTTTTTATTTTTTGGTCAGAATTTTACAATTCAAACAGACAATTAGTCTTGATAATACGTATATCAAGAACTTATCCCTAAAATAAGAGATATTATTCTATCTTATGAGAATATGTATGCCTTTCTTAATGTATATTTAACACATAGAAATATAATTGACATATTCCTATTATGGTTAAAGCATAAGAAAATAAAAAAAAAAAGAAAATTAATAAATTAATTTTCAAATTTAAGTATTTTAATTTCTAAATTCACATTTTTTTCATTTTTTTGATAGGTTTCTTTTCATTTTTTTTTTACCACAAACTAAATGCAAAGAAATAATTTCAAATCTTTTTTTTTCCTTCATTAAATCTATGATAAAAACACAATTTTATGACCCGTTTGGCAAATATAGAAAATCTTCAACTTTCTCTAACTTTTAACTTTTTTTGTCAAAAATTATCAAACACACAAAAAAATTATACAAACAAAATGACTAATTTTTTCTAACTTTTTTTAATTTTTTTCAACTCTCTCAACATTTATCTTTAATTTCTACAAATTTTTATTAATACATATACAAATGACATTCAACTTTTAACTAAAAATTAACAAAAATTGATGCACCAAACCCTTTTTTTTTTTTGAAAGGTATTGATGCACCAAACCCACCTTTAATAAGGGAGGGGAAAAAAAAAAAACTAATAAATCAATCTTCGACAAAAGCATTTTGCCCAAAAAAATAATAATAATAAAAAATAAAAGAAAGGGCGTCGCATATCATGAGACGTAACTAATGATGTTATCAATTCGAAGATCCAGGATTAATGACCCCACTTCGCTGCACTTTCCTCTTAACTTTCTAACTCACCAGGAAGCGTCCAATAATTTGCAACCACGCAGCTTTAAATTTTGCTTGTTCCCCAAGCCTATAGATACATATGTATGTACACACACACACACACACAAATGCATATATGCAACTATAAATAAGCCCCCTCAGCCTCAGCCCTCCCCCAAACCTTGTCTTCCAACAACCACCACCCATTAAATTTCTGGCACTTTTAATTTTTGTCGTATCACTCACTCTGATCTCCAGATATATATAAATATATGGCGAGCTCTGGCCTTGCTGAAGCTTACATGATGAGAAAACTCCATAAGGAGAAGATCATGATGAGGAGCAGCTCTGAAGGGACTGCCCATCAGACGAAAACAACATCAAATGGAAATGGCTGTTTCTTTGTTTTGTTCAAGAAGATCCATCCAACCCATCAGGCATCTACCCAGATAGATTCTGATAGAAAAGGAGATGCGAGTACATTAGGGGCTGCAGGGTTTAATTAGTCAAATTAACCAAATGGTGTCCTACTTGTTTGCAAATGTGTGAAATTGTATATATATATATATATACACACATAATGGTTTGTAGCAGACAATGATCTGCAATGCTCTCTCTGGGTAGGGGCGCCCCTCCAATGTTGTAATTTTCAACTGAGTTTTCATGAATTTGGTTGTTTACATATATACATATATATATATATATATATATATATATGAAGTTGAATACAGCAACTGCAAAGTGCACTTACAATTACCAAATGAATTGTCCCCCTGTAGATAGCTTTTAATGGGCTGCCGGGATGAGGAAAAAATTGCTGAGTTTGGCGATTCTTGATTTAAAATCAGGAGGTTGCTTGGAAGAAAAAAATGTGCCAGTCATTATTTTTAATTATTTGAGAGGCAGACTTAAACTTTCTGACGTAATTCAGTTTGAATTAATATTGTTTCAGTAACTTGTTGGAATGAAAATTTTGTTAAAAATTGATAAATGTTAAAAAAAAAGTCAAAACTAGTAATATTTTAAATTTTAAAATAAATACACAAAAAATGAAAATAATTATAATCATCAAAAATTAATAAAATTTTATAAAAATTTATATATACATTTTTTTTTGTCATCCAAACGTTCCCTTGGGAGAAGAATTTATGTGTAGAAAATAGAAAAGATACTAATTATCTCGAATCGTGGAGTGTAGAGTGGGGCAATCGACCCACTGTTGTTCTTTTATATTTTTAAAATTTTATATAACTATTTATTTATTTTATCTTACATAATTTTGCTAAGATACCCAACCCCCATGTACTTTCATTTTCGCTTGCGGTTGGTCTAGCAGCAAATTAGGATAATCAAATGCTTTCGTACAAGTACAATTCTTTCATTTGTCTGTAGCTCAGCTATAAGTTTTTTTCAAAAATTTTAAAAATTTTTAATTTTCTCTAATTTCATTTCGTCACACGCATGTAACTTTTATAGGGATCTTTGATTGGAAAAAATTTAGTTAAAAAGTACGGTAAAAATATAAATATTTAATATAAAAGTGATATATGATAAAATTTGATTGAAAAAAATATAAAAAATTAATAAAAATTATTGAATTTTGGTTAATTTTGATCAACCAAACACCCCTACATCAACTTTCGATTTTTATTGAACTTTTTTTTGAAACTCCAAACTCCCTGCTCCCACTATTACATCAATTTTTGATTTTTTATTGAACTTCTTTTTTTTAGGTAAATTACACCTAGATCCCCTAAATATTAAACCGATTACACATATATCTATGAACATTTAAACTTTACACTTAGACCCCTTATTTCTAAATGTTTGTAACACTTAAGTCTATCTGTTAAATTTTTCTGTTAAATACGTTATAAAATGACGAAAATACCCATTCCCATCAGTAACCCTCATTTGCTCTCTCTCCGCACAGTTACCTCTCTCTTGCTCTCTCTCTCTCTCTCTCCCTTACCCATTAATAACCCTCATTTTCTCTCTCTTCGCACAACTCCTTCCTTCGCTTGCTCTCTCTCTCTCTCTCATAGTTAATGGGCAGCTACCTCTCTTTCGCTCGCTCTCGCTCTCTCTCTCTCTCTCCTGTCCACCAATAACTCTCATTTTCTCTCCCTTCGCACAGCTCATTCCTTTGCTTGCTCTCTCTCTCTCTCATAGTTAATAAGGTGTATAAATAAGGGCATCTTTGCTATACCAGATACTAAAAAAGCAACACAGAAATGGAATCTTGTGCCAAAACAACTAAACAAGGAGAAGAAGAAGAAGATCAGTTCTCCGCATATGCATTTCAATTGACGAGCTCGTCGGTGATGCCAATGGTACTGTAGGCGAATATGGAGTTGGAAAAGTTGGAGATCATAGTGAAAGTGGGTCTCGCTGCCCAACTCTCCACCACAGAGATTACGTCTCAGATGGGCGCCGCTTAGAAACCAGATGCATGGTTCATGCTAGATCAGAAGCTCCGGCTCCTGGTCAGCTCCTCTGCTCTCTCTAGGATACCACCCGGATCTATGGACTGGTAACTAAAACTGAGGTTCCTTTGGCCCTTGATCTCCTTTAAAGACAGATGGGATTCTTGGGAATTACTTTGCCTCTCTCTCTCTCTTTCTCAAAAATGATGGTGTTTGGATGAACGGAAAAGAAAAATGAAAGTGAGAGAGATAGTGGAGGAAAGTAAAATATTGTAAAAGGGGTTAAATTTATTTATTTTTTTTAGTTGGATTAAATAAAGATGAGTAATGTTTTTTCTAAGATAATTTATAATTAGAAAAATTACATAAGAATAAATTTTTTTTTAAAAAATATTTTATTTTTATGAGCACAATTTTTGAAATATTAAAAAATAAAATTAAACTAGAAATTGAGTTTGATTGAAGAAAAATATATCACAAATAATTACATAGTAAAATTAAAAACATTTTTAATTTTTTAAATGTAAGGTCTTTTTTAATTTAATTTAATTTTTCATTTGACATAGTTTTAATCATATAATAAAAAATAAAATTAAAATGAGAAAAAATATGTAATTAAGTAATTAAGGATGTAATTAAAAATAATAATTTTTTAATGGATAAGTTTAATTCATTTAAGGATGGACATAATTAAAAATAATAAATTTTTAGATAAAGTGTTTGTAGAACAATCATTTTTCAACTATACCCAGGTGAAAAGCATTTATTAGGTATTTTTAAAAAAATAATTATATAATTTTATTAAAATATAAATAAAAACATAAATATATTTGGTAATATAATTTTATTTACAGTTAATAACTTTATTTAAATAAAATATATAATTTTCTTAATAATGATAAAATTAATTGAATACACTAAAATATATTTAAATTTTATTTAATTAATTAATTTAATAAAATATATTGAAATTAATTAATATTGAAATTAAGTAATTTAATGTTATAAATATTTATTTTTAATAATAATTAATTTTAATAAAATATATCATTATAACTTAATTTAATAAGAAATTATTATTAGATTTAATAAAATTAATATAATTTAATAAAATATCTTAATAAAATAAACTATTTTAATAATAAAAAAATTCCACGAGAAAGAGAGATAAAGAGAAAGGGAAAACGCAAGAACTTTACACAGAGAGCGTGAAAGAATAAAAGTTACAGATGAATTAGGGGCATTTTCGTCATTTATGATGTAGATAACGGAGAAAATTAACGGCTAGACTTAAGTGTTACAAATATTTAAGAATAGGGGGTCTAAGTGTAAGGTTTAAATGTTCAGAAAATTATGTGTAATTAGTTTAATGTTTAGGGGATCTAGGTGTAATTTACCCTTTTTTTTTTGAACTCCAAACTCCCTCCCCCACTAGGAATTACCATTTGGATGAGTGTTATATGTAGAAGCCGTTTGTAGTGCAAAAAAAAAAAATCAAAAAAAAAAAAGACTAAAAGTGAATTTTTTTGAAATTTAGAGTGTAAAAATTTGTTTTGAAATGATAATTAAATATTTGTATTTGATTTGATATAAAATTATTAAAAATTATACAGAGTGACACGTGACAAAATTTTAGTGGAGAACCTTGAAAATTTGTGAAACTTTTTGATACAAATATCAGTCCAACTTTTAAAAAATCTAGCAAAATCTGTTAGAATGCACTATTTTGATATATTCTAATGAATTTTGATAAATTTTTTAAAAACACTACAATTTTTTAAAGTTTGAAAAAAAAAATTAAAACTTTTATAATTTTTAAAAATTTTTTAAATTTGATTGGTGCTCGAAACGGGCCATAGTACCTCCCTTGGGCATTTTCATTTTGTAAAAGAAGATAAATTCTTAATAATAATAGCCATCCATTAATCTGCAGAATCAGTGCATGCCGTCAACAAATGCCATCTTAATGTCCAATATCATGCCAGTGGATATTATATATATAGAGAGAGAGAGAGGGGGGTGGGGGGGGGGGGAGAGGGGGAATGGGATTCAAGAACTTGGCGAGACTTGTTTGGTCCAGTGCTTTTCAGGTCGTTCCTTGTCACATTCGATATATTATTTTTCTTCTCTTCGTTGTCACCTAGTGCAGCCAAAAATAAAGATGTTAATATATAAACATATCTTTGTTAAAGTTGATGACATGATCTTATCAATCAAACTATGATACCGTATGAGCCTTGGTTTATAATTATTATTATCTATCAAAACCGGCAAGCATGGAGTGGGGAATTAGTAATATATATATAATTGATATCATCAGATCAACTACAGCTTAGCCTATTAGCACCTTATAGTCAAGGTTCTTTTGATGAGTAGCTGAACGTACCTCTATTCGATCCCCACAGCTTAAGCCTCTCCATGAAGCTCTTCGGGCTAATTAAGGACATTAAAGATGTGTTTGGCTGACTGATTTTTCCGGAAAAAAAATAAGTAAATAAAAATAGAGAGAGAGAGAGAGAGAGAGAGAGAGATAGAGGGTTCAAATCTCCATAGCTCGCTTGATTGCAGTAGAAAATGGTGAGGAATTAAGAAGGATAGAAATGGAGAAATAAAATAATAATAATAATAATAATTTTTTAAAAATTGCATTTCATTTTCTTATTTGTATTTGTAAATCAACCTGGCATAAGAATATGGGGGCAATATCACTTATAACTCGTGGTTCCATCTTTTAGCAAATTTGAACCTTTTACAGTAAGACCTCTTATTGCTATTTTTTTCATCAGTTAATTTGGATGGTTTGATTAATTTGATCATGTGAAAAATTAAAATTTGATCTTTTAATAACTTTTAGACATATTATTATGAAAAAACACTACATACTCATTCTAAAAAAAAATATACAAATCTTTATTTGTACTAGCAAATTTTGATTTTTATTTTATTTCTTATCTAGACTACTTAAATGTGATTTTTTTTTTTGGTTTCATAAATTTTAGATATGATATTCATATTTAGACTAATATATAAGTTTTTGCATTATTGTGTTTAGTTTCTAATATTGGTGTGTAGTGTCTTTTTAGTCTAATTATGAATAACTTGCTTAAAATTAAGTTATCAAAAAAAATAATAATAATAATTTCAAAATTTTAGTGGGGTATTTTTAACTTTTCACGTAGTCCCATTAGTTAAATCTTCTAAACTAATGAAAAATATAACAAGAGTGAGTTTTAAGATTAATTACACTGACACTCCTTAATTATACTTAATTTTTAATTTATCTCTTCATCTATTAATTTTGATACTTTATCCAATCATGTATTTAAAAAGGGTTCATTTAGAAACCGTAAAAAGTCCGTTATTTATTTATTTATTATTTTTTAATTATCCCAATATATTTTTAATGTGATTATCATTCAGATATATTCATATTTGATTTTCTATTATAAATTAAATAAATCAAATTTTTTCTTATCCTATCCGAAAAAAAAAAAAAAAAACAACCTTTTAAAAAGTTGACCAGCTTTTTAAAATTTTAAACTATTTTCAAATAGAGCCTCTTTTAAAAAGGTGAGGAGGTTAAAGTGTTAGAGTTAATAAATAAAATTGATAAATTAAAAATCAGGTATAATTGAAGAAATATTGATGTAATTAACCTTGAGTTTTATTACTAAAAGTTTTTTTTTTTAATAAAAACCTCTTTAATGTGAGAGGGGTTTGACAGGAAACCCTTATCAGCTTATTAATTATATAAAAAAGAGTACATGATAGAGGGCGACCTAAACCTTATTTCCAATAAATGTAAAGGAAAGCAATAACAAAAGTATCTAAGGGAGCGGTGACTCACCGCTTTATAATGACAAAGAAAACGGCTACGAAAAATAAAAGAAAAAAGATTGTGGTGACTCACCATAGTACCAAAGTAAGAAGATGGCATAGACCTGAGCTCCTAAACAAAAGTAAAATAAAGAAACCAAGTCCTAAGATGAGGCACACCACCTGCATCAAGGGAAATGATACCATAAATAGCTCGAGGAAAGTCCCGCTGCTCAAAAAATCTTTGAACTCACTAGTGAGTACATGCCCAAATTGGCCATAATATCAACTGCCTAATTTGCCTCCCTATAAACATGGTGGAGGTGGATTAATGAAGAAGACGAAAGCTGATGAATCCTAGCTAGAAGATAAGCATGCTCCCAGCAATCAGATCCATTAGAGGTAGCCCGAGAAATCACAATGGCTGAATCAGACTCGACAATCAAGGAAGAAAAGCCTAAGAAAGTTGCTATCTCCAATCCAATCTGAAGTGCTATCAACTCTGCATAGATAATAGGTTAATAATCAAGAAAATGACCAAAAGCACAAATAACCCTGCCGAAATGATCCCGAATAATTCCTCTAGCTGTTGAGGGGCCCGGATTACCATAAGAACAACCATCCACATCAAGCTTTAACGCACCAGCAGGAGGGTGAAGCCATGTAATCAATCTCACCATCTTGACTCGATTAGGAAGAGTTCTCAAAACACTCACAAATCTCACAGAAGAATCTCACCGAAGTTATGAGGCTTTGAAACTAAAAGCAAGGCCAAGAAAGTGCAAGTCCTCAAGAATACAATGAACAACCCGCATAACTTAGAAGGAAGAGCCATCAAACTTGCAAACATTTCGGGCCTTCCATATATGCTAGAAGATATAAACCACAACCATAATCTGGATATGGCTCTTAAATGGAGAGCAATGACGCCAATGTAGCAACATGGTAGAAATGGATGAAAATTCATAATAATGAAGCCCAAACATGCCAAAAAAGTGCTGCTAGACTAGTCGAATCAATGGCCACTATAGGAAAAGATGACAATAAGTCTCCCTGGCATTACCACAAATGCAGCGAGAAACCATGTGGAAACCACGACGTTCTAGGGAGTCATATAAGGTTAGAAAATTATGTAAGAGCCACCATATAAAGAAGGAAACCTGCAGGGGAATGTGCTTCTGCCAAATAAAGGAAAAAATCAGCCTCACAGGCAAAGAATCACACACATGATCCCAAGCAAAGCGTAAAGAGAAATCCCTATCTAAAGATAAACTCCATCTAATCAAATCCACGGCCTACTGCCTGATAAGAATAAGAAAAATCTGCTCAACCACAGAAATAGGTAAAATGGCCAAAATCCTCTCTCTATCCTATCCTATATCCATTTAGTAAGAGGAGATAGTAGCTGAAGAAGCTGCTATGGGGTTATACTGAACCTACCAAACAATCATACCAAAAACTAGAATCCCCTGATCGAACTAGCCACCTAATAAGGAGTTCAGCCTTGACCCGAGCTACGCATAAATGCCTCCACAAAGGGGAAACAAGATAAGTAAATGGAACCACACAGGGATGAGTTGCCTGGCAATATTTGGCCTTCATAAAAAAAGCCCACAAAGAATGCTAGGCTTGAAAATTCTACCAAAACTTTGCCTCACAAGCTGTAACCACATCAGTAAAAAAATAAACCCTTAATCCTCCTTCCTCCACAGGGAAACAAACCGAAACCCATTTACACCAATAAATTTTCCTTGAAGTGTCAGTATCACTCCAAAGGAACTTTGTAAAAAAAAAAATAAAAAAAAAATCTCAACTGTCAAAATTTTAAACCTCAAAAAATTTAGGTAATATTTACCTCAAAAATATGTAGTTGAACTCTGTGTTTCTTTTTTATTTTATCTATGGTGATACCATTGAGCCAAGTGATCATTTGATAAAAATGACTGCGAGTTGACTGGGCTTATGCGTCCAACAGGGTGTTTGAAGTTTTAAAAAAAGTTCAAAAGAATTAAAAATTAGTCGTGATGTAATATAAAAATGATACATGATAAAATTTGATTGGAAGAATTTAAAAATTTTTTAAATTTTTTAAAATTTAGAGATGGAAGCAATCATGAATGGACTACCACCAAAGTCATGGTTTCTTCAACCAAAAGAAGGGCGACCAAACTTATAAGCATAAAAGATGGATTTATCACCACTAAGGATGCTCGCTAAAGAGTCATAATTTTCAAACACATACAAAATACTATTTGATTTCAATTTTTGATTTAATTTCTGAATTCAAAATTTTAACATAACAAGTATTAGAAAATATACTCATCAATTCTACAATTATTTTTTAGTATTTGTTTAGTGGGTAAAAGTTTTTCTTATTTAAAAAAAAAAAGAAAAATTTACACATAAAGTTGACACGTATGTGTCACATAAATTTGGTTGTTGAGTATTTAATAAAAATTTGTAAAAGTTAGTAAAAATTCATAAAAGTTGGAGAAGTGAATAAAAATTAAAAAAAATGATAAAAATTAACTGTGTTTAACAAAAAAATTAGAAAAAATTAATTGATTTTTTTTTAAATAAAACTTATGAACCAAACACCACCTTGACAAATGCTCATACCTAAAAAATGTTGTTTTCTCACCACTGCATCCGCGGATGTCAAATAGTTTAAACGCACTCTTACCCACAAAAGCCAATTCCCCAATCAATATTTTCATCTGAGGTCATGTGTCAAGGCTTCACTAGATGGCAAAGGGTTCGAAACAAAAGCGTCAAAAGGCTATGGATGGGTTCCAAATTAAGTCGTGCCCACTAAGTATATCTTTCTTTCTTGCAACCCAAGAAAAAAATGCACTTAAACTGAGACAGTGGTCCATCCACAAAGGATCCACTCGATGCCGTTCATATATATATATATATATACACATATATATATACATACATATATATATACGTATATATATATATACGTATATATATATATATGTATATAGAGATAAATATGATATGTATCTTACGTAATGAATGACATAATGCCGTTCATATTTCTAATTACTTAGCCGCCCAAGCCAAACCACAATGCCTTTCATTTATCTTACGCAATGAATGGCCCGATGACAATGGAAATTAGGCACAATTCTCCGTCCGTTTCCATTTTCATTTTTAATTTTAATTTATTATCAATTTTTATTGCCTCCAACAAGTATCCAAGCACACAAGGGCAATTTTTAGTGATCCTAACTGCTATGCTAGCTTCGCCTAGCCCAAGGGCAATCTATATATGCCCTGGTCCTAGTCCAGCACAAGGGCAACGCAAGCGTTGAAAAAGACCATTTAAGCGATTTTTTAAAATGTCAAATTTGGACAAATTCAGCTAGAATAGGGGAAATAAGAGCTCCACTACATCAACTAAAAGTAAAATATTTTCAAACCGACTAGATGGTAGGAAAATCCATGTTTTTAAACATGGTAATTGTAAATCTTAAGTCAAATTAAAATAAGACCTACATATGATTGGATATGGGTCTAGTGTAATTTAAAATGTTCTATGTGGATATTAATTTATTGTATTCACTTGTTGCTTCAAAGTGGTACGGAAAAAATCAAAATTGTAATTTCAACTTTTCCAATACCTATTCATTTTTTATGTAATAATTCTCTAGAATAAAAGTGTCTGTTCATTTTTTTTTTGGTAACTCGAAACTTTTATTAGTTTATTACAATTCTCAATGAACTATGTAGTGAATGAATAAATCGGAAAGATATACGCTGCCCTTCACGTATATGTATACCCCGCCTGAGTCAAAAATTGAATTTATGTGATTTTTGTGGAGAGTATGCCCCCGATCCACTCGAGCTAACCACAAGGGTAAAGTGTATGTTCATTAGTTATGTTGGAATTGAAAATTGATTTATAGAAGGGATTGTTGAAACAAAAACAATTATTTGTCTGTGTTTTACTATCTCTGAAGGTAAAATAAAATTTTAGATTCTTTGAATTTTAAAATTTGAATTTCTTTGCTAATGACGGTGATAAAGGAATAGATTTTGAGATTTTTTATTAGATGTGGAAGAAGTGTCCTTCTGTGAGTAAAGTTTCAGAATAGTTTGAATTTACAGATGACACATATAGAGTTTATATTTATCTGGTTAAATCATTTTGAATCTCTTCCTCTTGACATAGAAATAGATTTGGAGATTTTTTTTATTAGATAGGGAAGAAGTGTCCCCTATGAGTTGAAGTTTGAGAATAGTTTGTATTTACAAATGACATAAATAAATAAATAAAAACTAAAGCTGGGGTCTCTCTTGACGACTCTTGGCCAAAGGGACATTTGGCTGTGAGCTCTAAGAACATGCAACGACTGAAATATTATAACGAATCGGTGGTAATACAGTAATCAGGTTAATGAAAGATTGAGTAAGGATGCAATGTTTCCCATATCGTTTAGATAGAGAGAGTATTATATACGTATAATTTGACATCGCTCAAGAAAAATGCATTTTAAAATACTGTATTTCATTGGAACTCTAGGGTTAAATGGGTTTGGTTGATAGTAATACTAATATGGATTGAATGCCCTCTAAAAGTCCTCACATGAAACTCTAGAGTTAAGCATATTTGGATTATAGTAATACTAGTATGGGCAACCCTGAAAGTCTCGCATGGAATTCTAAAGTTGAGCGTGTTTAGGCAATAGTAGTATCAGTAGGGGAAACCCTTAGAAAGTCCTCGGAAATTCGACATCTCCCAAATATAATGTGCTCTAACCCAATTGTCTAAATTATTTCAATTATGCGTCCTTCCTTCCTTTTTGCAAGGCAAAACTCGGTTTTATTATTTGGTTCTACCCAAATTATCTAAATTATTCCAATTCTTTAATATATAGAATAGAATTGCCCAAATAAAATGTAAAGAAACAAACCAAAATAGTTTGATTTGCTCTTGGTTAGAACCAAATTAATCAAAATTATATATTTACACTTATATAAATATCTAATTTTTTTAATTTTTTATAAATTTATTGTTATATTAGCCAAAACCATAATTATCAAATTTGTAATTTTGATTTTGTTCCTATTTATTAATATATAATTTATATTTGTGAAGTTATATTTTATTAGATTGGCTATTTATAATTAAAAGAATGTTCTAATCTATGTAAAGGTACACTTAAGCTAAGACGTCAAAGTTTAGTATCAAAGTTATCATTTTCAGAACCCCCAAAAACCATGCATTTGCAGGATAGTTGCAGGATATTCATTAAAAAAAATGCTAGGACACTACCAGGGAAGTAAGAATTGTTGACTGTCAAAAGCGGTCGTTTAAAGTCCGTAAGTGGTTATTTATACTTCAGACAACCGCTATATAGCGATCGTAGATGCTGGGGTCAAGAAAAGAATAAAAGTAACGACCGCTAAAAGCTATTTGGCGACCGCCTCAAAGCGGTCGTCTAAAGGCATATGTGATTCAGAAAGCCTGTTTGGCAACTATCTCAAAGCATTGTCCAACAGTAGGCGATTGCCAAAAACCAAATGCAAAAACCTTTAGAGGCGGTCGTCTATAATATGTTTTTTTTAACAAAGATATGTTTATTTCTGCCAAAAAAAAAAAATTGTACATTCACAACACCTGTATATTCAATAAACCTGTTCATTCGAATACATAATACAACAACATGAAATTATCCAACAAAATTCTAAATTTTCAAAAAATATTTGGTAAAATAATGATTACATTACCCTTATTTTACAATACATAATCAAACCAATGTTTTCGAGTAAATGTCGACCTCAAAATCATAAAAGAACCCATCAAACCTGAAATTAACAAAATATTAAGTTAAATATGACTATGGAAACTATAACGAATGAATTTAAAAATTAAAATCATAAACAAAACCGCAAGTGTAAATATTTAAATTTAATCAAATTAAAAACAAAAACTTCCCTAAGCCTTTTCAGGTGATCCGTGACTCGGATTCAAGCTCCGTTTGTTCCCGTAGCTTCTAAATGACTTAGACTCACTACACATTAGGTTCTATTTACAAGGGATGCTGTTTGCTTGGTTTGAGCAGTTAAATCCTAAGTTTGAGGTTCTAAGTCTTAAGTTTCAACTCGAACCTACCCGAGGCTTTTCTGGGCGATCTATGACTTGGATTGAAGTCCCGTTCATTCCCCTACTTCTAAAATGACTTAGACTCATTACACATTAGGTTCCATTAACAACAAACGCCATTTGCTCAGTTTAAACAGTCAAATCCTAAAGTCCATAAGGGGTTCTAAGCCTTAAGTTTCAACTTGAACATACTCGGGGCCATTCTGGGCGATTCATAGCTTGGATTCCTGCATAGTTCATTCCTATAAGTCCAAAATGGATGGAACTCACTGCTCATTAAGTTCTATCCGGATCGGACAGTACATGTTCAGTAGTGGAGTCCTCCGTGAAGGTTTCAAGTTTCATGTAGAACCTACTCGAGGCCATTCCAGGTGATCTGTAGCTCGAATTCCCATGTGCTTCATTACTACGAGTCCCAAATGGCTAGACTCACTGCTCGTCAAGTTTTGTCCAGATCGGACGACGCATGCTTGGTTTGAGTAGTTGAGTCTTTCGTGGACGTTTCTAAGTTTCAAGTCCCAAGTAAAACCTACTCAGGGCCATTCTAGGCGATCCATAGCTTAGATTGCCACACAGTTCATTCCTGCAAGTCCCAAATGGTTAGAACTCGCTGCTTGTCAAGTTTTGTCCATATTAGACAACATATGCTTGATTTGAGCAGTTGAGTCCTCCGTGGACGTTTCCAAGTTTCAAGTTGTAAGTTTAATGTTTCAACCTATATTAAAGGTCAAAGTTGTAAGTATCATGTTTGAACCTATGTTCAATTTCAAAGTTGTAAGTTTCATATTTCTATGTTTGACTTTAGTTTACATTTTAATTTTACAAATGAAACATCACATATATAGACGCTTATGTAGAAGTTTGTAAACTATAAAATCGTAGTGGAATTTATTTAAAACAATATATATATATATATATATATATATATATATATATATATATATATATATATATATGCAGTTGTAAATAAGTAAAATAGTACCTCATCATGTTCGTCGCGATGTACTGGAGGTTGGGGTGGGGTGGCCTGGTGTCATCATCGCCATCCTATATTTAATAGTACAAAATTTTAGTTATTCTAATTATCTGAAAACAAAATTTAAATAGTACAAAATTTTAGTTATTCTAATTATCTAAAAATAAAATTTAAACAGCTTAAAAATTAATGTATGTTTAATACCCAATTTATGCATCCTCATCACAAGGACGAATCGGTTCTTAAAAAACTCAACTTGTCGCATCAAAGATGACCAAATCGGCTGTCGTGATACGATCCTCGAATAGGTTTAAGTTTATTTTCAAACATGAATGTAAGTACATGCATGAAGATAACAACTTAACATATTCTAAAAAGGGATCTCTGATATGTTATTAAGGACTATTTGGAGATTTTGAGAGAGTTATTGGGATTTGTAATGGTTTATTGACCATTTTGAGATAGATAATATAATTAATATATTTAACTTTTGTCTAATGAAAGTCAAATGTTTAATTGATAGGATTATTCTCTTATTTTTTAATATTTTAAATGTAAAATATAAAAAATTAATAAATAATGATCAAATCAACAAACTAATAGTGTCGCAAACCACTAAATTTAGTCGAAGGAAAGTAGGAATTGTCGACCACCAAAAGCGGTCGTCTAAAGTTCATATGCGATCGTCTCTATTAACACAATACATAATCTACTAAGTTATTATTTATGAGAAATAACATTTATTTAATAAAGTATTTTAATAAAATAAATGCTTTTAATAAGTAATTAATATTTGTTAAACATAAGTTTAGATTTAGAAAATAAATATTTTTACTTATAAATCAATATTATTTATCAAAATTTAGGTTATGCTATGACAAGTTATATAGATGTTGATTGGGGAAACTAATTTTTTTAACTTATTTGTCAATTGATATATTGGGTTGGAAGCTATAATTTAATTGATTATATATAAGGGTCTCCCTTTTATTACCAATTAATTTTGAGTTTAATATTTTATAATATTATTTGTGAATTTATCATTTTGAGAAAAAGAATTATTAAAATTAAACATCATTTTAGCACACAGATATCCCATTTATCATATGTATTAATTGAATTCAAAATTCACGTGGTTCTTTTTAACTTAGAATTCAAAATTTTTAATTATTAAGGACATCTTATATTTTATAGGTAATTTAATTTTAACCCTAGCCACACTAGTTTAAACCCTAATCGTGAGCTACCTTAACTTTATACTTAATTCTAACAAGTACTAAACAATATTATCTAACACAAATCAACCATTCATAATCAACCATTTAAATTAACAATCAACCAAAATTACACCCTAATTTAACTTGTAATTATTTGTAACCATTATCGAATTTGACCTCAAATCAAATTTAGACGTGTCTATTTTTAAAATTATGGATAATTTAAATTTCAACTTAATGATCTTAAAATACCATTGTATTGGGACGAGTTATTTTTTTACTTTTGAAATTAATATTTAAAGGATTATTGTTTTATCTTTTAATATTTTCAATATAAAATATAAATTAAAAAGTTTAATCATGGATTATTGTTCATAATTAGTCATGGATTATCAACTGCATAAGTTTATCTCTGGATTTTTCAAATTATTATTTATATTTACAGCTCATTTTAATTATTAAAAATTTATTTTTCAAGTGTTTATAGCGTTATTTCTATATATATAGTTCTATTTCAATGCAAAACTATTTTTGCATTTAAACTATATAAGTAATTAAGAAAATTAATAATATTTGAGTGAATGTAATGTAATACCTAACAATAGTTAAACCAAACATATCATAAAAATTACATAAACTAAAGTAACAAATTATGAATATATATTTCAACAAAATTATCAAATAAACAGCAATTCAACCAAACAGAATATACAAATTACATAAAATTAGCAAATTAATAAAATTTTATCCAAATTAAAAATATTTCAACCAACCAAACAAATTGTATCAATTGGATAGACTTAATTAACAATTTAATAATATTTCAACCAACAAATAATTGTATTTGAATAATAATTAATTATTCAATTTACAAACTAAAAACTAATTATTAAATTTTTTATTACAACCACTCAAATTCATGTGTTTAACAATTTCATTAACAAAATTAATAATAAAATTTAACAAATAATTAAATAATCAAATGTAACTGTTTAATTGTCAAATTAAATAATTAATTAAACTACAAATTGAATGACAAATTACAATAAATAAAACATCACAAAATTACAACCTTACAAAACACTTTCCAACAACACACAATACAACTAATTAACAAATTGCGAACAAATATTAATAAATTATAAAATTTCATCACAAAATCTCATTAACAAATTACAAAAAAAAAATTAATTAACACAAATATTAAAACATTTTCATCAGTACAACCAAACAAACTAAATGAAATTAGCAAATTAGTTCAACGAAAAGTGAAAAAAAAAATCCACCAAAATAAAATCAAATAAACCCAATACCTTGTTATTTTTTGACAGCTGCTGAGGTACTTTGGGATACCTAAAGTCCTTGTTAAAAGGGAGGGAAAAGGTGGACTAACAAACGTCTTGTTTCGGTTCAGACTTTCCGTGTAGGGTGTTCCTTCCTTTAATTTCTCATATCCCTATTCTTTACTATTGCAACCTATAGTGGTTCCAGGTACAATAACGTAAATAAAAAGTTCAGCTATTGAGTTTGACACATGGTGTGAAAAAAAAATAATTTTAAAGCAAAATAATAAAGAAACAATACAAGCCCACGATCTAGATTTGTTTTTTTTTTTTTTTTCGCCTGAGTTGCAGAACTTTTTGAACAATGTTTTAATTTCAACTGTGCAGTATTTATTATTGTCAGTTGAACATCACATATATGACAGCAAACTATTGCTATAAGAAAAAAAAATTGTTAACAATAAGAAATTGAGATAAATAAAGGAAGAGAGACAGAGCTGAACAGAGGAGGGATCGGGGAAGACCGGGGCATTGCCCGTACTGAAGACGGAGAAAGAGAAAGAGAGAGAAAGGAAGAGCAAGAGGGGCACTTGTTCACCAGACCCCAAAGACGTTGGTCAGCATGGTTCATCGGACCAGTGGGGTGGTCTTGTTGAAGAGTGTGTGAAGAATAGAAGAGAGAAAGGGAGTGAAATGAGACTAAGATATGAGAAAGGAAGAAGAAGAAAGTATATACCTGTTCACCAGAGCGGAGAAGCATGCACTGGTGAGGTTCACCGGACCGGAGAAGGTCATCTAGCGTGGAGCGAGTAAACAAGATCGAGAACAAGAGATATAGAGAGATATGGAGAGAGAATGAAATGAGACCCGTGGGACTGGAGGAAATATAATTGAAATCAAATCGAAATATAATTTAGGTTTAAAAAAATTCCCAAAACTAAATCAAAGACCAAATTAATTGACCTAATGAATCAAACACTGAAATGTTAATTCAATCATTCAGTTCTTAATTGATTTTGTGCACTCATCCCATAACGTCAGCTATGGTCAACAATCCAACAGCTATGGATTGGTGCACAACGTTCTTTCTCCCACCTTGATGGAGTTGGTAATAGAGGGTTAAAAGCAATTAGCCTATCCCTATTTTTAGGATGCACTTGGAGCAAGGACGAAACTAAAATTTTATGATGAGGGCTAAAAATTTTTAGTGACAAAAATATTGATGTGTATCGTGTTTGGTGGAATACTTTGTTTGATTAGATAGTTGAAGCTTTTTTTGAAGAAAAGAAACAATTAGAACTCAAACAAAAAGGTGGAAAAAAAAGAACTCTTTTGTTTGAGATTTATTTTTGCTGGAATCACAAAATTTTTTTCAATACTACAGTTGACAGAAAAAAAAATGTATGTAGAGATATATATAAAAAAATGTAATATTAAAATAAGAGAAGGTAAAAATGACAAAAATATGGAATGTATAAGAGAAAATATGAAAAGATAACAAGAGAAATGGTTTGTAAGGATAGAGAGGGAAAGAGAAAGAGTAAATAACACTGAAACAAGAAAACGTGAAAATGATAGGAAGATAAAGTGTGTAAAGGAAAATATAAAATGTAATAATTAATGATATGAAAAAAGAAATCTCGGGGTAAAGAGAGAGATTTTTGGGTTTGTATTGAAAAAAAATGTGCTTAATTAATTTTTATGTGGAGTACTTGAGACTTTTTTCATTTACAAAGAGGGCCACACCATTAATGATATATTTAATTTTATTAAATATATTACATGTATATGGACAAAATACCAAAAGAGGGGGGCGCCATGGCCATTCCTAAAACTCCCTAACTTCATCCCTGGTTTGGGGGGATTTGGGGCCCTGAAGTTGCCTTTTAAATTCAGGAGCCTGAAGTTGAATTTTGACTATTTAATTAATTTGAAGTTAAATTTGACCCTTCATTTAAAAGTATAATTTTTCACTTTTAAAGGGGTAAATTAGTAAATAACTAAAAAGGAGAAAATATTAAATAATTAAGTTTTAAATGAGGAGAAAGAAAAATTAAAAAAAAAATTGAGGAAAGAGAAAAGTTCCACATAACCCAGAAAGATATTCGTCGATTGAAGAATCTATCGAAGATCTATAAATTCACCTCTTTTTGTTAAAGATATTTACGAATTAATTCATTGAAAAAAGATATATGTGAATCTATTACTTATTGTTTCCTCTTACAATATAGCATTAATATATAAATATATATATAGCATTAATATATGTTGTCAATTAAATCTTCGAATGAATTCACAAATATTGATTATCTTCAATAGATGCTAAGATATTTTTCAACGGATTATCTTCAGACGATTGTTGTAGATAGCATTTCTATTATATTTTTATATTATTGAAGGATTCACATATCTTCAAAATTCATTGAAATATATCTTTGAGTAATAGGTGTAGATTGAATGGATTTATATTTTTTCAATGGATTCTTCCAATTACCTTTCATAGATTATGTAATACCTGGTATTTATTTTTGACTATTTATGTGTTATTTTGAACCAATAAAATATTTATTTTGAGATTTAGTTGATTTATTATATTTTTCCTGAACTAAGTGTGGCCTGAATTAGTAATTGATTGGACAACTGGACCAAGGACCCCGCTTCCTATTCTTTTCTTTCTTTCCCTTTCTCCCTATCCCTTTCTTTTTTCTTTTTCTTTTCTTTTGGTCTTGGCTAGGCACACAGAGAGCACAGGGAGAAGTGAGTGAAAAGAGAGAACGTAGAGAGAGAAAGTGTGATCTAGAGCAGAAGATTGGTGGATCGAGGTAGTATTCAGTGCTATGAACGTCGTGGTAATATCCGTTTTTGATTATTTGGCCCAAAGAGGAAGAAATCGACTTTTGAAAGTTGGGAGGTCAATCAATTTTCTTTGTTTTTCTTCTTTTATCTTTGAATTCAAGATAAATGAGACTTATATTCATGCTCTAGACATTGTTAGGATGATTTTGATATATATGTATATATATATCGCGTGATTGATGCATATATATATATATATATATATATATATATATATGAATGTAGGTGTAGATATGCATATAAATGTGAATATCTTGCATATATTTGAGCTATTCCTTGGTTAAGAGTTGAAAAAATATGTGATTTAAGTGTTGATACATGAGTTGTTATTGAGATTGAAGCTTGAAATGGTGATTCAAGAGTGATTTAGAGTTAGGTTTCGTAGGAAACAAACCTAGGCACTGAACATTAGACTCTGCTGTCTAGATCGGTTAATTGGGTGTAACATGGTTCCTCATTTAGTTTATATGTGTGTGTGTGTGTGTGTGTGTGTGTGTGTGGAGATATACGTTTCCTGTGAACATAAACGATGCGGTTGGTGAATCCGCGTGCTATGTTAAGCGTCACCCATCCTAGAATAAGGTTGGGGTAGATAGAGATTAGAAAATATATATTGACATTGCATTCCATCACATCACATTGCATGAGATTGCATCTATGTTCCTTTATATTGAGATGTTAATATAATGTGATTGTGACATTAATTAATGAGATGTATGGTTTTTCTGGTTGATCATAAGTTTAGTTATGAAATAAGAAATATAAATTTAGGAACTACGATAACCTAATTCCCAAAATGGGATAAGTAGGCAGCTTGGGATTGAGTAGCCTAAGTCCGATCTTAACTGTGAATAATAATGATTGTGTTTGTTCTTCTAAATTGAGAATTGAATTATTAGTGTTATAAATTGTTTGATCTAAAGGATGGGTCTGATTCTTATATTTACAACATTATGATATGGAGATATATAAACATTATTATAGTATTGTACCAATAAAGCTAACCTTGAGTACGGTCATTGGAAATGGGGTTAAGGTGGATAATGTTATTGAAAAATTGATGATGATGTAGTCAAATATCATTTTATATGAGAATGACGAATAATTTTGGATATATTGATGACTCTTAACTCAATGTAGATTGAAATTGGATTAGATATTTTAGTTTTCACATTTCCATACCGTCCGTCTCAGACAATTAAGTTAAGAGTATGACAGATTATTTTCAACCATGATTTTTAATTTCTCTCTCCTCACTTGGTTATAACTTTCTCTTCCCTCACTTGATTTTAGCTTTTCTCTCACTACCCATTTAAAACTTAATTATTTAATATTTTATCTTTTTCAGTTATTTACTGATTTATCTCTATAAAAAGTGAAAAACCATATATTGAAATGAATGGTCAAATTAAATTGAATGGTTAAAATTCAATTTCAAGTTTCTAAATTTGAAAGGCAACTTCAAAACCCCTAGAACTGGTTTGGAACCCCCCCCCCCAAAAAAAAAATCATATAGCTTCGTACATGATAATTTCAAAATTGATAAAAGATGTAAAAAGGTTAGAAAAAAATTAAAATTTTATAAGTTTTGTTTTTTTGGACTCCAAATGTTCCCTTAGCTGATAATTGCCCGTTGCCCCCCCCCCCGGGCGGCGGGTGTAATTCTTGGCCCTCCACTAAGAATGCAACGTGGAAATTTGATAATTAATTAACATACAATTTTCAATTTGATTTTTACTAGAGATTTGAATTTGAACCCCAATTCGGAGAGTCGGAGACCCACGTGCATGTAAAGGATACGGTATCTATGGATCTCTTACGTAATGAATGACGATTAAAAAAAAGGACCTTCGCTTCACCTTCCTGTCAACTACTTCAATTCAATCTTCATATCCTCCAGCAAACAGCCAAAACTATGTCTTCATAATTGCTTGCTCTGCAAGCCTACAAACAACTATAAATAGCCTACTCGGGGGCATCTCCATGCCAATTAACCTTATATCATCATAAATTTCCAATAACAACCCAATTCTAAGAAGAAGCTTTCGAATATATATATAAAATAGATATATCAGTTGATACAAATGGCATCAGCCAGCAATGGTCTTGCTGAAGTTTACGTGATGCGAAAACTCCACAAAGAGAAAATGTTGAAGAGCACGGAGGAAAAGGGGAAAGACGAGGAGAAGAAGGCAAGGGAGGTGACAACTGCCTGCGAAAGAAAGAGTTGGGATGGTCGCCTCTTTGGGATGGTTTTGAAGAAGATCCATCCAACAGAGGCTTCTTCACCTTCATCAGGGGCGGATTAATTCTGATAGACATGGTGATGCCGTGCGGGGTTAACCAGTCAACGATGATCGTGCAGGGGGTTTTCTAGTTTTTGGTTTGGTTTGAACATAAGATGGCAATTGCCCGCCCGGGTTTGAAGAATTTAACTTCAAACTCATATATATAATTTGTGTATACTGGAAATTTATGTTGGTGTGTGTATTAATTTGAGGCTTTCTTTGCACTTATTAGTTCATTTTTTAGCTATGGATTTCTTTTGAAAAGTTGAAACATAGGAGAAGTGGAAGCATACTCCAGAATTTTCCATTCATCTTCTTCTTCGTAAGCTCCGGAATTTTCCAACAAAAATAATAACGCATTACATATGTATGTGGTTGATTTGTGAATCAATCATTTTCAGAATAATAACTCATTGAATATGTCTTCTGACCAAAGTATTCGTACCAAGGTGAAATTGAACCTCTGCTAAATTTTATTTTGGTTTCTTCTAGGATAGAATAATAATTTTCCACTGGAAAAATTTAAGCAAAGTGATTCTTGTTCTAAAATTTGATCATTTTCTCGTATACTTCTTTTTTTTTTTTTTTTTTGGTCCAATAACATTTTCCTTAGGATAGCTCATGTTGAAATTTAATGTGGGTGTTCCACCCAGAAACTTTAATCGAGTGAGACCTATCTTTTCTGAACTGGAAAATTCAAGGTGGGGATAGAAAGTGGACTACATAATCGAGAAGGTACCTCACTGTTTCTCAATCTTCTCTTCATATGCGCTCACCATGGGCTTCATTCATTCATTGCTGCTCCAGGGGTACCGTGGAGAAATCCCAATTTGATTTTACATGTAATTAATTATTTAAAAAAAGATAAATTCGTTACAAATTTAGAGCTGTAAGCAAAAACGATGTTGAGATACCAAGATCATGATTTTTTTCTTTTTTTTTTTTAAATATCAAAATTGACTGCCAAATATATCATAACAGCCAATTAAGGGTGGATTCAAGATTTGAAATCTGGTAAGATTGGACAAAGGGTTGCAATTGAGATATACATAAAATTTAAATTAAGCATTTTTGAACTTATATCTCTCAATCCGTTCAACTATAATTTTGTTAATCTACTTTTATCATCCACTTGTAATTATTCTTTTTATAACATGACAGACCATAACAAAATCAATTGGCTCGCAAAATTAGTGATTTTATCAAAATAATTTTATTAAAATAATTTTAATTTTTTATAAAATTATTCTGGCAAATTTTACTGTATTACAATAATTATGCTTAATAATTCTATTACAAATATATTCTCACTTTCTCCAAAACATTATATAATTTTTTTTATCCCCACTGACTAAAAATGTTAGGCCCACCCATGTGTGGGCCCCCAGGCCCAGCAATACAAGCTTAATTAAGGTTAACTCGGCTCTGGAAATGAAATGGATTAGCAACACTAACTCACAAGCTGTGTTCAAAAATATTAAAATTGTCCGAAATATTAATTAAATATCAAAACATACACCAAATTTAACGGGGACTGCAGCAATTAACATCACACTTTCTCGATCACGGTTGTTACTTCAAGGATCAAAGCCTTACACAGCCACGCATAAATGCTATGGTCAATCTCGGCTCTGTTTAGTAACACTAAAAATCACCAGAACTCACCAATTTTAATTAATTTTTATACTTTTCTCTAATCAATTTTTATCACGTATCACCTTTATATCACATCTTTCTACTTTTATTATACTTTTTGACTAATTTTTTGTCAATCGAACACCCCCGAAACGTAATAATTCCTCCGGTTATCAACCATGCAGAATCCGGAGTTCTTTTCAGTCAGAATGTATGATGATTATTACTCATTTTTTTCGGTAAGAATGTATGATGAGTACGACTCATTTTTAGGCCACTAAATGAAACTTGACTAATTCCAGCTTGATTTAGCAAGAATTAATTAATATGTGAGTGTTAATTATTTGAGGTTTTTTTTTTTTTTCTTAGTTGTTAAAAAGCTTATTTTTTAAATTAAATGGGTAGCTCCTGAAGTTGTGGAATCAACCCACATCTTCAGGGTTCTTGTTCTTATGTTAAATAAAAATATATTATTATTATTATTATTATTATTATTATTATGAATTGTTGGCAAGAATGCTATTTTAATATAAAATTGTGAGTTGAATCCATAACTTCAAGCTTGAAGTTTAATTTCATTCTATAATTTTTGGCATAAATAAATTTGTATTTTCATTCTACAATTTATGGAATTTGAAAGTTCTTTTTCACAATTTTTATCCAAGGAAATAATGCTATTTAAACATAAAGTTATGGATTCAACCCAAAATTTTAAACTTGAAATTGTATTTTTCATATTATAATATTTGCTTAAAATTATACATAGACATAAAATTGTGGGTTCAACCCATAACTTTAAAATTGAAGTTGTATTGTCATCTTACAACATTTTTTTTTTTTTTTTGGTCTAAAATCCTTCGTAGAGATGAAGTTGTGAATTTAGCCCACAACTTTGACCTTGAAATTGTATTTTCATTCTATAATTTTTATTAAAAACTTTATTCAAATTTAATATATATAAATAATGTTGTAAGCTGAAACTACAATTTTAAGCATGAAACTGTAAGTTGGACTTACAACTCCAATAACTATTCGTTTTTAGGACATCTCTCACAGCTTCCATTATTCTACTTTATAGTTTTACTATTTAGTTGGTCACTATCTAGCAATTTCCTTAAACCATTCCCTCGTATATTAAAATATTCATTCTTAAATATTTATTTATTATTTTATTTTCAAAATGTTTTATTTCCAATGTCAATTATAAATTTTATTTAAATGAAAAAATAAAAAAATATTAAATTAATAATTTAAAAAAGCCAAAGTGATCCGATTCATTTTGGCTGATCCTAACTTAACAAAGCAAATAGAGAATTTGATGGAGGCTAAAAAAACGATCGTTTCTCCTTTTACTATGGAAAATTTTCTAAAGTAAAAAATTGCTAAAGATGTCCTTGGCAAATTATTAAGTTTGTACTTACACCTCTTCCCGAAATTAGATTTTGCACAACTCTTTTTTTAGAATATCAATAAATAAATAAAATAAAACTCTTATTCCTTGTTTGGGAGGATGGAATGGGGTGAGCCTACTGTTTAACACTGTAACTACTCCCGCTCAGCCAATTCCCGGGGGAGGGGGGATTAGGCTTTTCAGCTAAGCAATTTGGGTTGCGTTTAATTTATTAAAAGTTATTAAAAAATTTTAATAATTTTTAAAAATTATTAAAAATTATTTAATTTTTATTTCACAGACGAATTAAGAACTCATAAATTATTTCACTTTATCTTATTTTTTATCATTCTAAACGCACCTTAGTGATAAAAGTTAGGCCTATTAGATCATAGTCGGAAACAATTCACATGTGCATGTGCGTGACTTCTAGAGGTAGGCCTCACTTTTGGCTCAATTGTCCATGCCGGCAACGCTCATTCACCTTATTTCCACGCCAAGGAACCATTAGCTACAATTTTTTTTTTACCATTTTAGGCTCGTTTGGAAAATTAAAAAATATTAAAAATTTTTGAAAAACTCTATAATTCTTTACAAAAAACTTTTCTCATTTTGAATTATGTGAATTTTTATAAATTTATATATATTTACAAATTCTAATAAATTTTTACAAATTCTAATAATATTTCTATAAATTTCAAAAAATTTTAATAAAAAAGTTAAAAAATTTCTCCCCAAATTCGTTCGAACAGACAAAAATCCGTTTGAACCAAACTATTGATCTCTTTTTTTTATGATTTGTAATTTATACTCTAAATGTCAAAAAGTAACTCAAACCATATTTTATTTTCATTTTTGTAACTCCAAATGTCCCCTTTTATTAAATAATTTTAAATACATTATTCACATTTAATAAAAAATAATTGCAAATAAAAATTCACACACTAGTTAACTAAATTTTTTCACTCATGCGTGAATTTTTTATTTAAATTATATTTTTTATTTTTTGATGACTATGAATAGTTTGTCTAAAAACTACCAAATAAAAAAATAAATTTTTAATAAAAAATTATATAAAACGAAAAAGTTTAAAATAAAAGAAAGAAAATAACAAATGGTTTTCAAATTACGCCTAATTTCCTTAATATAAACTGGGAATGAAATAAATTGGCTATGATGGAAATTCATAAATAGAGATGGAGGCGAAGGAATGAAAGGGTGAAAAAAAAAGTGACCCTTTGCTGAGAGGGAAGGGAAATATCCAAATGATTGTTATTTTGGTTTGCTTGAAAGCTTTCCAACCCCAATGCATGCATGCAATGCCCTCGTCACATTACCCACAGGTAGATTTATCACTCTGATTGAGTACACATATTTAAATATATTTTTAATTTAAAAAAATTATTTTCACATTATTTTGACAATTATTTCTGATAAATTATTTTAATAGAGTGGTATTTTTCTTGCGGTTTTCAAGTTATCAGCGTAAAAATATTTCATATTATTTTAGTTATTTTTTTATAAACTTTTTCTGCTTTGCGTAATATTATTCTTACTGATCTTTTATTAAATTGGTGACACTAAAAAATTTTAAAAATTTTAAAAAATTATTTATTTTTTGTTTCACTATACAAATTACGAATTCATAAATAATCTCAAATTATCTTACTTTACTTTTTTTTTTTTTTTTTTTTTTTTGTCATTCTAAACACGCTTTTGATGCAATGACAAAGGTGAGGAGGACAAACCGGGATTTGAAGTTTAAAGAGTTGGGGACAGCTCCGTCAAAATCTTGACCCACTGATGCTGCCGGACCTTATAATTTGGATTGCATGTGCAGTGGGAATTCTATTTTTGAGTTACTCGGAGACGTAGTTGTATCTGGTTTGTCAATTTTTATTAATTTTTTTTGCAAAATTTACCAAGTAAGTATGACTCATAACAATTAATTATCAGGTCAACTAAATCTTTAAACGTGTCTATAATTTTTAATAATTTTTAATAATTTTTGATAACTTTTAATAACTTTTAAATTGAGAAGCTACTGTGACAAAGTAGAAAAGTGGCAAAACTTGGTAGTTCGCAAAACGTTCAAAAAAAAAAAATTGGTGGTATTTTACAAAAAATTCCGTTACCAAACACCCCTAAAATAAAAGTTAGGGGATAGGGTCTCACCCACCTTAATGAAATAAAAATTAAGAATATATGAAAAATATTTTTATTATTAAAAAATAAATTTCATTATCATTATACTAAAATCGCCCCTAACCTCATTTCCCTATTGGAGTATATATATTTAATTCTTCTAGGGTCGGGGAGAAGTCCGCAACCGCTATCTATGGGTGCGTATTAGGTGAAGCCCGCCCCGTGGCCCTAGCCGGTAAAGAATCACGAGGAGGTAAACCAGCTTAGGCAAGTCCTGGCTGACCGGCTCAACCAAGAAGACTGTTAGATGGCCCTCCACAATTAAAGGAAGGACTGTCCCCAAGAGGAGTCGAACTTGGAACCTATTGGTTCCAGGCCCTTCAACTCGCCATCCGAAACAACTCGACTATCCCTTTCGGGGCTATATTTAATGCTTCTCTGACTTTTTGGTTGCCAAAAATGTGCCTAAGCATTGATGAAAAAGCGAAAATTTTTCTTGGCCTTCAAGGGTCACACATGATGCCAGCAGCGTGACCCAGGCTTTTAGATTTGTGAAGCTCATTGTCGTTTCTTTTTATACCTCTTTCTCAGTATTAAACACAATCTACTAAGGATATAGTTGGTGCCGGGATAACAAATTTGAACGTAAAATATTACCGGAGTAATTGTTTTTTTATAATGATTATTAGAATAAAAAAGTTTGTGGTATTTATATTTGAAATGAGATGATAAATATTATTCGATAATAATTATATAATGCTTGGAATGTTAAAAATTTTAAATGAATAAAAATTAATTGTGTTTGAAATGAGGATAAATTGATTAACGGTAAAAATTAATATTTAATTTAAATAAAATAAATCACCACAATCATTGTTATTTTAGTAATAATTACTTTTAACTTTACTAAAAATATATTATTAAAATATAGACTTTTAAATCTGGATCAAATGTACATTTCGGATTCGTTTATGTTATATTGGACATAACTTCTATCCCGCTTGCTAGTTCTCTTTAACGCCTCACATGATAATTTATTTAACACTTGTACATGGCTAATGCCTCAATTCCAACCCAACGATACAAGTAGTCTAACAAAATTTCGAATATTCTATAATAAGAAAATAATACTTATAAAAAAAAAGAAAATAAAAATAAGACAAGCTAAACAATTTTATAATAATTAATATATATATATATATAATCTTCAATATTTGTTAACTTTTTAAAATTTTTCAATTAAATTTCAGTACGTGTAACTTTTACACTAACATTTATTTATTTATTTGACAGATCAAACACCACCATAACATAGATTTTTATGTTACCTACGAATATGTGAGACAAAATGAAAATTTATGTATATTTCTATTAAATTATTGGCAAGAACAATGAAGAAAGGACCTTCTCCAAGATGGTAATTAACCTCCTATTTTGCATCTAAACTCTCAATAATTTTGCCACTCTTAAGCCCATGATGAGCTCCCTTGCTTTGGGCCTGGCTCTCTTTGTTACAACTTGCCCATTATAACCCTCCCCTATCCCCCAAGGGACCCAATGAAACGAAAAATGGAAAGTTTACTTTGGATCAAAGGAACACTAATGAATAAATCATTTTTAAAACAAAGAACTAAAAGACCAGAATAAAGTCTTTTTTTTTTTTTAGTGCAGGTGACCAATGAATGCCATCACGTGCAAGGGCGAGCACGTCACGTGATAAAGTGGGTGCATGACTTGATTGTGAGTGACAAAACCCGGAGAACGATCATGGCATTCCTGACTTTGTATTGAAAAAGAGTGGCCCCTCTTCCTACTTCAAACCAACCCACGTGGGCAGCGCCCCCAGAGCACTGCAGGATACCCCACATTGACCTAATTTTCCATGATAAATCTCATCGCATTTTTTTTTTCTCAGGGTTAATTTTCGGAGCGTTTGAAGTGAAAAAAAAAAAAATATGAAATAATTTAAAAAATTTATGAGTTTATAATTTATATAATAAAATAAAAAATAAATAATTTTTAAAAATTTATCAATGTTTTACGTCGTGCCAAACAGACTCAATGCTACGGTGTATTCCTTTGACAGTTTGTTAGCGTTTGAAGTCCCATAAATCCCTCCGCCCCCAACAAAAAATCCATAAACTTTTGAATTTTTAACTTTTTCCTTAAATTTTGCTACGTCATTTTTCACTAATTTTTATTTTTTATATTTTTTTAATACTCCAAACGCACCATCCCTATATCTGATGCAACATCTTTGACCTGCGAAGATTATAGTACTAAATTAGGGATTTTGAAAGCTGGCCTAAATAAGACTTTAATTATTTAGATTAGCATATGATATTTAGAATAGAAAATTAGATGGCTTTACAGTAAACTAGTGGGTAACAATTGCAATTTTTGCATAAAAATTAGTAGTGTGAATCCACATGTCAAATTTTATATTTATAATTGTGATAGAATTAATTAATAATTATGGTTAAATTTTTTGGTCAATTCAACATAATTTATCAGCGAGGTAGTGTTTAGTTGCCATTAGGAACGAGAATAAAAAATAGGAATGAAAATAAAATTTTTATTTTTGATAAGTCAAAAAATTAGAATGATAATTTCTTTTACGGATGCTTGGTACACATGAATACATTCTATAATAGTACAAAAATGTGAGTTAAAAATTTTAATTACTTTCTTTTAAACACATTAAACTAATTAAGACAATTTTTTCAATTCATCCATTACAAAGAGTTTCATCTTTTGCAAAATTTTCAAATACCATATTAGACTTTTGAACTTACAATAAATATGCAACTATGGAATTTTCTTACTTCAAGTTCATTTATCAAGTATCAACCAAATATGAAAAATTCCTAATCAACAGCAATTTCCATTCTAGTTCATTGCGTCCCATCATAGATCTCATTCCATTCTTATACTCTTTTATTTTAAATAACGTCCCATCATAGATCTCATTCCATTCATATACTCTTTTTATTTTAAATAACTAAGATTAGTTTAGTCATTTACTTGTTATTCTTGTTACATTCTCACACTTGTTTTGGAGGGGAGGGCTTATTTTCATTGACGTTCCCATTCTCACTCCCATTCTAGTTTCAATTTCCACTCTCACTCTCATTTCATTGTACTCTTATTCCCATTTCTAATGACAACCAAAAGCCCTTTTTTGGAGCTCTAAAGTACACGTAAAAATCTTTATAAATTTCTAACTTTTTACTCACTACTTACCAAAAAAATGTTGCACCTCTAACTTAATTGTCTCGGATGGATAGTATGAGAATATGGAAACTAATTAAAATCGATAAAAATCTAGACCAAGTTAAGTCAATATCATAAATATCAATTAAATTATTCACAAATATCCCTCATTCTCATATGAAAAAAAAAATTAACAAACACCACTAATAATTAAACAATGATATAAACCAGTCAATGTCATCTCAAGAACAATATCCAAGGTCCGTACTGTCAGAATATATATTATAAACATATTTATATCTCTCAATTAAAAAAATGAATACAACTATTATTATCCATTATTAAAACCAGACTTAGGCTATTCTAGCCTAAGCTGTCTACATATCCCATTTCGGGAATCAGGTCATGTAGTTTCTGATTTATATCTCTTATTTCATAATCAAACATATGATCTACCAAATAAACCATACATCTCATCAATCAATGTTACAGCTAAATTATATCAACATCTTAATATAAAAGCATATAAATGCAATCTTATGCAATGAGTTGTGACGGAATGTAATGTCAATACATACTTTAGTCTTTATCTACCCCTACCTTATCTTGAGACAGGTAACGCTTAGTAAAGCACGCAGGCAATCAACTGCATTATTTTTGCTTATGGTACACGTATATCTTAATATATATATACTGAGTGAGGAACCGTGTTACACCCCCACTGATGTAAGATTAAGGGGAACTGTATTACACACCTAGTCAGACATCTGCTTAACTCAAGTAAGGTTCGACTGTAGTCAGGAGAATATCTCATAATTAACGTCATAACTCCAAATGACTAAGTTCTAATCATATATATCAACTGGGGATCATCCGGCATTTTCAAAATCTCACTCAAAATCATGGATCCCATCCATATGTATAACCCGTGCCTCGACACGTAAAAACATCAATATAGTACTTTCGGCCAATCAATAGTCACAATATCAAACAAGATGATATAACCCTAGTCTCATGCATATGATATACTTAATCATGTAAACAAATAGCGTCTTAATATAAATATACATTTTCATTAGGCTTGATGATGATTGGGGATTCACTTAATATTTAAAAATTAACTATGAATGGGTTTAGGCACAAAACAAGAGTTTTGAAATTTAAAATTTAACATTTTTGCTGTCCAGACGCCAACACCAAATGCTAACATCTAGCCTTACTACCAAACGACCGTCAGGGTTGTCGTTTGGACGCCAAGGCCTAGAACTCAATTTCTGGGTTCATTTTCAACGAACTCCAACTGCAGAATAACCCCAAATCACTCGTTTAAGCCACAAACTCAATAATCAATCGCATATAAAGGTTTAAATATCTTAATAACATGTTGCTACCACATTTAATGTAACAATAACTCAATATATATGCCAATCTCAACATATAGATGTATATGTATACACATATTCATATATACATATATACACACAAATCCTTCTAATCTCAACAATAATCAACAAATAATATATCAAAATCTTCTTAACAATATCTAAAATACAAATATAAGTCTCACCTACCTCGAATTAGAAGAGAAAATAAGAAATACGAAGATTTGTGTTTTGGCTTTCAAAATTTCGGCGTCGATTTCTTCCATCTTGAGTGAAGCCATGCAAAACAAACATCACCATGACGTTCAAGGCATCGAATACTACCTCGATCTGCTGCCTTCCTTCCCAGAACTCACTCTCTCTCTCTCTCTCTCTCCCCCCTTGGTTTGGAATAGTCGAAAGCCATCGGAGAAGAAAAAAATGAAAATGAGAAAAAACAAAAAGAAAGAAAAAAAAAAGAAGAAAAAGATTAGGCCTTTGGCCCAGATGTCCAATCTAATACCACTTTGAGCCAAATCTGACTCAGGAAAAAAGAAAATAAATTGACCTAATCTCAGTTTAAATATTTGATTGACCAAAAATAATACATAAATAGCTGAAAATAAATACTGAATATTACAAAAAAACTTTTACACATTACAGGAGTTACGAAACTGTACTTTTATGTCATAGTTTAAAGCTCTTAATGCACTCCAAATATTCCCTTAAATAGTTCTTTACTTCAAGTTCCTTGGTTAAAATTCAACTGAATATGTAATTCTCATTTCGATTCCTAAATCTAATGTCCAATTAAAGATAACACGAAATATGATCACCCAATTTGCCATTTAATCTAACATTTTTACCATTAAACATGGTTAAAACTAGATATTTTTCAATTAATGTTACTTTTTAATTCGATACCACAAATCACTAATTCAGAATCAGAGAATTTTTAATTTTAAATGAGATTTGTTTAGATTACAAATAGACCTACTCCAAGTTCTTAGAATTTCTAAATCAATAGAATTTCTAAATCAAAATGATGTCATAGTACTAATTTTATAGTCATAGAATATTTCAACGGCTTAAAAATTATGTGATAGTAACTTTGTGAGTAGAAAAATTTGAGTTTCCTTTAACATGTACTAGTGAATATAGGCAAACAAGAAAACAAAACAAGAGAAACATGAGATTTATGTGGTTCGGTAATATATCTATATCAACAAGTATGATATAATGGGTATTCACTAAATCTCCAATAATAAAGTAAAGATTACAAGATTAAAGAAAAACTATTCTCACATTACTATTAGTTTTTCTTTCAACTCAAAAACTAGAGAACCTAATCTAAACTTAATTTAGGTGTACAATAATCTCATATATGTTAAAATGAGAAATTCAATCATAAATAGACTCAAATAAAATCCCCAAAAAAAAAAAAAAAAAAACTTGAATCGTGCCATTTGTTAGGACGAGTTTCTTAGTGAGCTTATCTATTACAAAACACTGTAATTGGATTTTCCAACAAATCTAATAACCTTACCAATAAGCATTCTTGCAAGTTTGTATGCTTTTTTGTTTTTCCTAGTGACTACTTGCAAGATATCTAATGAGTTTTAAACACATTTGGAATCTTTTCTGGCGAGCTGTTGTCCGTTGCACTCCACTCACTTCATTCAGACATCTATCATTTTGCTAATATTTGAATATAACTAATATGAGCCACAATTCTAATAAGTATTTTAAATTGGTATGCTCACAACCATTCTACATCATTCTAGTTTATCTTTCTCATTATTTTTTTTGATAATATAATATTAATTTTTAAAGAAAAAAAGATAATTTAACTATTTTTCCCCCTTATTTTAAATTTTGAGTTCACATTTTTTTAATATCGCAAATACTTAAATTTTTAATATATATTACTAGGTTATTGACATTGTAATTGATGTGGTTATTAGATTATTTCGTACTGATGGTCAAATTAAAATAAAGTAAAATTGTATGAATGACGAGTTAACTGGTATTTAACCTTGTTCGGTTTGAAGTGAAATTTTTTATAATAAAATATTTTTAAAAAAACTAATTTTTTGCATAAAACTTAATTTTCATTTTTTTTTGTTATTTGGCGGAAAGATTAAAAAGAAAATAATCCATAAACCAAAAAAAACTTAAAATCTCCTAACCTGAATGTCAAACTTTCAGTGGCAAGTGGACCCGCCATGTTGGAACATGGTGGGTGAGCCGGCCGTGAAAAGATTCTAAGAAAAATATATATTTTACCTAATTTTTGTCTCACTAAAAGTGTGTGTGTGTGTATATATATACATATTACAACGAAATAAGCGTAACCTTGGATCGAATAGAACCATTTAAGCATCTTTGGTGAACTTTTTATCACACAAAAGTATTGCTTGTTCTTTGCCAAACTCCGACGTTTACGGCTCTAATGAATGAATATATATTTATGTAAAGATTGACTTGTTCTTTGTATGAAAAACAAACGAATGATTCTATATATGTAACCTGTGCAGAAAAGTGAAGAAAGGGAACCAATGGTCTGTGCTGTTCCATTTGAGAGGACCTAAAATTCTTAAAAGACTCTATTTTACTCACTAATTCCTTGGAATTAAGAGATCATTTGGTACACAAAGTTTTGTCAACTTTATACACAAAATTGACATATGTCACGCAAAGTTAAATGTTTAATGTTTAATATAAATTTATAAAAATTGATAAAAATTAATTTTTATTTATGAAATTTGATGAACCATGCACCACCTTTAAGTAATTTCTTACTTGTTTAGAACTCTGTATTAGACTTGTAAATGAGTATTTATTAGACTAAATATGGATTTATTGTCAAATATATAATTTCTTCTTTTGGATTCGTAAATATTAATATTCGACCCAATAACTATTGTGAAATTTATTTATAAAAGCGTTATTTATATTAATTAAATAACAGTACAATAGAAATCTACATTGTATAAGATCACATGTTAACGACTGTTCAGTAGCATTTATGTTTTTCTTTTTCTTTTTTTTTTATTTATGATTAATAGTTTTTTGTTTTTCATTTTTTTGATTATAGTCATTGTCTTCTTTCTCCAAAATAAAAACAAAAAATATGTTTAATAATACAATTTTATTTACAAGAATTAACTTTATCTTAAAAAATTACTTTTTTTTATTAAAATAATTTTTGTAAAATCAATTTAATTTAGAGATATATTTCATATTAGTTTAATTAATTACTATAATAAATCTAATTTAATAAAATATTAAAATAAAATAAATAATTTTAATATGATGCAACAAAAATTGAAAAAACTTAAAATTGATAAAATATTTATAAAAAAATAGACTGAAAATATGGTTTTCATTTTCAACCCAAAGTATATGAAAAAGAGAAATGATCCAGCAATGTTATCTAATTAGAAAAAAAATATATTGGAACAAGTTATTAAAAGACGTGGAAGTAATGTTATATTATTAGGAAAAAAAAATTATTAGAAAAGTTACAAAAAGATATGGAAACTTGTTTATTTATTACTTTAGGGTGCGTTCGGCATGAGATAAAATGTTAAAAATTTCTAAAAATCTTTAAAAATTATTTACTTTTTATTTTACTGTATGATTTAAAAACTTACACTTTATCTCACTTTTTATCACTCCAAACACAACCTTAAATACATTTTAATTATTAAAATATCTTTATCACATTATTTTAACAACTATTTTTAACAAATTCTTTTGACATATAACTTTATTTTAATTATATTCTAGAAATTTTATTTTTTTTCTCACATTAACTGATTTATCATATGACGATGAAAAAGTAGACACACACACATATATATATATATATATATATCGGGCACGCAAGTTTAATTTCTCCAATTTGGAGGCCTATAAATCTAACTGCCTCTTCAATTATGGTACGACCTTTAGATTACAATTATTAATTTGGGTCATAAATTACATTTGGTCCGCTGCATAAATGAATTGGCAAGCTTATCCATAATAATTAGCGTCTTTTAATTAATTTACCCTCCGCCCTTTGTTTATCATTTGTTAATGTGTTCAATGATAAGGTTAGCTCAACGACTACCACATTTTTTTTGTCGGATAGATATTTTTCTAATAAGCAATGTTATTATTATCAGAATTTATTATTAAAAATTAAAATAATATTATTGTTTATACATATTATTTTTATAATAATAACTATTGTAACATGTATTATACCGTACAAATACTATTACTACATTATTTTGATAATAAATTTTAATAAAAAATCTGATATTATATCATTTTCTTTTTTTCTAACAATGGTTGTGGATTTTAATTTCTTTATGTAATATTTAGATCTCAAATTTATGAAAGAAAATACAAGGAGTAGAAACTTAGATAGAAAAAAAAAAAAAACAATTTTTTTGTTAGCTACCATATAAAACATGAGCATATATGTAATTTTATTTTCTCTTATTTTCCTTTTTTTTGACAAATATAAAAAATGACATGTTGAATTAGATCTTAATGCTATGCAAAAGGTGATACTATTATTCCACGCACAAGCATGTGGGATGACATTTGGAATTTTAAAAAAGAAAAATATAAATTACACCTTGCACCATTATATTTTACTCAAATTTTACTTTGGAACTTGCATTTTTAATTGTAACAATATAACAATTACTCCTTTGATTTTTTTATAATGTGAACCTTTTTAAACTTTTATTCTTGAATTTTTTATTAACTAGTTATATGATTATTTTTATAACTTAAAAAATGTAAAAAAAATAATTTTTTTAATATTTGCATCAAAACTCAATTTTATTCACCATGTATTAATTTGGTAATTGTTATGTTTAGATTTTAATATAGTATTTAATAAATGACCGCTTATAATTTTGCACATAAAGGGTGTGTTTGAAGTGATCAAAAGTGAGACGAAACGAAATAAAATGTGATTTGAGAAATTTTTGACGTTTAGTGTATACATCTTAAATCGTATTTTTTGGAGAATAACTGTAGGATTCCAGATCAAACGGATTGGATTTCTCGTTTAGACGGATTCAAAATTTTATATCAGTCATGACCTCTTTGCAGACCAAATCGAACTCAAAACAGTTTCTACAATCCATTTGGACGAAAGTTGGCCGTGCGAATCCATCGAAATGGTTTCTACAATCTATCGAAACAGTTTTTACAACCCTATAAAAATAATCACAGTGTATGTCATTCGGTAGCTTGGGAGTCCATGATGAGAATGGTAAAAAAGTTGTTGCTATTTAATTAATCGAATTTCAGTTATCGATTTTTTTAAAAAAATGTAATGAATTTTTTTGGAACTGAGAAGGTAAAAATGTGTAAAAATGTAATAGAGATTTTTAAAGATTTTCAAAAATTTTTACCAAAGTTTAGTACACCAAACACACCAAAAATAATATAGGGTCCCTATTTGTACTTCTTTAAATTGCCTCCTACGTCCACATTTTTCTTTTACCTTTTTTTTTTTTTTTTTGTCAGTTTGAATATCATTCAAATGATTAAAATACCCTATCGGTCATTAACTTCACATATAAATTTCACCAAATTATCAATATAATTAAAATTTTTATAATAGAAAGTAATTTTTTTTTTTACAAAAATTCGCATTTAGCAACTTAATAAAATATTCATAATTTTGATCATGATAAGATAACTCAAGTGTCATATTTTTTGGGTTTGTATAATTTAAATTTTATAATAGGAGAATAAATTAAAAAAATATAAAAAGAACAATTTACGGAATATTTTTAATTTACATCATTTTAAAGCAAGCATTTTTATTTTATCATTTTGTTGGCAAGTGTTTAATTTTTATTATGGGAAGAAAACTTATATGCTAAAACTATAATTTTTATCATATGTAAGTAATATAAAGATTATGTGTGAGCCCATCTTAAGTGTGGATGAAAATAACAATAAACAATTACAATTTAAATTCTTGTAAAATTTCACTTATAATAATATATAGATAATGTTCTTATAATAAAAATTAAATAAAATATGAGAGAAAATATATAATAAGCCCTTAAAATCAGGTACGTGGCTATTTAACAAAAATCTTTAAATACAGGTTCAGAAAATGTCTACATTGTAATAAATTAAAAAATAAATTTTGAAATAAAAAATATAATAAAATGTGATAAATTGTTGGAATATGAAGATCTATAATTTATTCTTGAAAAGAATTTTGGGAAACTTTGAAATGAAATTAAAAGAAAAAAAAAAAGGCATCCACTTCAAGTCTTCAATTACAATATAAAATTAATTCTTTCTCCCTCACCTCACATATATATATATATATATATATATATGATATATACACATTTGATATTAATTATACTATACAATTATTATGTCGCTGTAGGCCTTTTCTTCAAAAGGTCACACTGCGTAAGTGCAAGGAAATTATCATTTTATTCTTATTTTTCATTAATTTTTTGTTGCAATTTATTAGTCCAAAATAATTTGTGACATGGATATCTTTAATTCTTTTTCTTTTCAACAAGTCCCGCAAGTTAATTGATGACTTCAAAATAATCTTAATATCATAATTGTTGTGTCATTATAATAATTAATTAATCACTAGCAACATCATCACTATTAAATAAATGGAATAAAGGAATGTCATTGAACAAATTGAACCAATCCAATTCAACCACATCATTAATAGTGATTGGCTTTGAATAATGCTTGCATAATAACATTCAATAAATTACATAAAATTCATAAGTATACTCAACATCAGGTAATAGAAAATGATGGTTGGATTTGTTATTGTCAATTCTTTAGACTATCATTCAAGAATTATCCGTGAAATAAGATTAAAAGTATGGTAAAATTAGTTAAATATAATTTTGCTTAAATTTTTAAAAGCTTAATGAGTTTGAATATCTATTTAAATCTATCGAGTTTACTCTTTTAAACAATTAAATAAAAGTAAATTACATAAATTACTCTTATAATTTAGTTTCACTTTAGTTTATATGATTTTAATTTAAATAATCAAACTCTTGCAATTTTAGTTAAGTTTCAATTGGATTTTTTTGTTTAATACCATTGAAAATTAGCTATTAAAAACCCATGTGCCCACTATGTCACTATATATAATACATATCTATTTATTTCTTAAAAAGTTACTTACATAATTGTTTTATCTCATATTAGTGTTTGAAACAAGGATTTTTCCAAAATTTCTCAAGAACTTGAAATCAATATCTATATTCTTACTTATGTCAGTCTTATAACATTGAAATGAAAAATTTCCATTATGCACAGTAGAATCGTGATTAAATGAAAATCAAAATAGAGCACGACTTTGTGATGGTGAAAAACCCAGCAAGAAAAAGACTTCCTCAGCCAATATGAATTAGGAAGAAGACTTTTTAATTGCCAAAAGTTAATTTAGCCTAAATTTCGAGTGTATATTTCAAGTTTCTTGTTCATATACGTATGTGTTTGTGGATGTGTCATTAAATTGATGAATTTAGATTCAGGGAACAAAGCAATTGCGGATTATTTGCTTAGTATATCCAAACACAACTTTAAATTCAATCTGACTCAGAAAAATAAAACTAGCAATTTGGACCAAATTCGGGTCCAAAAATTGAAATGGCCCAAAATTTCTATTAATGGCTAAAAAAAAAAAAAATACACAATGTCTTACACACGATGTAAAATGTAAGAGTAATTTCCAGAGTTTACCCATAAATAAATTTAAGAAAGAGTTTATTGGTCGAGATCTTCGCTTGACTCTATCATGATTCTGTTTGGAGTAAGAAAAAATAAGATAAATTGAGATAAAATGTGGTTTGAGATTGATTTTGATGCCATTTTTTTTCTAAAAAGTGGCAAACTGTGGGAACGGTTTGCCAAATCCATTCCCAAGGATTCAAAAAAATTCGCAAAAAATAGCAACAATGGTACTCGTTTGAAAACTTTCGACACGAATAATATGATTGTATAAAAAATTTACACATTCGGTTAACCTATTTCCAGATTTTTTATTTTTTTAGCGAAATATTAGAATTTTTTGAAATTCATAATGGCGAAAAAATTAGAAGTAGAGGAGTTGTTGGAGATTTATAGAGATTTATAGAGTTTGTTTGTGATGTCAAACGGGGCTCATAATATGGATTTAAATATCAATAACTTCATTCCTATCCCCCATTAACATAATGTATTTCATGTACTAAGAAAAATAATCAAATAGCATTTTATTTGAGATGCTTGAATGAAATACGCATAATTTCATTAAGTTGAGTTTAAACTTAACAAAAAAATTAGCAAGTATTAAATATATGTATATATTTAATGGATAAATTAGAGTTACATTCTTTTAACATTTAATTAATTATATATAACTATTCTCAATATTACTAGTTTATACTTACACCTTTTAATTTTGAAATGTTTTTTAAAATAAAATTTTTTATCTTTTTATCTGTTAATATTAAATAAAACATAGTATGCTTAACGTCAGAAAATCATTTGATGTCTCTTTTATCATTTTATACTACAAATAAAATATCTCAAATCTTGTTGTTGAAAATTTTAAATGTTAAAAAAATAATTATCTTCTCCTACTATAATTTAAATTTATCTCTAAAATTGGAGTCAATGTTTGGAAATAGAAAATAATAAAATAAAAAAATATTTGTAAATTATTTCCTTTCACATATTTATATTTTTTTTTGCTTTCAAGATTTTAAGAGCGTTTTAAATATTTTATATAATCTAATAGTAAAAGAAATATTTTATCTAATTTTCAATATATGATGTGTTTGGAGTGATAAAAAGTGAGATAATTTGTGGGTTAATAATTCACACAGTGACATAAAAAGTAATAAATTTTAGAGATTTTTAGAGAAAATCAACAAACCAAACACAACCATAACCACATAATTTTTACATTTAGTATTGGCAATCAAATAGACAGAAAAATTTTGTTGTCAGGAACATTTTATAATAAGAAATGTGAATTTAAATTCCAAATATTTTAGGATAATTGTTTATAATTAATTAAATATAATTTATGCAACTCCATTTATTCATACGAACATGTACTCTCAAAATAATTATTCAATTATTGAAATATGAATTGAGCTTAGGTACCGTTTGGGAAAATTAGCATGTGCTAGTAGTAGCTAAAAAAAAATAAGGCTAGTGGTTAGCTAATTTTGTGTTTGGGAAAAAAAAGTTACTTTTTTTTAAGTTGTTAACTTGTAAGGATAAATTGACATTTTTACCCTTAAAAATTTAAAAAAAAATTAGAATATAAGATGATAAAAAAGTTCAACTAAAATTAAAGTAGCTATTAGTACGTACTAATGATTATTCTTCCTAAACGGTGCTAATGACTATTATTTCCGAACGGTGCTTTAAATAAACAGATTAGACGGCCAGCAAAAAAGTAATGGCGAGTGCAAGGGCATATTTGTCATTTTAAATGCTGGTCCAAATCAACAACCTGGCAAGGCAAGTCTTGATCGGTCCATAAATTCAAAAGAAGAACAAAATATAAGTTGAGGGCATCTGTGCATCAAAACTCAATCGGCCCCATCCGGGTAACAGTCACGGCCTAAATTAGTCAACATAGGGGCATTTCAGTAAATCCAGTTCTCTCCAGCGCAGCACCATATTTTTTTGAATAATAATCAAAATTAATTAAATGACAACTTGACAAGTACAGGCTTTGGCGGGATCTCTATTATTTATTTATTTTTTATATATGTAATCAACTTAATCTTAGTAGCTATTAGCCCCCTTTTTTTTATATGCGAAGACACTGGAAATTGATATTTCAACTGTGATCTCAACAATTTCAATGGCGGAAACCCTAATTTTACTGCATTCTTAAGCAAACTGTGACTCTTTGACTCTCTGCTCGCACCATCGGTGAACCTTCTTCAAAAAGATCCTCATTTTTTTTTCTTCCATTTTAAGCTCCCCCAGATCCGGAATTAGGTATGTGACAGCTCCCCAACTCCTTATATATATATATATATATATTTATTAATTGTGTGTCTGTGGATATATATATATATATATATGTATAGTATACATTGGCGAATGGTATGAATGTCATGGTTTTACTGATTCGTCTGATAGGTCTGTGACGTCAAGGCATTTTTCTGCAGCGGAGCTTGGTAATTATTTGGGCTTGTTTTGACGTTTTGTGGAAGCATTTTAATAAAAAACTAAAAGAAAAAATGGAAAAACAGTACAGTTTCTGGTTTTTAGCTTTCGCTCTTCTACTTTTGGGGATACATTTTGTCTAAATTTGGTTAGACATCTGGTTCGGATTCGCATTTTTGCGTTTCTGCTACAGTCGCTTTTTGGTCTTTGAAGCTTTGTTTTGGGTCTCGGTTTGGAGATTTTTGGCGAAGACTGTGTGTCTGTTGCTTTGATTGATACTGAATGTTACCTCGGAGTGGCATTGATTGGAGCTGTTTGTCAGTTTAGGGTTTGGATCAGAGGGGTTTTGTTTGATTTTAGCCCTTTTTGGGGGAGCGGAACAAAGTTATTTACTGGGTTTTGAGGCTTACTTGAGTTTCTAACTGTGTTCACTGTTTACCTATGCGAGGCTTATTCATGTTAGTTAAATTAAGGTTTTTTATGCTGTAATTTCTAAGATCTGAGTTGTTTTGTGTTAGGAATTTGTTGGTATGTTCACTTTCTTGGAGCTGGTTAAGTTTGAACTCTGCTGTGTGATGCCATTCTTTCAGATGTTGCCTTCTGCTTTCTTTGTTGTGATCTTGACATTTAAATTTGAAAATGTGGCACTTGTCTCCTATACTTGAACCAGCTTTTTCCTAGTTTGTTCTTGTTATTATTGTTTATGTAAACTTGGTTTCAAGGTAACTTAGAGACTGCATATTTTGTGCAAGGCGCCAGCACTAGGACTATATAAATCCATTTCAAAGTCTACTTATTTCAGATTCAATTTAATAAGCTGAATCTTCAAGCATCTGATTGTGGGTATTTTACGATGAATTCTTTGTTTCTGCCTTTCTTTTATAAGCATTGTTTAATTTGCTTTCTCAGTTCATAACTATATAACTCTGGAAGTAAATAGAGTGCTTGAGAACTTACAAGTTTTTTAAATGCTCAAATTTAATTTTAATTTGTACGCACAAGAAATCTATATGCCTTAGCAAGTTTTTTGAAATGCTTAAATATAATTTTATTGTGTATGCAAAAGAGAATCTAGTTCAAAGTTTGAAAGGTGCTTGACTTGCCTATTTTGAGCAGAATTTTCCTTACCATTTGGATAAATGTCACATCGTCTTCTTGCATTTCCCGCCCAAAAGGTGTTAATTAGCTTGTGCTTGAATTTATTTGAGTTTGCCTCTGGAGCATCTAGACAGAGTTTTGAAAACACGTCCAGCATGATTATTTCTATCCTGATGGTGATCTGGCTTTGGAATTTTGACCTTGTTTGTGGCGATGGTATGCTCATTGTCTTGGGCATTATCATTAACTTTTACAATGTAGGTCTTAAGGATGCATGCATTTGACATGATTCATAATGGTTTCTTTGGTTTTTACTTGATCTTTAGCAGCCAAAATCAAGGCTATCATATAAAGTCATCATGAAGTGTTTTGCCTACTAAAAAAATGTCAGTACATTTTGTATGTTTTATTCTTTCCAATTCTTCTAATGTGACTTTGTGATTCCTCCGTTTGTGAAGCAGGGCAATCATATTTTTCGTGCCCTCTTGGAATTGTCAATCTCACAAATTGTTCTATAAGAAAAAGTTATAATTTTTTCTGAAATGTCTACTGTGCATAGTTTGATGCTATATTTTATATTTGTTTCATTTATTGATTTATTTTTATTATTTTTTTGGGGAGGGGGAGGGGCCTAAGATGCTGTTATACTGTATTTGTTGGTCCTATTTGCGGAACTGTGGAACACCTGTAACTTCCGTATGTATCCCAAATTCCCAATGGAAAATCAGTAGTTATATTCTTGAAAGAAGTTTATGATATATTTCTGAGCAATTTTGAACACAGATGCTATGCTGCGTTTCCCCAGCTTTGTCATTTTTAATCTCAAAGTTAGTATTTCTTCATAAAATTTACTTACTGTTAACTTATTAATGTAATTGTTAATTTATTGTAGAAATGCTATGGGGGTTTTCAGATGGACTCCTGACAGTTAGAAGGTGATGGTAGATTGAATTTGCAATAATGTCAAGAGCTGCAAAGTGGAAGCTTGAAAAGACAAAAGTAAAAGTGGTCTTTCGGCTGCAGTTTCATGCTACCCATGTATGTGTTTTTCAGTGTTTTATGTTATGATTGGTTGGTGCCATCCTAATGTTTATAATTTTATTTTTTATATTTTGTATTTTTATTTTTTCTAGTTTATGAATTTCTTCTTGGCTTCTCGTTGGTTTCTTTGTTAAGTTTACCTTCTTTGCTGGTTAACGATTTTGATAAGCCACAAGAATCTCCACATATAGAGTACTCGCACTTGTGACCTTGTACTTGTGTTTTTGTTTTTTGATCTTCTCATCCAATTTCTGAACCTTCTCTTGGATGAAAGCCTCCTTTCCAGGATTCATCTGAGGGACCATATGAGGATCTAAATGATTGCAGATTTCACTTGTGTAATTATATGACTTGACAAAATTTTCAGCAACTGAACTCCCTGTGTAGCATATAACTCGACTTCCTCTGCTCCAATGGCACTTGTAGCTTCTATTTGAACTGGGAGTTACATAATAGGCAGACTCATGTAAATATAATGGTAAGATAGTTATTGGTACAGTCTATGTTTAACACTAACCATCTGATTTATATTCATTTATTTATTTCCTACTAGTATCTATCTCAACTGTTAGTGAAGAGTTTAGATTTAGCTTGGTACAAATGTAACCTTGAGGTGCGTATGTAGTTGACCTGATAACTCAGTCTCTGCAGCATAATTTAGTTTACGAGGGCCCACTGTAATAGTCATCAGTGAAGCTGAGATGGACTTGTCAATGGCATGAATGTCAGGCATCCACTAGGCAGTAATAATGGTCTTTTAAAACCCCAGCATGGGAACACTGCCACTGAGGAAAATAAATCAAAACTTTGGGAAATTAAGCTAAAGAAACATAAGAAAGGTTCAGTAAATCTTGCATGCAAAGGGACTTCTGAATACAAAACCAATTGCTGTATTAACCAGCCACAGTTTCACGCCTTATCTAAATAGCGGTCATGTAAATATGATTCAGAGCTTTCAGAGCTTTAAGTTATCTACTTTTGGTTTGCTTCCTGTTATTTAATGTACTTCATTGTTACAGTAGATATGAAATTCAAGATACAGTATTCCAATTTCCAGGCTCTTTGGTCCATTCTACTACACTCTTACCTCATTATGAGGCTGTACAATTTCTTTTTCAGAAGAATCTGTAATTAGATTTACAGTGTATTTTGACACCCACAATGACTAAATTTAAGTTTGGATACTATATTTTGCGGCATAGGTGTGTTACAAGCTTTAGTTTTAACTATTTCTTTATTAAATTTGGTGTATTTAAGAAGTGATGAAGAGTGTATACAAACTCATGGCACTTGCTGAGAACTTGTTACCGCATGACAAACAAGTCTTTACTTATTTTGTGTGCTCTTGAATTGAAACGAGAATGAGTAACTGAGTAAGAACCAAAGGGGTAGGATGCCAACTTTTCAACTTGGCTTGAAGTTGAGTAGCATTGAACTTGAATTTGAGATTGATACAAGGATGCCCCACATGGGGCATATCAGCAGGAACCTCTCTATCAATTGAAGTAGAGGTCACCAGTTTAGAAGTCCCTTGGCATTAACTAGCTCTTGGTTCTGGTGGGGTGGGTCAAGGGCTCTATGGGATTAGTTCTTCCCTAGTATATAATATAAAGGATTGATAAATGGACAAGGAAACTAGCCACCTGTGTTATATCATTGTTAAATATACCTGTTTCTTGATCTGGTTTCTCCTTTGAACATCCTACTACAAGAAATCTCTTAGAAAATTCTTTCCTTAAGCTTCTTATCCATCAAAGCTATCAGCATCCACAAAGAAGGCATGTTTTTTTGTGAAGGGTGCTCGTGAGGACTTTCGTAGTTTATGGAATTACTTGAGGCTAAGGGTGGCCCTTGTGCTGAACTCTGGAGTCTGGAGGTGTTTAATCTACCTCTTTAATCCCTGTATAAAGTTGACACTTAATTCCTTACTATTTCATCCTATCTATCACTTGGCTGTTTTACTAAATGTGAATCTTCTTGTCAATTGAACAAGAAGAAATATCTAATCCAAGGGGAAAAAAATCTTTTATATTGAAAGAATATGCATATTAAATGTTTAAATGACTGTTGGGAAAATGAATACTGTAAGAGTAAATCATGTTAATTTCTATAGCTATCTGGGCTGATTTATTTTTCTTCGCCTGTTGTAGAAGTCGGCGAATCGCTATATCCTGTGAAATTGGAGGATTTTTTTTTTCTCTCTCAACTCAACTCCACTTAACAAAGCTTCAGTTCTAAACTAATTGGGGTTGGTTGCATGAATTTTCTTCTTCCATTCATTTATGTTATAGGTTATATTTTCTGTGAGGTTATGTGAAATTAAATTATTTCATATAATTTCAGTCCATGCAATCTTAGTTATATCTTTTGTCTTTTTTATTCCTTTTACTTAGATTGACTCCCTCTTTCATATTGGTGCATCTTTAGGCTTATGTGGGATATGTTCGAACTATTTTAAACGAACTTCTCTCGACTTATCATCTCTCAGTGCCACTTCAAATTTATTTCGAATATATTAATTTCTTGTTATTTCCTTTTTTGTATCATCACACATCTGTCTCAACGTCCTCATTTCTGTTACACTTATCTTATAAAAGCGTTACTGCTTATGAGAGTTTATTTCTTTCTGATGAGAAATATCATAATATAATGTTTCATTAAATGCATATTGCTGTCTAAATTGTGCAGTGACTAAATTTTCTTCTTCCCCCTCCTTAATATGCCAGATTCCACAAGCTGGATGGGATAAGTTATTTATATCTTTCATTCCTGCTGATTCTGGGAAGGCATCAGCAAAGACAACCAAAGCAAATGTGAGAAATGGCGGATGTAAATGGGCAGATCCTATCTATGAAACTACAAGACTTCTCCAGGACTCCAAAAGCAAACAATATGATGAAAAGCTATACAAATTTGTCGTGGCCATGGTAGTTTCCTTTGTTGATTCTTTAGTATTGCTGGTTTTACGCACATCATATGTTGATGCCTCTTATTTCTGCATCTATTTTTGAACTTTCTTGTCTCATTGGAACACGTTATTGCACCCCAGTTGAAGTTAGAAATAAATTGCGGGAGAAAATAAGAGAAATTTAGTAAAAAATTAAAGGCTCTTAATCAGCCTCTTAACCCTCACATTGTATTTATAATAGGACAATAATAGAGAACATACAAAAATAACTTTGTTAAGTGATAATAATCTCTAACACTCCTCCTCAAACTGGAGCATACAAATCAAACGTACTCAGCTGGATGCCAAATCCTGAAATGAAAATCGTGACAATGGCTTAGTCAAAATATCACTTAGGCACAACTTAGAGCAAAGATAAGGAGTGCAAATATCCTATTTAATCAACATGTCATAAATAAAATAATAGCTCACCTCAATGTGTTTGGTGTTCTCAATAAATATTGGATTATTAACAATGAATACGGTAGTATGATAATCATAGAACATAGGTATCAACCTAGAACACCAATTCCGCAATCACGAAATAGAGATTGAACCCATAGCATCTAGCATGATATTCTGTTTTTGGGCTAGAATGTGTCACAACATGTTGTTTGTTAATCTACTAAGTGAGAAGATTATCATTAACAAATGTACAATATGTAGAACAGTGATCTACACAATTACCAACCCAATTAGCATCACTGAAGCCGGTCAAAGAAAGAGAAGAAGATGGACGATAGAGTAGAACCTTATCAAAAGCACCTTTCAAATAACGTGAGATACGAAAGATTGCCTCAAAGTGGGGATAATTAGGATCATGGATGAACTAGCTAACGACACCCACAATATAGTTAATGTTTGGGCAAGTAATAGTAAGATATATAAGTTTTCCCACTAAATGCCAATAGTGACTAACATTAGGAAAAGAATCTCTAGTCTCAGCATCAAACTTAACAGATGAAGCCATTGGGATATCAACTGGACGAGAACCAAGAAAGCTAGTCTCAGATTATAGATCAAGGACGTATTTTTGTTGACAAAGAGATAGACCTGACTAGAGTGAGCCACCTTAATCCCAAGAAAATAATGAAGAGCTCCCAAGTCCTTACAAATGACATTTTACTTCAGTATAAATGTGGTATCATCTCCATAAATAATAATATCACGCAAACGGACAATCATAATAATAGTGTCAGAAAAAGAATAATAAATAAATATCAAATGATCATAAGTAGATTGTCTAAAACCATAATTGAGCATATGACACTAAGGCGATGAAACCGGGCACAAGGGGACTGTTTCAAACCATATAAAGCGCGACAAATTGACACACCAAATGCTTACTACCTGAAACAATAAACCTAGGAAGTTGTTCCATATTAACCTTCTCTTGAAGGTACCTATATAGAAAAGCATTATTGATATCAAGTTGAAACAAAAGGCCATGAGTGACTAATTCCAACAAAAGGGAGTATCCTAATAGAGTTAAGATGAGTAACTGAAGAAAAGTCTCCAAATAATTAACACTATACGTCTAGGTGTAACCTTTGGCCACGATACAAGCTTTAAGGCGCTCAGTAGATCCATTTGGCAAGTATTTAATAGTGTATACCTAGCAACAACCTATAGCTTGCTTGCCAAGAGGCAATAGAGTAAGCTTCCAAGTCTAGTTTTGATGAAGTGCCCTTACTTCCTTGTCTATAGCTTGCTTCCATCCAGATGAAGAGAGTGCCTCTTTATATGAAGTTGGAACTGAAACAAACGACAAGGTGCAGACAAAAGAATGCTAACACGAAAATATATGATGATAAGGCATATTTAGCAATAGAATGTTGAGTATAAGTGTGCTTACTACCACACAAGGTGACAAGTATATCACTAGAGGAAAGTGGATCCGGAGCCTCAGACAACGAAAACAAAGTGTATGGGCCAGTAAGTATAACCTTCCACTATTGAGATTGCTAATACACCAACAAGGGAGATGATTAGACAAACTCTAATAGCATAAGAAGAGTACAAGAGGTCTCGGCCTTAGGATGACAAGGGGAAACACGGGTCTCCCCCTCACCACTCGAAACAAGATCTAAGGATAACTGTTGACTTGTATTAGAAAAGAATGAGGTATATTCAAAATATGTGACGTCAACACTCACAAAATAGCAATGTGAAAGGGGATGATAACACTTGTAACCTTTTTGCATATGAGAATAGCCAAGGAAAGCACACTTCCAATCACGAGGAGATGGTTTATCCCAACCAGGGTAAAAAATATGTACAAAGGCTACACAACCAAAAATATGAGGATTCGCAGAAAATGGTTGATTATCTGGATACAAATTGGAGAAAGGCAACTTATGTTTGAGGACTGTAGTAGCTATACGATTAATGAGGTGACATGCAGTGAGAATGGCATCTTCCTAGAAATGTTTAGGAACGTGCATATTAAACATCATGGTATGAGCTACATCCAAAAAATGACGATGTTTGCGCTCAGCAACACTGTTTTGTTGTGAGGTGTATACAACTATTTTGGTGTATAACACCATGCTAAAAAAAAAAAAAAAAAGACTGCATAACAGATTGAATATATTTCAAAGCATCATCAGATCAAAAAATTTTGATGCATTTTCCAAGCTGAGTTGAAATCTTATTATAAAAACGAGTGCTAGTAAATGGTAACTCAAAAGCGCTTTCTCATTAAAAAAATCAAGTCATGTGAGAACAATCATCATCAAAGGAAACAAAATAATGAAATACATTAATGCTAGAGAACCGGAAGGTCGGCAAATGTATGTATCAATAAGATCAATTGAGTTTCTTGCAATTTTTGTTTAGAGTATGATCATTTAGAAAACCATTCTTCTGTTGCTTTTTAATAAAATTTTTATATATCAAAAAAAAAAAAAGGGTTCTGAAAGAGAATCCCAAGTCTATTTAGAAGAGTCATAAAACTCAATAATAGTAGCAATACGTGGTTCTAAACTATGGTACAACCATCCCATTAGTCCTTACTAACTTGATCCTCATATGTCACATTATTGGGTTTAGAAGACTTGTTAGTAATATATTTCAACTTCTTTTTGCCACGAAGGAAAACGTTCACGGCATGTGCCCAGGCTAAATAGTTTAACTCATTCAATTCTTAGATGTAACGGATTTTGGTAAATCATCATCTTTGGATTGGTTGAGTTCAGATTCAGCCATGGCAGAAAGCAAATTGCCGCCCCCCCCCCCCCCAAAAAAAAAACAAAAAAAAAAAAAGTAAGCAATACGTGTAAGCAACACAACTACTAGCAGTCCCAATCAATAAGAAGCAAAGCGCATCAATCAACCAAGCTGAACTGAAACAACATAGGAGGAAATAAACAACACCAGTATGAGAAAAGAATGTGGGCCTACATTCTTGCCGTAAGATCTACCTTCAAAATCAACCTTCAGTCTCAAGGATGTGCCTGTATCGTTGGCTAGGAAATTGCATTAGACCCAGCAAGCAAGCAGTGCGATTATCTCAGACCAAGTGACACTTCTGGACCATTGATATAGTCTCAAAGATGGTCGGAAACATCATAGATGAGTTGGAGAGAAGAGGCAAGCCAATCTGGAAGAGGACGGAGGCCAAACGACCCCGTCACGCACTCGCACGTGCCACTGATAAGTCGCTGCGATGAGATCTATGTGCCAGTGACTTTAACTGCGTGTGGACAAAGCTTTCGGCATTGGCTTTTTGGGGCTGATTTCGATGGTGACAGGCGCAGCTAGTGGTGGTGTTAGTTTTGGGTTTTGATGATTGGAGATGGGTGTTCTATGATGTTGCAGTGGTTAGGGTTTTGCCTTTGGCTTTGATACCAAGTTGAAGTTGGAAATAATTCGAAGAGAAGAGGAGAAATTTAGTAAAAGATTAAAGGGTCTTAATCAGCCCCTTAACCCTCACATTATATTTATAATAGGGTAATAACACAGAAAATACAATAATCCTCCTAAGTGATAATAATCTCTAACAACCCCAATTCTTCTTTGAACTGGTACTGACTTTATGTTTGTCCTGAATTATTGATATCAGGGTTCTTCAAGATCTAGTATCCTTGGTGAAGCTAGCATCAATCTTTCGGATTATGCTGATGCACTGAAGCCTTCGATCATTGCGCTGCCTCTTCAGGGCTGTAATTCTGGAACAATTTTACATGTGAGACCTTTTGATTTTATACATCATATGAACTTTTAAACAGCTACACGTTTTGATCATGACTAGTAGCCAAGTTGAATGCCTAGTTTATTGCTCAGTTAATCATTTTTATGGCACTTGTTTATTTTTAAAACACATGCTGCTTTTCAGAGTGGTGGCCTTGTGGGCCTTATGTATACCCAATAGGCATGCTTTACAAAGAGGGGAACCAATTCCTAGGCCACTAGAATTATTTCTAGTGACTTCTTAATTAAATGCATTACATGGATACATTAAAATGAATAAGCACCTCCCTTATGTAGAATGTTGTAGATCATTTTATTGATCTCCGTATCCCAAGATCTGGCAACTGGAGAAGTTGGCATGAAGAATTACTCACTGAAATCCTTTTTGACATCTGCTTGCAAATGTTGTTGTTGGCTTTCTTCTAGCTTCTGCACTCTGTTTTGTACTAAGCTGCTTATATAATTTTGCTTTGTGCCATCATTTCATAACCTTGTGCTAGGTTCAAGCATTTCTATTATTACTAGCAAACTTCTTTATTATTCCTGTATATAATGTTGTATTTGACTATACCTTTTGTTGCTAGGTCACAGTCCAGCTGTTAACTTCTAAAACTGGATTCAGGTATCAGATCATTATCATAAACGTTAAAAATAAGTGCTTTTATTATTGAGCAGTTTGAAACATGGTCTATATTCTTACAGAGAGTTTGAGCAGCAGAGGGAGCTCAGAGAGCGGGGGCTGCAGGCAGGCGCTGATCTATATAGGCCTGATGAATATGGTACTGGAAAAGCATCGTCTTCAGAAGACATTGCCAATGATCAGACTGAAAAGGTTACATTTGTTCTTCTGTATATGTGCAGATATATTCGTTGTTTTATTTAGTGTCTTCTTTCATTTGGCATTTTGTACTGGGTATTTCGTGATGGATATGGTACTGGAAAAGCATTGTCTTCAGAAGACATTGCCAATGATCAGATTGAAAAGGTTACATTTGTTTTTCTGTATGTGCAGAAATATTCCTTGTTTTATTTAGTGTCTTTTTTTGTTTGGCATTTCGTACTGGGTATTTCATGAACTTGAATCCTTCGTATTAGGATTGTGAAACAAGAGCTTATTTGCTATGCTTCCCCTTGCAATCTTAAAACAGAAATAGTGGCATTGGACAATAAGGTTGAATCTTGATTTATGACGAGAGCTTCTCATCCTGGTTATTGAAATAGGGCACATAAAACAGCTAATGAATTTATTTTAAAATCAAAGTGAGAATCTGCAGTGGCTGGCTGCGAGGGGCTATGGAATAAAATTCTGGAGGCACAAATTGGCAGGAGATGACAGGTCAATGGATCTTTATCTGATTTTTGAGCTAGGAGGTCATGGTGATGGATAGCTAGGAAGGGAACGAGCAAAGCATGGGGTGGAATGTGATTCTGCGCTGGAATCTCCATGATTGGGACGTGAACAGCTATGTCCCTTTTCTTCAAGAAATGCAGGGCGTTGAGGTGGGGGTGGGGGGGGGGGAAGGAAGATGGGGTCAAGTGGAAGTGGACTAGTTCGGGAAGATATGAGGTGAAGTCCTGTTACAAGAAGCTAGAAGCAAGAGGAGAGTCACGGTTCCCTTTGGGTAAATTATGGAGGAGTGGTGACTCTAAAGGTTTTATTTTTTTATTTGGTGTATAGTTTGGGAAGGATCTTTATGGTTAATAATTTGCAATGGAGAGGTTAACAGAGCAGGGGGAAACAATTGATCATTTATTCATTCATTATAATTGGGCGGGAAAATGTGTGGGATTTGATTCTAAGAGCTTTTGATGTTCAGTGGGCAGCATCGAAAGATGTGCAGTGTTCTAAGGTCATGGTGGGGCCACAAACTGAGTCGTGCAAAGATGTTGACTTGGGAGTATGTCCGTCCTTGTCTTTTCTGATTGATATAGAAAGAGGAACAAAAGAATTTTTGAGAGGGTGGATACATCAATTTATAGAGACAATAGTTTTGTTTTGTTTTGTCTCTATTGTTGGTTGCAATCTTTTTGCTGAGAGTATAACTTAGGTCAGGGGTGTTTCTGCAGCCCATTTTTTGTGGCATTGTCTCAATGCTGTTTTTAAAAAATTATAAAAAAGAAAAAGAAATTAAAACCAAAGTGAAATGTGATGTTAATAGTAGGCTTAGTGTTCTTTCCTTATGAAAAGTTAGAAGAAAAGAGTAATAGGCTTGGGGGAGATAAAATTTTCGCTCCCTCATATTGTATTTATATCGATAGCTTTTCCTAAATTAGGAAATACAACCAATCAATCAACCTAAATCAAATCCCTTAGAATCCTCCCAATCAATCTAGAATATTCTAATAATTCTAACACTCCCTTTCAAATTGGTGCATATAGATTGAACATGCCTAGTTTGGTAGACAATTGCTAAAATGAAGGTCGAGCCAAGGGTTTTGTGTTTGGGGGAGATAGAATTTTCTTCCCCTCATATTGTATTTATATTGATAGTTTACCCTAAATTAGGAAATACAACCAATCAATCAACCTAAATCAAATCTTTTAGAATTCTCACAATCAGTCTAGAATCTTCTAATAATTCTAACAATTAATTTATAATTCAAACAATCAATCTAGAATATTCTAATAATTCTAACACTTCCTCGCAAACTAGTGCATATAGATCAAACATATATGCACTAGTTTGGTAAACAATTTCCAAAATGAAAGTTGAGCCAAAGGTTTTGTGAGATTTATCACCCAATTGAGAATCGAAGTGTACAAATGGAGTGGTGATGTCACGCTTAAGCAAGAGGTCCTGATGAAGTGGTAGTTAACCTTAATATGCTTGATCGTTCATGAAAGATAGGATCACTAGTAATGAATATCTTAGCTTGATTATCACAGAACATAAACATTGGAGCTGAAACTTAAGTACCGAGTTCTGAAGAAGAGAATGCACCCAAAATATCTTAGACACATAATGGGCAATGACACGATACTTGGCCTTTACATTAGACTAAGCAACAATAGTCTAATTCTTCCTACACAAAGTTATGAGGTTACCACCAACAAAGGTACAATATCTAGATGTAGACCTCCGGTCTAAACGTCTATCGGCCCAATTTGCATAACTATATCCAATCACATTTATTATGGTAGAAGGTTGATAGAATAAGCTTTGACTAAGAGAATTTTTGAAATACCTCAAAAAGTGACGACATCAAAGTGGGGTTGGCAAGGAGCCTGCATGAATTGATTAATTGAATATATCAACTGCATATATAATGTCAGGTTGGGTCACAACAAGATACATTAGTTAGTCGATGATTTTTCCTAACATCAAGAAAGAGGTCACCATTTTTAAAATCCAAATGCACAGAAAGATACATAGGAATATCAGCTGAAGGAGATCATAAAGGGCCAATATCAGAAAGTAAATACAAGGCATATTTCATTTTCAATAAAGAGATACCTTGGGAAGAACAAGCAATCTCAATCCCTAGGAAATAGCATGATACTCCAAGATCCTTTGCATGGAATTGCTTCCCCAAATAACTCTTCAGTACAAAAATGCCCTCAGTGTCATCACCCGAGATGATAATATTATCCACATAGACAATTAAAACGATGATTCTAAAAGATGATTAATGTACAAATACTGAGTGATCAGATGTGGACCATCAAAAATCATAGTTCAAAAGAGTAGAATTGAACTGGTCAAACCATGGTCTTGGAGACTGCGTAAGTCCATGCAAAACTTTGTATAAGTGACTAAACAAGATGTTTGCTACTTGTGGCAACATACCTAGGGGGTGATTCATATGTCTCTTTTTTATTATGCAAAAAGGTATTTTTTTTATATCTAATTGAAATAAGGGTTATAAGTTACTCACTATAGCAACCAGTAAAATACGAGCTAAGTTAAGGTGAGCCATTGGTGAGGACGTCTAGATAATCAACACCATGGTTATGTTTGTTTGCCGGATAAGAAACGAGGGATTGGAGAAATAATCCGTGGGACCCACCAAGTGAAGTGTTTGTTTTGGTTTTTGTTTAATTCGTCGGTCCCACGGATTGGATGTATAGTTAAGGGTTTTGTCGGATGAGTAATCCTGTGGGGCATGTGGTATTATTAATACCCCATCTTCGGATTTGTTTCCCTCCAAGATCCAAAGGTCCAAAATTATTTCCTATCATATCACATATCAAATCATATCTTTTATCCTACTTTATATCCCACCAACCAAACACCAAAAAATAATCCCACATAAAAAATTAATCCCATCTTTTATCCAATCCCATCTGTGGATCCCACAGTATTACTTATCCCCCGTCATCCAATCCCTCAAACAAACACACCCCATGAGTTTTAAGTGTATGCCTTAGCTATCGATTGAGCCTTAAGCCTCTCCGTGGCATTTAGCAGATATTTTACTATATATACCCAACGGTATCCTACTGTTTTCTTGCTAGGCGATAGAGGAGTGAGCTCCCATTTACGATTGTGATGCAGTGCTTGCCTCTTCTCATCCATTACTTTCTTCCAATCAGGAGATAATAATGCCTGCTTATAGGAGATAGTAATAGAAATAGAATACAAAGCATTGACAAAGGACTGGAGACGTGGTGATGCGTTATGATATGAAACAAGCTTAGCTATAGGATGAGTGCAAGCATGTTAACCTTTTCTTAGACCAATGGGAAGATGATGAGTATCAAAGGGCTCAGGCTCAATAGAACTAGATGTAGAACTTTCTAGAGTCTCAAATGTAGTTCTAATAGGAGTCTTAAGAGGCTCAAGATCCATAAGTGTAGAGGTAATCGATGTAGGACCAGTATGATGCTGATATACCTTTAAGGATGGTACACTCGGAATTGGCATTATAGGAATAAGGAGAACTTGGTCAACAAAGGGTAACTGTGTGGTGTGAGATGATGATTCCTCTCGAGAGGGAAGGGAAGCCTCCCCCAGTGGTGTAAAATAGGTGGACTCGAAGAAGGTAGCATCAACAGTCACAAATTATATACGGGAAGGTGGATGATGATAGCAATTTCTCTTTTGAGTGCGAGAGGTACCAAGACACAATGACGAGCATGAGGTAAAGGTTTGTCCAAGTTTAGATCCAGATTATGAACAAACACAACACAATAAAAGATATGAAGAGTGAAAGTGAAGGGAGCAACCGAAGGATATCGGGGAAAAACGAGGATTTATTACCAAGGAGGGTAGAAGAAAGATGATTTATGAGACAACACACAGTCAAGACAACATTCTCCAGTATTGTTTCCAAACTTTCTTATTGAATTGCAAGGCGTGAGCAACATTCAATAAATGGTGGTGTTTATGCTAGAAACACCATTTTATTGACAAGTATGAACACAGAAAATTTGATGTATAATGCCCTGCTCAAAACAAAATTGAGTCATGGAAAATTGGGTTTATTCTAGAGCATTGCTAGAGCAAAAGATATTGATTTATTTGTCAAATGGAGTTACGATCTCATTATAAAAACATAAGACAATAGTAGGTAACTTAGAATGATATTTCATAAAAAATAGTCAAGTCATTCATGAGTAATCATCCACAAAATTACAAAATACCAAAATCCATTAATAGAACCAACTCTTGAATGACCCCCTAATGTTTGTATGGACTTTAGCAAAAGGTTGAGACTAACAACTAACATTATGACTCCAAAAATAATTACAGTTATGCTTGCAAAGTTGACAAGCTTAACATTCGAGACTCGAAATAGAATCTAGACTAGGAATTGCAAACTTGAGGCGAGCTTAGGACAAATAATCTAAATAACAGTGCTGTTGCAAAGGAGAAATTGATGCATCAGATAATGAATGAGGAGGAGAAGTAAAGTTAGTAGGATCAAGGTAATATAGACTAGCTTATTCAGATCTCGAACCAATCGTCCTTTGTATCTTGAGATCCTAAAAAACACAAAGAGGGAGGAAAGATTAAAGAACAATTTAAAGATATGGTTAACTGACTAATGGATAATAAATTAGAAGGAAACTTAAGTACAAAAAGACTCAAGGATAAAGTTAGGGAGAAAGAATGCTAAAGATATCCTTCACTGGCCATAGGTTGAGAGGACCCATCAGCAAAGGTTATATTGTGAGTGGTGGTAGCTAAGTCAAAATTAAGAAAGGGTTACTCGATACTTGTGCGCTGGCACCGGAGTCAATGTCCCATTAAGGAGTTTAGGGAAAAGTAAAGTAAATAATATTACTTCAATGGGCCAAAATGAGAGCAGAACTAGAAGAGTGAGAGTTGCGAAGAGCCTGCATAGTTGTCTCTAACTTTGTAGGGGTGAAAATGGTTGAAGAAGTTTTATCAGATGTAGCAGGATCACTCAAACCAGAAGTTCTCTGTGTAGAATAAAAAGTTAGTGTCGGTGGTCTCAGTAGTAATGTGATGAGCCTAACCAGGATGGCCACATTTATTCTAGTAGTATGGTCCAATATGGTTAGTGCCACTACAATAATCACATTTCTTAGTTTTGCGACCAAATCTACCTCCACAAAATGCGCCACGAGGAGTGAAGCCACCACATGAATCATTGCAGATGCTCTATGTGAACTACCACAACCTCTAGAACCATTAATCAAGGTAGTAGAATTGGAATTACTTAAGCATTTGCCGTCGTAGGAATAGTTTCACCAGCAAGAAATTGGTCACGGTAGCCACAAAGATAATCATTAAGTCTAGTAAGGGGCAACACTATCATCAATTGTATCATCTTAGCTTTAGTTTTTGGAAATGGGTGAAACTGTAGGACGATCACCAAGTGCCTTAAGTGTGCTATAATACTCAGATAATGGTCGAGAACCTTGCCGAAAAGAGAAGAGTTGCTTATAGGCTTTGAAGATTTTTTAAACATTATTTCATTGAAAGGAGTATACGAATGAATCCCATATTGCTTTGGAAAAACCATACAAAGCAACATCACAACAAATTGAGGGCTCCAGGCTATGTCAAAGCCAACTTATAACATTGACATCCACAACAAGCCATTGAGAATAATTAGGAGTCTAAGAATTTGGTGAGGGATCCGTAATAATCTGTCAATCAATAAGGAAGACTAAAGACCAAGTTAGGTAATTGGTCCCATTTAGCTTCTCACAAGACATTGATTTGGGGAGGCTATCCATTCGGGTAAGAGAAATCGACGAGGCCGTTGATGGAGCCCTAGATGTAGTTGAAGCATCTAAAGTCTTTGCATTATCGAACATTGGAAACCAGTGAATAGATAATAAGTAACAAATCAAGCAAGGGGAATAGACTAAACAAATACCGAATACCAAGCAACAAGCAACGAGTGAGCAATATGACAGTGGCATAATCGTGTAGAAGTCACAACCTGAGCAAAGTATGAACCGTGGGCAATAGTCGAATAGAAATACACTAAGATAGGGTTGTGCCAAGATCAAAGCATCATCAAACGAGCAAAAGAGTAAGAACAATCAACACATGAAAAAGAAGCCTTTGTCGAGGACAAAGATCATGATCGAGCAACAAACAAGTGGAAATTGAACAAACGACCTGCAGAGTGACAAGAACATCAAATCGATTGTTGCTAGAGGTCAGATTACATTATGCAAGGACTTTCAAGAGTAGTCGAAGGGAGAGGAAGCAACACTTGGTGCCAGAAAGAAGGCGTTTGGATCTGGGTGTTGGGACTAGTGATGATCCACGAGGGGCCTACTAGCTGGGGGTCTTCGTCGTTTGGGGTCGCTGATTAGATGATTGGTGGCTGTGGTTAGAAAGTGGTTGATGAAGTGAGACAGGGGACGGCTAGGTCTTTTTTACTATAGCTGTATGTGCCCCCCCCCCCCAATGCAAATGCTTTTGTTTATTTATTTATTTTATCTTGGATCAGTGCTTTGATATCAAGTTAGAAGAAAAAATTAATAAGTTTGGGAGAGAGAAATACTTCTCCCTCGTATTGTATTTATATTGATCATTAAATTAGAAAATACAACCAATCAATCAACCTAAATCAAATCCCTCAGATTCCTCATAATCAATCTAGAATATTTTATAATCATTCTTACATAAGGGAAAAGCGTCTCCTTCTAGGCATCAAATTGATTTTTTTTTTTAAATTTCCATTATTATTGTTATTATTATATTATTCTTAAATTTGTGAACAAAATCATATTCAATAATACTATGCTAATAAGTGTTGACAATTTAACTGTTTAAGCTGTGGGAGTGGGTGTTAAAGTATTTACGTCACTATTAGGAGTATGAGTTGATTGTAAATATAGAAATAGGCGTAGATTGAGGTGTAGATTGATTCCTGTACTACGAGGTTTGATTACTTTGTTTCCTAATTTTGTAAAGTTCATGTATATAAATAAACTCGGTGATACCTTATAGTGGTTAAGCCATTCTATTCAACCTATATTCTTGACATTGTATCAGAGCGGGTTTTTAACCGGTTCTCACCATAGTCCACACTGTGTCTATGTCTGCGCGGGTTAGCGTGAGAGGGCTATCAAATGTTGTCCCATATTGTCTTATGAGAAAAGTTATTTCCCCATGTAAGACCTGAGTTTAAAGTTAAGGTCCATTCTTTTATGTGATGTTAAGTTTTAGTGTTGAGGGTAGTTAGCCAATTGCTGGAATTTTCTCGAACTTCTTATTGGAATGCAGTTATTAGGGTTCTGAGATACCTAAAGGGAGCACTAGGGAGAGGTCTAATATATTAAAATCATGGTCATGGTTTCATTTAGGGTTATACTAATGCATATTAGACTGGATCACAATCTGATAGACGCTCTACTATTGGGTATTGTGTCTTTGTTAGAGGAAATCAAGTGTTATAGAAAAGTAAGAGGCAAACTGTTGTTGATAGGTCCAGTGTAGAATTAGAATATAGAGTTCTGGCTCACATTTTATGTGAATTAATCTGGATATAACATGTTGGAAGAATTGAGAGTTCATCTTTTACAGCCTATGAAACTATTATGTGATAATTAAGCTGCAATACACATTGTTTCTAATCTAGTATTTCATGAAAGAACCAAACACATCAAAGTGTATTGTCATTTTGTCAGACAGGAGATATTGCAGAATGTTATCAAGACAGGATATGTTAAGTCAGAAGACCCAACTTGTAGACTTATTTAGTAAAGCAATTAGAGGTCATCAGGTTAGATATATTTGTAACAAGTTTGAAACATATGATACGTGTGCTCCAATTTGAGGGAGAGTGCTAGGAATATAAGTTGATTGTAAATATAGAAATAGGTGTAGATTGATTCCTAGATTAATTCCTTCCTAGAATAGGAGATGATTGATTGTTTCCTAATTCGATAAAGTTCATATATATATAAATAGACTCGGTGATACCCTACAGTGGTTAAGGCATTCCATTCAACCTTTATTCTTGACGGTCATCAACACTCTTCTCATCTGCCCTTTCTAGTATTATCAGACCCGAGCCAAATGGGCCAAACATGTCCATGTATGCTAGCTATATGCTTAGAAATTGTTTTTAACTTGTAAGAAAATGCTTCTTCATATGCATGTACACAAAGATGCATTATGCAAAAAGCCTTTGAAAACATGGAGTACAGAATATTAATCGTGGTTGGAACTTTTTAAAATGGAATAAAGAACAACCGCAACCATAAGGGCTGCCACTTGTTTGTGGGACAGTTCGCCAGCATATTAGAAGAGGGAAATGTGATTTGGGTGCTATAGTGGAAATCATTTGATTCATTTTTCTCAACCTGACCGGACTTTCTTTTTAAGAGGGAAGGAGTTATCATAAAGGCCATTGATAAAGGAGCAGTCCTTGCATTATCCTCCTGTAGTAATGTTGAGTGGTATTCTTCTTGGGGTACCCTTGGTGTGTTTGTGCAGTTCTTTTTTTTTTGTTTTTGCAGTCACAGTGTAGTTCTTTTATTGGGGTCAAAGAAACTCTTATCTTATTGATGAATGATAAAATATTTTTAATGAGACAGATGACAGAAAATTAGCCCTTCCTTTGCATTTTGATTTGGATTCATCTGGTTAGGAACTAGGGAAATGTGCAATATTCTTGAAGGAAGTTTGGTACTAAACTCCTCTGGACAATTACCTACTGGGCAGGGTTCCTAGTGATTCTCGGCCCATTGAAAACAGAAAAGGCTTCTTCTTTCTTAGAATGGCCATTTTCCTCTTGCATGTGTGCATGCATGGATGGATAGTGTGTTGCAGTTTGGCAAGCAGAAACAAAATGCCCATTGAACAAAATCCATAGCGCCATCGGGCCTGGGGTTCTAGAAACTGACCTTTCAAGGTCTGGCTCGCTCACACCCAACTTGGGGGATTTGAATGGAAATTTTAAAGAGCCAATATAGTGTGCTCTAGTCTTTCAATCAACTCAACAAGACCTTAATCCCAAGCCAATGGGGGGTGTTCTAGTCTCAGCTGAAAGAAATATACCATTACCTTTTCTTATTGCACTTTTATTTCTATTTCTGAAATGATTCTTTTGATCTTCCGTGTCTTGAGTTGGAAATGTTGTATTGTATAAAGAGAATCATTATCTTTATGTGAAAAAGACATAAAAGGATCCAGTATATGCTATTGTCTGTTATCAGTCCTCATAGTCCATGAACAGTTTGATCTGATAAAATCATGCTCTGATTTTTTCCCCTGTGAATGTAGCTGGGTGCAAGAGTTAGGTTCAGGCCAGAATCTAAAGAGCTTCCATCACTTGAAGAAGAGGCAGGGTTAACTGAAGAATATGCTGACTCTGCTGCGGGATTTGATGGGTCATCCAATACCTCAGAAAGTTTATATGCTGAAAAGCAGGACTCTAGCGCACATGAGATTGATAGCCTGAAAAGTACAGTGTCTGGTGATCTAAATGGACTTTCCCATTGTCAAAGCCCTGGGGAAGAGAAAGGGGATAATCATCGAATTTTGGCGCAGGGAAGCAGTGATTGGGTTCAAGGCTGGAGTTCAGACTATTCCATGGATAATGACTTGGCAATTGCTTATGAGGAGAATAGTAGACTGAGGGGAAGTTTGGAAGTGGCCGAGTCTTCTATTGTTGAGCTTAAGTTGGAGGTAGGTTCTTTAAAAAGCCATGCGGATGTAATAGGTATTGAAACACAACAGTTTGCCCAGCAACTTGCTGCTGAGATTGCTTCAGGAGAAGAACTGGCAAAAGAAGTTTCTGTCATGAAGTTAGAGTGTTCAAAGTTAAAAGGTGATCTCGAACAGCTCAAAAGTTTAAAATTAAGTCCTCAATATGCAAGCAGGGAAACTAGTAACAGCAACCGGGATCATTTGTTTCAAGGTGTACAGGTCAGATGGCTAAAGGGGGTTTTAGTGATGGAGGATAAAATAAGAGAGCTTCAAAAGAAGGTTTACCTTGGTTTCCATGATAGAGAATCGAGATTCCTTCATTCAGACTTGGAACCATTGCTTATTGTTCTGCAGGAACTCAAACATGGAACTGAAGAAGCAATTTCTCTGCTAAATTTACCATCAGAAATAACACACGTAAAGGAGATCAGAGAAACTATCTCACATGAAACTGAACAGTTTGTATCAGAAAATGGGTTGGACGTGGATTTGTATCAGCCACCAGATATGCTTCACTGTTTAAGCATCCCCAGCGTAGTGTCTCAAGATCCTGATTCTATAGGTGCTACCAATGCAATGAAAGGCAAAATCTTTGAACTTCTAAGGGAGTTGGATGAAACGAAAGCTGAAAGAGAAAGCCTTGCAAGAAAAATGGACCAGATGGAGTGCTACTATGAGGCCCTTGTTCAGGAGCTTGAGGAAAATCAGAAGCAGATATTAGGAGAATTGCAGAATCTCAGAAATGAGCACTCTACTTGCCTGTACGCTATTGCTTCCAGGAATTCTGAGATGGAATCAATGCGCCAAGAAATGAATGAGCAGATCTTAAGATTCACAGAAGAGAGACGTAATTTGGATTCCATTAACAAGGAGCTTGAAAGAAGGGCTGTTACTTCAGAAGCAGCACTGAGGAGGGCTCGCTTGAATTACTCCATTGCAGTAGATCAGTTACAAAAGGACCTTGATTTGCTTTCTTTTCAGGTTTTATCTATGTTTGAGACTAACGAGAACCTTGTCAAACAAACCTTTTCAGACAATTCACAACTATTTTTCCGAGGGCACCCAGATGTGGTAGAGAGTCCACAAGAATCTGATGCCACTAAACTTTTGCAGTGTCAGAATCAAAATGCAGGGTTAAAGAAACAAGTGTTGGGTGGAGATGTTCTTTTAGAGGACATGAAAAAATCTCTCCTGTTGCAGGAAGGGCTTTACCTGGAAAGTTGAGGAGGAACTCTCGGAAATGGATTCGGTGAACATGTACTTGAATGTTTTCTCCCAGATTCTGCAAGAAACTTTGTTTGAAGCAAGTGCTAACTTTATTCTTATGAAAACAAAAATAGATGAACTTACGCAGGAGTTAGACCTTTCAACTGAGTCCAAGAAGTTGTTAATGGTAGAGCTGCAAACTGCCATGGATGATGTTCAGACCTTGAATGAGTACAAAGATAGTTGCATTGTGAAGTGTAGCGATATGGCTTTGCAGAATCAAATTTTAGAAGCCAAGTTAGAAAATCTTTCCAATGAAAATTGTCTACTCGCTCAGAAGATCACGGATTGGGAAGTGGTCATGAGGGAATGCAGAAGTTATGAGGGCAAATATGAGGCTTGCTCTGCTGAGAAAACAGAAATCACAAATTTGTTAAAACAAGAAACTCTAAACAAGGGGAATCTTCAAAAAGAGATGTCCTCTTTAAAAGAAGAGTTGAAAACTGTCAAAGCTGAAAACGGTGTGCTTGCTTATTCAGCTGAAAATCTGCAGAGAACTTTCAACTTTTTGGAAGACAAATTGGGGAGTCTTTTGGCATCTTACCACAAGCAATGCAATGGATTGAGTCTTTTGACAAATTCTGTATATCAGGATATGGGGTTAGGGGATTTGATGGGTATCGTTTCAAAATTGGAAGAGATCCAACATAATGCATGTGAAAAGATTCTTTCACTTCTTGAAGAGAAGAAAAATCTAGAGGATGAAAGAGACCTTGCTCAAGTGTCCTCAAGCACTGCCAACTCAGAAATTTTGGTTGTGAAGCAGAAGTTTGCGCATGACTTAAAGAAAATGGCTACTAATCTAGAGGCGTCCAATGATCTCATGGAAAAGCTTCAATTGGAGCTTGAGACTCTTTGTAATAAACTCCATATTAGCTCTGAAGCTGAAGAAAAATATGCACACCAGAACAAAGAGCTTTTAGCTGATCTAGCATTTTTTGAAGTTGAGCTGCAAGACCTTGCTAAAGAGATTTTGGCCTTGGAGACTGTAACTGAGGAACTTGGAAAGAGTGAGTTGATCATTGCTGAGTTAACATATGAAAAACAAAATTTGGTGGTCTCTTTGCAAGATAAAACTGAGGAATCTGTCAAGTTGGCATCTGAGCTTGATAGTTTGAAAGAAAGTTTGAGATTACTGCATGATGATTTGCACGTTGAGAGAAGCTTCAGAGATAACTTAGAGGCTACTGTTAAAGATCTAACCTCCCAATTGAATGAGAAGCATGACCACTTTGTCCGATTCTCCCAGCAGGAAGCTGAACTGGCACATTTCAGACATCTCGCGTCAGATCTAGAACTAGAAAAGTCTAGAGTCTGCCATATTTTGCTGCAGCATGAGGAATGTATAGAAAAGCTTCGTGAAGAATCTTCTTGTCTTGCTGACCTGGAAAGTCATTTATTAGAAATGCATGAATATGTAATTGTGGCAGATGTTAAGCTCATATTCATTAGAACTCAGTATGAAGCCCAAAGTGAGGAGCTTGGACTGAAACTTGAGTCCTCAGAGAAGTACCTTGGGGAGCTTCGCATGAAACTTTTTGATGCAGAGGTAATGCTGAATCATTCTTTTGCTGGTGAAGCACATCTCATTGAAGAAAATGCAAACTTGGTGGCAACTGTCGAGTCCCTGAGATCCGAGTTGAATGACTCTGTTGCTCAACATTGTGTCCTTTCAGATCTACACAGCACGATGACGGTTGAATTAGAGGAATACAAGAATAGGGTGGCGATATTGGAGGTTAACTTTTCGAAGGATAAAAATGAACATTTTCAGGAGGTAGAAGAGCTGAAGCATATGCTGCTGCTTTCTGACGAAGTGATTGATAACTTGATGTTCTTCAAGGAAGAATTGGAAATCATGGTGGTAGTTCTCAAATCCAAATTGGATGAATTGCATGGTCATATAACCTCAGTTGAAGAACGTAATGATGAGCTGATGATGCTGCGGAATCAGTGTGATGAGCTTACCCGCAGGCTGTCCGAACAGATTATGAAGGCAGAAGAGTTCAAGAACTTGTCTACCCATTTGAAGGAGCTTAAAGACAAGGCTGAAGCTGAATGTCTCCAGGCTCGTGAGAAAAGAGAATCTGAAGGGCCATCAGTTATCGTGCAGGAATCACTGAGAATTGCCTTTATCAAGGAACAGTATGAAACTAAACTGCAAGAATTGAGGCAGCAGCTTTCTGTTTCCAAAAAGCATGGGGAAGAGATGCTTTGGAAATTACAAGATTCTCTTGATGAACTTGAGAGTAGGAAGAAATCAGAAGCTTCTCACTTGAAGAGAAATGAAGAGCTATCACTGAAGATATTGGAACTGGAGGCTGAATTGCAGTCTGTAGTTTCTGACAAACGTGAAAAAACGAAGGTTTTTGATCGTATGAAGGCTGAATTGGAATGTGCACTTTTGAGCCTTGAATGCTGCAAGGAAGAAAAGCAAATGCTTGAAGATTCTTTGCAAGAATGCAATGAGGAGAATGCTAGAATTGCAACTGAGCTTACCCTGACCAAGGGACAGCTGGAGAGTTCTGCATCTTCCATGAATATTCAAAAGGGAGAAAGTATTGGATCAGATGAACTGGGTCATGTATCTGGTCATGGAGTTTTAGGAAAGGTTTACGAGGAAAATCCAGTTGCAGGTGCTTCAGGGCTTGAAAGTTGTACTATGTACCATGAGGGAGTAGAAGATGCAAGTTTAGTTCCAGTGGTTGAAGGTGAAGAACATTCAACTGTACCTGCAAACATGCAACCTCTACAGGTAATTACATTTTCTCTGAACAATCATTGTTGTAACCATTGTTGATCCATTGATGCTTGCAATTCCTAAATATTCGTTCATAAAGTTGATTTGGATGGTAATGATGTCTCTGAGTGTTACTTTGCTGTTTTGAGGTTGTCTTGAGTTCAAGATGACAACTTACGAAACTATTGACTTTGATTACATTCCTGTGGACCTTTAAACAGCCAGATTGGTAGGATGCCTCTGAAGAGTTAAGAACATTATGCTTCACATACATGTTTTGTTGTTTTCCCACTATTTGGTGCCCCAAAGGAAATAATATGAAAAAACTAGGATTGAAATTCATGATACTCACTTTTTCCATACTGGTAGCATAGTCTTTTTATCTTTCATCCAAGCAATTAGGTAATCTGGATACTTATAATTAATCGTAAAGCCTTTTATTTTCTCCTTATTTACTTTTTACCTTCAGTACGTAATAACAGGTTGGGTAAGTAATGGCCAATATTTAAAACCATGGTGCATAGGAAACCCTGCGGGGCCTTCGCCCCAATTTCTGCCCTTATTTTTCTGTCTCTACTATTTCCCAACTCCTGTTTTTCAATATATATCTTAATCTTTACTATAGTTGCTGTTATTTAAAGACACTATTGGATGTCGCTTTGCCATGTGGAAATGATTTCTTGTTCATCAAATAGAACCTCTATTTTAGTATTTTCAGTTCAGCAAGCAGATCACTGAGAAATTATCTCATAGTTTGATTTCATTCATCTTATGCGTATGCACAATGTACAGTGGTTTCTAAGCAAGTCTATGGTTGCAATCATTTAGCAGGGTGTTATTGTACCAGAAAGTCTACATGGAATTTCAAAGCATGCATTTCTAGAGCAAGGGGCCTCGTTGCACAATGATTCGAAGCATTTAGCTGTTATCAATGATCATTTTAAAACCCAGAGTTTAAAGTCTAGCATGGATCACCTGCACAAAGAGGTAATTTTTTTTTTTTTTTTGTCTGGAAAACAAGCCAAAGTCTCCTGTTGATCATGTCTCCCATCATATATTGTTGGAAGGCTTGGTTGCATAAGTTATGAACTCCTGTCCCCTCAAAGAATTTGTGTGCAGTGGAAGTCCACTATAACCTCTTGCTGCCTTCTGATTGCAGTTGGAGAGAATGAAAAATGAGAACTCCTTTCTTCTACAGGAAGATCGTCATTTTGAACCACATTTTCTAGATTTACAAACAGAACTGATGCAGTTTCACAAGGTAAAATCAGCTACATTCTTGAACACCTTACACTTGCAATTATTTTTTTATTTATATTTTATTTTATTTTATTTTTTTGCAAGTGTAGATCACCTTAGTATCACTGTCATTGCTGTTATTCAGTTATCTTAGTTCTGGGTTTTCCTGTGTTAAGGTAAATGAAGAGTTAAGAAGCATATTCCCTTTATTTGACGAATTTCCGGGCAGTGGGAATGCATTGGAAAGGGTACTCGCTTTGGAGATTGAGCTTGCAGAAGCACTAAAGGCAAAGAAGAAATCAAGTGTACTTTTCCAGGGGTACGTCATCCTTTTGTTATAATGCCAAATACTACAGAAACAAAAGTTGAGGGCTGTGGCAGTTTGTGCAGAAAACTACCCTTATACTATCTTGTTGATCGGAACTGTGCATAAATTATTATCTCTTGCCTGTGTAAAGCTCAGGTATGTTAATAAACATTGGTTTGTCCAGAGCTGCAGAAAAAGCACAGAAAAGTCAAAGCCTTCATTTTTGGGCTTCTATGGCATAAGCCTTGAGCTTCACTTATGACTAAAGGGCATTTACTATTTGGGGCCTACTCCTCAAACTACGATGTGCATTTTTAATATGCCTTGACGCATATTTTGAGTCACACCAGACACCAAACAAAGGGTCATGCCCTTTAGTCTCAAATCTCAATTGATCTGGGGCTTTATGTTCTACTTTATTTTTTATTATCAGTTGTTTTTCAACTGCCTTGATTTCTTTGTTTTCACATTTTAATTTTATAGCCTTGAACTTTTACCAGTGTGGTTTATGATGCAATAAAGGTATTACAATCAGCTTTCCTTCACCATGTAAACTAGTAGTAGCGGTGCTACTTAAATCCCTTGCATTTATGTGATGTTTTAAATTTTAGTTGTCATATATTTTTATTAATTGATTATGTTTTTGCTTGTGGCCTTGTGATTTTTGTCCAAGTCATAATGCTCATGTCATGTTCTGTCTCATGTTCACCAATATATTGCTAACTTTTAATTTATCAAATATAAATAGCTGAGTTGTATTTATGATGTTTATACTTCACCAAATCTTGTATTTAGTCTCTTAGGTGACAACCCCAACAATTTAGGCTGCATTTCCTTAGTAAGGAGACTTGACTCTGAGTCTTATTACCCACCTCCACCCGAGACCCGGGCCCGGGGGGCGGGGGGTGTTAAGATTTGATTACTTGTCCCCAGTGAGGGTAGCCCTTGGGCATTGGAAACAAATTACTTGTAGTGTTTTATAGGAAGTCTGGTAGGTCATGGTAAGATTTGACTGCTTTTCTGATACATTTTAACATAACCTTTTCCTCCGTGGTCCAGTTCATTTCTAAAACAACACAGTGATGAGCAAGCAATATTCCAAAGCTTTAGAGATATCAACGAGCTGATCAAAGAGATGTTGGAACTCAAGGGAAGGTTTGTGTCTGTGGAGAGTGAGCTGAAAGACATGCACGACCGTTACTCCCAACTGAGCCTCCAGTTTGCGGAGGTTGAGGGCGAGAGACAGAAACTCATGATGACGCTCAAGAATGTCCGAGCATCCAAAAAAATTACCCAGTTGAATCGCTCCTCAACAGCTGCCCTTGGGGAGAACCCCTCATAGGCAGTGTTATCTGCCCGACACTGAGCTTGCAAAATCCTAGAAGTTATGCTTCGTCCACATCTGATGTTAATGGCACCCGTTTCATAATATTTCTAAATTATGCATTGACATCAGCAACCAGTTGGCTACTGGCCTTTTTTTGATTTCATGGGTAACTTAAAACAAGCTTGAAGGGTTTCAGTAGCTGAGACATTTTCCTTGTAAATAATAAATGTCCCTTCCAACAGCTCACAATACAAGGTGTAAATGTCTGTAATATTGGGACCCTATGCCTTCTCTCTGTCATAGTTGGTGTTGTAATTCCCATGTATAGAAATTTATATTCTTTATTGACATCTTCATTTTTATTTTAAGGCCCAAGTTCTAAGCAGTGTGAATGTCTTTGTTCCCTTTTTTCCCTTCTTTCGTTGTGGTATTTAGTTGTGGCTGCTTGAATTTGCTTTAGAACAGTGTCCAGAAAATACTCGTTCATGGTACCACATATAAAATACTATTGTGTAAAGGTAGCTTTCTGAAGTTACTAAGAATTAATTATGTTATTTCTAACAAATTTATTTCGTTATTTCATTTACTATAAAATTATTATTATTATCATTTTTTTTTTTAGTTTGAAGGATATTAGCATAAAAGCAAATCACCCAGAAAATGTATTTGAATAATTAAGTTATTAAGGAAACGAATTTGCTTTTCATTTAGCTGTTGCCTCTTCGTGGTTGAGACATAATTGCTGCGCGTAGTTTTCATTTCCAAGCATAAAATTTATAATTCTGCCTATCTGATTTATTTGTCTATACATTTACTTAGAGTTTTACACCAGAATGACTGTAAATTTATTATTTTATAAAAAATAATCCACTATAATTAACTTTTATTATAGTAACCACACAATCAGAAATTTTACTAAACCAAATATATAAATAAGATTTCAATCAATCGGTCAGGTTTTTTTTTTTTTTTTTTTTTTTTTTTTTTTTTTTTTTTTTTCTGGAAGGAAAATGTTTCATGGAATTTCAAATGAAAGGTATAAATTTGTGCAGAGCAGTGACGATCTGGTACATCTCATGAGAAGTTAGGAATATCAAATATACTCATATTCAGTGAGTATTCGCTTCACTTACCCTGTTCAAGGAGAGTATGAAAATATTAATAGCGGAGAAGGGAACAGGCATGAGAATTTGAGGTGTTATTTGAATGGGTAAGGGAACGAGGATGGATACAATAGTCTCCGCTTCGCACCCGTTTAAATATTTATTTATTAATTTATATATATATATATTTAATTTTTATTTAATATATTTATATAATATATATTTTTATTTAATACATATAATATTTATAATAATTTTTAATATTTATTTTATACATATAATATATAATTTGTAATAGTTAGTATACTTGACGGGTAAACAGGGATAGGGACGGAAAATTCATTATCTAGCAAGAACGCGTATAGGAAAATTTTTTTTTCCCCAAATGGGAATAGGGACGGAGATGAGGAGAAGTAAGGGTATTGCTAAATGGTAACAGGGAAGGTTATACCCGCCCCCATGAGAAGTATCACAGTAATAAAACCCATTTGAAAACAAATAATGAATTTGCTTTTCTTTTTATCCACACTTTTTTTCTTTTCCTCCCTTTCTCTCTTTCTTGGGAGGGCACCCAGAAAGGTTTCTTGATCTACAAAGCTCTTCTTCAAGCAATGCATCTAATTCATCTCTCCTAAACAAACTTCTTTTGGTCGAAATACAAATACATTTAATGTGAGAAACCACAACATTAAAGCAACAGCTAATAGTCATGACAAAACACCTCCAAGTTCCTTTATTTTTTTTTCTTTTTCTACAGTCACTTCAACCAAAGAATACCCGAAATCCAGAGAGCTTCTGAGAGGAAGCTGAGCAGTTATCCGGACGACAAATTTGGAGAGACGGGAGCCAACTGAAGAATCTTTGTCAATCTTTCCATTCGGGGTTACAGGATGGAGCACGAACACCTGTTCTTCTTCGGGAAATTATTCTGCAGTTTCTCTGCGGCAAATGCGTTCAGAGTCAGTACTATGTTAGGGGATTTGGGTAGTAGGAACTTGGTTTTTATATATTGTGTGTGGCCAACATATCAATACAAAAGTGTGTGAATATAAATATGAAAGCATTTCATGTGTTCGGGTTGCCTTAGCTTCAACCAGCTATAAAATGTTTATCCCACAGCAAAACTTACTTTCCCTTCTAAGTAAGGCATTGTAAAGCTTAGTGAATTGAGAAGAATGCACACACAAACTGAATTTTGGTGCTGTGAATTTATATACATAGAGAGAGTGACTGTACACATTACCTTGGTGACCATTCGAATTACTAAGTGATTAGGTACACCTTTGACATTAACACTACATTAATATACTACATAAATTAACACTCTTCCTCACGCTAGAGTATATATATCATATATTCCAATCTTGTTAAAAATGTATCTCACTCTAGCTCCTCCTAAAGCCTTAGTGAATAAATCAGCTAATTGATCTTCTGACTTTACATGACTAGTTTTGATGACATTCTGTAAAATCTTTTCTTTGACAAGTGACAATCAATTTCGATATGTTTAGTTTGCTCATGAAACACTAGGTTAGAAGCAATGTGAATAGTAACTTAATTATCACAAAATAAGTCATGGGCTAAGATTCAAGAACCCCTAATTCTGTTAATATATGACGTATTTAGACTAATTCACAAAAGTATGTACCATAACCCTACATTCTAATTTTGTACTTGACTTGCTACTACTGTCTACTTTTTACTTTTCCATAATACTAAGTTTATCTCACAAAGATATAATAACTAATAGTTGATCGTCTATTTGATGGTGAATCAGCCCAATTTGCATCTGTATAACCCAAAACAAGTGTATCACCATTATTTCGATACAACAAATCACATCTTAGTGCATCTTTTACATATCTCAGAATACGAATAATCGCATCCCAATGACTTGATCGAGGTGTTTCAAGAAACTGACTCACTACACTCGTAACAAATGAGATATCTGGTTGTGTAATGGTGAGGTAGTTAAAATTTTCAACTAATCTGCGATATCGACCAGGATCATTCAATAATTCTCTCTTATTTCTTAGAAGCTTTGTATTGGAATCCATTAAAGTATCAATTGGTTTGGCTCCTAATATACCAGTTTTAGAAAGCAAATCAATAACATATTTCCTCTAAGAAAAGGCAATACCCTTGTGTAATCTTGCAATCTCAATGCCCAAGAAATACTTTAGTGCACAAAAATCCTTGGTGTTGAATTTAGTTTGAAGGAATATCTTCAAATCATGAATTCCTTGTGTGTCATCATTTGTGATTACAATATCGTCCACATAAACTGCAACCATATCTTTTCCTAAGAGGAATGATGGTAGAAAACAAAATGATCAACACCGCAACGTATCAATCTAAATTCTATTACCATATCACTAAACCTGCCAAACCATGCATGAGGGGATTGCTTTAAACCAAACAGTGACTTTTTCAATTTACAAACTAGTCTAGACTCCCCTTGAGCAACAATGCCAGGAGGTTACTTCATACACACCTCTTTTGTAAAATCACCATGTAAGAAGGCATTTTTAATGTCGAATTGATCAAGAGACCAGCGAAAAATGACTGCATGAGAAATGAGATGTACTGATGTGATTCTGGCCATAGGAGAGAGAGTCTCTGAAAAATCTAAGGCCATAGACTTAAGTGTATCCCCTGGCAATGAGTCATGCTTTCAACCCGATCAACTGAGCCGTTGGGGTGAACTTCTACATTATATACCCATTGACAACCAATTGTTGACTTGCCAAGAGGTAGAATGACCAAATCCCATATATAATTGGCTCGAAGAGCTAATATTTCTTCTTCTATAGCATTACGCCACCCAGAATAGGACAGTGCTTTAAACACAGAGTTAGGGATAGAAATAATAGACAAGAGATAACAAAAGTATGCTACGATGGAGAGAAGGCTGTATAGGAAACAAAGTTAGAGATAAGATGAGAGGTACAAGTTCGTATACCTTTCCGAAGAGCAATCGGAAGATCAAGGTTACAAAGTGCCGGCTTAGGAGGAGGATCTGAAGACTGGATAGTAGAAGATGAAGTGCCTAAAGCACCAGAGAATTGACTTTGAAACTGCCCGTGTCTAGAATAAACCTACAAATCAGGACGAGTAAAATGAAAGGGAAAAATTACAGGAAAAGAGAGACTCTCATTTACATAGGAGACCAGACAAGAAAGGATGTGCTCTCAAAGAATGAAATATCAGCACATACAAATATCAATCGAGAGAGGGACTATAATGTCGATATCTTTTTTATACCTGAGAATAGCCCCAAAAGACACATTTAAAGATATGAGGGTCAAGCTTATCGGTTCCACTATCAAATTGATGGAAAAATGCGACACACCCAAAGATTCACGAAGGAAGAGGAAATAGTGGTATTTGGGGAAACAATACAGAATAAAAGGAACAACCCTTCAAGACAGAAGATGGCATTTTGTTGATTAGGTAACATGCTGTGAGAATAGCATCTCCCTAAAAAATCTTTGGAACCTTCATACGAAACATTAAACAACGAGCTGTTTCAACCAAATGTAAATTCTTCCTCTCAACAACTCTATTCTGTTGTGGAGTGCGAGGATTAGATGACTGATAAGCATGCCAAATGATGTCATAAAATCAGTGAAAAGCTTAGAAAAGTATTCTTTGGTATTGTCACTGTGAATAATCTTAATAAATATATCAAATTGAGTTTTTATTTCAATACAAAAGGATTGAAAGATAGACAATAACGCAGAACGGTCTTTCAGTAAATAAATCCATGTAAGCCTTGAAAAGTTATCAATAAATGTAGCAAAATACTTGAACCCCAATTTTAACACAACACTAGGTCCCCATACATCTGAATGAACTAAATGAAAAGGTCTTAAGGACCTATTATTGACTCTTGAACTAAAAGAAGCATGGTGATTCTTTCTTGACTAACATGACTCGCAATCCAAAGACTGAAGTTGACTCAAACTTGAAACTATAAATTTCAATCTTTCAAAAGATGAATGACCCAATCGACAATGAATTTCAAACGATAAGGCGATTTCAGAACAAGTGATAGATGAAGAACTAGCCAGATAATAGAGTCTCTAAACTTCATGCCCTTATCCAATTTTCTTGCTTATCTTCAAATCCCAAATAATCACAGAATCAGGAAAGAAAGTCATTAAGCAATTCAATTGCCTAGTGAGTTTACTGACAGATAAAAGGTTGAAAGACAAGGATGAAACATATAAAGTTGAAGATAAGGATAAATTAGCAGATGGAAAAATTTTACAGATACCCTTTACTGGATTAGATGAACCATTAACTATAATAATATTGGGGATAGAAGAGCATTAAATATTAGAAAATGATGAAGAAGATCTAGACGTATGGTCCGAAGCACTATAATCAATAACCCAAGATGTATGTGAAGAGGTGGACACACAAGTAATAGAATTACCTCGATGGGCTAAAAACTATTGGAAGAGATGCCTGCCGAACCGTTTGATATTGGAGAAATTTGGCATATTCTCTCCTGAAAGAGTCACAGTTGATGATTCACCTGTGCTAAGTTTTATTTGAAGTAGGGATATCGGATGAAACTGCAAGAACTATATGGGCTGGCTTCCCATAAAGGTTCCGGCAATTTCTCCCTAATATGTCCAACACAACCACAATTAGAGCATTAGGTCTAGTACCACGATTTCCACGACCACAATCACGTCCTCCACGACATGTTTACCAAACTGAGACGGAGGCTTATAAACAGGACTTAGTGTCCTACAAAAGTCTGACTGATTAGGACAGAGCGTGTAGACTCTGGAGTAAGTGGATGAATCCTTAGAAGTACCTCTCATAATCTTGGAAAAGTTTTTGCAAATGAGGGAAGAGTAGCTCCACTAAGAATCCGCAGTTTTTTACCGGCTGAAACTCAGAATCTAAGCCAGCAAGAAAACGAAAGTATCACCATTTGTTCTCTTTGTTTTTGCATGATTGTTAATATTGGTGGATAATAAGTTGCAAAGAGTTCAATTCCTCATTGACACGTTTCCAAGAGGCGAAATATTCAGCAACTGGTCTACCGGAATGCTGGAGTTGAAAGAATTCTAGTGATAGGTTATACATTTGGTGAGATCACTAGAGAAAAGAAGATGAATATACTCCCATATATCTTTACATGTGTCAAAATGGGTACACATGTCAGCATATTGGACTCCATGGAATTCCACAATAAACTAACAAGATGAGCATCTTCTTGGACCCAAGTATCGTACTTAGGATTAGCTTTATGAGGTCCAGATTCAGTCAGATGCTTCTGCTTTCTGTACCCCATCAACGCAATTTCAATAGCTTTGGACCATTGAACGTAATTCGTTCCATTCAATTTCTTTTGGTTAACTATTGAGGCATGAAAATTGAGCCACTAATAGTTTTTGTTCAATAGATATCTCATAAACCATTTAAAATAGACTACAGTAGACAACAGTAGACCTTGGAATAGTACAGGAATACCAACAGAGGGCTGAAATGGAGAGAAAGAGACAAGGGTTTGTTCAAACGACGAGGGAAGGACATTGGTAGGGTCGCCTGATGGAGGAAAGAAGACTGCCAAGAAGGTTAGACTTTCGTCGGAGCTCCATGCGCTTGTACATGCAGCTTCAGTGGAGGCTCGTGAGGCCCATGTGCAAATGAACAGATGGCACGTGGAGGAGCGTGATTGACTTTCTGGCAACGGCATTCCTTCAATGACGATCGTCTCTCTCCATCGACTATGCCGGTATGGTTAGATTTTGAAATAATGGCTTGGTGATGGACTTAAGCTTATTAAAGCTCCAACCTTTGCTTTTGTTACATTGGACATTGACTGACAGACCCGAGAGAGAAGCTAACAGAAGCTAAGAATAGGACCAGGAAGATTGACGCTCTGATACCATGTAAAGCTTAGTGAACTGAGAAGAATTGAACACACAGATTGAATTTTGGTGTGTGAATTTATATACATGGAGAGAGTAACTATATACATTACCTTGGTGACCATTCGAATTACTAAGTCACTAGATACACTTTCTACATTAACACTACATTAATTATACTACATACATTAACAGGTATTAATGTTGAAAAAAATTGAATTTCCACTACTGCAAATTGTTATGGACTTGGTTAGTTAGGATACAATTAGTTAGTTAGTTTAATGGTTGTTATAAAGTCTATAAATAGAAAACATTGTAAGGAAAAACAACTAGGAAAGGAAATATTTTCTTTGAGAATCATATCTCATTTAGGAGAGTTTTGGATTACTCTCAAATATAATCCAACTTCTTTGTTTCTTCTCTTTAATTTTCTTTTATTTTCTCACCATCCAAACACCAAGAAGTGGGTTCACTTCACAAATACTTTTAATACCATCCGAGGATACAAATTGATGTGCCCAAAAATTTGATCTTGGTTAGAATCATTAGCAGATGATTCTGTTGATACATTAGAGTAATCAAATGACTAATTACAATTAGTAAGCTAGATTTATTGTCCATAACCAGCATTGAGCAAATGGCAGTAAATAGTACTCCTAATAAAGAAGTGAACATACAAAGGTTCTGGAGCTGAGATCTATCAAGTTCTAAACATCTTTTGAACACTTCCAAAGGGGTTATCAAATGACACGTAGTGCAATCCCATCCAAGCAAGGCAGAAAAAAATAGATATCCCAGCAAACTTATCAATAGATACTCTATCCTCTTTTTTTCCATTTAATTATACCATGCAACCTTGTAAAACAGACTAAAAATGTTTCTTGGCTAGTGCAAAAGATACCAATTTCTGTACTTCTCTACATTTAAGTGCCCAAACTTCTAGCAACTAAAAGTGTTGGTTCTATGACAGGAGTATTGTCCCATCGACCAGTGTTCAAATGTTTCCTAATAATTTTGAATGAAAAAATTATCATACTAATGGCTTCTAGGCAGAATAGAAGTACGGTGATTGTAAAGACCTAAGAGCAGAATCATGGTGCAAAGACAACGTGAAGTCAGCAACAAATTCGTACACGCAAGGAATTAGAATCAACTGGTTTGCAAAATGGATTTTCCAGAGCTCTAGGCTACATTTATTTTTGGATCTTAGGTAGTAAGGCCTATTTGTTTCTATTGAGAATTAATTATTCATCGCAGTATATTATTGGTTTCGGAATTGATGATGGTTATATTATGTAGAATAACTAGACGTGGAAGAAGTGGAAATCAAAAGGGTCAAGCTAGTAGCTAGAATTCGGGTGTTGGGCAAGGGGACTTCATGAGGTACCGTTGGCCAATGGTGACTTTCCACAGTTGACTTATGAGCAGATGATGTAGTTTATGGCGGCCCAGTGAACCCAAATGCAAGGACTAGGTGGACTGGCAGCAACTTTTGCGCCAATAGTGGTGGCAACACTTGTACCAAGAGACACACCAATTATGAGAATTATCAGTCAATTTAAGAAGCATGACCCTCCTAAGTTCAATAGGGAAGGTAATCTAGTTGAGGCAGAATAATAATTGGAAGAAATCTCTGAGATGATGGAAATTTTGGGTGTGGAAGATGACGAGATTAGAATCAGGATTGTAGCACATTAGTTTCAGGATTGTAGCACATTAGTTTCAAGGAGGTGTTGTTCATAGGTGGATATCTTACAGGGACACTATTAATATTCACACCTTTACTTGGGAGGCGTTTAAGGAAGTATTTCTTAAAAGGTTTTTCCCTACGATGATGAGGGAAATAAAATTTCAGGAATCAGTTCAAGATTATGAGAAGAATTTGTGCAATTAGCTAGATTTGCTACACAGATTGTGCCAGATGAGGTAGCTAGAGTAAGGAAATTTGAATCGGGATTGAGTCCCTATATCAGGAGACAAATCATTAGTTTGATGCATTAGACTTACTCAGTGTAGTGGCGATAGCTCTCGTGGTGGAGAGATATGCTATTGATTTCAGGTTTAAGGCTCATGGAGGCCAAGGACAAATTTAAGGACATGATGTAATGTAGGAGTATGGTTGTAGTTCCAAGCAAAGGAAAGGTAAAGAAAAAGCTAGTAGTTCCAGGAGGAGATACCAACAACAGCAGCAACTTCCCTATCAGAAGAGGAGTAGTTCTAGTTCAGGTTCGTTGAGTGGTCAGCGACGACATCAATTTCAGTCCCCATAGATGGCAGGACTTTAGGATTAGTTTGAGTAGAGAATGTTTTTTAGATGCAATCAATCCAGATACATGGCGGCTAATTATCCATGTGGAGAGATATCACAAGGAAGCGCTAAGTTAGGTGCTGAATAGATTGGTTCTTATAAGACTCAACAGCACCTAGTGAGACCTGCACCACTTATGCAGCAACAACCCATACAACAGATTCAACAATTCTAGCAGCTGCGTGGTGGCGGCGGCGGCGGCGGCGGTGGCCAGGGCTAGTGGGAAAAAGTAGAGATGATGGCAACTCAAGGAGTCAGAGGATGCAAGAGTGTGCCTATGCACTTGCACAGTAAGAGGAGACTCCGGACGCTTCTGTGATATGCGGTACATTTCTTTTTTTAGCACTTGGATGCATGTTTTGTTTGATATAAGTGCATCACATTCATTTGTTTCGCATGCTTGTGTGAAAAGTTTGGGTTTGATACCCGAAAGGCTGGAAGAGCCTATATTCGTGGATTTTTTGATGGGTAGTAGTTTGTCGGTGAATTGGATTTGTAAGAATTGTGTTTTACAGTTGGATGATGTTCAGCTATGAATTGATTTGAGGGTTTTGAAAATGAAAGAATTTGATGTAATTTTGGGAATGGATTAACTGTCTACCTATCAGGTGACGATAAATTGTTACTGTAAGTTGGTGACGGTTATTCTACCTAACAGCATCGTAGTTAGAATTTGGGGTGAGGCGAGAGCAGTTTTGTTTTCTCCATTAACTGACAGTAGGTGCGTGGGGAAGTTTTCTAACTTGTTAGCAAGTTTGAGATTGAATGAGAAAAACTCCAAACACTTTCTTTCTAGAGTTGCTTGTGAGTATGAAGATATATTTCCTGAGAAATTATGGGAGTTACCTGCTCAAAGGAAGATTGATTTTTGGTTAAATCTTGTGTCAGGGGTTTCTCCTATTTCTGTGACACCATATTGTACGGCACCAACTGAGTTGAAAGAATTGAAGGTTTAGTTGAATGATTTGTACATTCGAGGTTTTATTCGGCCTAGTACGTCAAACTGAGAGAAACGGCGATAATAACCAGCCACACCCAAGAAACTACAAACTTCAAAAACAGATCTTGGTCGCGCCCAATCTAACACAGCTGAAACTTTAGAAGGATCCACTGCAATTCCTTGACCAGAAACCACATGACTCAAAAACTTTACCTCAGATAACCAAAACTAACATTTACTAGTCTTAGCGTACAACTTATGATCCTGAAGTGTTTGCAAAATTGCCCTCAAATGTTGCTTGTGCTCGTACTCATCACAAGAATAAATCAAAATATCATCAATGAACACCACCAAAAACCAATCCAAGTAAGGTCGGAAAATCACATTCATCAAATCCATAGCTGAACATCGTCCAACTGTAAAACACAATTCCTACAAATTCAATTCACCGATGAACTACTACTCATCGAAGAATCCACGAACATAGGCTCTTCTAGCCTTTCGAATGCCAAACCCAAAGTCTTCACACAAGAATGTGAAACAAATGAATGTGATGTGCTGGTATCAAATAAAACATGCACCCAAGTGCAAAATAAAAGAAATGTACCGTGTATCACAGAAGCAAAGTCTCCTCTTGCTGTGCAAGTGCGCAGGTACGGCCCTGAATTCTTTGACTCCTTAAGCTGCCATCACCTCTACTTTTACCTCACCGGCCACTGTCACCCACCACGCGACTGCTGGAATTGTTAAATCTATTGTATGAGTTGTTGCTGTATAGGTGGTACAGGTCTCACTGAACACTGTTGAATTTGACAAGAACCAATCGGTTGACCAGTTGGCTCAACGCTTCCTTGTGACATATCTCCAAATGGACAACTAATTGCCATGTGTCTGGATTGATTACATCTAAAACACATTCTTTGTCCAAACTGATCCTGAAATCCTTCTGTTTGTGGGGACTAAAATTGCTATCGTCATTGACCACCTGACGAACCTGAATACGAACTTGAACCAAAATTACTCCTCTTTTGATAGGGAAATTGTTGCAGTTGTTGGTATCTCCTCCTGGAACTACTAGTTTTTTCTTTTACCTTTCTTTTGCTTGGAACTAAAACCATACTCCTACATTACATTATGTCCCTAAATTTGCCCTTAACCTTCACAAGCCCTAGAGCTGAAATCAATAGCATCTCTCTCCATTATGAGAGTTGCCGCTACTACATCGAAGCAAGTCTGATGTCTCAAACCAATGATCTGTCTCCTGATATAGAGACTCAATCCCGATTCAAATTTCCTTCCTCTAGCTACCTTATCTGACACAATCTGTGGAGCAAGTCTAGCCAATTTCGCAAATTTCCTCTCATAATCTTGAATTGATAAGCTCCCTTACCCCAAAGCAATAAATTCTTAAACTTTTATCTCCCTCATCATTATAGAGAAAAACCTTTCAAGAAATGCCTCCTTAAATGTCTCCCAAGTCAAGGTGTGAATATTAATAGCGTCCCTGTAAGACCTTTACCAATGAACAGCATCTTCTTGGAATTAATGTGTTGCAACCCTGATCCTAATCTCGTTGCCTTCCACACCCAATGTCTCCATCATCTTAGAGATTTTTTCCAACCATTTTTCTGCCTCAAATAGATCTCCTTTCCCATTGAACTTAGGGGGGTCATGCTTCTTAAACTGATTGACAATTCTCACAATTGGTGTGTATTCGTTGTTGCTGCCGCTACTACTAGCGTAAAAGCTGCTTCCGATCCACGCAATCCTTGCAACTGGGCCCATGAACGCCATTAACTGCATCATCTGCTCATAAGTTGGCTGTGGAGGCCACTGTTAGCCAACGGTACCTAATGAAAGTCCCCTTGCCCAACACCTGGAGTATTAGGATTTTGACCACTAGCTTAATCCTTTTGATTTCCACTTGTTCCACGTCCAGCTATTCTACAAAATATAACTATCATCAATTGCAAAACTAACAATATACTATGATAACTAATTAATTCTCAACGGAAACTAGTGCCTTTTCTTTTTTTGTTTTAGAATCAATCAGTTATTAAATTCAGTGACCATTAGAACAAGTATCTATTACTGAGAATAGATGATTTGTTTGACCAGTTGCAGAGATCAACTTATTTTTCTAAGATTGATCTTTGTTTAGGTTATCACCAGCTAAGGATTCGGAAAGAAGATATTCCTAGGACGGTGTTTCGTACCCAGTATGGTCATTTGAGTTTGTAGTTATGCCATTTAGGTTAACGAATGCTCCAGCAGTGTTTATGGATTTGATGAATAGAATTTTTCGACCCTACCTGGATTGGTTTGTGGTAGTGTTCATTGATGATATTTTGATTTATTTTCGTGATAAGTATAAGCACGAGCAACATTTGAAGACAATTTTGCAGATATTTCAAGACCATAAGTTGTATGTTAAGGCTAGTAAATGTGAGTTTTGGTTATCCGAGATGAAGTTTTTGGGTCATATGGTTTTTAGTTAAGGAATTACAGTGGATCCTTCTAAGGTTTTAACTATGTTAGGTTAAGCACGACCGAGGTCCGTTTTTGAAGTTCATAGTTTCTTGGGTTTGGTTGGTTATAACTGCCGTTTCATCTAAGATTTCTCTTAGTTGGCAAGTCCATTGACTCAGTTGACTCGGAAGGGAGTTAGATTTGAATGGAATGATACTTGTGAGAATACTTTCAAAGAATTGAAGCAGAGATTAACTGAGACTCCAGTATTGATTATACCTAAACGTGGAGTGAGACATTCAATGTATTATGACACTTCACATGAAGGTTTGGAACGCGCCTTGATGCATAATGATCAAGTAGTAGCATATGAGTTTAGACAGTTGAAGCCACATGAAAAAAATTACCCTATGCATGATTTGGAGTTGGCCATGGTGGTTTTTGCTTTAAAGACTTGGCGTCATTATTTGTATGGTAAAAGATTTAATGTTTATTCAGATCACAAGAGTTTAAAGTATTTGTTTACTCAGCATGATTTGAATATAAGACAGAGAAGACGAATGGAATACTTGAAGGATTATGATTTTGATCTTCATATCATCCGCAGAAGGCCAATGTAGTGGCTGATGCTTTGAGTAGGAAGTCAGAGTTTGGCGGCTATGATGGTTCGTTCTCAATGGCGTTTCCAGGAAGATGTTGGTAATTTTGAATTTTGGTGGGATGATGACAATGAAAATAGCACAACATACTTCAGTTTGAATTGTTTGCAAGTGGTATCTATGTTGTTAACACGAGTTACTAAGGCTCAATAGAATGATCAATATTGTCAGAATATGAGGTATTATTTGTTTTCGAAACAAGAAGCTGAAGGTTGGAGTTTATCTATAGAAGGATATTTGAAGTTTAGAAAAAATATTTTTGTGCCCGATGTGGATGGACTTTGTGATTGACACGAGTTACTAAGGCTCAATAGAATGATCAATATTGTCAGAATATGAGGTATTATTTGTTTTCGAAACAAGAAGCTGAAGGTTGGAGTTTATCTATAGAAGGATATTTGAAGTTTAGAAAAAATATTTTTGTGCCCGATGTGGATGGACTTCGTGAAGAGGTACTCCTAGAGTTTTATCACTCGAGATTTGCAATACATCTTGGACGGACTAAAATGTATAAAGATTTGAGACGTCAGTATTGGTGGAGCGATATGATGTGTGATGTGACTAAGTTTATGTCTCGTTGCCTAATCTGTCAACAGGTAAAAGCCGGCTGGTTCGTTACAGCCATTGCTAGTGGCACAATGGAAGTAGGACTATGCGACTCTGGATTTTGTAACGGGTTTGCCGAGGACTCGTAAGAGGCATAATGTCATTTGGGTGATTGTGGACCGATTAACTAAATCGGCTCATTTTCTACCTATTTGGAATAAGGATTCTATGGAGGAGTGGTATTAGCTCTACATTCGTGAAATTATTTGATTTCATGGTACACCTTTATTGATTGTGTTAGACCAAGATCCAATGTTCACAGCAAAGTTTTGATAGAATTTGCAGGAGGCACTGGGAATTCAATTGTGTTTTAATTCCGCATTTCATCTGCAGACATACGGGTAGTCAAAGTGGACTACTCAAATTTTGGAGAATATGCTCAGGTCTTATGTGTTGACTTGAGAGGAAATTGGGAGAGCCATTTGTCTTTGATTGAATTTGTGTATGATAATAGTTATTAGGTGAGTATTGATATGGTTCGGTACAAGGCTTTGTATGGACGACCTTGCAGATCTCTATTATGTTGGGCAAAAGCTGGAGAACCTGTGACAGTTGGTCTTGATTTGATGAGACAGGCGTCAAAAAAGATTTAAGCGATCCGACAGAGACTTTTGATAGCTCAGAGTAGACAGAAGAGTTATACTGACAAGCGGAGACGTTCGTTGGAGTTTTAGGTCAGTGATTTTGTGTTTTTGAAAGTTTCACTGAGACAGGGTATAATTCGATTCGGGAAACGTGAAAAACTTTCACCATGGTATATTGGATCTTTTGAGATTATTGGGAGAATTGGTGAGATAATGTACAAGCTAGCACATCCTTCACAGTTAGCTAATGTTCATAATGTGTTCCACGTACCAATGCTTCGGAAATATATACCAAATCCTTCTCACGTGATTAATTGGGAGGAATTGAATATTAAGAAGGATGTGACTTTTGAGAATTTGCCAATTCAAGTAGAAGATAGGCGTGAACAGGTTTTGTATGGCTAGACCATTTCTTTGGTTTGCGTGTTGTGGCGATATCATGCAATTGAGGAATCCACTTGGGAGCATGAGTCAGTGATGCAATTGAAATAACCATCCTTATTATTAAAGTATGTTATGTAAATTTCGAGAATGAAATTTTTATAAGGGGGAAGAATGTAATAACCGACATTTAATTTTGGTTATTTATATGTTATTTTAGCCAGTAAAATATTTCAATTGAAATTTGATAAATTTATTTTATTTTTTCCTGGGCTGGGTTTAGTCCAAATTAATATTTGGTTGAACTACTTGGCAAAGAGCCTAGCCTTTTTCTTTTCTTTCTTTCCTTTCCTTCCTTTTCCTTTTATTTTTTTTTTCCTTCTTTCCCTTTTCTTTCTTGTGGTTGCCTACCAGAGAACAAGGAGGAAAAAAGAGAAATAGAGAAAAAAAAAGAGAGGAGAGAGAGGGTAGAGAGAGAATGTGTGATCTAGAGCGAAGGCCGGCAGATTGGGATAGTATTTGACGCCATGAATGTCATGGCGGTGACCGTTTTCAGTGATTTGACTGAGATAGGAGAAATCGACTTTTGAAGGTTGGGAGCTCAACCAATTTTCTTCGCTTTTCTTCTTTTCTCTTTAGATTTGAGGTAAGTAAGACTTATATATATGTATTCTAGACATTGTTAGAATAATTTTGACGTATAGATATGCTTGATTTGGTTGAATATCATGAGATTTGTGTATATAGATATGTATATATGAATTTGTGTATATATATGCATATAAATGTGAAGATCTTGTATATATTTGATTTATTATTCGATTAAGTATTGTAGAAACATGCGATTTAAGTGTTTATACATTAGTTATTGTTGAGATTGAGGTTTGAATGGGTGATTTGGGGAATAATTTGAAGTTGGGTTTCGTTGAAAACGAACCCAGGAATAGGGCATTGGACTGTGGTGTCTAAGACCAGCCGACTAGGGTGTCCGAACCGACTGTTTTAGGTGTCCGAACCGACTGTTTTAGGTGTCCGGACTGATTGTCTGAGGTGTCCATTGTGAAAATTTTCTAAAAATGTCAAAATTTGATTTTTAAATACATTTTTGTGCCCAAACCAAATTATTATTGATTTTTAAAGATGAAATAAATCCCAAATCATCATCAAGCCTAATAAGAATGTATTTTTATATTGAGATGATATTTATTTATATGATTAAACATATCATATGCATGGGGCTAGTGATTGCATTATTCAATTTTATGTCATGATTATTGATTGGTTAAGAGTGCCATATTTATATTATGACGTGCCGAGGCACGAGTTATATATATGGATGGGATCCGTGACGTGAAAAAATGATAAAATGAGATTCTTAAAATATCGGATGATCCTCAGTCGATATATATAATTAGAGCTTAATCATTTGGAGTTAGGATGTTAATTATGAGTATGATTATGAGATTTTCTCTGGATTGCAATCGGACCCTGCTTGAGCTAAGCAGATGCCTGACTAGGGATGTAACATAGCTCCCTCACAGAACGGGCAAAGGGTATAACACGATTTTCCTAAGTCTTACACTAGTGGAGGTGTAACACGGTTCTCCACTCGGTTTATATATATATATACATATATATTGAGATACACATTTGCCGCAAGTGTAAACGGTGCGCTTGGTGATCTCGCGTGCCTTGCTAAGTATCACTCGTCCTCGGATAAGGTTAGGAGTAGATGAAGACTAAAGAATACATTGGCTATTGTATTATATCACATGTAAATTATCATATCATATTTTGGTGGATATTGTTGTAAGTTATGCTATATATTTAATTACCTGTTCACTCGTGCACACTTGCACGATCCTATCTACTGGGTAAGTTTGCTCATCCCATCTATATTTCAAGTGATCCAGCGAGTTCAAGGAATAGGCACCCGGAACTGAGTTAAGACTGATGGATCGGCTTATCATGTTATTTTATTTACATTTGGATTATTGTATCTTTATTTGAGCGATGCAAGGCATGGGTCCTAAGCTTATTTCTATTATGAGCTCATTTATTGATAATGTTTGTTCGACTGTATAAGTTTTGAATTGTGACACAATGACTAGTACATCAATTGTATTTAAACCCACCCTCAAAAAAAAAAAAAAAAGAAAAAGAAAAAAGAAAAAAGAAAAAAAGGGCAGAAGATAGCAAACCATATCGATAGGAACCATTTGATTTGCAAAAAAAATATAATTTTGTATCATGGACTGGTACGTGTCACTTTAGTGGTTAGTTGGGTGTTTAGTAAAAATTGATAAAAGTTGGAGAATATGGAAAAAAAAGTTGAAGAAAGTTGGACAAAGTTGATAAAATTTTGGTTGTGTTTGGTGACGAAAGTTGGAGAAAGTCAAAGAAAATTAGTAAAAATTGGAGTTTTTTGGTTTTTGTTGGTGAGCCAAATGACCTCATGATATTACCATTAATTCAGCATAACTCTCATCAAAGTAACGAAAGGTTTTGGACAAACACCATAGACAATGATATTGTGGTATAATCATAATCAAGGAGGCTCGACTGGAGAAGCTATGCACTTCAGCGAGGCTTTGAGGAAATGAAATGCAAATGGAAGGTTAGAGAAGGTATAAAAAGGTGTACAATACATTTGAGCCATATAAAATCTTGAAAGAACTATGTAGAGTTAAATAGCACAAATTAATGAACAATGGACTATGATGAATGAACATGATTTATATCAATTTTTTGTTTTGTTTTCATATTTTTTCTGTGATTAGTATTGCCACGAAAAGATATACCATTTATGATCTCAAGAAAGCATATAGCATTTATTGTAGTTGGGTTGAAACTAGGGCCGGCTCAATGCCTAGGCCATTGTTTTAAAAACCGGACCGCACCAACCGGTTTAGAAACGGTCTAGTCAACCAGTAAAACCCGTTTGAAAGTTGAATCGGTCTAAAATTGGTGACCCATCGGTTCAACCAACGAACCGAGAGTGGGTTTAAAGAACCACCCAATTCATACAAAAATATTAATATATGTTTTTTTAGTATTACCAAATGTCAATAATGCACAGTAGCACTGCAGCAGCAACAACCACAACGTCCACAACTCTCAAGTTGGGTGAGCTGCAAGCAAATCCAACTCCGGCTCACACAAAAATATTAATATATAATTATAATATATATTTTGATATTTTATTTATATATTTAAATATGTTTATGATGTTACGGTTCAACTTCGGTTTAATTCCGTCTGAACCAACGGCTGAACCACTGACTCGTGATTCAGTCACTTTTCTGGTTCGATGAACGGTTCAATATTTAAAACATTGGCCTAGGCTATTTAGGCAATTGTCCAAGGCCCCAGTTAAAGATAATGCCCCTAATTTTTTTAAAGAATTTTTAATATGTATTAATATTAATTTTTTGTTCTCTATATAAAATAGGATATATAAACCCGATAAAATCTTATATAATAAGTCAAGTTGATCACCAACTACCCATAGTAATTAAAGGCCTACTTAAGCGGAAGATTTCACAAAAATATCTCATAATAACTAACAAACCGAGTTAAATATGACTCCACGAAGAAGTCTACTTAACTTGAAAATCTCACAAAAATGTCTAACAATAACTCAAAAATGGCCTATTTAAAGTAGAAATCTCACTAAAGGTAAAAAAAAATAGTCCTTTAAATCTCCTAAACTCTAGCAAACCTAATTAATATTAACATCTATAATGAGACCAATAAAGAACCCAACAGCCATGGACATGAAGCAGAGAACATAGGAGATAGAGAGAGAAATTTACTCGGGAAAGATGAAATGGATAAGGGTGAATTTGAATTGATAGATACAAACAGCTCTGAGAAGATGCAAGGTAGTAAAACAAGCCCTTAGCCTCAGTCGTTGATATGCTTAGATGGACGGCCCAAAATGGTTTAGACAATCTCTAATCCCAGCCCTACAAGTGTTTCATGAGCAACGGCAAAGATGAATTAAAGGGATAGTGGAGGTAAGTGTGTAATTGTTGTCTAAGCAAACAGCTGGGAAAGGAGGTTAGCTTCCAGAAGAAGACAAGGGATATATAGAGTCGGGCCAAATCAGCAAACAGGCAAAGTTGTAGCCCGGTCATGGGTCAAGTCCTATGGGTTGCTCCAAGGCTCAAGCACTTGTAAAAGCCGAGAGAGTGGCCTGCACCAAATAAGGCTATCTTTTAGCTCAAAGTAGCTGTCATCATAGGGCAACTACCTGATCCATACCAACAGAAAGATAGTTAATCTGTTGATAGTTATGCACTCTAGTTAGAAGGTAACCCTAAAATGGGTAACCATAATTACAAGTTTGTTACAAACTGTAGCCATAAATACAGAATTATAATCTGAGCAATACGTGAAGAATTTTTCTCGAGAAAAAGCTTTCTCTTTGGAGGCCGGGAAGCCCTCGAATCCTTCCCAAGTTGGTTACAACCTCATTCCCTTTTTCCACCATAGGTAGGGGAAGCTATAAAGCTTGGATGCGGGTACGGGAGCGGGTACGAGTATGGATACAGATATGAGATACAACAATTTTCAAAAAATGAGGGTACGGGTACGACAAAGATACGGCAAAAAAATAAAATAAAACATATTTTATTTAAAATATTTTTGAAAATAGCATCTATAGACTACTAAACAATATATAAATAAGAATTATATAGCTTGAAAAATATCATTCATTCCATAAATTAACATCATTTATACTTAAAACTACCAATATCATTCATACACAAAACACAAATATAACAAAAAGTATCAAATATAATTTCATACATCCAAAAATAAAAATAGTTTTTTCATTTCCTAAATTTTAGTTAGATCCAACTTTAATCATATTAATATATTTTAGTTAATTATAGTTTGGTCCCCACTAAAATTTTATCATATCAATTTTACCCCCCAAAAAAGGTTTAAAATATTACATTTAGACCCCCTTCGTATCCTAAAAGTATCATTCCCGTATCCCAGCCGTATCTTATGCAAAATTTAAAATAAAAAATTAGGATACGCCACAATATGTATCCAGCCGTATCCTAACCGTATCCATAACCCCAGAGTATTCGATACGAGTGTAGCGCCTAATTTGAAGTATCCGTGCTTCATAGAGGGGAAGGAATAAGCTCCCAAGGAGCTCAAGTTTTTATATTTTGGTTTGTTTAGTTTGAGTTAATCGTGTTAACTCTTTATTTGATTGTATTATTATAACTTATAACGTCTAATAAAAAATATGAATTTGGATAAGACAGATTGAAATCATAAAAAATAAAAAACTAATTTAGTCTAAAGAAAGAGCTCTTGATATAAAGATTGAGAGATCATTGCCACAAAAAAAAACTGAATTTTGACCCAAAAAGCACCCAATCAATCAAATAAATGAAGAACGATAATCACACACTCCTAATAATCTAATTTTCATGCCAGCACAAACAGAAACAAGAAAAAAAGAAAAAATGATATTGAACTATCAAGCACACAAACAAACAAAATTTCAGTTTTCAAACATCTAATTGACAAAAGGAAACTATCTAGATGAACACACCAAGGGCCCAATTTTTTAGAAAAGGCAATGCTTCGATTGCTTACGAAGTCTTCAAAAAACTTGAGATTTACTAAGATTTCAAAGGCATCACATATGAAGTCTTTGATATAGTCTTTGAAATAAAAATTAAACGTGTTAGCTATATTATCAATAAAAAATAGAACTTTGATGCATTTTTTAGTACAAAAATATAAAGGGTTGAAGAATTATCTTTAAATGAAAAAATGTAAAAATTTTTACATTGCTTTTGTTAATTAAAAAAGTCTCATTGTTCTCGCCTTAGGATCCAACAAGGTTTAAGCCGCCTTTGGTTGAAACATCTGTACCCCTACAAAGACTTGTTAGTGTGTCCACTTATCAATCTTCATAGATGTGTATATATATATATATATATGATTGGCCTTATGGATTACCGTTGTTTTTGTCTGAAGGAGGAGGACGGATGACAACATGCATAGTGATGATCCCTACTAGAAGTTCTTCGATTGGTAGTGTAGACTCAGCAAGCGTCTTGTTGTTCTCTAGCATCTTTCCCGCATTAATAAGCTTCACATCATTTACGGTCTTCGGAGCATTTTCTTTGTCTATCGAATAGAAGCAACCCATCATGAATATATAACAAAAATTGAAACACAAGCCCCATTATTGTCAAGTGCAAAAAGTTTCAAGGTTTTACGATAGACATATCCAACTTCCGACAATTTAATCTCTAGCATCTTAAAGAAGTATAAAAAATGAATACCAACATCACCAACTTGATGAATAGTTCAAATAGTTATTATTTTGCTTTCATACAGTCTGCAGTTCATGATTCTTTCCTACCACTTTGGAGAAATGCTATCATTTTTTTACCACTAAAAGTCAGGCTTAATGACATAATAAATTGGGGGGAAAGCCACATCTTAAAACGCTCACTAACGCCACTCAAAAGAAGAAAATAAGGGAAAAAATTAAAGAAAGAAATAGAGAAGAACACATTTTTAAGTAGACCTGTATCTCTTTTCTAGATAAAGAAAACACATCGCAGATCCACAATATTAAAAGCAACGATGACCGACTTTAGAGCTTCTCCAAATATGCCATATAACTTTGAATTTTTTTTTTTTAACAAAAATATTGGCAAAGATGTAAAAAATGGTACTCTTTGTGGTTAAAGAAAAGCTTAATTATCCAGAATCAATCCTTTCAGACCAATCCTGAATAATGCAGAAGCTGGGTTTACAAGACACTGCTCATTTTTTGAGTTGGGGATTCACTTGCAAGGTAACAATCAACAACTTAAAACTATAAGCTTCTCCATCTACAGTCTAACATGATACTGAAAAGGAAAATAATTTGGTTATTTATATTAGAGTAAATGGTTTTGGATAAAAACTACCAGAAAATCAAGGAACCATTGCTAATGTTTTGAGTAGTAGGCTGCCTAGAAATTGACACTAACAGAAAATTCTTGATCTGGTCGCTCGAATAAATTGCCAAGAAGCACGAATACATAAACAAGGCATGGATATGACACAATATGGAGACACCAATACGGTAATTTATAAAAAATTGGGACATGACATGATAGGCACAATCAACAAAAAACTATATATTTTATATGTATACATGAAAATGTTAATTTTTCTTTTTCTGTATACATATAAATACATTTCCAGAGTTATTTATATCATAATAATAAGAAATCATTTTTATTACTCATATTGGTAAAGAAATGTGAACAAAAAGTACTAATATCTATCTAAGAAAGTTATGTACTAAACAAGTTGGATGTTTTGAGTTTTATAATTTCTAAAATTAAAAAGAAAAAAAAATTGATGAATGAAGGATAATTGTTTTTATCGTATTATTTGATTTTAATTTTATTTATTCAAACTTGTAATTTATTCCATATATGTGTAAGTGATGATCAAAGTGCACCGTTCAAGTGTCCAGTCCTTTAAAGAGAGAGAGAGAGAGAGAGAGAGAGAGAAGGAAAAATAATGGGATATGTTTGGACAAGTGCTAACACATATTGGCAGAGTGTTTGTGTCTGATGCGACACCACTGTCCTTTAAATATACGTGCTTGTTAGATAAATTGGACTTGGGAATACATTCTGCTTTGAAAGAAATTTACTTAGTTTACTGAACTAAGCCCAGCACGGCTCCACTGCTTGAACTGAATGCTGGTTGAAAGGTCCTTATTTGTGATACTAACAACACTTTCAACAGCTATGTACTATTTTTCACAAATTTCGGCTTGTCATAACTCTAAATATACCTGGATTTCAGCTCCAGAACGTCTAGAAAGACTGGAATTTAGTTGCTTCAGAAGTCCATATTGAAGGCCAAGAAGCTACACACCCGTATATATGCGTTCTATTCATTCTAAAGAACAAATGAACCAGACTAACTTCTATCCGACTCTTCTGACTGTGATTACTCTCCTATCCGCAAAGCATCCAAAGCCTATGGATAGTTTGAACCTCTCCCACAACAAGGTATTAAGACTCAATGAAGCACTAAATAGAATATAAGAAATGCAAGAAGTAAAGCAAATAAAATTGTTATTTCTTTACCTGCTTGTTTGTCATTAAAATTTGGAAGTTTTATAACTATCTTCTGTCCTAATGAGTTGCAATTTCGAAACTTATTCATAAATTTTTCAGAATGGATCATTAAGATAAGGAAGCCATCACAAGAGTCTATAGATAGTAAAACATATACAAAAACTGTGTATAGCAATGTCATTTGCCAGCAAAAAACACGAACATAACCGATAAAAGATAGATAGCAATATCAAAGAATCTAAACACATCCAAAATTGAAAACTTATGAGGGCAAAAAGAATTTACAAACCTTTAGGCCACTGTGCAAGTATCTTTTCCTTGAGAGATCCTACAGTGGTACTAGGGCTATACTTGCTCGGCCCAATGTCAGTCCCATCAGCAAGCCTGAATTTGAGCTCAATCAAATCCTCTGCAGCCATTGAAGAACCCTCTCCCCAAAAAACCCACTTCAAATTCTCATAATCATATCTACCCAGATCAGCTCAAACTATACTACAATGATCCAAATAAAGTATGTATATTTTTAAATACCATCACCACAAACCGTTTCACAATCAAAAATAGCGGATCAGTCCTTTAGGCTAATCTTCAAAAACCCAGATCGAATGTCACTAGATCTCACCCAAAAGCTACTCAAAACATAAAAAAGTCAATAACCCAGAAATCATTTAGAAGAAACACCGCTAGTGTCAAAAGATATGTGTGGAAGAAGATTAAGAGACCGAAGAAATCGATCAAGAGACCCTTGTAAACATCCAGCTCTGCAAGAAAGTTTCGGAGAAGAATTTGCAAACTGGTGGGGGGGGGGGTGGTTTGAAAATTGTGATGACTCGATACCTTTGTCAGCAGAGAGAGAGAATGAGAAACTTGTTGCAATTGCTTGATGTAGAAATAAAGAAAAGAAGAAGACCAGCTAGAGATTGAAACCTTCCAAACTGAGATTTTTTTTTCCCTTTTTTAAAACCAGAATCTGACTGAAAAATCTAATGATTTGGAAGTTGTATTTTTACATAGTTACCCCCAATAAGTTGAGACATTAACCGAAAGGACCGCAAACACTGTTACTCTGTTTCTTTACTAGGGTTACCCGCAAATAGTATACGGCGCGAGCCTCAACTAAATTCCATCCGCAGTATCGTTGTTTCAAATAACGATTCTAGTTCATGTAAATTTTAAAGTCGTTCGCAGTTAATGTAAAATTGAGTCCTTTTTTTTTTTTTTTTTCAAATAGAAAAACGACTCTGTCATTTTGTTAACCTAGAAACTTTGCATTGTTGTGCAATAGACCTTAAGTTTAGAGGGCATGCATACACAATGGGAAGCAAAATACAAGTAGGATTGTGATATGCCGAGGAGACCCACCTACTAAAAGTTGATATATAGCTAGGTAAATTTGACTGGTTTTTTCGGGGATGAGCTATTGCGTACATTATAGCAAACAGCGACTAGCTAGGGAAGCACGACTTAGGTGGTCCTTGGATGGAAAAAATAAAATAAAATAAAAAATAAAATAGATGTAAAAGTAACATGTGGTAAAATTTAATTAAAAAAAATTAAAAATTAATAACTTTTTATAACTTCTAGTAGAGTTTGATCTTTCAAACACTATCTTAATCAGGAATGAAAGTCTAGTTTTGTAGTACATTTTAAGGTGGCATATTATTAGAGACAGATTTAAAATTTTCACTAAATACAAAATATCTGAAAAGAGAGTAGCGAGTTAAAGTCATAATTAAGAGTAAGAGAGAAGCGAAGTTATCTCCTATAAAAAAAAAATTATCATCAACTGAATCAAACATTAACGTTATCAATATATTTTTTATAATATATTGATTTAACTGGGTCACTTAATAGGACTTAAAATTTATTAGGAATGTTTCTTATAACCAAAAAATATATACATAATTCTTTTAAATCCATGGTGATATTATACTTACTCATATTATTTACAAAAGTAACATAACGAGGGAATGCACTTTTTTCCACACTTTTCCCCACAAAAAAATTCCTTAGCTCAATTTTTGTAGACTTTTTTACATTTAAAATTTTTGAGTTAATATTAATTTATTTTTAAAAAAATCAATTGATCTAATCTTAATGTTGTAGTAACATTATATTTTAATTATTTTGACTTACCAAAAAAAAATATTTTAGTTATTTTACTTTCAAAATCGAAGGAAGTCTTTTGGCCCCTATCTTTACGTAGTTTCACAGTGCATACTATCTCAACTCTGAAATTAATGATAGTATGACTTAATGGTTAATACTTTACTCTAAATTGTACTACAATCTCCAATTAAGGAATGTGTGTCATTTTATTTATACTATTATTATTTTATGTAATAGATTGGTGGTGATATGTACAAATTGATAAGAGATTTGGTGAGCTATTACCGAGTCACATTAAAATACTCATATCTTTCATTGTTTGGGTGGAAAAAAATACTATATATACATAATTTGACATTTTTGTAATCTAATACGTTTTAAAGGCATGTGGATACTGGATTCTAATGAAACTTTGAGGTTAAAAATGCTTGGAGAAGAGTAACAAAATGAATAATAATTTGGAATTCCTTACATTGCACTTAAACGATCTCAAAGCGAATAATATTATATTAAAAAAATGTGGATGGTTGTACTTTATTTATTGTTACAATTTTGACTCATGGGAACATATAAAAGATTGGGTGTTGTGAGGTTTAATCTCAGGGTAAAGACTGTTTTATTTCTACTAGATTTTTGAGTGTAGTTTTGATTGGATTTCTTATTTATATATATTTAGAACGTGTTGTATATCAAAGTAAAGTTTAGATTAGGATCCAGTGTTGAGTGAAAATTTAAGAACAAGTGACAGAGTTGTATAGGATTTTTAAAAATTTTTTCATATCTCTCTTATAATTCTTTATTCAACCGTTGGAATTTCTTTTAATTAAAAATTAATTTTTTTCGCGCCTGTGGACATACACGAATTGTTGAACTACATAAATTTTATATTTTTTCATTGTGTGTGATTTTCTCATGATTGTTTTTGTGAGTTTGTTATCATTCACAAGAATATTGCCAGGTTTTTCAATAACATTTATTAATTTATTTTATTTTCTAGATGATTGTTTGTCACACTAATGTTTATGTGCAATGCAAGTTGGAGTTAATGACATAATTACTTACACCCACTTTACAATTAAGCAATTAATATACAGGGAGTTTTGGTTGATGGGTCAACAACTCCGTCGGTCGTTTCGGCCTCACCAAATTGTTCTCGCCTTCTTGGAATCTCACGCAAGAAACTTGCAATTTTCATATTCATTAAATTTCAATTGTTTGGTGACGCTACCAGAGTAGCAATTTGAGCTGTTTACAATATAGTTGTACCTTATTATAGTGTGAAAAATAAGTCATTCATATTTTCAAAATGGGTAGTACTATATTAATATTATTTTATTATTATTATTTTGATTATTATTGTGATTATTACTATTATTTTTTTAACAAAGCTAATCAGAATAACATATTAAGGTTTGGTTTGGGAAGAAAAGTTAGTTAGCTACTAACTAGTTAAAAATAAATTAGTTAAATTTGTGTTTTGGACGGAAAAAAAGTGACTTTTTTTGAGGTAGATTTTTAATTTTTGTTAATTTGATATTTTTACATTTGAAAGTTTAAAAAAAAATTAAATTGTAAGAGAGTAAAATTGACCAAATACTGTTGAACCTAAAAAAAAGTTGACTATTAATCGGATTTCTCAAATGGAACCTAAGTTTGCAGGCACTCGGGGGCGGTTTGGGTTTGCTTGACCCCCTTAGGTTTGATACAAAATTACTAAAATGCCCTTATTAGTTTAGTTTTATTAAAGAAATAAATTAATTCAAAAATTGAGGTATTTTTGTCTCATGAAAAAATTAAAATTAATTCAAAAATTTTTAACGTAAAAGTAATTTACAAGAATGAAACCTAAATTTTTTTTTGTAAAATAAAATGTATTTTTCACTACACTATTTAATATCTTTAAGTATAATATCAATAAAAATATAATATATAATATAATAAATTTTATAAATAATAAAATTTAATAATAATAATAATTATTATTATTATTATTTTTGATAATGAGAGACATCTCTAATAAACTTTTAGTTGTTCTTAAAAGGGACAGTTAAATTATTGAATTGTGAAAAATATATTCATTAATTTAGTGGTTCAAGGATAATTTTCCTTTTTTTTTTCTTACAAGTAACATAATTTTTCTTTTATTTTTAATTCCGCTATAATATTCTCTTTTTCAGTAATCGATCTCCCCTTAATCAAGATTTTGGATCTGTTCTTGTTTGCTTGCTGGAGGATAATTTAAGAAAGCAAAAACTATTATATTTTCTGTTCCTATATATATATATATATATATAGATTTAGTCTTTCTTTTTTAATTTTCTTTGAAATTAATTTTATTTTAGTTTTATCCACAACATTAATAATGGAGAATTTAGAGAAAATTATGCTATTTTTTGGGTGCAGAATGCGATACGATATGCCAAAGTATAATACTTAAACCCCACCCAGCTCTAGACTTATTTTAATCCTTTGGCACCAACTTTGAACTGTTAATCACTACATATAATAATGAAGATGGAAAAATAAGAAATATATTACTAATATTCCATTGTCTTATATATATATATATATATATATATTAACCCGGTTGGTGGACATATTGGCTACTTGATTGTGACATTTGACCAATCATCACTTAATTTCCAAGAACAACCTTGTGAAAGAAGGATCATCAGAGACATAAAAAATGGAGAATATTATTTTTGTTTTGATTCTTAATTTAATGACTTTGAAAGGTATTCATTCCTCTCTCTCCACTGAAGGAACAATGGTTCTCTTAGTCGAATTCCATGCCATACGTGGGTTTATTGTGTTTGATATGGAGTTGAAAATTAAAAAAAAATAAATATTATGGGATTTAAGCTTATAATTTTTTAACTTTTTTGTCACACTTCATTAAAAAAATAAGGTGCTCCTAGATTGATTGAGGTTCAAATACATTAGTTTTTACTACAGGCCCCATTCAGTGCAATTGTTTTTCCACTAGGTATAACTTGTTATGAAGGCTATCTGAGCGCACAAAAAGGTATAATTTTACATTTTTTTTGGACACGTGACATTTTAGTTGGTAGTTAAATATTTGGTAAAAATTATAAAAGTTAAATAAAATTAGAGAAAGTTAGGAAAAGTCGAAAAAATTTGAGAAAATCGGAAAAAAGTTGGTATAAGTAGAGAAAACTGATAAAAATTAATTTTTTTTTTTTTGTGAGTCAAACGCCATTTTATAAGTGCAACTGGAGTCTCATGTATACTTGAAATTTAATTTTTCAGTTCAATAAAATTAAATTTTCTATTGAAGGCTGATTTTTCAGAAATTTTTTTTTTAAAATTTCATGAATTTAGAATTTTAATTTTCAAAATTCATTTTTTTAGCATTTCAGAATAGAGCTAGTGAAAAATAAAATTTTTAGTGAAAAATTTTATTTTATGTAATTTTTCTCATTTCTTTTCTGTCGCTTTCTATTTTTCGTTTCCATTACAAAACATTTCGAAAGGCATTTCTTTTTTTTTTTGGTTATTAAATAAAATTATCCTGAACTCCCAACATTGATGGTGAGACATAATAGAAAGTTCCAACGTGGTGATGCAATACCTACAATTTTTCTCAATTTCCTATGTATCATTTTATTTAACACCAAACTTAGCCGGCATAAATTAGACTTCTTCATACATACATACATACATACTTATATATATATATATATACACATATTAGCCGGCATAAATTAGACTATTTCAAAAACACACACGCACACGCAATTGTATATTCTTTTTTTTTTTTTTCCCCCCCCTAGGATTTTAAACTTTAAATTTTCATTAACATACATCAGGAATCCGAAGTTTTTGTCCCAGTAAAACCCATGACTGCTTTATTTGCATTTATCTGCAATTCACCACCTCACAATAACTTCCCGAAAATGAAGGTGCTAGTTACATACATACATATATATAATTCATATTTTCATTTGCCAATATTCATTTACATATCCATGTAAACATAAAATTGCTTTATAGTTTAATGCTTTATTAGACACATGGATTAAGGTAAGTAAATTGGTTTTTTTTTTTAAATAATTGTTTTATTGTGACACATTAATAAGAAAAATAAAAAAGAAATAAGTTGTTTCCAATTTGATAAAAAAAAAAATAGATAAATACTCTCCCCTCCCCCTGGGCGAGGGGCTGGGGGGAGGGAATTAACACACCATAACTGGCAAGTTAGCTGCTGTCCTCAATGTTTCTATCATTAAAATTGAAAAAAAAAAAATGTGTGTACGTTAGGGGTGCACCAAAAAAAAACCCAAAATCACCTGAAAATTAAATCAATTCGGCCACCTTAGTTTTGGTTAGTTCGGATCTACATTAAAATCGGTTTGATTTTAGATTAAAAAATTAACAACTTAATATTTTTTATTCGATTTTCGAGTTGGCAAATAAAAGAATCGAACTGAATCAAATCGAAAATAACCTAACCTGAACTAATTCGAAATCAGCCTAAAAAAAATAATAAACAATATGTATTAAAATATTTATAACATTATATTAATATATACTATATTATTTATTTGGATGTTTAGAAACTGAAAATAAGTAAATCGGTTAAACCTAAAAACTGAACCAACCCAAGTCTATATTTTCTGTTAAGATGGGATCGAATCAGCTCCAAGTAAAAATTAGTTTGAATTTAGGTCTAATTTTTCAGAACAAAAAAAAATTAGTTCATTTTTGATTAAGCATAAACACAAATTGAACTGACACATGTACACTTATAGTGTACATATATATCTTCGGTTGAATGATGTAACAATCATGATGCTTAGTACTTCAATCAAGATATACGTGGGATAGAATCTGATACAGATTCTCACAGATAATATGTTTTTTAAAAGAAACTCAACAATGTCCTTCATGCAGGAATTTTACAAGGAAAAAAAAAATCAGCATATTCCCAATAATATACCTTTTCCAATAACAACAGTAACAATAATAATAATAATAATAATAATTCAGTAATGTGAGGAAACAATAGAGGAAAAACTTAACACCCAATTGAAATACCAAAAACTGAGTAAATTCGAAACCAAATCGGTCATTCACTAGAGATGAAGGTGATTTGGTAGAAGAAAAAGAGAACCGTTTACATCTTAGGATACATCACCAGCATCATAAATCTATAACTGTTGATTGATACTTACCATGGACCTAATCCCTAGCTTAATCAATAAAACCCAAAAGCATACTCAACAAGAAAATCATTGCGTGAAATTCTCAGAAGCCAAACAGTATATTAAAGAGAACAAGCTAATAGAGCATGAAGCGAGGAATTGATACCAGAGGTCTAAACTAACTTTCATTCTTAATCATATATTTGAATAAAAATGATAAAATAATTAGACAAGTTACGTGACGTGGTATATCTCAAATTGTACGAAAAGTATGCATGTTAGATACGACTACATCACCCATTTCTAAGTGTCCGTGCTTTGTACAAAATTAGATAGCAATATATATTAAGAGAGATGTATGTATTTATGAATGGAAGTAATAAACATGCCAGGGAAAGAGGACAGGAAATCAACCAGGCTATAACATTTCTGATCGAGAAGCATGGAGGTGAGTAGAGCGATTAACATAAAAACGTGAATTTAATTCCTATCTCAGGATTTAATTCACACAAATATTCCTCAGATAGTCTTAAGCATCTGGAGAAAACTTCAAATATTTTTCACTTTAGACCAATAAAACCAAAATCACAATCAGATTTCCACATGCAAAATGCTGCTTACTACTTCTGCTAGCAGATACTCCAAACTCCAAACCAATCAAAAAAGAAAAAAGTCTTGAAACTCGTGAGAAAATTTATACATTTTGGCAAGAAACATCCTTTATTCCCTCCCTCCATGGTTAGTAGCGCAGGTTATCAGCACACAAGACACACTAAGTGCTCAATTCAACTAAAGAAACCCTAATCATAACTATTAATCAATCATACAAATCCATTTTCAAACTCAGGAAGTTATCTACCAAATACAATGAAGTTTAGAATACTTTAGTCTATCCAAATTATACTCTAGAAATGGATGACATGCTCCATTTGGAGCTCTGAATTTTACCCAAAAACACCAAAAATCTCTGAAAATTCACTTTTTATCTCATTGCACAGATTATGAAGCTACAATTTTTATTAAATTTTACTAATTTTTGTCACTTCAAACGCGCATAGCAGTGTGAGCCAGTACTTCTACTGGTATAGACAGTAAATTCTTTTTGAAAAAAATGGAGCACATGCACGGATAGAACACCCATACATGCTTAAAATGGCACAAATTCCAAATAGTTCGAAAAAATCATGAAACCTCTTATAAAGATATTGTAACTACTTGTGCAAGAATGAAAAAACCATAAAATAATCAAAGCAGCAATTTTCATTATACACAAAGAAATTGGGGGGGCAGAAAAGGGTGAGGGGGAGAGGGAAAGGGAGGGTGTGTGTGTGTGTGAGAGAGAGAGAGAGAGAGAGAGAGAGAGAGAGAGAGAGTTCAAATTGTAAGTAGGAAAATAATTTCTGATAAAAGCTTTTATGTCATGCCATGGAAGGATCTCTCATCCAAACCTACCAACTCCAAACAGATGGATGAGCAACAAGATTGCTAATCTCTTTTACCAATAATTTCAAATGCTACGGGAAGTATGTTTTAATCACTTCAACAATTTTTTCATTTGCATGTTTTCAAAATACATTGGCAACAAAGAAAAGATGCAGATAAAGTGAAGACTCAAGAAGTTTCAAAACGCAAAGTTTATTAGATGAACTACCAGAGCAGGATGCTCCCTGATGCCTCTTTTTTATCCCTCGTAATCTGTACATATAATTGAAAAGAGCATATATGATCAGTTTGATAGACCAAACCATTCTTTATTTCAAAATGCAAGGGGTCCAATCTCCAATATTTATAAATTAACTGGACTCAAAGGACAGAATTTGGAGGCAATAATACAGCAAGGTGAAGTGTCAATAACATGGTGCAACTTGCCAGTGCTATTTAATGATTATCAACAGTTCTGCAAAGAAACAGATATTATCTCATGAGAATTTCAGATGTTACACAGTATTCTTCCTTTTTTAAAGAAAATACATCAATCAATGCTACTATAATCTGCTAGCAATCAATGCTATTATAAACAACTCAGTTGGATAGACACACTGTTGAAATAGTTTGACATTCATTGTTAGGCTATTTCAACACACAAATATATCAAGCATAAGACACTAACCCATCTCAGTTAATCAAATGTTAAATATCAAGAACTTGGCAGCTCACTAGTTCAGCAGACCCAAATTTTTTTGCTGCAATGACCTTCCAAACAACTGTATCTGACTCTGCCATTGAATCCAAATGTTCATCTGAGGAGCTAGCTAGACAAGATGATGAGGATGATGAGAAAGAATCTACATTGTTGCATACATCAGCCTGCAGAACTACAATGTTACGATTGCCATCTTTTGTAATGACGTGAAGCTTCCCATGAAAACCAGCTAGTAAAAAAGGCGATTCCGAATCCGAAAAATCATAGATAGGAACTTTTTCGATAACAACTTTCCAGGCATCCTCTTTTTCATCATACACCTTTATTTTCCCACCATTGAGAGAAGTAGAAGGATCTAATGCATATAATTCTCCATCTACAACAACACTTAATTTTGCACCTGCCTGCCTTGCAGGCCAACCTTCTCCCATGCCACTTGGCATTTCATCCCAAGAATTTGTTTCAGGATCATATATTTCTCCTCCAACATCAATGAGGAAGGGCCAAGAATATAAACTCTGAGGCACAAACAATCTTCCCTTGTATGGCGTCATCCCGGTGGCAATAGGCTTTAGCATATCAGCCAAAAAGGCAGCTGGTGAAGCCTGAGCTTTTGAGAATGGCATGCTTGGTACTTGGGTCCATGTAGCTGTGCAAGGATCAAAAACTTCAGCAGACTGTAAAGGAGCCGGAGGACCTTGGCCCTGACTAACCCCACCAACAACATATAGCTTCTTGTTCAAAATACCAGTCTTACAATAAGCTCTACCTGTGGACATGGGAGTCACCTCACTCCATGCATTTAAAATTGGATCGTATCGCCAAACACATCTCATGGAAGAAGCCTTGAAGAATCCTCCTAAGACATAGAGGCATCCATCAACAGTTCCAGTAGCACAACCACAAAATGGCAATTTCTCTGATACATGCCTGTGCCCAAGCCATCCCCTAATTATGTTGGCAAGATTATTACTTTGCCCCAGCATGTTCCACATCCAAAAACCATGCAAACCCTTCCTGGGTTCTTCTTCATAAACAACATTTGGTATTGGTGGAAGCTGCTGCCATTTTTTTGAACAAGGGTCAAAAGCATGCCACAGATGCTTGTCATCTTCAAACTTAGTCAGCAAGTATAACCACTCCTCTGTCATGCCAAGTTCTTTTCTCAGATGATATAATTCAGGGCTCATAATTACTGCCTTCCAATTCCGTGCAACCAACCTCATATTTAAGTAGCAAACTCTTGGGAGTCTAGCAAAGATCTGGATTGATATCTCATCAGGAAGTCTGGGAATCAATCTCAAGTTCTCCTCACGATAGATTGCTGACATCCTTTGCCTCTTGCAGGTTTCACCAAAAGAAACCTCCTCATAATCACTTGAAGCAGACTTTAAGCCAGCCACACTCCAAAAAGCCCCCATGAAAAGCTTATTCTGTTACTCAATAGCAGGAGGAACAGCAAGTCTGTCGAGGTTTTTGATTAAGACCTTTAGCTTCAGTGCTGCACAACTAACGCCATTTAGTTAGGATTCACCAATGCAAAAACATTTACATAAACCAAGTGATCAATCTATATGGAGAGAAATATAAGAACCACGAGAACATTGCATAACTGTTGGAGCAAAAAATAAGAAACAATACTCAAATCTTCTGAGCAACCAGAGCAAGTTGTTCGCAGAAATGTGCATAAGAAAATAGATACATTTTGACAAGGAAATATATAACCTTTTATGATCTACTTCGGCCCTTTGGGCAAGCTCTCTACATCCCATTTCATCATTCATATATGATCATGCAATTAGATCAAAATTACAACAATGCACTGTCGTGAAACGGAAGGGACAAATTGCTGTCAAAAGTTTTCATCTTTTATCGAAGTGACAATCTCTATCAAAAGACTTGACCTTTTATTGAAACCAAAAAGTCAGCCCACCTCAATTCAATTTAACCAGCCTAATAAAAAGTCAGCAGCGAAAAGAAGACTTACATTCATGAACGTGCACTTAGAAATACAGAGACAGACAAATGGGTTCATCTGGAGCTTTACAAAACTCCACAAAATTTTACAAATCGCTATAAAATTCAACTTTTTTATGCACAACATAAATTACAATATTACAACATTTACAAATTTATACTAATTTTTACAACTCCAAACACTCTCAATCTCTACCAACAGGTACTACTAAATAAGCCCCAAGAAGTCCATTACTTCACCAACATCACACACACACACACACACACACAAAAACACCCATATGTGCAAAATTACTTAAGTACATGGATCAACTAGCAGACTAGAACAGACATCCAGGGAAATAATTTGAATGGGGGTTTAATGCATCGGATGCCCAGAAGAGTTGATAATTCGCCCAAACAAAACAAAACCCATGCCTTTGTTTGGTTTCTAAGAAAAGGGGTTAAACAAATGTTCAGGAAAATGGAAATTTCAAGGGAAGTGAAAGGAAAACGGAATTGGGATCCTTGCATATTACCTGCCCTTTTAATTTCCTCAAAATAAGAAAAGCTGGAATTAGTTAATCCCAATTGGGTTTATTTAACTCAGAAACACCGATAGTGTCCCAAGCACCGACAATCTAAGACCGAGAACAAAATCCACCCTTCTCCCTACCCTTTCTCCCCAGCCAAACAGACCAACCAGCACACCCATAACTCTTAACAAAGATCATTAGCACATATCTCCGCAGAAACTTAAAATTGAAATCGCATATATAGGGTTAAGAATATTCTATATTAGGCATAGCCTAGATCTAGAAGACTAGAATCGATGATGGTAAACTTACCTGGCAAAAGATTCAAGGAAAGGAATTGATTCGCACAGAAGTAACAGAATATAGACACATATACACTGCGGGTGTGTGTACACACATATTAATATCTACTAAATTTCTGCCGAGGTTCGTCCTAGTCCATAACGAACGTGTACAAATTCGAATAGATTAGATTTGAATATATAAAAAAAAATTAAAAAAAATGATAACACGTGTACCAGACGGCACTCGACGGGACGTTCATCGCCTAACAACAAAATGATAATTTTAAAAATATGCGCAAAAGCGGAGATATTTACAACATTAAGGTGGTGTTTGAACGGTCAACTTTTATAAAAAAAAAAAAAATTATATAAAAATGGAATGTAGGGAAATATGATTAAAAAAATTAATAAAAGTTTGAGTTTTTTTTATGTTTATTTTGATAAACCAAACACATCTTAAAACTTCGTTCGGAAAGTCTCAGTTTCTTACTATTTAGTTTTTGGACCTTGTCTTTTTAAATAACCAAATTTACATTTTTACATTTTAAATTTATTTTAAATCTTGAAGGAAAAATATTATCAATTTAACAAAAAAAATTAAAAAAGTAGCTACTAAAATAATAGCTTTTTTTCCTTTGTAAGCACAAAAAAATCTAAACTTTTTAATTGTTATTTAGTAGTCAGTTTTCCAAAAAAAAAAAAAGTTAATTTTTTTTTTTCATAAACCAAATCTAACTTTTGCCTATTCAATTTTTTGAATTTTTTTTGAAATAATCAAATTTATTCTTTTATATTTTAAATTTATTTTAAATCATGAAAAATAAAAATGTCAAATTAATAAAAAAATAAAAAAATTAATTACTTAAAAGTTTACTCTTTTTTTTTCCTCAAACACACACAAAAAAAATAAATTTTTAGCAAGTAGCTACCAAAACAAAAAAAAGTAAAAAAGAAAATTAGTTTTTTTTTTCTTCCCACAATAAGCCTAAATTATTTAATTGTAGTTTGAAATTTTTTTAGAATTTATAAATATATTTAAGTTTGACTAATTAAAATTCTAAGCCTAGTTCAAACCATAAATGTTTATATTTAATTTAATTTCATAACTAATTAATTAGGCGTGAATTTCAAAACGAATCAAACTCAAATTATTTAACCGACCTCTAATTACAGTGCCATAATAATGATTTTTTTTTTTAGTTAAAAGTTTTGTGGTTGTCGTATTCTTTTGTACTATAAATATTAATTAACATGAATCAATTTTAAATTATATTTACAGAATTTTCAATTTCCATAAAATAAATAAAAAGTAAAATTATAGCGGAATAAGCTCTTCAAGACCAAGAATATTATCTATTTAATTAATTCTATTAATAAATAATTATATAATTAGTGAAATGTAAATCCAACCTTTTGCTATTGCTGGGTTTTAGGTCTGCTTTCCCGGTCAATCAATTTCTCGTATGCTTTTAGCATCTAACCACTCAATTTAATTAGTACGTTTGTCAAACCTCTAACCACCCAACTTTTAACCACATATGAGATGAATGTGAGACAATTAATAGAGGTGGTTTTCGGTGGAAATGGAAAACTGAACCCTTTTCCGGAATTGTTCGAGCTCGGTTCAAAAAGGGTGTGATTTGAACTTAACTGATGACTAAAACGAAATTGGATCAAATTTTATTTATAATTTGTTTAGAATTAAATCTGAGTTCAGGCTTAGAAAACTTAATCGATAAAATAATTTATATAATTTTAGTACTATTATTTATAATATTTTATTTGTTAAAGTAGTATTTTGGCACTTGTGAAAAAATATATAAATAAATAAATCAATAAATTTTACATTTTGGAGAAGACGTAGAAATATTAAAAAAGTTAAATGATAAGAATGTTTGTTTATGACTTAATATATTTCATTTAGGTAGTGTTTGGTTACATTTTAGCTTTTATTTTTTTCTTTTCGTACATGGTTTTTTTTTAAACTAAAATTAAATTTTTTTAGAAATCATGACTCTGAGGCATGTTAATCGTATTCAGAAAAAAATAAAAAAAAAATAGAAAATCATGTCCATTTAAGTTAAATAAAAAAATCATAGGATTTTAATTTCAAACAGATTGATAAAATCCTAAATTCAATCTATCATGCATGCCAAACGGTCTCATGTCAAATTATTTACAATTCTATAGAGTAAACATACCTGAATCTATAGCAATGAATCAATGGGGTTTGAAGTTTTTCACAGACTAATCACGATATTCAAATTAATTCTTTCTCACAGTTGGGATTAAAGAGATGTATAAGCGTGAATGATTAGTCTTGGGGACCATAACCCTTAAAATTCTAAACCAAGCAATCACACACAATGCAAAAATAATAACACTAGAGAATAATAGGCAATCCTCTCACAGGGAGAAAAATCTCAATTACTAATCCCACTATCAACGGATTATAAGACACTATTTGAATTTTCTACGAATAACTCGCACAAATTCTTTCGCTAATCTTGCTCGAATCACTTGACTAACCCAATAAGCGAGTTTTTTTGCATCACACAGAAAGTAAAAAAAGAACAATAAAAGGTTAAAAAAAGAACACTTAAGTTCTCAAGAATAAACTCTCTTCATGTCTCTATAATATGTCCCCATTGTTGTATGTACATTAATGTCAGGTACATATATATAGAGTTACAAAAGATTGCTTTAAACTGGCAAAATAGGAAACAATTACGTTTGGAAATTACATATCTTGAACCTTCGAGCATCCTGTGTCGTGGTTGCGCCTATGGATCAAACCCTCGTACATCCATCCTCTTGCTTGCGGACCTCTTTGAAATTTTATTTGATCCGGGTAACCAAAGAGATGAACCCGCGCACTCCCAGCGAGCTTCGAGCGTAGTCGCGTGCTCTTTGCATCCTGCCTGTGTTGCGTATTAATTTTTTTGTGTCCGCTCCGTGTCAACTCAATTGAATCCTGTTTTAATTAGAATTCACTACTAGAAAATGGTGAATTGGCAATAGGAAGTTTCGCGCAACTGCTTGTGGCGGTCACTAGTATTCTTTTTGTGACTGCCAGTTGGGGGTCGCTACTAATCCACGGTAAGCCTATTTGCGATAAATAAGGCTAGCGATCGCAAAAAGTTTACCTCTGACCACTTCGCGTTTAGCAATCGCCAATACTCTAATTATACTCGGGCAGAACACTCCTCTTTTGAATTAGTAATTAGCATTTTTCTGGAATTTGGCTAATTTTAGAACTGCTCATCACTGCAAATTATCTTCATATCCTCAATTTAAGAAATTCTTCAACTTTCCATATTTAACTTAAGATTATATATGGATCTACCACAATTAAACTTTACAATCTTCCCATTGGCAATTCCATACCAAAACATAAGTTAAATTCTATTAATGCTTCTAATAATTCTATATACACTTGTAGCACACATATCAAGACATCATATGACAAAAATTTTAAAACATCATTCATAGCATAATATTTAAGTTCATTTTCCAAATTTTTAGGACCACAAAATATTCAGAAAATAAAATCACAAAATTTGAAATTTTCTACTCCCCCTTTTTGATATGAATTGACAAGCTCTTAAAATAATAAAGGAAAAAGAAAATGGATAAAAAATAGCCAATGCATTCCTTGTGAACCTCTCTAGAAAATTCTTATAAGGTCAATTTTGTGTACCAAAAAAATATTATTTTCTAGGATAAATAACTACAAAACATAATAAAAAATGATAGGAAGTGCATTGATTTGATCAAAGTAACTTTAATTTACCTATGTGCAAACATGTAAAATCTATCATTCAATCATTATAAATTTATAATGAACAAAAATTCATCTCCCCAAATAAATCTCCAAGTCTGTGTCATGAGATGAGTTAAGCCATAAAATAAAAAAAAATGCTTATGCACGTGTGAGATTATGACTAATCAAACATATATGCTCTCCCTCAACAAATCACTAGATTAAGATATTACATTTGATGCACCAAATGAATTGAGAGCCAATTTTCTTCTTCTTCTTCCCCTTTTTTTTTTAATATCATATATCTCTTTCAATGTCTTAACGGCTTTCACACGTTTATAGGTTGTAACTTTTTTCTTAACAATCAGTAAGTCATTAAGGGGCTTTTTACTGGTTCTGCCAGTAGCTTTCTCTAGTACAAGATATTTTTTTTATTTTTTTTATATCATGAATGCTTCTCAACATTTTTTAAACACATCAAACAATAATACAAGATCTATGGAGGGAAAATTATACGTGAGATCAGTCAAGTGTTTAAGAAAGCACATCAAAATTATGCCGAAGTTCATTAAAATGCTCTTTGTCAATTTAATTGGAAATACAAATTTGTAATTCATTACCATTTATTTGACTGAATGATTTGAGGTACATATAAGGAGGTAGAAGTCATAAAATATTTTCAAAACAAATAATGAACTCCTATCATTCTTTTATTTATTTATTTATTTATTTTTTAAGAAATCAAGGATGTGCACAAATACCCAAATACTTTCTAAGAGATTCAAAACGAAAGTCGTCCAAAGGTTTGGTAAAAATATCAGATTTTCAAACCTAAACAGTCCCAACTTTTGAAAAAGTAGTCTTGACGATATTTTTCTCACGTCTTTATTTTTTATTAAAATTTGAATTCTTGTTCTTTAAAAAGTTTTCATATTTTAGTTTTGAAAAATTCAAGTTCTTTGACTTTTGAAATAGACACGGATTTTTGAAAGATTTTTCAATAAAATCAGTAAAAGCTTGAAACTTATTAGTCATGAAAACTCTAGGATTTTGAATTTTTGAAAAATTTTTCACATAGTTTACAAAAAGTCCATAGAGTTTGTGATAATTAGGGTGAATATGTCCTTTAATACAATAGTGGTGAGGTTTAGAAAATTGTGTACCTTCCACCTTCGGTACTTCTGAAGATGATGAAGATGCTACTGGTGCGGTCTTCTTGTCAGTGTGTCCTAGGCTAGATTTATCTCTATATGGCCTCCGCTTGTTCCAAATTTCTTTAAACACGGTCGAATTAGAGTTCATTTTCTTAAGAATCTTACCACTATTTTTTATTTTTGCTTCCAACTCTTTGATCTTTACTTGAAGTTCCCCTATAGTTTTCTCCTTTTCTTCAAGCTTTTTATCCTTCTCTTCCAACTTTTATTTTTATCATCAAGCTTTGCTTCCATATTTTCTACACTTTGAGATTGAGAATTTTTATCAGATTCTAAAGAAGATAATTTACCTGAAAGTTTTTTATTCTCAATTTTTCAAAGCATCTCTCTCATTTTTCAGCATACTATTCCTTTGATACTAGGCTTTTTTTTTTTTTTTGGTTTCTTTAGCCTACTACATTTCGCGGAGAGATTGTTGTATGATTCTTGAATGTTGTTATTAAATTTGTTTTCAAAATCATCATCCTCATGATTTGAAATCTAGGTGTTGCTCAAAAATCTAGAAGGTTTTCCTGCAGAAGAAGTGTGATAAGCTAAAAAAGTAATAAAATTACCTTCAATTTCTGAAGAGGCTGAGGCAAATGAGTCTTCAGAGTCAAAGTTGGAGTCGTCGTCAAGTGTAGCATTCATCACTTTGACTTTTTTCTTATTCTTCTTTTTGTTATCACAATCTTGTGCAATATGGCCATAACCTTGATATTCGAAACACTGGATTTGCTTTGACTTCTTCTTATCAATTTCTTTGTTAGCCTTCTTGAATTTTTTTTACCTTTTTTTAGAGGCTTTGGCTTCTTCTTGTTGACATTGTTGAACTTTGAGTTATTGGCCTTCTTGAGATATTTGATATACTTCTTAGTCATCTCAACCATCTCTTCATCTGATTCTTCTATCTCTTTTTCTTCTTCTTTTACTGTTTTGAAAGCAATTCCTTTTCAGGACTTTCGGGGTTTGAGCATGTTTGTCTCATAAGTTTGTAATGATCTCATGAGATCCTCGATCCTCATAGAATTTACTTCTCTAACTTTTTCAAAGGTTGTTACTTTAAAATTAAAAGTACGAGAAAGAGAACGCAAAATTTTACGTACCACTTTGTATTCAGGAATAGGCTCTCCAAGATTATGACAGGAATTGATGACATGACTCAGACGTACGTAAAAATCATCAAACTTTTCATTTTCATTCATTTTCAAGCCTTCAAATTCAGAGGTGAGCTTTTGAAGCTTCGAAATTCTCACTTATAGGTTCTCTTTGTGTGCATTCTGTAGAATTAACTAGGTTTTTCTGGCACTCACACAGATCAAAATTCGACAAAATTCATTTGGAATTATAGCTGTAAAGATGGCACTCAATGCTTTGAAATTTCATTCTGAACTATTTTGTTTAGCATTAGTTTAAGTTAAAAATGGCTTTGGCTCTACTTGGTCGTTCACTTCGTGTGTTGGCTTTTCCCATCCTTACACCACAGAAGCCCAAACTTTATAATTAATGCCCAAAAGAAAAGCTTGCACTTGTAACTTCCAATTTGAGTAATTTGTGCCGTCAAAACCATGGGGGTTTGGTACTTGAACCTTTTTTGCGCGGTGGATCCATTGACTCAAATTAAGATCTTCATTCAATGACATAGAGTGACCCGCTTTGATACCAATTAAAAGTCTGAACAAAGCAATAATGAGAAAACCCTCTCACAGTAAGAAAAACCTTAATTGCTAATCCTACTATCAATAGGTTACAAGATATTAATTGAATTCTCTACGAATCACTCGTGCAAATTTTTTCACTAATCTTACTTGAATTACTTAACTAACCCTACAAGTGGGTTTTTTACATCAGATAGAAAGTAAAGGAAGAATAATGAAAAGGTTAGAGAAAGAACACTTAAGCTCTTAAGAATAAACGCTCTCTAGGTCTTTATAATATGTTCTCATTTTTGTATGTACATTAAGGTCGGGTAGATATATATATATATAGAGTTACAAAAAGTTATCCTAAATTGGCAAAATAGGAAATAATTACGTTTGGAAATTACATATCTCAGATCCTCGAGTATCCTGTGCCGTGCCTGCGCCTATGGGTCAAACCCTCGTGCATCCATCCTCTTGCTTGTGGACCTTTCTAAAATTTTATTTGACCCAGGTAACAGAGGGGGCAAACCCGTATGCTCCTAGTGGGCTCCCAACAGACTTCAAGCGTAGCCGTGCTCCTCGCGACTTGCTTGCGATGCGTACTAAATTTTTCCGTATCCATTCTATGTCAACTCAACTAAATCTTGTTTCAATTAGGATTGTGTTCTAGCTTGATTTGAAATTTGGCTAATTTTAGAACTCTTCATCATTGCAAATTATCTTCATGTCCTCAATTTAAGAAATTCTTCAACTTTCCATATTTAACTTAAAATTGTATATAGATTTGCCATAATTAAACTTTACAGACCCTACTTAATTAGATAACTTATATAATAATTGTTAATTAAACATATAAGCCCATATTAAAAAATAATATCCCAACAAAAATTCATGTTTGTTTGGTAAAAAAATAACGAAAAATTGATTTTTATTTTTAAACTTTTATTCAAATGGATGTAAATTTTTTAATTTTTTCACGAATATGATTAACATGTCTAAAAGTTATATTTTCTAAAAAAAATTAAATTTTGATGAAAAATTATATAAGATGAAAAAAAAAAGTTAAAAAAAAATTAAAATGTGACCAAACACAGTATTAATATCTTTAAAAGTTAACGTCCAAAAAAAGAAAAAAAAAATTGTGTTGTCAAAGAGTTATCATTTATCACGAAATAATGAAACAAAAGCCGATTTCTTTGAAAATGCAAAACTGATAATGACCCAACAATCGTAACATACCTCTTCAATTGCCACGAAAATACTTCGAAAATGGACGACAGGTTGCCACGAAAGTAAAGAGGGTTTACCGCATAGACTTTAGGCTTGTAGACTTAGTTTGGGAGAAAAAAATTAGTATTTTTTTGAAAACGAGCAACTAAAAAGTGCATTTTGTATGTTTGAGATGGGAAAAAAAAAGTTATTTTTTTAATAATTCGTTATTAAGTTTTTATTTATTTGATATATTTATTTTTTATGATTTAAAAAAATTTAAAATGTAAGAGAGTAATTTTATTCATTTAAAAAAAATCAAAACTTTTGGCCAACAATGTTAAACGTAACCTTAGTTTGAACACGGTTATTAAAAAATTAGTTAATTTTTGCATTTGCAAAGAAAATAAAAAAATTAACACTTTTGTATCTAGTTTTTTAACTTTTTTTTTTTTTATCATTTGACATATTTGTCTTTCATGGTTAAAAAAATTAAATTATATTAAAATAATTTTGATTATTAAAAAAAAATAAGATGTTATAAGCATAGAATCTCTTTTAACTTTTCAAATGTAGCCTTTTCTTGCGTTTGACCGTTAAAAGTCCAAACCATAATTACATAAAAATTTTCAACAAACGGGAAGCGAAAATCCAATCGACTACTAGCCATGTTTTATGAGTTTGAGGCCTTTCCATCTTTCTATTTTAGTTAATCTAGGCGTGTATAGATAAAGTTGTAATGTGAAATTCAAATTTTTTTTTTTTTTTTGGTTGGTGTATGTCATATAAATTTTTTTTAAACAATATTAAAAATAATAATTAATTAATGCATTAAATAATTATGATATATATAGATAAAGTTAAACTAGGAATCTCAAAAGTATTAGATAGAATTTTAAATAATCCCAAAAGTATTAGATAGAATTTTAAATAAAATTAAAAAGTAATAATTAGTATTAAATATGAGATAATTATGATGAGTAAGAGCAGAAAGTTCAAAAGTTTATTACGTGATAATAGGAAAAAAAAGTACGAAATTTTATAAATTTATTAAATTTTGATTGATTAAAAATATCATTTAATATTTTTCTTATTAATAAAATTTTTAAAGATTTTGATACTCTTTTTGTGGGACTCTAATAGACTGCCTCAGTAGCCTAAAGATTAGGGATTTTAGGAGACTGTCGTGGAGTTACAATGTTTATATCAAGAGGCAGGATATAGGTTCTGTTTGGAGCTCTTCAAAATAAAATAAAATCGTACAAATTTCTATAAATACGAATTACGAGGCATTTACTTTTATAATTTTATTTTATTTTATACACTTTTATACAACTCCAAACACACCCATAATGACAATGTATATAAGACCTGACTTTATGTCTTCCCAAAAAGGCTACATAAATGTGGACCCTCTATAAATGTAGACTCTTTACATTGTTTATGGTTTTCAAATTTTCAGTGTATACCAAATACACTGAAATAGCTCCGGAGAATTTTATAAACTTAGAATTATGAAATTCCACATTAGAACTCTGGCCACATTTCTGAAGTTTTCTAAATTTTTCAGAGTCTCAAATTAAAAGCTAGCGTACTAGCTGTCCATCAAAACCACTGTCCATAACGCCATCTTGGTTGAAACAATAAGCAATATTTGTTATTGCTTCATAAACAAGTAAAAGCAAGTCTTTACCTTCATGGTTGAACATACTGCATTATCAAAAGTAGAGAAAATTTTTTTAGTCAACTAAAATATAAGTGTTTGTTTCAATGCAGTGTTCGACTTATTTAAATAGATTTTTTATATATTTCAATTTAGTGTTCTATTTAACTAATATTTTGATTTTTTTTCCTTTATTTTAGATAGGAGTGCTTTGGAGAGTGGAATTGATGGAGTTCGACAATTGAGAAGCTAACGTAGGATTTTTCAAACAAGTATGCAAAAGGGATGAGTTTGAATGCAAGAAAATCCAAATTACAACACATCACCTCTAATTTTAAAAAGTGGAAGATGAGACGTTCGATCAATTTTATACCAAATTATGAAATATTATAAATTTAAATTTTAACTTGAGAGAGTCAATTTCAATCAGTAATGTGATAAAAAGTCATAGAGAGTACGACATATATAGTCCAAGTAATAAGAGAGAATTTAGTTATAGCGATAAAAAGGAAGCTTCTAAGCAAGAAATTGAAGAATCAAAGACTTCAAAGGTTCCCTCATGCAACAAGAAACATAAACCTAATCCTTCAAAATAAATACCAATGATAGACTCGTATCAAATAATGGGTTATTGTGATTAGACATGCCACTTATTATTAGGGGCCCAGGAATTTTTGATTGGGAGAACAAATTTTAATTTTTTGTAAGCAAATATTGACTCAAAAAATTATAATTAATATTATTAATATTATTTATTAAATAAACATAAATTAATATATGAAACCTAATCAATATATAACAATGATACATCACCAAAAGTAATAAAATTAATTAGGTTGTCAAATTTTGAATTATATATAACAAGTATGAAAAAATATTTAAATTTTATAGAGGTTAATCCATAACTTAAAATACTTTTTACCAAAAATTTCATACATACTAACTAGTTGTATTTTTTTGAAATAAAAGTTTTTTTTTTCTTTCTAATTTTAACGATGATCTATAGCATAAAAATTTTTAATATTATCAGAATTGAGTCCTAATATTATCAGAATTAAGGTTTATCATTTTTAAAATTTTAAGGAGTTTAAACTATAACATAAAAAGTTTTGTCAGCTAAAAAATTCTTATATATATATATATGAATGATATTCTCCCAAACTCTTCCATCCCCGTTTATCATGGTAAATTTTATCGTATTTATATATTTAACGTTAGATTTTTTTTTTTATTCGTTTTGATTTTAATAATGTTTCTCATATATATATATATATATATATATATATATTAACAAAATTCTTTCCCTATAAAAATAATTATCAAATAAGCGGTGAAATTTATAATGATACGTGGCGTTGCTTACGATGATTGTCGACGTGTGCAATATTTCTAAGCACTAGTTGGTATAGTCGACACCTGGGACGGTCAAATTATCATTTGTTTGATAGTATTGTTCCGGAGTGAGACGATTAATAAGAAATGAGATTTATCCAAAAGTATTACTCTGTCCTTTTATTTATATTTAGCCGAAAAAAAAAAGGAGCGTGTTTGCGAGACTAAAAAGCGTTAAAAAATTTTAGTAATTTTTAAAAATTATTTATTTTTTATCTCAGTGTACTAATTACGAATTCATAAATTATGTCAAATTATTTCAATTTTTACCACTCCAAACAGTCCCAAAATAAGAATGATGTGGTTGGAGTATTTTTATAATAGAAGCTCATTGTAGTTTTACTTTCTCAATGGGATTTACCAAAATTACTGATCATTTATTTTTAAAGGAAAAATTTATTCATTAAAAAATAGTAATAAGGGAGATGGTAGCACTTTTGTAATAAAATCACAAAAGGGTTGTGTTGTTAATAGTTTAATATTTTAAATATTTTTTAGGCATTGAACTGGGCCTAGATTTTAAATTTTGAGCCCCACTCAATTAAATTTGTCCATTTTAAAATACATTTTAAATTATATTTTTTGATAAAAATAATTTTAAAAATTATAAAAATAAAACTAAAATAAATATTTTTTAAGAAAACATAAATATACTAGTATATAAATAAATAAAATACTAAAAGTATATACCATTTATAAATTCGGCCCGGACTAATTTTCACAATTCTAAACTTGACCCATTTAATTAAATAGGCTTAATTTTTTTTTAAAACTCAAAAAAAAAAAAAAAATGAAGCGGGCCTGACTTGAGATTTCAAGCTATTGCAGCATAACAAACCTAAATAGAATTATGCTAGTACCATCTTGGACGGTTGGTTGGGTCAAATTGAACCAAAATTATTTTGATTTGATTTTTTCTTAATCGATCGAACCAACTTATAAAAAAATAAACATAAAAATTCAAGATAATTTGATTCAATTTAAGCTGGTTCGGTTTACCCAAATTTAAAAGGAAAAAAAAAATAGAAGAAACACTAAATTAAAAAAAATGTAAATATATTTATTTGATTAGTATTTAGAATGAACATAATGAGATATACTATATCTTAAAAAAATATAAAATATGTAACATAAAATATATAAAATAATATATATATTTTTTTTAAATTTTGGTTAGTTGGGTTGGTTTGGCAAAAATATTTTAGCAAAAACGAAACTAAACCAAACTTTTTTTTTTTTAATTGGCAAGGGGGAGGAGGGGGGAAGACACCCCGATTTTTTTTTTTTTTAATTGGCAAGGGGGAGGAGGGGGGAAGACTCTCCGGGGAATCGAACCCGGGTCGGTGAGGAGACGAAGGAATCAACTGCCACTCAGCTAAAGGCCATCTCAAACTTTTTTTTTTTTATTTAAAATTTGAAACCGAAGGAACTGAATTAATTGGATCATTTTAACAAAATCTACTCGATTTGACAAATAAAGAAACAAGCACACAAAATTCACTCCCACTCCAGGACACACAAAAGGACACGCAAATCAGACACCTTGAGCTCTTTTGCAGTGCTGATCCACACAAACCAAATTAAACACCTCCAAATTAACCACTCCAGTACTAATTTATTGCACCGAATTGGACCCTGCAGAACCCATTTGGGAGTGCTAGACATTTTTCACCGGAACTGGCAATCCAAAGAGGCTTGAACTAGTTGGTATTCCATTGCCGGTATATGTGAAGCACCTGCGCCTACAATTGCCAACCTCTTTCTTGCTCTTGATCGAAATCACCTCCTCAATTTCCTCGATTTCCTTTCCGTTTCCCTCGTCACCATCACTCTTGTCTTCTTCGTTTTCAGCTTCAAAGTCTTCATCAATGGATTTTCCATCCTCTTCTTGACCAATAAACTCGGGTTCTTCTTCTTCTTCTTCATCCTCCTCGTCGCTACTAGTATCGTAAAGAGGTACTAGAGTTAGCCTGAGACGGCCATTTTCTCTTTCGGCGTCCATGTACCTGAGCTTCTTCCCTCTTTCCTCTCTCAGAATCAGCCTCCCATCGACGTACTCTCTTGTGAGAGCCCTAGCTAGACAAGGAATTGTGGGTGGATATTCCTTCGTAGCCCCGTAGCCCACTTGCTCTTGCTTTCTTTGAGCAGCAGTAGTAGTACTACTGCTCTTCAAGTAGAGTAGTTGTGCTCTTTTGTACTTTAATTCTTCTTGTAATATCTCTTCATCAGAGCTCATGTGGACGCCACTTTCTGTCCCTAGCAAATCTCCCGATGTCGAATAAGACCAAGACAAAGAAGTTGACGAAGCTTGCCATAATAGTGAAGATAACGATGATGGTGATGGAGGTGGAGGAGGAGGGACAATGTAAGAACAGATAGTGGAAGTGGTGCCGCGAGCGGTTGAGGAAAGGAGATTACGAAGATCTAGATTTCGGAGACGGCGGTCATGGCATGGAAATGCCAGCTTTAGGGTTTGCACAGAAGATGGTAATACCTTTGTCATCCACAGTAAAATGCTATAGATTACTGAGATCACTGACTTAAGCTTGCCCAGAAGACTAGTTCCTTTCATGGCTTCCATTGTTTGCTTTTTTTTTTTTTGGCTATGTGATCAGCTTGCAAGATTGTAGTAATGTACCTGCAAAACAAAGAGAATTAGGATTTCCTTTGGTTGAAAGAGAATCGGATACATTAGTAGTATGTGTGTATTTGAATTTAATAGGAGAAAATTAGAAGAAAATCAAAGGAAAAGAGAAAAGAAACATTAAATCTCAAAGACATATTATTATTTGAGTGAATTAAAAAATATATACATCTTAAACCATTTATTAATAAATTATTTGTTTAATTAATTATTATTTCTAACTCTTCAAGTTTCAAGTATTTTCCTACAATTTTTCCAAAGAAATCAAAAACAATCTTGATTCTTTTTTTTTTTCTACGTCTTTTTTTTTTTTCCTTCACCTGATTCAAGAACACAATTTAGAGTAATTATTTGGTGAGGAGGAAAAAATGGAGAAGAGAAATGAAATATAGAATCTCAAATCCATGTTCTTATTTATTTGAACTAATAAAAAAATATAAGATATTCATTAATAAATTAATTTTTCAAATTTAATTATTTTTAATTTTTCAAATCCATATAGCTTAATTTCTTTTCTATTTTGTGTCGCAAACTAAACAGAGATAGGAATTTTAATTTTTTTTTCTTTTTCTTTTCTTTTGATAAATAATTGAGCAAAACACAACTTCAATGAAAATATATATATATATATATATATATATATATATATATTTTCATGTGCACTTGAAATTAAATTCAACTCTGCTCTATGTATAGTTGGGATCACCCTTCGATTTCATTAATCAAACCGGACATGTCACTGAAATTAAATGTCAAATTACTATTTATATAAGGAGAAATGAAGATGAGCTGCCATATACATTTTGTTTTACATTAAAATTTATTCGTTAAACATGTGTACGTGTGTGTACATATATAATAGCACATACAAAGGGAGCATAAGTCTGATTTTGAGAAATGAGTCCACAAACCTTGCTGACATTTGATCTTGTTCATAATTGATGTGCTCTAACAATAGTAGCGGTGCACCACCCCAGGAAAAAAGAAAAAAAAAAAAACCGACAACTCGAAATCAAACTAATTCGCTGATTTTGGTTCGAACTTATATTAAAACTAATTACTCGATATTTTCAGTTCGATTTCTGAGTTAATAGATAAAAGAATAGAACTGAATTGAATAAAAAATAATCCAACTCGAACCAATCTGAAAAATATAATATATATTATATAATTATATATAATTTAATATATAATATTATGCATATTATGATATTTATAATATTATATCAATATATAATACATTATTTTTGGATGTTTAGAAACATAAAATAAGCAGACCGGTCCAATCTAAAAACCAAAATAACTCAGTTTGATATTTTCAGTTTGGTTCAAATTAAAATTGATTCGATTTCGGGTCTAATTTTTAAAAACTAAAAAAAAAATTTAATTCAATTTTGAGTTAAGTATAAACTTAAACTTAGTCGGAACAAACCAATCTATACACACATCTAAATAATAGTAGCTAATGTATTATCAATGACTACAAATATTAATTGAAGTAAAATTAAATTAGGAACCATGCCTATTAAATGCCTTTGGGTCTAAACCATGTAAATGATATTTACTCATGCAGTGCTGGAGCAAGTAATCCTTAGCTACAGATCGAGAACACATTATAAGAATAAATTCTAAATTAATAAAATAAAAAAATGTTTTCTGTGTGTATAAAATATTTTACAGATATAAACATAATATGGCGATTAATTCGATCCGTACATGGTATTTTCTATAATATATATATTAACTCACATCTTAAACTCTCCTTATTTTCTTTCTTTTCTTTTCTTTATTTTTTTTTTTAGAGGCTCTACTATAGTTCAAATAAAAGGTCAGAATGTAATTAAATATTTTTAATTTTTTCAACCAATATTATTATAATACTTATTAATTCAATCAAATTTATATTAATTACATTTTAATTTTTCAGTTGAACACTTCAGCCCAGAATTTAAGGTGCCACACGTCTTCTATACGATATTATATATATATATATATATATATTGGCATCTTTACTCCACAAATTAATGATAGTTAAATTAAAAAAAAAAAAAGTTAAATTTGGTGAGATAGAAGACGAAATAGAGCATGTGTCATTTGCTTGCCTGGCATGCGAAGCAGCTGTCTAGCAAATATTTAGTCACCAGCTGACAAAGCTGGAGTCATGTTTTCCAAACCAGCTTAGACGTCGAATTTTCGTTTTTGTATTTATTTTTATTTATTTTTGGGTCCACGTGTCAAAAAAGTATCTCTTCTAGCCCACAGTAAATACATTTCTGCCATGCACCAAGCTCATGACTACCGTGGGGCATTAAACGAAATTGTTTGTTTTTCACGGAACAGATCAGCCGTTACAAATCTGCCGTGAGATATAATGATATATACATACATATAGAAAGATTGAACATGAAACAGAACGGGGAAACCAATAGAAACAACTATTATGGGTGACAAAAAGTGAGATAAAAAGAAATAAAGTGAGATGAGTTGTAAGTTCGTAATTTGTACAGTAAGATGATAAAAAGTGAATAACTTTTAAAAATTTTTAGTATTTTTTATTATTTTTTAAAATTTTTTCTTATATCAAACGGAGTCTATATATAAATATATATATACGCGTGTAGAAAATATTTATCTCCACTTTATTTAATTCACTCTTTTTTTACGTGCAAATTTGCGTTAAAAGAGGAGACAAATAAAATAAAATTTTTTTTTCCCATAATATGTATATATACAAAGCTCTTGAAAGAAAAAGAGATGAAAAAATTGAAAGGACAAAGATTGCTTGGAAGAATGAAGATGCAAATGTATTATGTTATAATTTTCGTGAGGTGACCAATTAAATCTAAACCCATCACCTAAAGAAGAGGAAAAAAATAAAAAATAAAAATAAATAAAAATAAAAAATAAAAATAAAGAAGAAGAAGAAGAAGAAATCTTGAGCACCGTTATGAGAAAGACCACAATGATATCAGTAGATGTTTAGAAAAGGAAATTAATATTTTTTTGAAAAAATTTGTCAAAAAATACTGTTAGAATGATGCAGAGATTTTTGAACTTCTCATTCTGAGTGAAAATAATTTCAAACTGCGCTCCAATTCGAAAATCACAATGAGCGCACTTTTTAATAATTTTTTTAATATATTATTTTGATAGAATAGCAGTGCGCCGTAAAAACAAAAATATATTGTGGTTGAGATTACGATGTTACATATATACGATGGTATGTGGTTGATTGATGTATAAGATGTTACATGGTACAGAAATTTTAAATGCATGTAAGAATTTTGTATAAATTAAGTTTCGAAGACACACGAAAATTATATTAAAAGGAAAAAAAAAAAAAAAGAGAAAAGAAAATGGAAGAGTGACAATCATTCATTTTAGTTATATAAATTCACCACTTTTGTGAAGAGAGTGATGAGAGAGATATCTTACTTGGTTGATAAGCGTTGGTTCCACTTTCACTCTTGATAGACAACAGACAGGGAGAAAACACTCTTGTATATAGAAATATATATATATATATATATATGTATGTATGTATCGACAGAGAGTAAGAACAGGTGAAAAGCAGCCGGCACAATGAAGAGAAAGGGAAGATGTTGAAACGAACGTTCTTTTCAAAAAATCATGTAATCAATCCCACTCTCTCACCAACCTGCAAAAGAAAACTCTGTCGACCATTTATCTCTCTCTAAGTCAGTGCTCCATTTATAGCCCCAGGGGTTTGGGGGTGACTTTAAAATTATTGCAATTATGGTGTACCAAAATTTAATTAAACAAAAATTTTAGACTTTTATCACACTATTTGTGATGACAATCGTAACGTATTCGTATCCTATCATATTTATGCTTGGGATTATTGAATTTATTGAACTCATCGAAATAATTTTTTTTTTAAATGGATCAAAATAATATGTTTGAACTTTGTTAGGTCGATATTTTCTTTCAATAAATTTGTATTCAGGTCCGATTGTACCAACTGGTCGTTAAGACAAATGTCTTAAGTTTATATGAGCCAATAATTTTGTATTTGCACAATATATATAGGACTTTTTTTGTTATATTGCTTTTAAGTCTAAAATTTAAATAAATGTTAATATTTTCAAAGAACTTTTGTAAAAATACTGCTAAGTAAAAATTACTATTTCAAATAGTGTTTTTAAAAGAGAGTGTTTTGAGCAGCGTTTTTAAAATAAAAAATAAAAAAATAATTAATTAATTTAATGTCTTACGAAAACTTACATAAATATGATTTGTCACATGGTAAAAGAATAATCCATTTAAGAGTTTAAATTTAAATATAAAATTTCTAAGAGTTTGAGATATATTGAATCACTTGATAAAAAAAATTAATTGGTTAAATCTAATATATAACAAGATAATTAAAACTTGATTTAAAAAAAAAACTAATCAATTATATTTAATAGCTGCTCTTTAATGGTCATCAATTTGAGTCTCCTCAAAACATCAGAAGATTTATCTGATCATTAATTCTAGACTCTAAGAATTAATTGTGACTCATGAGTATCAAAAATATATATATATATATATATATAATTCTTTAAATAGATTAAATTTTGATTAAGAAAAATAAGAAAAAAAAAAGGACAAACGAAAATTACATAGAATATTGAAAATTTTATTTTCCAAATAGCTTCTTAGCTTTGAACTTTGCAATGATGACAATATAAAAATAATAAATAACCTGCAACAAAATTGTATTGAGCGTACAATATTTTATCCTTAATATTTTATGCTGAATTTTAAGACCCAAACTTCATAATTAAGTCTATGTATACACTTCCATTTTATTATAATGTGGACACTTAATTTATGGAACACCCTAGAAGGATTATTTTATTAATTGGCCCCTAAACATCTTTTAAGGATATGAAATGACAAATATATTCCTCCATTAGTTTTTCCTACTTTATATTATATTTTTTTTTCTCATTTTGTTATTGTGAAGCAGGAAAATGTCTCCAATTTTTACAAAAAATATAAAATTATTTATTTCCTTAAAACTAATTATCTAGATTACTCATATTTTCAGAATTAGTAAATTAATTGATAAATTTTATTATATAAAATTTTTAATACTAAAAGATAAATATTAAAATTTTAAAATTTAAAATTAATTATCCAAACTAAAAGATGTATCCAAACTTTGTTAATTACTAAATCAGTAAGTAAAATTTATTATTGAAGCAAATTTTATGATTAAAAAATAAATCTACAAAATTTAAATTTCGGAAGTAATTATTCAAATTACTCATGTTTTTTTAGAGTATTTTGATTACTATTATTATTAATATTTCTTAAAAAATAAAAATAAAAAATTAAGGTCTTGTTTTTTGAGAAAGTGAAGAGAAGGAAATAAATACTAATATAAAAATTTGTTTATTAATAGATAGTAAATATTACATTAGAATGTCCATTAACTAAATAAGGATAAAATTGTTAACATACGAAAAATGCATTAAAAATCTTTTGGCATAACTATTCATTTAACTTAATGAGGGTAAAATTGTCTAACACATAAAAAGTTTGTTAAATATGTTTTGATATTAACATTATTTGTTATGACATTATTACCACCCATGACATATAGATAGAATAAATTATTATGAGATTTTTTTACGAAACTATATATGTATAAAAGCAAACTAACCAAGAAAATTTACATTTTGCAACTATTAAATTTAATTGTTACAATTAAAAGCACATTTCCACAAATTATACATGCTACAATTGAATGTAGAAACCGTGGGGAATTTATTGTCTAATGATTACGGAATGGACGAGTTACAAGTTTAGCTTACATAGGTGAATTGAAAAAGAATAATATCACTTTCATATATTTAATATGCGGTTGGCAATGTTAACTAGTCAACATTCTATTTTTTTTTTTTTTTTTTAACACGGTGATATTTACCCTCTTTCATTTTTAACTTTTTTTAAATTATGAAAAACAAAAATGTTAAATTAAAAAAAATGCTAAAAAGTTTAAAAAGTTAACTTTTTCCTTCCCAAATAAAAAAAAATAACTTTTTAGTTGGTAACTTAAAAAAAAAAACTAGTTTTTTTGCTTTCCAAAGTCCGCTATAATGGGGTATCGAGACTTACAAATTGATTGGGTCCACTAATAAAATTTCTAGTTTTCACGACTTCGAATTTAGATGTCCACCATAGATTGTCACTAACACATATTATTAGTATCCACTTTTAAGTGTATTAACATCCGGTTTTGATGGTTGTTATTGCTTTTAAAATTCCAAACACGATATTTTTCCCCCAACTCTGAAATTGCGTGGCCTCCCCCATTCTTCCCACCTCTCTAGCTCGTTTTCCCTCACTTCACCCACTTATCACCCCTCGTGACCAACCACCATAGTTGCATACCATAGTTGCATGCAACTCGCAGTATATCTTTCTCTCTTTTTCTCTCCCTTTTTCTCTTCCCCTCTCTTTTGCGTGCTCACTGTGCTGGGTCTTTATTTCCTTATTTTCTTACTGCAACATTCTTCTCTCTCATTTTGATCTCAACTCCCCTATCGGATCATTCTCTAACTCAGGATAACATCTTGAGAAATTGAGGTATGATTTTTTTTTCTACCTATTGTAGAAATGTGGGTTTATTTTAGGTAATGATGGGATTTAATTTTATGATTTTGGGTGGCGGTGGGGATGGAAGTTTTGATTTGGGGGAATTTACAATGAAATAATTTGAGACTTCTATTGTTAGCTTCACTAAGAGAGCCATTTCTGAGATGTTGAGATTTGCAATTGATTTCGATAATTTGGGTTTTGACAAGTTGTGATGTAAAAAAACTCGCTGTCACCTTTTTTTGATGGATTGAAACTTGAAATTTGCATAGTTATTTTGAATTGAAACTTGAAATTTGTTAAATTTGATTGAGTTCGATTGAAATATGCATTGTAGGATAGTTAGCATGTTAATTTGTTGAGTTTGATTGAAAATGAGAATTGAATGTCAATTCCTGATTCCTTCTTTCTAGTGATAAAAATAATAATAAAAAATAATTGTTGTTAATTTGTTAGTGTCAATATTAACAATGTTCTCTTGTTCATAAATCATAATAATAATGTTCTTTTTTCGGATATGCACTTTCTTTTACTTTTTTTGCCATTTAATTACTATATATTCTCCCTCCTAAAACATGATTTATATTTGTTGTTGCTAAATTAGTTAACAAAACAATAATTTCAAACTTGTATTTTTAGACATTTGGCTAAGGTGTCAAAGGTATAAATTTAGAGATATTTTTAATAAGGTTTTCTAATACCTAAGGAAGTTGGAATTATTTTAAGAAAATTTTCCATTGCTTAAGGAGGTTGGAAAAGTTTCCTAAAGTTGCGAAGATATTGGAAATACTTTAAGAAAATTTCCTAAATGATTTTAAGTACAGGAAACCATGCAATCATATAAAGGATTCGATTGCTTGTGTATTCTATAAATAAAAAGGCCTTCTCCTAGAGTCTTGAAACAGTTCCAGAGAGAAAAGAATTAACATATTGTTTGTGACCTTACGATTGACATCTCTCAACTTAGCTACAATAGTTTTAACTCTCAAACTTCTTATGCATGGATTTTTCAAAGGAGTTCGAAAATGTGAACATGTTATTCATCAAGTGCAGGTGAAGATTCTTCTCCATGCATTAGAGAAGACGTCCACTGTGATTGATGCGATAAGGTTGGAAGGGTTGATTGTGTATAATATTATGGTCCTTCTTGTAATTATTCGTGCACAATAGAAATTTTGGTCTTTGTCATTCGAGGTGTTTTTCTACCTTATTTGAGAAAGATTTTCCTCATAAAAATCTTTGTGTTCAATATATTTGAGAAGGATTTTTCTCGTAAAAGTGTTTGATTGTTCGGTAATTCATAATCAACAAGGGCAAAATTTCAGTTTTTTTTTTTTTTTAATATTCAAGGTATATAGATCAGCTTGCATGTATCTCAACTAAACTTTGGGGCCCTAGATTTAGTGACCAAGTAATCCCTCCAAACACATTTGGCCCTGAAGAGACTCAAATTAGTGACCACTGGAGTGCAAATCCAAGGTCTTACTAATTGAGTTATCACTCAGGATTATCCTAAAACATTCTTTAGCTCCTATTAACTTTCCAATATTGTTTCCAAATTTTGATTGATGCACAAAAACATAAGAGAGGGTCCATTATTTTGAAACTTGACTTGTTAAGATTATTGGAGTAAAAAGTTTTGTGGTTGTAATAGAAACTCGAGGTCAAAAATTTTGCATATACACACGAACAGAAGACAAAAAGTGCATTACCCTTTTAATGGGCCAAGCATTTTATATGTTCTTAAATCCTCATGTTATATCAATTCTTTGGATATCACACCAAGTAAATATTTGAATAAAATACTATTTACATATTTATTTGTTAGGTAGTTCGTAGTTAACTTGAAACTTTAGTCTTTCACAACTTTTAGTTAATAGCCCAAATCGAGCAAATGAGCTTGGTTGGTTGTGAGACTTGGCATGCACTATCTTTGAGTCATAACTGACTTGCAAGAATACATGCCACATGAAATTGAGGCCCGATGTGGCATGAAATCTACACGTATATCTCTAGTTTAAATTAAAACTTTAAAATTTCACAACTTTGAATTAATAGCCTAAACTAAGCAAATAGGCTCGATTGGTCATGAGATTTCGTACACATGATTTTTGGGTCATTAGTGACATGTAGGAGTGAACTGCGTGTGAAATTGAGTACCCATGTACTCATAATCCACACTTATGGTTCATAATTTAGCTTGAACTTTAACGTTTCATAACTTCGAGTCAATAGCCCAAACTAAGCAAACGGGCTTGGTTAACTGCAAGACTTGGCATGCACATATTCTTCGAGTCATTAGCGACTTATAGGAATAGATGGCACATGAAATCGAGACCCAATGTGATTGAAATCTACACTTGTATTTTGGAATGTAACTCAAAACTTTTTCAACTTCAAGTTGTCAAGAGAAAAGAATGAATGAAAAAGTTAGAAAAATTCAGTATAAATTTGTGTAAAATATAAGGAAGTAGCAATCTTATGTATAGGGTTATAAAGTAGAAATAGAATAAAAGACAAACTCTACTTTTAGAGATCTATCTAAACTCTATTACTAACTATATGATATATATCAGAATTATAGATACATTAACATCTCTCCTCAAACGTAGTGTGGTATAGCAGATACCACCTTGAGTTTGGAGATTAAGAACTGCACTGAACTGGTGGAAGGTGAAACTAGATAAAAGGACACCCCCTTGTGCGAAGCGTAGGTTACATGCCAAAGTCACGAAATTAGCTCTGTTTACACGCCCAAAGGTCACGAACCTAACTCTAGTTACACACGCCGAAAGGTCATGAATGTAGCTTTAGTTACACGTTGAAAATACACGAACCTTGCTCTACTTACACCCCTAAAAGTCACGAACATAGCTCTAGTTACAAGCCGAAAGGTCATGAACTCAACTCTACCTACACATCTATAGGTCACGAACCTACTTTTAGGGGGAAACACGTTAAATGGCCGAAAGACGGCCAAAAGCACAAGAAGTATCTCCAACAGAGAGACTTCAAATTTAAGAATTTCTAGAAAATTAGACATGGCATAAGCAAAAGCAACATGAAGTTAGGTAAAGCGGCAGTGAAGGCAATGATGATGTCCGGAAATGCACCACCTACGGCCAAAGATGTAGTAGTCGTATGCCTAATCTATCTAGGATTAAAAATCATAAGCTTTGATACAATATTAAGAGAAAAGAATGAATGAAAAAGCTAGGAAACTTCTATATAAATTTGTGTAAAATACAAGGAAGTACCAACCCTATTTATAAGGTTACAAAGTAGAAATAGAATAAAAGATAAACTCTATTTTTAGGGGTCTATCTAAACTCTACTACTAATTATATGATATGTATCAAAATTATAAATATATTAACGTGAGTCAATAGCTTAAACCAAGCAATCAAACATTGTTCATAGAATTTGCGAGCTCAAGAGTTAAAACTTATCAATCTTTATCTTTGACAATTTCGTGACAAAGCCAAATATATTACCAAAATGCAAAGTCCCTTATGATGTGGCATCTCTAATTTTCTTGCATGTGTCTTAAATTAAACTTACATAACTCAAATAAAATAGCTTGTGAAAGTATTAAAATCAAAATGAAAGACATAATGGAGCAAGCATCATGATATTCTCATCCTTTCACAAATCACATATTTTTCCCCCATTCTGATAGTTTTGACAAACATTGTATGTAATATAATAAAGAATGATAAATATACAAGAGTGAAACACAAGGAAGGAAATGGGTAATCACACCAAAAGAAAATCGAACTATTTTAAAAAAAATGAAAATAAAGTAATTTAATGGATGTGGGTTTGAAATATCAAACATTCATGTTAATACATCATAAATGTTATTTTCAAGGCTACGTTTAAGAATTTGAATACATGACAACTCTTGTTCTTTAATTACATTTCTTCCTAGTTGCTTGATGTCGTACTCCTACAACCACTTTCTTAGCTAAGGTTTTCCAAGCAACCTTGGGCTACCCTTTTCGTTTAACTAATATCTCTTGACATATTTGTTTTGAAATACAATGCAATGATAAGAAACTCAAAAAATAAAACAAAAAACTTGATTTTTATGTAAGAAATTGTTACAAGTCATGCAAGTGAAAAATCCTAGTAAAGTACATGCTACGGGTGACATGATATGTAATGTATTCTTATGATCAATATACTACAATGTAAATCCTATATGCTTTCCATAGATAGACTTTCAATTGAGAAATTTTTTATTTATTCATATTTTTCATCAATTCAATAAAATTTCCCAATATTTTTACCTTCAAGCATGATTTTGAACAAATTTATGTGATTTTTCACAATTTCTTCCAAATTTAGTATCTTTTAAACACTTACGGAAATGTAGTTTTTTTTTTTTTTTTGTGGTCACAACCCATAGGATGAATGGTTTGATAGTTGACATTATAACAGTAGGTTCACTCTATTTCGATGGTAGTCCATCTCATATGAATTATACTTGAAAGATCACATTGACAGTTACAAATCCATAAAGAGAATGTAGTGTAGCAATAAGAAGATGAAAAAAAAAAAAAAAAAAAAACAAAAAGAAGAAGTAACTAATGGTACCCAATCTTTTTTTTTCCGTATTATTCCTTCCCTTTTTCTTTTCCTTTCTTTTTATTTTTGTTTTTAGGTTACAAAACTACCCTACAGTTTATACACCTGGTGCCACTTTAGTCCTACACGTTTAATTATATTAGTCAAATCCTTACAGTTTCAGTTAAGTAGCAATTTGGTCATTCGTCACAAACCGTTAAAAATCAGTTGTTAAAGTGAGAGTAAATATGAAGTTCTGCATCTTTCTTCCCCAATTAACAAAATTGATCATCACAACCCTAATTTTTACAATCTGAAAGCCTAAGCAAGTTGAAAGATAGAGCAAAAAGAAAAGAAAATAAGAACAAAAAGAGGCTTAGAGTCCAATTTTTACAAAGGAAAATAAAAAATAAAAAATCCAATCGCTATTTTTGGATTACCTATGAAAAAAGAATGAAAAACAACTTAAAGATGAAAAAGGTAATTGTTGATGTTAGGAAGGGGTTTGATTAATCAGGTGGGAGTTTTTGATGGATATGAACCCACTAGTTTTGTAGTCTTTACTTACAAATTTTGAAACCCAGAGAGTGTCCATATATACTGAGGAGCTTGTCGTCTTGCTGCGAGCCACAAATTCAACACCAAAACCCTTTATAAATTTGTCGATCAAGACCGTTTGGACACTAAACTCTCTGACCGTCTCGTTTCAATCCTCACAGCTGCTACTGTGAGCAGAGTTATCTTCAATCTTCAGGACATTCTTCAGAGGTTTGCCTTTGATAATATATGCACAATTGCTTTTTAAATACGACCCTAGGTATCATCTCTCGCAAGTGACATTCACACAAGTTTTCGAAAATGTGGTATGAATCAACAATCAAAGGTTCAATTCTATTCATTATGTATTCTAGAAAATTAAATGACTTCTCAGCATTGGATCAGAAAAGTAACTTCAAATTGAGGTGAATGAAGTTTGAGATTTTGCAAAACGAATGATTAAGGAAAAGAAGTAGGAGCTAAACAAGAAATCACTCAAATCAATTGATCTCTTGTCATGATTCTTAAGTTCTGGCCACTTCAATGAGAACTTCATTACTGATATCGCAATTAACAAATAAAATAAAAATAACTTTCTTCTTCTTTCTAAATTAGATTTGTAGAGACATGAGTTTGCAAGGATTAGGATTAGGATAATCAATTTGTGTTAATTAGGGTAAAAGGATACGAAATTACATATTTGCCCTCATTCTAACGATTGATTTTTAGTGGTTGATGATAAAATGTCTAAATTGCTGCTTAACCGAAATTATATGAATTTGACTGTTATAATTGAAACGTGTGGGACTTATATGATACCAAGTGTAAACTATAAGGATGATTTTTGTACTTTATCCCTTGTTTTATTTTTCTTTGTTGGCTTTGTCAGTTTACAAAGTAAAAAAACAGAATTAGAAGGAGATCTTGAAGTTTATGGTGTCATCTTGACAAGTAAATTATATACCAACCACTTAACCCTGATAAGATCGTGGTAAGAGTTCTTTGTTCATGTAAATGTGGGGGTTTCTAGGCAAACTTTCAATTTCTTATTTTAACTTCAGATCCAAGGTAGGTGGAACCTATTATATGTTAGATTTTTTATTTATTACTTGACTTGAGTTGTTTTTATGCTTGTTTGGGTTGAATTTTTTTGAGTTTTATATATGTATTGATGAGTATATAAGTATATATCTTTTTATAAATGTTATAGATCTTGCATGAATCTTGTTTATTCTTATGTTTTAATCTTAAGTTGAGGTTTTGATTAGTTATTTGTTATATTTGAGGCTTAAAGTGGCTAGATTTGGCCTGAGTGGGTCAGGGTTGAGTTGTTGCAGCTCGAATCTATGACTTAAGTTACAGCTAGCAAGAGCAAGCTTCCAGCGAGCATCCTACACTGCAAAACATACTCAAGTTTTTACCAGTAATCTTCCATGATGTCCAAGTGGCCTTCTTATGAGTTGGATAATTTTGCCTTTTCTGTTTTTTTTTTTTTTTAATTTTGGTTTGACCCTGATCATGTCTATTGTATATTCAATATGTTTTGGTATATTACATGCAATTTAAAATGATGCTACGATTATGCTTGAGTATGGCATATTTATTTATGTTGGTTAAATGATGATTATGCATAATTCATGAGATATAAACATGTTTAATAAGATATTTATTATTAAAGCACAATTGAGCATATCACTTGCATTTAGCTATTTTGTTATCGTTTGTGGTTTATGATTGGTTGAGATAGACTCGTGATTTTGATACATTAATGTGCCATGGGCACAGTTATATACATAGAACGAGATTTTTTTTGTAAAAATGATTAAAATTAAAATATTTGAAAACATCAAATGATCCTAAGTCGATACATATGACTAAAGATTACTCATTGCTGTTGGAACGTTAATATTAGGTATCTATTATTTCAGTTTTACAAATCGACGATGGATGCCTGCAATAATATATAGTAGAAAAGTCAATAAGTGATTTTGATTATTATTTATACCCTCCATGATAGTATACATTCACGAGATACTTTTTCACTATTAATTATATAGAACAGTGTAGTTTGTGGCTCCGCTAATTGTCACTTGTTCTAGAATAAGGTGTGGGGTAGAAAGAGATTAGAGTTTACTTGGGTATGACATAAGCTTTTCCCTTTCATTATAGTTTTTATTGAGACTAATGTCTTTTATGTAATTTGTACTAAAAGCATGTACATTTGTGCATATTTGCACCCTTCTACCTACTGCTATCGAGCATATTCCTCCCATATTATTGGTGATTCGTTCGAAGTTAGGAATAGTCATCTCAAGCTGTACAAAGTTTTGGACTAATAATTGATCTAGATTGTGCTAGCCTTATTCTTATTTGTATCTTTATTTGTGTGATCCGAATTGTGAGTCCTAACCTATATTGATTATGCCATTTTATGTGGACTGTATTTATTATTTTATACAAAATGAGGGGGGCACTTATTAGTGCTGTAGATTGTAATAATTTATAGTAACTAGTTGACTGGGATGACAGCACGTGATCATTGTATCTTATTGTAATTGGATTGTGGTTAGTGTTAAGTTTATATTTATAATTGGTAAATTAGTGAACAAAATAATGATTTTAAACTTGTATTTTTAGACATTTGGCTAAGGTGTTAAAGTTACGTGTTTCAATATTTTTTTGGATTGTTTCTTAAAATTTGAGAAGGCTAGAAATATTTTAAGAAAGGTTTCTTAATCTTTTAGTTAATTCGAAAGTTTCCTAAAATAATTTGGAAATAGGAAACTATGCAATTTTATAAATGATTGGATTGTTTGGTTTTATAAATAAAAACATTCTCCCAAGGTCTTGAAGCACTTCTATAGAGGAAATAAGATATCTTTTATGATCTTATAATTAACATCTCTCAACTTAGTCATGATAGTCTCAACTATCGCACTTTTTTTATGTGAGTTCTTCAAAAGAGTTCGAAGGCGTAAATGGATTCTTCATCAAGTCTAGGCAAAGTATCATTTTTGTGTGTTAGAGAAAGCGTTTACTGTGATCGGTGCAACAAGGATGCAATAATAGATTGTATATGCTATCGTAATCCTTTTTGTAACTGTTTGTGCAAAGTGAAAGTTTTGATCTTCGTCGCCCGGAGTTTTTTCTCCTTTATTTGAGAACTTTTTCTTAAAAATCTTTTGTTCAATCTCTTTTAATTTTTTGCACTCTAAAATTTTGTTTAATTGCTTTATAATCTATAACTAATAAAACAAAATTTGAGTTAAATTTTTTTATGTTTTGAATTAGTCATATATTGTCATATCATAAATCCATGACATTGAAATCAGGTGACAAACTCCAGTAAAATAACAAAAATAACACTTCACAAACGATAAAAAGCAACCAAACACTACTCCCTAGTTAATCTAGCTATTTTTGAGACAAGACATGTACCCAATATCGTACATCACATTCAAATTCTCAAATCATAGATAAGATAACAGAATGTGTGAGAATTATCATAAATTACTTAACACTAGTCTTTTTCAATCTAAAAAATTAATTTTTTTTTTTCTAAAAATTCTTAATTTTTATTTATCGATAAAAAAATAAAACAAGCAAAAGCCATACAAGAAAAATTAAAAAATTAAAATACATATATGATGTCATAAAAATGTAAACATAAAGCACAATTTAGTCTATGAAAAAAAATAATAATTTGTATACAGTAAGGCTTATCCCTTCAATTTGCTTTGGGGTTTTTAAATTATAAATAACATTTTACGGTTCAAATAGCCAGAGTTTTTAGCAAAGATTATTTTTTTTTTTTTTTTTACGAAGGGAGCTTTGAGTTTATGTACAGTGGGTTTTTTATTTGAAAAAATTTATTTATGTATTATTATTATTATTTTTTTTTTTTTTTGCCTATGCATGAAAAGTCAAAGAGTATAAAATGACTCAAAAAACTTCAAGGAGTTAAACTATAGGTCAAAAATAACTTATATAATTTATGGCAATTAGATTTATTGAGACTTTGAATGTCATAATGATAATAAATAAGTTTCCAAATTAGAATTGAGATGAGAATGTGTACCTTTAAAATTTTTGGGAGGAGAAACATCTAGCGGTTTACGATTCCTCCCTTTCATTGGAACTCATTTTGATGAATTGACTTTAAATAGAGGAAAGTTGGCATTGAAATAATGTCAATTTTTGAACAGTGTTATTTGAGTTGTTGAATTAAAATTTAAGATATTCAATCGTCTTACATTTATATTTTTAATAGTAAATACGTTTAGATTATTAATTTTTAATTCAATTATCCGAATAGTTCGAAGGTGAGAAAAACGATGTTCAATCCCCTCCCCTACAAAATAAAAAAATAAAACAAAAAGAAAAGAAAAAACACCCTGCTCGGGAGCTGACGGCAGCCCCAGTGGGAGGAAAAATTCTTAACTTTATGCTTCTTTGGAATGACTCCTTGACCTTTTGAAACACTGCTCCTAGCCATTTTGAGCACCTTTCGCACGACAGAGCGGGCGTTTGATAAATTAAAAAAGTAAAATTTTTTATATAGTTTTTATTTTGGTGTTTTTGTGTGTTATTTTTAGAAAAAAATTATGTATTTAGTAAAAATTTATAAAAGTTAAAAGATGTTAAAAAATTGGAAACTTTTTTATAAAAAAAAGTTAAAAAAATAAAATAAGATTAAAAAACAAAAAGTTATTCAATTTATTAAGAATATTAGAGCTCCAAACAGGCGTTCAATTAATTACCTTTCGCTTTGTTTCTTTTCCCCTTTAAAGAAATTTTCTTTTCCCCTTTTATTTCTTAATCATAAAAGAAATTTTATGATAAATTTAATGTTTTATCCAAAAAATATTAATGATACTTGGGTATTAAATGAAGTCCTGTTAATATAAAATGACTTGACTATCTCTATTATATGGACAATATTATCCCAATAAAATCGTAAACAAATGGGCCGTGGTTTAATTAGGCAAACATAGTGAGTTTAATATGATTTTTTTTTTTTAACGGAAAACGCCACGCTTCAAAATGATTTGATTGCCGAGCGCTTACAACTGATTTAGAGTTGGTTTGGAAGCGAAATTTTAAGAATAATTAGTAATATTTTGACAAAAATTATTAGGTATAATATTTTTTTCTTTTTTGACATTTGGTTAAAATTAAAATTCTCAGTAATTTTTTAAAAAATTTTAATAATTTTTAATTATTTGATAAAAAAGTAAAAAATTTTCAAGGATTTTAAATAACTTTTAAAGTATTGTCAATCACTTGAAAAATAAAAATTACTAAAAAATTCTCTTTTATCCGCTTCCAACGAGCATTTCAATTCCCCTTCGAGGAGAAACGCCTCGGGTCTACACAGTTGATTTAGTACCAAAATCTAAACTGAAAAGCAAGTTATTACACTTTGAAACAACAACAACAGCAACAGCATAAGCCTTATCTCACTAAGTGGATTAGGCTACATGAATCACACGGCGTCACTGTATTCTATCAAAATCATATCTTGATATAAATCATTTATAATAAAATCTATTCTAATAACTTCTCCAAGTGTTTTTCTTATTACACTTTGAAACCATAACGAACAATCAATTTCTTTACATAAACCAATTAAATTGAATCTTTAGTTTTAATTTAATTGAACCATTTTATAAAAAATAATTAATTAACAAAATAGTTTTTTATATTTTGAGGATTTATGATGTCATTGAATAATTAAACAAAGTCACTCATAAATAATGTTTCGAATTTTAGACTGCTCATTGAACCGAAAATTGATAGGGTATATGTGTTGCTGGTTCAACCATGGCCAAATCATTATCAAACTGTGATGTCATAATTATGTCATAAATAAATTTAAAATAATTAGTTTTTAAATAATAATATGATAAATTTATATTAATATTGGTAATAAAATTATCATATTTGTTTTATATATTTTATTTACAATATATACGTGTAATGGTCATGGATTATATTTTTACTTCTACAAAAAAAAATGGTAATGAATAATAATTTCCAAGAAAAGATTTTTACAGAAATAGTTTTAAGTATCAACCAAATCATTTCCTCATCCATTTCAACCTCCTCTTGGTCTGATCAAATTTTAAAGACCTTGTTAGGGACAAAATTGTAAAATTGATAAATTTATAGTCAAAATAGAGTCCTGTAATAGACTTAGGTGTAAGGTAAGACATCAAATTCTGGACTCAAGATGAGTTATAAAGTCTCAAAATAAACTTGGAAGCCCAAAAAAAAGGGAACAAGTCTGTTTAGCTGCTTCGTGGGAAGCTTGCACGAAACTCGTGAAATACTTGCTAGATGATACCGAGAGCATGTTTTGGGTCACAAGTCGTGCGAGAAACTTGCTCTAAGTTGTGGGATGTCTGTGGGAAGGCCGCGAGATTCGCAGCTTCTATATTTTTAGACTACATTTTGAAAACCCTTTACGTTAAGATTTCATTCCCTATATTGGGATATATCTAGGGTTTCATATAGAGAGCATAATAATTGGAAGGGTACCAAATTGATTAATAATTCTCTCAAACATTCAGCTAAGAGTTCGTGTGTATGATTCGAAGGAGTTTGGATCTCTAAGAGGCGAGAATTCAGTAGGCTGAGGATTCAGCAAAGTTACCCAAGATTCAATGTTGTGCTTTCGAGGAGTTAGAAGACCTTTGTTAAGAAATTGGTGAATTGAAAAGTCGAGCAAAGTCAACAATATAGAATTAAGGAGTCGAATCTATTACGAATTTGAATTTGTAACTAACGTTTTTCGTTTAGTGAAACCTTATTAAAAATGTTTTTGTAATTAAATAAAACCTTACAATCCGTGTTCACCCATATATAAATACTTGATTCTGTTCCTAAATAGAATTAAACTGTTTGATTTTTTAAATTATCAAATAGCAATTGCAATGTTGGTTTAAAAAATTAAACTAAATTAAATACCTGATTTAATTTATTTAGAGGATTTTAATAACAATTTGAAAGCGTACGTCTACAAAATATAAAAAATTGGACGACACTTGTGCTGAATATCACAAATAATACAAATGTGTCACCATGTAAACCCGATGTGGCAAACGGAAAGTCTGCCACCTAATTCACAAAGAGAAATCGGTGACAAATAGCTGGTTACATAGGACGGCTTCATGAAATTCAGGGGAACTCTTCATTGCAAACATCATCTTCGAAGCAGTCCTCCTGTTTTTAAGTAAATAAAATTAAAAGAAAAAAATAAAAGTCCAAGTGGCAAATGAAAGCCATGGCCAGGTAATCCGTGCTAGGTACGTACAAAAGTCATTCATAACACATTTTCCTCATCTTTTGTCTTTCATTGAAAATATAAAAAAAAAAAAAAAAACGTGTCGATTGTTTTACGTATTTCGACTACTATTTACAATAATAGTGCACGTCGGTCCTTGTCATACGACATCCCCGTTTTAATCTAGTCAGCACAACCACACGTAGCACTCAATCCTCCCTCACCTCAGCCCAATTGTCCTACTCCCCCATCCACTTTCAAGCCGCTTCCCCCGGGTAAAGGGGGCTGCAGGAGCTCATTTATTGCAGCGGCAGCAGTCCGAGGAACGGTGCTGTTTTGCCCAAAAATTGGTGGATTTTGCTAAATGGAAAGGCTGAGTAATAAACACAAATTTTTGGTACAAAAATTATTAATAATCTTACGTGATAGGTTATTAATATATTAATTTTTGTAATGAGTTAGCGAAGAGTATAATTATTATTTCACTTTAACCTAATTAAAAAATTTCAAAAATTTTTACTAAACATACAAAAAATTATTAAACATTACTAAAAATTTATATTTATTTTAACAAACACCAAAAAGTTATTAAAAATTACTTAATCATATTAAAAATATTTTTTATTTTATTTTATTTTCTAACCTAATCAAATAAAAAATTAATTATTTTTATTTATTATTTATTATTTTTTCACTCTACATTCAGCCTTTCCGTCCAGCAAAATCCACTAATTTTTGGGTAAAATAGCGTCGTTCCTCGGACTGCTGCCGCTGCAGTAAATGATCTACTGCAGCCATCCTTTACCTGCTTCCCCCATAAACAAACAGCCCCACCCCCAGGTAAGGGGGCTGCAATAGTCCATTTACTACAGCGGCAGCAGTTCAAGGAACGACGTCGTTTTGCCCAAAAATTTGTGGGTTTAGTTGGATGGGATGGCTAAGTGTAGATTGAAAAAAAATTATAAATAAAAATAATTAATTTTTTATTTGATTAGGTTAGAAAATAAAATAACATAAAAAATATTTTTAATATAATTAAATAACCTTTAATAATATTTTGGTTATTGGTAAAATAAATATAAATTTTTAATAACATTTGATAATTTTTTGTGTATTTGGTAAAAATTTTTGAAACTTTTGAATTAGGTTAAAGTGAAATAATGATTGTGAGGGACTACGAGGGACCTACCCGTGAGGGACTCTGCCTACAAGAGAGTGAAGCCGGTGGTGAAGCAGAGAAGCAGTGCCTCCCATCACACATCACCTGGGTCGTGGAAGGAAGTAGCATATATGTAATATTTGATATCCATATAAGAACAACACGTTTTAAAGTCGTGATAGCACTGAATTCAGTGGAAACTTTAGGCTTAAGCGTGTTCTAGTGAGGGGCAGTACTAGGATGGGTGACCTCCTGAGAAACAACTTACCAAACCTAAAGCAGACAATATTATACTATGTGGACGCAGATCATTACAAATGATATCAGAGCTAATGCCTAGCTGAAAGTGTGGGATCACGCGTGCGGGGGCCCTGCGTATGGGGGACCTGCCTATGAGGGACTCTGCCTGCGGGAGAGTGAAGCAAGAGGCCACGTAGGGATGCGTGCCCTATAAGGGGGAGGATTGGGAGGGACTACGAGGGATCTACCCGTAAGGGAATCTGCCTGCGGGAAAGTAAAGCCAGAAGTGAAGTAGATAAGCAGTGCCTCTCATCTCACATCGCCTGAATCGTGGAAGGAAGCGGCATATAAGTAATATTCGATATCCATATAAGAATAACGCGTTTTAAAGCCGTGAGGGTATTAGATTTAGTGAGAACTCCAGGGTTAAGCGTGCTCCAGTGGGGGCAGTACCGGGATGGGTGTCCTCTTGGGAAGCAGCTTACTGAACCTAAAGCGGACAATATTGTACTCTGTGGATGCGGGTCGTTATAATGATCATACTCCTCGCCAACTCATAAAAAAAAATTGATGTATTGGCAACCTGTCACATAAATTATTAATAACTTTTGTACCAAAAGTTTGTATTTATTGTATTTAATATACTTAAGTAACTTTTAGCAAATTTTAAGTGTGTAGTAAAACAAATAGAAATAAATAAAAATAAAAATAGTTAATTTTTACAAATAATTAATTTTTAATATGCTTGTTAACAATATAAATATAAATAAATTTTATTTTAATTTAATTTATAACATATTTTCTTATGCCAAACTAAACTTAAGTATTTTTGTTAAAATTTTAAAGGTAAATTTATGAAAGATAATTATGTTTATTCAAATTATATATAAGTACATAAGAAATTTTTTAATTGAAGAATATAAGAATATAAATTTGTAGTTTCACTTAAACGTTATTTGTAGGATGAAAAAGATAAAAAATAATAAACACAAACTTTTGGTACAAAAGTTGTTAATAATCCGGCAGGTTGCCAACATATCAATTTTTTTGATGAGTTGGCGAGGAGTCTAATTATTATTTCACTTTAACCTAATTCAAAAGTTTCAAAAATTTTACCAAACACACAAAAAATTATCAAACGTTATTAAAAATTTATATTTGTTTTACCAAATACCAAAAAATTATTAAAAGTTAATTATATTAAAAATATTTTTATTTTACTTTATTTTCTAACCTAATCAAATAAAAAATTAATTATTTTATTTATAATTTTTTTTCAATTATTTATAATTTTTTTTCAATCTGCACTCAGCCATCCCGTCCAACAAAACCCACAAATTTTTGGACAAAATGACGCCGTTCCTCGAACTGCTGCTGCCATAATAAATGGGCTACTGCAGCCCTCTTACCTCCCACCCCACGCCCAAACACAAAAAAAAAAAAAGCCCAAAAACAAAAAAACGAACCAACACCTAATAAATAAATAATCTAAAATATAATAAATAAATAAATAATGATAATAACAAGGCATATGTTGTTGATATCAAAATATAACTAATACATTACAGTAGTAAATATGTAAAGAATACATTGAATATACTTTGACATTAACAATATTTGTTCTGAAATTATCACTATCTTAAATAAAATATTTTAAAATGGATATTTATATTATTTGATCGAACTAAGTTACGAACTGTTGAATCGAGTTTAAAAAACTCGGAAAAAACTTGGCTTGCTTTCACTTTAATTCTAATAATTGCTATTTATCTCTTCCTTCATCCCCACCTCCACCTCTTTCCCCTTCTTTTTCTTTATTTTAAATTTTTTAAATTTAAAAAAATATGCATATTATTTATTACAACATACTCTTATGTTTATTGCGGCTACCTGCACCTAATATGACCGGCACTTGATATATAACGATCAATGGGAAATACAATTTTTTAAAAATTTCTAAAAAAAAAAATAGTGGTATTGGAGTTGATAAATATTTATATATATAACAAAGAGTTTTTTTTTAACAACTTTTGGAAATTGTATAGGAAGATTTAATGGTTGTGCAATTTTTATTTCAAAAATTTACATTATGTAGTTTAATTTAAGAATATCAATAAGAATAGATTAATTCAGAAAACATACCTACTTATTTTATGATTTTGTTTATTTTATGATCTTGTTTTAGTTTATGATTACGCCATCTCTAAAAACGAATAGGGGGTCTGAATTTTTTTTTTAAATTCAGATCCCTGAATTTAAATTTCATCCATCAAAAATAGTAGATTTGAATTTCAAGTTGTCTCGTGCAGCCCATTGACATACTTGAATTAATTTATCTCATTTATCAACAATACTCTTTTTTCTTTTCTTTTATTCTTTGATTATAATAGTTAATTTATGTATCTTTTAAATTAATAAGTTTTTCGTTAAATTTAATTAAATTATAAGAGATATTAATTTAGATTAATATACATGAAAGTTTTTTAAGTTCATTATTTAAAATTCATAAATACAAATGCAACCGAAATATATTTGAAAAATAATATTTTAAAATAAAAATTTATATTTAAAATTTATGAATACAAATGCAATCGAAATATATTTAAAAAATTATATTTATAATAAAAATTTACATTTAAATTATTACACATTCAGTTTAATAAATTTAAAATCATTGACAATCTTATATTAATCTAAATTAATATATCTTATAATTTAATTAAATTTTATGTAAAATTTATTAATTTAAAAGATACATAAATTAACCATTATAATCAAGGGAAAAAAAAGAAAAGAAAAGAAAAAGGGTATTGTCGGAAAATGGGATGAATAGATTTAAATTATTACACATTTCGAGATTCAAATCCACTATCTTTACAAATTAGATTAAATTTAGGGACTTAGATTTGAAAATCGACTTCAAGCCCCCTTATCCCTCTAAAACAAGAAAATTAGAACTAAATTATTAAAATTTGATTTTCCTTTCTATCATAATCAATATGATAGTTATCAATAGAAAAAATTGTCAATATATTGTAGAGTAAACCCTAACTACATTAGACCCTCCCATCAAAGGCATATACTGGGCTTAACAATTAATCCACGCTAACATCTAATGTTATTATCCATATTAAGTGCACATAAACTCAATAAATATCGATAATAGCAAAATAGGTCATGTCATGTATGCTAGCTATCTTTAACTTGAGTCTAACTTATTTTGGCAAAAATAAAATTAATTAATGTATGCTCAATATATAGAAAATTCCAACATTTGTAATTTATAAACTTCAATTTTATAGAAGTGTAAAAATATGTTAGATAATATTATTATTACTAGTGATTAATCTCATGATATTTCCTATTATATATTTATTTTAATCTTTAATTTGACTTTGTTTTGATAATCATTAAAAAAAATTAAACTTTGTATTACACTTTGGATCAACCTCATTAAATAAAATATTTTATTTTATTAATAAACAAATGATAAATAAATTATCATTATCACTTAATTATATATTTTGTATTTTTGTCTTATTTACTCTTTATTTACTTAAGAATAATAATTAATGAAAAATATAGATTAAAAATAGTTAATCAATTTACATAATAATATAATAAATATATTATTTTAATCTTTAATTTGACTTTGTTTTGATAATCATTAAAAAAAATTAAACTTTGTATTACACTTTGGATCAACCTCATTAAATAAAATATTTTTATTTTATTAATAAACAAATGATAAATAAATTATCGTTATCACTTAATTATATATTTTGTATTTTTTTCTTATTTACTCTTTATTTACTTAAGAATAATAATTAATGAAAAATATAGATTAAAAATAGTTAATCAATTTACATAATAATATAATAAATATATTACTGTTAATATATTAAATATGTACATTAAAAATATATATTCATATGTTTACACAAGCAATAATATATTTCTTAAAGTATCTCCTCACTAAATAACATATATGAATATTTTAAAGTTATTTGAGTGCTAATTTAATTTTAATATCATAAAATATATTAATATTATAAATCGGGCTTATATATCAACTAATACTGGATTTTATTATATTAGAAAGGCAAAAATAACAAATTGCATGAACAAATTGAAAAGAATAAAAAATATTTAGAGAATGAAGAGATTCCTAAAATCTTATACACACCAAAATATATATATAATTTCAATACAAAAGAATACAAAAAATTAAAAAAAAATTGATAAGAAAATAATAACTATGATATGAAAGTTAAGTTATGTGAGTTATACGATAATATTTAAAGTAAACAGATGTGGTGAAACAGTCACGCCCCTAACTTAATTGTCTGGAATGGACAGTATGAGAATATATGAACTAATTAAATTAAATAAAAATCTATTCAAAAGTCAAGTCATAACATAATAATAATTATCAGAGCAACTAAACGTGTCTCTCGTTCCTATATTAAATAAATAAAAATGACATCAACCACAATGAATCTAATGTGACACCATAGTGACACAATCCAAGGCTTTACAGCCACATAAACATCGTCAATAAATAATCTCATTATAGAAATAAGTTTGGGACCCACACCCAAATCACACAAATGAAGATACAATAATCCGAATATAAATAAAATAAGACAAAAGTCGATCCATCAGTCTCAACTCAGCTCCAAGTGACTATTCCTGGCCTCACTGGATCACCTGAAATATGAATGGGATGAGCAAACTTACCCAGTAAGTAGGATCATGCAAGTGTACACGAGTAAACAGTAATCAAGCATATAGCATAACCGATAATAATATCCACCAAAATATGATATAATAATGCACATGTGATGCAATGCAATGACCAATGCATTCTCTAATCTCCATTAACTCCCAACCTTATCCTGGGATGATAATGCTTAGTAAAGTATGCAAGATCACCAACCATACCGCTTACGCTCATGGTGAACGTGTATCCCAATATATATATATATATATATATATATATATATATATATATATATATATATATACCGAGTAGGGAATTGTGTTACACCATCACCAGTGTAAAATTTAGGAGAACCATGTTACACCCCTGACCCTTCTGATAGAGAATTAGATTACACCCCTAGTTAGGCATGCTCAGCTCAAGCAGGGTCCGCCTGCAGTCCGAAAAAAATCTCATAATCATAATCTCAAAATTAACGTTCTAACTCCAAATGACTAAGTTCTAGTCATATATATCGACTAGTGATCATTCAGTATTTTCAAAATTCATTTTATCATTTTTCTCAGATCATGAATCTTTTCCATTTATATATAAAACCCGTGCCTTGACACTTCACAATACAAATATAGTACTCTCAGCAAATCAATAATCACCACGCAAAACTGAATGATGCAACCCCAGCAGCTCATGTACATAATATACTCAATTATGTAAATAACATCGCCTCAATATAAAATATATTCTCATTAAGTTTAAGGATGATTTTGGGGTCTATTTAAACATTTAAAATCAATACCCAAAGGGCCTCAGCAATAATCAACGATTTAAAACTCAAAATATAAAAATTTTGAAAATCTCAACATTCTATCGTCTGGACCCCCGTTTGAACAACAGGCTATTTGGATTCCCGTCTGAACCCTTATGTAGACAATGGGCTGTCCGAACCTCCGCCTGAGCCCTTGCGCAGACAATGGGTTGTTTGGACTCCCGTCCAAACAACAATGCCCCAGAAATTCCATTTCTGATTCGTTTTTAACAAACTCCAAACAAAAATATTCTAAATCATCCATTCAAGCCATAATAACAACAATTAATTATATATAAACATGTAAATATCTCAAAAACATGTTTATCTAATATTTATCTTAACAATAACTCAAAACAATATGAGATTTCATCATTTATATGCATATATCTACACATTCATATATACATATGTACACATAACCTAATTCAATCAATATTTTATCAAATCATGCAAATGATATATTAGAATCATGCTAGCAGCAAGTATAAACACGTATATGAGTCCCATCTGCCTCGAATCCGAAGAGAAAAGAAGAAAAACAGAGAAAATTAATTGAGCTCCTAATCTGCAAAAATTGATTTCTACCATCTCGACCCAAAATCACTAAAAATGGTTACCATCACAAGGTTCACGACATAAAACACTACCTCAATCCACCAATTTTCTTTCCTAAACTCAACTTTCTCTCTCTTCTTTCTCTTTCTCCTTTCTCTTCTCTTTCTCCTACGGTTGGGTTCTAGAATGGCCGAAGAAAATAAGAAAGAAAGAAGAAAAAAAAAAAGAAGAAAGAAAGAAAAGAAAAATGAGTTGGGCCTAGTTGTCCAATCAAATATCAATTCAAACTACATGGACTCAAGAAAAATAAAATAAACAATCCAATCTCATAATAAATATTTTATTAGCCCAAAATAGTCAAGAATAAGTACTGGGTATTACAGAAACCTTATTTATTTTAATTATAGAGTAAAAAATAAGATAATTTATTAATATATTAAATTGGACTGTATTTTCTTATTAAATAGATTATAAGAAGAATTCAGTTTAAATAAAAATTAATTAATTAGATATAAATAATTATTAATTAACAAAATTAAATAGTTTGAAAGTCTATTATTATGTTATTTTATTATTTTATTGTTAATATTAACTTTGTATGTAATATTATTTCATTGTTTATAATATTTAAAACTTTAAAAATATTTTTAAAATATTATTATTTTTAATAACAACTAACTCAGACAAATTCTGAAAAATTAAATCTAAATAAAAATTTTAATATAAGAAACTTTCAATTAAGGTATATATAAAAGCAACTTATATATATATATATATATGGAATACTTACAAAATAAATAGAATTTTTCAGTTACTTAGAATAGTAAACTTATATAACAAATAAAATTATTTAATACTTCATTTTGAATAATGAATTTGATAGAATTTGATTTCATCTGATTAGAAGTCTTATCAATTATTATATTTAGAATTAAAATAAAATTTATGAGTTGAATTTGATTTCATTTCATAATTTAAATTTTGAGATTTCTATATTATTTGAAATCCAATCCAAAATAATGAAATTTGATGAGAATTTATTATTTTCTTAAGTCATCTAAATAAATAGATAAATTTATTTTTACAAATTATATTTATCAAATTTTCTATTTTCCTAATTAAAATGTCAAATTTAATATTTCTCTTAAATTAATTAATTCAACTTTTAAATTCAAAATGTGTTCTAAATATAAAATTTTATTTATCAAATAAAATTAAATAAAATTAATTTTTTATTTTAAAATTAAATTAATTCTAAGAGAAAAATATTTTGAAATGAGGTACAAGATATTTATAATTAAATTTCACGTGCTATGAATATAATATCTAATTAGATGTCCTGTGTAGCTACATTTTTGAGGTTCTATTTTATATATATAGATTTAAGATATTGCAAATTCTTTAATATTTTATATATTAAAGGCATGTTGGGATCGGTAACCGCTTGGCGGCACATTGGTTTTGCGGGAGCTGCCAAAAATTTCATGCAGAAGCATTTGTGCGTACAACTGGGTTCGAATTCGAAACTGCAGTGCTGTGGCAATCCAATCATGGGGTCTGTCCGACACGGCACAGTTGCAAGGCTATAATTATATACGAGTAGCTGTAAAACATACAAGCAACGTTTTTATGTATATACGATATGACCTTGTTTGTTGGTACTAAAAATATTAAAATTTATTAATTTTAATTAATTTTTATATTTTTTATTAAATTTTCACATATTATCTTTATATCATATTTTTTATTTTTATTATATTTTTTAATTAATTTTTTATCAACAACACACTCTTTATACGTATATGTAATATATTATTATGGGACAAACCTATAAATTTAGTAAAATTTCATTTTTGATGGCACTTACTTTGGTATAGATTTGGTAAAACTCCATATTTTGTGGTCTTTATTTCCGGTAATTTTTTTTTCATAATACCCTTTAACTTCTCATAATTATTTATACTTTAATAGAATTAAAAATAATCTCTTTACAACTTCTTTCACCTATTTATTTTTTTATCTTTTTAAATATACTTTAACTGCCTCCTATTTTGTAATTTATTTATTTTCTTAAATACTTCTTAATTATGTGTTATTTACTTAAATAATTTTAACTACTTATTATTTAGTACTTGAATTTAGGGGTGGAAACGAGCCGAACCGAGCCGAGCTTTAACATGCTCGAGCTCGGCTCGAGCTTTTTATACTTAGCTCGAGCTCGAGCTCGAGTTCGATTCGAGCTTTTATATAAACTCGAACTCGGCTTGATAAAGAAGAAGTTAGCTCGATTAGGCTCACGAATAATTCGATTAAACCAAACGACGTCGTTTTGATTTAAAATATAATATATTTAAAAAATATAATAAAAATATTTTTAAAAATATAAAAATATTATTAAAAATATATATATTATTCTAACTGAGCCTGCTCGCGAGCTTTCGAGCCGAGCTTCTTTAGGCTCAAGCTCGAGCTCGAATAAAAAACAAGCAAAAAATCGAGCTCGGTTCGAGCTCGTTCAACTCACGAATCAAGCTCGAGCCGAGCTTTTTTCGAGCCAAGCTCGAGTAGCTCGCGAACGACTCGGTTCGTTTTCACCCCTACTTGAATTACTTTTATTAATTTCTTTATAATTAATAAATTAATTAATGATACGCACATAGTTTTAAAATAAAAATTTATGTGAATCATTTGTACACTAACACATATACAAAAATACAAATTAATAAAAAAATTAAGAAATATCTATTATTTGTAAAATTAAAATATTTTTATTAATTATTAAAATAAAAAATTTCATACACATCACGTGTGTACCGATATCTAGTTTGTATAATAAAACAACCTAAGCATTTAAATTTAAGATTTTTTATTGTCAAATTTTTTTTTTTTTCATTTTGGTTGTCTTTATAGACAATTTACATAAAACATATTCTCTTATTGTTTTATATTTATAATAAATATTAAAATTTTACACTTTTATAAGATATTGTGCAAATATTTTATTTTTTAAATAGTAATTTTTGTTTTCATAAGTTTTTTTTATAATATTTATGTAAATTTATAAGTTTATATTTAAATATTTTTTACTAGCTAAAAATACAAGTAATTATTAGTGTATCTTTACGATGGTGCAGGAGCGGAAGATAATAATAGGATCTGGGAAATTGCTCCTCCTGCGAATATTGATGTGCTGTGCTTTTACTGACAACGGCATCAGTGTCAACCCCTCGACCTTCGAGTTGGGTTGGCCGCAGCAAACTACCTCAGGTGAATTTAATTTAAAATTTTAATTTGTCAACTCAAGAGACGAGAAGCGGCCATAAATCATCTTCCTCCCGCCTCCCGCGGGAAAAGCAGCAGACGTTTGAAGTGATAAAAAATATAAGGAAATGAAGTAGTTTAAAATAATATATAAATTTATAATTAATATATTAAAATAAAAAATAAATAATTTTTTAAATTTTTTTAATATTTTAAAGATTTTTTAATATTTTTTATTTTACCAAATATACTTAAGATTATTTGAGATGTTAAATTAAAATTTAATTATTTATATTTTTTAATTGAAAAATAAATTTATTTTTAAACTATTAAATTTAATTTAACGATCCAAATAGTACTGTTAAAGAGTTAAAATCAAAATAATACCGACCCCCAAACCACTTCAGTTGAATTTTATTAAAATTTTAATTTGTTAACTTAAAAGAGGGGAGATTGAAATAAAAATGACGTTAATTCTTAAGTAGTACTACTCAAATCGTTGTATTAAAATTCAACGGTCTATATATATTTATATTTTTTTATTCAAAAAATTTAAGTATATCTAAAATAATTAATTTTAATTCATCAATTTGAGCAGTATTGTTCAGAAGTTAAACGATATCAACGGGCCCCCAAAAAAAAATCCTGTTAACCTTTCGCTTACATCAAATGTCGTTAGCTACAATGATTTGTGTTCACCGACGTGTTTTTTATTTATATTACATTTATATAAAAATATTTAAATTTTTAATGAATATATTAAATAATTAATTTATTTTACAATTAAATCAAATTCAAAGTAATCTGTTTATATTATGTAGTGTGACATTTACTCCTTCTTTAATGATTTTAAAATTATATCATAATTATTATTAGTAGCTCTGTGTGCGATGGTAGAAGTATAAACTAAACTAAGAGATTGTGATGTCATTATTCTCATAAAATTTTAAAGAAAGATAAAGCCAACAAGAAAAGGTGTTTAGACGATACCAAACAACCTCCTGGAGAGAGGAATAAATCTTCAAAATAATTCTTCACACTTTAATCATCTCATTATAGTTCTTTATATAACTACAAATGTCTGAATTGTAGCTAACTACTAACCTTGGTTAATTACTAATCTTGGTAAGCCTATTGTAATTAACTGTAACTACGTAGTTAGCTAACTATAACTATTCTAGATACGTTTGGAGTGATAAACAGTGAGATAAAATGAGATAAAGCGAGATAAGTTGTAATTCGTACAGTGAGATAAAAAGTGAATAATTTATAAAATTTTTCAGTATTTTTCACTCATTTTTAGAGTTTTTTATCACTTCAAATGCACCCTCTATTAGTTTGGGTAGGCTAATGACAGTTGCAATGGCCCAGTGGGCCGGATGATAACTTATCCTAATTTATTAAGAATGAATGGGTGTGAGGGACTATGAGGGACCTACCCATGAGGGACTCTACCTGCGGGAGAGTGAAGCCGGAGGTGAAGCAGAGAAGTAATGCTTTTCATCCCACATTGCCTGGGTCGTGGAAGGAAGTGGTATATATGTAATATTCGATATCCATATAAGAACAAAGCGTTTTAAAGCTGTGAGAGCACTGATTAAGTGGGAACTCCAGGGTTAAGCGTGCTCCAGTGGGAGCAGTACCAGGATGGATGGCCTCCTAGGAAGCAGCTTACCAAGTCCAAAGTGGACAATATTATACTATATTGATGGGGGTCGTTACAAATGATATCAAAGCCAATGCTCAGGCGGAAGTATGAGATCATGCGTGTGGGGACCCCGCGAGTGGGGGATCTGCATGTGAGGGACTTTGTCTGCAGGAGGCCACGTGGAGATGCATGCCCTATAAGAGGGGAAGATTGTGAGGAACTGTAAGGGATCTCTGCCCGTAAGGGACTCTGCCTGTGGGAGAATGAAGCTAGAGGTGAAGCAGAGAAGTAATGCCTTCCATCCCACATTACCTGGGTTGTGGAAGGAAGTGGCATATACGTAATATTTGATATCCATATAAGAACAACGCGTTTTAAAGCCGTGAGGGTACTGGATTAAGTGGGAACTTCAGGCTTAAGCGTGCTCCAGTGGGGTAGTATCAAGATGAGTGACCTCCTGGGAACAGCTTACCAAGCCCAAAGCGGATAATATTATACTTATATGGATGCGGGACGTTACAATAGGCCAGATATCTTTTCTTGGCCACTCTCTCAATTCAACTTGTCACCCCCTTCTTGGCCGAATTAACAACCCAACTTAGCCCCATTATTAATCTAGCTCACTCATGTATATACTATATGCATACATACGGCTTTTTAGTTCCTTAGCTTATTTTGGAAGCTTCTTTAAGCTCCTCCCAATCCTAGCTGATGTACTTCATCATTAATGTTTTCCACCAACTCCCACTTACCTCTGTTTTGCTATTTATCCCTATTGTTGCTGGTACACACGTCTATCTGAGATTGAGAATACCAGAGGTCCTATCTGGACCGTTTATGAATATAGTTGAGCATTTGTATCTTTAAAGCCTAATCATCTAGAATGTAAATTCCATTCTTATAAAATAGGACTCATTGTTGTGCTGAATATTTGTGAGATGTTAAAATTTCTTATTGAATTTGCTGAAATACTATCTGAACATTGCTGTCCCTATTATGCGCTTTCTTAACATTTTCAAACAACTTATGAATAGGACCTGTCACAATATTCGGATAACAAATGCAATGAGAAGTAGGCATAGAAGAATCCTCATACAATCTTGATAAAAGCATTAGCAACTTTATTTTTCACCCATTGTTTATACTTTCTAAAATTATACCCTAGAGTTTAGAAATCCATTTCTACTGAGTAGGAGTTCCAATATATTGTTCTAATAAAAACTTTTAACTATGGTAATTTGTTTTGATGACAAAAACTTACCTCATGAAGTAAGGTCTTTGCATCTTAACAACTTGAATTAAGGCATACAACTCCTTCTTATAGGTAGACAATAATAAAACCCTTCATTTCAAAGCTTGACTTAAAAAAGCAATTGGTTTCTTGTCTTGCGTTAAAACAACTCCTACATTAGAACCTAAAGCATCATATTTAATAGTGACTATTTAAGATAAAGTTGGTAAGATAAGTACTGATGAACTGGTCATAGCACCACTAGAAAAAGGCTTTTTGATTACGACCCAAAGTGGTAGCTAGAAATTGAGCGACAATGGATAAGGGCATTGGCTACGACCTACCTACTACTTATAGGTGGTAATTTCCACTCACTAGCAAAAGAATCTTTGGCTATGTCCCATGATTGTACCTATGTATTAGCTATGATAAGCTAGCAGAAGGTGCATACACGATTTATGTGAAAAATAATTTATTTTAAAAAATTTAATTTTTAAATTAATATAAAAATATAAGGTGATGTTGTTGCCACTTAGAAAATTTGATTTTTAAAGTGATGTTTTTGTGACCGATAAGTTAAGAAAAATTGATTTGTTTGACTAACCATTTAAATTTGAAGTTATGAATGGTTACTTAGGAAAAATTAATTTGTTTGACTAACTGTTTTTTTTAATTTAAAATTATGTTATTTGATTTTTAAAGTGATGTTGTGGTAAACGATTAGTTTGGAAAATTTGATTTGTTTGACAAATTATATTTTAAAATGCAAAAGTTGTGAATAGCTATTTAGAAAAAATTTGATTTATTTGGCTAACCACTTTTTTAAATTTGAAGTTGTGAATGGTTATTTAGAAAAAATTGACACCAAAATTGATCTTTATTATATTTTTGGCTTTACCGAATCTCGGTGTTCGCTCTATAATAGTAATAGATATGCTATTGGTTACTATATATATAAAATGACCAATAAAGTGATTCTAAAACCTTTAGTTAATACTGAAATGACTTTGGCTACGACCAAGGCTGTGATAAATATTATTATATTAATTTAATTTTACAAGCTTTTGATTACGGTTTTGAATAGTGGTCAATATAAAAAATTATATTGCTGATTCTGTTGTATCGTAGACCTAGTTTTTGTCATTGTGAAATCAACTTGTTCTGATACCAATTGTAGCAAATTCCTTTAGAGTTTGGACTTTTATTTAACTATGGTGGCACAAGAAAGAGAAAGCCAACAAAAAAGGGTATTTGGAGTATACCAAACAACCTTCTAGAAAGAGAAATAATTCTTTAAATAAATTTTCACACTTTATTTATCTTATTACAATTCTTTGAATAGCTACAAAAGTCTTAATTGTTGGGGAACGCAGAAAACCCTAAGATCACGTTTGTGGCATATATCAATAATACAAAAAAAAAAAAAAAATTACCGATCTGATTTACAAGAATAAGATCATACATTTGAGATCTCTCTAGTTTGATCTCGACATAATAGTGCTCTGAAAATTTGAAGATTTTGAACCAACTACTTGATCTTAACCTTTAGCCTTTTACCATAGTACTATCTTTCTCTCTCACGAGATGGTGGGATCTTTAACAGTCTCTAGGGTTTCTTATTTTTCTTCTTAGAAAATGTTGACCTTAACTGCTAACAGAAAAAAAGTATTTATAGGGTTACAATAGGGATAAATAGGCAAATGTGAAAAAAACTTTTTACGTAATTAAACCACCTAATCCTACTTGAACTATTATTTAATTACATGAATTATAATTCATTCCACGAAAGAGTTATAATTTCACTCCTAATCATATTCGAAAATATATTTCAAGCTTTAATATTAAATACCTATTATCTCCCTATGTTAAGATTATAAATATCGACTAATTAAATTTATTTACAAACAATTTAACTTAATTAGTTTCTTATTTTCCTTGAGAGCTTTCCGTTTAACTTATTTGACGTATCGAATTCAAAACCCACTTATAAGATTTGATATAGTAAAATATTATAAACTTTTTCAAGGGGATATCATCATTCTAATTTATCAAGACGTGGATTCCTTCAACTATTAATGTTTACTATACATATAATTTCATTGTCTAACCTACTGAGTTTACTGACTCGTATATAGAATCTCACTCTTTATGTAATTAAAGCAACAATCACCATATACACGCGTCCAAAAAATAGAATTTGAATTAAAAGTATAAGTAATCATAATAAATATGAGGTACAAATTATTTTATAAAGTCAGTACAAAATAATTATCTTAACTACGTCCAATTCAATACACACAAAGTGTACTAGCACAAATAGTTGGAATTAAACCATTCTCGGTAGTCAAGACAGACCTACTAAAAATATGTGTTACAGTTCTACTGATGATGTATCCAGTTAAATCTAAAACTGTAAACAATAAATTTGTATTCCAAAAGAACCAATGATATAGTCTTCTATGTGTAAACCATACTCTACACATTAGGTCAAATATTCTTTGTGAGTATTAGACACATACACAAATATAATAAATGGCATTCATTACTCAAAAATAAATTTTCATTAAAATGAAATAGAAATACCAAAAACGTAAAGCATGTGTTTTAGTCTATATATTTATTATTAATTACAACTAAGTACTAACCTTGGTTAGTTTACTATAACTGACTATAACTACCTACCAACTAACTAACTATAACTGCTCTATCAATTGGATAGGGCAACAACAGTTGCAATGGCCTAGTGGGCCTAGTGAAGACTTCGTTCAGTTTATTAAGAATGATTAGGCCAGATCCTTTCTCTTAGACACTATCTCAGTTCAGCTTATAACCTACTTCCTTGCCCAGTTGATGACCTAGCTTGACCCCATTATCAATCGAACTCACTCATTTACATATTATATGTATACATACATATGGCTTTTCAACTCCCTAACTTACTCTAGAAGCTTCTTTAAGCTCCACCCAATGCTAGTTGATGTGCTTTGTCATTAATGCTTTCCACTAACTTGCACCTACCCCATGTTCTCTATTTATCTTTACTGTTGTTAAAGCACACATGTTTATCTGAGATTGAGAATGCTAGAAGCCCCATTAAGACTGTCTATACATGTTGATAGTTGACTGACTTGAGGGTACGCAGAATCATTCTCATTACTTTTGGTCTATACACTATGCTTCTCTTCATCTTCATTTTTCTCTGTTTGTAATTTATCCATGCATTTCCTCTTTTGTAAAATGGTTCTCCGTAGCATAACCATTGATGTATTTTCTTCTCCCCTTTCTCTATTTTATTTCTTCATCTTATCCTTTTTCACTTTCTTACTTTCTAGTTGTAAATTAGTCTTATAATAATGTGCATAGGCCGATTCGGTTTGGTTTCATACTTAACCTAAAACTAAATTGATTTTTTTTTGTTATGAAATTTGCACCCAAAATCGAACCGATTCTAAATCGGAACTAAACTGAATAGAACTGAAAAGATCAGGTTAGTTCAATTTGGCTCGGGTTGGCCCATTATATATTCTATATTTTACGTTTTTTCGAGTTATTTTAGGTTGGTTTAAAACTTGTATATATAAGACTATAACATTACATTGTACATATACATATGCAAATATATATAAGACTATAATATTATAACATTATACATTGTAAATATTATATATTAAAATTTTAGGTTGGTTTCAGGTAATTTTATTTTGCCTTAGGTTTGGTTTAGTTTTTACATTTACCAACCAAATAATCGAACCAAAAAATATTGAGTTAGATTTATTGTTAAAGAGTAACAAACTCTTACTTTGAGCAAAGATAAAAAAAAGTTATTACCAAAAATTAATTACCAAAAAAAAAGATAAAAATTTTGAAAATTTTATTCACAATAATTTTACACCATAATTTCTTTATTTTTCAAGAAATAGTTGAAAAAAAATTATTTTAAAATATTTGAAATAAAAAAAAAACCAATTAAATAACATATTTTAAAAATTTTGAAAGAAGAGTTTGTTTAACTTTTGATATGTGGAAATCTTATCAAAATATTAAATATCAATGTATAACTACAAATTATATTGATGAAAATTGAAAATTAAATAAACGCATTATTTCTTTTAAATTAGTTGAATAATCCTACACTAGATTGAGTGTTGGTAAAATTATTTTTAATAAACTTGCATTGTGGGACTTAATTGAAAATAATATTTTATATTACTTTAGACAATAATTCATACAATGATGTTTGTGTTTTTCTTACTTAAACAGTGTTTTTCCTACATAGTCTGCGAAGGATACTTTAATTCATGAGTGTTGTTGTGCCCATATATTTAATTTAATTGTTAAAGGCGGATTGAGTGTTTATGATTTGTATATTTTAAAAATAAAAACAAGTTGTAGTTTATATTAAGAGTTCTCTAACTAGACTCACTTTCTTTATTGACGTATCCAACTAAATAGGTCTAAAAATCAGAAAATTGCCTCTAGATATTAGTATAAAATGGAATTCAACTTACCTAATATTAAAGGTGATTATTAAATATAAAAAAATAATTGATTTATTTATTTTAAATAATCCTAATTTCAGTTTAGTAAATATTTAGGCTCTTGATTGGTCAAATATATTTTTTTATTAAGTTTTTTTTTACGTATTTTTTATATTACAACTAGAGTATTCTACGGCATTTATTATCCTAAATCTTCTACTGTTGCGTACCAATTGGCTTCAATTAATGAAATTCTCATAAAAGATATTGTCTAACCTATTTTCATGATATAGTTAATGGCATCATAAAAAAAATTAATAAATATTTTGGCTCACTTCTAATGTTATTTGGTATTATAGTTATTCAAAACCCTAGATATACGGAAGTTAATGTTTTTATATTATTAAAGATAATATATGGCCCTAAAAGTGCTTAGGAGCAATTAAACAATATTAAAAATGTTGCAAATTTTAGTTAATCAATATAATGATAATTGTACACCTACACAAACGAGCATCACATCTTTATCGTCTCATTGCAGCAACTCTTCCATTTGAAAAACATCAAATCTCAATAGACGAAATCAACTAGTAGTGACTCTTCTTCATTAGAGTTGCATTATTATCTGGGTTTACCTCTAGTAAGGACAACAACCTAAGTTTTCGATGCTTTCTACTTTAGTTTGTGATGTCCTCACGGTTCTAGTGTCTACCTTAGCATCTGAATAACTATTCAGCGTAAGGGAATGCGATGTTAGTGAATGCACAATTAGACTGACACTTCAGATAGTAAAGACACTAATATATTTGCAAGATTAGAACCTCGCCAAAAAAAAAAAACAACAACAACTCGATGAAAAAGAGTTACTAACCCATAATTTAGAAGCAATGTATTTTGACGAAATAGAAAAACATAATAGTGATGAATGATGTACAATAGAGTAATATTTGCAATTGGTTGTCAGACTTATAGGTGTCAACCTGGTATAAGACCTTAAGTAAAACACTTAGGTTATTTACTCTATTATTCTATAATTATAAATTTATAGTTAATTTTATTTTGACAATATTTTTATTATTTTTTGGATTCAATGTTAATTATGTAATTTTTTTTAATTCTTAATAACATTTATTAATAATGTTTTTTATGAGTTTTATTTGTATTTATTTTTATAAAAAATTAAAAATATTAAAAAAATTAAGTCGAGGCATTTAGAGCAGGTCAGAGGTGGATCTGGTTGACCACAACTCGACCCAAAGGAGAGTCGGGCTAGTTGAGTGGATTGAATCATTGGCAGGTTAGGGCCAGATCAAGGGGTGACCCCAGTAAATTCTGTCTCTATTTGCTATCCATTAAAAATATGATTCCATCTCTATTTTCTATCCACTAGAAATATGGAGTTTTCCTCAGAAATGATCGAGCCATATGCAAAATGAGCAAAACCCATAGGCTATATGATAGTGAATAAATAATACCATGTGATAATGTATGGGAATGAATAAAGCATGACATTAATTTCTTATGTGAGATTATTTTGTTGTTGTTTGATTGGTAGGATATAAAGTGAGATAAGAATTGTAATTTTATAAGAGATGCGATAGGAAATAATTTTGCATCTTTAAGTTTTAGCAAAAATCAAGTCCGAGATAGGGATATACCATGCATCCCACCCCTACAGTATTCCTAATCCCGATTACTAACTCTCTCTCTCTCTCTCAAACATAAGATTTGTTAGTCCCACAAATAAAAATTTCAATCTCGACTCCATACCCCATGATATATGCCATGCATCCCACCCGTTAGTATTCCTAATCACACATTTTGTTGAATATTATTTCTCTCTTTTTTCTATTAATTATCAAATATGAAATTTGTGAGGCACATATAACAAATCCAATCCCAATCCCAATCCCACATCCCATAACGCATATTGGGAAAGGCACCTTATTTTAACCTAGTGGCAAATCTAGGGATTTTTTTTGTCAATATAGGCAAAAATTCATGAAGTAAATATTAAAGGTTTTTGTAGTTGTAAAAATTAGTATAAATTTTTAAAAATTACAATTTCATAATACGTGCAATAAGTAAAAAAATTTTAATTTTGTAAAGATTTGTAGAGTTTCAAATAGACCCATTATAAAAGTAGTTATTAACTTTTTTTTACTTTCACAACCTTTTATCTCTTTTACTTCACATCTTAAAAAATCAATTTTAACGAATATATGAAAAAATAATATTAATTCGTTTGTAATTTTATAAAATATACATTATATCATTAAAATAAATAAAATTTTATAAAAATAATATTTATCCCTATTAAATATTACATGTTTACCATAATCTTGTAATTTTTCACAAATTCAGGAATGTAAAAGTTTGGAAGTTGATTCTTGAATGCCAGCGTGATAAGTACTTTCAACTTTACGTGTGTATAAATACATCATGTACAAGACGTGTATACAAGATATGATAATTGGTTACGAGAATATGAGTTTTAAAGAACAATTTTTCTTTTTTAAATTTATAGGCAGGGTTTTTTTTTTTTTAAAGAATTCAATGGCAACGACGTTTGCCACCTGGTCAGTCTTGCCTCCGCTACTGTTTCAACCTTAATACAAAAAGGCAAGTTGAGTAATGAGCAGTTGCATCCCGTTTTACCCATAAACACTTGAAATGAACTTTAGAAAGCTAGAATTTTCCAACCAAAAAAAAAAAGAAGTATATCATTATTCTTTTTGGATACCATATAAAATTAAATATGAATTGAAAAGTATATCCTTATTCCTTGGTTGACCCGACCCGATTCAGAGGAGAGCCAAGCCAGCTGAAATGGATAGTACTGCTGGTAGGTTAAGCCCACCCAATTCCATCTCTAATTGCTATCCACTAGAAATATGGAGTTTTTCCTTTGGAAAAATCAAGCCATTTGGCAAATTGAGCAAAACTCATCAGCTAGGTTTGATTGGAAGATCCAAATAAATTAATAATATCATGTGATAATGAACGGTATTAAATATAATATGAGATTAATTTTTATATAAAATTATTTTTTAGTGTTTAGTTGATGAGATATTAAGTGAGATAAGAAATATAATTTAATAAGAGATATGACAGAAAATAATTTTAAACATTTAAATTTTAGTGCAAATCAAAATAAGAGGTGAAGGAATATGCATCCCACTCTATGGTATTCTTAATGCCACAATTTGTGAGTCACAAATAACAAATCCAACCCTAATCCCACTTCCCATGAAGCATATTTGGAAAGACACCCTACTCGGATTGCGAGTGTCGACGTAAAAAAAAAAAAAAACAATGTTAAGTCCCTAACAGCTGGTCAAGGTCCATTGGATATTCATTGGATATTTGTGTTTTTTAAATAAAAAAATATAAATACATCTAAATCGTGCCGTTGACTACAACGTCATGGAATTGGCATCGAGATTTAACCCCAATACAAAGGCACACAAAAGGCACGTTGAGCAATGAGTAGTTGCATCCCATTTTTCCAAAAAACACATGAAACAAAATTTAAGGGACATTGAGGGCCTCAAATTTTTTTAAAAAATTTTAAAAATTTAAATTTTACTACTTGTCATTTTTATATAATTTTAATACCAATTTTTTTTTTAATTTTTTCAAAACTTCAAACTCTTATTAAAAAGCTAGACCTTTTTCAAAGATTTTTTTTTCTAAGTTTTTGGAAACTTCAAAGTCCCATTAAAAAGTTGATACCTTTTCCAAAATTTTTTTTTTCAACTTTTTTAGAACTACAAACTCTCTATTAAAAAGCTACACCTTTTCCAAAGAAAAAAAATATATATTCTTTTTTTGGGTACCATAAAAAATTAAGAAATATTTATTTTTTTTATTGCCTGCACTAAAGGTGAAAATTATTTACATTCCTAAATTTTAAAAATGTACATTTGTATCCTCTGTACTTCGGGTTAAAATGAAATTATAATTGGTGTTAAATTTTCAAATGAAAAGACAAAAATATCTATTAAAAACTAAATAAAATTAAGGTGTATAAATGTAGATAACATAAAATATAGGAAATATAAATGTAATTTTTGAACTTAAAGTTAAAATCGTTATATTTGACGAATTTTTTAACATTTTCACTTTAATATAAAGCATGTAAAATTTAAAGATAAATTTTTAAAGTTTAAGAGATGTAAGCGATTTTTACTTTACGTACAGAAAACAAAAATAATTACCCAAAAATTAAACATAAATTATAAAAGAAACGAAACCTCACTACAAAATTAAAAAAAAAAAAAAAAGAAAAGAAAAATCCGTCCCCCAAACCTCAAAACATGCCACAAGATAACTCAAAAGACAATCCATGAATGAAGTTGCGAAGCTGACTAAATACACATGCAGCCCTAAATATGCACAGGCTTCATCGCTGGCAGCGGCATCCCAAACAGGCACGGATTCGATCTCCCACCACTGTAATTACAGCTCTTCCCTCCGCCACCGCCCACACCCACCGTCCCACTCTCCACCGGCTCCGGCAGCAACGTCATTGACACTCCTCCCTCTACATTCCAGTCTTTAATTATTTCATCGCCACCGTCCACTTTGCCACCCTGGCATTGGTCGCAGCCGTGATCTTCGTCCAGATTAGATTCCACATTAACGAGATCCTCTCTTTCGTCCTCATCGTCGCCGAACACAGCAGAGTCTTCGTCAAGATGGACGAGTTGGAGGGTGAGCCGACCGCCAGACCTCCGAGCACGGAAGTACTCGTAATGGGCCACCTTCTCTTCCGTGATGATCAGCCGGCCGTCGCCGGTGTGGTACCTCTTCAACACCCACGGCATCTGAATCGCCGTCGGGCTCTCCTCCATACGTGCCAGCCGGGGTATCGGCGGCGGGTAATCCTTCTTCTCACTTGTCGCCGCCACCCGACGCCGTCGACTGCACCCCCCGCCGTCCGCACGACCGCCGTCGACGGCCAACACCTTTTCAATCTGTTGTAGATCAATACAACTCTCCATCCCAATATAGTCCCCCATCTCTGAGGAGCAGGTGTAGGTTTTAGATATAGAAGGGCTATTCATGAGAGAGATATAATTGAGAGAGAGAGAGAGTTTAGAGAGAGAAGAAGAGGCGTGTGTTCGTCTTGCTCTGTTTGGTTATAGGACATATGGAAGGGTATAAATACGAAGTCTCGCGGGAGGGTTATCGAAAAGAGCAGTGTTGAAGGGAGGGAAAGGTTGTGCAGTGACAGCTAATATCGAACTACACAATGTCTGGCGTCAAGCTTGGATATTTTTTTTTTTTTTTTTTTTTTGTCCTCTGGGATTATTAGGGTGCGTTTGATTACACTAAATTTTATTAAAATTTATTAGTTTTAATTAATTTTTATTTTTTTAAATCAAAATTTTTTACCTATCACCTTTATGTCACATTTTTTTACTTTTATTATATTTTTACTTCACTTTTTATCTACCAAACACCTCGTCCCTCAATCTATACCTGCAAAATTAATTTTCGAAAAACAAAATGAGAGAGAAAAAATGTCAGCCATTAATCAGATAGAATGGACATATATCAGCAATTAAGGGAAATAAAAGGCATTCCATCTACGCTCGTTTTTCCTTTTAAGTGGCAAAAAATTTTAAAAATAATAAAATATTTTAAAAATTATTTATTTTTTATTTTATTATATGAATTATAAACTCATAATTTATCTCATTTTTATTATTATTCTATCTCACTTTTTTATCATTCCAACTATATCCTATATAACATCACCTTGTATTATGATTTGTAGACTTTCAACCTTGTATTATGATTGTAGACTTTCAAATGAAATACTCTTCAAACATTCTTTAATTACAAAATTATTACTAGTATATCATCATAGATTATTCAAATAAAGTTTTCTCACAAACTTGTGGAGTCGTTTGCAACCAAAAAAAAAATCATTTTGCACCAATTTTTGATATTTAGTAAAAATTTGTAAAAGTTAAAGGAAAATTGAAAAAAAAAGGAGAAAAAATAGTAAAATTTTGAAAAAATTGGTAAAAGTGTGTGGTGAATAAAGTTGATAATAATTTTTATTTTTTTTCTTTAAACCAAACAGCCTTTATATCTCTTTTTATTTTTTGTGATTAAAGTTATATGAGTCGTTACCTATTTTGAAACAATAATAGATGCATAACTCACCCATATTATTCTACATTTTAAAAATAAATAAATTATTACGTGTGAGTAGGAATGGTAATTGCTATTGATTACGAGGCGCGAACTTAATATTCAAAACAATTTGGAGTTCGACCTCCCTTCCGCGCTGCCATTACCGATATCTTGATGTCATTACTTTATACTATATAATATAATTTATTAATAAATCAAGTCAAATTATAAATTGTATATCCTATTATATTTTAACTATCTTCTTTATTTATTTCTCTTTAGCTACGCCAAAGTGACGTATATTCAACGGATTTTGAGAGCTGATGTGGGTGACATTAAATTTTTAAATTAGATTAAATTTAATAATTCCAACACATTTAAATATTATATATTTTTATTAAAAAATATTTAAATAAATTCAGATTGTTGGATTTTCATGTGCTTAATGTTACGAGACTGACAGCAAGTGATCAAAGATAAAAATTTTTATATTTAAAAAATAAGGCAACATTTTATAATTATATATTCAATTATATTTTAACAAATTTCTTTACTTTATTTTTCTTATAGAAGATTCTAGAAGGTAAAAGCATATTCACCTAAGTTGAGTCTAGTCAATAGTAAATTTTTTTTTATATTTTAAAAAAATAAATAAACATTTTTAAAAAATAATTTTGCAACGACTCTATGGAATCTTGTCATAAACTTAATATGTGAAAAATAATAGAGGGTGTAGAAGGCAACAAAATTAAAAGGGTGTCAACGATAAAATGAGAAAAATAAAATTTCCTAACCTAGTACGTTCGTTTTCACCCTCTTAAAAAGGAAAAAAAATAAGTATATAGTAATAATTATTAATATTTAATTTTTGAAAAGCTAATTCAATTAAGAAAATTTTAACTTAAAATTTTAGGGAGCATACCAGATTTAACTAAAAGAGTAATTATTAACAGAATATATAACATTATCTCACTTTTAATTATAATCGGGATACATTCTTAATTAAAATGAAATGAATGGACACTAATTATTCTTAAATTTGCAGTTTAGCCACTAAAATTGAAATTTTATTCAAATTAATGTCAGCTCTTATGGTAACACAATCTGGATTGTTAAATTTAAAAAAATATTATATATTTTTAAATGAGAATTTTATAAATATATTTAAATTATTTAATTTTAATTTAACTATCAAATCGTGATATATTAGAATTATTAGCCGCCCTTTATTTGGGTAGTTTAATACAATCACTACATAATTATTTCGCACATTTTATCATTTATTTTATTTTTTTTAATTTTTAAATAAAAATTTACTCTACGATTTAATAATTTTAAATAAAATATACTGATAATTACAGTAATCACCGGCATATTAGACGAGCAATAATTTGCCCAAGAAAAAAAGCAGCAGAGGTGGATTAAATCAAATTTGGGTTCCGAGATGAGTTGTCTTGGAGAACAGTGTGTGGACAAGTGTATAGTACGTACTGCCATGTTGGTGCCATTAACACCGCACGTTGAGAGCGTCTTACACGTGGTCCGTCCGATGGTGCTACGTGTTCGTCCATGCGGTGCGTTGCTAAGCGTACGGCATGCATCATGGAAATCACGCGCGAACGAGCGGCCCAAAACGGCACAGTTGTAAAACTGATATTTGTCCTTACGCTACGACTGCGCCTACGGAAGTCTTCCTCCACTGACACACGTCTCCAGCACGATTTTTGCGACGCGAATAAATTCATCTAAATTCAAAAAATAAATAAATAAATATCATCTAAATTCAGAAAAAAAAAAGAAAAGGAAATAAGTGTAATCAATTTAGACCGCTGATCTGGCAGGTCACAATTAAGGCTCCTCTTGGAAAGTCAGCTATACTCTCAATTTTTGGTTAATAAATTTTTTTATTTTTTATTTTTAAATAATCAAATTTAACCCCTTATATTTTAAATTTATTTAAATCATAAACAGCAAGAGTGTTAAATTAGTAAAAAGTTAATAAGTTACCAACTAAAATACTAATTTTTCCCCTTCAAATGAAGAAAATTAACTTTAAAATAATTAATGGGTGGGTATTTCTATTCCACAAAAATGGATTCCTCCACTCCATATAATTATTATTAAATAAAATTACACAATTACCTTCATTTTGTAGAAAGATATTTATAATATTAAAATTATATAACATATTCTATTAGAAGAATGAGGATAGTTATGTAATTTATTTAATGAAAAATAAAATAAAGTGCAAAAATTTATTTGTGAAATGCAAATACGACTCACCCTAGTTAAGATATGTTTGGAGTGATAAAAAGTGAGTAAAATGAGATAAAATTTAGTTTAGAAATTTTTTTACGTTTGGTGCACATATCATAAACTGTATTTTTGAAAATGAATAGTAGAATTATCTTTCCAACGGATTAGATTTTCATTTGAGCAGATTCAAAATATTGTATCAGTCATGACTTCTTGCATATCAAACCGGACTCGAAACTGTTTCTGTAATCCGTTTAGATGGAAGATAGGTGTGTGAATCTGTCGAAACGGTTTTTACAATTCGTTGGAACGGTTTCTACGACTTTAGAAAAAGTTACAATTGGTGTCATTTAGTAGTTTAGGAGTCCGTGATGAGAATAACAAAAAATTTTTACTATTTGATTAATCAAATTTCGATTATCAACTTTTTTTTTTAAAGGCATTGAATTTTTTTTTTTGAAATTCGAAAAGATAAAAACATGTAAAAATATAATAGAGATTTTCAGAATTTTTTAGAATTTTTTAACAAAGTTTGGTATACCAACCAGATTCTTAATTATCTTTCCAAACCCCGCCTAAAATCTGCTCATCTGAAAGGTCCAGATTGTGACTGCACAACTCTCATTGCGAGGCTCTATACAGCAAGCTGGATGAATATTATCATTCCACTCCTTAAATTTCGTTTTTTGAACTAATATTTATTTAGTAATTATCTTTTTTTTCCCCACCTATATTGGTTTTTAACTATAAATAATAATTAATGAGTAAGAGAATTATTTTTTAAAATTTTTAATTAGAATAATATGACATGATTATGAACTTGTCATTAAAACCTAAAAAAAAAAAAATCACAACAAAACAGTTTTATTACAGCAATGCCACTATCACATTAATATTGTCTATTTTTTAATAAAAATTATGATAATTTTTAATCTAAAAAAATTTAAATTTCGTATTTTTCAAAAATGAACTTTACTCTGTGCCTAAGTTTTAATGCGAGTCCCACTTACAACTGTTTTTAACACTCATCTTTAAAAAATAAATTCTAAAATCCCTTTTTCGTAGTTAAGTTATATTTAGAAGTGCACAATCGGATTGGTGAAATTGTAAATTAAACAAAACTGGCTTTTTGGGTATTTTTTGGTTTAGTTACAGTTTAAAAAATTTGAGGAACTGAGTAATTCAATTCAACTTACTGTTTAAAGGGTGAGTTGATCGAATCAAATTGATACCATTAAATATAATTATTTGTAATATGTTAAATATATTTGTTTATAAAAATATGATTTTAATTAGAAAACTACTAGTTTGTGTGTATTTACAAAATTACATAACCATAAATATATATATTAAAGCTTCCTTGTCTTCTTAATATATACAAAGTCGTTAAGGGCACTGAATATAAACTTGACACGACCAAATTTTTACTATACTTTAAAATTATGGTTAAAAATATATTTTGGGATCAGAGTCATATTCCTAACTAGATGGACATGAATCTTCATAAAAAAGGTAAAAGTATATAATTAAAAAATAATTGAGATAGTCCAATTTCTTTACTAGAAATAGAAAAATACGATGGAAAGATATCTTTCACAAACTATAACATTTCATCAATCCTATCACATTTGTACATTGAATGCACCCCCACAACCTATAACATTTCACTGACCTTATGAGACCCACCACTAGCGTCGTATTAAATGCATCTCAAATCGTCACTTGTGTATTAAAAAGAAGAGAGGCAAGTGAGTTAAAAGAGTATTACACTCAAATCAAGGTTATACTAATTTCTACTTTCTATATCTATAAATACCCAATATATACTACATACGCACAAAGTTGAGATATGCTCATTTCAGATCATCTATTTTCTCTAAATACTAACTCACACTTTCTACACTTTTCTTATTTCTGTGTCCGTCTAAAAGCACTATTTCTGAGGGAGAGAACTAAATGACGGGGGAAGTATGTGTAATATACTTTTTACCCATATAGTCATTACTTATTACTCCGTTCAATTGTAAATTCTCATACCAGTAAGCAATATAAGATAAATTTAACTAGTTCAAGAGAATAGCTTTTTAAATAACACAAGTACATAATCGGTCAATAATATTCTAAAGTCCTAAAATATGAAAAAAAATATAATTGATAAAATAAGCATCAAACCAAATCGAATCAAATTTAAATTAGTGGGTTATTTTAATTTAATTTTATAATTAAACAGTTCAATTACAGCTTTAAAAATCTCCGAATCGATGACTTGTACATACGGTTTAATTTAAATTTTGATACCAAATCGAAATCAACAGCGCTATAGTCAGACAAGCTGCCTAAAAAGAATGAGATCAAGCTTATGGGAGAGACAATGGCCCACTTTAATTGTCTTTGGTTGACATATTTGGACCCCCAAAACACAATCTACTTTGGAGGAATAAAAAGCAAATAATAGTTTTCGTGGAAATCAATATTGATGCTGTAAATGGACATAATAAATAAATAAATAAATAAAATGGAAGAATTAAGACAAACGATTGATTGCGCAATTCAGAAGAGAAGCATGCAGTACGATGGTTAAGTCAAAAATGGATATCTGGCACCCTGTTTTCGTGCCAGAAAGACAAACCCAGCTACGATACATATCCCAAACATATAAATATCTGGCCCAAAAAGTAGGGTGCATGCCGGAAAGGCGTGGATTTGAATCAATGAGTGATGTTATGCAAACTGAAAGTTGTACAAACGGATAGTTTTATAGTACCGGAAAGGATAATGGTGTCAGCCTCCATGAGATTAAGTTAGAAATAATGTTTTAAAATCCAGACTATCCATCGAATCGGAAGAACGATCGGATTATAGGTAAGTGGTTTAAGCATTGGTTCAATTAAAATTGAATTGGAATTAAACTGTGACGTATAAATATTTAAATATATAAATAAAATATAAAAATATGTTAGAATTATATAATAATGTTAAAAATTTATATTTTTTTCATATATTCTTAACTCTATTTTGTTTTACTAATAAAAAGTATTAACAAAATGTGTTTTAAAATAAAATCTTAAAATTAATATATTATATAGGTAAAACCAAGCGAAAATAAGAAATAATAAGCATCAGTGGCTTAGTGAGATAGTAGTACTTTACCATAAAATAGACTCAGATTTGATTCTAGATTGGTGCATATTAGTTTATTTATTTTAACCATTCAAAAAATTAAAAAAAAATTCCGGTTCAACCGGCAAAACCGACACCGGTTCGCCGATTCACGGTTGAACCGTTGGGTCGCCGGTTCAATGTCCAACTGAGTTTTACTGGTTAACTGGACCGTTTCTTAGACCGGTTCCCGGTTCAACCAATTGAACCGATAGGTCACCGGTTCAACGTCCAACTGGGTTTTACTGGTTAACTGGACTGTTTCTTGAACTGGTTCTTGATTCAACCGATTAAATCGGTCCGGATTTTAAAACATTGGTTAGGACGTTAGAATAAAATTTATATTATGTTATTTTAATTTAAAATAAATATAAATATATTTGAATAATTAAATTTAAAATTAATTGTCCAAATTATAAATTACCGAGTTGACATCACTAAATCTACGAAAAAGTTTCAAAAAGTAAAGTTTCGAAAATGAATGTTATGTATAAATTGAAACTGCATGTGAAAAGATAATTTTATATTTTTGCAATAATTTCTCAGCAATATATTCACTCAGATGTCAATAAAAAATAAGGAAAGAAAAAAATTATGGAAGAATAGTATTTTATATACATACACATATTGTGCATAGAGTGACGATATTATAGGATTTTTTTTTCTTTTTTGGGAACAGAAATATTAGTTATTTATATTCTTGTACTAAAAAAAATCACTAATACTATTTGTACTTTAAAAATTTACTTTTGTATCCATTATACTTAAAACTAAGATAAATAAAGTTTAATTTTCAAATAAAAAAAAAAATTCATCCTAAGTGTCAAATAGAATTAGCCTTAGGAGGTGTAAGGGCAAAAATGTGAAGTGCACAAGTAGGGGCGGAGCCAGATTTTTTGCTGAGGGGGCACCGGGCGCTAAGGGGGGGCACCGGGCACCAAGGGGGGCATCGAGCACCCAAGAAAAAATAATAATCGACTTATTTTCGATTAAGAATAGAGAAAAACGATGTTATTTTTAGAAAGAAAATAAATTATTCTTGAGTATTATTAGTGAATATATTTCTCATAGTTAATGGTTTAAGCACCTAAAATTTATTAAAGATATCACTCGCTACAAAAAAATATAATTATTATTAAATTTTATTATCTATAGAATTTATTGTGTTATATGCTAAATTTACTGATAGTATAAACAAAAATATGCAATAATGTATTAAAATGATACACTTTATTTTACAAAAAAATACTAAGTTTGATTCTTTAAATTTCTTATATGTTAAAAAATTTTGAGTTAACTTTAAATTTTAATAAAATCAAAATATCTTAATTTTTAATTAATTTAATTTTTAATAAAATTAAAATAACAAGAGAGCATTTTCGTAATTTTATCTTAAAAATTGGGTGGTCATCACTTGCCCTCCTTTGCCCCCATGTAGCTCCGCCCGTGTGCACAAGGGTTTAATACATTTTCTTAAGGCATGAAAAATTAGCCAAAATTATCATTTTTTAACATTTTTAATTTAGTCCGAAATATAAAGAATATCAAAGTGTATTTTGAGGTTACGAAATACTATTAATTTCTTCCTTTGGTATAGAGTGTAAATTCAATTAACTCGGTTTTATTTATTATTTATTTTTTGGCAAGGAAGAAAAAAAAGGTCTCAATTAACTTGTTTAAATGAATAATACTATCAAAAATAAAAATAAATAAATAAATAAAAAAAAAATTTTTTTCTTTTGTGAAGAATGATGCCAAGAAAAGGCTTATTTGAATGCATAGTAGAAAAATTACTCAAAAGTTTGTTTTCGGAGCAGCGAGTTGGGTTTCATAACCCGCAATTGAAATCGTGGAAATATCTAATTGAGCCCCACCTCCATTGTTGATGTGTGACAACCACAACCGCAACTGTATATTAACACCGAAAAACCAAACAACATTGAAAACAAACACAGCAATCTTGTTTGTATAGACACACACACACAGGTATGCATTTAGATGGTAGCTTGTAAGTTGGTGAAAAAACTATTGGTAATTCAGCGAAAACTATGGTAAATATGTAAATAAATAAAACGACCGATTCGGATAAGTTGGTTTCAAGACAGAGGCTAAATCAGAATTTTTGCTGAGGGAGTACCTGGCGCCGAGAAGGGCATCAGGCACCGATTATCTAAGAAAAAATAACAATCGACTTATTTTTTGAGTAAGAGTAGAAGAAAAACGATGCTATTTTTAGAGATAAATAAATATTTTTGAGTATTAACTAGTGAATACATTTCTCACGGTTAATGGTTCAAGTACCTGAAGTTTATTAGAGATATTATTCGCTACAAAAAATATAATATTATTAAATTTTATAATCTATAGAATTTATTGTGTTATATGCTAAATTTACTAATAGTATAAAAAAAATATACAATAATATATTAAAAAGATACACTTTATTTCACAAAAAATACCAAATTTAATTCTTTTAAACTTCTTATATGTTAAAAAATTTTGAATTAACTTTAAATTTTTAATAAAATCAAAATATTTTAAATTTTAATTAATTTAATTTTTAAATAAAATTAAAATAATAAAAAAAATATTTTAATAATTTTATCTTAAAATTTGAGAAATCACTTGTCCCCTGCCCATGTAGCTCCGCCTCTGTTTCAAGAAGACTTGCTAGCAAACATTAATGAAACTCATCAAACCAAAGAAAAGAGAGAGAGAGAAAGAGAAGCACCTAGGTAGAGGCCACATGAGACAAGAGAGTTGGGATGTTGGAGTGCAGCGTCTCATTTACCATCAAATTGCTGGAGGAGAGAGAAGAGAGGTGATTGAATACAGACAACTGAGGAAATTATTAGGAAAGGTGAGAGACTCCCCCCCCCCCCCCCTCCCACCCTCGCTCCAATGAGGAAATTATTAATTTCCCACATATAGATAGAGAGAGAGAGAGAGAGACTTTGTACGTGCGTATGTATTTGAAAAATTCAAACAGATCATTTTGAGGCGAGGTTTCAGGAGCTGTACGTCGGTTACAGAAATGATCCTGATTAATTAAAATGTTATTTATTTATTAATTTTTTCCCATCTTTTAACCCTTAGAAACCACTATTTTACAAAAAAAAAAATACTATTTTTAACTTTTTAATTGTAAGGCTTTAGTTAGCTTTTCAAAAGTTCGAGTTCTTTTAGAACCATTGAAAAATTTACTTGGTCGTTAATTTTAAACGAGATTAGTAGAAATGCCTGCAATTTACTCCTAACACTCCAAGTTATCCAAAAAAATAAAAAATAAAATTGTAAATAATTATTTGTATAGAACAGCTCAGATGTTATTAGTAAAATTAATTTGACTTCCTTGGAATGTGCTTTGTCTACATAAACAGAAACCTCAAAGCTTCTGTTTTGGTCAAGTGAAAATCAAGAAAGCGGTACCGCGTCCCAAGAATGCGAAGTGCCTCCTTTGACTCCTAGCTAGACAGGCAAGCATTATTTATTTATTAATTTTCTCTATAGTATGAACACTGAATTGGAGAATGGCATTTTTTATATTTTCATAACACGGTCATTAGCCTGGCCGTTGGATGGGGAAAGAAGATAATAATAATAATAATAATAATAATAATAATAACAAAATTCAAGAAATTAAATTGGGTTTTCTAGGTACAACTTCTCTTGAGGAATGGTGTATGTCATTACCATATAACAAACTTAGCAGCAGAAGATGATCTGTTTTGGAACTAACTCGAGGATATATAGCTGCCTTTTTACTATTTTGAAGGTAATTTCAAAGAAAAAGGGGGAAATTGACATAGCACATTGATTGAAGACCATTAAATTTAAAATCAACGGTCCCAATTGCAAGTCACGGAACTGACATGACAATCTCCCCATTTCGGTTCAATGGTAAAAAATCATAATCTATCTCATCTTCTGCAGCGTAGATGTGATCACTCTTACACATGCATCTCCCACGACTACTGCACATTTTCAATGATTGGAACATTGCAATTGGGAGTTTGATATTGTAAAACTTGATTAAGTCAAGTATTAAAAAAAAAAAATCCAATTACTGTTACATATATTGTTATGGCCATTATGATATTTAGGACATATGATAGAACTTGTTATTATATCCTAAACAATGGTTATCATTCTCATGTGACCGCCAGCACTTCCAGGGAGAATGGAGACACTCAAAAATGTTACTCATTCCAGGAAATTCTGCATTCTGCTCTGTTTTGTTTTCAGATTAGGTTTTCTACTTACTACCAGTTACTCAGAAATATTTCTTAGTTTAGTTGACCAGAAATCATTACCAATAAAATGCAGACCACATCTAGACATATATGCCCCTCTGTTACAAACCTTAGAAATCAATGCAAAGATGATTTCTGATTAAGTGGAATTAACAATAATTTCCATGCCATGAAAATGAAGTATCCAATGAAACCATAAAACAGTCTCATGTCTCTTCGGTAGGTCGTCAAAACCCCTTCACCGTCAAGGAACAATGGTATCACCATTAACAATAGCAAGTTCAACAGGATGAGAATGCTGCCTTTCTTAAGGTTTTAATAGTAGTAGAAACATTTATTAAGGTTCTAATAGTGGATTATGTTAATCACTTTTTGACATTTAAAAGACCAATCAAAATCCACCAAAAGAACCCGTTAGAACGGTACTAGGCCGTTTCAACTGTTTTGATCAAAAACAGTATTAAAAAACTAACAAACGTTCAGAAATCAAAAAAATTAAAAAAGTAGTAAAAAAATAGATAATTTTTTTGCAGCTTTTTGTATCTTTTTTTGTAAAGGCTTGTAAATTCTAAATTTTGCAATTAGACACACAGAAAACAAAAATGACAAAAGTTGGCAAAAATAGATAAATATTTGTAACTTTTTGTAAGTTCCGGTAACTTTTGACCAACCAAACGAGACCTAACAACGCACACCAAGCATTGCAAGAGAAAATAATAATCAGCTCAATATAATCAAAATATCGTTGCGACACCATAACTTGGCAAATACTAATTAGAATCAAAATATCTCAATTCACTAGCTGATTGAACTATAATAGTGCCTCAAAACTTTTGAAGTTGCAAAGGAAAATTGTAGTTCCAGGGGTAAACATCCACAATTAAATATAAATGGGTCTTCCACAGGCTCGTAATAATATTAAAAGACCTCCCTGCGTGAGGACACAACTGAGGATTCCATTACAAAGGATTGCACCCACTCCCTCAATCCTACGGAAGCACAACTCTAGCTATTTGAACACTGACACCTTAGAAGATGAAAAACTCTCACTGATCTCCAGGCAGAGTCTTGATGATATCCGAGTCACCTGTGGTGTTTACAACAAGCCAACTCGTTAGGCCTATAGCTTGTTACAGAACAATTTTAACTCAAGAAAACAACTGTGGTACCTGGGTCAATAATGCTAAGGCATGACACACGGAAATACTTTCCACATGCTGTTCCCAAATCAACGTTGTCTGGCACAGATGGGAAAAAAAAATAGAAAAAAAAAAAAACCAAAAACATCTTATCAAAATTTTAAGTAATTTGTCAAATCTAACTAAGAAAAAGAAAAAAATAGTGAACCAATTCCAGCCAACTGTGCATCATCCACGTCTAGTGAAGAATCATCCAACAGTAGTTCAAAAGAATTGCAGTGTTAAAAAGGTAAGATGGCAAATTATAGATACCAAAGTTCAAATACATTGAGTCTAATGTTTCTCCAGTATGAAAATGCACAACTTCAAAGAAACAGGCACTACAACCAAACAGAAGGCTTTAAGATTCAAATTCTAGTCCCTTGTATCAAATGATCTCCACTTGAATATCCAAAAATTTTCAAAACACCTGTCTTGATTGTGTAAACCACATCTGGATGTGAGGGCCAAACTACTGAGGTTGATTACTAGTAAGCCTTACTAAACTTACAAGAACTGGATTCAGAAGTCAAAAATTTCTTAACGGATACCGTTCATTTATAAGTTTAACATTCACACAATATCCTAATACACTCCCATCAACAACTTAAAGTGATTCACCGGCTTAAATGCATGAAATGGAAACCAATTCCAAATTAATAAGGATCATAGGACTACTGCATCTGATGCCACAAGGATGGAGTACTACTGATAATGAGGCTCAAGATCAAATACCAACGCAAATCAAGGCACGCCCAAGCAACTTGCCATTTTACAAAACCAGTGTTTTCCAACAGAAAAGTTTTACCACAAACCCATCCCGGTCTCACAGAGGCAACGCAGACGAGTAATTTAAAACAGATTCTTCCACAGTACTTTCATCCCTCCACCGAAGTTATATATATGTATAGATGGTAAAATACTAACAACGAAAAAAGAGTTCACAAAACTAGCAAGGTAACAACAAAACATTAGAAGACAAATAAAAAGAATGGAAATTCGTTAATTTGGTAAATGAACTTAAGCACTTACTTCCATTGTAATGGTGAACCCCAACCTTGGAAAGCATTGCATAGTACTCAATCTCAGACTTCCGCAGAGGAGGGCAATTGTTAGAAATTATTATCAACTTCCCTGCATTTAACCCAGACACTCAATCATACAATTTCCCAGATGAAACAAATGATAATAACTACAAGTTATCATTTGTTCTTTGAAGACGTGTTAACACGCTGTTTCAATCACATATCAACAAATATCTAAAACAAGAAGTGAATCGGGTATAACGAAATGGAGATTTCACCTTTGGAGTTCCTGAGAGTCTTGAGCACAGTTTTGTACCCGAGGGTGTATTTTCCGCTCTTCATCACAAGAGCGAGCCTATTGTTGATGCTCTCATGAGTCTTCTTCTGCAAAAATTATGAAAAAAAAAATCCACAATCGATTCAATTTCAAAGCAAAAATGGATACATATATATATATACACACATATATATCTGTAGTACACAAATATAGAGAGAGAGAAATCGAGAAAAGGTTTACCGTCTTCTTCCCCGCCACCATGTTTACTGATGAAGACCTTCAAGCAGATCCAAAACCAAAAGAATGGCAACCACTTGCGGCGGCGAGTCGGAGGGTAAGAATGCTTGAGGTTGGATTCAATAAATTGGGGGAGCTAGGGTTTAATGTGTCTGCGAATTGCCGTGATATTATGAAAGAGCCCAAGACAGCCCGATTGACGGATGCCATGGGCTTGTGGTTTGGGCCACCTGGCACTCATCTAATGGGCTTATAGTCTGGGCCAGTTGGAATTCCAAGAGTTCACGAAGCTACCGCCACCTAGTTGAGGCTGGTCAGGTGCGCAGTAAGTTCCATGTTTGGTTTAAAATTTTATGAGTTTTTAATTGCGCCCTGGTTGTTCAAATTGATCTCCCGAGCTGATTATCTATGCTAATATACTAATATAAAAAGTGTTAATGTGTGAAAAACTTTGGATAAAGTACAAAAATCATTCATACACTTTACCATCGATCTAATTTAATATCAATAGTTTCAACTGCAATAGTCAAATTCTTACACTTTCGGTCAAATAACAATCAAATTTCTCCGTCTGTTGCCTATTACAAACCACCATTAAGGTGAAGGTAAAACCATTATTTTGTAAGATGATTCCTGTAACAGAGTGATAACGTAAAGACTGTTGGCTATGTGTTAAACTGTTAATTTTTCACGTAGCAGAGTGATGAGACGGTACCCAACTACCGTTAAGACAAGAGTAAAACCATCATTTTGCAAGATGATCCATGTGGCAGAGTGATGACATGAAAATG